>OZ018382.1:18829616-20208759 GCA_963969555.1 Polydrusus pterygomalis | reverse complement strand
CAACCTACATAAAACTTCTTAGTTTTGACAATGCTTTATTTCAGATACATTTTCTTTAAAGTAGCGTATTAAATGTGTGTTTCTCTACAAAATCAAAATTGGGCTATTAAAATTTGGTCGCATGTGATGCAAAGTTTATTTGTTTTTGACCCTGTATAAGACAACTTCATAAAATAAGTATTTTTGAAAACGTAGCTTGTGTCTGAAAGTAACAATATAAAATAAAGGGGTTTTAAAACAAATCGTTGGAAATAGATAAACTTTACGTTAAATTAAACTAAAATTTATTTTCCACTTTATGAACAGTTTACTGATGACAATGTGTTCTTTTTTGTCTTAATATTAAGGTGTATTAATTCAGACACAAACTACGTTTTCAAAAATACTTATTTTATGAAGTTCTATTATACAGGGTCAAAAACAAATAAACTTTGCATCACATGCGACCAAATTTTAATAGCCCAATTTTGATTTTGTAGAAACACACAAATTTAATAGGGCGCTACTTTAAAGAAAATGTATCTGAAATGAAGCATTGTCAAAACTAAGAAGTTTTATGTAGGTTGCGTTGAGTCTTATTTTGCAAAAGTAGTGCAATTTACAAAATACGGGTAAAAAATCAAAATTATCTTATGCAGCTAACATTTTGCATGTTGGCTAGAAACTGCATTTACAAAAACTTTTTCGATATTTTCAGAAATACCCCACTTTTGAATTTATTTTTGAAAAAAATTAAAATTTGACAGATAATGCGAATCACGTGACTACTATTTTTTGCTCAATTTTTATCTCGATCAAAGCAGATGCTGAAGTCAAATTTCGAATAAAGCTGGCCGAATCAATATCACAGTAACATTTTTGAGTTGAAATGTTCTGTTATAGAATACCAAGACTATTACCGTCTTCCACTGTTACTGCAACAAATATTTTAGTTTGGAGTAGTCTCGGGAATAGCAATCCCCGGACGCATTACAGGGAAAGCCAAAAATGCACTCTAACCACAGGAATTTAGCAGGAATTCTCACCCCAGATTTGCATTAATGGTTTGAATTATGCGGTATTGCTTTAAACATTGTAGTTCCGTTAATGTAATTATAGTGTTTAATTTAAATTTTATTGATGTCTAATAAAATTTAAAGATTTTTTAACTTAAAGAAATAGCCCATATTTTAGGTAAAGTGTAAACTTGAAAGGAGGGTAATGTGATACTTTCAGACTTCTTTCACTGGTATAAAAAGTTTAGAGGATGGTCAATTCTATACATCTTTAGGAGAATGATATAAACAGATATTGTTATTAAGTTAAATTTATTCTTATCTTAAGTAAAAGGATCATCCGATATGTCGGTATTACCAAATATGTTCGAATTTTCCTTAAAAATGTAACTTTTATTTATTTTGAGGTTATAAATTTTTAATTTATAATAGTGTTTGTATGTGTGTCTATAGGAAAATTAAATACTCTTCGATAAATTAAAAATCCAATGTGGCGGTCATAGGAAAAAGAAAATTGATGATGGTTCCAGTAAATCAAAATGTTGAACTAAAATATTACCAAATTGACATATTCTATGGAAAAAGTTGCAATGAAAATGTGTTTACAGATTTAAAAAATATTGGGAAATAACATAATTACAACCGATCAAGGGAAATGCAACAATTTAGTTTAATTAAAATATTGTCACGGGGGTAGTTTTTGCGCGTCCAAGTGGTCGACGCATGGGTTCCCTCACTTAAAGGTAAACCCACTGGCCGGGCCAGAGTGGGGAACCCAACACGTCTACCGGCGTGAGCAGGGGACGGCAACAGGAACTATCTCGCAGCCAAGCAGGCACGTCGCCAAGCGCCCTGAGTCGTGACTAAGAGATCGCGACGCGACACTTTCTGCCCCATAAATAATGGTAGAAGCCCTAGGTATAGAAAGGTAAGATTAAGTTTTATATGTATTTAAATCTTATCTATGAAATGTCTAATTAATAAATAGTTAAAATAGTTATGATGACCGCCTTTTAATCGAGGAACCCGGTGCCCTCGTGACAATTTGGTGGAGGCTCCGACTTGATTATTCGTTGGATCGTTTGTTTTTCGAACAATGCTAAGTTAAAAAAGTGTTAATAATTGTAATCGTTGCAGGCTTCATTATTTTCTCTGCAAAATATTTTAATTTATTGGGAAATAAAAGTGTTAAATTTGATCGTTTCCTGACGGTATATAGCAAGATAATAGTTCAAGGTGACATAAAAAAGTATTTTTCAGATTTTTTTATTTAAGCTGATCGTTGGCTTTGATTTTTGTTATGAATTCCTGGTGCGAAGCAAACTGTTTTCTAGTATTTTTGCGGAAAATTATTGATTTTATTTTACATTTTTGCTGAAAATATTAATGTTGTCTGATGAATATGGTTGCTAGAACGAGTTGTTTTTCAGATATAATTTAGTTTTGGGAAATAATTTCTAATGTTAAACTGTGGATGAATTTTTAAACAGGATTTTAATGAAATTTTATTGACTATTTAGTTTTTGAAATTGAAGATTTTTTTAAAATAAGGTATTCAGTGGGCAACGTTTGCTAGTAACCTTGCTAGTAACAGCATATATTTGGTATAAGTAAGCCCGTACCTTCTATTTTTTTGGGTTGTACTGGTAATATATTTTTTTTTAAATTTGCATAAACGAAATTTTTGGTAAAAAATTACTACGAAATTTTTCTAGTTTGGTTAAAGTCAATTTTTTATTTTTTTTAAATGGTAATATTTTTAAAATTAATATACGAGTAGTCAAAATGTGCATTTTTCTCGATAAATGGATAAATTAATGGTTTTGAGAAGTCACACGGAAAAGAAAACCCAAGTAAATCCAAAATGACAGCGTTTAACGAAACGCTAGGTAATCTGTTTAATCCAAACAGGACACCCATTGCGCCACATTTCATCCCACCACGCTATTTTTAATCCAGATTGCGATGATTTACCCAGTTTTTTTCAAAATTAGGAACAAACGGCCATTTTAAATAATTGGGACGGAAATTTTCAATTATGTTTTTTATCGCAATGTTTGTTGGGTCAAGCGCAAACGTGGCTACAAATTTATTCACTTAGCAATCCAAATGCCAAAAACCAAAAGAACCAAAATTGATCCGCAAGCACCACTAAACTGCTAACATAATTCCCTAAAACTATTCGCATATTTAATTGTATGGCGCGCCCCCGTATGTTTAAAAAAAATGAAGCATCTCGGTGTCCCGACAATTTATTTAATAATGGCCTTTGGACCTTAAGATACGCAGCCAATCTAAAAGCTATTTCAGGAACTCCTTACCACTAAAGCATTATTAAAATTCGTTTAACAGCATGGTAATTAATATGTAAATTATTACCCTTGCTACCCCAAACCGGCAAACACTTTCCTTAAAGCGGGATGCCCTTGGTGATAGTGGTCCCCCGGTATGCATTATAGGGGGGGATAGTAAGAAACCGAGAGGGATAAATGTTAGCCGCATAATTTTAGCAGGAATTTGCAGCTCATAATTTGCATAAAGGTGTGATGCGGTCGAGCTGTAAACAAGGTAGTGTGAAATACAGTGTTAAATGTGTTTTGATACTGGGTCAATCTTTGCAAGATGAACATCGCTGGTTTTGCTAAAGTAAGTATTTGTTTTAATTAAGTTACTAATTTGAAGAAATAGTCCATGCTTAAAGTGGAGATGAAAGTATGGGAAAGAAAGAAAAACCTAAAGTCTTCCTCCACAAAGTTTAATATAATAAAAATTCTCTAGGGGTCTCTACATGTTTCGAGCGTAGAAACGTTCATCATCAGGAGACAGAAAATTTATTTATTGCTGATGTTTTTAGCAGAAGAGAAAATGGTGTAGAACCTTAATGGAGTTTTTATGGAATTAAAAATTTGATGTGACATAATATGAAGAAAATTGATAAAGGTGAAACCATACTAAGTATGTTAGAAAAGTTATTAAAGGGGTCTACACCAACTAAATAAATTGGAAAGAATAAAAAACCTTCCTGAAAAGAAGGTGTCAAAGATTATTTTAAGATTTTTTAATATTTATATTTGTTACCGAGGATTAACCCCACAAAACTCTTTTTGCTATGCAATTTTCTAGTGATTTTACAATTTTATCCTTATGTCCTTATGTCTTACTGATATAAACTTGAAAAGTTTTATAAGAAATTTTAAATAATCTTTGACACCTTCTTTTCAGAAAGGTTTTTTCCTCTTCCCCAGTTTATTTGGTTGGTTTAGACCCACTTTAATAACTTTTTAACATACTCAGTATGGTTTAACCTTTATTAATTTCCTTCATAATAATATTATGTCTCTTCTACACATCAAATTTTTAATTTCATAAAAGCTCTATTAAGGTTCTACCCCATTTTCTCTTCTGCTAAAAACATCAGCACTAATTAAATTTTCTGTCTCCTGACGATGAACGTTTCTACGTTCGAAACATGTAGAGATCCCTAGATAATTTTTATTCTATTAACATTTGTAGAGGTTTTTTCTTTCTTTCTTTCCTTCCCATAAGTTACTAATATTTAGCTGCGAGCTCTTTAGATATCTCTCGATCTGTCGAGGTCTTTAGATAGTAACATCGGACCGGCTCTATTAAGATAGTTTATATAAAAATACTTATATTACTCTGGCGTCTAATATTGAATACATTTTCAAAGATAAAAGAGTCTAACTCCAAACTCGGTTTGTGGAATTAGATATTATTGTGCTCGATAACTAATTGTACGAAAATTAAATTTTACATACAGGAAAGTGGAAAAGAAACAACTTTTGTCTTATCACAGAAATTCCATCAATTAAAAACCAACATTATTCGTAGTTTAAAACAGTTCCTATCCCAATAAGAAGTTTCTAAAACAAAATATGCGCATCCCCATTTTTGGCCCAGCTGAAATCTATCGTGGCAGCTTTATGCCAGAATGAACGTATTTCCGGTTCCCTGAAAAATTTAAGAGTAGAGTTGGGTACGGAAATTAAATGGAAAAATTTAAATAGGCCTTTTTTCTCTACCTCATGCGAGAGATATAAAAAATCAATAAGAATGACGACCATAACATTAATTACCATGTGCTATCGCCAAACATTATGGCCTGGCCGGCGAGGTTCCTTTTACTTTGATCCCTGGAAAGATAATAACATTTTTCCAGAGATAATTTAATTTTTGAATTTAAGCAGCGTATAAAATCCTACTATACTCTAGTTCTGAGGTAATTAATGGATTTTCTAAGGCTAGTGGTGCCTATCAACTGTCTATTGTACATGCATATTTCGAACAGTTATGTTTCTACTGATGATGTCGTTTGTGGCTATTATCATGCTCATGCATAATTTTATTTATTATTTCATCCAACAACAAATTACCCAATAAGTGTAAAAATTATTGTTTGCTAAATATAGTAAGCTTGTTGCCATATGTATACTCGTTCATTGGCAATATTTACAGCACGTTGGCGCAGCCTTCAAATTTCTACACCAACTCTACCCTATTATAAAAATTTTATGCAAAAAGCCCTGTAGGTAATTTTTTCGCAAACAGATTTATTACAACATGTAACGTAAATTCTTCGGATTTTTTGCCAAATTTAATACCTTTTTCGTTTTGTACACCACTAGGCTGTGATTTATTGTAAAACATGATTTTTAGATTTTATCGGAGGCATTCTTATCTTAATTTATTGGATAGGTATTATATTTCCTTTAATTTGTAAATGGTTTTAAAGGCTGGCGACGTAGTAAGGTAAAAATAATATCTTTTTGTTACGATTCAAGGTCGGGGTTAATTTGAAAATAAAAAATTTATAACCTCAAAATAATCTGACTAATAAATACCCCTTCCTTTAAAATAATCCCACGTATAATAATAATATACCGTGCGAGCAAAAATTATTTGCCTCAAAGAGGGCTTGGATTAAAAAACGTAGGGCTTGGTTTAGATCACAATGATATGGGAACGATATATCTAACCAAATCTAGGTTACATTTTTGTCAAATTCATATTATAACATGATATGCCAAACTAATGAGTAATAAAATAAGTAGACAGATACAATTTATTTTTGTTGTTTAAAAAATTATAATACTTGCACTTTATAAGGAAATAAATTTAGCTTTTTCCATAAGATCTTCCCACTTCTTGGGACAGGCGTCTTATACAATTTGTTGGCGTATTTTGCAATATTTCACTAACGTTTGCAACAATTTCTTCTGTTCTTACAGATGGTCTTCCTGCTCCTTTTTTTGGGTTAAATAGAACCTGTTTCCCTAAACACAGCCACGGTTCTTTTCAGGCAATAATAAAAATTTCCAGCAATAAAAGCAACGTTAGGAAAATTTTCATGAAAATCGTCCCTTCACAAACCCGGATTGTATTGCCACTCACCATTTCCTCTAATCCCGTTTCGAAAATACGCTTCAACCATAAATGTTTTGTGTAAAGCCCATTGTGTGAATTGTTCAAGTAATTGGAACGACTGTCAAAGATGACGGAATAACTGATTGATTGTTAATTCAGGTAGTAACTGACACCCAACAGGTATTAAGCTCTACGGCTAAGAATTACGTCCTTAGATGCAAGGCCCTCTTTGATGCAAATAATTTTTGCTCGCACGGTACATATTCTTAAGGAAATCAAAACCGCTTTAACTATGATACACATTTCCCGAAGAACACAACAATATTTCGGACTATGATACGCACTTCCTTCCGAACACTATAATATTTCGGAATATGATACACACTTCCTTCAGGACACTACAATATTATTATATACTACTAATATCTTACTTCCAAATACTTGTATCTATTTCTTAAAAGAAACAAAAATATATGGTACTACGATATACATTTTCTTAAAAACACCGTAACCTTCGACGACAGAAGAATGTGACAACTATAACTATCCGATATGTCTGGAACTTTATCTTCATTCTAAGTTCATAGCCCTAGAACATTGGTTACAGAATCGCCGAATAATAAGCCTTTTGAAGGTTGTTTTAACTTCTACTAATTTTCTTTCTTTTCTTAGTTTTTCTGATAGGTTCAAGCCTGAAAAGGTAAACGGGCCCGTAATTCTACGTGTTTCATATGGTCGATAAATAGGCCCTATGGGGCCTGCATCTGATGTTTTCGATAAATCACTGTTCTGCGTGAGGTGGAAGGTAAAATTTGTGTGCCAAGCAAAAGAATTTACATGATACCTACCTATATTATATATAAAAAGGAAATAATCGTTTTTTTCTTTATCGATTCTACGCTGGAAAGTTAAAGGTTGGAAGAAGTTAATACGGAGGCTACTGGAAAAGTGTCTTCTCTAACAAGATAGACCAGGCATCCCATTTATAAACGTATATTTATATCATAGGACATGTATATAGACTTGGTATTGTTTAGTAACATTGGTTTGATGATGATATGAAAAGTGGTGATTCTTTGGATTCTTCAGCAACAGCGCATTATTCTATAGTAAGAATTTCTATATATAGCCACGTGGTTTCTCGCGAGGAATCTGGTAGACCTTTACATTTGACGTGTTATCGGCTTGTTATGATAAAAATAATGCCATTACTATCTGACTCTGTCTTCGGCGTCGTTCAATCGCATAGAAACACAACTTGTACTATTCTTCAATAGCCTGGAGAAAGTCAGCGCCATTCACCAAGTTTATAAATTGAGGGACAACCACGCAAGATTTAGCAAGTCCAAATTTACACTTTTTAGTTTTAGTCATCGATTTATCATCTAGTTGCAAGTATTTATCGACTACGCTTTCAAAATTCAAGCTAAAGTTAATGCTTCCCATGTAAAATAAATACGAGAGTCAGGAAATCCAAGCAATAGTTAGTAATATTTCCACACTACAGCTTTTATATGAGCGCACGTCAACAAAACTGAATAATTGGCACAGATATCTGATGAATTGTAAAGGAATTCCTGCATACGTTGTTAAGTACTGCATTAATATTATTGGAATATATTTTTAGGATAATTGACATAAATACACGTTAGCGTGGTTCTCCTCTAGTAGAGGCTGGTTTAAATGAGTGGCCGAGATTCTTCTTCTTATGGGTCACGTTAATCATCAGAGATATGATAAAGGTCGCTTCTGCTAAACACGTATGGTAGCGCCACACCACCCATGAAAATAAAGAATCTGTTACTATTTGACGAAAAGGGTACTCTACAGCGACAACCATTCAATGTGTGATTGAGATGTGAAAGAGAACCATTGATCAATGGGAAAATGTTATAGCTGTGTTTTTGGATTTTAAGCGGACATTCGAAACAATTGACGGGGCTAGATTATTGACTAAACTCTATCCGTATGGTATTCGCGGAAACGTTTATAAATGGTTCAAACATTATTTAAGTAACAGGTCACAAAAAAATAAAGATATAAAAAACATATTTAAATAAAAAAATAAATAATATAACAGTTCCTCAAGGAAGTATACTAGGTCCGATATTATTTATTTTGCCTTTAGTTTTAAAAATGGGTAAGTTACAAATGTTTGCTGATGACACCTTAATTTTGACAATTGACATAAATAAACGTTTGCGTGGTTCTCCTCTAGTAGAGGCTAGTTTAAATGAGTGGCCGAAATTCTTTTGCTTATGGGTCACGCTAATCATCAGAGATATGATAAAGGTCGCTTTTGCTAAACACGTATGGTATCGCCACACTACACATTGAGATTAAGAATCTGTTGCTATTTGACGAAAAGGGTACTCTACAGATACAGCCATTTAATGTGGTATTGAGACATGGAAGAGAACCATTGATCAAGGGGAAAATGTTATAGCTGTATTTTTGGATTTTAAGCGGGCATTCGAAACAATTGACAGGACTAGATTATTGAGTAAATTGTATCAGTATAGTATTCGCGGAAACGTTTATAAATGGTTCAAAAATTATTTAAGTAACAGGTCACAAAAAACAAAGATATTAAAAACATATTCAAATAAAAAAATAAATAATATAGTAGTTCCTCAAGGAAGTATAGTAGGTCCTTAATTTACATTAATCTTTTTAAATATTTTTGATGGTCTAAATACTCTAAATTCTGAGATAAATATATTATTAAATTGGCTAAAAGTAAATAAATTAAAATTAAATATTTGAAAAACTAAATGTATGGTTATGGGTAATAATTTAAATTGTCAAAATATAAATGTTGTGATTGGTGGTGAAAAATTGGAATTAGTAAACAGTTTTAAATATTATGGGATAATTATAATTAATTCAAAATTAAAATTTCAAAGAGTAGGTTATTTTTAAAAGAATCAGTTCTAATTTAAGTTTGTTTTTATAAAAAACTGTATTCAATACTATTAGGTATATTGTTACCACATTTTCTTTATTGTTCATCAATTTTATATTGCGCTAGTGAGGAAATATTTGATAAATTACAAATTTTACAAAATAAGGCAAAGCAACTTATTTTAAATCGTGACAAATATACAAAAATAAATTTAATGTTATAAAATTTAGATTGGTTGAATGTGAGAAATGTATCTTTATTATAAAATTAAAAATAATTTATTGCCTGATCGTTTAAAAAAAAATTGTTTTTTTAATAATAATTATGACCATCATAATTATAAAGCAAGAACTAATCAAAATTTTTATGTGGATAGAGTGTCCAAAACATTAGCTTATAAGTCAATAATAAAGGTTTAATAGAATAAAATTATTTGGAAAATTCTATTAAATCTCAAATATCATTAAAACTATTTAAAATTACATTTAATTAAAAAACAAAATGATACGTAATATTTGATGCAATTTGCAAAATGTTTAACTTATCTGTCTGTTTTTGTTAAAAGAAGGTGACGTGTTAAAAAAAATTATTAAAAAATATTTAATTGTAGCTTTTTGCTAAATAAAACAGGTTTACTTACTTACTTAGGTACTTACGAAAATTCTAGAATTATGAACAATAATTGAATAAATTTTAAAGCAGTCACACATTAAAAATATATTTTAACTAAAAACATAAAGAGTTCCTTACTTTTTACCTACCTAATAATTTAATGGTAGTCAGTGTCTTTGGCCACTGTATCTGTTTCTAAAAGTTCCGGAGTGGTAACCCTATAACTATGACAATTATTGTTCTATAAGTTTGTTATGGTGATTTGGAAATTTTGTAAAAATATGACACTCTGATTGTTGTAAGTAACTAAGTAAGTAATGAAAAGAGTTTTCGTTTCATTCCGTTACTTCCTGCTTGAAAACTGCAAAAATAAGTGACAAAAGAAATCATAAATTCCCACTCTTCTATTAATTTGCAGTCAACGTGAAACTGAAAATCTCTCGCTTCCTTATTTCAAATGTGGCATAATCTCGGCAAAAATCACCGCGGAACTGCATCTAATACCATTCACTAAATCATCGTTTTTACGGAATGAAAATGTAAAAAGAGAAGCTGCAAAATTTTGCATGTTATACATTATAAATCTAGGGGTGAAAGAAATTATCGCCCCATTCTTCCTGAATTTCGCGAAAGAGTCCGTATAACTCGCGTTCCTGGGGAAATAAAGACCTAATCGATATGTTTCAGACGTGAAAGAAATCATATATTTTGTTTGAGAGAAATGGCAGTGTTTGTGAGAGGCATGCTGTTTTAATGGAGATCGGTTTCTGTTCGATTATGCTAAAATTTATTGTGTTTTTTTACGTTTTAGTTGGGAAAAAATTATGTCGATGTCTATAAAAAAGGGTTTATCGCTCACGACCTTTCCTTAGAAATATATCGAAAACGAAAAATATGAGGGAAATATTTTATTAAAACACGTTGATTTTGGTTCCTAGTTTTACGAAGTTAGATTAATATTAAATCTTGACATCCCATCGGTCAAAATTATGACGTCGTTGTCAATATTTTTAGATTACAACATAGAGTATTGTTATACACAAGCCTTCCAAGGATTTAAGGAGGAGTAGGTTAGGTTAGGTTAGAGTGCCAGACCTCTGGCATTGTCCAAACAGTCACACGTAGTAATATACGGACCGTTGTGGTACCACAGATGTTCCGTGGAACCTATTTGCATCAGCTTCCTGATGGTTAACGCGATCGTAGAAAAATCTTGACAGCTTATTCAAACCAGCCACTGCTGTTTATAAACTTAGTAAGTCGACCCAGTTGCAGGCTGCTCACTTCCTCCAGATCATTAAAAAATGGTTCGCCCAGTGCATTGAAACTTCTACTCGCGAGGCCGGGGCATTAACACAAGAAATGCTGAATACTTTCCTCTTCTTCTTCATCTCTGCAACTTCTACAAAAGTCGTTAGTTGGTATTTGCATACTTTCAGCGTGTCTACCGAACAGGCAATGTCCGGTGACTACGGCAGTGATGTTTCTTAGGTCCTTCCGACTGTGCTGTAATAGCGCTGCGGTTTTCCTGTTATCAAGTAGAGGCCACAATTGCCTGGAGATGCAACAAGTTGTAAGCCCTGTCCATCTGTTTTGCGCAAATTGTTCAGCTATTCGATCTATCTCTTCTTTGACTGATCCCAGTGGTCTAGCCACAGTATTCTCTGCTAGTTCGACAGACATGCTTGCGCCCTCCCTGGCGAGCGCATCAGCGGTCTCGTTGCCATATATGTTGCTGTGTCTAGGAACCCAACACAAGGTGATTCGATGTTGAGCAGCAAGTGTGCAGAAATTGTTGCGACAGGGCCTTACTAATTTTCATTTGAATACTGCTGGAACAAATTGCCTTTATGATTATTTAGAAAGCTATAGACGCAGGTCCTCTCAAGCCAGGGTGATCCCGCAGGGTATTGACTGCTTTATCCGCTGCAAAAATTTCTGCCTGAAAAATGCTGCAGTAGTCAGGGAGTCTAAACCACCTCTGTATTAGCATGATCTCGGGGAAGATACCAGCTCCCACCCCGACGTCCATTTTTGAACCGTCTGTGAAGATCGAGTGATTCGCCTCCATTGTTACTTGATTGCATTCCCACTCTTCCCTACCCAGAATGAGCATAGAAAAGCCCCTTCCCAAGTCTGGCAGCGAAACAGCGTAATTGCAATTTTTGGCCTGGATATATCCTTCGTATGCTGCTGTGTCCGTAGTTGGTACTGGTCCAGCATTTCGACTCTTTCAGTCGTAGAGCACTTTTTGCAGTCACACTTTTTTCGTAAATATCCAGGGGTATCAGATGCAGCATCACTTCCAGTTCCGTCGTCGGTGCTGAGTGAAGGGCACCGGTCACTCCTAAACAAGCTGCCCGTTGTACCTTTGAAGGAGGAGTAAGTGAAACAGACTACAGGCCTGCAGGTAAAATTTTGACGTTAACCATTGTGTTCTCAATAGCTCATATTATTGGGTTTTATTTTGCTGAATATCAAGTAAAAATATCTAGAAGTGAATATTACTTAGCTCTTAGTGGCGATATTAAGTACCGGTATGACCAAGAACTTAAAATAATAGACAATATTGATCCATGTGTGTTATAATACAAGGAACTTTATCTTGATCCTTACAAGTTACCCAATATACAGGGCGAGTCGGGAGGAAGGGGCCAAACTCTAGGGGTGTAATCTATGCATCAAAATAACAAGAAAAAACCCAAATGTTGTTGCCCAATATTCATTTGGTTTTAAATTACAGGGTTAAATAAAATAATAATGTTGAATCAAATTATTCAACATTAACATTGTTTTAAATTAATCATTGGTTTAGTAAAGTTTCAAAAATACCGCCATTGTCTTCCAAACATTTCCTGCTTCGTTTACGAAGGGCGCGCATGGCTCTTCTAATTGATTCGTGTCTTTCTTGAATATTGAGTGCAGCATTTCTAATGCGTCTAATAAATGCATCCCTAGTATCTACTTACTGTGCATACCTTATTTTTTAACCAACCCCATAAATTATAGTTCAACGGTGTGCGGCCTGGCGATCTAGGAGGCAAACTAATAGGACCACCGCGACCAATCCAAACCTTTGGAAACTTTGGGTTTAAATATTGCTTGACCCGACGATCGAAATTGGCAGGCGCTCCGTCGTGTTGATAATACATTTGAATTTTGATGTTTAAAGGAATCTCCTCCAGTAGTCCTTGCAATTTATTTTGTAAATTAGATACTAGGGATGCATTAATTAGACGCATTAGAAAGGCTGCACTCAATATTAAAGAAAGGCACGAATCATTTAAAAGAGCGCCCTTCGTAAACGAAGCAGGAAATGTTTGGGAGTCAATTGCGGTATTTTTGAAAATTTACTAAGTAAACCAATAATTTATTTAAAACAATGTTAATGTTGCATATTTTGGTTTAACAATATTATTATTTTATTTACCGCTGTAATTTGAAAACAAATGAATATTGGGTACCAACATTTGGGTTTTTCTTATTATTTTGATACCTAGATTACACCCTTAGAGTTTGGTCCATTTCTCCCGACTCACCCTGTATATATAAAGTCTGTTCAATGATCGCTGACCGTTACGTCATATTCTCCATGTTTGTTGAACGTCGTAAATTAATTCAGTTAGTTTGACTTACCTGTCTTAGGCTTGATCTACATAAAGACGGATGCATGTGAACAAGTAAAATATGAACGCGTTTTTTAAAATTTTTTATTAATATCTTTATGCTTTTTATGAAGTAAGAAATAGGTATTTTATTTAGGGATCATGGGATGAAACATTTCGTTTTCGAAAATCAGTAAGGAATTTTTAATTAATTTAAATTTACTGAAAAATAAGTAAAACTAATTTAGAAAATTTAAAATTGGATCATATTTTATATTTTTTGTCTAGTGCATCAGTCTATAAATTTTGTTTCGCATATTTTCATGTTATTTATAAAATCATAAAGAAGAAAATATAAAATGACAACACAACAAAATACAGTTTTTTAATAATTAAAATAAATCATCTCCGCAAAGATCATCATCATCATCAAATTCGTCCAAGTTAATAATAAGGGAAAAAGTATCTGAAGCATCGATAAATCTTTCCCGTTCCCACACATCATTTAATACTTTATTAGTGTGTGTTACATATTATTTCCATTTTTCCACTGTTGCATTTTCTATGGCTTCATTCCACAGACCCAAAACTATGTCATTTTTTACAGGATGCATAGAACTTATTTTTGCATCATAATAGTGCTTACATTCTAACCAAACCATTTCAATAGGATTAAAGTGGCCATAAGAAAGTCTTAAAACTCGATGTCCAAGTTGCAGTGCTAAAGCCGAGTTTTCTTTTTGCTAGCACACAATTATATCAGGACGTTACTGCAAAAAACTTTAAGTACTGATAATGGATTTTCGGTTCAAAACAATGATATTTTGGCAAACGTTATTAGTTTATGTTTTGGGGGAACAAAATATCTCAGAAAGTAATATTTAAAGTCCAGGTCGGTATTTAGGAATTCCGTATTAGGTGAAAATAAAAATTACTAAAAAATAAAGCTTATTTTTCTTTTTTTACATATATTTTTACGTTTGTAGAATTTATATTCTCACTGTACGGGTACGGTCTACTATTAAATAATGACAGTTAAAAAGGAATATTTAATGTAAATATTACGAACCTTGGCCATTTTTAATTTAGAGTAATTTTATTACAGCAGCTTATTTACTTCCAACTAACTTCCTTAGAGACTTACGAAAAGAACTCTTTTATGACGAATTTCTGCTTTGAAAATAATTATTTATGTAATTCAATTTCATTTGTAAGTGCCTTTTACTCATACTTAACTATTTATGTTAAAAAAGCTAAATGAGAAAAAGGTAAGAAATTTACTTTTAGGTTAAGATAACTAAATTTGTATCTTCGCTTTTATATCGTAAATATTACAGGCTTTTCTTGAAAAAAAAATCATCTGTGAAGTAAACATCTTAGCGAGACAAAAATGGAGAATAATAAATTCAGACAGCGCATATTTATCGTTGCTTGATATACAGGGTGTCCAGGAAAATGTGGGAAATCTCCCGTATATAAAAAAAAACAAGTAAAAAGTTCATATAAACTTCTTTTGTATCGGCCTCCTCTTCGGATACATGGGCTCCCAAAGAGCTCCCATGAAATTAAATTCTTGACACATAATTATTAAACCAACAGGTTTATTTAATTTTTTTTTCTTATGATGTATACCAGGTAAGACCCTTCAAATTACTATCCCAGAAAGTGTTGCGAATTACTCACAGCTGCAGGGACGGACTTGCTGTGACACTAATGTGCCCATTTTTTTTACGCCCTGTATGATAAAAACTTTGGACAACGCTTTTTACATACCTTTAACTATTGACTTAAAATTAAGTACTCTTCATTCATGTCGCTAATCCTAACCGTTTTCGGAAAAACGTCATTTTATTTACATCATGTATTTAGCGTATTTCGATAAAAGATACCTCTTTGTTCATTTTTTGGGAAATAGGAGTTAATGCTACAATAGAATGATTTATAGCCGTTATTGCTCTGAATACTCACAGTAATTATGAAGTTCTATTGGGGGTGTAATCTGGTTTTATATACTGTATTAGTTCCAAGTGGTAGTTGTATTGACACTTGACATTAATCATAAGATAATTTGCTTGCTACGGTTAATAAAGCATATACCGTGCGAGCAAAACATATTTGCATCAAAGAGGGCTTGGATTAAAAAACGTAGGGCTTGTTTTAGATTACAATGATATGGGGACCAAATATCTAACCATATTATTATCTAGGTTAAAATTTTGTCAAATTCATATTATGACATGATATGCCAAACTAATGGGTAATAAAGTAAGTAGACAAATACAAATTTATTTTTGTTGTTTACGAAATTAACAAAGTAAGAATATCCAGAAAGAAAAAGAGAAATAATTACATAAATTGCTGAAATTTGCCACCGCCATGCTCTAAGCATAAATTCACACGTCTCTTCATATTTTCGAAAGTGTTGACCAGCATCTCTAGAGAAATGTTACCACATTCTTGGATAATCCTTTCTTGTAATTGTTCTAAATTTGCATCTAGTGTTTTAAAAATAGTTTCCTAAATACAGCCACGGTTCATTTTAGGCAATGATTAAAATCCCCAGCAGTGAAAGCAACGTTAGGAAAATGTTCGTGAAAATCGTCAATGCAAAAACCTGGATTGTATCGCCACTCACCATTTACTCTAACCCCGTTTCGAAAATAAGCTTTAATCATGAATGTTTTGTACTGTTCCGTAAAGCCCATTGTGTGAATTGTTCAAGAAATTGGAAAAATTAGCGATAAATCAAATTACTTGTAACGACTGTCAAAGATGACGGAATAACTGATTGATTATTAATTTAGGTAGTGACACCCAATAGGTATTAAGCTCTACGGCTAAGCATTACGTCCTTAGATGCAAGGCCCTCTTTGATGCAAATAATTTTTGCTCGCACAGTACTTACCACTAACAATCAGAACTGTAGTTCTCAAAAATTTAAAGGCTACGTTTTATGATAATATCTTTAAAAAAATAATCCAATAATTAATTAAACAGGTCCGATTCTTGACGCTGTAAAATATTGAATATACACTACCCACGAAACTCTAGCCTAGCATATCTCAACAATGTTGCTTTTGCCATTTCCACGCCAATAGTTTTCATTCATTTTGGCTTATATATAGTACAGTTATGTATATATGCGAGTTAAACTATTTAACAACTAACATTAAGATCAAACAGTGGATATAACTATTTTGGTAACAAGAAAAGAGGAAATTCCGGTTGCCCGGTCTAGCCAAGCCGGTTTTGTTTCATGATTTACGAATTTTCCTGTTTGTACATTTTGCTGGAAATTGCAGTCAAGTGAAAACTTTAAATAGTTCAACCGACCTTCGTTTAATTTTGAATATTCGGAAACAAATGGAAACATATTATTAGTTGCACATTTCAAATAAATAAAAAAAAAGTTTAAAATTATTAAGTAGGTAGGTACCTAGTTATATTTTTAGTTATACCTATAGCGAGGAAATCTCATGACATTCCAGAGACATACTTGTGTATTGAGATGAAAATAACGAGGATGTATTCATATAGTGAACATTTTGAATACTCTTGCAAGATGGAGGCAAAGTCACGTGACACTCTGTCAATTTTTATAACTTGGCATGAATTTTAGGACCGGACCTATGGACGAAAATTATTCATGTGATACCTTCTAAAATAATTGATACAATTGTCTCATCGGTTCTACCGGTTTAATATTGCAAAATAATAATAATAATAATAATAATTTTTTTTGAAAGTTTTCTTTTATAAATATTATAATTTAAGGTAGGTAATAATAAACATGAATTTTTATATGGTTTAAAGATAACGTATCAAAATAAATTTAAAAATTCTATAATATTATAATTATCCAAACCTTGAAAATACTAAATTAACTGAAACCCAACTTGAAATAGGTTTCTGTCACTCATATTTATAACAGATTTTTTTTTGTTTTATTTCTTCGGATTATACCTATAGGTAAAATACAATACCTACAGTTCAACAAAAACTAATAATCGAATTTCGTCAGATATTACATTTACTGTCAAGGAAATCCCCATATATGACTTACGTTAGGTACGTAGACCCAAATATGGTTTTTATAGAATTTGTTGGCTATGATACGGTTACATTTCTATAAACTTGTATGTAAGCTAACATAAAGTTAAAAGTTTCAATATAGCCAGGGATTTAATTTTTTTGTCAATGGAAACCCTACTTTAACAGTTTTTGACTTACATAAGGTACGTAGACCGAAAAGTGGTTTTTATGGAATTTGTTGGTTCTGATACAGTTATACATTATTTCTAAACTTGTATGTGGGCTAACATAACGTTAAAAGCTTCAATATAGTCAGGGATTTAATTTTTCTGTCAATGGAAAGAAACCCTAATTTAACAGTTTTTGACTTAACGTAAGGTACGAAGACCCAAATACGGTTTTTATAGAATTTGTTTTTTATGATACAGTTACATTCCTAAACTTGTATGTAGGCTAACATAACGTTAAAAGCTTCAGTTTAACCAGGGATTAAATTTTTTTGTCAGTCCCTACTTTAACAGTTTTTGACTTAGGTAAGGTACGTAGACCCAAAAGTGGTTTTTATGGAAGTTGTTTGTTAAAATGCAATTTATCGATACGGTTACATTTTTAAACTTGTATGTAGGCTAACTTAATGTTAAAAACTTCATTTTATTGTCATACAAATGATAATAATAGTAATATCCAATAATAATTTCACTTATGTAAGGTACGTAGACCCAGAAAATAGTATTATATATTTGTTCGCTATCCTATTACATATTAATGTGGTTAGCTATTTAAACTACTATATAGGCTAACATATTGTTAAATAGTTTATTTCAACCTTACTATTGCCAAATAATAATAATAATAATAATAATAATAATAATAATAATAATAATAATATTAATAATAATAATAATAATAATAATATTAATAATAATAATAATAATAATAATAATAATAATAATAATAATAATAATAATAATAATAATAATAATAATAATAATAATAATAATAATAATAATAATAATAATAATAATAATAATAATAATAATAATAATAATAATAATAACAATAACAATAATAAAAATAATAAAAATAATTCCTTCGAAATAAAATAGCTGATTTTTAAAGGTTAATAATATGGAAAGCTGTTTTGGCATTTGGCAGAACTAGGCGATACCCGGTTTTGTCCAACTCTCCCCTATCTACCTAAGTCAGAGAAATAATTTCTACTTATTTTTCTTGAAACAGAAAAGGATACCTACCTAGATATCTAATGCAAAATGTGAAAATTATACATTAGAAACCTAACCTTTAGGAAAGAACATTTTAAGAACAAACATTTCAGAAACTAACTTTTCGACAAAAACGGCGTTCAGATGAAATGAAACTTATTACTTATCGATGAAATCAACTAACGAGAAAGGCAAATATTAATAATTATGATCCCTATAATGAAAAAGAATTAAAAAATTTTAACCCGTAAATTTTTATTAAATGAATAATAATTGTAGGTACTCACCGGCTACACAAAAATAATTAAAATTCAATAAAAGTAAAAATAAACGGCATCATAACCCCAAAATATTTTGAAAACGTAATTAAATGTAACAAAAAGCACAAAAACGCAATTCATAACTCGGTGTTTGGGCTCATTACGGTCCGTTACTTCCGTTACTAGTCTGGGAATATTATTATGTCCCAATATCAGCTGATCCATGACAAATTTCTGCTGTCATCTGTTTTAAAACGAGAGAATTCGTGAAGTTCTCTATACAGTACTAGCGAACTCACAAAAATGCAGAAGGTACTTATTCACTTTAGTAATTCGGTACTTACAAAATTTGATTTATATTAATTATTAATATTTATGTGAGTATTGAGAGATGTGAGATTATTTTATTTAATACGTCAGCATTTCGACTGTATCATAGGATAGTGGTGTCATCTGCAAAAGAGTTCTATAATTATTAAATTTACTATATCAGTAATATAACAAACAAAAAGACATAATAGGACCCAATACAGAACCCTGTGGACGCCGCAAATAACATCTATCTTCTTCGATTCACTGCTCTGCTACGTTCGTTCTTTTTCGTCTTTACCTATTTCCGTATAAAGATTTAATCTGAGAAAACTAACCTAAATATTCTTGGTGCCCCCATGAACATATTCGCCAAATATGTTTATCAAATAATGCCACTTTTTACAAGTTTTCCCGACCTTTCCGTATCAAACCACGATATTTACAGCTCGACCGCATAAACCGACATCTTTATGCAAATCTTGGGGTTGAAATCCTGCCAAATTATGGCGGCTTAAGCTTCTTTCCCGGCCTTCCTTTTGCCTTTTCTGTCATGCGGAACTGGGAAACACAATTTTAAGCGAATATACGCCTTCTGACTATGTGGTACGAATAACAAGATAAACCCGATAAAATAAACATATACAAGCTGAATCGGATTTTTTTTTTGATAAAGTTTAAACTAAGTACGGGTAGTAGTTACATGTTTTATTTAGCAAAAAGCTACAATTAAATTTTTTTTAATACATTTTTTAACACATTTTTATAGATTTTTTTTAAATTTTAAAACGCAACCTTCTCTTAACAAAAACAGACAGAAAAGTTAAACATTTTGCAAATTGTATCAAATATTACGTATCATTTTGTTTTTAATTAAGTGTAATATTAAAGTTTTTTTAAATAGTTTTAATGATATTTGAGATTTAATAGAATTTTCCAAATTATTATAATTCTATCAAACCTTTATGAAAAATAGACTTATAAGCTAATGTTTTAGACACTAGAAATGCATTAGAAATTTTTGATTAGTTCTAGTTTTATAATTATGATGGTCATGATTAAAAGAACAAATTTTTTTTAAACTATTAGGCAATAAATTATTTTTAATTTTATGTATAAAGATACATACTAAATAAAAAATTAAATTTTTGACATTCAATCTAAATTTTTTAACATAAAATTTAATTTTGTCTATTTGTCACAATTTAAAATAATCCGCATTGCCTTATTTTGTAAGATTTTTAATTTATATAATATAATAGTATTAATACAGTTTTTTTTAGAAAACAAACTTAAATTAGAACTGATTCTTTTAAAATAACCTACTTTTCCGGCAACCTTCGATATGATACTTTCAAAATAATTAAAATTTTTTAATTCTGAATCAATAATTATCCCTAACTATTTAATAAAACTGTTTACTAATTCCAATCTTTCACCATCAATTAAAACATTTATATTTTGATGATTTAATTTATTACCAATAACCATTAATTTAGTCTTTGAAATATTTAATTTTAATTTATTTACTTTTAGACAATTTAATAATATATTTATCTCAGAATTTAGAGTATTTAGACCATCAAAAATATTTAAAACATTAATGTAAATTAAGGTGTCATCAGCAAACATTTGTACCTTACACATTTTTAAAACTAAAGGCATACCCTAATAAAAAAACCTTATAAGCCCACTTAAAAAATATATAAAAGCTTTATAAGTTTTTATGTGACTTTATCTGTTTTGTATTATTTATAAGCAGACTATATAGACTTATAGACTTGTATGCGTTCCTACAGAATGAAATGTGGCAAACTACGGTATTATTCCTTAATTCTATGAGTTTAAATGGGTTTGTTTTTTATAAGAGATAATAAGGAAATTAAAGAAAACAATTTATAAGGTTCTATGATGTTTTATGAGTGACGAGCTTAAATATAAAGAAGTTTATGAGTTTTTACAGTTTATACGTTTTTATATGATACCATGTTTGACACTTTTAAAGAAATTTATGGAGTTTCATAGTTTATCAGTTTGGATGATGCTTTATTTTTGCTTTTTCTAACGGAATTTATCAGGTTATATAGTGTATAAGTTTGTTTGGTACTTTATGGTTGATGCGTTTAAAGGAATTTATGAGGTTTTATAATGTACAAGTTTGTATGATGCTTTATGGTTGATGCCTCCTCTACAGGAATTTACAAGATTTGTAATATTTTCCTTAGTAGGTTTTTTTCTAAATATAAAAATTTGAAGAATAATACAAAAAAATAACAATGTCAAGAACTTTAGGAAAAGGAAATAAACTATTTTGTTAAAAATATTCACAATAATAATTAATAAAAAAATCTTATGATCTATACTAATCTATCATATAGAAAAAAGGATTTTTATTATTTTATTTTGTAGTGTTTTTATGACACCAAAGTTGGTCTGATGACGTATCCCAAAAAATATGTCGGACATTAGTAGAAAAGAGATAAAAATGAAAATTTCGGCGAAAACAATATTAATTTTATTTTATATTCATAATTCGCCAAAATTATAAATATTGTATACACGTACAAAATTCTTAATATTCTACATAATTTTTCTGTTTTTGTGTGTGCTACTGAAAAAGACAAAGTATAATAATATCAAATTTAATAAGCATATTATTATAATTTAAAAATTACAAAACAATAATTATTTACAAGACATCGAAGACTTAGTTCTTTTCTGTGTCCGAACCAAATAATCCCTTAATTCCTTTTCTGTGGCCCAAATCTGTCATCCTAACCCCAGTTTTTTTACAAAACTTTCTTTTCAACGCGTGCCTTCCACAAATATCTTAATGTTTTAAGAAATTTGTTGTGCCTTTCGAAGTTGGGTTTTTGATTATTTGTAAAATTTGTTCGTGTTATTTTCGAAAAAAGTGTGGTAAGTACTTACAAGCAATAATTATTAATTACGTTAATATTTCAAGCATGCCTAAAGAAAGACCATTTGCACGTAGTAAAGCTACTTTTAAGCGAAAAGTAGCTGCTAAAGCCAATGAAATTTTAAATATCTTAATCTCTAAATGTTCTTTTATTGCAGGTTAACTATGTTATTCACATTGGCGGTAACAGTATAGTTATTTGAGATGACTTCTCGAAGTTTGTCAAGAACATTGCGGCCTGAATTAGCTATCGAGTATAGCTGGGCGGTACGTGAAGGGAAGAAATCATTCTCGAAGCTTCAATTATGTAGAGGAATTATTGGTAAGAAATAATTATTGTAGAGTTTTCGGTCTTGACCTCAACATAACAGTACCTACTTAATATTGGATAAATAGAACTCCTGCAAGTCACAGTTCAAAGAACATTGCATTAAGAAAGTTGCCAACACAATATTTGGGCCATTAATAAAAGTGATTACTAAGGTCTACAAATCTGGAATATCTTTGTTTTTTCTTTGCGGTGGTTTCGAGCCCAACCATAATATACACTAGGGCTACCGCCAGTCTAAAATTTCGGGTTTTCTGGTCGGCAGAAACTTTCTAATATCAGTGACTGTACATTAAAATCATCTTTTCAACTAATCTTTAAAAGTTTCTAAATTAGTGTGTTCTTTTAGAAACAATCTTGAAAAGAGACGAATGAACGACAGAGAAGGAAATCGAGAATGAAATTAAAAGTTGGCTGCCTCATGCCCCTGAAAAGTTGAAGCGGGTCAAAAATGCTATTAATACGTAGGTAGGTTTTACAAGTATTTATTAATAATAATAATAATAATAAATATGTTTATGTTGTCTTCGATAAACTTATTCTTCAATCCCCTGAAGCTGAGCTTGTTAATGCAATTAATTTTTATTTATTTTACCCATTAAAAAAAAAACACTTTCCTTAGAGAAAGATATGCCTTCAGGGTGGTTAAAAAATTAGAAAATATTTTTAAGAATTACAGAATTAGGTACCATCACTAACTATAAATTAATTTTTTGATTATAATTTTTTTAATTAAATTATTATATTTTATTTGCTAGCTGCTGCTGTAGGTATAAAAAATAAGTATATATAAAAAGGTATATAAAAAAATAGTGAATATGGTGAATGTTAAGAGTAGGTATAAAATATTACAAAAAAAAATTTTGTTATTTTTTAGATATGGATGTGAGCAGAAAGAAGAATTTTTTTCATTATTTTGTTTATGTATTTGCATAAATATAAATCTCTTATAAAATTCATTTTATTATTTTGGACACCCTGTATTTGTTCCACAAAATTAAGGTCCTATCCCAAAATAATTATACTTTGCGTCTTTTTAGGACATAAAATATTAATAAATTGATAAACATACATAAAACCTCTTAAAACTTATAGCTGATAAACCCTCATAAAACCTCTTAAATCTTCTATAATCGATACCTTATAACGCCTCATAAAAAGCTAGTCAAATTTCAAAAAAATGTTTCCAGCAAACCAGCATAAAATCTCTTAAAACTTCTGTCTTTAATTAACTGTATTTTTATAAGTTTTTATCAATTCCATATAAAGGTTTATAAAGAAACAATCGAATTCTAAAAGAATGTACCCTGTAATCCCTCGTAAAATGCCTATGAGGTTTTATAGGTTAATTGTGTTTCATTTTGCTTAGTCAAAAATCATAAAATATCATAAACGTTTATGGTTTTTTTTTTTAATAAGTTTTTATGCGGTATTTTTGGTAGGGTATCGTTGACGTAAAAAATAAATAATATTGGACTTAGTATACTTCCTTGAGGAACTCCAATATTATTTATTTTGTTATTTAAATATCTTTTTATATCTTTGTTTTTTGTGACCTGTTACTTAAATAATTTTTGAACCATTTATAAACGTTTCCGCGAATACTATACTGATACAATTTACTCAATAATCTAGCCCTGTCAATTATTCCGAACGCCCGCTTAAAATCCAAAAACACAGCTATAACATTTTCCCATTGATCAATGGTTCTCTTCCACATCTCAGTCACACATTGAATGGTTGTCGCTGTAGAGTACCCTTTTCGTCAAATAGTAACAGATTCTTGATCTCCATGTGTGGTGTGGCGATACCATGCGTGTTTAGCACAGTGGCGGCTCGTGACTAGTTTCTTTAAATTAAAAAAAATTAACATGTCTATTATTTTCGAAAGTACGTGTCTGTGTCTCGTTGTGAATTTTAATTTCATCAACATAAGCACTACTTAAACAAGTTAAAATATTACTTTGTCCTAACATCTCAAAACTTATCACATTATAACGATGTTTTGCACTATTTTCATGTTTTTTATTCTCTCTGAAAGATGTTTTAAGTCCTGCACCCCATTTATAGTCCAATTATCATCCCCGTCAAAAAAAAGACACGCGAAACAAAAAGAAAAGAATTTTTGTCCTCACAACCACATATCCAGGATTTTTTATTATATATTTATTTGTCAAACTTACGCGTAAACTGTGCCTTACTTTTACATTTTGATTGCACTTGTAGGTACTATAGGTATTCAATATTGGTAGTGGAGTGGCCGCCCTGTATTTTTTAAATCAAGTTTTTCAATTAAGCTCATAGAACTACTAAACACAAGCTTCTCTAAATCAATGACCTTTATATTAGACGAAATTTTCCAACTTTATAATGTAACTAATAAATAACTCAAAACAAAAAATCAAAACGTCAACGGCATCGACAGGTCGCATCGCGATTCGCGAACAGCTGTTGGGCGCGGAAAATTGGAGCTCGTCCGTGGCCGCTCGTTGTGCGATGTGTAGGTGACGTCAGGCCTCCGTAGTCGCGTTGAATCGGGACGGGATAATCGATAGCCCGCGCTTAGTAACCTTGAGAGCGCGCAACTCGCTTGTCTATGAGTATAACCTGGCCGTTGGAATAGGGCTATGTTTGGTTTGAATTAATTTAATTGATTGCTTACATACATTGCGTTCTTGGTTTTTAAAGTAATGTATTCTTGGATTCTGTTTAAAATAATTATAATAATTAACCAGCCGCCACTGGTTTAGCAGAAGCGACCTTTATCATATCTCTGATGATTAGCGTTACCCATAAGCAGAAGAATCTCGGCCACTTATTTAAACCAGCCTATACTGGAGGAGAACCACGCAAACGTTTATTTTTGTCAATTGTCAAAATTAAGGTGTCATCAGCATTTAAAACTGAAGGCATATCGTTGATGTATAAAATAAATAATATTGGACCCAGTATACTTCCTTGAGGAACTCCTATATTATTTAAAACCAAATTTTTTTGGCGGCGGAAAAGTTCTGCATGTCCCTAAACAAAAAAGAGCATAGACAAAACTAGTAAATATTGCGCCGTATATGAGGGAGAGGTGAAAACGTTAAATTCACTCAGGAATAAATTGCCCTTATTTTTCACTGTGGAAATTTTTTTTATAAGGAAATGTTGTTTGCACTTAAAAGTTATCCATAATTACCAAATTTCAGCTCCGTAGCACAAATATAAATATTTTTCAGAGCAACTATGTGGATTTAAATGAAAACGAATTCTATTGTAAGGGTTTAAACTTTAATTCATGAACCAATGGGTTTAAAAGTTTTTGAAAAATTGGGAACTGCAAAATATTGTTAAATGTATAAAGTAAACCCTTATTTATTTTGCATAAAGTTATTCCTCTAATCCATAGAATAATGTACGGTGTGCACCAGATAAGTTAGATTATTTTTGACGTCTTTTTTATTAAACGTCCAGTTCTCGCGTATTTAAACAAAGTTAAGTGAGTTATGTGTCTAATTGCCCAAAAAGCTGTTAAAAAATTGAATTTATAGGTTGCATAGCTTCTAACGATTCGTTATACGAGGGGGAGTCAAAAGAAAAGTAAAAACACTTTTTTTGTGCTACCGAGCTGAAATTTTGTATTTATGAACAACTTTTAAGTGCAAACAACATTTCCTAATAAAAAAAATTCTACATAAGGGAACTTTATTCTTGAGTGGTTTTTTGGACTTTAAATTGAAATTTAAAAAAATCCCCTTTGGTGCGTACTTTCTGCCGGTCACTGTATTATATTAAATAATATAATAGACTGTGTTACAAACTGGATGCATTAACATTTCTATATCGCTAAAAGTTGCATACTTTTGTGCTGACTAATTTGTTTAAAAGAAATTTAACAGACTTTGTTGGCTTCCAAGGGGATATCCGAAAAACCCGAAAAAAATAATTTTTGGTTTTATTTTTTTTGAATTTTGATAAATGTTTAAAACAAATGGTTGTCGACAACCCAAAAGCCCATCATTTGAAATAACCACGAGCAGCCACTGATTATATCTATCTTTTTTAATAAAAATAGCGTGTTAATATAAAATTAATAACTTGCTGCGCATTTTGGAGCACATAAAAGAGCTTTGTTTCGTGTTTTATTTACAAGAATATTCTTAAAAGTAAATAAGCCAGCTTAAATGGGAAATAAAACACAACTCAAGCCTTAATTAAAAAATTATTATTAATTTTCATTAAATATGCTTGGAGGTAATTAATAATAAACTACATTTGCCCTGCAACGTCATTGTGCTGGTATAAAAACGGTGAGCCCAGAGTCGGACAAAGCCATCCGTTTATTGAATAATACAGAGTTAAGGCGACAAATATGGAATATATCATTAATATGGAATCGTTCCAAATCAGGCAACACTAACACATGAAAACTGTCGAATAATACCAATAAGATATTTATATGGTCCATCTCAAGTATAGGTTTTGTTGGCACGCCAAGGCATGTCGTTTGATTCGTGGCGATAAAAAATAATTGTAGGTCTTGCTGGTTGTCACATATTTTTACTAGAAAATTTCATAAATTTATTTTCAACCAATTAGAAGGCCCCTTTTGTTTATGTTGCTTGTAGCAACGGGAGATTATCGCGATAATTTTGTTAGTTCCTATTAACTTAATTACATTAATAAGTGAACATTTTTTTGTCAAAAATGAAGTTCTTTATATCTATTGGCAAAAGTCACTTAGAAAAAAATAAAAATACATTTTGTTACTAACTTATAATTTTTATTGATACTAACCAATTTTCTTTACATATCGAACACCGGGGCTAAAAGAGACACACCAAAAATCGAACTAAACTCATCGGCAATATATTGTTTTAAGTTTCATTTGAAACTATGTAGACATGTATAATATCAGATGTTATGGTTCAAAACGAATTAATGTTTTTAATTTTCCTGAAATTTTAGTAATAAACCTTAGTAACTAATAAGTAAAATCGACTTCTATTGTAAAAATAAAGTTCGTAATATTAAACTAAACTCATCGAAAATATGTTTTTTAAAGTTTTATTTGAATTTAAAACTATAAAGACATTTAATAACAAATTTGTTATTTAATGTTTTTCACATTTTAGTAATAAAAACGAGTTACTTACGGCTAAAATTTCTAAAACTCTAATTAGTTACAGTTAACTAAAGCCGCCGGAAATATGTTTTTGTAGCATTTTAGCAAAAAAAATTACAATAAGAAAAACTCGAATTTATGAAATTTTCTTACCGAATCTCCCACGCAGCAGAATTAATTCCCGTTCCCACGTTTTCGACTCAGGATAATTTTCTATCAACAAAAATATTCGTGACCTTGAAAAAAATTAACGGTAATAATTCTGCTGCTAGGGAGATTATAAGTGATAATATTTCATTTTTATATGAACTGCTGTGCATTTGGGACTATGAAAAATTATGGTTTCAATATTTTTTGGGTTAGTTTCTTTGTCGTAATGGAAAAATTTTAGCACGTGATTAAAGATTAGGTTATAAAGGTTTCTAAATATGGAATATGAAAAAAATAGCTGTTAGGATACTACACTGAGAAAAAAGCCTTCAATTCCTTATAAGAATCCACATACTCTTTATACAACTGTTTAATACTATGTGTGATAGCAACGCGCTTTCCTACTGTAAGACAACGGAAATTGCTAGACCGTTGTATACTTATAATATTACGTTAATTTAGCCAATAGGAAACAGGAGTTAATGCTACCATAGAAGAGTTTATAGCCATTATTGCTATGAATACTCACAATAATTATCAAGTTTTATTGGGGATAAAAATCGTGTTATACATACTGTATTAATTCCGACGTTGTGCAGTTGTTATGAAACTTGACATTAATCATAATAATGTTTGTTTTCTACTGTTAATAAAGCATAATATACTTACCACTAAAAATCAGTACCTACTGTAGTAATCAAAAATTTAAATTGCTTCTAGTGTGATATTGTTTTGGTCGTTTAACATTGCATACGATTTTTCATTATGCAGCATGGTTTACTGAGATGGTAAAATTCGTTTATAGAATAAACAGTCCAATACCAATGATGGGTTGTGCGAAATAAGAATCTTCTATTGCTTTATCTGATATAACGTTAAAAAAAAAACTTAAACAAAAAGTAAAAATAGATTAACTGAAACAGGTATTGATACAATCAATGAAATTGAAATTCAGACAGGGCAGCTAAAAAACTCGGAACAACGATGTGACCTGCGCAACAAATACGTTAAAACTAATACTACACCAACGTCTTGTGGATTATAGGTTCGAATGGATACAATCCGTTTTTGGGGATGCTGTTCTGCTTTCTTAATTATAGAGGAAGCACTTTACTGGGAAATAACTTGAAAAGATACAATTTATTTCTTAACAAAATTGGTGTATTGAAAGTAGTTCACGATTGCGCTGCTAATGGAACTGATTATTACCAAATAAAAACACTGTTCTAACAAATCTGGAATTGACATAGGTAACACTAAAGCAGGTTTGATACACTAGCAATTTATTTATTATGGGTTAATATACAAAATAAGGTATCAACACAAACTATGTCTTAGCAAACCTGTTGTATTATATCATTTTCCTCAGTGATACTTTGTATTCAAAAGTTTGGAAAAGGAAAAAACCCTATCTTAACATAGTATAAAACAAAGTCGCTATCGCCCGTCCTGTCCCTATATGTGCTGAAATCTTTAAAACTACGCAACGGATTTTGAAGCGGTTTTTTTTAATAGATAGAGTGATTCAAGAGGAAGGTTTTTATGTATAATACATGCATAATATTATAGAGAAACACTGATAAATTAGAGTAGGAAGAACGAACGACCCAACCTAACCGGTCCCCGGCCCGTTCAACGATCGATCCGAAGCACCGAAGCCGGAATAGACGAAGACAGACTATGTTTTATACATGGATGTAAATTGTGGACGGGCCGGGCCGGTAAATGGTTGAGTTTGAGGTTTGTTCGGGTTTGTGTTCGGGTTTGTTCGCCTTATTATCTCACGTCGTAAAATGCCGGGCTGCAACGCAGGCCAGGTACACGCTAGTAAAATATAACATTTATAATTTACAAAGTAGAATTATTTTAGTTTCAACAAAAATCCAATAATATGAAATATAATCACGGTAGATTTTAATAAGCTTTCGTTATCTCTCGCAGGGTTTTTCTTTTTCTGGCTCTAATTTCATTCCGGACAAGGGATAGTATTTTAAGGATTTCGTTGTCAGCACCTTTTCTTGTCCGTTTTTGTCCTTCGAAACGGTAAAATACATTTGTGCGTTAAGCTTACGGGGATCACGGTCACCTTTATTTATTTGAGAAAAGACATTTTCGCTGACACGTATTTTTATTGGAAATGGTCACGATCAAACTCACAGGTGTCAAACCACAACGCTAAAAAAGCGAAATTACTTTTTGACAAGAAAATCAACTACCTATCGCCTAATTATCAGTTTACGGAGTAGGGGAGAACGGTATAAGAGGTATCCTCCAACTTGCGTACGTCCAATTTGCGTACAAGGATTATTTCTTCCAACTTGGGTACATGGGTAGGTAGGTCCCGCGAACTAGGTAAAACTGCAAGAGTACATTATTCCAACTTGCGTACGTACACAGGGTTTTAAAAGGACCATAATAATACGCCCTTTCCAATCTGTTCTAAAAGGTGTATTGGCAACCGGTTTGTTCGTTGTTATCAGAGCATTTTTTTTATGTCTTCACATACACAGAGTTTTAAACGGATCGTAATAATACGCCCTCTCCAATCGGTTCTAAAAGGTGTATTGGCAACCGGTTTGTTCGTTGTTATCAGAGCATTTTGTATGTCCTTAGTTTGTTTATAAGCTTCTAATATTTATGTATGTACGCAAGTTGGAATAATGTACTCTTGCAGTTTTACCTGGTTCGCGGGCAGGGCCGATCCTAGCAGGTGTGCAGCGCGTGCACCGCACGCGGGCGGCCAAAACAAGAGGCGGCCATAGGCCGCCGATAATTTTGTCAATCAAGCAAAACTTTTTACGAATTTCTCGAAATAAAAATAAAGTGACATTTATCAAACTATAAAAGATAACTTTAAATTAACGTCGAAGAAGAAAACAATATTTTTGTGAATTATTTCAAATGGATTTATTTATTAAAGATTTTCAATTAAACCAGCCAGCGCCAGTGGTGACATTTCTAGTTTTTTTGATGTGGTACAAGAGGTATATAATTACTTTTCTGCGTCCCCATATCGATGGAATTTACTCAAAAAACACGTGAAAACTCTTACTTTAAAACCGTTATGTGAAACAAGATGGGAAAGTCGTATCAATGCTATTAGACTTCTAAAATTAGAGCTAAAAAATATTATTACCGCATTAAAGGCATTAATTGTAGATACCACCAGAGACACGAAAACAAAAATTGGTGCTAAATCAATAATTTAAAGTCTTAAAACATTTAAGTATTTGTGTTCAATTTTAATTTGGCATGATTTATTATCAAGAATTGATGTATTGAGTAAAATGCTTCAAAGTCCTAAATTAAACATCGCGGAATGCATTAAAGGCTTAGATAATCTTAAAAAATATTTAGTTTCCCAAAGATCTGACGATAATTTTAAAATATTTGCCTATTCAATAACAACACTTGCTAGAGATTTAGGTATTGATCCCGAATTTCCCATCTCGAAGCTCAGAAAAAAGTTAGTTTATTTGATTACGAGGGCAGTGATGAACCAGTTTTAAATCCCTTCCTGCAATTCAAGATTGCTTTCTATTTTGCAGTTCTTGATTTTCTTCGATAAATGAAAAAGTTACCTTATTATCTGAGTGCTATTCAATATTCTGCTTTCTGTATAAGTTTCACACCATTTCTAAAGATGACCTCATGAAAGCCTGCATGGACTTAGATATTAAGTTACAGGTACAGGAGGAAGGAACATTGTGAAATATATAGACGGTATACAACGCTTTAATGAAATAACTTCATTTAAAGATATTTTTCCAGGTAAAAAATAGCCAATTAAGATATTAGAAATTTTAGTCAAAAATGATCTCATTCCCTGTTTTCCAAATTTTGCTCTAGCAATAAGGATTTTTTTACCCCTTACCTGTTTCTGTGGCTTCAGGTGAAAGAAGTTTCAGTAAATTAAGATTTATTAAAAATTAATTGAGAAATAATATGACACAAGAAAGACTTTCAGATTTGGCTATCATCTCTATTGAATCCAAAATCTCTAAAAAAATTGATCTTACCGCAATTATTGACAAATTTGCTTCTTAGAAAGCCAGAAAAATTATTTTATAGTTAATTATTAGGTAGTCTTCGAGGAAGGACTGATTTATATACTTTTCGTTTTGCGAGATTTATGCTTTAGTACTTTTTGTTATTTTATATTTTCTAGTAGATACTGTGGTTTTACATTTCTAATTATAAAATGTCTATTTTTGTTTCAAAAGTAATATTTTTGTTGGTTTATTTTGTTAAAGTAAAAAAAAAAGGTGTCGCTAATATAACATATTAGCTGGTCCAAAAATAAAGTCTTTCCCGTAAAATGTTATTTGTACTTAGTTTGCATTTTTAATAATGTTTAACTTACTCTTATGTACATGTAGATGAGTTTATAACGTCAACGTTAAGTATTACTCAAAATAGGAAAACTTCTTTAGAGGGGCTGCATAATAGGTCTATGCACGCGGGCGGCCGACACCCTAGGATCGGCCCTGTTCGCGGGACCTATCTACCCGTGTACGCAAGTTGGAAGAAATAATCCTTGTTCGCAAGTTGCACGTACGCAAGTTGCACGTACGCAAGTTGCATATATTCGGGGAGAACGGGTCACTGTGACCACTTGTAGATAATTTGCGAACGCATTTATTACATACACTGCTATCTAACAGGTAAAAGTCAAACTATGCAAGGAAATATGCCTGTTACACTTTAGTTCTATAGAGGAAAATGATCTAATGCAACTGGTTTGCTAAGAAATAGTTTCTATTAATAGCTTATTTTATATTAACTCATATTAAACAAGTTGCTATAGTGTATCAAACCCGCTTTAGTGTTATATCAATTCCAGATTTGCTAAAACAGTGTTTTTATTGGTAGTAATCAGTTCCATTAGGAGCACAGTCTTGTTGAACCACTTTTATTACAGCAATTTTGTTTAGAAATAAATTGTATCTTTTCAATGCGACGCATTTTTTTATTAGCAAAGCGCTTTCTCTACAATTAAAAAAGCAAGACAATGTCCTAAAAACGAACTGTATCCGTTAGAACCTATAATTCCCAAGACGTTGGTGGGGGTTCGTAGCGATCGGCAATCGCTGCGCGCCGTAGTATTAGTTTTAACATATTTGTGGCGCAGGTCACATCGTTGTTCGGAGTCTTTTAGCTGCCCTGTCTAAATTTCAATTTTATTGATTATACCAATACCTGTTTCAATTAATTTATATTTACTTTGTCTTTGTATTTAAGTTTTTTTTAACTTTAAATATCAGATAAAGCAATAGAAGATTCTTATTTCGTACAACCCATCATTAGTATTGGACTTTATAATATATTTACGAATTTTACCATCTCCGTAAACCATGTTGAATAATAGGTAATCATAATATGCCATGGTTAACGACAAGAACAATATCACACTAGAAGCTATTTAAATTTTTGAAAACTACAGTACTGATTTTTAGTGGTAAGTATATGCTTTACTAACCGTGGTAAGCAAATATTAGTATGATTCATGTCAAGTTTTATTAAAACTGCCAGTCGAAACTAATACAGTATATAAAGCCAGATTACACCCCCAATTGAACTTGATAATTACTGTGAGTATTCAGAACAATAATGGCTATAAACCATTCTATGGTACCAATAACTTCTATTTCCTATTGGCTAAATGACCGTAATATTATCACTACACAACGGTCTAGCAATTTTTGTTGTCTTACAGTAGGAAACCGCGTTGCTGTCACATATAGTATTAAACAGTTGTATAAAGAGCATGTAAATTCTTATAGAGACTAGAAGGCTTTTTCTCAGCGTATAATATGCCGCAGATAAATTTTGTCCTCATTTACTATTTACTGTGCACCACGTATACAAACAGGTGAGTTTTGTTTTTGTACCACTACAATTTTAAAATGACTTTTGGATATTATATTTTTGTAAAATATTATAAATATATTAAGTAAACAATCAAAGCAAGCCATAATGATGGCCGATTACTGTTGGACATTAAGAAGTGATCTTTCTTTAGCTGAATATGACAGAAAAACAACCAAAAGAAAGTTCAAAAAAAAATTTTTTTTAAGAAGCTTAAAGAATAAATAATAACTATTTATAATAGTTTCTATTTTATATTTTTTCCTTAATATATTATAAAAATAGCTTATAAATAAAATAAAACGTGTTTTTTTCTATATTTTTGGATTTTCTGGTTTGAAAACTAACCTTACGTGATATAAAATAACTAAAAGCAGATTTGAAATCAGCACTACCCAATCACTAGAAAATAGTTAAAACTTTTAAACCAACTGTCAAAGTGTTAAAAAATACAGGCTTGCGTAATTATTTATTTTCACATAGAATACTTAATTAAAAAATTAAGAAGTTGACTACCGATTTTTAAAAACATTACAAAATTTTTAAATGTAAGAATATGGAAATATTATATTACGCGTTAGTTAAAACTAATTTAAACTACGGAATTTTAGGTTGGGGAGGAATAAATAGAACTTTAGTTAAAAAATTAAAAATATTACAAAAAAGGTTTCTAAAAATTATATTCAATAAAGATTATCTTTATCCTTCAAAAGAATTATATTCAGAAACAAAAAAGTTGAACATAAGACAACTTTACATTTATAACATCTTAATATATACGAGATAAAAACCTTATACAATTTTCACATAGAATACTTAATTAAAAAATTAAGAAGTGTACTACCGATTTTTAAAAACATTAAAAAATTTTAAAATGTAAGACATATGGAAATATTATATTACGCGTTAGTTAAAACTCGTTTAAATTACGGAATTTTAGGTTGGGGAGGAATAAATAGAACTTAAGTTAAAAAATTAGAAATATTACAAAAAAGGTTTCTAAAAATTATATTCAATAAAGATTATCTTTATCCTTCAAAGGAATTATATTCAGAAACAAAAAAGTTGAACATAAGACAACTTTACATTTATAACATCTTAATATATATATTTAAAAATAAAAACCTTATACAATTTAAAAACCATAATCATACTAGACGTCATAAAAATGAAATAACCATAAAACCTAAAATAAATAAATCCATGGGACAAAAAAATTTCAAATATTTATGTTTTTTTTGAAGAAGTTGTCCATACTCAAAGTGTAGTTAAAAGATATAGGGAAAAATAAAGCATAAAGTCTTTCTCCACAATTTTTAATTCAATAACTAAGCGAACCTAGGGTAGAATCGACATGTTTCGAGTGTAGATACACTCATCATCAGGAAATTGAAGCAAATATAGTGAACAGCTGATGTTGTTAGCAATAGAGAAAATTAAAAGTGGAACTAATGAATAATGGAAGAAGTGTGAAAGACGTCGACATAGTTGAATTGAACTAAAATGTTTTTTATCACGTACACTTAAAATGTTTTCTACAAAGTCCTTTATTTGATACTTCCTAATTTTTCTCTTCATTTCCCACCCACAGTGGATTTTCACTGGTCCTTGACCTTTCAACGTGCTGATATATTTTCTGTCGTTTGACTACAAAAAGTTTTTTCACTCCCCATGCGGGCCATTGAAAGCTCCATTATGGATTAGTTCCACTTTTTATTTTCTCTATTGCTAACAACATCAGCTGTTCACTATATTTGCTTCAATTTCCTGATGATGAGTGTTTCTACACTCGAAACATGTCGATTCTACCCTAGGTTCGCCTAGTTATTGAATTAAAAATTGTAGAGAAAGACTTTATGTTTTTCTTTTCCCTATTTATGTTTTTATTTTAACGATTATTTACCAACAAAAATTAAAAAATTGATTTTATTAAAAAAATTAAAAGTCGAAATTAAAACATGGATATTAAAAATAGACAATTTGAAAATATTTTTAGAAATGCTTTAATTAATTATTATTGTTTTGAATAATTTATATAAGTAATATTTTTTACTTAAAAATTTTAAATTAATAATTTTATTATAGGTAATATATTTCTTCAAAAAAGCTGGATTTATACTATAAATTAACATGTTTACTTTAAAAAAAACTTGATTTTTAATGCATATTTATGATTTATGATTTTACATACTAAAGTTAAAAAATAAGATTTGCCCCTAACAAGCTCAGCTTTAGGGGATTGAAGAATAAGTTTATCGAAGACAACATAAACATAATATGTATTATATTATTAAATTTTAAATGAACTTATTATTATTATTATTATTATTATTATTATTATTATTATTATTATTATTATTATTATTTAATTTACTTTACATTATCGTAAAGAGTAAAATTGTATCCACTTTCTCTAGTGCGTATAGTTAGTATTTCGCGCACGTTAATAGAAAAAATTAATTAATTAATTAAAATGTTGACACTTCGAACGCCTATTTAGCATATTATCTAATAATCCTGCCTGGACGAAAGAAGATAAAATACCATTATTCAAAATGGCTTTTCTGTGCTAATTAACCTCCTTGTCGGCTTATAAATATCCGAGAGATTGCTGCCGAAAAAGAAAGTATAACCGGTAAATACTTAAAACAAAGTTTTAAAATAAATGCCTAAAAGAAAGTTTTAATAGGCGTGCTGGGAAAAGCGGTGCCAGGTTGATTACTCAAGTTTGCAAAACAAATAAGTAAGGTTTTCCCTTGTTGTCGCTTTCAAACTTTTCTTTTACAGTGTGGCCAACTGAATGGTTTTTTTCGGAAATTTCCTAAACCCTGAAAAGCTGGAACACCTCCGGAGTTAGTGGAGGCTGCGGAAAATGTAACCATGAAACTGCTGCCAAAGATATCAATTGAGAAGTATGAATTAGCCTACAATGGAATAATGCCTCGATAACAAAGCTTCATCAAGATCGGAAAATATAGTAGTTGCATATTTCGCATAGCTCCCAATAAGAATACAGGCGTTGTGGTCTACCTTAAGTGGTAGTAGTAGTAGTAACAAGATTTATTCAGCAATGTGCTACAATTTCACAAGTTTTACAAAATATTTAAAATTATTTAACAATATCATCTACGATGTATTAAAATTTTTTTTATCAGTCACTATTTTGTTTTTTAAATAAATAATTGTTTAATGATTTTTTAAATTTTTTTAAAGAACTCTCTGATTTAATTGAATTATTCAAGTTGTTATATTATTCACTTAATCCTTTATGGAAAACCGATTTATATGTTAAATGTTTTGATACCGTACTTAGACAAAAATCGTTGTTATATCTGGTTGAATGGTTATGACGAGGGGTGTCTCACTAGGTAAAATTCGTACACTGACTGCCGATTTTGGCAGTCAACTGCTCGTGATTGCCAATGACTGCCCGTGATTACCGATGACTGCCAGTGATTGCCGATGAATGCCGGTGATTGCTGATGACTGCCAGTGATTGCCGATAACTGCCGATGACTGCCAGTGATTGCCGATGACTGCCAGTAATTTTTTCAAATTTCATTTATCCATCATTACGATACGCCGAAAAATATGCGTTCTTATTGGTAAGATCAAAATTAATTCCGATAAATGCCGAGGGCGATTGCCAAAGACTGCCAGTGATTGCCGATGACTTCCCGTGACTGCCGATGACTGCCAGTGATTTTCGATATGACTGCCAGTGATTGCCAATGACTGCCAGTGATTGCCGATGACTGCCAGTGATTGCCAATGATTGCCGATGACTGCCTCTGATTGCCGATGAGGGCCAGTGATTGCCGATGACTGCCAGTAATTTTTTCAAATTCTATTTATCCATCATTACGAAACGCCGAAAAATATGCGTTCTTATTGGTCAGATCAAAATTAATTCCGATAAATGCCGAGGGCGATTGCCGAAGACTGCCGAGTGATTGCCGATGACTGCCTGTGATTGCCGATGACTGCCTCTGATTGCCGATGACTGCCAGAGATTGCCGATGACTGCCAGTGATTGCCGATGACTGTCAGTGATTGCCGATGATTGCCGATGACTGCCTAGACATTTGTACACCGACTGCCGTAGTGAGACACCCCTCGGGTTATGATTTTTAAAATTTTGAGTTAAAGAATCTTTTAAATGGGAAGGTAGTAAGTTATTTTGTATTTTAAAAATAAAATTACAAATCAAAAAGAATATTGAATTTTTAACATTTAACCACTTACATTAAATTTATTTTCGTATTAACCCACAGTTAAAATTATACCTGTTCCGAAAAGTTTCGTACCTGCAAAACTTGGAGTCTATGAAAGACCCCATTATTTGCTGGGTATAAAATCGTTGAAAAATCTAAAAAATTAGGTAAAATTAAAGTGTTGTAAATCGTTTTTCATGAAAATAAACCTAAATTTTGTCTAATTCTTTTTAAATAATTCTTTTTTTTTCAATTTTCGATACAAGATTTTCAAAATGTAATTCAAATTTTAATTTAAAATCTAAAGTTACTCCCAAATATTTAAAAGACTGTATAACTTCTAATTTTTCATCATTAACAAAAATATTTATATCTATATTATTTACGTTATTTCCAATTACCATAAATTTTGTTTTCGAAACATTTAATTTTCATTTATTTACCTTTAACCAGTTTGATATAGTTTTTAATTCAAAATTTAAAATTTCTATATCATCAAGAATATTTTTACCCTCTATATTCAATAAAGTATTATCCGCAAATATTTGAATAAAACTTTATAATTTCTAAAATGAATAAATAATACACCAATATTATTATATTGCTTTTTAGAAAAAATATTGTTAATTTTTGTTTTTTGCTGCCTATTACTTAAAAAATTTTGAAACCATTTATAAACAACTCCTCTTAATCCATAGTGACATAATTTTTTTAATAATTTATCCATATCAACTGTTTCGAAAGCACGTTTAAAATCCAAAAATACTGCCAATACAACTCCATTTTTGTCAACGCTTCGCTTCCAATTTTCAATTACATACTGGACTGCCGTTTTTGTTGAATATCCTTTTCTAAAACCTGCTTGCATATTTACTAAAATTTTGTTTTCTTCAGTAATTCCAGTACCTGTCATTTCTAATAATTTTTTAATATTCCATAATATATTTATTGGCCTCATTTCACAGCTTTTTTTTTGTATTTTTGATTTTTGAAACTGGTGTTATAAAAGAACATTTTAGATCTTCAGGTATTTCTCCATATTTAAGGCCGTTATTGATTAATGTTAATATAATTTAACCTGTGCTTGTAAAAGTTTCTTTCATTACTTTTTTTGATAAAATTTCACTATAATAATTTTTTGATTTGAGTTTGTTAATTTAAAATTTTATTTCTCTTAATGAAACTTTTCGGAATTCTTCAATGATATTGAAACATAATATAGCAATTTTAGGACATATTATTTTATTTCTAATCTCGATATCATCAACTATTTCTTTAATATACTATTAAAGTAATAGTTATTCATATTTTCAGCAATAAAAATTGGATTTTACATAAATTTCTATTAGAAGCACCAAGTGATAACTATAATATGCACGGTACAAGGTAAACTATCATCAATTCAGTTTCTTTTGTATTTTTATTTCTTGCAGCCTTAAGGTGATGTTATAAAATGTGTAAATTAAAAAAAAAATGATTTATTTTTTTAATTGTTTTTCTCTATATTTTAGGTTGTCTTAATCTTTAGCGTTGCTGGTGCGTACCGAAGGGATGAATTATTATGTCAAATAACAAAAGACACCTAGATGATTTGGGATCAAAACTTACTAATAAAATACCTGATAATAAAACAAAAACGCCAAGATCATTTGTTGTGAACGAAGCACATACAAGGTGTCCCAAATTGGTACTGACAGTATTGCGATCATCCGGTATGTCGGTGTTGCCAAATATGTTCGAATTTTCCCTAAAACTATTATTTTTATTTATTTTGAGGTTTTAAATTTTTAATTTACAATAGCGTTTAGTATCATATTAAAGCAAAAAATTAAGTACTTTTCGATAAATAAAAATCCAATATAGCGGTCATAGGAAAAAGAAACAAATTACATTACGTAGAAAGAGCTCAGAAGCGTCGATATTCCTGTAACAACAACATTATGTAAACCACAAATACAGAAAACCAAGCAAAAGTTGTAATGGTCAGAAACTTCAGCCAGTTGTAATTTTCGTTATTATTACCAGCAAACAATGCAAATTATTGAACAAAAGCTCGTTGCCCGGACGTTGGAACGGATTTTCCCCATACTCTGGTTGCTAGTTTAAATTTGTTTTAGTTATTGAATAGTTTACACAAATAATGCTAGCATAAACCTGCTATATAAACTAAAAGGAAATACCCAAAGCTAAATTATTATTAAACGTTGAATAACATCCAAGAATCCGTAAATATTTAAAGATTTATTATAAGAATGCTTCAGTAGCGTGCTGTGACCGTGGGCAGAGGAAGGGCAAAATGATTGGGGGGGGTTGTTTTTATTTTTGAGAAAGGGACGCAGGCGCGTCATTAACAGAAAGAACCTGCGGAGTGCAGGAATCCGCTATAATAAAAAGGTTAAACGAACTTACTTTATGAGTTATGAGCTTAGTGCTTAGCTGTTCATTGGGAGACTAATTTCTCAGGTGATATAGAACTATGCCTGTGTTCCAGGTTCCTTTATATTTGGGCAACGTAGTAGGAATTAACAACTGTCAGTTAATATGATTGCGCGTCTGATATGGGTGATTAATGTAATTTCTTAATGTGGATGTTTTATATGTTAATACAGCAGTTGATAATATAATATATAGTGATCGAAAATTTTGGATTTCTAAATTGTAGAGTAAAAGTGTGGAGCAGCGTTTGTTTTTGTTTTTTTTAGGATATTATGTTTTGTAGATCCTACCCCACGCAATTATTCCGTATGTTATTAGAGATTCTATTAAAGTCTTATACAGTGTGGTTGTTTAAGTGTGCAACATATGGGCATTTTTTTTAGTATCGATTTCTCAGAAAATTTTATTCTTGATAAAAGTTGGTGCATGTTTGATAATCATATTAGGTGCACTTGGAATGGTTGCAAGTCAAACGGCGTACAGGGTAGGCCAAAAAATATAAAACTTGTACAAGAATAAAGTTTTTTAATAAACATTTAAAATAAAATTTTTGCACTTTAAATGATTTTTAATTAGCCTATTATCATCAACTAATGTTTTATCTTGTTAAAAATAATTTTTCGGATATTTTAAAGTTGTGTTTAATATCGTTGCAACAAACATGAAGTTTGTGATTCCTTAATAAATTAAAAATTCATATAAATTTTACAAATATGCTTGAATTTGAACAAAGATATGTGAAATTGATTTGATTTTGATTAGTTTATAAAGGTCTTTATGGTGAATATATAAAAAAAAATTTCTTGGGAAATTATTAATGTTTTTTAAAAAATATATATTTTTTATTTTAGGGAGTCACGTTTTTGAATTTATACATAACTTTTAATTCTAAACAACTTTTCTTTATAACATTTTGCTAAATTTTCTAAAATAGGGGTACTTTATTCTTGTACAAGTTTTATATTTTTTGGCCTACCCTGTACGCCGTTTGACTTGCAATTATTCCAAGTGCACCAAATATGATTATCGAATATGCGCCAACTTTTATCAAGAATAAAATTTTTTGAGAAATCGGTAATAAAAAAAATGGCCATATGTTGCACACTTAAACAACCACACTGTATATAGAGAGTACCTACTAGTTTTCAGTCAATAATTTCCCTTAAAATAGAGAATTTATAAATTAACTTTCTAATATTGTTGGTTAAATAAGTGACATGTGTTCCCCCCTTGAGATAGTTATTTAACAACTAACTTAATTTTTATATTGTTAAAATTAGGATAATTAGGTATAGTAAGAGGTCTAAAGAGAGCTATGTAATTAGTTCTAAAAGTATTTAAGGTAAATGTAAAGAAATCCAGCCACATCTTAATTTTCTTCATACCATCCTTGGGCCAAGGACAGTTCCCTGAGGAACACTGATTTTTACCCGTTGTTCCCTATTAATTATAAGCAGCTTTCAAAGATACCCAAAACCTTACCACGAACTCCACACCGTTGCAAGACGGCAAGGAGCTTTTTGTGGTAAACAGTGTCAAACGCCTTGGCAAGGTCACCCTTGGATTCTACAGCTGTGTCGTCAGCATCACATGACTATTCCGTTATTAAGACTTATATTAGCTAAGGAATTTATATACATTTCATTGTTCATTTGAAAACTTCCCACCTCGATTTTCCTGCTTTAAAATGAAAATGTGGAAAATCGCTCGGACCCGTCGATTTTTATTTCGAGGGGGACATCTTTTGCGTATATTGTCAATCTTGTTACTTCAAGCCCCTAGGAGGGAGGGGGGTAAGATCTAAATCCTAAATGGATACCCCTATTTACTCTTGAAAAATTACATTTATGAATTTTGACAGCGTCTAGCTTTCTAACTGTACGTCTTAGAGCAAAACGGCGTACATGTCCCTATCTTCGATTTTTATTAACTTTCCAATAGTGTAAACTTTCGGTTAAACCGTATGTAAGAAATATAGTACTTCCGGTTTGACCGGAAGTTGACACTATTGGAAAGATAATAAAAATCGAAGATAGGACAAGTAAGCCGTTTTGCTCTAAGACGTACAGTTAGAGAGCTAGACGCTCTCAAAGTTCAAAAATGTCATTTTTCAAGAGTCAATATCTCGGAAACTCTTAAGTATAGACTAATAATGCTTTTATTAAAAAATGTTCATCAGAATTTTATGCAGAATCCAAAAAAATTAATTTTTAATAATTAATAAGATAGGGGTATCCATTTAAGATTTAGATCTTACCCCCCCCCCCCCCCCCCTCGCTCCTAGGGGCTTGAAGTAACAAGATTAACAATTTATGCAAAAGATGTCCCCCTCGAAATAAAAATAGACGGGTCCGAGCGATTTTTCACACTTTCATTTTAAAGCAGGAAAATCGAGGTGGGAAGTTTTCAAATGAACACCCTGTAGGTAATAAATAAGATTGATCCTAAGACGGTACCCTAAGGTATTCCAATTATAACGGTTAGCGGATTACTGTGTATATTATAGATTTTCGCTACTTGTTGACGATCCTTAAGGTAGCTCTCAAAGACATTTAACACGGTTCCCCTTACGCCATATGAGAGCAGATCATGTGGCACCGTATCAAATGCCTATGATATGAGTTTGTTATTTTTTAAATACATACAAAACTAACTACTTACGTATGGTATGGTTGATCCTCTTCACCGACGGACACACTCTCCACAACCCGATCCTGAAACTAATCGTAGTCTTTAACGCCACTTTTTCTAACGGTAAAGGTTCCTTAGTATATAACCACGATCCACTTACAAAGGCAACCAAAAGAGTTGCAAATGCCAGTAATCCCAAAAGAAAACCCAGTCTCGACAACCCACTTTTCTGTTTGCAACACATAACCGATTAAGAAAGTATGTTTTTAGTTTTAGCAGTCCTGAGGGGACCGAAGTAGTCACCAATCAGTTAAGTGCATTTTAGTAAGTCATTTAGTTACGTCATATTTACGTATAGGTATAAAACTTTTTGCTAACTTTACTGAAGAGAACTATCTAAAACACCCATCATACGAAATAACAAAAAATACAAAAAAACTTTAATAATCCGTTGTTGTTAAAAAACATCATAGTTATTAATACTGATGGCCACTGTCTATTGTTCAACACTGAGCCAAATATTTGCTCAGTGCATTGTTACAATTACTTTTTACATATAGCAATATCGAATTTTCAAAAGAAAAATAACCTCTTCCGTTGTTTTATTTTTATATATCATTTTAATCTTGGCGTAAAGAAAGTTTATCTCCTGTCACAACAGTTTCTTTTTCACATTCTATTCGGGATATATCTCCGAGATCCGTGGCTTCTCATTTTTTCCCATTTCTATTGTTGTCAACGCTGGAAAAAAAAATAAAGAATTAGTATCATAGAAAGCATTTTTGTGTTTTCAGTGAACTTGACACTTATGGATTTAACGAAATGAGGAATTTTAATGGAATTTTTGTGTTTTATTTCCGGTTTGGGCTGAAATCGTCACACGATAATCGGATTTTCGAAGGAAAATTATTTAGAAAGTATAGCTTCAATCCATCGAGCATATTTTAACGTATATATTAATTAAGAAAGGAATAAAGGAGGTTGAACCGTATTTCGCGTATAAAAGAGCGTTTATTAGTGACCTCTATACCGTACTAGACCAGGGCTAAAGCCTTTGAAAATGGTAAAAAGTGAAAAAAAATAATAGTAGGATGAAACCCATTTAGGTGTGGCCATTGCCTTTCAGTGTTTTTGAAACTATCCCTTACCCATTTTGTCTAATACAAGGATTTTGACGAAAAATACTCTGTAAGGTAAAGTTTCTTTTTCTTTACCGACTCTTATCTTACAACAAAATAAGAACATTTTTATTTCTTATGATGCTTTACTCTTCCTAGCGTCCATCAAAACTGACACCATATAAAATCAAATATTTTGGAGAGAAGCCATTTTTGTGCTATGCGGGTAGCTCCTTCAAATTTGACAGGCGTCTTTAAAACTAGTTTATGCTAGTTCAGCCTATACAAAAGTATCGGTCAAGAATCCATTTAAAGGCGTCTTAATCCATCTCTGAATATTGTATATTAGCTTCTTAAAAATGATTGAGGGTTAAATAAAAAATTATTAAATTATTACACATCGAAGGTTTAATAAAAAATGAAATATAATGAGTTGTGATTCTTACATAACTCAGTTTTGAATAACTCTGGCGACCCCCAAAAAAATAATCAATGGTGTTAAGATGATGCGATTTTGCCGGCCACTCAATTGTACATCTTTTCCCTGTCCATCTGCACTGGTTAAAAAATTTTAAGAAGGGGGTTAAACTTTATTGACATTGTTTAGAAGAGACGTTAAACTCAAGCGTTGCTAAAAATATAATAAAAAATTTGTATTTTGTTCTGTGAATATTTTTGACCTACTAGGTAACCGAAAAGTTATGATGGGAGGAAGGAGGGAGAACAAAGCCCATTGTTTCTCTCCGCTTGTATATGCCCCTGCCGTATACCTCTACGTTAAATATTAATATCAAAATAATTGAAATGCAGAGAACAGTTTGAATCGTATGTTAACCCTAAAACTAACTGGGAATTCTTAGTATATTAAGTTTATTTACACTCATCGCCAGCGAGCCATAAAACTTTTTTAATAAACATTTTGTCTTCATATTCTTGTGACGTGTAACTCGAGAAACTACTCATAGAATATTAGTTTACCGAGCAGTCCGCTTTAATAGCAATATGTCACCCTTATGTAAACATTTTTCATATTCCTTTTCCCGACACAACGAAAATAAGAAAATGCAGCGACTAAATGGAAAAGGCGAAAATTGTGACCCGTGACATCAGTGATATAGAACGGCTGTCTAAAATATTATTATCACAACAGGAAATATTTAAATTAAAATGGTTCTTTATTTATGATTATTTTGCACGTTATATCGTACGAGCAAAAATTATTTGCATCAAAGAGGGCTTGGATTAAAAAACGTAGGGCTTGGTTTAGATTACAATAATATGGGGACGATATATCTAACCAAATCTAGGTTAAAATTTTGTCAAATTCATATTATGACATGACATACCAAACTAATGAGTAATAAAATAAGTAGACAAATACAAATTTATTTTTGTTGTTTACAAAATTAACAAGGTGGAACCAGGCTTCATCGGAAAAAAAGTCAGGTCTAATAAATCATTTTTTTCCAATAAATTTTGGGTAAACCATTAAAAGTAATTCCTGCGTCTTTCAAAATCTGCGGCTTGTATTTCTTGCCATACCTGCACTTTATAAGGAAATAAATTTAGCTGCTTCTTAAGAATAGTCCTTGCATGTTCCATAAGATCTTTCCACTTGTTGGGACAGGCGTCTTATACAATTTGTTGGTGTATTTTGCATTATTCCACGAACGTTTGCAACAAGTTCTCCTATTCTTACAGATGGTCTTCCTGCTCCTTTTTTGTGTTGTATAGAACCTGTTTTCCTAAACACAGCCACGGTTCTTTTCAGGCAATGATAAAAATCCCCGTCAATAAAAGCAACGTTAGGAAAATGTTCGTGAAAATGATCCATGCACAAACCCGGATTGTATTTCCACTCACCATTTACTTTAACCCAGTTTCGAAAATACGCTTCGACCATGAATGTTTTATACTGTTCCGTAAAGCCCATTGTGTGAATTGTTCAAGAAATTGGAAAAATTAGCGATGAATGAAATTACTTGTAACGACTGTCAAATATGACGGAATAACTGATTGATTATTAACTCAGGTAGTTACTGACACCCAACAAGTATTTAGCTCTACGGCTAAGCATTACGTCCTTAGATGCAAGGCCCTCTTTGATGCAAATAATTTTTGCTCGCACGGTACACGTACACACAGTATTGGTAAATTTCAAGTTACACAGGTATTTTATATGTATAAAAGAATAAATAATATCAAAAAGTCGCCCTGATAGGCCCCAGTGGCGTGAAACGAGTGTCCCTGTGCAGACCTTTATGTTACATACCTATATCCGTATCATTAAATTGTAAAAAAGTATTTAATCTATAATTTATTTAATTAATATACTCTGCGGTGGCTAATGCCCAGTTGTATAGGTTCTGTTTAATTTGAACGCTAAAGATAGGATTAAGCACCACTTTAATGTTAAGATTAATAAAATATATAAGTTTTATAAGTCCCGGTTAAACCAAATAGTCGCTAACTTCATAGCGAATTTTAAACTAAAAACTGAACTTAACCTAATATATCTTACCGTTTTACAATTTGTTGCCTTGAACGTATAATATAATAATAAAATCACATCATCATATTTTATTATATAAGTATTTTGGGATTTTTAGGTTATATGTTAGAAGTATGTCATTTTTTCCTATTTTAATCCTAAGATTGATTTTAAACGGGTGCTTTTTGCCTGTTAAATTAACTGATAGTTAAACCCCAAGTTTGGCGCTAATCGCAACCTATAATTCCAAACCAACGGTTAATCTGAACATTTTTAGATAACCGCAACCTATAACAATGAAATGCCGATTAACCGGAACCTATACAACTGGGCATAAATGAGCTAAGGCCAAAAAAAAAATTACCTTGTCCGACTTCCATTGTCTTTGTTTTGTTACTTAACACGACGTTTCGGTTAGTTAGTATCTCTAACCATTTTTAATTGTAAATCTTAACATAGTATAAAATAAAGTCGCTATCGCCCGTCTGTCCCTATATGTGCTTAAATCTTTAAAACTACGCAACTGATTTTGAAGCGGTTTTTTTAAATAGATAGAGTGATTCAAGAAGAAGGTTTTTATGTATAATACATGCATAATATTGTAGAGAAACACTGATAAATTTAGAGGTTTGTTCGGGTTTGTATTTATAAATCTTGACGTGATGGTAAACTCGCCCTATTATCTCAGAGAAAGCGCTGCAACGCATGCCGGGTACACGCTAGTTGAATTATAATTCTAAGGCTACTGTCTTAAACACTATCCATGTGCAATAAAGCTTGATGACGCCGCTACGTGCTTATTGGAGTGTGAAGTTTGAGCTGTTGGTTCTCAACAAGAAGAGGCTTCCAGATATTCTATATAGTGTGTCCAAAAAAGTATGCAACATATGGGAAAGATTTTTATTACCGATTGCTCAGAAAATTTTATTTTTGATAAAAGTTGGTGCATGCCTTTATAAACGCATATTTGATATTTCACCTACGGCTAATAGTAAGGGAGCAAATGCCATTTTTTCTAAATTGCTCTAGGCTGGACTTGACCGTACTAGGTAAAAATGACAAATTATTAGTTATTTCCACTCGTATAAATAGAGTTGGATTATGTTATAATTTTTATTAGAACCCAAGCTGTCTAACGTGTGTTTAAATATACGTGCAACAGGCTAATATCTAAACCCACCTGTATCGTTGAAAAGTTTTAAAAGGTTTGCAACTACTTAATACATTTTTAAAATTAACACATGATTAAGATATTTGATTATTATATTAAAATCGCGTAAATAAACAATCGACCAGAGGCGTACTGTTTAGGGGAAAAAGATAAAAAAATAAAAAATTGATACACATAACTCAAATTTCGTATTTGGACTAAGTTTTTTATTTGCAAAAACATTTCAATATAAAATTTTGTTGTATTTGTACTAATTAAGGTACTTTACTCTTAAGGCAATTTCGAAAAATGGCATTTGCTCCCTTACTGTTAGCCGCAGGTGAAATATGAAAAATGCATTTATAGTTTTAAGCCATGCACCAACTTTCATCAAGAATAAAATTTTCTGATAAATCGGCAATAAGGAAGTTTCCCATATTTTGCATACTTTTTTGGGCACACTGTAGTGTATATGTCGTAGGCTGATAGTGAAATCCGTCATTTCATGAAACGCCTAGTCATATCATGAAGCGTGGCTAAAAGGTATATTGCAACTGGTTTGTTCGTTGTTCCCCAGATCATTTTTTTCAATTTTTTTTAAATTTAATTTAAATTTTAGTTTTATAAAATAATATTAGTTGAAAAAATTGAAAAAAAATGCTCTGGGGAACAACGAACAAACCAGTTGCAAATATACCTTTTAGCGTGCAGCATGATATGACTAGGCTTTTCATGAAATGACGGATTTCACTATCAGCCTACGACATATATACTTGGTTTACTAAATATATGGGTATTTTGATCCATGAAAGCTGCTTCCTTGAATTTTTGTTTTCTCCAGTGCTGTTCCGTGTCCAAAACCTTGGCTTCTGATCACTGTATATTATGTTGGTTGGTCCATACATGTTTCGCTATACCTACCTAATCTCTTTGGGTATATTTCAGATGTTCTTTAACTCGTACTGGAACAGGTCTTTTTGTTTCTCCAATGTACGAATCGCCACACTCGCAAGAGATTTGATAGATACATTTTTTTGTGTTTTCATTACGGGGGGGTTTTACTTTTGTAAAAAAGCTTCTAAGCGTATTTCCGGATTTTAAGGCTGTTTTGATATTATAGTTTTTGGTTATACTTCTAATCGATCAGAAATCCCCTTGACATAAGGTATGGTAAGAAATGCTTTCTCCTCTTTCGTTTCTGTATTAGTTTTTACTTCGCGATTTTTAAGTTTTGAGATGGTATTAGTTACGAAGGTTTCAGGATAACCATTCTGTTTTAAATCTTTTTTGATATTTGAAATTTCAATATTAAGGTCTTCCGGATTGTAGCAAACGTTAGATGCTCTGTGATAAAGAGATGCCCTCTTTCGTTTCTGTATTAGTTTTTTACGATTTTTAGGTTTTGAGATGGTATTAGTTACAAATGTTTGCTAACTGAAAATAAAGACAATGGAAGTCCGACAAGGTTTTTTTTGATTATACTTCATTTTCTACCACCTTCAAACAACCAATAAATAATATGTTTAGATACACACACTAATGACCACGGATATATCAGGGTGGCGAGCGTGCGGCGTGAACAACGCATGGTAAGGCTATAGTAATTCCGTAATGTTTGGAATTTCGTTTGGGTTATACGTTGTACCGCGCATATAGTCAGATCTGGTCTTAACGTGCGGGTCCAAGGGTCACTGATCATATGCGTCAAATCAGACAACACAGAGGCTATCAAAATGTTGTGAGATTATTTACAAATATACCGAAGGAAGGAAATATAGTATCATTATTTTAGCTATCGCGAAGATAGCCACATATACCTAATATTATTAGTTTTGTAAAAATTATGTACAGGGGAGTTGAAAAAGTTACAAAAAATTATATAATCGTTAATTATATACCTACTGTACCCTTTAATTCAAAACGACAATAATAAACAATGCAATTTATTTTAACAATTTTACTACTAAAACCTAAAAATACAATGGCATTTAGTCTGATAAACTATTTCGATAATGAAAGAAAAAGTGGAAATTCGCAAACCAATATGCAGGAAACCGTAATGAAAACACTGGGAATTAGTTTAAGGACTATGCAAAATAATGTGCATGAAAAAAAAGCATAATATAATACCCAAGAATACTAAAAAATGTAAACGAAAAACACCGTTTATAATTATAGCCTAAAAACTCTCATCGTCACTTATAAAATCTGAAAAGTCCTCGTCGTCTGAGTCGTCTTCGAATGGAGCAATTATCATTGGGTACTTCGAAATCTAGTACTTGTTCTCGATCCCACCAATCCCTTATTAATATTTCTGTATGTTTCACCGATTTCTTCCAGTACTCTTGTGTAATATGATCTAACGAATCTTGCCAAACTATTTGTACTTGGTCGGATTTAAGACCATCACCTATATGTTTTTCATAATAAGACTTTGCACAAGCCCATATTAATTCTATTGCGTTGAACTGGCAATGATATGGCGGCAGTCGTAGAACCTCATGACCATATTCACGCAGTATTTCATCTACCGCGTATATTTTGGGTTTTTTAAGAGACTTTGCTATTGATAGGAGTTCCGATTTAAGCATATTTGGTAAAGGATTTTGGTTGTGTTTTTCCAGCCACTCATAAATATCACAGTTCCTCCAAGATGAAGTAGGCTGTTTATTTAAAATTCTTGAATAATATGATGCATTATCTAATACAATTAAAGACGGAGCATCCAAATTTGGTATCAATTAAACTCTTAACCATTTTTCAAACATTTTGCAATTCATATTATCATGATAGTCAGCACTTTTTGATGTTGAAAAAAAAATTAAACTCGCACCTGCAACATATCCTGTTGCAGAACCGGCATGCAAAATAATAAAACGCTTTCCCGTACCGCACTCATTTTTCCTTTTAACACTTTTTACAGATTCATCTTGCCAAGATTTTGAACCACTTCCATTCGAAAATATCCACGTTTCGTCTAAAAATACCACTTTTCTAAATTTCGACTTGTAATTGTCCGTATATTTTTTTAAAAACTGAACACGCTGACTCACTATCTGTGGCTGCTCACATACAAATCTTCGGTTATAGTCTTTTTTATAGAGAAAACCTAAATTTTTTATTAATTTTGATAACGCTTCAAGTCCAATTTCCAAAACACCCCGAATTTTTAATGTTTTTTGTAAAACTGGAAGAGTTACATTGGTTTTTGATTTGTATAAATTGTAAATCACATTTCGAACTCCCGTTTTAATATTTTCGCTTAAATCATCAGTCTTTGGCTTTCTTCGTTTACACTTTTTAGTATTCTTGGGTATTATGTTATGTTTTGTTTCATGTACAATTTTCTGCACAGTCCTTAAACTAATTCCCAGTGCTTTGGCTACTGTTTCCTGAATATTGGTTAGCGAATTTCCACTTTTTCTTTCATTTTCGAAATAGTTTATCAGATTAAGTACCATTTTTTTTTATTGGGGATGCATGCATGGGTATTTTATTTAGAGGGTAAAATTAAACGCAAGTAAAGAAAACAAAAAATGAGAGTATGTCTTTCTTGAATCGTATGACCCGCACGATAAGACTAGATCTGACTATATTCGAATTATTTTACGTAGGTATTTTTTATTCTATATTTATTTATACAAGCACTGTATGCTTATGTTACGGCTTGGTCAAATGGACGAAAGCATTTGACCCGCTTACATTTTTGAAATGGTTTACAATGTTATCTATCGTCTTACCAAAATAAATGTGATCAACTAGGTACCTTTAATTTAAAAAAGTTTGTCAATTCTTATATTCCTGAAAATATATGTATGTTATAATATATTATTTTTTTATTTTTGGCGTCTAATGATTACAGTAAAAGCTTTGTGAAAGCTTGTCCTGTTTCAATAACAACTCTCAATAAAAAATATATAAACACGACATATCTTTTAACAAAGCAAACATTACATGTAGAACGTTGATGTATTATTGTAAAGATTTTGAAACGCAAATGAAGAAAAATGTATCCTGAAGGTTTTTAACAAAATTTGATTTAGGAGAAAAAAAGATTTTCTTAAAATCACGTAGGTATTTCAGAGAAACAGAAAGCTCGTTATTATAACAAGTGTTTAGAAGCCGTTACAATGCCTTAATGTCAGAAAGAAATATGTTCATCGACAAAGCTAAGTACAGGGTGTTTCATTAAGGTCGAAGAGCGGCCATATCTCGGAAACTACTGGGCATAGAAACTCAGGAAAAGAAAAGTGATAATAAAAGTCGCCATGAGAAAATTCTTGAAATAATTTTCAAGTTCCGCATTTTGCCGCAAGAGGGCGTAATTGAAAAGTAAATTTTTAAATTTTACATAACTCCGAAAATTCCACATTAAGGTATATGTTTGATAACACCATTTTAAAGCTTGGATAATTATGCATCATTTTGTTCTTATGCTCATTGGCGTACCGAGTTTAATAAAAGTGGGGGAAGCTGTTGAAAGTGTAATCATTTAAATCGCTGTAACTTATAAACGACTTATCCGATTTTAGCAAACTAAAGACTGTTTGGAAGAGAAATGCATGCACTTTGACCAATCGTATTTAGTTGTCCATAGTTCTAAAAAAAATGCTAGAGGGCGCAATTTGCAATAACAATACATTTTTTGATTTTCCTCCGAAAAAATAAATCATACGGTATAATTATGATACCATAATCGAGAAGGAGATGAAATTTGCTAGAAAAAATATTAAAACCGCAGCTCGATATCTCCGTTCGTTTCAGAGTTATTGCCAAAACAATAATTTTTAAGACAAATTGCGCCCTCTAGCAATTTTATTAGAAACTATCTTGTACATTGGATACGACAATTAAAGGTACTTACCTTTCTCTTCCAAACAAGCTTAAATTTAGCAAAATTGGTTAAGTCGTTTAGAAGTTACAGCGATTTTAATGTTTACAGTTTCACTTGATAAGAGTGGGAGAAGCTATTGAAAGTTTAAACATTAAAATCGCTGTAACTTCTAAACGACTTATCCGATTTTACTTAATTTAAGCTTGTTTGGAAGAACCTTCAATTGTCGTATCTAATGGTACAAGATAGTTTCTAATAAAATTGCTAGAGGGCACAATTTGTGTTAAAAATTATTGTTTTGGCAATAACTCAGAAACGAACAAAGATATCGAGCTGCGGTTTTATTATTTTTCTAGCAAATTTCATCTCCTTCTCGATTATGGTATCATAATTATACTGTATGATTTATTTTTTTCGGAGGAAAATCAAAAAATTTATTGTTATTGCAAATTGCGCCCTCTAGCATTTTTTTTGAGAACTATTATGGACAACTAAATATGATTCGTCAAAGTGCATACATTTCTCTTCCAAACAGTCTTTAGTTTGCTAAAATCGGATAAGTCGTATATAAGTTACAGCGATTTAAATGATTACATTTTCAACAGCTTCCCCCACTCCTATTAAAGTCGGTACGCCAATGAGCATCAGACCAAAATGATACATAAGTGTCCAAGCTTTAAAATGGTGTTATCAAACATATACCTTAATGTGGAATTTTCGGAGTTATGTAAAATTTAAAAATTTACTTTTCAATTACGCCCTCTTGCGGCAAAATGCGGAACTTGAAAATTATTTCCAGAATTTTTGGCAATGGCACTTTAATTATCATTATTTTTTTCCTGAGTTTCTATGCCCAGTAGTTTCCGAGATATGGCCGCTCTTCGACCTTAATGAAACACCCTGTATAAATTTAAATTAGCAATTAAATATTGTAATATAATTAAAATAATATTTTACTGTTGTACTACTGTCTTGTGTTTTATTATTAAAAATTAACAAATACCGACTTTGGCAATCGTTTTTGCATTATCGGAAATCCCAACAACCATTAAACAGTGGTGTTCGTCTCTAGGGGTTTGACGAGAAATTATAAAAAAATTATATAGCAAAAATGACCTTACCTAAATCAAAAGATATAAACTTTTTTTATTAAGAAATACCTACCGTTAAGAGGTAATTTCTGGTATCCAAATTTTAACAACAATTGAATAAAAAAGAACACAAAAATTTCTAAAAAGGAAAGAAAAACACAAAGTCTTCCTCCACAAAATTTAATAGAATAAAAAATTCTTAGTTTAAAGGTATCTACATGTTTCGAACGTAGAAACGTTCATCATCAGGAGACAGAAAAATTTATTTTATGCTGATGGTGTAAGCAAAAGAGAAAATTAGAACGTTAATGGAGCTTTTATGGACTTAAAAAATGGAAGTGTAGAAGAAACATGATATGAAGAAAATTGATAATGGTTAAACAATACTGAGTATTTGAAAACGTTATTAAAGGGGGTCTAAACCAACCAAATAAAATTGGGGAAGAAGAAAAAACCTTTCTAAGAAGGTGTCGAAGATTATTTAAATTTTAAAAAACTTATATTAATAATAATAATAATAACAAATTTTTATTAGTTCATTAAACTATTTAATTACATTTCAAATTTTAAATTTTTTCTTCTCTCTTGATAGATATATAGGTAATTACAATCTAGATAGACTATTTTATTAGACTTTTTTACATAAAATTTAATTCTTTAATTTTTTTACAAATAGTTTTAAATTACACCTTTTAATTTCATTTCCTAACTTGTTATATTCTATAGCACCACTAAAAAATATTGATTTTTGAGTCGATTTCAAATTTGTATGATCCAAAATAAAGTTATTTTTTCCTCTTGTTTCATGAATATGAACTTCATTAAATTTTGTTAAGAAATTTTCATAATATGGTGCTGTTATTATTATAATTTATTTTATGAATAAAAATCAAAATACGAAATAATAAAAAATGTTCTATATTCATCCATTGTAAACAATTTAGCATTTTCGTTATTTAAGTGTATTTATTACATCATTACATTATTAAACATAATGCCTGTAAGACATTATGAGGATAAAATTGTAGTATTAATATTACGTGGCAAAAAGCGTTTTTTCTATTTCACGTTCATAATAAGCTCAGTACGATACGCATTTGCGTATTGTAATGAAGCTATTTCGATACGCGTTTTTTCTTTATTTGATGTTGGTAACATTTAAATGTTTTATTTCATTGACTTGCGCGGCCTTTGTGATTTACGAGAAAACCCATTTTTCGCAGAGCAAAACTAGCTTGATAACTTACCTTTTTATTCTGTGTGGATAACAGTCATGTATGTTGGTTGCATAAATCTACAAATCAATCTTTTGTAGATGCTTCAAGCTATCATTTTCTGCCAAATTCTATCCAAAATTCAATCTACTAACCTTCTAATGTCGATTTTAACTTCAACTTTATTTGAATTTTCCATCTTCCCTATAAGGTAAAACTGGGGGATATGACGCACGTTTTAAAATGTTTCAATTTCTCAGTTATCATTCACAAATTTCCCATATAGTTTGAATTTCTATCTACCTGCAACCCTAATGTATCATAAACAGGAAGTGTTGGTGATTCTTAATTGTGCTAACTATTATTAATTAAATTGTTTATGAAAATTGAATTTTGCGTCATATCCCCGACGGGGGTGGGGATATGACTTTAGGGGGGCTAGGGATATTGCTTATGGCAGTTTATATGTAATTTTTAAAATTTTTAATTTTTTGATTATTTCCATTTGAATGACTGATTCATCTTTTGCTTGCGGGAAAATAAACTGCAATTTTCTTCTCTTCATAAAATTAACAGTTACTTCTTGTTTTTCACATTTCGTAACAATACCAATGTAGTACAACTGTACTAAAACTAGGGATATGACGCGCGTCATATCACTAGTTATTCGCGATTTTATTTACAAAAATAAAAAAATCATAAAAAAGACAAAGATGACTAAGTCGGCTGCATACTATCAATTTTAGAAGTCGTATTATGCTATAGAATTTATAAAAACAATTAAAAATCTGGAAGGAGACCTAATACAGAGCTTTAAAAATAACGCTATAAAACTTTTGGAGGTGCTCACCTGATTTAGATGACGAAAATGCGTGTACTTTTGAAGGCAACTGATTTAACCTGAATGGCGTACTGGCGATGAGGTGTTCGCCAATGGAACTAAAGGATATTCGACGATTAAGGTTCATAGATACCCACATAAAGGAGATATCGCGATTGCGGCATATCCCCGACCGCGTCATATCCCTCGGTTTTACCTTACTAAATTGCAATGCCGTGACGTAAAATCACGTCTTTTGAAATTCGAAAAAAAGGAGTAAAATCGCCCGAATTTTCGAACGCTCTGTATATGTACCGAATGTACAAGGATCACACAACGTATTCCGTCCAATTTCAAATCTCATATCGCTAAAATAACTTTATAATCTCGTGGTGAAAATGGGTCAATAAATCAAAAAATGACAGTTTGAAAATAATTTTTGTTGTCCAGAGGCTCCTATGATAAAAAATAGTATTACCAACATAAAATTTAGACATAAAAATTTAGAAAATTTGAAGGATTTATTTTCTTTTTAAAATGTATTTTTCTTGATTATAAAAGATGAAATAGAAAAAAATGTATAAATCACATGTTTCATAAGGCGTTTTAGCGCACGTGTCAATAAAAAAACTCGCCACTTTGTGGCTCGTTTTTTAAAATAGACGCGTGCGCTAAAACCGCTTCTTATGAAACGTGTACTTTAATATACTATTTGGGGTACTGGACAACTAACATGAAGTAACAGCAACAATAGCTATTTAGCAAAATTAGAAAATCTAAATTTATGTTTTCCAAATTTTTATCAATTATATTAAATTTTATTTTTTTATTACTTTCTTCAAAATTAGAAAAAATCTTGTATGCAATACGTTACGAAATGAAATTTTGTGTAACTTGTAAGTTTTTGCGAAACTCTGAGTTTTTGCGAAACTCACTTCGTTCGTTCCGCAAAGATCTCACGCGTTACACAAAATTAGGCATTTCGTAACTGATGGCATAAATAGCTATTCTACTACATTTTGGTACGTTTCGATGGTCCGGATTGGTTATTGTCGGTGTCCTGTAGTTTTTTCCTGATTAAAGAGGGATGGCATAGTGTCACAACCACTGAAGGCATGCAAGAACATAATGTGCTTGGTTGCTTCTTGGTACTTGAGGCTACTTGCTGAATATAACCTCTCAGCAGTTTTTTCTCTTCCAGGTTTACGGAAGTAGATAGAACTTTCGGCTGGTGCTAAATAGCCAAATAACAAAATATAATACTTTTTTTTCAAATAGTGCAACTTCACGGAGCTGTAACTCCCAACATATGTGTGCAACAAAAAAAAATGTCTACAAAAAATGTAGGAAATTTTACCCTCTTTAAATTTATATAGAATATCTTTTGTCGTCAAAGCCACTGTTTTTGAGTTTTTATCAAAAAACCAAATTTTTGTACCTACAATCCAAGATGGCGGCTCGAGCGCATGCGCGTCGAGGTCGAAAACTTGGATTTTTCATTAGGGCCCCAAGCCTAAAAACATACTACAAAATCGCTACTACCCCACCTTCTGCATTCAAACACCCCTTTTTGATACCCACGTACTGGAGTATATGGACTATTTCTTCAAAACAAAAATATCTGTTGTTTTTGCCAAATTTTAATTATTTTGAAAGTTTAAGTTCGTAATATTTAAAGGGCAGATTATATGCACTTAAATTCAGCCAAAATATGCGCATGTATATGCCTTGTTTGCCTTTAAAATATGCAGATATTTGCATTTTTTTACCAAATATACCTACTGGTATGCAATTTTTGTTAATTTATTATAGTAAAATGAGGTAAAGAAACACATTTGGTTCTAAAGGATATGTTTATTTAGTATTTAAATCCTTTATTCTTTTTTACAGTTACATCCAATTTGGTCCCTACTTGACCTCCAACTTTACCAGGAATGTTTTTACTCTTAGCGGAAAAAGTTTTAACAATACTAATTGAGTCTCTTGAACTTAAATTTCTACTCTTCAACGAGGATATTATGTCCGGTATAAAACTGAAATTAACGTTAATAAAAACCAGATCTTTAGCTACACACTGGAAATACTGAGATCTTTCGACAAAATAAAACAAAAGTATGTATTACAAATCGATATAAATACAATTTTTTTAAGCAGGTAATATAAACGCATTATTTAGTGACAATAAACAACCCCTAACAATATACCTGCAAACCCCGGAAACCCCCAATAAATACCTTGTGTATACTAACTAAAATGCAAATATAATTATTATAATCTTTAGATTGAAAAATCTCTGAAATAAGTACCGAACTGGACATTAAACCTTTAACGTTTTAAATTTTTTGATAAAGCCGAAAACATAAAAATATGCTTTTAAAATATTAATTTATAAAAAATATGCATTTTATTATAAAATTGACAAAATATGCTCACACAAAAATGCATAATATATACAGGGTGGTTGTTTAAGTGTGCAACATATGGGCATTTTTTTTATGACCGATTTCTCAGAAAATTTTATTCCTGATAAAAGTTGGTGCATGTTTAATAATCATATTTGGTGCAGTTGGAATGGTTGCAAGTCAAACGGCGTACAGGGTAGGCCAAAAAATATAAAACTTGTACAAGAATAAAGTACCCCTATTTCAGAAAATTCAGCAAAATATTATTAAGAAAAGTTGTTTAGAAGTAAAAATTATGCACAGATCCAAAAATGTGACCTTCTAAAATAAAAAAAATATATTTTCTTAAAAAACATTAATAATTTAGGTATCTGCGACTATTTTAGTAGGATTTCATGTTTGTCGCTTAATTTGTACAGTGTTTTTAATATACATATAAAATAAAAATTTTGCACTTTAAATGAGAGCTTTTTAGTTAGCATATTATCATTACTAATGTTTTATCTTGTTAAAAAGAATTTTTAGGATATTTTAAAGTTATGTTTAGTATCGTTGCAACAAACATGAAGTTTGAGATTCCTTAATAAATTAAAAATTCAAGTAAATTTTACAAATATACTTGATTTTGAACAAAGATATATATGTCAAATTGATTTGATTTTGATGAATTTATGAAGGTCTTTATGGTGAATATAATAATAATAAAAAATGTTTTTGAGAAATTATTAATATTTTTTAAGAAAATATATTTTTTTATTTTAGGAGGTCAAATTTTTGGATCTGTTCATAACTTTTAATTCTAAACAACATTTTGCTGAATTTTCTGAAATAGGGGTACTTTATTCTTGTACAAGTTTTATATTTTTTGGCCTACTCTGTACGCCGTTTGACTTGCAACCATTCCAAGTGCACCTAATATGATTATCGAATATGCACCAACTTTTATCAAGAATAAAATTTTCTGAGAAATCGGTAATAAAAAAAATGTCCATATGTTGGTTGCACACTTAAACAACCACACTGTATTTAATATTTTAGTAAGCATGTTTTGGCCCCAACAATTAAATGCAATATTAGAGAGAGGCATATTATATTATACGTAAAATATTTTGTGGCATCAAATTGCTATTAGTTTCAGGAAGATCTGGCAACTCTTTGTAAATAATTTTAAACGATAGAATACCAGTTCTTATAACTACATACCTACAGATTTTCATTAAAATATCTTTTTTCGTTTTCTAAATATTTGTAATAGGCCACTGAGTTTGGATCACCCTGTATAAATAAAAATAAACTAATTAGATCCGAAATACCCTCGAAGTAATCAAATTTTTGAAAGAATGGAATTTAATCTCAATATATCCACTACCTGTCGGCCAGCCTCATGCAGCAGGAGGAGTATTATTTTCGCCGTTCTTTGAATTTTTTCCAGTTTGTGACACACAAAAAGGACAATAATTAAATTTTAGCGACTCTTCTCGTGCCTCGAAAAATACGTTTGAACAAAGAAATGAATTATTACCTTTTTTGACCCGACTATTTAGGTGAGGTATGTGACAAAACGGAATATTAATTGCTTTTTTGATAAACTTTATGAAACGTTTTTGTTAGATATTTTTAAATGAAATATGCGTCAAATTATCGCCTTATAAAAAAAAATTCGCTTTTTGGGAATTTCTGAAAATTTTACAGGACCTCTTTTAAAGCTTAAAGAACCACATACACTTATAAACGTCTGTATCTTTAGGTATGGTTATAGCTACATGGTTTTATAACTATGATATTTTCAAAATACGTTTCGTTGCTATATTACTAATAAAGTCCGCATCATATGGGATTTTTTTATTAATAACATCACGTTCTGCTTCGATCGAGATAAAAATTAGGCGAAAAAATAGTAGTCACGTGATTCGCATTATCTGTCAAATTTTAATTTTTTCCAAGAAATAATTCAAAAGTGGGGTTATTTCTGAAAATATCGAAAAAAGTTATTAGAAAAAGTTTTTTAAAATGCAGTTTCTAGACCACATGCAAAATTTCAGCTGCATAAGCTAATTTTGATTTTTTACCCATATTTTGTAAATTACACCACTTTTGCAAAATAGGACTGAACGCAACCTACATAAAACTTCTTAGTTTTGACAATGCTTTATTTCAGATAAATATTCTTTAAAGTAGCGCCATATTAAATGTGTGTTTTTCTAATTTGGGCTATTAAAATTTGGTCGCATGTGATGCAAAGTTTATTTGTTTTTGACCCTGTATAAGGTAACTTCATAAAATAAGTATTTTTGAAAACGTAGTTTGTGTCTGATACCTTAATATTAAGACAAAAAAGAACACAGTGTCATCAGTAAAATGTTCATTAAGTGGAAAATAAATTTTAGTGGTGGGTAAAAAATCAAAATGTCTTATGCAGCTTAAATTTTGCATGTGGACTAGAAACTGCATTTAAAAAAACTTTTTCCAATAACTTTTTTCAATATTTTTAGAAATAACCCCACTTTTGAATTATTTTTTGGAAAAAATTAAAATTTGACAGAATGCGAATCACGTGAGTACTATTTTTTGATTAATTTTCATCTCGATCGAAGCATATCTTGATTCCTAAGTCAAATTTCGAATAAAGCTATTAATAAAAAAAAATCTCATGTATGATGCGGACTTAACTGGTCACACTGTATATCGTCAGTGATGTGACAATACCTCCTATCTTCCAAAAAAGCGAATATTTAGTTATTACCACAAAATTATTCCTAACAATACCGCGCATGATTTGAAAACCTCCTAACTTGCAAAAACTACACTGCTGTCAAGTTTCTTTATAATATAACAATACCTCCTATCTGTTTACGCTCTTAATAAATATAGGACCAATACCGCCTATCTTTTTCAATTTTTTTAAATATTGTTTAATATTGACCTCTAGGATACAAGTGCCTATTTTAAAAATCAACGTTTTATTTAAAAACTTTTCCAAAATTTTCTTATTTTCTATTGTAAGTCAATGATTGTTTATTGTTTAAGAAGATAGGAGGTATTGAAAACATTAATTATTGAATATAATCTATACATAGGAGGTTTTTTTTCAAAACGTTTCTATCGTTTCCTGTAAAATCATGTCTAAGAGACATAGGAGATATTGTCACATCACTGACGATATGCAAAATGCAGAAATATGCACTTTTTGCATATTTTGTAAATTTTATAATAAAATGCAAATTTCTGTAGTATTATTTATCCAATCTCAGTTTAAGGACATTCCAATCATTCCATACGGCGGTAAACAGTCTCAAAGAGACCGACCGCACAACCAGGGTTGTCAGATCTTTCTTCTTTAATTCTTTAAGTTTTTTTATTAAAGATATTTCATTTATATCAGTATTCAATTGTTAGTCAGTGACTTTCTTTGAAAGCAAGTTTGCAAATATACTTTAAACCGAGGAGTTTTGAGTGTGACAGAAAAAAATAACAAGCCATTCATTGTTATAATAATACATTCTTTAGTCCTTAAGAAACAATATAACTGAAATCAAGACAAAAACTGTTTTCAGTGTTTAAAAACAACTAATTAACAAACCCTTGTTTCTCGTATATACTTACATTGTGCTTACAAATCCGAAAATTTTGAAGAATTGGCAACAGCATGTAATTTGTTGCGGTTAGAAGCACCAGGATATAAGCTGAACCGGTACCCGGCCCGTCTAACGATCGATTCTGCCAGACAGAGATAGGCCAGTGACCGCCGATGGCGTGGAAGAGACGGAGATAAAATATACGTGGTTATGCCTTGATGAACGGGCCGGAGTCTGGTTGACGAGAATGAAGGTCTGGTAAAAAAATTAAAGCATTTTCTGAGCAGTGTCGTGCCGTGTCAGGTTTATTTTTCTGATTTTAGTTTTGTATATAGAATTTTTGAGTTACCTTATATTTATTATTTTAATATAATATTATTATATATACAGTGGGTTTATAAAGTGTAGTATGTACAAACACCTAATGTAAAACAAACTTATAAGTGTGTATACGCATTTTAATTATTTGTGTGGAACGCCTATGGTTAGGAAATTTCCACAGTTTAATGTCATTAAATTGACCTAAGAAACACTATACCTGCAATTATTCGCTTTTAAAATAAAAATTAACTGACAAAAACTTAAGAACCTATTATTTCAGAAATGGTTGAGAATCGAACTAAAACATAATATGGATTTATTTCTCTTATTTTCACCCTCTGAACACAGTCTCAAAATATTGCCCTTTCCTCCCTAAACACCCTGTATTATATTATTTGCTTACCCACAGTGCTCAATTACTCCAAGTGACTCTATTTGTTTGAGGGAAAAGACAAAGGGATACGTTGCAATTTAATTTTCCAAATAAATATGTTACAAAGGATCCTTGGGGAAGTTTAAAAATAGAATAATGTTTGTTTGAAGAAGCTTTATAATGATTTTCCGTACTGATATAATGACCAGTAACTAAGTAATTGGGATAAAAAGTAAATAAAGGATTTATTGTCCTTTAAAGAATGCTTTAACAAAGGTTTTTCTAACGTTCCTGGGTCCAGAAATAAAATTGGTTTCAACGCAATACGTGTCAATAAGGGTACTCCGTCTCCATAAAAGACACCACACAATTTCCACCTCTTGGCCAGCGTCTTCTGAACCAAGCAGCAGTTATTCTTTCATTTGTAATAGAACGCAAAAATCTATCTTTTTATTTAAAATTATTTTTATTAAAAGTGCGTTCTCAAGATGTTTCCTTCTAAAATTCAAAGAAGGACTCTAAAAGCTTTTGTTCCATAAATAAATATGAAAATAAAACCAAACTTAGCCAACTATTTTAAACCAACGGTTTTTCTTAAACAAATAACCAATGCCCAAGTTATACAAAACTATCGTTATGTCGTAAAGTTTATTTTTCTATATCCTAAAAGCGGGCTGTTAGCAAAAACTCAACCATAATAATAAATATTATCTAGAATCTTTAGAACAGCACGTATTGTCAATTTAACATAAACTTACTAAAATCTAAAACAGATGGGAATAATAAATAAGGGGACCTCCGTGGGTAGTCCATTATAATGAGATAATATGAACCATATACTGAGAAAACAATGGAAAATATAGGTAGCAAACTGGATTTACATTTTGACCATTCCATGTATGTGAAAGTCGGATCAGATTTATCCTTTCTTTTCCCTGGATCAGCTTAAAAGGTTTTTTTTTAAGTAAATCTGATTGCTGTACTTTAAATTTAGGGTTATTTAGGAATGTTATTTGTTAAGACCGTTTTTACTTTTATTTTATAAGTATACTATGTATTGTTTATCTATAGATATGATTTTTAAGTTGAAATGTCCATAAAGAGAGAAAAAGTTTTAATTAAATATCAAGAGTGAATAACTAGAGCCACCTAGCGGCAATATCTACAGGCATATATTCGTTCTGCCTATTTTTATGACCTAAGGCAGAGTTTTAGAGAGAAATGATCTCTGATTGGTTCCATAGAATAAACTATTTACCCTGTAAGACGTGGTATCGAGGGATAATTCTGATTTTAGTACGTTCTATAGGGTGGAATATCTAAATATTTGAAGTAGCATAATTTAAGGGGTTGTATTTAGAAGTTAGATGGTTAATCAGGGAATTTCACAATTCAGTTCCTAAGTTTCTGTTATCGGGTTCGGTTTACCAAGTACCAAAGATGCTACTTTCGGGTGTAATCGGGCGGGTTTTTAAGGTAGATATTTTCGGACATAATTCTTTTTCTGTTATACCTCTTGTGTAGTGAATCCTTTGTTTCTTAAAAGTGTAAAGTTAAATAATTGTGAGTCTAAGTATGATTGTTGTTTTCACCTATAAGTTTCAGGGTTTTAGTGTTTTTATAAGACTTTTCAGTTTTCGGGGATTATCATAAAGTAATCTTTGGGTGATTAAATTACAGGGTTGTATTAAATTAAAAATATTAATTTTATCTGTTCACAGGTTTTTAAACATCAAATGAGTAATTTTCTGAATCGTACAGTAAACGCATTTAAATAGAACAATCTTTCTTTATTAGTTAACATAGGACATATCTTGTATTAGTTTTATAGTCTTTCTTTTTCTTGTTCAGTAACTTTTCTTTCTACCTTTCTTTATAATGTTGTTAATAGATTTATAAGTTGTTGTTTAAAATTGGTGTTGTTTTATTGTAACAATCAATATAAAGGGTTTCATTAACAAAGGTTGGACGGTTCGCTCCCGCGCCATAAAGACGTGTCGCTGCGTTGGTATTGTTAACATCATCACCTGGATATTGCTGTTTGGTCGACATGGGTAAGTGGTTTTGTATTAACAGTAGTTACAACTAACAGAACAAAACGACGTCGACGATATCATGAAGAACACCATTATCGCCAAGAGTGCTCTTGCTATAAAATTGTCTTAGCTATTTATACTCCTAACTCTACCCTTATGTGAAAGGAACTGGTCTGGTATTCTCTGTCAGAAACACTACCAGTGATAATGAATAATGTTTATTATAGTCAGAACGCTACCGCATTTTTAATTAACTAGTAATTAGGGATATACCAGATCAATCCTGTCACATTCATTCTTCAATTTGCCTTTGTGTCACATAAGCAAGTAGGTGATTGTAAAAACATTAAAATGTTTTTCTTTTCCTAGCATCCACCCAAATTGACACCCTAATCAGACATTTTAAAGCGCCTGTAAAACTAGTTTATTACGCCTATACAAAAACATAGGTTAAGAAATCATTTTGGGACGTCATTAAACATCTCTGAGTATTGTCCAACGCGTTTTAAATTTAATTAAAAATGGTTTAAGATTGAATAAAAAATTATTGAAATATATCGAAGTAAATTTTAACATTGTGGATTAAAATATTTGATACAAATTGATTAAAATGTAATCAGTAATAATTCTTACAATAATCAGTTTTAGAAAAGACGTCTTAATCAAGAACTCTTTGATTTAATCAGTATTGGGTTCATTTGTATTTTTTTTTTAAATATTATCTACATATAATATATAATAATAATATACAGGGTTAGTTGAAATAACCGGAACGGCTATTTTTTTTCAAAACTGCCAAGGCTAAATCAATGAATTTAGGTACAGGTGGATAACTTAAAAAATTGAATTGAAAATTGACAATTGCGACGTTGCCAGATTTTTAGTGTTTTCTGTAACTCAACTGAATTCGATTCCTGCCATCAACATTACTATTTCCTGATAGTATCAGTTTCATAATGAAATTAATGTAGTGTACTATAATATGTAGGTAATTTTTACTAGCTATGTTATTGTTAGTAGTTGTTGGTTGTTATTATCGTTATCAATACTATTAGGTACATTCTGTCTAGCAACCTTCCTTTTCACATTATTTGAAACGTTTTTAAATGGAAATAGATTAAATTTTTGTAGAGTTAGAGTTGAAACTAATTAACTTTATTTCCCATAAAACTATTTAAGATTAAAATTTGATACTATCAGGAAATGGTAATGTCGAGGGGAGGAATCGAATTCAATAAAAAGAGTAGTGTTACGTTTGAAAAAAATATTCCTTGAGTTACAGAAAAAACTTAAAATCTGGCTACGTCGCAATTATCACTTTTTAATTCAATTTTTTAAGTTGTCCACCTGTACCAAAATTCATTAATTTAAGGAGTACACGCATTGAGTCGACTCGGACCGGTCGACTCGAAAAAGAGCAGTCGGAAATTTTTGATATTCATTTAATTAAATAAGACCCCGCGCACTGAGTCATATCGGTCGACTCGACCCGGAATTGCTTGCAGGGGCAAAAACTGCCGAATGCGCTGACGGCGAACTACGATTTTTGTATGAAATTTAGTGTAGCGAAAAACACCAATAAAGAGAAACGTTATAGTTGAGCTATTTGATCGATGCCGCCGTGACTTTAAAAAAAGTTTAAATGTCAACATATTAATTTACCTTGATATCGAAATTCTCGAGCCTTAGTTTTAGTAAAACAAACTTGAGTGTAATATTTTATTGCACACTGTAAAAAGTGGGTTGAATTTTACATGATAGTTCCTTAAAAAATATAAAAATATAAATTTTACACATACTTTCATGTGGTAGATAAGGATACATTAATGTTTTTGTAATATTAAATTTTATTTTAATTTTACAATAAAACAAGATATTTTTAACAGTGATGAATAAACAACTTTATATAAGTAAATTTTAGGAATGTTATGGAAAATTGAGACATACAATTTAAATTTACCTCTTACAAAAATATTTTTTTTATTTATTAATGGTTAAATTAATCAGTTTTTTACTCTGCTGAAAATTTTTCTATTTGGCACTTAGCCCCTTTCATTCAGGTCTAGTCTTCAATGAATATACTTACTTGAGTGTGACTGCTAGCCGCTCTTCAGGTGAGATGGCTTTTCTTAACTTTGTATCCTGCTTCTAGAGCGAAAGTATATTTAAATGCTCATCAAAATTCCCACTAGTAATTCTAAAATATTTTAAAAACTTTTCCTCATCTCCAAGCAAGTCGGGGAATGAGTGGTAGAATTCTCCGTAGACCTCCCTTTTTAAATTTATATTATGGACCCAGATTCGTGGCCTCCACATTTCTCTTTCAATTTCATGACACGCTAGAGCTATCATCAATTCTTCGTCAGAATCTGTCATTTTTATCTTCTCCTGCTCCTCTATACTCGACTACTAGTGGACGACTGCTGGCAAAGCGAATTCAATTCGCGGCTGACGTTGCCATTCCGACAGCTCTTTTCCGAGTCGACCGGTCCGAGTCGATTCAATGCGCATTGATATTCCGACTGCTTTTTTCCGACAGCTCTTTTCCGAGTCGACCGGTCCGAGTCGATTCAATGCGCGTTGATATTCCGACTGCTCCTTTCCGACTGCTCTTTTCCGACTGCTCTTTTCCGACTGCTCTTTTCCGAGTCGACCGGTCCTAGTCGATTCAATGCGCGTTGATATTCCGACTGCTCTTTTCCGACTGCTCTTTTCCGACTGCTCTTTTCCGACAGCTCTCTTCCGAGTCGACCGGTCCAAGTCGATTCAATGCGCGTTGATATTCCGACTGCTCTTTTCCGAGTCGACCGGTCCGAGTCGATTCAATGCGCGTTGATATTCCGACTGCTCTATTCCGACTGCTCTTTTCCGAGTCGACCCCGAGTCGATTCAATGCGTGTACTCCTTTAGCCTTGATTGTTTTAAAGAAAATTAGCCGTTCCAGTTATTTCAACTAATCCTGTATAATAATATAGTCTTCTAAACAGTATTATTATAATTTAAGCATCCGAGAATACAAAGTACGCCCATTTTCCTCAAATGACTCTGTGTTTCAAAAAAGACATAATACACTATTTGCTTCGGAACAGCACATACAGGCCAATGTAACTTTACGTGACTAACGGTGAGTTTCCGGTTTCAAATTTAAATGAACAATATCGTATATCCCGTAAATTCACATGTTTGCTGTCTAAAAGTTAAAGAATTGCATAGAAAGAAAAAGTATTGATAATAAATTATATAGTTGAAGATAAAATCGTTTAAAAAGGTATTTATAAACGACTTAAGTTTTGAGAAACTTTTAAAACCCTGACGTTATTACAGTAATTGATAATAAAAGTTTTACAGCCGTCTTCACTAAAGGGTATAAATTTAAAAACGTTTTTAAATCTCTAAGTTTAAAATGGCAAGTGTAAGAAATTTTATTACAAAATTAAATGTGATTAATAAAGTCGTTTCTGTTTAAAAAAAAACCCAAACGAACCTATATTTCCATCAACTATTTGTCTTAAAATTATACACATTCTAATTACGATACACCCTGTATACATACAGTCTCACCAGTAAAGTCGGCATCATATAGGATTTTTTTATTAATACCTTTATTCAAAATTTAATTTTGGCATTAAGTTCTGCCTCGATCGAGATGAAAATTAAGCAAAAAAATATTAGTCAAGTAATTCGCATTATCTGTCTAATTTTAATTTTTTCCAAAAAATAATTCAAAACTGGGGTTATTTTTGAAAATATCGAAAAAAGTTATTTGAAAAAGTTTTTTTAAATGCAGTTCTTAGCCAGCTTACAAAATTTCAGCTGCATAAGATAGTTTTTATTTTTTACCTATATTTTGTAAATTGCACCACTTTTGCAAAATAAGACTCAACGCAACCTACATAAAACTTCTTAGTTTTGACAATGCTTTATTTCACATACATTTTCTTTAAAGTAGCTCCATATTAAATGTGTGTTTTTCTACAAAATCAAAATTGGGCTATTAAAGTTTGGTCGTATGTGATGCAAAGTTTATTTGTTTTTGACCCTGTATAAGGTAACTTCATAAAATAAGTATTTTTGATTGTGTCTGAAAGTAATACACGTTAACGTTATTATGATATACCTTAAGAATAAATTATAATATAGGGGTTTTTAATTAAATCGTTGAAAATAGATAAACTTAACGTTGTTAAACTAAAATTTATTTTCCACTTAAACAACACTTTAATGAAGACACTGTGGTATTTTGTCTTAATATTAAGGTGTATTACTTTTATACACAAACTACGTTTTTAGTTATGCAGCTGAAATTTTGCAAGTGGGCTGGAAACTGCATTTAAAAAACTTTTTCTAATAACTTTTTTCGATATTTTCAGAAATAACCCCACTTTTGAATTATTTTTTGGAAAAAATTAAAATTTGACAGATAATGCGAATCACGTGACTACTACTTTTTTGCTTAATTTTCATCTTGATCGAAGCAGAACTTGATGCCAAAGTCAAATTTCGAATAAAGTTATTAATAAAAAAAAAATCCCATATGATGCGGACTTTATGGGTGACACTGTATATTTCTATGAACTATTTGTCTTAAAATTATACACATTTTAATTACGATACACCCTGTATACATATTGCTCAAAAAAGTTTAAGTGTCTGGATCACATATCTCCGAATATATTATTAAGTAAAATGGAAATAAATAAATATAAATGTTCAGAAATGTCAGATGGAAAATACAGGCAAATCTATGAGGGTCTGCTATATAGCATAAATAAAAATGTTTGTTGCGATATTGGGTACTAACGGACTTTTGAAATGCTGCTCCAAGAAAATGTTTACAAGGGAAAAGTGGAATTAAATGTAAAATAAATTTCCGTAGAATTTTCTTTCTGATTCGTGTAAGAAATATATTGTGAAAAAAAAAATATTTTTTTACTTTTAGACTATATCGTAAGACAAGAAGTTATATTGCAAATAAAGATCGATACACCTATCTAAGGCATTCAACACAAATTAAAGAATAATTTGTAATATGGACTAAAATAGACTTTTGGAACAATCGTTTACCACCCAATGCAGGTAGGTAAATAGTTTCACACCAATGATTTTCATTTTTTCTTAAAGTTACCTACAAAAATATGTATACCTACATTAAAACTAAAGGAATTAGTAGCTTTACTTGTTTTCTGTAAAATGTAAAAAATTTAAACCTTTCAAGACTAAAATAACATACATTACTCCCTTACAACCTAATAAAAGCAGGAAGCAAAAAACGGATACTTTTATTTATAAAGCATTTTCTCTCCTGACATGTCAACAAAAAACATTTCTGTTTCAACAATTAAAGAATTTTTTTTGGGAATTTTTAACTACAATAAATTCAGTATTAGGCAGCCTCTTTATTTCCTAAAAAATACAGAACTAATGTTGGGTTTAATTTTAGTTTGGCATACCTTTTTCGTATCGTAATGAAATTTACCCCTCTATTTGTGGTAGTAACTCTGTATATTAGAGTAATAATATACTCTCTACGTGGTTATTTATAAAAGTGAATATTACATATAGAAAAATTAATTATTTCTTATTATCTCTCGCCTAAAATTAATTCGTTCATTAACTATTATCAGTGGCGTAGCCATAGGGGAGTCAGGGGGCGGTTGACCCCCCGCCCCCTCTGGCTTGGCGCTCCTTTGCTACTTAAATAAAATTAAAAAATCGGTCTTATTTAAATTTAATAAACTTAACACAGAACAAAATACCAAAAAATCACAAAGCCAAAGATTTTCTTCAAATTGCAAATATGTAGATTTATTTGCTTAGAGGCAAACGTTATCTCTCCGACACTAGATAATATAATAGTTATTTATGTATCAAGGGTACTAAGTAGATGATTATGCCCTGAGGGCGACAGTCTTACAAAGCCTAGGGCCTCTGGCCCGAGGGTTCATAAGTCGCCCGAGGGGATATATCTATTAGTACCCGTGGTGCATACAAAATTCTATGTCATACCAGTTCGTTTTGAATACTAAATATTTTTTTTTAATTTAATTTGATTTACCAATTTTTTATTTTTACCTGCGACATTACCTTGACATTATTAAAATGTTTAATGTGTCAAAGTCAAAAATCAAAAATGGAACACGATGCACAATTATTAATGCAACACTTAATGCCCGCGCGGGTCATAATGTGTACTTTATGCCCGCACGGGCAAGTTCATTCCCAAATATATGCATTATTTACACGGTATACCTTACTATTGCAACGAACAGTGCCAATGCGGAAAGGTCCTTTAATCGGTTAAAAAATATTAAAACTTATAATCTCTCGACAATGCCATTTTTTAGTTGAAATTTAAAACTCGTCTTAGTTTGGAAAAATATACTTCTATTGTCACTCACCAATAATTAAATAAAAGGCTTTAATGGTGCTTATTACTATGCCTTATTTTTTTGTCAATGTTTAACTGAATCTGGATTTAGAAAAAAACAATATGACAAAATGTGTATTTAAAAATAGGCGCCCCAAAAGGATTTCACCCCCCCCCCCCCCCGCCCCAAAATCCTGGCTACGCCACTGATTATTATAACACTACTTATACATTTTATTTTCTTGTAATGTTCGAATAGTCAATGAATGGAAAACATCGAACATTGGGTCTGTTTATCGACTAGAAGTATGTGGGTTTTCCTCAAACTCAAGCATAATATCTAATTTGGTATAATCACTAATTCAGTGGCAGCTACTTTTTTTATCTGCTTTACATGTCCAAGCTGGCGAAACTGCTTTTCCATTTTATTAATTTTCCCTTGAGATATACGCGGAAAATTTGAAAATTTTTAATGAAATTAGCGAGCAACTTCCATTTGTGTCCGTATTCTATCTCCATAACCAATCATCTGTAGAATTGTTATTTTGTGCATTTCTGTTAAATAAACCATTTTTCTGATATACAGTTAACGAAATTCAAACGAGTATAACACTGACAACTACTAACTGTCATGCTGACAGACAATAATTTGCTAAGGGTCAGTAGTTTTAAACAAAAGTAAACAAAACTATTTATACTTTTTTTTAATTTTTTTTTATCAGTAAAAAGAAACGTCGAAATGCAATAAATCTGAAAACACTTAATAGTTCCGAAATTGTTGAAGATAGGTATAGGATATTATAACATGAAATATGTCTAAAATTTTCTGAAGAATCCAAAAACTAAATAATCCTTGTGGTACGCCCGAAAGAATTTGAACTTTATCTGAGAAATTATTGTTATGGGAATTTTTTTGACCACGGTTAGTAAAATATGGTTTGATAAGATTTAGAGAAGGATGTTAGAAGCCGTAATATTTTAGTTCAGCAAATAAAAGTTTATGATAAAGTGTATCAAAAGCTTTTGAAAAATCTAAAAGAATCAGAATACTACTTAATTTTCTATCAATAGCCGTCATTGTATCATCAGTTACCTCGACCAACGCTACAGTATGTACTAAAATCTTTCCTAAAACCACACTGACTGTCCGGTATAATAGAGTTTTAAATGCACTATTGAAATAATTGACTATACAGGACCTTCTCAAAAACTTTTGAAAGAATCGGTAATATACTAATTATTCTATCATTAAAAGTTGAGGCATTTTTACCTTTAGGTAAAGATTTGCCTATCGAGACCTTCCATTGATCGGGAAAATAGTTCGACTCTAAACAACCATTAATTATACAGTGTGTGTATAAAGTCTGGAAACGGCTTAATAACATCACAATTTACTGGCCGATTTAAACCAAATTTGGTACAGTTGTGTAAGAGGATCTAACGCACCGAATGACGATATTGGCGTTGTTGCCAGCTTTTTAGTTTGTCTGGAATTCGAACGAATTTTATATTTTTAAATATAACACCCAGTATATTTTTACATTTTTAAATTCCACATAAGATTATAATTATTTTTTATTAAATGCATTTTTAGTCTATACTTCATAGTTTCCGAGATATTGACTCTCGAAAAGTGACATTTTTGAACTTTGACAGCTTCTAACTTTCTAACATTACGTCTTAGAGCAAAACGGCTTACATGTCCCTATCTTCGATTTTTATTATCTTCCCAAGAAAATCAACTTACAGTTAAACCGGAACAACTATATTTCCTGCTTTCGAGTTACATCCGGTTTAACCGGAAGTTGATTTTTTTGGGAAGATAATAAAAATCGAAGATAGGGACATGTAAGCCGTTTTGTTCTAAGACGTACTGTTAGAAAGTTAGAAGCTGTCAAAGTTCAAAAATGTCACTTTTCGAGAGTCAATATCTCGGAAACTATGAAGTATAGACTAATAATGCATTTAATAAAAAATAATTATAATCTTATGTGGAATTTAAAAATGTAAAAATATACTGGGTGTTATATTTAAAAATATAAAATTTGTTCGAATTCCAGACAAACTAAAAAGCTGGCAACAACGCCAATGTCGTCATTCGGTGCGTTAGATCCTCTTACATAACTGTACCAAATTTGGTTTAAATCGGCAAGTAAATTGTGATGTTATTAGACCGTTTCCAGACTTTATACACACACTGTATAGGATATTGCATTTAAAATAAGAAAGTTGGTATTGGTCACTGTCACATGACACATCCTGTACAAAATGTTTTTATTGAAAAAAATGCGCAACTAGAAATACCAATCGACGTATCTGAGTGTTTTTTCGGACACGGCCCCATGTATTTATTATCAAATTTATTCCATTTGGGTGATTCACACTGTATATTAACAACCTGGGCTTTTCTTAAAGGGTTCTTTTAGTCTTCACCTAAGTTACCTACATTACTTTATTATTACGTTTTTTTAAACGTGTTTTAGACGTTTTTTAACGTCTTTTTAGACGTTTTTCAAATATTACTTATTTATTGTATTCAAAATTCTTGCAACACACTACGCCACTGATAGGATCGCTTGCCATTGCAATATCGCGCGGAATCGGAATTGTCACGCTCTCCCCCTCTGTCTTTTGTCTTTATTAAACACGTACGAATGTTTAATACAAACAAACAGGGTATTTATGAACGAATGATTTAGTCTTTTCGAGTTTTCTTTATTTTAAATCGCGACGTCATTATTAATTTGATAATTAATTTAGAACTCATATTATTGGGGAAAAGTTTATTTTAACAAACCCTTAGAACTATTTCTTTTATAAAAATATAATACCGTGCGAGCAAAAATTATTTGCATCAAAGAGGGCTTGGATTAAAAAACGTAGGGCTTAGTTTAGATCACAATGATATGGGGACGATATATCTAACCAAATCTAGGTTAAAATTTTGTCAAATTCATATTATGACAATATATGGCAAACTAATGAGTAATAAAATAAGTAAAATAAGTAGACAAATACAAATTTATTTTTGTTGGTTACGAAATGAACAAAGTAAGAATATACAGAAAGAAAAAGAAAAATAATACTGCATGTTCCATAAGATCTTCCCACTTCTTGGGACAGGCGTCTTATACAATTTGTTGGCGTATTTTGCATTATTTCACGAACGTTTGCAACAAGTTCTTCTGTTCTTACAGATGATCTTCCTGCTTCTTTTTTGTGTTGAATAGAACCTGTTTCCCTAAACACATCCACGGTTCTTTTTACGCAATGATAAAAGTCCCCAGCAATAAAAGCAACGTTAGGAAAATGTTCGTGAAAATCTTCCATGCACAAACCCGGATTGTATTGCCACTCACCATTTACACTTATCCCGTTTCGAAAACACGCTTCAACCATGAATCTTTTGTGCTGTTCCGTAAAGCCCATTGTGTGAATTGTTCAAGAAATTGGAAAAATGTGCGATGAATCAAATTACTTGTAACGACTGTCAAAGATGACGGAATAACTGATTGATTGTTAATTCAGGTAGTTACTGAGACCCAACAGGTAATAAGCTCTACGGCTGAGCATTACGTCTTTAGATGCAAGGCCCTCTTTGATGCAAATAATTTTTGCTCGCACGGTATAACGGGCTATGCAATTTAGAGTTATATACATAAATTTACCATGTCCATGGTTGGACCACCTTAAAATCATCTGCTTGCCTTACTTTTAATTATCAATTTAATGTTAACGGTACAATAAATATTAGTTATAATATTTATCCTTTTAGGGTAGCAAGGAACAGCGAGAAACTTATGATGTATACGGAATAAACAATATTTGTCTTAAAACAAGACAGCCGACTGTTAGAAGTAGTGTTTGGAAGATATATCTACAGAAGGAAGCCGAATTTAATTCGAAACAAATTTATATTGTATTCCATTTTCGTTTCATGCAAAAATAATATTGTGACAAAGTTTTGAATTGTATGCAAGAATTATGGAATCAAGTTTATACAGAAAAGAACTGCAAAATTAAAGCAAGGGGGAGTTGCGACTACATTGACTGCAAAAGAGAAACAACATTACTGAGAGATAGTAGCTTTTGTTGTTTAGTTTGTCGACTATCTAATTTAAAATTTTTATTTTGATATATAGCGTAAGATTCTACAGTTTTTAAATTTTATTTTTCTCTAATTTTCCGTTGATAATATTTGGATTTTAGTTGCATTCACTTGTGCCCTTGTTGCTTATTTAGTTCATTTCTTGTGGCATCGTCAAACATAATATGTCTATGCGTCTAGCTGGGGGTTGCGCTGGTGTTTTATGTGGTACATGTCTATTTTGTGTGGATAATTGTGTTATTTCTCATATGTCAGTATCTTTCAGTTGGACCGTTTCATTTTCTGTCGCTGTTTCGTTCCTTCCTCATCTACGGAGCTAAGTCATCTCTAAGTATATTGTGTATGTTTATAATAATTACCCTTTTTGCTTAGTCTTTTTTTCGTTATATATGTGTTAAGCGAAGCTATTTTCCAAAAACAGTGCCTATAGCATGAGTCTGAGCAAGCAAAGAAAGGTAACCCTGATCTGGGTTCCAGGACATAGCGGACACCCGGGTAACGAAAAAGCCGACGAACTTGCTAGACGAGGATCGACTATGGCATTCATTGGCCCAGAACCGTCCTGTGGCATAGCTAAAGCAACAGTTAAGCAAGCCAATAAACAATGGATTACAGAGGAATTCATAAGGGCATGGAAAGAATCACCAGGACAGAGACAGGCGAAACAGTTCATAAAAGAACCATCGCCAAAGCTTACAGAAGACCTACTAAGCAGGGACAGGAAGTCCGTAAGAACATTGGTGGGCATGCTAACCGGACACTGTAAGCTTAGAAAACATATGACAAACATGGGTCTGGCAGAAGACGCTCTTTGCCGGTTCTGCCAGGAGAAAGAGGAAACCCCCATGCATATCCTGTGTGAATGTGAAGGACTAGTAAGGACAAGATTCACACAAACAGGACTAGAATATCCCGAGGCGGAAAGCTACGTAAAGCACCCGCTAACAAGGATCCTAGGAACAATCAAGAGGATAAAGCTAGAGCAAGTCCTCTAAGCGTAAAAAGGGAACCACAATAGATCTGAAAAGGTCGCAGTGGATGAGGTGAAGAACGCCACCCGATTACATATCTATCTATCTATCTATGAGTCTGTAACCTGTTCTAATTGCCTCGATTCCTGCTGCTTTATGGTAACATCGCCTGACATGACCGCTTAGTTTATTATATATCTGCTTCGTGGCAATGCTCCATACCACGGTAAGGCAATTTTCCAGTGAAGGTTAGTTGGATGCTTGGTCCTCAGTGGACTGCGTTAGCAACTCAATACCTAAAACCGTTCATTCCTTGACACGAAGTCGTCAAACACCTTAAATGGCGGGTTATTATTATTTCCTTCTTTATCACAGCTTTTTATTGGCTGATATTTTTTACAGCATTAACTTAACTTAACCGTCGTCCATCTTCAACATTTTTTTTAAGATGACCTTCCTTGAGTTCTTAATTGAATGACTCAGTCTTCGATAGAAATTATAAATACTTCTGTCTCAGCGTGTTGATGCCTACTTTGTAACCAATTCAGTTACATTTCTCTATCAATGTGTGCATTTTGAAATGCAGTAGGGTATGTGACGTAAAAGCTTTTTCCTGCCAAGTTACCAGCTGTTGACTTGGTGGCGCGCGGATTATTTTGGGTAATCCATTTCGCCGTAGGTTATGTGCTGTACCGGGTGAGCCAACAATTGCGCGGAGTAATTTTATGCCTTGAAGAGCTTTGTCAATAATGAGCTTTTGTAATATGGTTTGGTTGGATATCTGGCATATTTTAAAAATTATTTGAAATATACAGGGTGCGCCCAAAAAGTTGGGTATCATAAAGTTACATTATTTTAAATGGGACACCCTATATTTAAAAACATTTATTAATTTTACGTGTTATTTCATAAATTTTTATTAATGGTTTAATATACGAAAAAGTTATAGTTTTTAAGATAATTCGACTATAATGAAAATTTTGCATTTGCAAGCATCTCGTTGTTGTGAAAATGCTACTTACATTTTGACTCTACACGATTCATAATTTTTATACTTACTAAATAAAGTTAAAAATACATATTTAATATGAAATATTTGACGTCTCATCTACAGGGTGTTTACTTTCTAGGACCAAAGAAAACTTTTAATTGAAAAATATCACTTTTATTAAATTTGACCACTCTATATATTTTTCTGTCATCTTATAGCTCGTCATAAACTTTTCAACTTTTGTGAAGAACGTCCCATCCCTATCTCTAATAGTTTTTAAAATATTTTGATGTTTGGAGATTTAATGTCCTCTTTATAGCATTTTTAGTCAATGGATCACGCCTGTTGAATTAAACTTTTCCATTAAATTTTGAAAACTTCGAGGACTGGGTGTTTGCCGCTTGGAAGATTTCATCCCGTATAGTTGTTCAGCAAAAAACCATTATTTATCCGCCTTGCCCAAAACATAAATCATATCGATTAAATCATTTTTTGAAAAATTCATTTTGAGTAGCAACTTATAAAATGACTGGACAATAAACTTTACAATTAATAGGCTTTATTTTTACATTGATCTGATTCTTAATGTCATCCACTGCCATTATTTTCATTTATTTTCCATGGCTACTGTGATCCATTGACAAAAAATGCTATAACGAGGACATTAAATCTCGAAATACCAAAATATTTCAATAAATATTAGAGATAGGGATAGGACGTTCTTTACGAAAGTTAAAGAGTTTATGACGAGCTATAAGATGACAGAAAAATATTTAGGATGTTCCATTTATTAAAAGTGATATTTTTCAACTAGAAATTTTCTGACTTTGGTCCTAGAAAGTAAACACCCTGTAAATGAGACGTCAAATATTCAACACTGAGTATGTATTTTTGACTGTATTTAGTAAGTATTAAAATTATGAATCGTTTAGTGTCAAAATGTAAGTAGCATTTTCACAACGAGATGCTTGCAAATGCAATTTTCATTATAAGTCGAATTATCCTAAAAACTGTAACTTTTTCGTATATTAAACCAGTATTAAAAATTTATGAAATACACGATAGAATTAATAAATGTATTCAAATATAGGGTGTCCCATTTCAAAAATTTAACTTTATGACACTTGACTTTTTGGGCGCACCCTGTATAATTAAAAATATTTTTAAAAGGTGCCAGATAACCAACCATACCTAGCTCATCACCGACAAATCTTATCTTCAACGCATAAAATTACTCCCCGCAATCGATAACTCACACGGTACATTCAGCGTTTGCAGCTACCACCTTTTTTTACGTATATAACTGCCAATTATTAAAAATATTTACTGATACATGTAAAACCGTGGCCATTCCCCTTAACCTTTTTACTAAATTAAATTAATTGATCAAGCACCCAGTATTTTTTGACCTAAAAGCAAGTAAACTAAATAGCACGTCAATTAAGTCAGGAAAATTAATGGTTTCAAGGGTTATTAGGCAAGTTGTTGATTGCCTGCTCTTGTCCTGTTCTTATTTGTGACCCTAACTTATCTCCTGGTGATTAATTGTCAGAATATGATGAGATTGCGTTAGTACTTGCAAAGAAATTAATTCTTCATTTCCTAGCATAAGGTCCATTGATTTTATATTTGACACTCGAAAATCTAAAGTAAACAAATATATTTTCAGTAAGGACAACAAGCTTCGCGACCTGTATCTATATCTACAGGGTGTGCTAACGTTCAGCAAAAATACAATTATTTTAATAATGCAATTTTTAAAACTATCGAATTAATGGTAAAGTTCCTTTTAGTTACTTTTAAATAGCATAGAAAGCCAACGTCTAAGGTGGGCTTTCTTTTTAAAAATGTAACTGAGCTCAGCAAAGATTTTTTCCTCCCTCCTTGCCGCGGCTTCTTTATATCCCTTATAAGACTATAAGAAGTGGTTCGCGTATCGTTTTTTTAACAATTAAGCTATACAAAAATGTTTACTTTGCATTGCCGTTTAAAAGAAGCAAAAGGAAAATACCTATCGACACAAGCGTGTAAGGTGTACTCTTATTTTTAACACGCTTTTATTAGCTTCACCTGTATGTTTGTTTGTTTGTCCGTAACCGACCTCTTTGAACCCGATTTTGACCCACTTTAAACGGTCAGATTTAATTTAAATTTTGTAGACTTATCAAGCACCGCTGCCAATACAATAATCTACACGCGAAAAATTCTGCTGTCAAATTTTGACAGCTTTCAAGTGTAAAACGAAGAAGCTATTGTGACGAAACAAATTATGGGGTCGTATACTATTCGATGCGGAGACTTCAGCAAAAATAAGCAAAGAATTCTCCTGTCAAAATTTGACAGCTGTCAACATGTCAAATCGTTTAAAAAAATGATATTAGTGAAAAAACTATAGGGACGTATGTATATTGACGGTGGAAAGTTGAAAAAAATACGCAAAAAATTATCTTGTCCAAATTTGACACCTGTCAATATGTCAGAAGTATTACAATAACCGATAATAATGAAACAAACGTGGGGTCGTATAGATATTGGGGTCTATTCTGTAAACTAGCCGCTAAATTTTAGAGGCCATTAAAAATTTAAATTTTAACAGCCCTCTAAAAATGTTTGGTAAAATTGATATTCTGTAAAGGCAAATTTTAGAGTTTGGTTAAAAAATATAAATTTTAGAGGAGTCCGTTAAAATGTGTGTTTAGAAATAGGGCAACGTCACACTTTGAGTTGTTTGAACTACTGTCGCCGAAATTTGACATTATTATGACACTTTTATTGTGGAATTATACGATTTAGTTCATTGATTTTAAAATGTCTCGCGCTCCGAGGACTACAAAATGCCAGAAATAGTTTATTGTGCATTTCTTAGAAGAAAACCAAAAACTGCTAGGAGGAAAAATGAATCCAGTTCTCATTTATTCTATTCTTCTTGATTTTAGTGTTCTATTCAACTTTTCAATTATTTTTATACTTCCAAAGTGATAATTATAACTACTTTCGGGCGTATTTACCGCAGGGTTCTCAAAGGGGGTTAGTAAAAACGGTTGTAAAGGGTACCCAGAGCCTCCGATAAGAAAATAATAAGCACAATGAATATATAGATCTTGCATGATAGTTTTAATATTGGAAGCTTGCCAAATAGCCGCATCGTGGGTTGATCCAGAAAAAAGAGCATTCATATTCAATATAATATCGACAATTATTGGGCAATTAATACTATAATATCCTTTTCTACAAAAGTAAGGAAGTGCTGGATAATCTTCTGGTGGTGATATAATTGCTATGAAAGTATATACAATCTACAGCTCCCAAGAATTGTGGAAAATTATACTTATTTCTGAAACCATTCATAACTGTATTTTTCTTGTTCTCATTATTGGGAAATATTATCCAATTCGGCATTAAGTTATAATAGATTTCAGTAACTTTATGAATGCAACGACTCATGCTGGGTTGACTTAAAGCAAAATTGTATCATTGTCTAGTGGATAATTGATAGCTATCCATACCATAAAAGTTTAAGGTTGCAAGAATTTTTAATTCTCTAGGAATTGCTGAAGTTCTTTGTCCTTCTTGCATATGCGGGCTAATAAAACGATTTTGATTCTTGCTACGTCCTTATTGCATCGAAATATTTTCTTGAACGTGGTATTAGGTAGCTGGAAAGAATCGCTGTTGTCTCAGAGTACCCTTTAATGGAATCTGAATTCAGCTTTACAAAAATTAACAGCCCTGAGCTCAAAAAAAGTTGTAGTTGCCAGAAGATATAAATCCTGGTCAAATAAGTGTTTCAGACATTTATGCTTTAGGTAATTTTAAATTGTGTGAAAACACTGAATAAAAAAAATATATTCACCTTTCTTGGTTGTCAATTAATTCCTTAATCAAGGCCTCGATATAAACATCAGAAAATGCCATTGTTTAAGGTTGAATTCTCAACGTCCTTCAATTTATTGCCAACCTATAACCTATTTCGCTTTGTTTTTTCAAGTTTATTAATTTTTAAACTAACATTTAAATAAAATCAGTATCGTCGGCACATTACCTAGGTAATATCTGATATATTACAAAAATATCAATTTATTTCATTGCTAATTTTGGGAGATATGTATAATGAAAGAACATGTCATTGCAATGACATAATAATGTTAAAAAAAATCTTACCCGATATTTTTCGTTATACAATTCTCCTAAAGTAAGTTATGAAATTCCTTGATATTTATTAAATATGTCAATTATTACCTATAGAATATCAAGTCAAAACTGATTTTCTTTAAATTTTGTATAAAAGCTAGAAAACAAAAATAAATATACGCGAAATAGGTTATAGGTTGGCAAGCATGTTGATACTCCTACCTTAAACAAATAAATACTATCTTCGTCAATAATCCCAAATTACTAATAAAGTATCAAACCAAAAAATATAATATTAAAAGCTAACCTAAGAAAACTTGTTTTAACGGACTGCTAAAAATCAAAGGAGATTTTTAATAGCCCTCTAAAAATTATTACTTTAGCCGGTAGTTTTAGAAGAATAGGTTATGATTTTGACATATTAGAAAGATACAGAATATAAACAAATTTATAACGGCCGCCAAAATTTTGACGACCTCTAAAATTTAACGGAAGTGCTACAGAATACACCCCATTGTCGCTAAGAATAGAGAAAAATTTTTTAAAAAATTCTACCCGTCAAAAGAAAATTTTGACAATTTTTTTTTTAATTTTGAAAATTTTTGTCGTTTGTTCGGGTTTGTATGTATGTTTGTTTGTAACCGACCTCTTTAAACCCGATTTTGACCCACTTTAAACGGTCAGATTTAATTTAAATTTTGTAGACTTATCAAGAACCGCTGACAATACAATAATCTACTAATCTAGCTCAATCTACTCAAAATTTTTTTTTCTTAATAATAACTCAAACTAAAAAGTGAAAAATAAATATAGGTAGTTTAAAAAACTAAAAAATACGCTTTAATAATTAATCAAACTAAAAAGCGGAAAATAAATATAGTTTAAAATAATTCTTGAAATTCTTAATATAGGCAGAAAATAATAATGAACGATAAACATTAGTATTTATAGTAAAAAAAAAGCGTGGTGCGCCTTGTGCTATATTTTTCGTATATCGAACACCACACGCTTTCTTCACAATAATACTAATGTTTATCGTTCATTATTATTTTCTGCCTATATTAAGAATTTCAAGAATTATTTTAAACTATATTTATTTTCCGCTTTTTAGTTTGATTAATTATTATTAAAGCGTGTTTTTTAGTTTTTTTTAAACTATATTTATTATTGTTATTAACCATCAACTGTTTCGACACACAGTGTTTTCGTAAAATGGTAAAAACTGATAATTTTAAAAATATAACCATTTTCATTTTTTTGGCGTTTTTTTTACAAAATACTTCAGATTGTAGCACTAAGGTTAATTTTTACAACAATCTTAGTTTTAATAATAATCTTAATTTTTCTTTTAAATTGGCTGAAGTCGATGAAGTTCATAAAATAATCCAATCTATTCAAACTAATGCTTGTGGGGTAGGGTTTCTTCTAAAATGTTAAAGTATTGCAATCCTTACGTAGAAAAGTACGTTACACATATGAGTAATGGTTGTTTAGAGTCGAACTTCTTCCAGATCAATGGAAGGTCTCTATAGGCAAACCTTTACATAAAGTTAAAAATGCCTCAACTTTTAATGATATTAGAATAATTAGTATATTACCGATTCTTTCAAAAGTTTTTGAGAAGGTCCTGTATAGTCAATTATTTCAATAGTGCATTCAAAACTCTATTATACCGGACAGTCATTGTGGTTTTAGGAAAGATTTTAGTACATACTGTAGCGTTGGTCGAGGTAACTGATGATACAATGACGGCTATTGATAGGAAATTAAGTAGTATTCTAATTCTTTTAGATTTTTCAAAAGCTTTTGATACCTACACTTTATCATGAACTTTTATTTGCTGAACTAAAATATTACGGCTTCTTACATCCTGCTCTAAATCTTATCAAATCATATTTTACTAACCGTGGTAAAAAAAAATCCCATAACAATAATTTCTCAGATAAAGTTCAAATTCTTTCGGGCGTACCACAAGGATCAATCCTTGGACCGCTTCGCTTTATAATTTCCACATCTGATATTTTAAAATTTTTAAAGCATTGCAAAGTTCAGGCTTACGCAAATGACACACAGATTTACTTTCACTTTAACAGCTTTTTTTTACAACATAACCTAAAATTAAATCCTTTAACCCTTTGAGGCCCAAATTTTTTTAAATGAAATATTTCTTTTTTTTTCTTTTTAACGGACTAAATGTGTTTCAAGAAATTAAAAAATATTGAAATATATTAGAGTCGGATATTCGGGGATTCCCGAAGACGTGGTTATCTAGTAATACCACTGGGCCTGCGTAAACGTAAGCTAGGAAATAAAATTTACATAACACCGAATATAAGATTTTATTTACCTACTCTATGACATTTTTATTTTTGGTGAAATAACAAAAGCAATTTTTTGTGTATTTCAAACATAGCCCGACCTTGCAGTTAAAAATCTAATGTTATATTAGAAATATCGTGCGCGAAAATCTGTTACGTATTCGGAAGTTCTTACCAAATGGGAAACTTTTTTATTATTAATTTTACGAAAAATAATTATTCTTTATAAAAAGCTCTGCATGGTCTAAAACCTAAAATGCAACCATCAAATGTCGAAATTTTCCAGTCATATACGGGGTTTGTCAAAAAATGTGAATTTTTCCCAAGAATGTGAATTTTTCCCAAGAGTAAAGTACCTTTATTTTTGACATTATCAAAAATTGTTATTAAAAAAAGTTGATCAGAACTAAAAACCACGTCTAAATATGCAATAACACGCATTAAATTAATTAAATAATTAAAAAATTAAATAATTAATAATAAATCAATAAAATAATTGTTTAACATAAATGCGTATAATTGTACATTTAGCCGTAGTTTTTAGTTCTGATCAACTTTTTTTTATAACAATTTTTGATAATATCAAAAATAAAGGTACTTTACTCTTGGGAAAAATTCACATTTTTTGACAAACCTCGTATATGACTGGAAAATTTCGATATTTGATGGTTACATTTTAGGTTTTAGACCATGCAGAGCTTTTTATAAAGAATATTTTTTGTTCGTAAAATTAATAATAAAAAAGTTTCCCATTTGGTAAGAACTTTCGAAGACACGCTGTATAACAACAAGGGCCTAGTGGTTTCAGACTGTAACCACCAGTTTTATTATACATTTTTGGGCACAAAACAGCTAAATTATTTAAAACAATTATTCTTAAATCGTTAATTACTAACTTATAACTAATTTAAAGCCCCCTCCAGCAATTTTTTCTTAATAATAATTAAAAAATCGCTTTGTAAACAACTAGCAGTAACGTGCACTACGGGCAGACCAACAAACCATCTATTTGTGGCGGTTTTTACTGAAATCGGCGCTTTCGTTTAGTAAGGAACCATGAGATGTCGCTTCGAGAAACACAAATACAGCGGTGGCATCTCTGCGGGACCACTAAGACGCTGCAGAACCGATATTAAAAAGGTGGTACTTGTGCAAAACCACTAAGCCCCAAAGGGTTAAAACCGTTTTTGATGCTTTTTGGTAACAAAAATAATGTAGCTTTCTTAAATGAAAATATTAATATACCTTTTGATGGTATTAAGCTTCCCAGTGTTAAGGCGATAAAAAATTTGGGCATAATTATTGAAACAGAACTAAGATTCAAGAAGTATATTAAACACTTATTACAGAAGTCCTATCGGACTTTAAAAATATTGTATAGTAACAGTAATTTTCTTAATTATAGTTTGCGTAAAATGCTGTGCGAGTTTCTTGTTTTCTCTAGCTTTAACTATTGCGATTTTATACATGGGACCGTGTTTAGATATTGTGGATAGGAATAGAATACAGAAAGTTCAGAATACATGTTCACGTCTTATTTTTTGTCTGAGAAAACTCGATCATATTTCACACGCCTTTAAAGACCTTGGATGGCTTCAAATGAACAATCGCAAAACTCAATACTTGAAAATTTTTTTTTATATAATCTTGAACAACCCTGCTTTACCTCTATCTATAAAAAAATAAGTTCAAAATTTCGGGATAACATACATTCACGTAATACAATATTTTCAAATAAAATTACTCTTCCTTATCACCAGAGTGCCATGTTTCAGAGATCGTTTACTTACACTGTATTAAGTTATATAACAATTTACCTGACGAGCTTATTTTACTTAACTACAATAAATTTAAATAACTCTACAAAAAACAATTACTTCATCTCCAGAATCCTTTAATGATTTATCCAATGATTGTTTTTTATTCTAAATGTTTTTACCATAGCACTGATTTTTTTTGTTTGGGTGTAGTGATTTAGTTTTGTCTTTTTTGATATACCGTGCGAGCAAAAATTATTTGCATCAAAGAGGGCTTGGATTAAAAAACGTAGGGCTTGGTTTAGATCACAATCATATATGGGGACGATATATCTAACCAAATCTAGGTTAAATTTTGTCAAAATCATATTATGACATGATATTATGCCAAACTAATCAGTAATAAAATAAGTAGACAATTTAACAAAGTAATAATATACAGAAAGAAAAATAAAAATAATTACATAAATTACTGAAATTGGCCACCGCTATGCTTCAAGCAATAATTCACACGTGTCTTCATATTTTCGAAAGTGTTGACCAGCATCTCTGGAGAAATGTTACCACATTCTTGGATAATCCTTTCTTGTAATTGTTTTAAATTTGCAACTGGTGTTTTAAAATGAGCTGCTTCTTAAGTATAGTCCTGCATGTTCCATAAGACCTTCCCACTTCTTGGGACAGGCGTCTTATACAATTTCTTGGCGTATTTTGCATTATTTCACGAACGTTTGTAACAAGTTCTTCTGTTCTTACAGATGGTCTGCTTCTTTTTTGTGTTGTATAGAATCTGTTTCCCCAAACACAGCCACGGTTCTTTTCAGGCAATGATACAAATCCCCAGCAATAAAAGCAACGTTAGAAAAGTGTTCGTGAAAATCGTCCATGCATAAACCCAGATTGTATTGCCAACCAATTACTCTAACCCCGTTTCGAAAATACGCTTCAACCATAAACGTTTCGTGCTGTTCCGTAAAGCCCATTGTGTGAATTATTCAAGAAATTAGAAAAATTAGCGATAAATCAAATTACTTGTAACGACAGTCAAAGATGACGAAATAACTGATTGATTGTTAATTCAGGTAGTTACTGACACCCAACAGGTATTAGGCTGTACGGCTAAGCATTACGTCCTTAGATGCAAGGTACACTTTGATGCAAATAATTTTTGCTCGCACGGTATTTTGGTGTATTTGGGTGTGGTAACGCTTAGTGTTGACTATATTTTGTATTTTTATTTATATACAAATTTTGGGCTGATCGGGGTTTAGTAAAGTAGCCTCTTTGGCTAGACTGCGGTTCGCATCTGCTTTACAAATTTTCTATTTATTATAATAATAATAATAATTATTATTAATATTATTATTATTATTATATTATACACATAAAATTTACAAATTACTTAAAAAATTAGGTAATATTTTCTAATCAAATAATGTCCTCGTATACCAATAATAATAAATAATAAATTTACTAAATTCAATCGCTCTTGCTCTTAACCTAACAAACTTACTCATCAAAACTTTACAATTAATCATTCCAGGATCATTTACCCGAACAAACAGGAACAGGACAAGAATGGACAATCATTAACTTGATGGTCCCAAGTTTAATTTATTTTCGTAGCTTAAAAGATGGAAGTCTCTTTTAAATCAGTCTGGGTCTGGTAATGTGCTTAGAAGCATCGAGAAATTCGTATATCTTTTTATAAATGTCTAACAAAACAATTTTTTATTTCTTGGTAAGTATATTTAATAACCTAGCTTATGGAGGCATCTGCTGCATTATAAATTTTACTTATTGTAATGGCGCAATTAAAATTCGTCTTTCTGTTTCTCTGTTTGCTTATTGGCGCGAGACAAGACAAGACTTGACGAGGAAGGACGAAATTTTATGCAGTACTGAAAATTTCATTCCAACAAAATAACAATTCTCCAGGAATTAACAGATGATCCTGAAGACTTCAGCTCTGCGACCTAACGATACAATACTACTATTATGGAGGAATGATGTAAACACAGAAAACATTATTTTTCTGATGAATCAAAGTTTGCAACGTAAACCAACAAAATTGACATTACTAAGCAGACGAGAATCCACACTGAATGAGGGAAAGCCACACTCAAGTCCCAAAAAGGTCAATGTTTGGGCAGGTATTGTTAATGATCGAGTTACAGAATCAATTTTCTTTGAAGAAAAGAAGAACTGGTTCCGAGTTTGGCTATTAAATAATTCTTGATCCTGTCGAATTTGATATCCCGAATCGAAAGAAACATCTGATTTCAACAAGATATTGACCTTTCTGTGAATATCTGGATGGAAAATAATCAATCCCATCCAAACAGATGGATTGGTAGACGGGGACCCTTTGAATGGCCAGCCATGTCTCCAGATCTCACTCCTTTCGACTACTATTTAAGTGGGTATTTAAAAAGCAAAGTTTTTAAGACGAAACCGGCAATTGTTTAGGAGTGGAAAACACCAATAAGACATGAGCATAGGGTAATTTCTCCTGAAGTAAATAGAATCGTTCAAAACGAGTTTTACTTGCATTTATATTTCCAAATAGTGAATGAACAACATTTGGAGCACTTATTGACGAAAAATTGTGGATACAAGGTTTTTTTTTATTCGTCAATTAAATACATTTTTGTTTGTTTAATATGTTGGCTGGTTCATACATGGAAATCCGCTATACCTGATCTCGAAGTTTCACCTCTTTGAGTATGTTTCACATGTTCTTTAGCTCGTACGGGAAGAGGTCTTTTTGTTTCTCCAATGTACGATTCGCCACACTCGCATGGAATTTGATAGATACAATTTTTTATGTTTGCATTACGTGGGGGGGAGGGGGTGGGGGTTTGCTTTTGTAAGAAAGCTTCTAAGCGTATTTCCGGATTTGAAGGCTGTTTCGATATTATAGTTTTTGGTTATCCGTCTAATTTTTTCAGAAATCTCCTGGACATAAGGTATTGTAAAAAATGCTTGCTCCTCTTTCGTTTCTGTATTAGTTTTTACTTCGCGATTTTAAAGTTTTGAGATGGTATTAGTTACAAAGGTTTCAGGGTAACCATTCTATTTTAAATATTTTTTGATATTTAAAATTTCAATATTCCGGATTGTTGGAAACTTTAGATGTTCTGTGATTTGAATTATGCCCTGTTTTATGGAGTTTGAATGATTCGATCCGTGATTAAGGTATTGCCCTGTGTGTGTGGGTTCCATGTACACTGAAGTTTTTATGTTTTCAGCACTTCGTTTGACGAGAGCATCGAGAAAAGGTAGAGTGGAATGTTTTTCTGTTTCCATGGTAAATTTAATGGATTGTCTTACACTATTAATATGTTCCGAAAACCGTATCAGCACTTCGTTGCTGTCTCTCCAGATAATTAAGCCAAAGTTTAGGTTTAATTTTGTCATCAAGCTTCATTGCACATGGATATAGTATACAGGGTGATTCACGGTGGATGATACGTTAGACGTTTATGACGAACCAGTAAAGAAATCGTTCTGAAAATTTGGTGCTTTACATAAACGGACACGCTCTACCTATTTAAAATATTTTTAACAATACAGTGTTGCCGCTTCCACACAAAAATAATAGCCACTTCGATATTTTAAAAGGAACACCCTATATATTATTAATTTTTTTAATTCTACATAAAATTATAATTATTTTTTAATAAAAGCATTATTAGTCTATGCTTAATGGTTTCCGAGATATTGTCTCTTGAAAAATGACATTTTTGAACTTTGACAGCTTCTAGCTTTTTAACTGTACGTCTGAGAGCAAAACGGCTTACATGTATCTTCGATTTTTATTATCTTTCCAAAAGTGTCAATTTCCGCTTAACCCTTTGTGTCCCACTGGTCGCTCCATGTAACCACCAATCTAATAATTTGTTGCCCGAGTCCTACCGGTTCTATGGCTTAACCGCCGCTTACAATATAATGCTAAGGGTGCCATCTATTGGAAATATTTGGTTTTACAGTTTATTTGCACGTTTTCCGCTGTATGAACTTTAGTGTATCGGCTACTGGTGAGCGGTTAGTGACAGATTATTTGGTTTTTGTTGTAATTTGGGAAAAAATACAGGCAGTTTGAAATGGCACGTAAGTAATTGCACAAAATACTGTATAGTTTTATATTGTACTGCATGATTGCCTATTTTTTAAATCTTACTGCAGGTTACATCAGCTGATAAGTGGTGGTTGCGTGAAATAACCACTAGGAACAGAATAAGAATATTTTGATATATAATTTTTTTTTTCTGCGGTTACAGATGAACGAAAAAAATGGTCTTTTGTGGATCTTGAAGCAATGGATGAGAGACAAATAGATAACATACTGGCTGAAATTCCGTCAGACACAGAATCGTTGGCAGAGGACTATTTATCAGGGGATGAGGATGAAGTTGACGATGTACTGCAAAATATTGACGAAAATATGATAATTGGGCAGGAAGACCTAAGCGCAGAGATCTTACCTCAGAATATTGAAATTGAGAGTGATGACGACGAGCCACTTGCACGGGTAGCTGAGAGATTACCTACGTCTGTGCCCAAATTCGCAGGTGCAAATTGGTCTAAACAGAATTATTATCAGGAACCACCAATATTTGACTTATCTGAGAGCGTAAATGTGAACGAGGCAATTGAACTTCCCGTAGATATTTTTATGTGCTTATTCCCAGAGGATTTGTTAGCTTCAATTGCATTCAATACAAATTTTTACGCTACCCAAAACAATACTAAAAAAGGAAATACATTGTTTCAGCCAACTACGTGTGAAGAAATCAAACTGTTCTTGGGGGTAAACCTACTTATGGGTGTAAAGAAGCTTCCTAGCTTGAAGGACTATTGGTCTTCACAAGAAGAAGTCAGAGATGCGTACATCAGCAAAGTTATTTCTCGTGACAGATTTTATTGGCTGCTTAGTAATCTACATTTTGCAGATAATAACCTACAACCAAAAAAAGGAGAACCAGATTACAATAAACTTTATAAATTGGGGCCGCTTTTGTCAACACTTTCACAAACATACAAGAAGTACTACTCTCCCGGAGAATTTCAAGCAATTGACGAAAGTATGATCAAATACAAAGGCAGATCATGTATGAAGCAATACATGCCTGCAAAACCTACCAAGCGCGGATATAAGGTTTGGGTTCGTGCGGATGATTCGGGTTACGTTTGTGAATTCCAAATATATACCGGAAAAATAGGAGATTTGCCCGAAAAAGATTTAGGAGCAAGAGTAGTGAGGGACCTGACTCAAGATTTGAAAAATCAAAATTATAGGGTATTCTTTGATAATTATTTTTCCGGTGTTCCTCTGCTTTGGGGTTTGAAGCAGGATAAAATATATGGCTGCGGAACTCTAAGGAAGGGAAAAAAATATTTACCAGATGATTTTATAGATGACAAGGGACTTGCTAGAGGTCAGTGGGATTGGCGAATGACGGAAGACAAGCTGTTGTGCCTAAAATGGAAGGACAAAAAACCTGTTTACTTTTTATCAAACTTCCATGATCCCGAAGATGCCGTTACAACTAATCGAAGAAACAAAGATGGCACGTTGGAAGAAGTAAATTGTCCAAAACTAGTAGTCGACTATAATAAACATATGGGTTCAGTCGATAAGGCTGACATGCTGAAAAAATGTTACGCCATTGATCGGAAAAGCAAAAAGTGGTATCACCGAATAGTTTGGCATTTTCTGGACACTACAGTGGTAAACGCATATATTTTATTTCAAAAAAGATTTGATGGTGCTTCTCTTACCCTAAAGCAATTTAGAATTAATGTTGCCTCAGGATTGATTGGCAGTGGATATTTAGCCAAAAAAAAAGGACGAAAGACTGTGGGAACCATAAATCACTACAAAAAAACAGTGCCAATCGAGAGAAGAACTGACAAGGCAGCCCATATGCCTATACATAGTACATCTAGGCGTTGTGCGGTATGCAGTACGAAGGATGTAGCGCATAGAAGTATGTGGAGTTGTACTGTTTGTGGCGTTGGACTTTGTCTGAACGACAAAAGAAACTGTTTTTTTATTTACCATAGTGGTGAATAAGCCAATTAATTATTTTATTATTCATACTTTCATTATCATGTAAAATACCTACTTGCTTTATCATTAAAAAGATTTACCCTAATTACTACTGGTCACCTGACGGGACCACCATTTTTTAGAAAAATCTCCCACCCCTAAATTTTTTTTTACTCATATTACAGTTAATTGCTTACTTTTAAGCTATAAAACATGATTTTCATATAAAAAAATTCAAAAAGCGGTAATTTCGGACTCAAAGGGTTAAACCGGATGTAGGAAATATAATACTTCCGGTTTGACCGGAAGTTGTTACTTTTGGAAAGATAATAAAATTCGAAGATAGGGACATGTAAGCCGTTTTGCTCTCCCACGTACAGTTAAAAAGCTAGAAGCTCTCAAAGTTCAAAAATGTAATTTTTCAAGAGACAATATCTCGGAAACCATTAAGCATAGACTAATATTGCTTTTATTAAAAAATAATTATAATTTTATGTAGAATTTAAAAATTTAATAATATATAGGGTGTTCCATTTAAAATATCAAAGTGGCTATTATTTTTGTGTGGAAGCGGCAACACTGTATTGTTAAAAATATTTTAGATAGGTAGAGCGTGTCCGTTTATGTAAACGACGAAATTTTCAGAACGATTTCTTTACTGGTTCGTCAGAAACGTCTAACGTTCCATCCACCGTGAATCACCCTGTATAAGACAGTAGCCTTATAATTATAATTTAGTTTACACTTGAAAACGGTTAGAGATACTAACTAATTGAAACGTTGTGTTAAGTAACAAAATAAAGATAATGGAAGTCCGCCAAGGTCATTTCTTTGATATTACTTCATTGTCTACCACCTTCAAACGTGAATTATTAACTTTATAAGATACTTAAAAACTTTAATAAGTTCAAAAAATGTTGACAAGTAAATCCGTATACAGTATTTATTAAAGGTGTATAGCAAGTTTTCTGATTTAAAGTTTCACAGCCTTATTTTAAAACTTGCAACTAAGACACATCAAATAACTTTGAAAATTCAGGGTAATAAAGTTTTAGATGTTATTACTTTAATTACAAGTTCCCGGTATTCTCCTTTGGCTTTAACTAAAGAAAATTATTTAACAAATATGCTCGCGTCAAACTCGAAAACTTATTTAAAATTAATTAAACTTTCATACGTGTTAAAGAATTTGTTAACTGAATTTATTGCGACATTGTAAATAATTTAATGTAAAGGGTTGCAATTACTAGTGATAACAATAAAATAAGTTACGTAAATATTACTAATTTTTCGTTGTTGTATAAATCCGGCCCACAGATGCAGCAATGCGTTTGACCTTAAAGTTAGAGCGAAAACAAGGTTCTATGAAAGGATCTAATAAACATTTTTAAGGACTGCAATATACTCTACCAAATCTAACTTATAATATTCAAACTACGCAAAATATAACTTTGTATTATTAATACATAATATCCTCCTAGACTTAAAGTTTGTTCAATCACCGCTGACCGTTACGTCATATTCTCCATATTTGCGATACTTCGTAAATTAATTCAGTCAGTTAAGTAGGTTATTTTAAAAGAATCCGTTCTAATTTAAGTTTGTTTTCTAAAAAACTGTATTTAATACTATTATATTACCACATTTTCTTTATTGTTCTCCCATTTTATATTGTGCTAGTGAGGAAATATTTGAAAAATTACAAATTTTACAAAATAAGGCAAATTATTTTAAATTGTGACAAATATACAAAAATTAATTTTATGTTGAAAAATTTAGATTGGTTGAATGTCAGAAATTAAATTTTCTATTTAGTACCGATGTATCTTTATACATAAAATTAAAAATAATTTATTGCCTGATTGTTTAAAAAATTTTTGTTCTTTTAATTATGACCATCATAATTATTATAAAACAAGAACTAATCAAAATTTTTATGTGGATAGAGTGTCGAAAACATCAGCTTATAAATCTATTTTTTATAAAGGTTTGATAGAATTTAATAATTTGGAAAATTCTATTAAATCTTTAAAAATTCATTAAAACTGTTTAGAAAACTTTAAAATTACATTTAATTAAAAAACAAAATAATACGTAATATTTGATACAATTTACAAAATGTTTAACTTTTCTGTCTGTTTTTGTTAAAAGAAAGTTGCGTTTTAAAATTTAAACATAAATCTATAAAAGTGTGTTAAAAAAATGTATTAAAAAATATTTAATTGTAGCTTTTTGCTAAATAAAACGTAGTACTACTACTAGTTTGACTTACCAGTGGAAAAAGTTATGGTTTTTCTTAGACTTGATTTACATAAAGGTGAATGCATGTGAACAAGTAAAACACAAGCGCGTTTTTGCAAATTTTTAATAATTGTTGAATCATTATATTTTTTGTCTAATGCATCTCTAGTGCATCAGATCTATTCCACAGACCCAAAACTACGTCATTTGTTACAGGATGCATAAAACTTATTTTGAATTATAATAGCGCACATTCCGATCAAACAAGTTCAATTGGATTAAAAAGGAAATAATATGGAGGAAGTCTTAATACTCGATGTCCATGTTGCAATGTTAGTTCGGGTTTGTTCGGGTTGTGACGCCCTTTTCCTTGACAAAATCCGTATACCAGGAGCATGTCAACCTTCCCAGAGTTCGTATAATTTTCCATTTTTAATGGAAAAATGAACTTGTAATTCAAGGATGTTGATCGTATACTTGAGTAAATTTTATAGACTGGTGACAATTTGTCAATAATTGTCAAATTATTAAATGCCATAGCAACAAGGTCACTTAAAAAATTATTGTTACAGGTAATTTGATTTTAATATTATCACTAATAATACTAAATATTGTAAATATTTTCTTCTGGCAAAACAGCTCATTCAACGAAAAATATTAAAGAGGTAAAATAGCTTCCAAATACACTCACAAAAATACCTGGGTTGTCATAACGCCGTTCATACAGTGAGGACCTAAAGTCCGTCCCCCCCCCCTCTAACTTCTTATTCGTTCGGTATATTTTAATGAAATTTTGAACGATAATATTTGAGCAAGTCTTGCACTTTTTGACATACCAATGACAGCTTTAAATGTCAAGATGACAGCTGGGTCCGCTTTTGGAATATTTTTTTAAATGGAATACCCTGTATATTTTTACATTTTTAAATTCCACATAAAATTATAATTATTTTTTATTAAATGCATTATTAGTCTATACTTCATAGTTTCCGAGATATTGACTCTCGAAAAGTGACATTTTTGAACTTTGACAGCTTATAACCTTCTAACAGTACGTCTTAGAGCAAAACGGCTTACATGTCCCTATCTTCAATTTGTATTATCTTCCCAAAAAAATCAACTTCCGGTTAAACCGGATGTAACTCGAAAGCAGGAAATATAGTTGTTCCGGTTTAACTGGAAGTTGATTTTTTTGGGAAGATAATAAAAATTGAAGATAGGGACATGTAAGCCGTTTTGCTCTAAGATGTACTGTTAGAAGGTTATAAGCTGTCAAAGTTCAAACTTGTCACTTTTCGAGAGTCAATATCTCGGAAACTATAAAGTATAGACTAATAATGCATTTAATAAAAAATAATTATAATTTTATGTGGAATTTAAAAATGTAAAAATATACAGGGTGTTCCATTTAAAAAAATATTCCAAAAGCGAACCCAGCTGCCATCTTGACATTTAAAGCTGTCATTAGTATGTCAAAAAGTGCAAGACTTGCTCAAATATTATCGTTCGAAATTTCATTAAAATATACCGAACGGTTTAGAAGTTAGAGGGGGGGGGGGACGGACTTTAGGTCCTCACTGTATAAAAAATGAGGAGAAATGTTGACGTATTATATCACTTTTATAACACTTCCACTTATTTACAGCCGGTAACTATACTACTAGAAAACGTCATTTTATAGTATTAGTCTACATACTAAAAATTATTAAAATCGATTAGCAGGTTTTCACGTAATTTAGGAAAAACCATTATTTTTACAAATTTTTGACGCCCTCTACCGGCTAAACGAGACAATTTTGGATATAACTAAGTCGGCTTAGATCGACCTATTTTGACGTCAGGAGTCTGTCATCAAACGTTGTACACGTATTTTCCGGACACCCTGTATAGCGCTTTCCAGATTACTTGATCCTTCATTGCAAACGGTGAAACTGGAATTTGTCTTTGTTCTAGCCAAGCAATAAGTAATCTTTTTGACCAACTTGTATTTGGAATTTTTTCAATTAGCCTAGAACAGCGGTTCTCAAACTTTTTTGTTGACGGAACCCTTTTGGGAAGCAAAATACTTGATGGAACCCTACAATAAAACAATAGTTTTTAAAAGTGTATTCTTTATTAATAAGCATAATAAAAGTACAATGTAACAGTTACTAATTATTACTTACTTTACCACAAGGCAAGTACAATAATAGAAGATATTAAAAAAGAAAAAATCTAACTAATGGGAGGTATGAAACTGTTTTTTATTTTTCATCAATTGGTTGATATCAGGTTTGATAGAAGACAGTTGAAGTCTCATATCAGGTTCGGCGTCCAGTCTATTGCGATATTTTGTTTTCGTGGCTGCATAGGTTGAGAATCCCGTTTCGCACAAATATGTTGTTGGGAACGGGAGAAGAATATTCAGAGCCATTTTGCCAAGCATTGGATATTCATCATGGATTCTGCACCAAAAATCGTTGAGAGGCGTCGTTTTGAACAGTGACTCCATACTTGTGTCTGATGACATTTCTAAAAGAGATTCATATATCTCGTTTGACATACTTTCGGGCTTTTCCAAGTTGGGTAAAAAAGGATTATGAAACCATGAATTCAGTTTCATTTTTGTATTCTGTTCTTCGGGAAAATACTTTTTAAAAGATGCGCGCATCGAACTGAGATATTGGACCAATTCTTCAAACACATCATCTTGAAACATTTCTGAGTCGTTATCGCTAACAAACTCACTGAGTGACGTAAAGCTTTCTATTTCTTTCTTACCAACGCAAATAATCCAAAAATCTAATTTTCTTTTGAAGGCAGTTATTTTGTTATAGGCCTGAAACACTGTTGTCTGTTTACCTTGCAATGATAAATTCAATTTGTTCAGTTTTTGAAAGATATCCGCCATAAAAGACAATCGGAACTACCAAGTTTTATCATACAAACGGTCCTTCAAATTAAAAGAAGTATCTGCTGAAAGAAACATTTGTAACTCGGCTCTAAGTTCAAATAGCCTTGTTAAAGTTTTACCCCGAGACAGCCATCGCACTTCTGTATGGAGCAGCAGTGTTTTATGTTTGCTGCCATAATCTTCACACAATAATGAGAACAATCGGGATTGTAGTGGTCGTGATTTGATAAAATTAATTATTTTTACCGCTTCATCCATAACTAATTTTAGATTTGACGGCATTTGCTTCATCGCAAGTGCTTGTCTATGCAAAATACAATGGCTGAAACTACCATTAGGCGCTTTATTTTTTATTCGTGATACTGCTCCTGCTGTTTTACCTGTCATCGCCTTGGCCCCATCTGTACAAATGTCAATGCAATTTTTCCAACTGAGATTATTTTCTTCAAAAAATATATTTATTTTATTAACAATTTCTTTCCCGGTAGTGTTTGTGAGCAGCGGTGAACACATAAGCATGTCTTCTTCAAAAGAACTTTCATATGGATATCACGATAACCAGCAAGATAGCCAAACCAGCGACATCAGTTGACTCGTCCATTTGCAAGGCGAATTGTGTTTTTTGTAGACGTGTAACTAGTTCTTGTTTGACGTAGCTTGCCAGATCGTGGATTCGCCGTGAAACAGTAGCAAGCAAAAATAAAAAGAGAAATAAAAAAATTGCGTTGTAAACAATTCAGAGGCGGCTTTTATCAAAGGGACTGCGCGCTCACAAGTATACAAGTATACATGTTGATACCAAACTTATGAGATATTGTACCAGCTATTGTAACACATGTTTATACAAATACAAATAAATAAATAAATAAACCTACGCGCGGCCGCGGAGTCAAAACGTTCGACCAGAGAGAGGTGTTTTGATTTTTTTTCTAAATTCTTGAGGAACCCCTATAGAGGTATCGCGGAACCCTAGGGTTCCGCGGAACACACTTAGAGTATAGCTGGCCTAGAACGATAGGTGGCGTTATCCATGACAATAAACGATGGTTCTTCCAAGTTTGGTAACAATTTTTCTACAAACCATTACTGAAAGTTTTCACTATTCATCGAATCATGACAATCACCAGATTTCAGGTGAGACTTGAATATGAAACTTGTATTATTCACAATTCCATTTTCCGAACCAGCATTTAGAATAACATACCGTACACCCTCTGACGATTTTTTTTTACTGTAGGAAGAGCATCATCTTGTCAACTTCGCCTAAAAGGCTCTTTATTGTTTGGTCAGGTTTCATTCCGTTTTAAGGAAAATTGAGAATAGCCGTTTTTTTTTTTTTTTTTTTTTTTGGCTTGAGCTGTGCAGCTATTCAGCCAGTCGCATATAGATATATTCTTCAACCAAATAATTTCCAAAGCCAATTAAGTCTAGCTCCTAACCTAACAAACAAAATTTTGAAAACGAAGGGAAATAGACAGGGTTACACTCTTCTCGTTCTGGGCCGATCAGAACATTGTATAACAAACAGGTAGGCCAAGGGGGTTTTAAAACACTAGGATCACAATAGGAACTCAATCTAACTAGACCCTTTTTAGGGTAAACCTATACTGACTTCTAAGCCTAAAGAAAACATGCTACAACTTAATATTATTTTTATGCAAATACCTCATAATCATGAATATAGCTTCTTTATTTTGTGTAGTTAGTACGTACAATAAATTTATCGGTGCATCAATTTTGTCCAAATTTTGGAGAGTCGTGTAGAGACAGTTGGTGTATTTTCTACATTTAAAGAAAATGTGATCTAAATTGGCGACTTCATTACAATGTTCACACAAAGCAGTTGGTAAAACCTTGATTTTTTGAAGATGAGACGGATAACAAGCATGACCAAATCTTAATCTAGATATTGTTGTTATGAATTTTCTGGAAACGTTAAGGCTATCGTGCCATAGTGCTGTAGGAATTTGAGGGCTTATATGAAATAATCTGGTGTTGTTCGCTTGTCCACAACTGAACCAACGCTGTTGCCATTTTTGCCTTATTTTATTTTTAGTAATATTAAAAGTGTCTATTATTGGTATGGGATAGTTTACGTTGCTGCTTAATAATGTAGCTTGTTTTGCCAATTTATCCACATGTTCATTGTGTGTAAGTCCTGTGTGAGCCTTTATCCACATGTAAATGATTCTTTGTTGATTCAGTTGCATCTTTCGTGTAATGTTTTTAATTTCTAGTAAAATGGGGGAAGTTGTATATCTCCAGTCGCTAAGTTTTTCCAAAGCTCTAAGTACAGATAATGAGTCAGTTAAAATGACAATATTTTCAATGTTTTGCTGTGTATGAATCCACTTTAGGGCCTCTAATATTGCCAGGCTCTCACATGTAAAAATTGAGAAGTTGGTGTTTAGGTTGATTTTGGTTTGGATTTCTAGTTTTGGGATAAAATAGGCAGCTCCACATCCAGTGAGTGTCTTGGAGGCATCTGTGTACACTTGTGTATAGTTGCTAAATTTTTTTAATTGTTCATCTAACAGTTTTTTATTAATATTGGAGCATGAAGTATAGTTTGGGATTATTGGCACGATTTGGTTTTTAAGGCCAAAATATTCTAGCTCAAGAACTGGTAGGGGTCTTAAATTACAAAGTTCTGTGTTGTATTCTCTATAAGCAATACAAATAGGCGGAGAATTCTTGTGGATCCAGTATTTATTGGTTAGGTCAAAAGTATTTAAGTTCTGTATATTTGATAGAAGCTCTGAGTCGAGAATTTGATGTTTATAGATAAATTTACTCGCTAATATTTCTCTTCTTAGTGTCAGTGGCATTTCTAGCGCCTCTACAAGTAAGGCCTGAGAATAGCCGTTATTCTTAAATTATCTTAAAAGTTCTACTCGTTCTTCTTGAGCTATATGGGGTTGCTCTACGAAAAAAACGCCAGTTTGATACAGTTCATTGATGCCATTAAAATTTTAATTTTTTTAAGCAGTCCACTAACGAACCAGTGGGTATTTGAACACCATCAATGGTTTTAAGTTTTAGTTGTATTGAGAAAATGTTAACGTGTTCACCTGCTCTATACATCCCATAAATACTCTCTCTTATGGTATGTTCATAAATTTCATGAAGTTCTCGACCACGGGATGACATAATAGCTATCTTTTTACGATTCTTAAAATCTACATCTTTCTCTATTTTCTTTGCCTTAATTCGTTGGATTGTTGAACACGAAATTCCCAAAGCATCAGAAACTCTTTAAAACAGATAGGTAGTTATAAAAATATTGCCATATATTTTTCATGTTTATTATTTCAGTTTTCACAATTCCTGCTTTATTATATCTACTTACCTCGTAAACTGCGTTAACAGGTAAAAGAGTCTTTCCGGCATCACTTTATCTTTAAAAATAATCAAATAATTTTAAAATTAATGCTTGTTCTTTTTCACAATACCGTGACATTTTTGAAATAATGTTGATTAAAAATGTCAATGTTAAAAATGATAATAGAAAACTTTTTTACTGGTAAAATTATACGACACTAATCATTGACGCAAATTGACTATAGTCGGCTTCCACTTAACTAGGCGCACGTGACCTCCTGAATCAAATCAGTTGAATCAGAGGTTCAAAAATGTTATAAATTATAAAAACCAATATGGCGGCATATGGACAGCTGATTTTCCATAAAATTGAATGTTAATAGGTTAACAATTAATTTGAAACTATCAGTCATAATAAAAATGACATAACAACAGTGACGGGTCTCGTTCCAAAATTAATTTCCCATGGTGCGTTCGTGTTGTTGCACACGGTTGACAAAATAGTTTTATATTTCAAAAATTTAATAGCTAAATTGATGGAAAATTAGATAAACAATATACCTCTACAGTAAAACCTCTGACTGGCGACCACCCTTGGGAATCAAGTGTTGGTCCGTATATAGGGGTGATTGTTTTATAAATAAAAATTAGAACATCAGAATTTGTCTGCATTTTACATTGTATATAATTTTGAATATTTTTGTGTACATTTACTAATACCCAAGTTTCATCTAAAAAAACTGCTTTTCTAAACTTTGATTCATAATTTTCAACATAGTTTTTCAGAAACTTTACTCATTCGCTTGCAATTCTTGGTAGTTCGCACAAATATCTTCTGTTGCAGTCCTTTCTATAACGAAATCCTAAGCTTTTAATGAGCGCTAACAATGACCTGAGACATATTTCCAAAACACCTCGTTCCTTCAAAGCATTCTTCAGAGCTGAAAGCGTTATATCGACTTGTGATGCATATTAAGTCGTATATAACATATTCCTTACATCAATTTTTTTACCTTCCTGTAAAGTTTCAATCTTCGTTTTCCTTGATCGTCGTTGCGTTTTCTTCATGGGTATATTTCTACTGCTTTCATGAACAATCCTCTGTATTTATCTTAAACTTAGTTTTAGTGCTTCCGATACTTTCTCTTTAATAAACTTGGAATTTAATAACTCGCCGGTTTCAGTAGCCTTTTCTTCTTCATTTTTAAAATAATCTATAAAATTGCGAACCATTTCTTTTGCCTGGGGATGCAGAAAACCTGCAAACCGATTTGTACTCGACATTTTATGTCACAATATTTTTAATAATGACACATTTGTCAAAACTAGGGAGCATATTCACGACATTATATTATAATACGGTAGTGTTCTTCGAAACATTTTGATAATTACTGAAATTTAGATGTGCTTCTCTCTCAGATTCATAAATAACCAATATGTTTATCGCGTTTATATTACGGATATCTTTATAATGCCGTTTTAACCTTGGTTTGAGCAAGACAACACTATATAAGTTTCTCTATGATAAGTTCATAACGCGCCTAGTTAAGTGGAAGCCGACTATATCTCACCTAGTTCACGAATGTAAGCAAGATAAGCTCTAGTCGTGACGTAATGGTCAGAGGTCATTGAGAAGACTTTACTTCGGCGCTAATGGCCCTAGAGGTCAATGCGTTTATTAAAATAAATTAGTCCGGCAACATCGACAGGCTTAGGTTAAGGTTTGAAATAAATTCGAAAACGAGATATTATGCTCCGTCACTATTAATCTCCTTGCCATAACGGAGGGTCTAACATGAATTATACAGTCCATTAGTTAGATGCACCACATGTCCACAAGTATAAGAATAATTTATGTGTCACGAGAGGTTTCACTGGTATTTGCGGCCTAAAAGGTTTGAACGTTAACCCATTAACACCTAAATTATTTTTTTTTTATTTGAAGAAAAAGTCCATGCTTAAAGTGAAGTTGAAAGTATGGGAAAAAAAGAAAAATCTAAAAGTCTTTCTCCACAAAGTTTTATAAAAATTCTCTAGGGGTCTCTACAAGTTTCGAACGTAGGAACGTCCATCATCAAGAGACAGAAAATTATTTAATGCTGATGGTATTAGCAAAAGAGAAAATGATGTAGAACCTTAATGGAGCTTTTATGAACTCAGAAAATTGAAGTGTAGAAGAGACATAAAATGAAGAAAATTGCTAAAGGTTAAACTATACTGAGTATGTGAAAAAGTTATTAATGAGGGTCTAAATCAACCAAATAAACTGGGAAAGAAGAAAAAACCTTTCTAAGAAGGTGTCGAAGATTAATTAAAATGTTTTTATAAAAACTTTGCAACCATTGTATGTAATGTAAGACATTATGAGGATAAAATTGACTTTTGTCCCAACACGTGGACGTGAATAACCTTTTAACTTTTACTTTAAAAATGTGCAACTTTTTAATTAGTTTTATTGTTTTTAAATTAACCGCTCGCTGAGCTTTTACCCTCAGTACCCCACAGAACCACTTTTTAGAATGTAATGTTATTGTGATATCTTCAATTTTCGAGTTTGACAGGTCACTTTGAATTTCTGACTTTGTTATGTCCAAGCTTTGGTTTTGATCAGTGGGTTCTACCGGGAGTTCCGGCCGAGTATCCCGAAATAGCTGCTCAATGTAGTTGCACCACTACTTCAGTTTTTCTAGGGTTTCCAGTATCAGTTTTTCCTGTGCGTTCTGCAATGCAACTGCTCAGGGTAAAATTAAATTATGATGTACTCAATTGTAGAGCACAAAAAAGACGAATTTTCAAAAAAGGCTCAAGCTTAATTAATTGAATTGTCCTAGTCTTTATACAGGGTTCCCCATTTAAAACGAGACAGGCTAAATATCTGGTTTCACGTTAATTAAAAAAAAAACGCTCGGACCAGTCTATTTTTATTTCGAGGGGGACATCTTTTGCGTATATTGTCAATCTTGTTACTTCAAGCCCCTAGGAGGGAGGGGGGGTAAGATCTAAATCTTAAACGGATACCCATATTTTGTATAATCTTTTTGGATTCTGCATAAAATTCTGAACATTTTTTAATAAAAGCATTATTAGTCTATACTAAACAGTTTCCGAGATATTGACTCATGAAAAATTAGATTTTTGAACTTTGACAGCATCTAGCTTTCTAACTGTACGTCTTTAGAGTAAAACGGCTCACATGTCCCTATCTTCGATTTTTATTATCTTTCCAATAGTGTCAACTTCCGGTTAAACCGGTTGTAAGAAATTAGTACTTCCGGTTTAACCGGAAGTTGACACTATTGAAAAGATAATAAAAATCGAAGATGGGGACATGCATGCCGTTTTACTCTAAGACGTACAGTTAGAAAGCTAAACGCTGTCAAAGTTCAAAAATCTCATTTTTCAACAGTCAATATCTCGGAAACTGTTTAGTATAGACTAATAATGCGTTTATTAAAAAATGTTCAGAATTTTCTGCAGAATCCAAAAAAATGATATAAAATAGGGGTATCTATTTAAGATTTAGATCTTACCCCCCCTCCCTCCTAGGAGCTTGAAGTAACAAGATTGACAATGTACGCAAAAGATGTCCCCCTCGAAATAAAAATCGACGGGTCCGAGCGTTTTTTTTTTTAAATTAACGTGGAACCAGATATTTAGCCTGTTTCGTTTTAAATGGGGAACCGTGTATTCTCTGACACTTACAATCTTTAAAGACGCTTTTGGAATGCCTTAAAATGTAAATATAATGTTTTATTTTCACTGACATCTCAAATAAAATACGGACAGTTAAAAGTTATATTAAAAGCTCCATTTCCGTAAAATCTTTTACTGTTGGGTCTAAAAACGGTAAACCCAGCTTTAAGGAGTAATTATGAGAAAAGACTGAAAACGAGCTGGCCATTTTTGCCCTAAAAAAGTTTAATAGTTTTACCGCCGCGCAGTATTAATTAAAGCCGTAGCTAATGAAATATTTAGTAATAATTAAGACGGTAACGAATGAAATTTAAGCAAAATTTAATGATGGCATAATAATTAAAAACTTCTTTAAGGACTTAATAAAAGACGTTTGAGTTTCCAATGTCTGAAAGTAATTATGACAAAAAATGCATTGGATCTAGGGGAAGGTTGCCTATATTGAACCGCTACCTAAATTGGACCACAGTACATTTCTCCGAAACTAAACAAGTGCATATCATCTGGCAACACTGCAACATACTTCCACCCAGAACCTTTAATCGGCAACAAACTCAACTAGTTGGCCGTTAGTGCTTGGCGTGTACAGAGAAAGGCGTAATTTACAACATTTTAATGTAATATTTTTAGGATTTTCCTAAGAATTTACCTTAGAACCATAAAACTCTAAGCAAAATCTTTTTTATGCAAGTTATCAAGTAAGTTTTCCTGTTTCTATTTCTCTTATTACCATGCCATATTTGTTTTTTCTTGTTTCTTTCCTGGGTGGTTTTGTAAAACACGTGGTAGTTGCTTAAATTGGACCACTGGGTTTGAACCGGTCCAATTTAGGCAATTTTTCCAAATTGTGCAAAAATATTTTTTCTCTTTAAATAAGTTAATGTCATAAACTAACACCATTTCAATATTGCTAAAATCTTTTTTCTTTGAGTTAAAAAATGTAACTATGACTGGTCCAATATAGGAAACTAATAGGTATTTTTTTTTGCATTAGGATGTCTTCTACCGAAATTTTGATCGTAAATTTGATGTTTTTTTGAAATATAAGTATAAAACTTCCTAAGCCAACAATTTTATTTTTTATTTATTTATTGAACACCTAAGCTTCCGATTTAAATCATGTGGTCCAATTTTGGAACCCCCAGGTGCAATTTAGGCAACCGGTTTCCTATATTGAACCTCTTGCAGAGGTTTTTTATAGCCTGGTATATCATAGATACTTTGAAATAAAACTCTGCAAAAAATTCTGCACTTGAACAACATACTAAAGTATACTAAGGTATAGCTTCAAGATCGATTTTGCGTTATTATCGGGATCTATGATAAGAAATCTGGAAATTGGTCCAATATGGGCAACCTTCCCCTACTTAACAAAGTTTTCCAGATATTTTTTAGATCTAGTGACGACTTTAGGACAGCTAGAAGACTCCGAACAACGATGCGACCTGCGCAATAAATACGTTAAAACTAATACTGGGACGCGCGGCCATTGCCGATCGCTACGAACCCCCACCAAAGTCTTGTGGATTATAGGTTGTAACGGATACAATTCGTTTTTGGAGATGCTGTTCTGCTTTCTTAAATGCAGAGAAAACGCTTTACTGGAAAGAAAATGCGTCGCATTGACAAGATACAATTTATTCTTTAACAAAATTGTTGTATTAAAAGTTATAGTTTATTATTCAACAAGACTGTGCTGCTAATGGAACTGATTACTACCAATAAAAACACTGTTTTAGCAAATCTGGAATTGATATAACACTAAAGCGGGTTTGATACACTAGCAATTTAGTTAATATGGGTTAATACAAAATAAGCTATCAATACAAACTATGTCTTAGCAAACCTGTTGTATTAGATCATTTTCCTCAGTGTTGGCCGGTATAGGTATAATAAAATAAGTTAGTTACAGCTAGGATACCCTAAATAAAAGTTATTTTCATTAAAAGTTCAAAAGCTTTGAAACTAATTCAACAGAATCCATTTTCTGAAACCTTGCCTACTTTTGCCAATTTCATTTTGAATGGTTTTATTATTCAGGCCGTTTTGCCGCTCCATTTCTTTTCGTAATTTAACCCCACAAATTAAAACAAAAAGGTCATTTAAGGCTTTACGGACACCATAAAAACAACTTTGTTACACTTAATAAAGGGAACGATTTAAATATTTAAAGACAAACCTTGGAATTTTAAAGTGCTTTGTAAAGTGATGCGAAGATTGGTAAGGCATAAATAATTGTTAAATATTTGAAAAGGATTTATATTAATTGGAAGGTAAAGATTATTCTTAATTTTAAGAACTTTTCACCTGTTTTAATTCTAAATGTTAGATTTAGTAACAAACTAGGTTCTAAGAACGTTCTTTAGTGACCCGTAGGTACAGTGTTTTATGACGATTTTTTTTTAATATGGCCAAAACGGAAATACAACTGTCCTTCCTTGTTCAAAAAGTCGATAATTCATATAAAAGCCCAAGCTATTATTTATATAAATAAACTAATTTAATTTTCAATAAAAAGGACACTTAGAGTGCAAAATAAAAGAAATAACCCGATGATTTTCTCAAAAAAAGAGCCTTCTTGTCCACTTCCGCACCTGTCCTACGTAGCAACTGCTAAATTGAATACAATTTAATTGTTTGATCAAAATAAAATTATAATAAAAACAATATATCAAAAATTTGGTTATTCTTTCTACTAAAATATTCAATGACATAACCGAGATAACCCGCAATAGTAATTGCACTATTAGCTGTCTAGGACTGTCACCTCGGAAAAATGTCCATTCCGCACCTACGAAATCCACACATTAAGACAGCGTCCGTTTGGCATCAGTACGTTTTTATCATTTCTGGTTTTGTTATACTGTTGTGCGCCGCTAAAAGATATTGGTAAGTACCCGTTTTTTGATATATATTGGCAAAACAGTTAATTAAAAAAAGAAAGTAAAAAATGCTTCACTTCCTTGCGTGTCCTCTCTGCACCGCAGTTTCCGTTTACTTAATATGGATAGATATACAAAAATTAATGTGATGTTAAAAAAATTAGAATGGTTAAATGTAAAAAATTTAGTATTATTTTTGGTTCTAATATTTATATTTAAAATTCAAAATGATTTGTTACCGCCACATTTAAAGCAATTGACTGTTCTAAATAGTGATCAACATAATTATTTAACACGAAATAACAATAATTTTTTTCTTAATAATTTTTCAAAAAATATTGCATATAAATCAGTTTTTCATAAGGGTCTTATTGAATTTAATAAATTAAACAAGTCAATTAAAAATCAAAAAAGTTTAAAATCTTTTAAAAAAAGTTTAAAATCTTTTAAAAAAAGTTTAAAATCTTTCTTATTAACTCAACAGGACAAATAAAGTTTCAAAAGGTCATTTAATTCAAAAAATAAATAAAAAAAGGGTATAAACTTGTTAAAATGTATCATGTAGCCACGTGCTAAATAAATCTTTTTACTACTACTACTACTACTACTACGTATTTCTTTTAGAAAAATAGATTATGGTATGATGCATTTTTAGGTCGGCAAAACACACCCTAAGAATAATTCGAATCAGCGTTGCCAGATTTTGTGAATAAATTAAAAAGTCCAAAAATGTCCATTCGGCACCGTTCGTTCCGTGCCTGTTTTACGTTGGTGCGGATTGGACAGTTAGGTGCGGATTTGACATAAATAAGTATTTATCGGTGTTGGTTAATGGTAATGTTGTCTTTTCTTAGTACTTATTTGAAATTTACATTTTGGTTTTTAATAAATAGTTCTTTACCTTTTTATATTGATTTAATCGAATTTAATCATATACGATGTCCAATCCGCACCTTAAGTATCAAGTCCGCACCTTTTGTAAAAACGGTTAAAAAAAAAATTGAGGCACCAAGTTAATATTTTTAGTCTATTTTTTATAAAGACTCGAAACGTTCTTTAATTTTAATTTCCTTAAAATATTCTAGGGGCATTTACCGACGAAAAATATATCCCAAAATATTATTTTTAAATTTGGGTCAATACATTTTTCTCTTAGTTTTTTTCAAGATATAGTATTTTATTCACACAAGATCTATTTTTTGAAGATCTGGACGTCTATTCTCCAATTTAAGAGAAGTGAACGCTCTCTCGCGAGAAGGGACAATTCACATCGTATGCTCACATAGTATGGAAATGAATAGTAATTTTAAGTTTCAAGAATACAGTTTAAACATTTTTAAGAGAAAAAGTAATCACTTCTCTTGAAATGATCATTCGCCCATTTCGAAAATAGACGTCCTGTTGTAAGTTAAGTTTTGTTAATATATAATGCATAATTTATTCTTACTTTTTAGCATAAAAAATTGCCTTGGTTTTTAAGGTGCGGAATGGATAAAATTATCGACCTTTTTGAGCAAAATAGCGTTTTGAGACGTTATTTCACAAAAAGTTGTTGATTTTATTCCCGAATATCTATTCTCACACCTTTGTTAAAGGCAAATAACAAAAATATTAATATCTAAACTTTAAAAAATTAGAGTATAAAAAATGGTTTTGGCCATATTAAAAAAAAATCGTCTTATATAGAATATCGCCCACTTTTAATCAAAAATTGCTTGGACCGATTAAATTAATATGCTACATCATATTCAGCATTAACATCCTGAATTAGAACCTATTAAAAATACATCCCAATAATAAAAAACTGTCTAGAGGGTTACAAACCTTTCCTAGACACAATTAAAAAGACGCCGCGAAAGCAGAAAGTTTGTAGACATGAGATCAAAACCTTGTTACGTCATCTCATTACCCGTGCCATTATTTTATTTGTTAGCCTCGACTGATTATATTGCTATCTTTGTTTTGATAAAATAAATACACAAGAACAGCTTAAAAATAAAAAACTACCCGCCCGATAGTTCTGGCACAGCCGGACTTGAGATCGAGCCGTGTAACAGAAACATCGACAACACTGCCTGAAGATCCATGTGTCACGTGACTTTTTTGAAGTTACTCATAGTTTACTATATACTTGTCGCAGGATGTAGGTGTAGTTGTCCCATTAATTGGTATTTTTATCCGGTTTTCGATTGATATCTAATAGAACATTAAAGTGACATGATTGCTAAGAACCTCTACAAAATACCAAAAAAAAATTGTGGTGCGGGTTTGCTCTAATAGCATTAATAAGGTAAAAAATCCAACAGTCTGGCCGGCCTGACAGTTTGTTTACGGGTTTTATAAGAAATGGCGTCAAAATTTTATTTCTTTTAATTTAAAAGTTGTGTTTTTTGTATTCTAGTTGGCTCTTTGGGATAAACTTTATTCTTTTGTGGCTACAGTTTATTTATTAAATATTGAAGTGTTTATTTAGCTTGAAGGTATATGTGAATTAGTTTAAAAATATCACTAGTAGAGATAGTTCGTAAGTACGTAGGATACCTCTATATACCTCGGTACTTAGGTAAATACTATTTTTTTCTTTTAGTTTGTTTATTTATCAACATGCCAAGCCCCTGCTGTATTCCTGGGTGTGACTCTAACTATAAAAGTGTTTTAAAGGCAGGTGAAGAGAGTGTATCAGTTTCTCACTTCCCAAAAGATGAAAATCTGAAAATTCTATGGCTAGAAGCCATTCCAAGAGCTAATTGGTCACCCACACAGTATTCTGTAGTTTGTGCCAAGCATGTTGCCCTCAGTGACATTATTCGTGAGGATATTTATCTTTTGCCTGATGGCACCACAAAAAAATATCCAATTAAAGCGAGACTAAATTTAACAGCTGTTCCGTGCTTTTATCCCAATTTGCCTGCTTACTTGTCAAAAACTGTTCTGAACTGCCATAGGTAGCCAAAAAACAAACAAATATTATAGTCACTTCACGCTTACCTTAAGTATTATATTTTTCCAATAACAATGTGATCTTAAAAGTAAAAGAAAATATTTCGTGTACACTTGTTGAACGTTACTCAGCCTACTATCCACAAATTGAATGTGACTGTTATTGTTTTAACAGGGTTGCCATTCGGGCGCGTACGGAACTGCATGGGGTAACAATACAATAGTAATAGGAGTAATGGCTACTATACCGTCTCATCCAGTATGCCATCTCAGACCTCCCCTACCTTAAAATCTTTAAAAGCAAACACGTCGATTTTCAGAACTGAAGTGAAAACAACAATTTTTACTGGTAACACGATATTTTCTAGTCTATCTAGATGTCATCTTTCCTAAGAATTCTAGAGATTATGTGTTTGTTTTAACAGGAAAGGTTCCGTAATTGCACAAAATACGAAAGTAAACAAAACTATGACCGGCTGACTAAAATTCGCTTTGCTCTACCAGCTCCAGAATATGTCTGTCTATCTTCTTCGTATGCCAAAAGCATAAAAATAACTACTCTGATCAACATAGCACTGCAGTGCGCATGCGGATCGTCAATAGTCAAGCAAATCGATTTGACAGTTGAAAACTAGAAAATGGCGTGCTTAATCCCACCTTAATGAAACAAAAAACTAATATAACATTTATAATTTATTGTTCAACGAGTGATATTGACTAATGGGCAAACAATGGTGCTTGAACAAAAGAAATATGCCAAATTGCATCGTGTTTTCCTATACGCGCTTTCAATAATGCCTAGAAATATTTGCATGTATACAGACATAATATGTTCGTCAACATCTGTTCTTGACATGGATATTATAGGATCGGTGTAGTTCTACCGAACGCAAAGCCAAAAGCAGAATATCTATGGGTTTCAAGTCGATGACAATTGTAAAACCAAATAAATACCAGTGGCGCAACCAGGGGGAGGGGCTGCCGGGCTGCAGCCCCCCCCCCGAGCTTAGAAACTTAGCCTATTATTTTAATTGCAAACCAATTTTTCATGTCACGCCTTTTACTAATATTTTATATTCAGCCACATAATTTACATCAATCATGTTATCAATAGTGGAATTATACTACGTCTGACTGAATGGACTGACCGCAATACTTCCACTGAGGCATCTGGATTACTGGCCAGCATTATAAGTCCCAAATTTGTGATCGCACTAATGTGTACAGAAAGAATATATGCCTATACACACTGCCTTTAAGCAAGATTCTACAAACAGTCGATTTTAACCTTTGCAAAGCATTACAGTTAGCTAATTGGTTATAAAAACCGATTCCGCTGCTGAGTATTTTAAAATAACAATTTTTATTCCGTTTTTAGATGGCCTCATAGCAAATCTCGAGGATCGGTTTTTAAAACATCGAGAAACCATTCAAAATTTTGAATGCCTCTTTCCATATGATAATCAAGATTTTGATAGTCAATTTAAATGTTTTTTGAAACTTTACAGCTTCTACAAGAATAAGTTCCTTAAAGAGTTTTCCAATAAAGCGATGTTAAAAGCTGAACTTGAGCTGTGCTATAAAAACAAAAACTGAAGGCAGATTTGGACAAAGTGTATTCCGAATGTGATGCCAATATATTTCCTAATATAAAAAGGCTTTTACAAATTTTTTTAACTTTGCTTATTACAACCGCAACATCTGAAAGGTCCTTTTCAAATTTAAAATATTTAAAGACATATCTGCGTAGCACTACGGAAGAGGACAGATTAAATGGTTTGGCAGTTCTTTATGCGAACCACGATATTGATATTACCGTGGAAGAAATTCTGGACGAAAAGGCAAAAACAAAACGAAGAATTTTACTTTAATATTAGTACTATTAGTGATTACTTACAACTGATTGTATAAGGTTTTTGTTTTGTTTTAGTATAAGTATGATGAATATATGCGTTACTTATTTTAAAGACATTTTTACTAATTAAAATGAAATCTCTAATTTTTTTTTCATAAATATTTAGTTAGGGCGTATTATTGCAGAAGTTTTAGGGGGCTGTCGCTCTCGTCAATCATACATATTTTACCCAAAAAAGGGCGTGGCATCCAAAAAAATTTGGCGCAAGAAGTTAAAGCCCCCCCCCCCCGAACTAAATTTCTGGTTGCGCCACTGATAAATACATACATTTATTTATTACTATCGGTTATCCGTGGCTTCGCAAGCTTAATTTATTTGTTATAAATTCGCTATCGAAAGAACGCTGTGGGTACCATATACAGTGTGACCAGTAAAGCCGCAGTTTCTAGCCCACATGCAAAATTTCAGCTGCATAAGATAATTTTGATTTTTTACCCACCACTAAAATTTATTTTCCACTTAATGAACACTTTACTGATGACACTGTGTTCTGTTTTGTTTTAATATTAAGGTAAATTACTTTCAGACACAAACCACGTTTTCAAAAATACTTATTTTATGAAGTTACCTTATACAGGGTCAAAAATAATTAAACTTTGCTTCACATGCGACCAAATTTTAATGGCCCAATTTTGATTTTGTACAAAAACACACATTTAATATGGTGCAACTTTAAAGAAAATGTATCTGAAATAAAGCATTGTCAAAACTAAGAAGTTTTATGTGGGTTGCGTTGAGTATTGTTTTGCAAAAGTGGTGAAATTTACAAAATATTGGTAAAAAATCGAAATTATCTGATGCACCTAAAATTTTGCATGTGAGCTAGAAACTGCATTTAAAAAAACTTTTTCCAATAACTTCATTCGATATTTTCAGAAATAACCATACTTTTGAATTATTTTTTGGAAAAAATTAAAATTTGACAGATAATGCGAATCACGTGACTACTATTTTTTGCTTAATTTTCATCTCGATCGAAGCAAAACTTGATGCCAAAGTCAAATTTCGAATAAAGTTATTAATAAAACAAAATCCTCTGTGATGCGGACTTTACTGGTCATACTGTACCTATATCTACTACCTAATAATAATAAATTTCTTTGGTGCTTTCTTAAATTTTATCTTTCTCTTTCAATAAAAACATAATTTATCTCCCTGCTATGTTCCTAAAAATAATATCCCAAAATGAAGACTGAACATCATTATTATTAAATAATATATCTATTTCATTATAGATCGTTTCATTTCAAATCAAAACAAAGATTAATCTAATTTTTTATTAACAGTTTTTATAATAATTAAACTAAATCAAATTAATATTTTCGATTTTTCCTCCAAATAACACAGCAAAACATTTTCTCATACTTGTTTTACCTTCTTTATGGTACACCCACAACCACCTGAAGAGAAGCCATGAAGTGGCGTCGGGCACAGCGAGTTTTTTTTATTCTTTCTGATATTTTTTGTGTCTTTTTTGCTCTGTTGCCACTATAGTGATATTGAAAACTGTACAAGAAAGTAATAAATAGTTTTGGATAGCAAGAATAACTTACCTAATTATTAAAGAATAGTAATATTGCGTTGAGAAGCTGTTTTTGTTTCACTACGAGTAGATTTATTTAATCGATCAAAAGTAATATATTCTATTATTCAAATTATTATCTTCTGCGTTTAAATTACAGGATTGACTATCGACTTTTGAAGTCTCAAAATTTAGTAAGCTTAAGGCGTTGTTTAAGAAATCTACGCTTGTCTTAAGAAAGTCACCTTCTATCTGGGTAACTTCGTTACAATAAGTTTTCAAGCTGAGACCGCCTGCTTAGTTTTATTTAAAAGGGTAAAATCCATTTCAAATCATTGTAAGCCAATTCATTACCTTTTAAAAAAACATTTACCTTCATATTAATGTCCACTGAAACCTGATTAACAATATTTATATAGTCATTGGTGAAATCTAAACTATAAAAATATGTTACACTCTTCACCCGCTTTTAAAACACTTTTATAGTTAGAGTTACACCCAGGAATACAGCAGTGGCTTGGCATGTTGATAAATAAACAAACTAAAAGAAAAAATAGTACTTACCTAAGTACCAAGGTATCTAGAGGTATCCTACCTACTTATGAACTATCTCCACTAGTGATATTTTTAAACTAATTCACATATACCTTCTAGTTAAATAAACACTTCAATATTTAATAAATTAACTCTAGCCACAAAACAATAAAGTTTATCTCAAAGAACTAACTAGAATACAAAAAACGCAACTTTTAAATTAAAACAAATAAAATTTGGCCGCTATTTATAAGACCCGTAAACAAACCGCCAGGCCGGCCAGGCTGTTGAATTTTTAACTTTATTAATGCTATTACAGCAAACGCGCACCAAAAATTTTCACCAGTATTTTGTAGAGGTTCTTATAATTAAATATCAATCGAAAACCGGATAAAAATACAAATTAATACGACACCTACACCTAGTTCGCGCGTAAATTATATACTAAACCATAATTAACGTCAAAAAAGTCACGTGACACATGGATATTCAAGCAGTGTTGTCGATGCTTCTGTTTCGCGGCTTCTTTCAATGTGGTTGGGGTACACCATTCACGAACTGAGTGTACACTTTCTCATATTGCATTTTTGATTTAGCGGGCAAAAGATTTATTACAACGATCTTCGTCGCATCCGTTATTTCTTGAGGTGCCTCACTATCGCTATCAGACATAATACTGGACAAACTTGAGCAAAATAATGTAAATTTCTTGACACGAAAAATGATAGATTTGACAATCAATAAATTTTAAACAATTGCAGGTTTTCATGGTAATCAAAACAGATGTAAGAAAAAATACCTTAAAAGCTATGAATTTTAACTTTACATTTTTTTTCTAAACACGATAAATAGTTACCTAATGAAAATAGTCTAACATCCACATAATTAATAAAATGGTTAATAAAAATGTTGTTTGTATTTCGCGCGCTAAAGTTTTTTTATGACACATTTGATTGCATTTTTAACCTCGACCCAACGGTCTCGGTAAAAATTAACAATCACTTTAATATTTGCTATTACACCTATTTTGCGCACTTAATACAAAAATAACTATTTTCCACTAGTAAATTGAGATCAGTCAAAGTTCTTGCTCAAAGCGGCAATATATCACTTTGCACTCTTAATACACAAATGCACCGAGAAAAAATTGTAAATAGCTTCTAGTGTGATATTGTTCTTGTCGTTTAACATTGCATATGGTAATCTATTATGCAACATGGTTTACTGAGATGGTAAAATTCGTCCATAGATTATAAAGCCCAATACTAATGATGTGTTGTGCGAAATAAGAATCTTCTACTGCTTTATCTGACATGCAAAGTTTAAAAAAACTTAAATACAAAGTTAAAATAAATTAATGGAAACAGGTATTGGTACGATCAATAAAATTCAAATTCAGATAGGACAGCTAGAAGACTCCGAACAACGATGTGACCTGCGCCACAAATACGCGCGGCGATTGCCGATCGCAACGAATCCCCCCCAACATCTTGTGAATTATAAGTACTAACAGATGCAATTTTTATTTTGGGATGCTGTTCTGCTTTCTTTATTGTAGAGAAAGCGCATTACTGGGAACAAAATGCGTCGCATTGAGAAGATACAATTTATTTCTAAACAAGATTGCTGTATTAAAAATAGTTCATTATTCGACAAGACTGCTAAGGAAACTGATACTACCAATAAAGACACTATTTTAACAAATCTGGAATTAGCATAACACTAAAGCGGGTTTGATGCACTAGCAATAATTTATTTAGTATAGGTTAATAAAAAAGGAAGCTATCAATACCAACTATGTCTTAGCAAACCTGTTGCATTATATCATTTCAACCTCATTTGGCGTTTTTTTTTAATTCTAGCGCAAAGACTGGACACAAAATAGTAGATACTTAAGTATTCTTTAACATGATACAGCATTTTTCTGGCTCAAATTCCTTTTCGAGCATTTCGTTTATTGCACTAAGACCAATGTTGTTAAAGTCCAAATAAAAAAAAATCATTTAAAAAATGGTAGGTATCTGGTATTTTTAATATACGGATTTATAATTCTACCACTGCATTTATGCGGCCATTTTGAACTTGGCCAAAAGTTAATTAAGTTTGTGCCTTGGCTAATACACTTTAAAAACTAATAAGGCTTTTAGGGCATGAAGTCTGGTTCATTTGCACAGTCTTTTTGCTCGTAATTACTTCCCAAAGTTAGGTTAAAACAGTTTTAATTTCCATTGTCTATGAATAGAAATTTCTAAATCCATTTTAATGTCATTTCCGCATTATTTTCTATAGCATAACGGGTCTGTTTCATTTAGTAAACTTAAAATAAACTTTAGTAAAGGAAATTTTATTATCATGATTAAAAATTTCAATTAAATTTGTCTTTATTTGGCTCATCATTACAAATCACAGTTTTTATTACAAATATTTAAAATAAAAATCGAAATATTGGCAAAACTAATGAACTTAGGTATAACCTAACGATAATAAAAAATAATTAAAATATCTATAGGACGAGGCTAATAAATATAGCATGTTTCATTTAAAAATAAAACAGGTTATTGTAAAGTACGTGCAAAATTATCGAAAAAGTCTTCCTCACATAAACATCATGCAAAATATATAAAAATATATTGTTAACCTTTAAAAATCAGCTATTTGATTTCGAAGGAATTATTTTTATTATTATTATTATTGTTTGGCAATAGTAAGGTTGAAATAAACTATTTAACATTATGTTACCCTATATAGTAGTTTAAAAAGGTAACCATACTAATATGTAATAGGATAGCAAACAAATATATAATTCTATTTTCTGGATCTACGTACCTACATAAGTGAAATTATTATTGGATATTGCTATTAATATTATTTGTATGGCAATAAAATAAAGTTTATAACATTAAGTTATCCTACATACAAGTTTATTTATTTATTTATTTATTTATTTAATTCACGATACACTACAGAATTTAAATTCTAAATGGTATGCCTAAAACTAAATACAACTATACATAACAATTGCCAAAAGCATACAAAAAAATAAAAATGAAAATACAATAGTCATAGTTACAAAAACCTAAAGACAGTTCAATATATAAAACATAAAAGTCTCTTTAGGGACGAGCTGCTCTTAGCATTAAAAATGTCACATGCGGAATAGTACTTGTTGTAATTGGACACCAAACGATCCATAAAGGCACCCCGACCATAATTGGTTCTATGTGTTTGCTCAAAAAATAATTGCGTTTGCCGGGTCGCTCTATGTGGAACTAATATGCGAATTAGGAGTAGTAAAGAGTCTCAGTCCATCATCCCATTAATGAGCTTGTACAGGAATAGTAAAAGTGCTTCTCTACGTCGGCATTCAAGACTTTTATATCCACACAGTAGAAGCCTGGTTTCATATGTGATGTTGAAGTAAGGGAAGTGAAACTTGTAGAGAAGATATTTTATGAACTTATTTTGGACACGCTCCAGTTTATTCATATGACACGCATAACGGGGTGTCCAAATAACAGAACAGTACTCCAAGATGCTGCGGACCAAACAATTATAGAGACATGAAAGAGCCTTTGTATCGTTAATATGCTTTGTGTTTCTCTTTAGAAACCCCAACATCCTAAAACCCTTTAAAACAACATTGTCGATATGCAAACCTAAAGATAGTCCCACATCGAAAATCACTCCAAGATCGTTGAATAAGTCCACCCTCTCGATGCCAACACCATCAATACTATACGGAGCCAGTAATGGGTTAAGGCATTTGTAAAAACTAATAGTCTTACATTTGAGAATATTAATGCTTAGGAAATTTAGTTTACACCATCGCACAAAACTGTCCAAATCCGACTGCAAACCATCAAGACCAGGGCCAATAATGTCAAAAAACTTCAGATCATCCGCATACAAAAGATACTTGGAAGTCTTGAAGCATGATCCGACGTCATTTATAAACAACAAGAACAGCACAAGCCCCAAGTGAGATCTTTGAGGAACTCCGGATGTAACATGCACTTCACGCGAGGCGGAACCACAGACAGTAACACGTTGACGACGATCAGATAAGTAAGACTTGATCCAGGATAGATACTGTCCTGAGAAACCCATCGGACAGCTTCTTCAGTAGTAAGGGGTGGCAGACACTGTTAAAGGCCTTAGATAGGTCGGTGTAAATAGTGTCGACCTGTTTACCAGCCTCAACCGAGGATATTAAGTGATTCTGGTAATTTGCCAGGTTTGTAGCTGTTGAGCGTCCTCTGTAGAACCCATGTTGCTCGGGAATGATATAATGCTTGAGGGTATTGAAGATATCATCAGTGAGTATTGCTTCAAATAGCTTTGGTATTGCCGAGAGAAGAGATATTCCACGGTAGTTCTCGACGTTAGTCCTGTCGCCGGATTTAAATACAGGTTGTAGACATGAACATTTCCAGATGGTTGGGAAAATACCGCAGTCAAATAATCTTTGAAATACCATACTCAGTGGAAGTGACAGTGATTGGTAGCAGTTCCTCATCAAAACTGGAGGGATGCCATCCGGGCCAGCACCCTTGGAGATAACAAGATGTGATAACTTCTCGCTCACTTCCAGGGCAGTGAATTGGTGCATTGACAAGGTATTGGCAAATCCTACAGGTTGAGCGCCGGACAGGTCGACGTTTATATAATCTGAATAGCAGGACTGAAAATAGGAAGAAAAGGCATTAGCAACGTCTTCAGAGTTAGTGTATTCTCGGCTATTGTAGGTCATTCTACTGGAAAGATTGCAATTAGATTTTAAATTTTTAACAAAGGACCAAAAGTGCTTAACATTTTCTGGAATCAAGTGCTCTGTATTAGTCACAAACATAAGGTAACACATGTCGGTCCTAAACTTGACTTCGCGACGGATATTTGAGTACTCTTCGTAGTCATGATCCAATCCTGATTTCCTATATTTTTTATAGAGTCTGTTCTTTTGTGCAATAAGCGTGCGCAGGGGAGCGTCAAACCATTTAAGGTATTTCTGGCCTTTAATAGTGACTTTAGGGACAAAGATGTTGATGCCCTCAAAAAGGACTTCATAAAAACGTTGGATTACCAGGTCGAGGTCATCGCCAATCGTAAGGAAAGTCCAGTCAACTTGTTCATAAAATTTGTTTAGTTTCATGTAATTAGCCTTATGGAACTGGTGTACACTGATGACATTCCAATTTTTCCGAAGTGGTGTATGTTGAAAATCAAACAAACACTCAATAGCAGGGTGATAATTATCGAGACCGATTAATACGCCTGTGCTTGCCCTGACCAAGTAATGATTAAAATCGTCTACAAAAACAAGATCCAAGTTTAGAAATGTAACCGTATAAATATAATTATAGAATGGCGGTTTGGGGCACTGAGCTGGGTTTGGGGCTCTTCTTTGAAAGAATGGTTTATTTTGAATGTATGATACTTTCTTGATACATGTTTTTAATACATGGTAAGTTTTAAATTTTTACAATGTCTTACAGACATACTTACATAAAAATACCATTTTAACATCTTCTTAGAAGTGATTATTTCTTCTTCACCGGTTTATTTGGTTGTTTTAGACCCTTTTAATTTACTCTCTTACATATTCAGTATGTTTTAACTTATTTATAGTTTTCTTCACATCATGTCATTTCGACACACCAATTTTTAATTCCATAAAAGCTACATTAAGGTTTTATACCACTTATCATTTTCTCTTCTGCTAAAACCATCAACAATACATTTTTCTGTCTTCTTATGATAAACGTTTCTACGTACGAAACATAGGGACCTCTGAACAAATTTTAGTTCTATTAAATTTTGTGAAGGAAGACTTTTAGTTTTTTCTTTCCTTTTCATGCTTTCAACTCCATTTTAAGCATGGACTATTTCTTTAAACTTCAAAATAAAATTGACTGTGTTTTCCAACTTTTGGACAAAACCAAATTAGGCTAGCTCCTAATATTCTGGCCTCAGAAATATGTTCTAACATTTAGTACAGACCTTTTACAGATTTAGAATGGTATAAAGGTTTTATTATTTGTTTGGTAAATAAATAATTATTTCAGGTTGTATTTTATTTAACAGAAGTATATTTTCTATGTTCCAACATGTAAACTGTTAGTTCGAGTCGAGAATCGAATGCACAAGAACAGCACTAAATTTTTAATATATCCTTAAGCTATTCAACCCAAGGTTTTAGAATTTAAAAAAAAGAAATTAATACTTAATCTGCTTTTAACTTTTCCCCATAATAATTTAAACCTTATTGTTAATTAGACGCCATAAAGCAGCTTTTTATGTTTCTGCTAAGCTTCCAAACGACCCGTTTTTTAATTTGTTGGAAAAATAATTACCAAAAGAAATAAAGTGGTAACGCGGATATAAATAAAACAGCCCCAACGATAAAACTAAGAGGTTTTGTGGCAGAATAATAAAATTTTAAAAAAATGCTTCATACAGTCAACCAAAATGTTTAATATTACAGTAAGTAGGTACAATAAAGTAAAATGCGATTACACAGCGTCATAGTACAATAAATTGAGTAAACCCCAGTAGCACAGTATATTGGCCCAATGTAAAGGCTATATATTGGTGAAAAATTGTTAATTGGCCCAATATTGACGATTTTTAGCCAATATTGGCAATTAATTGGCAATATAACTTTTTCCTTTATAATAATTCTATATTTACCCAATATTGTGCCAATATTTATAGTTAAAATATAAAAAATGTAATTTTTTTTAAATTAAAAAAAAGTTGAGATAGGTGGGTTTTTATAATATATAAATTTAGACATCTTCTTTACAACTTTCTTCGTTTGTACTAAGGATAAAATAATATGTTTTCTAATATTGGACCAACATGGGGCATTTATTGTGATTTATTGACTAATATTCACAGTGTTAACTTTTTATTTTAAAATTATTATTACACGACTTTTCCGTACCGCGAGAAGTTTGAGCAAAACAAAATAAGAGGTAAACGATAACGGCCAATGCTTATGAAAATAATGAAATGCTTGGCTCGGCTCATGTGCCGATCGCCAAAGCCGCCATTTTGCAAACAGTCCTGTTACGGTCGAGACGTGTCGCACATGCGTGAAATTTGTGTGGTGACTAGTATTGCGCTAAAATAACAATTAAATACCTATATTTATGTGGAAAAGTTAGGAGAATTTTAGTTTTAGTGGAAGATCGAAGAATAGATATTCCAGTAGCTCTGAAAAAGATAAATTTTAAATTGATATTAAGAACCTTTTATAGGCGTCCTAACCTAAAAATACATTTATGGAGTTATTTAAATAAAATAAAGAAATATTAGTAAATAACTAACCCGCAGCCACTGCTAACTAGAATAAGCTTGTTTAAAATTTGATTTTATTAAATGAACTATGTAACTAATTTTTCATTAAAAAAAAATATGAAACGTTTCCAAAGTTGGGGCAATATTGGCTAAATATATCTTTTTCTTATTTTCGCCCTTACTAGTTTACAAGCAGAATTGGTAGTAGGAGAGAGTTACTCTAAGCGAAAAATTGTAAATATATGATTCAAAACGGTACGAGGTGTTAAATGTTACTTCTTGAAAATTATTCGAAACTTTCAAAAAATCCATCTTCAGGTAGTCATTAACCCCTTTTAAAAACAAGGCCGTTTTGGATTGTGCAATATGCTTAAATGTCTCTAAAAGTTAAACATAAAAATGTGATTTCCTGTATATAATAATGTTTTCTATTTCAGCTGTATCTATGGCGAAAAAGGTATAAAGCAAAATATAAAAGTGGTAAAAGGTCATTGAAAATTATTCGAAACTTTCAAAAAAGCCATCTTCAGGTAGTCATTAACCCCTTTTAAAAACAAGGCCGTTTTGGATTGTGCAATATGCTTAAATGTCTTCAAAAATTAAACATAAAAATGTGATTTCCTGTATATAATACTGTTGTATAGTGTTAAAAGGTCATTGGAAGAAATTGCTGGGCCTTCTCATGCAAAAAAACGAGCCGTTAAAAAATAAACAACTATTATTTCCAGTGAGAGGAAAAGTACAATGAGAGTGACATCCAAACACATTTAATTGCAAGCAAAGTATCAGAAGAAACTGAGAATCGATTAAGTCTTGAAGTCATTAAGTTTTAAAGAAATATTACCAGAAGAATCTGAGAATGAATCATTAAGTTCTGAGTTAGCAATTATATTATTAATTAGCCTTAATATGCATGTTTTCATTCAGCGGTAGTGTGTTATGTAAATAAATAAATTAAATGGACTTGGCGCGAGAGATTAATCTGTTCGAGCGCGATTCTTTTCCATTCCAATCTCGCTACATTTCCCCTCCATAGCAGCAAATACGTTCCGATAACGAAGCACCCACAGCGTGTACAATGTTTTCGTTTTTTATCATGGCTGAATTTTTCAGGTACCTAAGCGTAGATACGGTGAAATTCTGCTTTTAATTGGAAATGGTTTATTCGCCAGAACGAAAATTTACACTTATTTTATATAACGTGAATGCTAAGAGTGAAAAGAAGTAAGCTGGGTATTTTCCGTTTTTGTGGCCCGCCCAACCTGTGCCAACATCTAAAACAATCTTAAATATGTTTAATAAAAACAAATCTAACAAACCCAAACGAAATTCCAAATTTTACTGAAGTTCCTCCATTTCTGTAGTAGAAAAAAAATTATTCCCTCCCTGGATTCGTCATGCGGTATTCACGGCGCAGTTTACTACTACTCAGTTGGTTCTCTCCCTGAAATAGCGCGGTCCCCATCCGAAGGCACATAACAGCTCATCTGAGTACAAACATCGCAAACATAACCACAAACACTAACACAGTGAGCTTACAACCTAGTTAGAGGACAAAGCCAGCTTTGTACACCAGTACCAAAACCTTGGCGAGGTATGACGCAAAGCACGCATTAGGCGTCAAACACAAAAAATTGTATGTATCAAATCCCTTGCGAGTTAGGCGAATCGTACATTGAAGAAACAAAAAGAGCTCTTCCCCTACCTACGAGTTAAAGAACATACATATGAAACATAATTGAAAGAGAATATTGTGGCAAGTGTGCAGCTATTTTTTATATTGGAATACACAGGGATCGAACTTTTATGGATACCCTGGGGCGGGTAGACCACGACGGCCGTTTCGTCCTTGTTAGGACTGTACGGTTAGCCATAACCCACGCAAATCCAAGAACGACGGTAAAATGTACTAAAAGCCTCTTTGCAAAATCCAAGCGGCCCTCAATACACCGTAGCGCCATCGCAGTGGAATTACCTCCAATATAACAGACAGTCACACTGGTAATAATCGAAAGGTAGACAACTAAATAACCACGAAGTGCATCACAATCCAGTATAGAAAACGCTATTTGCGTTTTCACCGAAAACATCTGCAGCATTTTGTAGACCAAAAAACAGATCAACGCTGGCACCCACTATAGAATGCCCACCTTAATGAAAACATAAAAAATCTTATCTATCAAATCCCTTGCGAGTGTGGCAAATCGTACATTGAAGAAACAAAAAGATCTCTTCCCGTACGAGTTAAAGAACATCTGAAACATACTCAAAGAGGTGAAACTTCGAGATCAGGTATAGCGGAACACGTATGGACCAACCAACCTAATATACTGTGGTCAGAAGCCAAGGTTTTGGACACGAAACAGCACTAGAGAAAACGAAAATTCAAAAAATCATCTTTAATGAATCAAAATACTACCCATATATTTGGTAAACCAAGTGTAGATATCCCCAATATCTGGAAGCCTCTTTTTGTCCAAAACCACCAGCTCAAACTTTACACTCCAATAAGCAAGTAGACGATGTCATCGAGCTTCATTGCACATGTATAGTATTTAAGACAGTAGCCTTAGAATTATAATTTAGTTTACACTTGAAAACGGTTAGAGATACTAACCACACAACCGAAACATTTGGTTAAATAACAATAAAGAGACAATGGAAGTCAGATAAGGTAATTTTATTTATAAGTTTAGGTTTCCATCTAGCGTCGCAATTTAGGTTAAAATATCAATTTGGATAATTACGTTTTCTTGTTTGATAATATTTGTTTTGTGCACACAAATTTCACACTCCAGTAGTCAAAAACAAGATTTATTCAAAGTTAATCCTTTATTGATCACTGTAATCTCGCAGATTTTGACCGTTCTTGCACTGAGTAGTTTTAAAGTGTTAATTTTAAAGTGTTGCTGCACTTTTTGTAAGGTCCTTTGAAACCTATTTAGAACTTTGCCAAGTTATTGTTTTAATTAAGATGCTCTTAAAACTAACAAAGTTTGCAGTAGACGTTGTTGAGTCAGTTTCCCAATTAACGTGTCTTTTGTTTTGGGAAACTTAAGTCACTATTAATTTAGTATGGATGGGCTTTTTTTATGTAAACCAACGCTTAAAGGGATGTCTTATCCATAAAGCGTCACGGAGGATGTAGGTAGTCGACTGTACAACTTATTCTCGCGAGATGTTAGCAAGACGAGATTTGCGGGACGAGACGAAACTCGAAAAACAGTTATATAAAGAACATGCAAATTTTATATACCGCTGAATAATTCGAAGCACTTTTTAATTAAGTTGAGAAACACCAAAACAATAAAAAAATAACAGCCACTATGACGTAACGTTTACCGACAAACAATCCAATCAAATAATGAAACATTTGGTACTGTATTTTTAAAAATAATTATTTGCTTGTTAAATCGAACTTTCATTTTATTTTTGTTGATAACTCAATATTCGAAATTGTTTTATTATTTTCACGAACAGATAAACAAAAATGAACCTAAAATGAACTATGTTTATTTTTAGCTCCTATTACTCGCTATTAAGGCGATTCGTACTCTTTTTTAGTCGAAAATCAAATTTTAATGGGCTTTTTCATCAAATTTTAATTTTTATCCTATCGCATAAAAGAAAAATAACATTTTTTATACTGATTAAAAACGAGGAAGATTGGAAAGACTATCAAACTAAACGGAATAGAGTTACTTCTTTATTACATACTGAAAAAACAAAGTACTATGATCATAACATAGGCAGGTGCAAAGGAGATGGAAAGAAAATGTGGAGAACACTAAAAGACCTGGTAGGAAATAACAATAAACAAATAGTTCTCACGGATATCGACTGTGGAACTTATGATGGTTCTATAGAGGAGAATTTTAATAGTTTTTTGCGGATAGTATAGATGAAATTTTAAATAGCATGGAAAAGAAACATTGGAACTATAATATAGATAAAAATGATTAACATAACTTTGCCGGTTTCAAACCTATAATTTTTTCGGACTTAAAAAGAATAATTTTTGAATTTAAAAATAAAAGTACCAGTGATGAATCATTAAACATCAAATTGGTTTAGGACCTTTTCTGTGTGATAGAATATCCTCTTCTTTACTTAGATAATACCTCCTTACAAACTGGGAAGATACCAGAAGAAATAAAAAATAGTGTTTTAATTCCTATATCTACAGTTTCTAGACCTAAAACTCCATCTGAATTTAGGCCAATTAACTTACTGCCCGTGGTAGATAAGATCATTGAAACAATTGCCTGCCAACAACTAAGGAACTATTTTGAAAGTAATCAGTTATTGTTTGTGGGACAGTCTGGATTTAGGAGTGGCCATTCTTGCGAGTCAGCACTGCAATATGTATGTGCAACATAATGAAAAGAACTAAATGATGGAAAAGTGGTACTTAGTGTATTTGTAAACTTGCAGCGTGCGTTTGAAACAATCGATCGTGGAATTCTAATAAAAAAGTTGCGACGATATGATGTAAATGGCAGGGCATTAAATTGGATTAAAGATTATTTAAGTGACAGGTATCAAATGACTAGAGTGGACGATAAACTATCTAATAAAAGGAAAAATAAATGGGGCGTTCCACAGGGAAGTGTGCTGGGTACCTTACTGTTTGTTATTTATGTTAATGATATCCATATAGCCCTAAAAAAATTATTTGTTAATTTATTTGCTCATGATACCCTTATTTGTGTATCAGGGAATAATTTTAGTCAAATAACTGATATTTTGTACAGGGAACTTAAAATATTGTATGACTGGCTTTGTCAAAATAAATTAAAACTGAACACATCAAAGATAAAATGTATGGTAATAGGTTCAAAAGTAAATTGTAAGAAATATTATGCTGAATCAGGATTAACCCTTAACATAAATGAATCTGAAATTACCTATGTGTCGGAAATAAAATATTTTGTAGTGTTTTTAGATCCTCAGCTTAATATTGCTAATCAGGTGGATTATCTTTTGTAAAAAATTAGGAAAAAAGATTGGTTTCTTCGGTCGCATTTCAAATCATTTATCCCAGTGGACCAGAACACATGTTTATAACACAATTTTGCCCGACTTTAATTACTGTTGTTCCTTATTAATATCTTGTACTCAGGAAAATATGTAGACTGCTGATTCAGCAAAATAAGATTATGCGAATTATTCTCAAATGCAATAGGTATACCTCAGTAAGAAGCATGTTACATAGCTTGAATTGGTTGTATGTCGAACAGAGCACTAAAAGGGCGAATTTAGTTCTAATATATAAAGTAGAACATGAACAGTTATAGTGTTTCTTAGGTCAATTTAATGACATTAAACTGTGGGAATTTCCTATCCATAGGCGTTCCACACAAAAAATTAATATGCGTATACACACTTATAAGTTTGTTTTACATTAGGTGTTTGTACATACTACACTTTATAAACCCACTGTATATATAATAATATTATATTAAAATAATAAATATAAGGTAACTCAAAAATTCTATATACAAAACTAAAATCAGAAAAATAAACCTGACACGGCACGACACTGCTCAGAAAATGCTTTAATTTTTTTACCAGAACTTCATTCTCGTCAACCAGACTCCGGCCCGTTCATCAAGGCATAACCACGTATATTTTATCTCCGTCTCTTCCACGCCATCGGCGGTCACTGGCCAATCTCTGTCTGGCAGAATCGATCGTCAGACGGGCCGGATACCGGTTCAGCTTATATCCTGGCGCTTGCAATCGCAACAAATTACATGTTGTTGCCAATTCTTCAAAATTTTCGGATTTGTAAGCACAATGTAAGTATATACGAGAAACAAGGGTTTGTTAATTAGTTGTTTTTAAACACTGAAAACACTTTTTGTCTTGATTTCAGTTATATTGTTTCTTAAGGACTAAAGAATGTATTATTATAAAAATGAATGGCTTGTTATTTTTTTCTGTCACACTTAAAACTCCTCGGTTTAAAGCATATTTGCAAACTAGCTTTCAAAGAAAGTTACTGACTAACAATTGAATACTGATATAAATGAAATATCTTTAATAAAAAAAAACTTAAAGAATTGAAGAAGAAAGATCTGACAACCCTGGTTGTGCGGTCGGGCTCTTTGAGACTGTTTACCGCCGTATGGAATGATTGGAATGTCCTCAAACTGAGATTGGATAAATAATACCAAGATATTTTGATGCTTTTCTTAAGAAAAGATCAAATTTTCACGATTTACACATTCGCTCTAGGTACCACTACAACATTGAGACGGTTAAGACTACATTTTTACAAAACTCGTTGTTTTTTGAGGGAGTCGCCTTTTTAATTGCCTCCCGGAGAGTATTAATAATGCAAGGTAGTTTGGGTGATTTTACCAGAAAATATTTCATTATTTAGGAGACACATAGATTAGGATTTATATTTTTGTAACTAATATAATATGTAAATACTATTTTGTAATTTTTTTTTAGCAATAACTAGCCGAGTGCTAAATAAAAATTATTATTATTTTCGAAGGTTTCAATTTTAAAATTTTGAATGATTTACTCCGAAAATAGTTAAACCAAATACGTTCTCAAATAAATACTCGCAAAACGAGCAATCTCCATCACATTAAATTAACCAATTGCAGGGATTGGCTGAAGATCGACTCTCCGGCATCTACCTGAGTATTTTGATTTACAGTGAAATATAGGTTTTGGTAATATTTGTTAATTTTTAGCAGGTTGTCCATTATTGTCTCATGATGCCTCAGTTTATTATTCACACGAATAAGAAATATCATTTACAAACGGGACAAAATTATGCCCTGGTCGCCGTACCGTCCAAATCTACTTAATACAAAACTGCTGAAACTTTATTCAAGTCGCTTAATACTTTCAACAATGAGATGCTGTTTATTACTTTTATACTTTTATGGGGCTACTTTGGACTTAACCAGGGCTTTACTGAAATGTAGCTTTAGCTAATCTACTTAGAAAACTAATAAAAACGTCTCTAAATTAAGTCGGCACGCATTTTAACGGCATGATATTTGAAGCTTTTGACTGTAAGTAATTTTTAAAATATACAGGGTGTTAAAAATTCGATGTTCACCATTGGGATCTCATAAACGGTAAGAGATACAGCAAAGGTTAAATTGGGGCAAAGTCGCGCAATTCATAGCCGACCAATATGCCAATAAGAAATTAGGAAAATTCCGAGTACTTCCGAAGATATCCGTAAAAAACCGAAAATCGCCGTTTTGGTTTTTAATTTTTCCTGGCTTTATTTAAAGAGATAATGGAAAATAAATTTCACACTTTCATTGCCACTTTTCATCTTCTATAAGGCAGTGTTCTTAGATTTCATGTCCGACGTTTTGTCTTTCGGATGCCATCGTCAGGTTTGTTTTTTTAAATAGGGACCTATATTTTTTATTGCATTTATCTAAACTTTATATGCGATGTAATCTTAATACAAAATTACTTTGATTGAATAGCAACGTTTCTACCCTATAAAAACATTTTCAGGAATATTTTATTTAAAAAACTTGTTGATTAGGTATTGAAGATCAATGCCGTATCTGATATTGTATAACAGAGACAGAACGATTTTTCTCTTTCTAAAAACCCTGATCGAGAAGGCTATTGCAGATAATTTTGAAAAAGCTTTCGAGTTTGTTACAATAGAGGATTCATTGTTTAAAGTATCATAGTTTGCCATGGAATGTAGAAACAATAAAAAGTTTGACATAAGTTATCTAAATTTCAATTACGCGGTGATAAATTCGCTTATCTAAAAATGAAATTTTCTTCTGAAGAAAAAAGGGATATGTTAAGAATTTATTACAGTAGCAATAGAAATTCTATGACAGCTTTACAAAGATATTTTGAGGAGTATCCGGAAAGGGAGCAGCCAGCACAAAACATTTTTCAAAGACTTGATAGAAATTTAAGCGAGTATGGACAGCTTGGAAAGCCTCGACAAAAATATGGTAACCGTATTACAGAAGACGAAATTCAGAACGTTTTAGGCCAGGTATGTAACATGAAACTTCACAAAAATTGTTTTTAAAAAAATTAAATAAGTTAACATTGTATACATACAATATCCTGAAATCTTATGATGTTTCACGTTATTGTAGGTGGACAATGATGCAACTATATCCAGTAGGCAAATTGAAGCGGAATCCAATTTGCCATCCTTAAACCATGTTAAGGCATGGAAAGTTCTAAAAAATGCCGGTTTGAGACCCTACAAAATTCATATATCACATGCATTGCGAGAAGGAGACGCTGAGAGAAGGCTAACTTTTTGTAATTGGCTACTAGATCAAGATATCCAAAATCGCAATTTTTTAAGCAATATTCTTTGGAGTGATGAGGCTACATTTACAAATTGTGGTGTTTTTAATAGAAACAATGAACATATTTGGGCAAGAGAAAATCCCAGAGATAATAGAGAAGTACGCAAGCAAGTGCGCTTTTCTCTGAATGTTTGGGCAGGAATATTAGGAGATAGAATTTTTGGTCCTGTTTTTTTACTACAACGGCTAACAGGGGAGAATTATTTAGTATTTTTAAATAATACATTCCAAGATTTTTTTATCTGAAATCCCGCTTGCACGGCTGCAACAAATTTGGTTTCAGCAAGATGGAGCACCCGCTCATGGCACGAGAGATGTTACAACCTTCTTACATGCTGAATTTCCAGGCAGATGGATTGGAAATCGTGGTTTTATTGAGTGGCCGGCAAGGTCCCCAGACCTTACACCACTAGATTTCTTTTTTTGGGGAGCCATAAAAAACAAAGTGTATAAGCAGCCCATTAACGTAATAGAAGAGCTTAGAGTACGTTGCATAAATGCGTTTGTATCAATTCGAAGAAGGTCGGTACACAGAGCTACTCAAAAAGTTCGCGTCAAAATTGAAAAATGTATAAATCAAAATGGAAATCTTTTTGAGCATCTGAGATAAACATTTGTCATTAGTTTCTACCTCTTCTGGGTTTAAATAATTTTAATTTATAAAAAATGTAAATAATAGATAATTTAGATTATTTTAGTACCTAAACGTACTGTAATTATCGTTTTGTGATATTTGTTATTGTTTTAGTTATAGATTTTCCTGTGTTTACGAAAATACTGTTAAAAAAAATTATCTTCAATACCTAATCAACAAGTTTTTTAAATAAAATATTCCTGAAAATGTTTTTATAGGGTAGAAACGTTGATATTCAATCAAAGTAATTTTGTATTAAGATTACATCGCATATAAAGTTTAGATAAATGCAATAAAAAATATATGTCCATATTTAAAAAAACAAACCTGACGATGGCATCCGAAAGACAAAACGTCGGACATAAAATCTAAGAACACTGCTTTATAGAAGATGAAAAGTGGCAATGAAAGTGTGAAATTTATTTTCCATTATCTCTTTAAATAAAGCCAGGAAAAATTAAAAACCAAAACGGTGATTTTCGGTTTTTTACGTATATCTTCGGAAGTACTCGGAATTTTCCTAATTTCTTCTTGGCATATTGGTCAGCTATGAATTGCGCGACTTTGCCCCAATTTAACCTTTGCTGTATCTCTTACCGTTTATGAGATCCCAATGGTGAACATCGAATTTTTAACACCCTGTATACAGTGTCACTCGTAAAGTCCGCATCATATGGGATTTTTTTTATTAATAGCTTTATTTAAAATTTGACTTTGGCATCAAGTTCTGCTTCGATCGAGATAAAAATTAAGCAAAAAAATACGTGATTCGCATTATCTGTTAAATTTAAATTTTTTCCATATTAAATAATTAAAAAGTGGGGTTATTTCTGAAAATATCGAAAAAAGTTATTAGAAAAAGTTTTTTTAAATGCAGTTCTTAGCCCACTTGGAAAATTTCAGCTGCATAAGATAATTTTTATTTGTTAGCTGAATCATTAGTTCACAAAATTGCTTTCGCCTATCAGGATCATCGTCCAGTAACTATGGTTGGTGCAACCCAACATTTAAGGGGAACCTACGCGTAAAGAAATTCGTATTATTCGTTAAAGTTTACGGTAAAACCGAAATGGCCAAGGCGTCACTTTTCATTCCCTTTTGAAATTAATTTTACCATGATGATAAACTACACAGCAAAACTTTTGATAGAGATACATATACCTGGTGGCCAAAAAAGAACGGTTCCCAGCCGTATCATAGAGACCGTTAATCTTACAGCTTTAGGAAAAAAATATTGTTAGTTAAAACTACTAAAAAAAAGTGCTGGAAATTGTTTTCAAGTTCGAGAGATCTCCACTAGGGGGCGTAATAGACATGGTCAAATAGAAAATTAGGTTTTTCTGGTTATGTTGCCAAAATAAGAGGTACCGAGTATATTTGTATTTTGATCCTTAGGGCATGCCGAATCTTTTTGTTTTAAACATTTTAGTCTATCTTTTAAAACAATATACAGTGTGATCAGTATAGACCGCATCAAATGGGATTTTTTTTTTATTAATAGCTTTATTCGAAATTTGGCTTTCGCATCAAGTTCTGCTTTAATCGAGATAAAAATTAAGCAAAAAAATAGTAGTCACGTGATTCGTATTATCTGGCAAAATTTAATTTTTTCATTAAAATTATTCAAAAGGGGGGTTATTTCTGAAAATATCGAAAAAAGTTATTGGAAAAGTTTTTTTTAATGCAGTTTCTAGCCCACAAGTGAAATTTCAGCTGCATAAGATAATTTTGGTTTTTTACCTATATTTTGTAAATTGCACCACTTTTGCAAAATAAGACTCAACGCAACCTACATAAAACTTGTTAGTTTTGACAATGCTTTATTTCAAATAAATTTTTTTTTAAAGTAGCGCCATATTAAATGTGCGTTTTTCTACAAAATCAAAATTGGGCTATTAAAATTTGGTCGCATGTGATGCAAAGTTTATTTGTTTTTGACCCTGTATAAGGTAACTTCATAAAATAAGTATTTTTAAAAACGTGTAGTTTGTGCCTGAAAGTAATACACCTTAATATTAAGACAAAAAAGAACACAGTATCATCAGTGAAGTGTTTATTAAGTAGAAAATAAATTTTAGTTTGACTTAACGTAAAGTTTATCTATTTTCAACGATTTAACCACTTACTTTATTTTTTATTTTTTTACTTTCAGGCATAAGCTACGTTTTCAAAAATACATATTTATTAAAGTTACCTTATACAGGGTCAAAAACAAATTTAATTTTGCATCACATGCGACCAAATTTTAATAGCCCAGTTTTGATTTTGTAGAGGGTAGAAATGGTGTGGGAAAGATTCCAAGTTATTTTCTTAGAACAAGTTAACATGTGTTTAGGCATTTACAAAGATTAGGCCCTTAGGGTGTGGAAAAAGGGTATACAAGTTTATATTTTAAAATATATTTTTGGTCCGAATTTTTTGAAACTCAGTATAAATACTCTAATACAATAACTAACAACGGCATCAGTGGCTACGTGGTTAACGCGGCAGTCGCTGAGAACTCTAGGACGAGAGTTTGTCGGTTCGTACCCCACTGCCGGCAAACTGGTTCGAACCCGGTAGATTTTAGTGGTATAAGTCTGGACATGGGTCCAGCGTCGAGCAAAAATTAGGGAAGAGTGGAATATCATCCCCCCAACCCGCCGGTAACCAGGATGAGTTAGGATATCTCGTGGGGTGCGGGGAAAGGAACATACTTCCCAATCGATATGTCATAGAAACCGCAAAACCAAGGGTTGATAGCCCTTGGCGGGTGCTTCTAATGACTGAGGATCGTCGTTCGGAGCCAACGTTAAACCGTAGGTCCCCTCATCAATGGCCCTGCTATAATACTGACGTATTTATTATTTTTTGAAACTCTGTCCTAATATAAAAGTTTCTATTTAAAACAATATTATTTGTCGAATTCTTTTGAAACCTTACACAAATACTTTACAATTAAAATTTTACTAATGAAATATGTTTTTCTTATTTTATTTAAAGTCGACCTTGAGAGGGGTGAAAAGGGGATGTCAAAGTTTAAATTACAAAAAGATTTCTGTCTTATTTTTTTGAAACTTAGCAGAAATACTCTAAACATAAATATGTCTCAGTCGTTAAAGGATTATTGGTGAGGAAATTAACTGTTATTGATATTATAATTACGAAAAAAATTATTCCTCATCTAATAACATTTTAGAATCTTAAAAATTAAGCCCCATTTGTTTACAAAAAAGAAGCAAACACGGCAACTCTACTAGTGAAAAAGAAATGTTTAATAACTTTGCGAACATATTATACCTATAATATTTTTTGATAAATTTGTGCGGAAATATTTAAATAATTAAAAAACAAAATATCATCGCCTAAAAACAACGGAAGTTTTACAGGCAAACAAGTCAATTTATTAATTAAACATTTCCTGCGTTGTTATTTTTTAATACATATATTTTTTAATTTAAAAAATTCGCAACCATTTTGCCTTTAATTAATTAGTAAAATTTTAATTAAGTTTTCGTCAGTAAATAAACGAAATTATTCTGACATTATATTGACAGGTTTTATTTTTAAAACAGTTTGTTAGGTAGTTAATTTAAAATATATGTTTGTTAATTTTTACAAAAGTATTTTTCTTTAATATTTTTTTCCATTTCCATGATCAAAAGTTTGAAATTTTTAATTGATTATTTCGTACACCTGTCAATTTCGCCTTTTCGTCCAATCAAACCGTCTCATTTTAACCAATCAGCTAGTATAATAGTGATAAAACTACGTGGGATTTTAGCGATTAAACGTCGCCATTGGCCCGTCTAGTTCTGTCACAATATTTCGAAGTATAAATCAATGTCCATTATTTTTTTATAACTTTTTCGGATAATTTCTGATATTTCAAATACACTAACATTAGTACTATATTTATTTACCTACTTGTTTTTATATTATAATGCACCTATGCCTATGTTTATTCCAATAAAGTTGCTATTCTTTATAAATTACACCACATTTTAAAAATACTTATCAAATGTCATTTATTATAGAACTAATCTAAAATTCTGCTTATAAGGCTGGCAACCAAACATACAATTAAAATTATATGTTTGGTTGCCAGCAGTAAACTAAACAGTTTTCGTTGAGTGATATGTTATGCAATTTTACTAAAAATAACTATTCCAAGTAATACACCACAGGCTACCTGTAGAAATATATAAAACATTATTACTCAATAGATATGGATGGGACATTTGGGGTTTACGAAATAATCGTGCCAAATATCACTCGACCATCATTTTTTTTATTGGTTAAATTTTCCATTTTCACTCAAACTTTTTTGGCAATTTTTCTCGTTGAACTTTGGGCATGTTTATTCAAAGATTAAATCCCTCGAGCTTCGCTCTCGGGATCTAATCAGAATAAACATTTCCAAATTCAACTCGTAAAATTTCCAAACAAAAAAGTTTTCGTGACAGCTGAAAAATTTAACCGATAAAAAAACGAGGTCTTGTGATATTACTGTTGACTATTTCACTACAGTGTTTTATACTTGGAAAATATCATAGGGAAAAAACTCTTAATTATATACACCTGGACAAAATCAACAAGATGGTTTTTCAGCGGCATAAAGGCGCATTTACGAGGATCCAGTCGCTGGCGCCAGTCTCACTGGCTTGCCAATTCTTGGCTAACAAAGCGCTGAACCCTCAGACCAAGCACTATAGACTAAGCTATTTACATTTGGTCATAAAAACAGTTTTATGTTCACAGTATAAGAATTTACGCACTGTAGTAGCAATACGGCTGTGATCGCCGTTCGACGTTCGACACTCCTTGTCGAAGCGCTTTACAAGACGTATCCCCTCCATTTCGTCCGGTTCTCCGCGCGCCCCGATTGATCACCCCTTATAGTGGTGGGGGACTTACTTGTATCGCTGTTGCATCGCAATGTGACTTGAAATTTGTCAACACAACAACCCCTCTTTCATGAATGGCAATGAGTGGCATGCTTTGTCTATAGTGCTTGGTCTGAGGCTGAACCCAAGTCGTTTACACGTATCCAGTAGCTGGCGCCAGTTTTACTGCCTTGCCAATTCTTAAATAAACAATTCAACAACCATGTATGACAGCGACTCACGCCAATGTCTTTACACGTTTTCTGTAACACTTGCGCGGGTGTTGCGGGGTAGGGGGTGGCAGCTACTGGCAAGGAAAATAGACGCGCTCTCTATTCGCTCCAGTGCTGGCGGCCAGCGCTGGACTGGCACAAAAAAGTGTTCACACGATGCCACTATTGTTGGTGCGCCAGTGAGACTGGAGCCAGCTACTGGATCAGTGTAAATGCGCCTTAATTTTGATATATGTCAGGTAAAAATTATTGTTAGTCTGAGAAATGTCATCCTGGTGTGAAAAAGACAAAATGAGCAATTTAAACGAAAATGCAAGATTTGGGTGCCAATCGATTTAAGAAATAAAAAAATTGATAGCTGAAAATATTCCACTTAACAAATTCAAGAACTTAATTTGGGCACAGTTCTCAGAGTTTCTAATGGTAAGAAATTATAAACTGGAAAAATGTACTACTGTGAAGGAACTGGCGAAAGAAGGGTAATGGCGAAGACTGTAAAGCATCTTCTGTAAAGGCTATATTATGGAACACTGCAGCAAAAATGATTCAAGAAATGTATTTTAGAGAATACGAAATAAAGATTAACCCTTTTACGGATATTTCCCATAAAAATGCGCGAATGGCAAGAGACGCAAAGAGAAAGCAGCTCCAAAGTTGTCAGGAAAGGAGGAAAGTAAATTCAAAAGCATTATCTACCAAAGATTTACTAACAATAATGCAAAGCTACAATTAAGTAAACCCCGATGAAGCACAAAAGAAGTGTTTCAATATTTGCTCGTTTGAACTAGCTTAGGGAGGCAATGAGGCCGTAAATTGCAAAATCAATTTTTTTAAAAGGAGTTTGATACCATGGAAGAATTTACCGGACGAATTGAATATAACAGCATATTTTCCAAAACAGCTCAAGGTAGGTCAAAAGGATTGGCAAACAGCAAATGGTTGGTAAGAAATTCATCAAACAAATACTTATGCCCTGTAAGATTATTTTTAAAATTATTGGAAAAAAGAGGACCAATCATTTCCACATTCATCTTGCTCAACGGCTCCTGATTTTATTTTGTCAAAAATTTCAGTCGCAAAATTGCCAAGCAACAAACTTTCATACCAGTTGAAAATTTTACCGGCAAAATTTTCTCTCTTATGATATTATACGAAAAAATACAAACCAAATATTAGATTCTAGTGTGTCGAAAATTCTTTCAAACGCCACTTTATACTACTTTAGGTTTAGCGGTCCCAACAAACATTTATAGTCTAAAAAAGGTGACTTTACTAAAAGTGTTCACTATAAAGCCCGAGAAGCCACTTTACATAGTCAGACGTGAGTGATACGAACCCCTTAATCACCTAGTGGGGAACAAAACAAAGGTAATAAACTCGTAAAAAATACCTGCCATTAGGAGAATTGAGCTTCATAGACAAAGTTTAGTCTTCGTGGTAGTAAAGAGGTGTTTTTTACCTGTATTTAACCTTTGTGAGCCTATGTTGGGCCTGTTATAGGCTATAAAGTTTGTAGAAAACCATAACTACAATTTTAGAAAAAGATGAAAAGATTATACTTATTGTTTTTATTTTTATCAAAGCGCAGACAGGAGTTTTCTTAAATCAGAATATGTCATGTCAGACGCTATTGAATGGAGTGGTAGTGTATAGGATAGCTATATAGTATATAGATACTTGTCAAAATTAGGAAAAATTAGGTGCGCGTAAAAATGTTCGTATTTCGATTTTACCTTACAGAACTAACCACACTCCCTAAAAAAAGGCATTTATTTAAAAAAAACAGGATGTGTGTGCGTGAACAAATAAGTTAGCTTGTTTATGTGTTCGGTTTTTGGAATATATTTGTTTTTCTTTTCGTGTTATAAGCAATTTAACAAAATTAATTTAAATAATAAAAGAATATAGCGTCAGAAAAAAAAAATGCCTAAAGGTCATAAGGACAAAATAAGAGGACTCTTTGGCGATAAAAAATTATTTCAGTCAACTATAACCTATTTTATACTTTAATGCCTTCTGGGTTTTAAGTACCAAATGTAAGAGTAGTATAAAGTATAATAACCTCAAAAAAAGGTTCACATTGTAACTTGACCATGAAGATATATTATAGACAAAACGAAGTAATTCATTCTTCATTTATGGGCCTAAAAGATTTTTGGGCTTTAAGGCCCAATCTAACGTAAAAAATAACCTGACATTGCGTTTATTACTGACTTTCCATACACTGAGGAAAATCACTCAATACAAGTATTTTTTTGAATATATGTGTATTACCACAAGAAAAAATCCATTTATCACTAAAATATTTTGTTTAGTCGCAATCAAGGACGTTTTTTTGACAACAATATTGTTATGTGTGCTCAATGCTTTTTTATGGTAACAGAATATCATATAACTATAACAATATGTATCCAATAAAGTGTTTTAAAAATTTTTTTTTTAATTCCTATAAGGTTATCTTATTACCACAAAAAATAAAATAAAAATTAACCAATCTTTTATACCTATCTAAAATATACCTTTTAGGAACTAAACAGTTGTTTTTTTAAAATATGGTGAAATCGTTTTGGTTCATTTCATTGCCGTTTGCAGTGTTGTTAGTTTGTTTAGTGGTTGGTGGATTATAGTTTAAAGTGGATGTTTGGCTATTGATTTGATAAATTTTTTATATTTTAATAATTTTATATAGGGTGGTGTACTTTTAGTGCAACGTTATTCAATAGGTGTTGTGGCGGTGTGTCCCCAAATTCAGGTAGGTACAATTATTTTACCAATAATATTTATTACTTATAAGTAACTCATGTTTATCACATTACTCTACTTAGGTACCTACAAAAAATCGTTGACTTAGATCTGGAGTTTTTGAGATATTTCTTCCCCGTTCTAAATTTTGCAATGCAAAATCGCATTTGTTAGGTTTTCTGATACCTATTAATTTACGCTGCTTATTCATTATTTATTTTAGTGATAATTTAATTTTAGTCAGATCCTCCCCTTATTAAACAAATTTTAAAATACAATTTTTATCAAAAATACTGCCCTAATAACTGCAGAACGGAAACTTAATGGCGGCCATTATCGGAATGAATTAAAAAATATAAGTAATAAATATATTTATTGGTAAAATAATTGTACCTACCTAAATTTGAGGACACAGCGCCACAACACTTATTGTATAACGATGCACTAAAAGTACACCACCCTATATAGAATTATTAAAATATAAACATTTTATCAAATCAATAGCCAACTTACTATAAACTAATCCACCAACCACAGCCATTTTGGCGAAGGAGCAAAAAAAAGGAATTTAGTAGTAGCTAGGTGGACTAGCTACAATAAAAATAAAATTATTTTATAGCTGGCCGATTATTTTTACGAGTAAAAACCGATATTATTCTAACTATACGACCTCAATTAATCGCAAAATCATTTTTGTTTACCACTGCATTATATATTTTTTATGGCAATAGAGTTGTCTTTTAACAGCAAAAGAATAATATTTAAAAAACGACCATGTTGAGGTTAAAAAGTAATTTCAAAAAAAATAACCTTGTAGCGACAACAGAGTTGTTTTTTCGGCGCCTATTTAATGCAGATTTCTTGCTACTGCGAATGGATTTCTAGCTACGGCTAATAGAGTTTTCTCTCAGTGTAGACCTAACCATCAAGTCGATTTACAAGGTAAATATTTACTATTTTGGACCATCTCTTGAGCCTCTTATATTTTCCGACTTTGAAAACGAAATAATAAGTTCGAATCACTTTCTTTTGACCAAACAGTTAGTCTCTTTGGCCGTTTCGTCCAAAAAGCCGATTGAGAAGTAAAAAATAGGCTATTTTTACCTATAATAGGTAATTTTCTCCAAACTAGAGGTCGCTAAGGCTTGAAAAGTTTGTTGGGGCGTTTCATATAGCTGATAAAATAATTATTTAACTTTAATTCTATGAGTTTTTATAAAACTTTTATGCAGGTTGATAATGAAGAATCGCTTGGACTCGTCAAATTAATTCGTTTGAAATGACTTTTTTTTTATAAAGAAGATATACAAGGTGAATCGAAAGAATGCTACATGCGAGGCTACATTTATCACCTGAATTTTTTTAATTTGTAACATATTGTATATTTTTACATTTTTACATTCAACCCTCAAATCTGGACTTTTTCATAAACTATACAACTTTTAAAACTAAATAGACAAACTACAAAGTATGAAAAGGAACTATTTTATAAGATGTTGAAAATGTTCTCCGCTGTTCTGCAGAGCAATGGATCTAAAAATTTCAACTACTTTTGAAAAAATTTCATGGTAAATCAGGATCATTAAAATCTGGAAATAGAATGGCAAGAGCTAGAACCAGATCATTTTGAAGGAATTTTAAATATCTTTCTTCAGTGAGGCACTTATCCAAGAAAAATGGTTCGATTATCATATTTTCAACAATTTCCGCTGAGGCATTACTGGGTGTCACTTTCTATTAAGTAGTGAGGATTTTCCTGTTCCCAATATCTGTAGTTTTGTCTATTAACCTGACCATTTAAAAAAAAAACGTAGCTTTATCTAAAAAACAAATTCGTTGGACAATTCGTTGGTGATTAATTATTATCTGTTAGCTGAATCATTATTTCACAAAATTGCTTTCGCCTATCAGGATCATCGTCCAGTAACTATGGTTGATGCAACCCAACATTTAAGGGGAACCTACGCGTGAAGAAATTCGTATTATTCGTTAAAGTTTACGGTAAAACCGAAATGGCCAAGGCGTCACTTTTCATTCCCTTTTGAAATGAATTTTACCATGATGATAAACTACACAGCAAAACTTTTGATAGAGATACATATACCTGGTGGCCAAAAAAGAACGGTTCTCAGCCGTATCATAGAAACCGTTAATCTTACAGCTTTAGGAAAAATATATTGTTAGTTAAAACTACTAAAAGAAATTGCTGGAAATTGTTTTCAAGTTCGAGAGATCTCCACTAGGGGGCGTAATAGACATGGTCAAATAGAAAATTAGGTTTTTCTGGTTATGTTGCCAAAATAAGAGGTACCGAGTATATTTGTATTTTGATCCTTAGGGCATGCCGAATCTTTCTTGTTTTAAACATTTTAGTCTATCTTTTAAAACAATATACAGTGTGACCAGTATAGACCGCACCATATGAAATTTTTTTTTATTAATAGCTTTATTCGAAATTTAACTTTCGCATCAAGTTCTGCTTTAATCGAGATAAAAATTAAGCAAAAAAATAGTAGTCACGTGATTCGTATTATCTGGCAAATTTTAATTTTTTCAAAAAAATTAATTATTTCTGAAAATATCGAAAAAAGTTATTGGAAAAGTTTTTTTAATTCAGTTTCTAGCCCACAAGTGAAATTTCAGTTGCATAAGATAATTTTAATTTTTTACACATTTTGTAAATTGCACCACTTTTGCAAAATAAGGCTCAACGCAACCTACATATAACTTCTTAGTTTTGGCAATGTGTTGGACCTAAAATTTATAACGATTTGCCAATTAATATTAGATCTAAATCATATTACCGAATTAAAAAAGAAATTAATAAATGGTTAATTGAAACTAATTATGGGATAAACTATATTGTCTAATTAAATCAAATTACACTTGAGAAAATTGTAAATTATGATTATTACCTCAAAATGATATTTTATTAAGTTTAAAAAGCACACCCACAGTATTTTTAATACTATTGTGTGCTAAACCTTTGCAATAGTAAGGATTATGACCTGTGTTTTAATTTATTTAAGAGTGATAGGATAGCTACAACTATTCTTAATACGTTTTCTTGGAACCCATTATAATTTTCTAAAATAAAATGTATAAATTTAGTAAGTTAGTAGAGGTTAATTTTACTTTATTAGTTGTGCATATCTTTATAAGTTATTCTTATTATTATGTATGATTGTGATGTATCTTTTACTATTGTTAATAAATAAATAAATATAAATATGTTTTATTTCAGATACAGTTTCTTTAAAGTAGCGCCATATTAAATGTGTGTTTTTCTACAAAATCAAAATTGGGCTATTAAAATTTGGTCGCATGTGATGCAAAATTTGTTTGTTTTTGACCCTGTATAAGGTAACTTTATAAAATAAGTATTTTTTAAAATGTAGTTTATGTCTGAAAGTAAAAAAATAAAAAATAAAATAAAGGGGTTTTAAATTAAATCGTTGAAAATAGATAAACTTTACGTTAAGTTAAACTAAAATTTATTTTCCTCTTAATGAACACTTTACTGATGATACTGTGTTCTTTTTTGTCTTAATATTAAGGTGTATTACTTTTAGACCCAAACTACGTTTTCAAAAATACTTATTTTATGAAGTTACCTTATGCAGGGTCAAAAACAAATAAACTTTGCATCACATGCGACCAAATTTTAATAGCCCCATATTGATTTTGTAGAAAAACAAACATTTAATATGGCGCAACTTTAAAAAAAATGTATCTGAAATAAAGCATTGTCAAAACTAAGAAGTTTTATGTAGGTTGCGTTGTGTCTCATTTTGCAAAAGTGATGCAATTTACAAAATTTGGGTAAAAAATTGAAATTACCTTATGCAACTGAAATTTTGCATGTGTGCTAAAAACTGCATTAAAAAAAACTTTTTCCAATAACTTTTTTCGATATTTTCAGAAATAACCTCACTTTTGAATTATTTGTTTCAAAAAAATAAAATTTGACAGATAATGCGAATCACGTGACTACTATTTTTTGCTTAATTTACATTTCGATTGAAGCAGAACTTGATGCTAAAGTCAAATTTCGAATAAAGCTATTAATAAAAAAAAATCCCATATGATGCGGACTTTACTGGTCACACTGTAGTGGGAGAACATCGAAATTTACTTTGAATAAAAATTGGTTACTTACTGAATGGATTTTAACAAATTTGGTCTTATTCAATAGAGTTTTTCTTCCTCTATCTATTAAGCCTCCGTTGATTCGTATGTTAACCATACTTTTTACGCTAGAGGGAGGTTCCCGAATTATGAACAAATAAAGTATGGATAAGCGTGCCTAGGCAAGTTTGATTTATTAAAACACTGATAAAAATCAGCTTATGTCCATTATTAAAATAATTCAGATCCGTATTATTTATTTCAGGAACTTGAAAAATATTTTCATAAGGGGATTTCTGATGTGGCGCCAGCAAAAGCACCACCCTATATATACAGTATGTTTCCGTAAACGTTTGCACCATATCGAAAACTTTTTTATTATTCATTTTACGAAAAAAAGTTATTCTTCATAAAAAGCTCTGCATGGTCTAAAACCTAAAATGCAACCATCAAATATCGAAATTTTCCAGTCATGTACGAGGTTTGTCAGTGAATATTTCCCAAGAGTAAAGTACCTTTATTTTTGACATTATCAAAAATTGTTATTAAAAAAAGTTGATCAGAAGTAAAAAGCACGTCTAAATATGCAATTATACGCATTTATGTTAAAAAATTATTTTATTAATTTAATATTAATTATTTAATTTTTTAATTATTTAATTATTTAATTAATTTAATGCACGTTATTGCATATTTGGACGTGGTTTTTAGTTCTGATCAACTTTTTTTAATAACAATTTTTGATACTGTAAAAAATAAAGGTACTTTACTCTTGGGAAAAATTCACATTTTTTGACAAACCTCTTATATGACTGGAAAATTTCCTATATTTGATGGTTGCATTTTAGGTTTTAGACCATGCAGGGCTTTTTATGAAGAATAACTTTCTTGCGTAAAATGAATAATAAAAAAGTTTTCCATATGGTGCAAACTTACGGAGACATACTGTATATATATAAGAACTGGGGTATATTGACTATATATATTTATAGCATTTTACCTTTCTCTAAACGCACCACTTTAAAACGCCGTACACTTTCCTTAAAGTACAACAATAAAAGAAACACAGTAAAACTGTAAACGTCAAAAGACAACAATACAACAACTGTCAAAACTACAACCAATATCGTAACATTTAAAATTTACGAGTTACATCGAGATCGCGCCGGCCTTGACTTCGCTAGATACGACAACACCCGAAATCACAAAACAACTGACTATCGCGAGATGAAAGCTCCTGCGAGAGTGCGAAGAGGTTGACGATCAGCATGCGCTCCGTGTCTGGACCAACATAGCAAAGTTGCAGGAGTGATCTGGATGATACATACGGGTGCATAGCGTGGAGTAAAAATCGCCTCTATATTATTTTTCAGTAAAACATCCTGGCAGCTTAAGAGCTGTCAAAGCGACGATTTTGGCTTGTGTCATTTTAGCAAAGTTAATATATTATTGGGAACATCCGATTTACAAGCAGGACGAAAACATTGATGTCTGGCTAGTTGACGGCATTCCTGCTAGGATCTCGAGCACTAAGCAAGAAAACGCAATCGGGTCATTTTAAGAGATACATTGTGGCCAAAAAAGTATGCAACCTATGGGAAAGTTTTTTATCACCGATTTCTCAGAAAATTTTATTCTGTATAAAAGTTGGTGCATTCCTTAAAACTATAAATGCATATTTCATATTTCACCTACGGCTAATAGTAGGGGAGCCAATGCCAATAGGTTTTTGGACTTCAGCGTACTGGGTGAAAATGACCAATAAATTATTAATTATTTTAATTTCCAGTAATATGAATAGAGTTGGATTCTATCATAATTTTGTTTAGAAAATAAGTTGGCTAAAATGTGTTTAGGTAGGCGTGTAACATGCTAATATCTGAACCAACTCGTAACATTTTTAAAAAGTTTGCAACTACTTAATCCATTTTTATTATAAACCCACGTTTAAGTTATTTAATAAATATTATATTAAAATTGCGTAAACAAAAAATTGATTAGAGGTGTACCGTTTGAAAGAAAATAGAGATTTACCAAAAAAAATTAAAAATTGTGACATCTAACTCAAATTTCGTATTTGGACTAACTTACTAATTTACAAGAACATTTCCATATAAAATTTTGCTGTATTTCTAATAATTAAGGTAGGTACTTTACTCTTAAGGCAATTTCGAAAAAATGGCATTTACTCCCTTACTATTAGCCGCAGGTGAAATATAAAATATGTATTTATAGTTTTAAGGCATGCACCAACTTTTCTAAAGAATAAAAATTTCTGAGAAATCGGTGATAAATACTTGTACATATGTTGCATACTTTCTTGGACGCACTGTATACAGATATATATATATAGTGTGACCAGTAAAGTCCGCATCATATGGGATTTTGTTTTATTATTAACTTTATTCGAAATTTGACTATGGCATCAAGTTCTGCTTCGATCGAGATAAAAATTAAGCAAAAAATAGTAGTCGCGTGATTCGTATTATCTGTCAAATTCTAATTATTTCCAAAAAATAATTCAAAAGTGGGGTTATTTCTGAAAGTATCGAAAAAAGTTATTAAAAAAAAAATTTTAAATGCAGTTTCTAGCCCACATGCAAAATTTTACCTGCATAAGATAATTTTGATTTTTTTACCCATATTTTGTAAATTGCACCACTTTTGCAAAATAAGACTCAACGCAACCTACATAAAACTTCTTAATTTTTACAATGCGTTATTTCAAATACATTTTCTTTAAAGTAGCGCCCATATTAAATGTGTGTTTTTCTACAAAATCAAAATTGGGCTAATAAAATTTGGTCGCAAAGTTTATTTCTTTTTGATCCTGTATAAGGTAACTTCATAAATAGGTATTTTTGAAAAGTAGTTTGTGTCTGAAAGTAATACACCTTAATATTAAGACAAAAAAGAATACAGTGTCATCAGTGAAGTGTTCATTAAGTTTAAAATAAATTCTAGTGGTGGGTAAAAAATCAAAATTATATTATGCAGCTGAATTTGCATGTGTGCTAGAAACTGCTTTTAAAAAAAACTTTGTCTAATGACTTTTTTCGATATTTTAACAAATAACCCCACTTTGGAAAAAATTAAAATTTGACAGATAATGCGAATCACGTGCTTCATTTTCATCTCGATCGAAACAGAACTTGATGCCAAAGTCAAATTTTGAATAAAGCTATTAATAAAAAAAAATCCCATAATATGTTAATCATGGTTAAATCATTGTCATCTGACGAAGCTACAGTGTCAGCGAAACATGTCATTTTTCTTGGTAATATAGTGGAAATTTACAAGTTCAACTTTGTTTTACTGTTATCCCATAATACTATACAGGGTTGGGCAAATGTTCCGGAACGGCTTAATTACAGGCGAACGAAAAGTGATATCGGATCCGGGTTTTGGTCAATCTATAGGACTAAAATTTTGCTATTTGACTATTATACCATATGTCAGTAATGTCAGCAACTGTCAAGTATTGACGTTATTTTTTTTTTAATGGAACACCCTGTATATTTTTACATTTTTAAATTTTCCATAAAATTATAATTATTTTTTCTTAAATGCACTATTAGTCTATACCTCATAGTTTCCGAGATATTGACTCTCGAAAAGTGACATTTTTGAACTTTGACAGCCTATAACTTTCTAACAGTACGTCTTAGAGCAAAACGGCTTTCATGTCCCTATCTTCAATTTTTATTATCTTCCCAAAAAAATCAACTTCCAGTTAAACCGGAACAACTATACTTCCTGCCTTCGAGTTACATCCGGTTTAACCGGAAGTTGATTTTTTTGGGAAGATAAAAAAAATTGAAGATAGGGACATGTAAGCCGTTTTGCTCTAAGACGTACTGTTAGAAATCTTGATCTGTCAAAGCTCAAAAAGTCACTTTTCGAGAGTCAATATCTCGGAAACTATGAAGTATAGACTAATAGTGCATTTAATAAAAAATAATTATAATTTTATGTGGAATTTAAAAATGTAAAAATATACAGGGTCAGGGTGTTCCATTTAAAAAAAAAAAAATAACGTCAACACTTGACAGTTTTGGTGACATTACTGACATATGGTATAACAGTCAAATAGTAAAATTTTAGTCCTATAGATTGCCCAAAACCCGGATCCGATATCACTTTTCGTTCGCCTGTAATTAAGCCGTTCCGGAACATTTGCCCAACCCTGTATAGTATTATGGGATAACAGTAAAACAAAGTTGAACTTGTAAATTTCCACTATATTACCAAGAAAAATTACATGTTTCGCTGACACTGTTGCTTCGTCAGATGACAATGATTTAACCATGATTAACATATTATGGGATTTTTTTTTATTAATAGCTTTATTCAAAATTTGACTTTGGCATCAAGTTCTGCTTCGATCGAGATGAAAATGAAGCACGTGATTCACATTATGTGTCAAATTTTAATTTTTTCCAAAAAATAATTCAAAGTTGGGTTATTTGTGAAAATATCGAAAAAAGTTATTAGACAAAGTTTTTTTAAAAGCAGTTTCTAGCACACATGCAATTTCAGCTGCATAATATAATTTTGATTTTTACCCACTACTAAAATTTATTTTCCACTTAATGAACACTTTACCGATGACACTGTGTTCTTTTTTGTCTTAATATTAAGGTGTATTACTTTCAGACACAAACTACGTTTACAAAAATACTTATTTTAGGAAGTTACCTTATACAGGGTCAAAAACAAATAAACTTTGCATCACATGTGGCCAAATTTTAATAGCCCCATTTTGATTTTGTAGAGAAACACACATTTAGTATGGCGGCTACTTTAAAGAAAATGTATCTGAAATAAAGCATGGTCAAAACTAAGAAGTTTTATGTAGGTTGCGTTGAGTCTTATTTTGCAAAAGTGGTGCAATTTACAAAATATGAGTAAAAAATCAAAATTATCTTATGCAGCTGAAATTTTGCATGTGGGCCGTTCCGGAACATTTGCCCAACCCTGTATAATAGAACAATAGTTAAAAAACCAATATTATTTAAAAATAAACAAATATATCTTAAGAGAAATGTGAAAGGTTTAGATTGGTTTAAGTAAATGGTACAAATGCAATTACAAGTAAAAGCGAAACTCTTAAAGAGAAATTACGCCTTTTTATTTAAGATTAGTCATAAAGTGGTAAAATGGTGTCAGGTGTGGGGTTTAAAATAAAACCCAATCTGTAGCGTTCCCCAAACACCATTTAAGCACGCCGTTGCTAAAATGTCATTAAATTACGCCATATCATTTAATCCGGGAAGAATCGTGTTACTTTCTACATTAAAGATCCCGGACCGGCACAAAAAACGGGTAAATTTTGCCAAGAAACATAATTTTTCAACCGAAAATGGAGCAGAGAGAAAAAGTCCAAGCCAAGCAAAAGCTGACCGTTAGAAACATGTGCGTGTCTCGAAACGCCTATATAAGGTCCGATGTAAAAGATTAGCAATCAAAACGGTGACTGGTTAAAGGAAAAAAACCCTTGATGGATGGAAGTAGATATGGTTTTTAAAATAATCTATTTATCATCAATTAAAGGTTTAATACCGTGCGAGCAAAAATTATTTGCATCAAAGAGGGCTTGAATTCAAAAACGTAGGGCTTGGTTTAGATCACAATATTATGGGGACGATATATCTAACCCAATCTAGGTTATAATTTTGTCAAATTCATATTATGACATGATATGCCAAACTAATGAGTAAATAAGTAGACAAATACAAAGATATTTTTGTTTTTTACGAAATTAACAAAGTAAGAATATACAGAAAGAAAAAAAAATTACATAAATTGCTAAAATTAGCCACCGCCCTCTGCTCCAAGCATAAATTCACACATCTCCTCATATTTTCGAAAGTGTTGACCAGCATCTCTGCAGAAATGTTACCACATTCTTGGATAATCCTTTCTTGTAATTGTTCTAAATTTGCAAGTGGTGTTTTAAAAATAGTGTTTTTTAAATGAGGAAAACGATGTAATCCATAACCGTTAAACAAGGTGATCTAGTCAATGTCTGATCGAAAACTGATCAATCTGTCGTAGAGAAAATTGCGTAAGTAGTTAATAGTTTCGGCGGCTGTATGGGTGGTTGCACCGTTCTGTTAAAAATATCCAAAACGTAGTTCGTCGTCAAGTAATTGCTCCACAAATGGATTCAAAATATTGTCTCTATACCGCTGTGCTGTAACTGGGTCATGGAAAAAAAAGGACCAAAATTCTTCTTCGGAAAACAGCTAACCAGACACCCAGTTTTTGAGGGTGCACTATGGACTCTACAAAAAAATGGGGATTTTCACTACTCCACATGCGTGTATTCTGAGAATTCACATAACCGGGGAGGTGGAACCAGGCTTCATCCGAAAAAAATGTCAGGTCTTATAAATAATTTCTTTCCAATAAATTTTGGGTAAACCATTGTGAGTAATTCCTGCTTCTTTCAAAATCTGTAGCTTGTATTTCTTGAAATACTTGCAAGGGAAATAAATTTAGCTGCTTCTTAAGAATAGTCATGCATGTTCCATAAGATCTTCTCACTTCTTGGGACAGGCGTCTTATAAAGTTTGTTGGCGTATTTTGCATTATTTCAGGAACGTTTGCAACAAGTTCTTCTGTTCTTACAGATGGTCTTCCTGCTCCTTTTTTGTGTTGTATAGAACATGTTTCCTTAAACATAGCCGCGGTTCTTTTCAGGCAATGATAAAAATTCCCAGCAATGAAAGCAACGTTAGGAAAATGCAACGTTGTGAAAATCGTCCATGCACAAACCGGGATTGTATTGTCACTCACCAGTTACTCTAACCCCGTTTCGAAAATACGCTTCAACCATAAAAATAATACTTATAACAACTGTCAAATCTAACGGATCAGGTAGTTACTGACACCCAACAGGTATTAAGCTCTATGGCTAAACATTACGTCCTTAGATGCAAGGCCCTCTTTGACGCAAATAATGTTTACTCGCACGGTATGTTTGGCAAGGATAATAGTGCCAGTGAAGTAGTAGTTGAAGGGAGGCTTGGCCCCAAGCAACTAGGCTAGTGCGACCTTTTTTGCCAACCCCATTTTACATTATTTGGGTAATGTCAGCCAGATGGGACATACAGTTTTACAGTTGTATTCTTAAAAAAAGCGTACAATAATTCGAATGAGAGGTAAGTTTTGCCATATTTGCGTAAAACTGGCTTATCTAAATAATTGTTTATTGGAGGTTATGACACGTCATAGAATATTAAAAATGCAAAGCATTGGCGTCGGTGTAATTAATTTTCAAACTGCATGCTGGTAAAGTTTGATAAACTTTGACAGAAGAACATAAAAATGCCTCGTCAGTTGTTTAAACTTGACAGGGCTCAAATTATATCAAGAATTGAGGAAGGATGGTCAATGCGTGCTGTAGCGCAGTTATACAATACAAATAAATTAAGCAACGCTGGGAACAAGAAGAATTCTTAAAGAGGAAAATTGGTTCAAGTCGCCCCAAACGTTCCAACCCTGAACAGGGTCCTGTTTTTTTGGCATATTTAAGAAATAATCCATTTGCAATAGCAAGGAATGCTATTATTGATACAGCATTGCCTGCCTCCCAACCTACCGCCAGCAGGAGAGTTAAGGAATCTGAACTAAAATGTCCCCCAGCTGCGAAAAAAACTGTTTCTTACCGAAGAACAGCGACAATCAAGGATTGTTTTTGCTTTAAATTATATATAATATATCGCAATCCTCAATTTGGAACAGGGTCATTTTTACTGTTGAAAAGACGTTCCAGTCGACTTATAACGGACAAATTCGTGTGTACCGTCCAAACATTACCATGTTTGAAGAGCAATATACTAACACCCTCACTTCTAGACATGGACGTTTCTCTGTAAATGTATATGGGGCTGGATAAGTGTTCATGGACCTGGTGTTTGCTGGCGAATAGAGGGAAGATTTAATGCTGGAAAGTACATTAATATTTAGTCCCGATATCAATGAAATTAAAAATATTTGGGGTATAATCGTAAAAAATATAATCGAAATTTTAGGCCTTCAATTCAGAAGATTTATGGTAAATAATACATGCGTGCTGGGAAGAGCTTGCTCCAAATATTGTATTAAATATAATTCAGTCAATTCCGAATAGACTGGCTTAAGTAATAGAAAAACAGGAATATATGACCAAATACTAGATTTTATTTATTCTTGTTAAAGGGTTTTTGTTTCTATTGTAATTTTTATAAATGTAGACCACGACGGCCAACTTGGTTGACAAGTTGTCTACCTTTCGATTATTACCATTGTGACTGCCTTTTATATTGGAGTTAATTCCGCTCATATGGCGCAACTGTGTATCGATGGCCGCTTAACTTTTCTAAGAGGCTTTTAATACATCCTACCGCTGTTGTCGGGATTGTTTGGTTTATGGCTGCCCGTAGGACGAAACGGCCGTCGTGGTCTACCCGCCTCAGGATGTCCATTGTGCTTGGATCCCTGTGTATTCCAATATAAAAAACAGTTACACACGTGTCCGATAGGCCACAATTATTAGCTTTTAATTTTTTTCGCAGACACTTTACAGGGTGTTTCTTAATAAGATGCAAATATCTAAGGAGCTTATTATAGGGCCCATTTTAAGAAAAAAACTTTATACAAACATACATGTTCTAAAATTCTTAACTGTTGAACTACAGGGTGCGAAAAAAAAAATTTTTTTAATGATAACTTTGGTATGACCCTGTATATTTTTGTAAAACGTGGTACGCATCTTTTATGAATCAAAAGGCGTTTACTGCTGTACAACATAATTTTTTATTCTTGCCAGTGGCGTTCGTGCGGGATTTGAACTGCATCATTTTAAAGAGAAAAGTGTTACGCCACTGCTTTTTCTTTACATAAAAATGATTTTTCAAATCCTTATTCCTTACTGAGCAAATCTGGTCTCTTCATTTTGATTCATTTGACGTATGGTTTCCGCATAAAAAAATATAATATATTGATTTGAACATTGTCATAACGTAAAATATCTAGTAGGTAAGAATCAGATTTTGTTTTGTACACATTTACAGTTTTGACAGCAGTTGTCTACCTAGTCTAATTGGTACGTATTTAAGTCATTAAAATTAACAATATTATTAAAAAAACATAGTCCATTTTACGAATTCTGAGTTCGCAGATATATTTCTTAAAACTTTAGCACCCTGTAGTTCAACAGTTAAGAATTTTAGAACATATGTTTATATGAAGTTTTTTTCTTAAAATGGGCTCTATAATAAGCTCCTTAAATATTTGCATCAAGAAACACCCTGTATATTATCTTCTAATTCTTAAATTTAACATTCTCTACAGTGTGACCAGTAAAGTCCGCATCATATGGATTTTTTTCTATTAATAATAATAATAATAATAATAATAATAATAAATCGACTTTTATTCTTGATAAATTGCAAATTATAACAAATATATTCAACGTATATATGGTAAAGACACAGCCATAGCAAGGCGAGATTTAGCTGCAATAGCTACTCTTGCATCGAACCGTGCATGGCTGCGTAAATACAAACGAGCAAAAGAAACAAAAATACTATCTACATAAGAAGTACTTAACTACTAAAATTGGAATATAAAAATAAATAAATATAAATAAAAACACATAATTACTTATATAATGATTATGATACAAGTTAATTTTATAGCAATAAAAAGCCAACATATTTGAGGACTAAGCAGCGTTGGTCATTTGAGAAGTTAGCAATACATTCCTATATCTTCTTTTAAAATTCTCGGGGCTTAACAGTTTTAGTTCGCTTTCCAAACTATTATAAATATGTGGCGCCCGATAGCTAAAGCATCTCTGCAACAAGGCTGTCCTATGTTGTGGAATATAAAAGAGGAACCTGTAACGAGTACTTCGTTGATGGATTTGGCTTCCAGGAACGAGCAAGTTATACAGAAAAGAAGGAGACCCAGTAAGAACAATTTTATGGACGAACACTGCAAAATGAAGTTTCCTTCTGTTTTCCATATTAAGCCACTTAAGCTCAAGCAATGAGTTCGATATGTGATCATATTTTCTTAGTGAACACACATAGCGACAACATGAGTTTTGCACCTTTTGGATCCTTTTCCTTTCTAGAAGGGTTAGGAAAGAGTAATAAACAAATGAACAGTAATTAAAATGTGACAGCACCAATGATTCAGACAAAGTCCTCCTAAGACTTTTGGACAAAATATGCCTGTTTGCATATAATATTTTTAGTCGATAGAAGGCTTTTTGGATGGTTTTATTTACTTGTTCATTAAACTTTAGCTTTGAATCAATCATAATGCCTAGAGATTTCGCAACATTTTTCACTGGTAAAGAAATTCTATCAATCTGTAGTTGTACTGTCTTGGCTATGTCAGGCATTTTTCGGTCACCAAAAAACAAAACCACTGACTTGCTTGGATTTAGAACCAAGTTATGTTTTTTCGAGCATTCAGAAATTTTATTGAGTTCTTCATTTATTATAAACTCACCAATATGGTGTTCAATAGGGAAAAAGCTGTAAACTATTTGGGTGTCATCAGCGTAAGCCTGGTAGGAACAATATTTAATACCATTCAATATATCAGCCGTGTATATAATGAACAACAGCGGTCCCAGAATAGAACCCTGAGGCACACCTGACAACACCGGTCTCGCTGATGACCTCTCTCCGTCCAACATCACAATCTGTTTTCGATCACTTAGATAGGAAAGTACAAAATCAATGGCTGACTGCAAAAAACCATAATGTTTAAGTTTTGAACAAAGAAGATCATGGTTGATAGTATCAAAAGCCTTTGAGAAATCTAGTAACACCAGAGTCGACACCCTACCAGAATCCAAATCCTTTCCGATTGTGTTCAAAACTCCTGAAAGGGCAGTAGCTGTACTATAGCCCTTTCTAAAACCAGATTGCGCTTCGGGAATAATTTTATTGTCTGTAACATATTTATTAATCTGTGAATAAACTATCTTTTCAATAATTTTCGATAAAACAGGGAGCAGGCTTATCGGCCGCAGATCCGTATAGGCATCAGGGTTAGTTATCTTTGGGATAGGCTGTATAATTGAAGTTTTCCATTCCTTAGGAAAGTAACTACGTTCAAGACATATATTAACTATGTGAGTGATGTATGGATCAATAAATGGCGAACAATACTGAAGCATCGACCGCGTTATGCCATCGGATCCGAATGCATTTGATTTGATACTGTAAAGTGCCTGATTAATTTCCTGAACTGTTACAGGGTTAAAATTAAAGTTAGTGTTGGAAAAGGGCTCTGAATTATCATACTTATATATTAGTTCATCGCATTTGCCTTCATTAAAAACCGAAGCAAAATATTTATTAATTGCATTTACATCTGTCAAATGGTGAGGTATTTCTTGTCTGTTGGAGCTTTTCACATTTAGATCCGTCAGCACTTTCCAGGTTTTCCTTGCATCACCTCCATCAACCACGCCACCAATAAATGCCTTTTTACGTCTGCGAATTAGGGCCAATGTCGCGTTTCGCAATGCTTTATATTGTTGCCAATCTTCATTTGATTTAGTACGTTTATAAGCCGCCAGTGCATTATCGCGATTTTTCATTAAAATTCTAAGGTCTTCGGTCAACCAAGGAGCTTTGGGTTTGGTAACGCGGGCTGTTGTTAGAGGAGAATGCCTATCAAAAATATGTGTAATAATTTCATTAAAATACTGAATTTTATGCTCTATATCGTTTATATACAGTATGTCATTAAATGGCAATGCAGTCAACTCGTTATAAAATAGATCATAATTAAAGTTTCTAAAATTTCTGTAAGTTATAATTTTAGGTTTGAATTTAACTACCTTCACATTTAGCTCACAAACTACCATTCTATGATCAGATATGTCCTTTGAGTCCAGAACATTTGAGCTTTTTACTAGCTCCCTATCAGAAATAAAAATAGGATCCAGAAGGGTCGCTGCATTACCAGATATCCTCGTAGGCTCATCAATCACCTGAGTAAATCCATAAGATTCAAAGCAATGGGTAGCAGGATTATCGAGGTTTAGAATATTGATATTAATATCACCCATACATATAACACAGTCAACAGATGGTACTACAAGAGACAATACATTATCAAGTTGATCTAAGCCAGCCCTAACATTACTCGCAGGTGGTCTGTAAAACACAGAAACAGCAAACATTCTACTATTTACTTTAAACTTTATCCATAATTGTTCAATATCAAGCTGCTCGCAGTCTGCCTCAATCATCGTAGCCTTTATGTTTGTATTTATATAAATAGCAACTCCTCCTCCTCTGGTTAATCGATCCCTACGGAAAAGCCTATACCCATTTATATAAAAAGCCTCATCACCAGTTTCACGAGACAGCCAAGTTTCAGAGACCGCAAGTACATCAAGATGTTGTTCATTTATCAGATCAATCAATCGATCAAACCCCGTATACAGCGACCTAACGTTCAAATGGCCAACTCTCAAATTACTCTTCATATTACTTAATTAAAATAAAACAACAACAATTAATACTAAGATCCAAATTAAATCCTACAGCCATAAAATAACAAATTATTACCGCTAAGCTTACTACAAAACTAAATACAGCAATCTACTTTTTTAACGATTGTAGGCGTGTTTTAGGTCTTTCCGCGGTTTTGAATTGATTTTGTGGCGTACCAGATCGATTAAAACTTCCTTGATTTTTGGCCCTGCTACTATCAGCGGTATCGTGTCGTGCTGAGCCTGCTGGATTTGTGTTTAGCGAAGCCCCAGATGGGCCCGTTGCAGGAGTCACCGGTGCCGACAGTAACACCTCGGCTGCTGTGGCAACTAGTTGTTCGGCAACGATCGCTGATGACGCTGATATCTCGGAGGTGTTGTCCGTATCAGAGAACTGCCTGGTAGGAGTAGCCGGCGTACTTAAGGACTTCCTAGGTGGCGGAGGAACGAAAACGTTGTCCTCGTCGTCGGACGTTATATGTTTATTCACGAGCTGTTGGTACGTAAAAACTTCGTCGCCTATGTAAAGTTTATTATTTCGAATACGGGCAATTAGGTTTTTCTGTTTGGCTTCCCTTAGGTTCGAAACTAGCACCTTATTTATTTCACGATCTTTTTTGTTTAGATCGTTAGCGATAAAAATTCCTGTATTTTTCAGCTTATGGACGTTTTTAAAGATAATAGTTTTAGTCACATATGATGTGAGTTCCAAAACCAATGGAGATTTAGAGTTACGATTGGATCCAGCAAGATACACGTTTTTGATATCGCTTAGTGAAAGCTTGACCTGAATGAGACTATTTAGTTTCGAAATTACCCACGTAGCCAAGCTAAGAGTATTGTTCTCTTGAGGTGGCTGAATGCCAAATATAACAATGTTGCTTTTCCTAGCCAGGCGCTCCAGTTGATCAATCCTCTCTTCCAGCTCCGTATTTTTATTCTTCAGTGTTTCCAAATCAGCAGATATATGCTTTATCTTTAAACCAAGATCAACAGATAAATTATCAATAATTCCCTTAACTTCATTATTGCTCACTTCTAACAACTTTTTTATTTCCTGAAGCTGTGCAGAGTTACTAATATCATTTGCGTTATTCATCTCAACAGTTGGTCACTGGTAACTTCTACCCCACAATTCCCTACTCGCTCCGAGAACACTCTCATTGATACACGGAGCCTTCGGCAACAATGGCACACCTTTTGGCGGGAAACTATGACAGTTCACAATAAACAATAACAGAAAAACAATAATAGTCGAGATACTAAAACACTGCCCCCAGAGCAAGGGTGTACTTACGGGAAAGGTAGAAATAATTAGTTTAGTTAAAACAGCTCCACACTAATAATTATTTTACGTTTGATTCACTCAAAATCCAGAAAATCCGGGCACACAATAACAATAACTACACAGTGTTGCCAAAATCTCAATCTCAATCTCAATCCTATATATTAATCCTATTCCTATATATTCCTATATCCTAATCCTATATATTAATAGCTTTATTTGAAATTTGACTTTGGCAGTAAGTTCTGCTTCGATCTAGATGAATAGTAGTCACGTAATTTTAAATTTTTCCAAAAAATAATTCAGAAGTGAGGTTATTTCTGAAAATATCGAAAAAATTATTAGAAAAATTAGCTGCATAAGATAATTTTGATTTTTTACCCATATTTTATAAATTGTACCGCTTTTGCAAAATAAGACTCAACGCAACCTACATAAAACTTCTTAGTTTTGACAATGTTTTATTTCAGATACATTTTCTTTAAAGCAGCGCCATATTAACCCTTAACTGGTATCGTAATTTTAGTAGTCGTAACTGGTATCGTCGGGTCAATTCTGACCCGACATTTTTTTAAATTATATAAAAAAAAGGACTAAATCAAATTGAAGTTCTTATATATTTATTATTATATCCTTATGTAAGAGCATTTTTTAAACAAAGAGCTGGCTGCAAAAGTTTAACATAAAAATGTATCGTGCAAAAGTAAAAAAACTGTGTATTCCTTATCTAAAAATGTACTGATCTATAATAATGTACTAAAACTAAAAATGTAAATTATTCAAAAAAATTTTTTTTTGTTAGTTCAAAGAAAGTGCTGTTCTTTCAAATAGTTAAAGACTTATTGATATAAAACCAAAAACAAAAAAATGTGCAAGGACCTTTTAAGACATATTACCAGATTACACTAGAACCGCCGACTTAGAGTGCTATTAATCGACTGCCACTCAACAGGCTAACGCATCTGCGTGTTTTAGGAGAACTCCCAATGGCTGTGATTATTTCGCGCTTATTTGGAAAAAATACGATGGGAAATTTATCAGCTCGGGTCCAAAGTGACACGACGATACCAGTTAAGGGTTAAATGTGTGTTTTTTTATAAAATCAAAATTGAGCTATTAAAATTTGGTTGCATGGGATGCAAAGTTTATTTTTTTTTGACCCTGTATAATGTAACTTCATAAAATAAGTATTTTTTAAAACGTAGTTTGTGCATGTGGGCTAGAAACTGCATTTAAAAAAACTTTTTCTAATAACTTTTTTCGATATTTTTAGAAATATTTTTGGATAAAATTAAAATTTGACAGATAATGCGAATCACGTGACTACCATTTTTTGCTTAATTTTCATCTTGATTGAAGTAGAACTTGATGCCAGAGTCAATTTTCGAATAAGGCTATTACTAAAAAAAAATCCCATATGAGGCGGACTTTACTGGTTACACTGTATACTTTTCCTAATTTTAACTATCCACCCATTAAAATTTACCTTCCTACTTTTTTATCTCTAACTGCAACAAAGTATCTTTCATTTGTATCAATAATAGGTAAAACGAATTCTTATTACCTATCTTGAATTTTTCCCCGGATTTTTGAGTTTCCATAAAGTAACACAATTTCCTTTTATCGTATATACGGAAAAAATTAGGTTACCTTGCGGAGCCATATTTTCTACTTCTCAAACTAGAACAAAGAGCCGACGAAAGAAAGACAAAAATACGTCGCTATAAAGAATAATCTAAGCGAGACAGTCATTGGGATCCATGCACCTCGTAAGGCTTGATACTTTTTTGTTGAAAGTATGCTTTTGAAAGCTCCATTTTTATATAACTCTCTGAAGAAAGATTTTGTTTGATATTCACAGACTAGCTGATTTGTTATTTAAGGCACCTGTATTTAAAATTAAGATAAGTTGTAATATGCATTGGTTTAGATTAATAAGCTAAAAGAGAAGGGGCATATAACCGAATTTATTATACAGGGTGTCTGGAAAAAGTAGGTCAACCCGTTAACCATATATTCCTGGAGCAAAAACAATACTACTTTTATTATGCCATTTTTTATTTTTGACCCTCATATTCGATATAGTTAAAGTGGATCTTTTCCCGTGCGTCATCACTTTCACGTCATCAAAATCGTATGAATCAAATCAAAATTACGAGACGAAAAAAGTCAAAACTAAGTCTAAGTTCATAAAATAGACGTGCCTGCCTACCGTTTGACGTACCTACATAATATCCCGAAAAATTATTATTTATTTTAAGTTTAGCTTCACAACTGTGTAAAAAATGTGTTTGAATTATAGAAGTGGTAGGTGGCGCCACGGTGCAAATAATTTTTTTGATGATAGGAACTTTTAAATTTTGTGGTTCTTAAATATAATTAATTTTTGATCAAATTATGTCCCATTAAATTTTTTTGATAAATCCAACATGAACGGAGATATTTGGGCTTAAGGTTGAATTCTCAACGTCGTTCAATCTATTGCCAACCTATAACCTATTTCGCGTTGATCTTTTAAGTTTATTATTTTAATAACTAACATTTAACAATATCGTCGGTACATTATTTAGGTAGTATCTGATATATTACAAAAATATCAATTTATTTTATTGCTAATTTTGGGAGAATTGTATAGTGAAAGAACAATGAGTGACAATGACATAATAATGTTAAAAAAAATCTTACCCGATATTTTTCGCTATACAATTCTCCTAAAATAAGTTATGAAATTCCTTGATATTTATTAAATATGTCAATTATTACCTATAGAATATCAAGTCGATACTGATTTTCTTTAAATTTTGTATAAAAGCTAGAAAACATAAATAAATCCACGCGAAATAGGTTATAGGTTGGCAAGCATGTTAATACCTTAAGTTTTTTTTAAAAATAATTTTAACGAGTATTTTAATTATAAATATTTTTAATATCCTTTAGCAGATTTTAATTTAATTTTGGTAATGATAATTTTAGTGATAAAACGCTCGTGTAGTGCTAAATTATTACGTCCAGTGACGTCTCAGGGGGCGCCTTAACAAATAATATTGGCAAAAAATAAGACGCTACCTACTTACTGAGTTTTTGGTAATTTATTTATTTTTTTCGGATTAAGCAACTAAAAATATCCGTTTCTTGTCTGTTAAATTGTGTTTATATCTTGCTTCGTTTTCGAGAATTAAAAATAAATCAATTTTATTGCATATCTCTGGAAAACGAAAATTATTAAATAATTAATACGTTGTATTTTTTGCTATTAATCAAAATATTGAGAGTTTGCTAAACCGAATTATTATATCAATTTGCTATGTGTGTGTATGAAAACGGCAATAAATTTGAACACCTCATTCGACCCCATTAGTTAGTTTTTAGTATTTTCTTTAATAATTTTGTATAATTTCTCATCAGTTCTTTTATAAAATTTAAAACTTAACAATTATATTTAATTTTATTATCCTTTAATGTTTCAACTTTGCTTTTAAACAACAAAAAACGCAACGTATCAATTTATTTAATGATTTTTGTTTTTCAGAGATATGCAATAAAATTGTTTTTATTTTTATTTCTGGAAAACGAAGCAAGATATGAAAAGAATTTACCAAACAAGAAAAGGATATTTTTAGTTGCTTAATACGAAAAAAATATAAAAATTACCAAAAACTCAGTAGCGTCTTATTTTTTGCCGATATTATTTGTTAAGGCGCCCCCCGAGACGTCACTGGACTTAATAATTTAGCGCTACCAGAGCGTTTCATCACACAAATTATTATTACCAAAATTAAATTTAAATCTGCTAAAGGATATTCAAAATATTTATAATTTAAATACTCGTTTAAATTATTTTTAAAATAACTTAACCCCAAATATCTCCGTTCATGTTGGGTTTATCAAAAACTTTTGTTGGACATAATTTGATCAAAAATGAATTATCTTTATGATTCATAACATTTAAAAGTTCCTGTCATCGAAAAAAATTATTTGCACCGTGGCGCCACCTACATCTTGTATTATTCAAACACATTTTTTATACAGTTGTGAAGCCAATCATAGAGGCTAAAAACTTGCGCTTACAGAATTTACATGCCACTTTCAGTTTTCGAAATAATTGGCCTGGGAGTTTTTATTGAAACACCCTGTATAGGGACTTCAAAGTTTTAAATTCAAAACTAATTTTTTTGAATAGATCGAGCATTTCTATAGTACGGAAGTCACTGGCGCACATACTAAAAAATAGGAGAGGTCAGTGTGTATTGAACTTCCCCCTCCCCCTCCCCCTCCCCTAATTTGGCTATTTTACAATTGTTTTTATTTTGTTTTTTTTCAAAAGATGTAACTCTTTATGCTGAAGCAATATACCAAATTTGAAAATATAATCTTGTTAAAAAATACTCTACTCGTTTTTGGGCTAATGGGGTTGCCTATTTAAAAATGCATGTTGAATAATGAACCATCATCAGCATCATTAATGATTTTAAGGTTTAGTTGTATTGAGCCCATGGTAAGGTGTTTCGTATTTTTTTTAACTGTATAAAGAGTATCATATTGCCAACTTCACCTAAAAGCCCCTTAACTGTATATCCAGGTTTCATCCAGAAAAACAAGTTTTAAGGGAAATTGAGCGTTTCCGTTATTCTTAAATTCTTTGTAAAATTCTACTCTTTTTGGGTTATATGGGGTTGCTTTATTAAACGCCTGTTTGATACAGTACATTTCTTCATTCATCATTCTTCAAACCATTTCTCAAAGATTTCACTATTCATCTTTCATTTACACTTTTACTAGATTTTAGACCAGATTTGAATATCAAATTAGCATTATTCACAAATCCATTTTCTGAACCAGCATGTGGAATAATATACCGTACACCCTCTGACGATTTTTTTAAACTGTTTTAACTGTAGGAAGAGCATCATCTTGTCAACTTTGCATAAAGGCTCCTTTACTTTATATCCAGGTTTCATCCAGACAAGCAGGTTTTAAGGAAAATTGATAGTTGCCGTTATTCTTTAATTCTCTTAAAAATTCTACTCGTTTTTGGACTATACAGGGTGTCCCGAAATTAGCGTGCAATATTTCCAGGGCGTAAACTATATCCAAAAATATGACAAAAATGTCCTATAAACATACCCCGAGAAATGCTCCTTTAGGGGGCTAGAGCCCCTCAAAGCTGGTCCGGAAGGAAGTATTTTTTTATAATAGTATGGAAACCCTTAAAGATAATGACATAAAAATTGGTACGTGCCTTCCAACCGATAAACTGTACATAACAGTTAGTTTAGAATGAAAATATTTCTTCCAGTGGCGTCGCACGGAGTGGGGCTGAGGGTAAATATTATCCTATATTTTTTATTTCTAGGATTTTTTAATTTTAAGTACAATATTTTAAGAACCTCGAGTTTTTTCTTTAAAAAAGTACCCCTCGTTTTATTTCGATAGGAGGCACCGTTTTCAAGTAAAATTAATTTTAAAATAAAACGTATTTTTCAAAAGAAAGGTTAGTCCATATGAGTTCAGGTAAATCCGAAAGTTAGCGTGCAATATTCCTAGGGCGTAAAGTACATCCAAAAATATTACAAAAATGTTCTATAAACATACCCTTAGAAATGCTCCTTTAGAGGACTAGAGCCTCTCAAAAGGGGGCAACAGAGAACTCACAGATATTCATTTTGTGTATGGATTTTGTAATGGTTGTTCTACTGCCGCTGCAATAGAGTACAGGAGGCGATTTCCGCATAGAAGAATACCTAGCCGTAGAAGATTTGCTACGGTCCATCGAAATTTAATAGAAAATGGATCATTTCAAAGACTTCATGCTATTACGAAAAAAAAATTTGCCCCCCTTTGAGAGGCTCTAGTCCCCTAAAGGAGCATTTCTGAGGGTATATTTATAGAACATTTTTGTAATATGTTTTGATTTTATAGAACATTTTTGTAATATGTTTTGATGTACTTTACGCCCTAGGAATATTGCACGCTAACTTTCGGATTTACCTGAACTCATATGGACTAACCTTTCTTCTGAAAAATACGTTTTATTTTAAAATTAATTTTACTTGAAAACGGTGCCTCCTATCGAAATAAAACAAGTGGTACTTTTTTAAAGAAAAACTCGAGGTTCTTAAAATATTGTACTTAAAATTAAAAAATCCTAGAAATAAAAAATATAGGATAATATTTACACTCAGCCCCACTTCGTGCGACGCCACTGGAAGAAATATTTTCACTCTAAACTAACTGTTATGTACAACTTATCGGTTGGAAGGCACGTACCAATTTTCATGTTATTATCTTTAAGGGTTTCCATACTATTATAAAAAAAGACTTCCTTCCCGGCCCTCTTTGAGGGGCCCTAGCCCCCTAAAGGAGCATTTCTCGGGGTATGTTTATAGGACATTTTTGTCATATTTTTGGATATAGTTTACGCCCTAGAAATATTGCACGCTAATTTCGGGACACCCTGTATAGGGTTGCTCTATTAAAAAACGCCCATTTAAATTTTAATTATTTTAAACAGTCCGCTAATGAACCAGTGGATATTTCAACACCATCAATGGTTTTAAGTTTTAGTTGTATTGAGAGAATGGTAACGTGATCACCTTATCTACAGGGTGGCCCTTTAGTGTGGCAAAGAACAATAGCTCCGTTACTATTTCAAATACATTAAAAATATTAATACAAAAGTTGAAGGGCAGTAAGTGACTTATAACGTAAAATTATTTTTAACTCTATAGGGTGGCTCAAAAAAGTGGAACAAGAAAAAATGTACTTTTTTCAAATGGAACACCCTGTATATTTTTTCATTTTTAAATTCTACATAGAATTATAATTATTTTTTATTAAATACATTATTAGTCTATACTTTATAGTTTCCGAGATATTGACTCTTGAAAAGTGACATTTTTGAACTTTGACAGCTTCTAGCTTTCTAACAGTACGTCTTAGAGCAAAACGGCTTACATGTCCCTATCTTTAATTTTTATTATCTTCCCAAAAAAATCAACTTCCGGTTAAACCGGATGTTACTCGAAAGCAGGAAATATAGTTGTTCCGGTTTAACTGGAAGTTGATTTTTTTGGGAAGATAATAAAAATTAAAGATATGGACATGTAAGCCGTTTTGCTCTAAGACGTACTGTTAGAAAGCTAGAAGCTGTCAAAGTTCAAAAATGTCACTTTTCAAGAGTCAATATCTCGGAAACTATAAAGTATAGACTAATAATGTATTTAATAAAAAATAATTATAATTCTATGTAAAATTTAAAAATGAAAAAATATACAGGGTGTTCCATTTGAAAAAAGTACATTTTTTCTTGTTCCGCTTTTTTGAGCCACCCTATAGAGTTAAAAATAATTTTACGTTATAAGTCACTTACTGCCCTTCAACTTTTGTATTAATATTTTTAATGTATTTGAAATAGTAACGGAGCTATTGTACTTTGCCACACTAAAGGGCCACCCTGTATACGCTCTCTTATGGTGTGTTCATGGATTTCGTGAAATTGTCGACTACACTGTTAAAAGAAAAGAATCAAATTTAACTTTTTTTTTATGTCCCAGAAAGTCCACTCCCGTTTTTTTGTTAATCTGATTTTATTGTGCAGTAAAAATTACAACTTAATTAGTTAATTTAACACATTTTTTATTATAGTATTAACTTATTTTATAAATCGTATTCCTAAAGCAACTGCAAAAAAAAATTACATTAACTAATTGCGAAAAGTTACGTTGAAACAAATCTGCAGTATATTTCACTGTTTCATTTAATCAAATTAACAGCTCGCCATGAATAAATATAACTTTCATACGTGATTTATTTCGATTTTAAGGCATAAGTAAAGACAAATACTTAAAAAAATCACTTTAAATAAACCAAAGCAGTAGTAGCTTAATTATTGTTTAGAAAAGTTGTATTTATTAAATCAAATAGTCGTTTTGCATAAATAAACTTGATTTTTATAGTTAGTTTAGTTCTTGAAAAATTGCTTTACCCTTATTAAATGAACTAAACCAAGCTTGTCCTTTTAAACATTGCTGCTGTAAAAGTCAATTCATCAGTTTATGAAATAAAAAGGCCATTAAAATGTTTATAAGAGTTTAATAAGTATATTAAAAATAAATTAGACATAGTATAATGTTATAAAACTTAGATTTAAAAAATATAGTGCCTTAAACAAATACTCTGTATTTAACTTATCCATGGCCCAACCATGGCCCATTCCTTTACATTATTGTACTCCATTACCATCATGAGGGAAGGGGCGGGTGGATTAACGGCATTATTGATAATGTCAATTGGAAAGACTAAAAGAAAATAAGAATAGCAGATGTCAGCAAAAGGTTTTTTTTACATTTGTAACTATATTAAAGGCCGGTTTATGCAACATTCCGTAAATTTAAGAATAATATTAAAAATACATCCTATCTATCCTTTAAAAACTTACTCAAAAACTAATACCTACTGTTTTAAGCAAATATTCTTACAATACAAACTTACAATGTTAGGTATGTAAAATAAGGTACCTAAGCCAATTATTACCAAGTTCCTAATATTGCCACCCAAACCAAAATCATGAAGTCATTACTCTTGCGGCCGGTATACGTACTAAACCATTCTTAGGAATAAAATCCCATTACCCATTCCTTTACATTCTTGTACTTCATTACCATCATGAGGGAAGGGGCGGCTGGATTAGCGGTATTATTGATAATGTCCATTGGAAAGACTAAAAGAAAATAAGAATAGCAGACGTCAGCAAAAGGTTTTTTTTTACATTTGTAACTATATTAAAGGCCGGTTTATGCAACATTCCGTAAATTTAAGAATAATATTTAAAATATCAATGAGAATAAAAATAAAGCAATACTTACTTATAAGCGTCAGTTAAAAACAATGTCAGGTTAACGTATACACAAACAATTTTATCTCGTCCGAATGTGTCGAAGACTAAGACTCGCAGAAAATAGACTTCCCTTCCTTGACCAGTGAGCAGAGGGTTTTCTTTGATTGACTAGATAAATATTTAGATTTACTCCTTTTAAATGTAGATTTTACTACTAAACAGTTCTGACCAGCATATTCGATTATTACTAAAATATCGATTTGACTTACTGGGTTGTTATTAAAATAAATATTACTATTATTTTATGTTGAAACAACTGAGAAAAATATGTTGTATTAACTCTCTTTTAGTGTAAAATTTTAACTAAAAAGATATTTATAATGATTATAAACTTAATCAAAGTTACTAGTATTTGATTTATTTGAACCGTAAAAGTATTGCATGTTAATTTTAGTTAGCTGTTATGTTAAAACGACTTCCGGAAAAGTTAGTTCTTAAAATCTGATTTTTACTAAACACAAAAGAGTTAAAATAACTATACATTTTAGGTAAAATTTGATTTATTTTAATTGATTATAAATTTTTTTGATTCTCACGTCCAGGATTTCTAACAGTGTACGGGATGACAATAGCAACATTATTGCAATTCCTTAAATCTACATCCTTCTCTATCCCCTTTACCTTAATTCGTTGGATTGTTGAACACGAAACTCCCAAAGCATCAGAAACTCTCTTAAACAGAGGCAGAGGTATTTATAAAAACGTTGCCATATATTTTTCATGTTTTTTTCCTTTTCCTTTTCCTATTAGTAGAGAAATACCCAGATACTTCAAGTGTGACTGAGATGACGTCCAAGATTTTTGCTTTTGTTTTTAAATTTAATAATTTTATAAAGATATTTTTTATAATCTGAGTCATATTTTCTGTACACCAATTTATCAGACAAAATGATGAAGCTCTTTCGAGCTTGATCATAAGGCGATGTTCCAGAAATATCAGGTAATCGCATTAGCCCTGTTAGACACGTACGGGTAATATTTCAAATATTATGTTCGATAAACGAGATATATATATATATATATATATATATATATATATATATATAATACGTAGGAGGCTTTTTCTGTTGACATGGGGATTTTTTTAAATAAAATATTTATAGAATATGATGTACGAGGGTTTGATTTAGGAGTTTTGACAACATTGCTGTGATATTCTAGTTTAGGCAGTTTTTTCTATAGGATGCGCAATAAAAAACTATAGTCTATTTCAAAAAGGTGTAGAGTAATAAAAGCTCATTAGGTATGCAAAGGGATTACAGAGTGACCCAACAAATATTTAAGCCACTTTCATAATTTGACATTGATTTCATTGCAAAATTCTTTCTATTGTTGTCTATTCACAAACACTGAAAATGGTGTGATAAAGGTAGGATATTTGTAAAAAGCAAATAATTTTATTTTAACACAATAAAAATGAGGCATTATGGACATAGTATTAGCTACACTTATTTTTTATTAAATATAAAAAAAATACAAAATACAAAATACAAAAATTACATTATGCAGAAATTATATTATAAAAAATCATAATATTCTTCGTCATCTAAGGAACTGTCACCTCCTGTTGACGTTATAATTAACGGGTCGGCGGTCCGATCGATCAGGTGGTCAAGATCCCATATTTTCTTCTCTTCTTTAATGACATGATGGACTGCTTTTCGCCAGTTCTCTAGTGTCACTTCCTTAATGGCTTGCTCAAATAGTAGCTTAACGTCTTTCATTTTGAATGTCGTGTTGTGTCTTGCTATAAATCCTTTTACTTGCGCCCATAAAAGTTCTATAGGATTTAGTTCGCAATGATATGGCGGTATGCGTAGAACAGTTACACCATGTTTTTCTGCTATATTTTCCACGGCATATTTCATAAAACGATGTTTGTGTAAATTTGCTATAGCTAATAGTTCCTTCTTTATCAAATTATCTTCAAACTCAATAGTTTTGATGGATAACCAGTCGATAATTTCTTGTGTTCTCCAAGATGAAGTTGGAGTCTTCTCTGTGCGTCGTGAATGATAGGTTGCGTTATCCATAACTAGGTACTTCTGAATCAGCTGGAAGATATGTTATCATTTCACCAAAATAGTCTTTAAAAACATTCGAATTCATGTCCTCGTGATAATCTCCCGTATTGATCGACTGAAAGGTTAGCAAACCTTCTTTAAAAAATCGCTTCCAATATGGGCAATTATTAGTCTCTTCCCTTTAACTGAAGGCACCTTAATACCCGTTGACAGGCCTTCCATGAAAGCTTGGCGAGCACTGGTTACATTTTTATCTTGCCACAATTTTGGAACTATATAGCCTTCATTAATCCACGTCTCATCAAGATAAAAGATTTTCTTCTGCTCTCTTCTGTACTGCTTTATACTTTTTAAGTATTTTCGTCTCCAGCAAACAATTTCATCGCCATCCAGTAAAAGTGATTTACGGTTATGCTTTTCCCAGACAAAATCCATATTTTTTAAAGTGGTCCATAGATTCTTATCTAGGGTGGGTATTTCTTTTTTAAAATAAAAAGAGTGAACTTTTCTTCGAACTACACATTTGGTTTCTTCATCAAGGACTTTTACTGGTCTGCCTGGACTTTTCTTGGGAGGTTTTACTTGACCTGCTGTCTTTCTCTCTAGCAATAAATTAAAAATGGTGGACTTTCCAACTCCAGTCATTCGGAAATATCGGTCGACAGTTTATTGTACAGTAAAAGTCGGGTAATCGTATTTTATGCAATCATGTACATTTAAAATAATAACTTTTTCACTTACTGATAGTGGAGAATTATTGGAACATCTTTTTCTTGGTGTGAATATCGCCATTTGATTACTAATCTTAATCTGTGAATGTTATATACGGCTTAACAGCAAATACTGATGCGTTAAACTAAACAAATATACTTATTTAGGTCATACACACACATGATATATGAAGTTTATTCCAAATTAGCACCTATTTATATGATCAGCCCATGAGGCCAAAGCCAAACTCGGTACCTGTTAAATGGTACCTCTTAAACGCAAAACGTTACTTTATAATCTACTAATTAACTAATCCCTATACAATATTTCGATTTTGACACTTCAGGCCAGAAAATATACCTTTTAAAATTAAAAATAAATAATTTAATGCACAAAGTTTACCTGCGCCTATGGCCGACACCGAAGTTGAGCCGAACTGGATGGAATTTCCCATTTTATTACTCTACACCTTTTTGAAATAGACTCTAGTAATAAAATTAGTGTTCAAGTTTGAGACCTTTCCATAGAACACTATATACGGGGTGATTCACGTTATACATACTACGCCTATTAGAAAATCTCGGAAATGAGTGAAGTAATAATTTTTAAAATTTAATAGCAAGTATAATTAACTTTCATCTTTTAAAATATTATACAGGTTGTACGAAAAAAGGTAATTTTATTAATTATATTTCCATAGCAAAACTAATATGACTTTATTAATGCCATTTTGCATTTTTGACCCTTATGTTCGATATACAGTGTGACCAGTAAAGTCCGCATCATATGGGTTTTTTTTATTAATAGCTTTATTTGAAATTTGTCTTTGGCATCAAGTTCTGCTTCGATCAAAATGAAAATTAAGCAAAAAAATAGTAGTCACGTGATTCGCATTATCGGTCAAATTTTAATTTTTTTCAAAAAATAATTCAAAAGTGGGGTTATTTCTGAAAATATCAAAAAAAGTTATTAGAAAAAGTTTTTTTAAATGCAGTTTTTAGCCGACATGCAAAGTTTTAGCTGCATACGATAATTTTGATTTTTTTACCCACTACTAAAAGGTATTTTCCACTTAATGAACACTTTACTGATGACACTGTGTTCTTAATGTTAATTTTTTTTTTAATTGATACACACATTTGTAATACACTTCGTCTTCATATCATCGCACATCCCGATCAAAAGTGTATTAACTTTTAGCCAAAAAGTGAAATTTAAATTTTTGTGAGATAAAACACTTTTGTTCGGGATGTGCGATATGTCAAGTTACTTGTTAGTAAGTTTTAATTTGTGTCATCAACTTGGAAAATAATATATTATATTATTGTTATCAATATTTGCTAGATTAGCTATAAAAAAAAATTGTGCCAGCATTAAATGTAAAACATAATGCTACACTGAGGAAAATCACTCAATACAAGTATTTTTTTGAATATATGTGTATTACCACAAGAAAAAATCCATGTATCCCTAAAATATTTCGTTTAGTCGCAATCAAGGACATTTTTTTGACAACAATATTGTTATGTGTGCTCAATGCTTTTTTATGGTAACAGAAGATCATATAACCATAACAATATGTATCCGATAAAGTGTTTTTAAAAAGTATTTTTTTTAATTCCTATAAGGTTATCTTATTACCACAAAAAATAAAATAAAAATTAACCAATCTTTTATACCTATCTAAAATATACCTTTTAGGAACTAAACAGTTGCTTTTTTAAAATATGGTGAAATCGTTTTGGTTCATTTTATTGCCGTTTGCAGTGTTGTTAGTTTGTTTAGTGGTTGGTGGATTATAGTTTATAGTGGATGTTTGGCTATTGATTTGATCAATTTTTTATATTTTAATAATTTTATATAGGGTGGTGTACTTTTAGTGCAACGTTATACAATAGGTGTTGTGGCGGTGTGTCCCCAAATTCAGGTAGGTACAATTATTTTACCAATAATTATATTTATTACTTATAAGTAACTCGTGTTTATCACATTACTCTACTTAGGTACCTACAAAAAATCGTTGACTTAGATCTGGAGTTTTTGAGCTATTTCTTCCCCGTTCTAAATTTTGCAATGCAAAATCGCATTTGTTAGGTTTTCTGATACCTATTAATAAAAAAAAATGGCTAAAATGGGTCATGTTCCTAGCAGTTTGTTACTTTTTATTAAATTGTCGTATTCAATTATGCTGCCTATTCATTATTTATTTAAGTGATAATTTAATTTTAGTCAGATCCTCCCCTTATTAAACAAATTTAAACATACAATTTTTATCAAAAATATGGCCCTAATAAGTGCAGAAACTTAATGGCGGCCATTATCGGAAAGAATTAAAAAATATAAGTAATTATATACGGCTAATAGAGTTTTCTCTCAGTGTATAATTTGAAGAAGTAGTCCATGGTTAAAGTGGAGTTGAAAGTATGGGAAAGAAAGAAAAAACTTAAAGTCTTCCTTCACAAAATTTAATAGAATATAGAAATTCTTTAGGGGTCTCTACATGTTTCGAACGTAGAAACGTTCGTCATTAGGGGACAGAAAATTTATATATTGCTGATGGTATTAGCAGAAGAGAAAATGGTATAAAACCCTAATGGAGCTTTTATGGCATTGAGAAATTAAAATGTAAAAGTAACATATATAAAAAAAGTCGAGAAGAGTTAAGAGTTAAGACATGCTGAGCATGTGACAGTATATACTGCCTTACAGACATATCAATAATTTTCCAAAAAAGTTTTATATGAAAAAAATTCAAAAACTCTTTGACACCTTCTCTTTAGAAGGCATTTTTCTTCTTCCTCATTTTATTTGGTTGTTTAGACTTCCTTTACTAACTTTCTTCACATGCTCAGCATGTTTTAACTCTCCTCAACCTTTTTTATATATGTCACTTCTACATTTCAATTTTTCAATGCCATAAAAGCTCCATTAAGGTTTTATACCATTTTCTCTTCTGCTAATACCATCAGCACTATATAAATTTTCTGTTTCCTGATGATGAAAGTTCGAAATATGTGGAAATCCTAGGAGTTTTGCAAAATATTCAGGAACACTGACGGCTGTTGTTTATAGAGATACCTATTCTTCTTCGAGGCATGATTCCATTGGTATATGTAGAGGAATACATCTTTCGGCATGAAGATTCATCAATTTACATGGATAGTATTGTTCAAGAATTCACACGAAAAACCTACGTTTACATTTTACCGTGGAGTTCAAAAAGTTGGGGAAAAATGACAAAATGCCACTTCGTCTAAATTATTATTATTATTATTATTATTATTATTATTATTATTATTATTATTATTATTATTATTATTATTATTATTATTATTATTATTATTATTATTATTATTATTATTATTTATTGTTCTTTTAATTTATTTTAGAGTTAAAATATTATATTAGGTATATTATATAATATATTATTTGGCAAGAGATATTGATCTATAATAAAAAATACATGTAGGAATCACATAAAAAAAATAGAAAAGCTCTAAAACATTTTAAAAACCTTTATGTATACTAACATAGGGCAAGGTGGAATGATATATACCACTTACCTTTTTAAAAGGTTTTCATCTAGAAGCTTTAATTTTTTCTTGTGTCAGTATATTTTAGTCGCAATGGTACTTATTTTAATGGATAATTCACTGATCAATTTTAAGTTTGACAGTTTATATAAATGTTTTTAAACAGTTTTTTACTATTTTTTTTTATTACCAATTTTATATTAATATCAAAAATGGTAGCATTATATTTTTATCTTCTTTTCTTCCAAACGGTAATGTTTCGTAAATACTATAAATAAAAAGATTGTTTTAAAAATATTAGTGGCGTCATATATATTTTTATTAACATTGTATTGAGTCCTAGCCTTACTTACAATACTAATAAAAACAGCCCTGTATTTTATGTTTTATATTTTGTGTTTAACACTTTGTCACTTAAATTTTCCAAAGAATTATACATATTAATGTAATAATTTGAAATTTTTCTTCCTTTTTTTGTTAATTTTTTTACACTGCACTGGTGCTTTATTATTTGTGCAATATTTTTATAGATCTATTAAAATAATTGCATATGATTGTGTGTAAAATATAATTGTATTAAGTGCAAAGTTGGTGAAAAGAGTTTAGATGTTAGTGTTGTAAACAGTGTGCACGCCAGTCTCAAAAAAGTAGCACTTTTTACAGTACTCATGTAGCTATATTTTATTTCTAAATTTCTTACATTTATAGAAATGAAATTACGATAACGCAATGTGGCGATTGGTAGCACTCTGTTTACGTATCATAACACAATATATAACATGATGTTATTCTGATCTATTCTATTTTATTCTATTCAAGTAGTAGAATTTTTCTTGCTTCTATTCTATATTATATTTTTAATCTGGTTCTTCGTGTTCTGGATGTTATGCATTTTATTTCAAACTTCTCATTAATGTAATATACGAATAGGCCGCCTGAAGTATCTAAAAAATTTTTTTTATTTATTTACTTACTATAATTAAATAAAATTTTTATTCTATGATCTTTCTTTACATGTAATATTTTATCCTCACTCTCTTTAATGGACCTCTTAATAATATAATTTTTTTAGAACATAATAATACATGGTGTTTTCAGTTTTTTTTTAAACAATTTTTCAAAAAATATAATATATCTGGGTAAGACAATTCGTATTACATTTGGTAGACGTGTGGAAGAATATATTCAAGACTAATATCAAATTTTATAATATATGATAAAAAAGCGCCATTTAGTTTCGAAATGTTTTTTTTATATAATCTCGTTAACTTTAATTACATTAAAGATGTGATAATTACATCAAAAAAATAGTTAGGAGAAAGTTATTATTTATTTGGCAAACAAAAATGAGAAAAATAGCATTTAAAATCTTACAGGTAAAAAGGGGACCTCGTGAATTTTTATGGGTAAAGTAGTACCAAGAAATAATTTTTCTACCACAATGACAACGGTATGCCTGATTATGAAATTGAAAATAAATAACCTTTACCTTTAAAGCTGTTCCAATAGACATGTATCCAAATTGTCCAATAGATAGTAACAGAGGTCTCTGAGTCTGTTGAATAATAATTGGAATCAGTTTCTGGGTTCTTATGTCTTGGTTGTACCACTTGATTTCGTATAGAGCATCTCCAATGGCCATATTCTATAATTATTATAATCCATTAATTAAATCTGTATTTGATTGTAAACGAATGAAGGGTTTTTCATCAATGGAATGTTTTTCTCATTAGAAATTACATGTCTGTGGATAAAACATAGAAACACATTTGACTTTCACTAAACTTGACAGTGAAAAACGCTATGAGCAACCATGACAGCATAAAATAATTTCGCCAAATATTGTAGCTACTACCAATTAAACGGCAAGCGGTGCTCTTGCGCATATTTCGCGGTTAATGCTGCGTTGCCATTATATGTGTGAGGCGTTGTATGAAACCGCCAAAATGCCATGTGTTTTTGAATGCGAACAGCTGGATTAGTTGTCGGTGAGCGCAAGGTTTGGCAATTAACCTATTATTGTACCGTAATTAAAAGTAGATAAATTATTAATATTAAATGTATAACAGCAAATGACGACAAATAAAATGTTTGTTATTTGTATTTAGGTTGGTAATTAGGTGGCAGCCTAGCGCAGCGATAGCGTTCTCGCATCGCATGCCGAAGGTACCTGGTTCGATCCCAGGCAGGTTTGGTGAACTTATTTAGTTTGCTTGACCAGGCCACCGTACTTCGTAGTGTTGCATTGTACAACACACACTGGCATTCTCAATACATTGCGCATGTGGGCGGAGCCAAATCGACAGCCGCTTACGTCATGCGGTGCTAATTTTCTGGCGGGCTTCGTATAAAATACGTTTGGTTTTATGTACTATTGTTATTATTTGTTATACAGAAAGAGGTTTTTAGTATTTTTTTGGATTATTATTGTTGTATGTTAGTGACAATTAGTTGTTAATATGCGTTGTGCAGTGGCGTTATGCATAGGTGACAATATGACAGCTTTTATTTGTTATAATTATCTGCAAAAGTATATACCTACATATTTATGATACAAATCAATGTAAAATATTTCAAATTTTAGCTTAAAAAAATTGTTCTCCTCCTCGTAGGTGAGATAAAAAAGTTTAATTTGACGAAATTGGTTTAAAATAATAAACCGTTATACAGGGTGTCCCAGATAAGAATGCACTCTACAGGGAACTCGTAAACCATAGGAGATACAGAGATGGTTAAATTAGAGAAAAGTTGCGCATTACTAAATCCTGTAACGTCATGTTTTTAAATTTAAAAAATTCCGAATGCTTCCGAAGATATTTGGATAAAACCGAATTTTCGCGATTTCCTTTTAATTGATTTATGATTTTATTTGAGGAGACATGTCAAAATAAATTTAACATTTTCATTGCCACTTTTTCTCTCCGACAAGATGGTTTAATTACATTTTTGTTCCGACGTTTCGTTTAGTCACAACCATCATCAACTTTGTTATTTTAAATAGTAGGAAAATTTTATTTTATGCTTAATAAATTCTACGCTTTATTTTAAATCTAACGGTGTATCACACTTATTATTTATTAGACGTTTCGATATTTAAAAACACATCATCGGTGAAAATAGGCACATTATCGAAAATATTTTTGTTTTTATTGTTGTATTTAAACACTAGTTGGATTTTAAAACATTTTTTTAAAAGAAACTTATAACAAAACATAATATCTAATAAAACTTATCTGAAAAATGCAACAAGTAAGTAATAATTAATTTTAATTATTAAATACAATTATTTTTATAATAAATTATTTTTTATTTTAAAAAATTCCACCCTCATTCTCCGAACATAAATAACACCGGGAAACAATTTATTCCATAACGTTATTTAACATTTTTGGAGTTATTTTTTTTTTAAACATAATTATTACCAAATTTAAAACTAACAGGTCTCTGTAGCTAAGTGACAGATCTAAAGAAACTATTTAAACAATTGTGAACGTCAATGTCGTCAATCAATTTCATAGCCACCCATATGATGCCGAATTTAAATGGTACGTTATGTTTGAATATTATAATGCATTTATTTAAAAATAAAACATATTTAATTGTATTTAATAATTAAAATTAATTATTACTTGTTGCATTTTTCAGATAAATTTTATTAGATATTATGTTTTGTTATAAGTTTTTTTTAAAAAAATGTTTTAAAATCCAACTAGTGTTTAAATAAAACAATAAAAACAAAAATATTTTCGATGATGTGCCTATTTTCATTGATGATGTGTTTTTAAATATCGAAACGTCTAATAAATAATAAGCGTGATACACCGTTAGATTTAAAATAAAACGTAGAATTTACTAAGCATAAAATAAAATTTTCCTACAATTTAAAATAACAAAGTTGATGATGGTTGTGACTAAACGAAACGTCGGATCAAAAATGTAATTAAACCATCTTGTAGGGGAGAAAAAGTGGCAATGAGAATGTTAAATTTATTTTGAAATGTCCCTCAAATAAAATCAGAAATCAATTAAAACGAAATCGCGAAAATTCTGTTTTATCCAAATACTTTCGGAAGCATTCGGAATTTTTTAAATTTGAAAACATGACGTTACAGGATTCAGTATTGCGCAACTTTTCTTTAATTTAACCATCTCTGTATCTCCTATGGTTTACGAGATCCCTGTAGAGTGCATTCTTATCTGGGACACCCTGTATGTGTGCCTTATTTTTTAATAATTGTTAATGTACCTCTTATTACTATTATGATAATTACCAGTCCTAGTATATTTTTTTTAATGTCTGAATGAGTTTTTTACATCCTTATCCTTGGTCAAATTATAGTCAAATGCAGTGGCGGACTGGAGCGGGTGGCCATCGCCACCGAGGCCAGATGGTCTTTGGGGCCAATTGGTCCAAACATTTAAACAACCATATTTTTGTTTCAAAAAGTTTTCTTAATGAGGGTTGGGGCATAGAGGTCATGTAGCCACCGGGGCCAAATGATTCCAGTCCGCCCCTGGTCAAATGTTAAGAATATAAATTTATAAGCAGACATCTCCAAAAATATTATCGTTTCCTATTGCATAAAGAAATCTTAATAAGCAAATTAATTGATTTTGGTCATTTAAGGCTCGAAACTGTTTTCTAAAAATGTTTAAGACTGCACATTTTTACAAATTTTTCTCAAACAATTTATTGCTTAAGGTGGAAGGACCAAAAAATATAGGGTATTTTTTTATGATTTTGTAAAAATAAATAAGTAATTGTAATCATTTAAAAGATAAAATGCATAAGCAGACAATTATTTTCATTGATACCAAATATAAGCTAAATTTTAACATTTAACCCAAGAACATCATGAAATACGTTCTGATTTATGAACCTCTATCCTTAAAGTACTTAAAATAATATGCACTTAAATCTTCCAAAGCAATAATTGCAAAATATGCAGTAAAATTTCTACTTTTACCGGCTAATCCTATGTAATTTTAAATCTCGTTAGCACCACATGACGTCATTGCGCGGACCGGACCGAATTGGGAATACGATCGATCATATCTTTCTTTCTTTGTATCATGACCTCGATACGATACAGCTGTGGAGCTCTCGGGCTCCTCCGGTATCATTCGGGTGTCCCTTCGGCATGTTGTCGAGAAGTGAGCTACTCCTGAACCAAGTAACGGATCTAGTGACCCACAAAAGGGACGCATGTCTGTTACCGATCCAGACGGATTGGGGGACGCCCCGAATCAGAGGATTTGGTAATACAGACGGTGTGTCCCGTGGAGTGATACTGGATCCCGACGGATTAGGGGGCTCTGCGGCAACATCCTTCAAGTCGCACCACAGGGACGTAATAGGCTTCCCCCGTCAAGGTCTGTGGTGGACAAGAGGTGTTACAACAGGACCGTAAAAACTGTGCCGAGAATAACATCTGCCGGTAAAATTGTGGTTCGGAACCCACGTAAAACTGTAGGTCCCGTCTGGCTGACATTACCCAGACGTAAAATGGGGTTGGCAAAAAGGGTCGCACTGGCCTACTTGTTTGGCGCTAAGCCTCCTCTACTACTACTACTACTACTAGGTTGGTAATTAACCTAAACTGGTTTATTTTCAACTTAAATTATAAATATTAATAATATGTAGTATCTGACGCGTGAGCTTGCTACGGCCCCCTTCTGAACTGGGAACTTTTAGGAAGAAACCAGTATCAGCTGTTAATGTCACATGTGGGTGTCAACTGTTGAAACGCTTTGTTTTTAGAAGAAGTTGACGTGCGGCGCATTTTGTCCGGTTTTAAGAATCCTAACCCAACTTCTTAGATAGCATATTAAAAAAAAAGTAATAATGGTTTCTCTGGGCACCCAGGAAGTGACCATTTAAATAAAATAAGACATTCTTATAACACCCTGCATATACGTACCTGAACGTTGATTTCGTTTGCGAACCATGCCAGAAAAAATAGGTTTATTATAACAAATTGTAGTTGAAAATACGGACCGATCAAATCGTTTACAGTCTCTTGCTAAAACATAAAATATAAATAAGGTATAAAGTGGGACGGTGGTATCACCAGACCTGAGACAATCCGATGTCGACGTGTCATGTTATTAGACATGTCATAATATAGTCATCGATAATAACTATTTGTCAGGGACGGTTCTACGGGGGGGTAGCCTGGGGGGGCCCAGGACACCCCAACATTTCTAAAAAAAACTTTATTTAGCTACATACCCAAGAAACACAAAATGGTTAAATAAAAGTTTAATTTTCGTTTATACCGCAAGTATAATTATGGTTGTTAATAAACCTTTAATATAGGACAAAATGTCCGCCTCGTCAATGTTTATATATAGTGTATAAAGGGAAGATATCAACGTTTACAATTTACGTTTAATACTCTTTGATACGGAATGAAAATGCCAGGTATCCATTCGACGCTTAAATATAGTATACCAAACATCAGTTATTAACGTTTATGAAATACTTTAATTAACATTTGACGAAAAATGGCTATTATTAGTATAAAAAGTAAGAATTAGAAACGTCTTTGTGATACGTTTTTTCAATATTAATTGAAAATGGTTATTGATCGTTCTTACTTAATTTTAGAATATACACAGTATATACAGTGACCTGCAGAATTCTGGTCCAAATGAAAAACTTTTTTTTATCGATTTTCCAGAAAATTTTATTCTTGCTAAAAGTTTCTGCGTCCCCTTAAACTAAAAAAGCCGTCATTAAAATTGAAAAAAATTGTAGTGTATACGAGAGAGATTAAATTTTTTAAAAGTTGCTTAAGAGTAAAGTACTCTTATTTTCCGTTCGTTTTCTTGGACAACCTTTAAAAAATTAAATTCCCCTCGTATGCACCACAAATTTTCCAATTTAAAGAGGGCTTTTTAAGTTTAAGGGAACGCAGAAACTTTAATCAAGAATAAAATTTTCTGACAAATCAATAAGAAAAAAGTGTTCCATATAGAACCAAAATTCTGCCAGTCACTATTTACTATATTACCGTAGACCTGTACTGTATACACAGTAAATAAATACAATGAAAATTTAAATGCAAATAAATTGCTAATGAAAATGGATAGAGGTTAATATAGGTAAAAAAACGTATGAATGTAAAATATAAAAGTATAAAAAACATTTATTTTTAGGTAAGTACAGTAAAGTGCTGTAATAGTAGTCCCAGCTAACTTTTTACTTGACTGTTTTGGTACCTATGTTTCGCTTGTTTAAGCCAATCTTGGTACGCTTGATTTATTGCTGTATCAGTCGTTTCCCCAAAAAGTGCTTTTCCGTGGTCTTTGCCCTGAAAGGCTATCTTGACAGCTTCTGTAAAAAAAAATTACTACAACACAGCCTACTAAAAAAAGTTATCATACACTGTCATTTTTGTCAAATTCACAAGGGACAAATTGATTTAGATTCATGTTAATTATAGAAGTAAAGTATAATTTATGACTTACCATTAATTGCTTTGTATGCATTTGTTTCTTTAAATGGGTATTTCTTATGTTGATTAGCAGATTTCGGGGCACTACCGGCCCAATTAAATGCCATACCCAATTTATTAGTTATGAGATATTTTATCATGTTCATTACACAAGCTCTTACAGTGGTTCCTCCAATGGAGGCTAGACGGGTTCTCTAAAAAAGGTTCAATCGTTGAAAACAGCTTTAATTAATAACAAACTACAGTATGGTTTGGGAAAGGAAAAGATAGTATGGTGGGATAGTGAATCTAAATTGTTTATATATCTTTATATGGATTTATCACTGTTGTACTGCTTTAGAGATATAATTGATATGAAAAACGACTTGCCAGTCCCTGTACTAATTTTTTATTTTCTATTCGACAACAACTTCCAGTTTAATCAGAACTAAAAATTAAATTAAATTTCAGCCAGTTTCGGAAGTAAGCATTTTTAGATATTATACGCACAATGGCTATTTATTAGACAAAATAAATATTAAACATTTATTCAACTATTATTTTCCCTTTATCAACAAGGCGTGGTTGGTATAACCAGTAGGTATTTTCGGTGTATTAAACGTTTATTAAACTAAAAACATAAGAATTAGTTAGTATCGTCGTACCTATAATACCGGATATCGATATCGATAAATATACCCACCAAACGTAGAATTTTAAAGGCTTTTATACTAAAAAATACCTAGACCCTATAAAAACCATATAATAACCTCAATAATAACCTAATCATTTGTTCAACGGTTTGTCCAGCAAAATGGCCCACAATTCCTTCGTTCATAAATTTAACCAGGGCATTATGTTTGAAAATTGGGATCAAAACTGAAAAACAGATATTCTTACCTTATATTGAGAATTATTTCACGCAATTCAACAAAACTCAAAACAATAAAAACACAGTCACGTCCGCCATTACTCGCTGCTATTTCGTAACGAATTCAAGCAGTGTTGTCACATCCAAACACCTAAATTCTTCAGATGGATACAAAAGTCCTAAATTTATTTTCATCAATCTTAGCCGTGCCGTGAGAGTTATACCGTGCCATGAGGAACTAAATATATCTTGTCATTAAACTTAACGACCTTAAGGCACTTATTAAAATTTAAAAAGTAAGCATTAAAAGAAAAAAAAATAATTATAAATAAAAATGGCAGGTCCTACCTACATTAAGTATTGATAAAGTTCTTTTTTTATATGGCATTGTAGAAAATTCTCGAGAATAATATGCGTGAATAATGATGGCCTTCAGTCGACGACAATATGTCTGCAAGGGTGATTTTCCCCAGACCTGGCAACGTCGGACGCAAGACGTGACGTAGGCTGGCAAGTTCTCGAAAATCACGCACATAGCTGCGTGGCGCTTGCAAGCGTTGCAGGTGCTGGTAATTTTATATGAACACTGTGAACGTTTATTGGAGGTTTAACAACTTATTGAATATTATCGTTAATTAATACTAAAATTATAGTTTTACAAAACAATGAAAATATTTTAATTTCCGAAACCAATAATTGATTTTTCCTTTTCTTTTGTTGTCGTCACTAAAAAGTTTGGCAAATTTTATAAAAACAGCAACCTTTGAATATTTTACTTCCGAATAATATGGACTTTACCCGTATTTTCATTACCGTTTAATAACAGTTGTTAAATTTGGGATAAAAGACGAAAAACGTATACGACAAAAACACTTAATTTTTTTCACATAAGACTTTGAATAATAATAATTTGGTAAACAAGTTATAATAACAAAAGTAAACAATAATGTTGTAAGATATCCAGAAAAAATCACAATATTTATAATGTAACCTCAGAAAATGGTATACCGTCCACCTGTATTACACGGTTTAAAACATAGACGTTGACAAGAAACGTTTTATTAGTACACCATAACCAAAAAAATACCAAAATATTGTTGAATACAAGTATATTAAACTATAATTAAAATTTATGTGTTTCTTGGGTATTTTATACACAGAATAATAATAAAGCAATTAGAAAAACGATTTTTTTTTTAATTTTGCACCTAGTCCAGGTTTCAGGCACCCTCGCATTAAAGCAAAAATCTTCGCGAAACATGTTAGGTAATTATATCCAAAACCTATGTCCCTACAATGCGGCTGAGGAAAACTGAAATAATACAAATATTTTTTCGTGAAACCTAATACTCAATAAATAAATTTATCGCTGATCGAATTGCTAACTACTTATGATTTCATGCAAATGAAAATTCCGGGTGCTTTATTATTTACATATTTTGATACAATATGGGCGTGATCCTAAAAAATGTTGGGCTGCGGCGTTATTTGCTTGCGAAGGCTACCAAAAACTGTGGCTGCGCCAATGTGGTGCCCCCCCAATATTTTGGGTCTAGAACCGCCCCTGCTATTTGTTTACAATCATACGTAAAGTCGCCACAGTGGATGTTTTTCCCGTGCGTCATCACTTTCACGTCATCAAAATCGTATGAATCAAATCAAAATTACGAGAAGAAAAAAATCAAAAATAAGTCTAAGTTTATAAAATGGACGTGCCTGCCTACCGTTTGACGTACCTACATAATATCCCGAAAAATTATTATTTATTTTAAGTTTTGCCCGGCATTCTCTATTATCTAAAAGAAATTGACAAACAAATGTTAATACATTTAATACTATTTTTAAAGCTTAAAACCTAGAAAAGTTTGGTGTTTTATTGTCAATTAAAATCGCAAAAGTCAAATTTTTGACATCCTTTCATTAAAAGGAATTTAGCCACTGCCGTAAACTTTTCAAAGAAATCTAAAATAAATAAATTAGGTATTATAAAAATCCATAAATACTTACCGCCAAAACAGATGGTGGATATAATTAGCTCTAAAAAGAACTATTTTTAGAAAAAGGAACAGTTTTAAAGCACACAAATTTACAAAATACGAATTAGATTGGCAGATCAAAATAAGGTTGACAATGACGTTCTAAAATACAACGGTAGTCAACTAAACAAATAAAAAAAAGTAATTAATTGACGTTTATAGTTTTATTCTTGTCTAGCACGTTATATTATTGCGGAATCTTGGAGACGTTCTTTTATGCTTTTATTCAAACTTGTTACTGTAATAAATAAGAATGCAGAGTTATTAACCACGTTGAGTCCTGATCGTTGAATGTTTCAGATAAGTTAGAAGGAGATGACTTGAAAAATGGCAACACTGTAAGCTGTAAAACTTCGCTGTTATTCTCACAGTTCATTGGCATGTGGTTATTTTAGGATCAAAAACAATCCATATATTTTGCAAAATTTAGTTAAAATACAGAAATATCTACACTAGTGCTTTGAAGCTAAAAAAACGTAACCTGAATATAGGAAAGAAAGAAAAAACTAAAAGTCTTCCTCCACTAAATTTAATAGAATATTATAGAAATTCTTTAAGGGTCTGTACATGTTATGTACGTACGAAACGTTCATCTTCAAGAGACAGAAAATTTTTTTATACAGGGTGATTCACGTTGAGTGGCCTATTAGATTAGTAAAGATATATTTTTAAAGATTTGGTAGCAGGCATCATGCCTGCTTTGAACTTTTAAAATATTATATTTCGACATTTGTATCACTTCCGGTTTTACAGGAAGTTATGGCCAACTTTGGTATTTCAAATGGAATACCCTGTATATTTTAGCATTTTTGGATAGCTTATTGAAACCTTAGTAATTTAGTAAGGCGCTGTCGCAACAATCTCTGCACACTTGGTGCTCAACATCGAATCACCTAGTGTTGGGTTCCTGGACACAGCAACATTAATGGCAACGAGACTGCTGATGCGCTCGCCAGAGAGGGCGCAAGCATGTCTGTCGAACTAGCAGAGAATACTGTGGCTAGACCACTGGGATCAGTCAAAGAAGAGATAGATCGAGCAGCTAAACAACTTGCGCAAAGCAGATGGACAGGACTTACAACTTGTAGCATCTCCAGGCAATTGTGGCCCCTACTTGATAACAGGAAAACCGTAGCGCTACTACAGCACAGTCGGAAGGACCTAAGAAACATCACTGCCGTAATCACCGGACATTGCTTGTTCGGTAGACACGCTGAACGTATGCGAATACCAACTAACGACTTCTGCAGAAGTTGCAGAGATGAGGAAGAGGAGGAAAGTATTCAGCATTTCTTGTGTGAATGCCCCGGCCTCGCGAGAAGAAGGTTCAATGCACTGGGTGAACCATTTTTTAATGATCTGGAGGAAGTGAGCAGCCTGCAACTGGGTCGACTTACTAAGTTTATTAACAGCAGTGGCTGGTTTGAATGAGCTGTCAAGATTCTTCTACGATCGTGTTAACCATCAGGAAGCTGATGCAATAGGTTCCGCGGAACATGTGTGGTATCACAACGGTCCTATAGGACTACGTGTGACTGTTTGGTCAATTCCAGAGGTCTGCCACTCTAACCTAACCTAACCTAGTAATTTTTATTAACAATGATCTATACCTATCTCTAACAGTTTTTGAGATATGAATTATAAAATGCACTTTTTATGTAAAAACCTTACCGAGAAGAAAGTTAAGTAATTTTAAAATTAATAAAGCTAAGAATTTAAAGTTTTGTAGGCTTTTAACTAAAACATAGATCTTTAGACTATATTGCTTAAGATTTATGTTTTGCATACATGGGGTTTTTAAAAGTGTGCCAATGTGGCCATTTAGATAAATGTACATAAGTCAATTTTTGCAAATGAAACACCATATTTTTTTATCTTAGTTACGTGTAGAGAATTACATTTCCAATCTAAATGTTTAATATGTCAGTATCATTATTTGTAGTCGTTTTGGAATTATGAGCAATTAAAAAAAAATATCTTAAAATATGTGTTTGTGTGAAGTGTATTTTGTTTAGCCTAAGGCGAGTGTCAACTTTTAAACAATTTCAGTCAAAGTCTACTTTACTAATTGGTAACAAAACTCAAAGTCAAACAAAAATCGGAGTCAAAGCCTTCTTTACAAAAATAATGTCTTATTAACACTAACACATATTTTAAAATATTTTTTTTAAATTGCTCATAATTCCAAAACGACTAAAAATATTGGTACTGACATATTAGACGTTTTGATAGAAAATTTGATTCTCTCCACGTTACCAAGATAAAAAACAGGGTGTCTCATTTGCAAAAATTGACTTATGCACATTTATCTAAATGGCCACATTGGCACACTTTTAAAAAAACTCTGTATGCAAAACATAAAACTTAAGTAATGTAGTCTAATGATCTATGTTTTAGTTAAAAGCATATAAATTTTTAAATGGTTAGCATTATTAATTTCAAAATTACTGAACTTTCTTCTCTGTAATGTTTTTACATAAAAAATACATTTTATAATGCATATCTTAAAAACGGTTAAAGATAGGTATAGATCATTGTTAACAAAAGTTACTTAGGTTTTAATAAGTTATCCAAAAATGCTAAAATATACAGGGTATTCTATTTGAAATACCAAAGTTTGCCATAATTTCCGGTATAACCGGAAGTGATACAAACGTCGAAATATAATATTTTAAAAGTTTAAAGCCAATTATGCCCGCTACCAAATTTTTAAAAATGTAACTTTACTCGTTTCTGAGATCTTGTAATATGCCAATCAACGTGAATCACCCTGTATAGGTAGTGCTGATGGTATTAGTATTAATATATTTTGACCTCTTGCCATTAATCGCACACAATGCCAAAATTGAAAGCATGCTTTTAGATTATTTATTTGATTATTTCTCCAGGGCTGCAAAACTTTTTTTTTAGTTTTTAATTTATTACCCCTAAACTACTAAATCAAATTTAATATAATTACCAACAGTTACAAAGGGCACTAATACGAACTCAAAAATACCAAAAAATATAGGGTATCACATTTAATAAACCGAACTTTATGTTGTTATACATTTTGGGGTCACCCTATACATATATGGCAAAATTATTTCCTGAAATACACCCTGTGAAGAAGTACAAGCTCGCATTGGAATAAAGGTCCTAACTTGATTCGTATAGAAGATATGGAAGCTGACGCCCTATTGCAGGACCCTGTATATTATATTATGTCTCTGGATTATGTCCTCTAATAAACAGTGTTTAACTTTTTATAAACGAAATGATTTTTACATTTATCTTGATTGTTATTATACAATGATTATACTCAATAACTTACCGTTAAAGTTTCTGAAACAAGAGAAGCTATAACTATTGAAAACAGAAGAAAGTTTGTCAACATAATATAACTCATGTAACCGTCCATCCTTTTGATAAAGCTAAAAAGTATTTATATTATAAAATTGTTATTAATTTGTTCTAATTTAAAAGTTATTTTTGTATTAAGTGTGCGCAAAATGGGTGCTTTTTGGAACATGAGATTGTTAATTTTTACTGAGACCGTTTATGTCGAGATTAAAAATGTAATCAAATGTGCCATAAAAACACTTTTGCACGCGAAATACAAAAAACATTCTTTGTACAGGGTCTTCCAACGAGGACTGAACAGGGGCTCATTTTTGAGCTTCCTTGTATTTAAAAAAAAATCCAAAATAGCCAATCGATGTACTTTTTCCTGCAGAATTCAAAAATGAAACCAAAAATGTATTTGAACAAGAAACAAAAGAGTTAGGCTATGGATAAGGTGTTTTTAAGAACATAGTTTTTTTTCATACGATTTTTGGAACAAGTGATTTTTTTTTGTCCGTTCTGATTAAAATATTTAATATTGTGACAGCTATTTTTATTAAATTTTAATGTTTTATCCAGTATAATTTCCCTTTAACCTGTTTGAAACATACACTAGGTAATAAAGGTATAATCACCTTTGAATCCTTCAAAGTCAAAAATGTCAATTTGTCAAATTTTTTGACTTTGAAGGATTCAAAGGTGATTATACCTTTATTACCTAGTGTATGTTCCAAACAGGTTAAAGTTAAATTATACTGGATACAAATTAAAATTTAATAAAAATAGCTGTCACAATATTAAATATTTTAATCAGAACGGACCAAAAAAAAGGCACTCGTTCCAAAAATCGTATAAAAAAAAGCTATGTTCCATTTAAAAAACACCTTATCCATAGCGTAACTCTTTTGTTTCTGGTTCAAATAAATTGTTGGTTTCATTTTTGAATTCTGCGGGAAAAAGTACATCGATTGGCTATTTTGGATTTTTCTTTAAATACAAGGAAGCTCAAAAATGAGCCCCTGTTCAGTCCTCGTTGGAAAACCCTGTACAACTGTTTGTTATTAACTATTTTATCAATTTTATGGACATTATTCATTAAGTATGTGTCGTGTTTAGAACAAAAATAAAAATTCATAACTTTTAATGTATTTGTTCTTACACCTGTTCTGATTGACAGGAAAACCTGCAATTGTTTATAATTTTCATTGATTGTCAAATTTATTGTTTTCCGTGTTTGGTGTCAAGTAATTTACAATATTTTGTTCAAGTTTGTCCAGTACTATACTGTCAGATATATGCAAATAATAGATGTGGCGAAGATCGTTGTATAGAATTTTATACCCGTTAAATCAAAAATACAATATGAGAAAGTTTACACTTAGGCGGCCATCACACCAACAATACGCGACGACGACGATACCGCGACGATATTCAAAAGCTAGCGACTTGTCCGCGACCAGTTGCTACGAAGACTTTACATCAAGGCTACGCTTCCGCTACGCAATTTTACTAGTTTGCAAATAACCAACTTCAGTGTACAAGATGACAGGTTGTCTTCATCGAGTGAAGACGATGCAGTCGTAGTGGCATTGTATTATTAAAAAAAAAAACGAAGGCGCATATTATATACAGGGTTAGGAAAAATTACCAGAACGGTCGATTAGTTCAAAATATACAGGAGTTATCAAAAAACGTCTTATATAAAAAATGTAGGGCTGTTAAAAATCTACATATCGGTGATAAATTGAAATATACAGGATCGCCCACAAAGTTGTGGAGAATGATAGTTATATTTTTTTAAATGGAACACCCTGTATATTTTTACATATTTCAGTTTCACATAAAATTGTAATTATTTTTTATTAAATGCATTATTAGTCTATACTTTATAGTTTCCGAGATATTGACTCTCGAAAAGTGACATTTGACAGCTTATAACTTTCTAACAGTACGTCTTAGAGCAAAAAGGCTTACATGTCCCTATCTTCAATTTTTAATATCTTCCCAAAAAAATCAACTTCCGGTTAAACCGGATGTAACACGAAAGCAGGAAATATAGTTGTTCCGGTTTAACTTGAAGTTGATTTTTTTGGGAAGATAATAAAAATTGAAGATAGGGACATGTAAGCCGTTTTGCTCTAACACGTACTGTTAGAAAGTTAGAAGCTGTCAAACTTTTCGAGAGTCAATATCTCGGAAACTATGAAGTATAGACTAATAATGCATTTAATAAAAAATAATTATAATTTTATGTAGAACTGAAAAATGTAAAAATATACAGGGTGTTCCTTTTAAAAAAATATAACTATCATTCTTCACAACTTTGTGGGCGACCCTGTATATTTCAATTTATCACCGATATGTAGATTTTTAACAGCCCTACATTTTTTTATATAACGAGGGTCAAAGTGCAATACCTCGTATCTGCACTTTTTTCAAATTTGATATTTTGGTATTAAAGCGTGCAGAATGCGTTGCGCCATCTATTAATGAAGGGCAAAAATAACATTATAGTTCCCATATTTTACTATTCTTGTAAATGCAGGAACTCGTAAAATTTTCCCGCAATTTTATAATTTATTACCTCGTTAGCGTTAGTTTTGTATTGTGATTCCATACAGATAAGATACGTTATTTAGCATTATTATGTAATTAATATTATCTAATAAATAAAAATATTAGCATGCAGGCCTAACTAACTATATTTAACGGTAAATAGAAACATGTTTTGTGTATTTGTTTAAGTTATAAATACTAACATTGCCCCAATTCATTGACTTTTGTTATACGAGGTCCTGCTTTTTGATTTTAGAATAATACGAGTTATTGCACCTTATTATTTTTGGCTCTACTGCAAAAGTGTTAAAAAAAGACATACGAGGTGTTGCACTTTGACCCTCGAAAGACGTTTTTTGATAACTCCTGTATCTTTTGAAATAATCGACCATTCTGGTAATTTTTCCTAACCCTGTATATATTTCTTTATTTACCTGTGCTTTTTGTCTCTGCCGCAATTTCACTCCACGCCTTTTTTAACAAACCCGAACAAACCCTGTATATATTTCTTTATTTACCTGTGCTTTTTGTCTCTGCCGCAATTTCACTCCACGCCTTTTCTGTTACATCTCTTCTGGAATAATCAGATAAATTATAATTATATAAACAGGTTTATTTTTCGATTATTTCAACAAATGTAATGTTATTTTATTCCTCACTCATGATAATTGTATCGTCGCGGTCGCAAGGAGACTGAGCCACTCTGTCGCGGGCGACCGGTATCTTTCCGGTAGCATCGTGATCGCGTCGCCGTTGCCTTGGTGAGCAGGATCCATTTGATACTATGTGCCGCGACTGCAAAGCTACGTCGCGTAGCGGTATCGTCGTCGTCGCGTATTGCTGGTGTGATGGCCGCCTTAGTTTCGTGAATGGTGTAAAGGTAAGGTAAAAACACATAAAAAATAATTTTTACGGTGAAATAAAGAGGAGAAACTAATTTTTTTACAAATAAATAGTAGAGACAACTTTCGTTCAGCTTATACCATGCAAGCAAAAATTATTTGCATCAAAGAGGGCCTTGCATCTAAAGACCTAATGCTTAGCCGTAGAGCTTAATACCTGTTGGGTGTCAGTAACTACCTGAATTAACAATCAATCAGTTACTCCGTCATCTTTGACAGTCGTTACAAGTAATTTGATTCATCGCTAATTTTTCCAATTTCTTGAACAATTCACACAATGGGCTTTACGGACTAGCACAAAAATTCATAGTTGAAGCGTATTTTCGAGACGAGGTTAGAGTAACTTATGAGTGGCAATACAATCCGGGTTTGTGCATGGACGATTTTCACGAACATTTTCCTAACGTTGCTTTTATTGCTGGGGATTTTTATCATTACCTGAAAAGAATCGTGGCTGTGTTTAGAAAACAGGTTCTATACAACACAAAAAGGAGCAGGAAGACCATCTGTAGGAACAGAAGAACTTCTTGCAAACGTTCGTGAAATAATGCAAAATACGCAAACAAATTGAATAAGACGCCTGTCCCAAGAAGAGGAAAGGCAATTTAAGGCACATCGCCAGAGCAACTTTTCATCTTAAAATGATGTTAGCAATCTAAATTTTCTTCATTTACCTTGTATGGATAATGGTTTCGAAAATTAAAAAAAAATATTCTCAGAGTTATGGAAGAAAATAGTACAAAATAAATGATGTCCGACCTCATTTACTTAATCTTTAATCGCGACCATGGCTTTTAGGACCCCTTATATTTTTAAACGTATACAAACCTAATGACAAGAAAATGTCTCCTGGCGAATTTCTTTAAGGTTGCAAAATGGCTGTAACATTTATAATTGTCTAGTTCCAGACCTTGTATGAAAACTTGCAACATTTTTAGCTTGCTAGCTGCAAACACCATAGCTGCCAATGTTATTATTTCATTAGACAAATGTATGGTGACCATGCCATATAGAATCACCACATTGAAAAAAACAGCCAATAAAACATTATCATTTTCTTTAAAAGGTAGCCAAATTGGTAGCAAAACTGACTCTTGAAGCATTTCTCGGTCATCCTTTTGTCCAGATGCGTTACTTTTTAAGTAAGTCATTATCTTACTAGGGAAATATACTAGGGTAGCAAAAAATATAGAAATGAGAAAAACATTTTTTATCTTTACACAAAGTTTGACTTCCTTTTCATAAGAGTTAAACAGTTTATCGTCTAAACGCTTAGTCAATTCTTTATCATCATTAATAATTTCTTGAAACAGATTTGATATGTTGCTCGTTTCAAAGATAATAACTTTTATAAATGTCACCATAATATTTAGCAAAACAGCAAATGATTCATAAATTGGTTTATCATCAGCCTTGATGGATATTAGTTGAGTAAACCTCCAAAATACCAATAATACCATAGCTGATAATAGTCCTCGTAAGATGCGTCGGTACCAGAGCAGGACTTTTCTTAGATGTGTATTCTCTATCCAATCCAAATTCCAAGCGCCATTTATTATCATACAATATTTAATATTTTCAATAAGCATGTCGAATTTAATAATATTTGACTGTTATATGACGTCGTTTTTAAATCTTAACACACTATATAATTTATAATTATTGGGTTCTAGCTTTAGTTACCATTGAATTATTTAAACTTTTTCACTGTCTACGTTATTTAAAAGTAACGTACAAATACGAAGTCACGGCCTTCTATTCAAAAAACAAAAAAAAACTTATTTTTTTTTGTCTTATCCTGTATAGAGATTACATTGAAAAGATCAAATTTGTTTTAAAAGTCCTTTTTGATGTTTACTTTTAGAATATTGTTCAAATATTAAATTTTTAAAATTATTAAATACTTTTTTGGGAAGAATATGCTCAGCTAATACTCTATAAGTATAAGGTTTTACTCAGAATATTATGAATGCGAGCTGAATTTGTATCTAAATGAATTATTTTAATTGTTTAAAAAAAATTAAAAATAACGAAAAATTTAATATTTGAACAATATTCTAAAAGTAAACATCAAAAAGGACTTTTAAAACAAATTTGATCTTTTCAATGTAATCTCTATACAGGGTAAGACAAAAAATAATTTTTTTTTTCCAAATTTTGGTTATTCATGAACGTTACCTTTTACTGTAAATAAAAAGTTATCCTTCAATAATTTTGAGTGTGGTCAGTAGCAGAGTCGTGTAGTGATCAGTTGTAGCGATGGCGAATGTTGTCGAACTGAGAGAGATTAAACACTACAAGCAGCGTTTATCAACACTTGTTTATAATTACAGAGAATTATACCGGTTTGAAGAGGCAATTGTTCAATGGCTTGCCATGGCAACACATTTTTTGGGAATAAATGCTAAAACTCGAGGAGGTGCGTTATCATCCGTCCTAAAAATGAAGATATTATGTTTACGCTATCTCAGTGACCCTGGATATCAGAAAGGCATTGGTCAAGAACTGGGTGTGTTAACCTACAGTATCTCGTACAGTGACTGCCGTAATTGACAGCATAGTTGCGCTAGAAAGTTACTGCATAAAGTTTCCATCTACTAACAATAAACTTATGGATGCGAAACAGTTATGGCAAAGCAAGTAGGTATAGGTTTTCGACAGCAATTGGTGTATTTGACTGTACCTACATAGGAATTGTGAAACCAAATCGCCATGGTGATGAGTATGTCAACCTAAAGGGTCATCCTACACTGAATATGCAAGCCACTTGTGATGCAAGAGAAATGTTCACTAGTATATGGACGTCAGTTGGCCTGGATCGGTCCACAATTCAAGAATATCGCGATATTCACAAATAAGGGTTCATTTATAATATAAAAACAACGGCGTACTACTTGCTGCTGATAGACTAGAAGTCAGATGAATTTTGAGCATTGTAATAAACAACTTTGATAATTAAGTGTATGTATAAAACTGTATAAAATAAAAGCTTAAATTTAATTTAGTTTTATTATTTAGGTACGTCATAATAATATCAAATCATGTTGATTTATAAAAAACAAAATTCAAATAATTGTAATAAGTTTATTCGCATACCTTTCACTTATTCTTGGAGAATATCCTTGCAAGTATAAGGTAATCATTATGAATAGGAAAAAAAAGGAATTGCTTATACTACTACCATTTTCTTCAACTCAAAACCTTATATTATCATCTACTTCTACCTTATAGTACTTACAAGGATATCCTTAAGTTTTATGAATAGTCAATAAGTTTAAACCAAAGTTAATGTTAAACAATATATTAAGGATCTTCTAAAAAAACTTATTAATGTCTGGTCTTCCTAATGATAACAATGAATAATTAGTGTGTTAGTCAGTTTTTTTTTTTGGATGTTGCAGACTAACTCCAAAAATAAACGAATTTTGGCATAATATTTTTGAATGGTTTAAAAAAAATTAGAAATAACAAGAAACTTTAAACAATAGTACACAATAAAAAGAACCTAATAAAAATAATTTGATCTTCTCAATCTGGTCTCTATACAGGGTAAGCAAAAAAAATTTTTTTCGTCTTTTGAATATAAGGCAGTGACGACGGACATAACTTTCATTCTAAAACACTTATATTATTGAAAATTTCACTTGAAACAAAAAATAAGATTACTTTACTGTCGAGCAATTTTTAAAACATTGAATCTCTCTCGTATGCTCTACAGTTTTTTTTTTAATTTCAATGAGCGCCTTTCTTAGTTTAAGACAACGCAGAAACTTTTATCAAGAAATTTTCCAGGAAATCAATTAGAAAAAGGTTTTCCATGAGTGAGAATTTTGCTGGTCACTGTATAACCAGTCAGCGAAAATACAGTTAATAATTGTGAATACCTAGTCATTAAATATAATACTTTAGAATAAGCTGCACGTAAAAGAATAATTACATTTGTATACAGGGTCCTGCACCTCACCTCCCGTCTTCTATAGCTTACTTAGTAATTAAGTTGGAATGTTCATATTTTGCAGACCTTATCTGTATCTTGGGGCGCATTTCAGGAAAATATTTTTTTTCATACAGGGTTTTCCAAAAAAGTGTGACGTCATAAGGGTGTATTTTTTTAAATTACATGCCATATATTTTCTTACTTTTTTGGGTGCCTCCTATAGTTACCTACAGACCCCTAAAATTTTATTAAAATCGATTAAGTATTATAGACGAAAAAAAATAAAAACTAAAAAATATCAGTTTTGCACCACTGGTATTAAAAATAAATAAAAAATAAAAATAATGCCTCATTAATAAAATTATACAAGGGTACTTATTAAACAAGGTATACCAGTTTCGTTAACCAAGTTTGGTTAATACGAATTGTACAAGGTGTCCAAAGTTTAGTGTCAAACTTTGCAAACTTTAAAGCAATTTATTTTTTTTATTTCAAATAGAAACCCCTGTATATTTTTATGTCATTGGATGCAGAATAAAAACCAAACAATTTTCCTAATTGCAACCCTATTGCAATTTCTAACGCAGCAAGACTTATTTGCAGAAAACTAATTTTGTCAACTATTCCAACAGTCATTATTATGAATAATTATCGAAGGTGGCTTTGAAAAACAATTTATAGGTATTAAAGTTTATTGAAGTGACAAGAGACCATTTTAACTTTAGTAATCTAAAAGTTTCAAATATTGTTAAATTGTTAGTAATTATTTAAGCTGTTATAAGTAATTTATATTGTTTTCTTTGATGGACTACTACCAAGAAAAGCTCGTAGATATGATTTTTATATTAGGAGCATGCAAAAAGAACTCTTTTTTGGCAAGCCGAGTTATCCGGAACGACGACATCCAGACAAAAGGAGCCTGCAAAACATATTAGAGAGGTTTGTACAAACGGAAAATGTAGACTACCCAAAACCAGTGAGAAATAAACCGGTCCGAACTGAACAAAATCAATTGGCTGTGATATTATCTGTTATAGAAAATCGTTTAGTTAGTCAACAAGCAGTCGCTAATGCCGTAGATGTAATCGAAAGAACAGTTCAACGAATTTTCAAGGATAACCATATCCACGATTATCATTTCCAGTTAATAATTACTAACAATTTAACAATATTTGAAACTTTTAGATTACTAAAGTTAAAATGGTCTCCTGTCACTTTAATAAACTTTAATACCAATAAATTGTTTTTCAAAGCCACCTTCGATATTTATTCATAATAATGACTGTTGGAATAGTTGACAAAATTAGTTTTCTGCAAATAAGTCTTGCTGCGTTAGAAATTGCAATAGGGTTGCAATTAGGAAAAATGTTTGGTTTTTAATTCTGCATCGAATGACATAAAAATATACAGGGGTTCCTATTTAAAATAAGAAAAATAAATTGCTTTAAAATTTGCAAAGTTTGACACTAAACTTTGGACACTTTGTACAATTATGGTTGCCGCATGGCCGGGATCTTCCGGGATTGTCCCGAAATTAACTGTGTAGTCCCGGATCCCGAATTTGTATTTTTTAATCCCGGAAAATCACGATAATCACGATCATAAAACATACACACACACAAACACAACAAATTTCTATATTTTTGTTATTTAATACTTTTTTTAGGTTTCGTATAATTAGGTGTTTAGAGGATATTTAGCTATTTTTTTATATTTCGTTACGTTACTTACTATTTAGTACCTACTTTAAAAAAATGTGATTGTTTTATTTAATGTTTTTGGTATGTTATTTAAAAATGTAAAAAAAAAATATTTGTTTTGTTGCATGTCCTGGAATTGCCTTCATCAAATTTGGCAACCCTATGTACAATTCGTATTAACCAAACTTGATTAACGAGACTGTTATACCTTATGTAATAAGTACCTTTGTATAATTTTATTAACGGGGCATTATTTTTATTTTTTATTTATTTTTAATACCAGTGGTGCAAAACTGATATTTTTTAGTTTTTATTTTTTTTCGTCTATAATACTGAATCGATTTTAATAAAATTTTAGGGGTATGTAGGTAACTATAGGAGGCATTCAAAAAAGTAAGAAAATATATGGCATCTAATTTAAAAAAATATACTTTTATGACGTCACACTTTTTTGGAACACCCTGTAAAAAAAAAAATATTTTCCTGAAATGCGCCTCAAGATGCAGATAAGGTCTGCAAAATATGAACATTCCAACTTAATTACTAAGTGAGCTATAGAAGACGGGAGGTGAGGTGCAGGACCCTGTATAGTGTACAGTTTGCCTGTAAAATGGCCCTAAACACACATTAGATTTAAGGTAGAGTTAGGTTTTCATTACCACGGCAGTACGAAACAGAGTACCATTTCGAATATATTTTTTAAACAGTCAAAATTTTAAAAAATCCAACGATACGAGGAACCCACCCCGAACCTTCAGTAATTCGGGTTTATATTTTTTTTTAATCTATTTTAAAATGTAATTTGGTGGCTTACCACAAAATAAAATATACTGACTCTGTTGCTATTTGAACTGGCGATTTTATTCTAAAGAAATAATTAAAACTTAATCTGTATTTAACTGTCCTGGACAAAACAATTATTTTAATTATTTACATTTTATTATAATATTTATAGATATTTTCGAGACCACGTAGACTAAGAAGTTCCGACGTGTTCAAGTCTACCGAAAATAAAGGGCTGCTTATAAATAGATATTACAATAACAGTGTTTCTACCACAGACATGTAATATAAGGAGAAAGAACATTCTATTCAAAAATCATTTGTTTACAAGCGAGGGGTAAACCGCTGACCCAACTGTTGTACACTACTGCCAAAAATTGCCAAGTAATGCCAGTAATGCCACATTTTCTTACAAATTGCCGGAAACATCCGTACACTGAGGAAAATCACTCAATACAAGTATTTTTTTGAATATATGTGTATTATCACAAGAAAAAATCCATTTATCCCTAAAATATTTCGTTTAGTCGCAATCAAGGACGTTTTTTTGACAATAATATTGTTATGTGTGCTCAATGCCTTTTTATGGTAACAGAATATCATATAACCATAACAATATGTATCCAATAAAGTGTTTTTAAAAAGTATTTTTTTAATTCCTATAAGGTTATCTTATTACCACAAAAAATAAAATAAAAATTAACCAATCTTTTATACCTATCTAAAATATACCTTTTATGAACTAAACAGTTGCTTTTTTAAAATATGGTGAAATCGTTTTGGTTCATTTTATTGCCGTTTGCAGTGTTGTTAGTTTGTTTAGTGGTTGGTGGATTATAGTTTATACACTGAGAAAATCTCTTTTCATTCCTAGCGAAAATTTTAGCAACCATAGCTAAAATATTTTGCTAAATGGGGGACAGCCAAGCCCATTACTGTAACAGGAGAATGCACTCTGCTGGACATACTTTGCTGTGGCAATAAAGCTACTTTGCAAGAATAATTATGTTATAGCTATAAAGTAATTCTGCTATATCTAAAAAGTAACGTTGCTGTACTTATAAAACTATATAATGTAACTATAAAATTCTTTGCTACTGAAACAACAAATTTCTGCTACAGTGGTGACATTTTTTTATATAGTAAAAAACGTCTCTCTTGCAGTAGAAAGGATCTTTCTTGTACCTTAAAAATCTTTTGCTGTTGGTAAAAATACTTTTTCTAATAACAAAAAATGTCTCTCCTTCTACAATAAAATTATATAGCTAGCACAAGAGGGTGCTTTCTTACCCTCAAAAAGTTTTTTTTTATTGCAGCAATTTTTTTTTTGTTTTTACCATGGGTTAAAGTGCGCCTGTGTCACAAATTCGAGTGCTAGTATGGGAATCTTAAAAACTGTAAGAAATACATAATGTAAAATTTAAAGCAGTTGCACTTTTTGATTTCGACTTTGATGTATTTCTTACAATGTTCAAGGTTCCCGTACATGTACTCGAATTTGTGACACAGGCGCACTTTCATCCAGGGTAAAAACAAAATAAAATTTGCTGCAATAAAAAAGACAATTTAGGGGCTAATAAAATAGAGTACATTAAGCATGTAGTTGCTGTGAGGATAAGGTTTAAATATAGGGTATAGGAATAAAAGGAAAAAGCTAAATGAAATAAACATTTTTTTATATAAAAAAAATACGACAAGAACCAAATATTAATACAGGTTATGCAAAAAACGATTTATATGAACGTTATAAGTTATAACATTAAACAACAGGAACATAAAGCACCTAATAATTAACAATAATAAAAGTTTCATTTTACAAACCTTTTTTTATAAAAAATGAGGAAAAAATAATTATACTCTACCAGGCTATAAAAGAAAAAGAATTTATAGAAACTTATTTATAACATAAAATAACAAAAACAGGACTATATGCACCTAATGATAATAATAATAATGATACAGCACTGATACAACTATAATATATCTTGGAGAGGCACTAAGACTCCGAACGGCTGAACAGTTAGGTTAAACAGTTGTAGCTTCTCACATTTTGCGTTTATTTTTTCTGTGAGATGATCATTCTGGAACGGAGAATGTTGATTAAATATTTATAGTAGGGGTAATCAAAAATTCTGGAAATGAAGGACCAGGGAGAAACCAAGCGAAGTCAAGAATAAGACAACTTATCTGTGTTTGTCATTGTAACACCAATGTATGCACGACTGCAATTATTAAATTTTACTAAAAAGTTCCGACTTCAAAATGTCAAAAAAAAGTTGACACTACTACCAGTTAAGCCTCCCATTAAGCATTCAGGTCAATGATCTGCTACCTAGATCATTGATTCAGGTTACTACCGTGCGAGCAAAAATTATTTGCATCAAAGAGGGCTTGGATTAAAAAACGTAGGGCTTGGTTTAGATAAAATTACGCGTAACGGCTGTCAAAGATGATGGAATAACTGATTAATTGATACCGCTAAGCATTACGTCCTTAGATGCAAGGCCCTCTTTGATGCAAATAATTTTTGCTCGCACGGTATTAGGTTAGGTATGTATGTATGATTCTTAGTTCAAGCATAGCGAATAGTAGTTAATATTTACCTCTGCGTTAAAGAACAAGCTTTCTTGCACCTCACTCCTGCTTGGTCTCAATAGAACCTTTTCTGGCACTTTTAATGGTTATGGGGCTCAATAAATATAGTAACATCAGTAGTCCCTTAGCAATAATGTCTAAAAATAATTATTTTATTAGTTTTTAATTACAATTATTTTTATTAGACCTGTTTAATAGGCAAACATTTTATATACAAAATGAAACGTTTTAACTTACCAATATTTTCTGTAAGGCCGTATCCGCTGATTTTTCGTTCTTTCAACTTTGCTATTATTCCTGCACAAACTTTCTACTAGTATATTATATGACGTCAATACAATCAGGAAACCTTTTGTTAAAAACTGCATCTCTCTAAAAATACACAAATAAATGATTTACCGAAATATGCATAAAAATAAACAAAAACAAGTATATTATGTGTAAGATTATACAAACAAAACTTACCAATGTTTAACTATAAATAAGGACATGGAAATGGAAAATCATCAAAAAATGTTCCCAAATTTGCATTAACGTATAGTCTTCTTCTTAATTTAAAGGTGGCCTCTAAACTTTCAACTTTTCTTGTACTCCATCAAAATAATACAGCTAGCCGCAGGTCACAAACAAAAAAAAAAACAAATAATTTTGTAAGGCTATGAGCCCTACCCTCTCCCTCAACTCTAAACTTAGCGAAACGATGCGCGAACGGCGCGACAACAGGCTTGGACGGGCTGAAATACTCGAAACTGGCTCTTAACGACACCGAATGGCGACACGGAAACACCCGAATACCGGATCTAATAAATTTTCTTTGCTGGGGCAGCAACATTTTTTCTCAGGATAAATAAAAATTCTTTTGAAAAAGTTTTTTGCTCTTACAGTTACGTATTTTGCTATTGCGAAATATTTAAGAAAATATTTATTACCAACAGCAAAGTACTTATTAAAATCAATAGAAAGACATCAGTAAACCTTATTTTACTGCTACAAGAAAGTCAATTTGCAACTTTGGCAAATATTTTAGCTGGGATAGCCAAAAATACATCAGTAAAGTTGTTTTTGCTGGAGATTTTCTCAGTGTAGTGAATGTTTGGCAATTGATTTAATAAATTTTTTATATTTTAATAATTTTATATAGGTTGGTGTACTTTTAGTGCAACGTTATACAATAGGTGTTGTGGCGGTGTGTCCCCAAATTCAGGTAGGTACAATTATTTTACCAATAATTATATTTATTACTTATAAGTAACTCATTTTTATCACATTACTCCACTTAGGTACCTACAAAAAATCGTTGACTTAGATCTGGAGTTTTTGAGATATTTCTTCCCCGTTTTAAATTTTGCAATGCAAAATCGCATTTGTTAGGTTTTGATACCTATTAATAAAAAAAAAATGGCTAAAAAGGGTCATGTTCCTAGCAGTTTGTTACTTTTTATTAAATTGTCGTATTCAATTACGCTGCTTATACATTATTTATTTTAGTGATAATTTAATTTTAGTCAGATCCTCCCCTTATTAAACAAATTTGAACATACAATTTTTATCAAAAATACGGCCCTAATAAGGGCAGAACGGAACTTAATGGCGGTCATTATCGGAATGAATTAAAAAATATAAGTAATAAATATATTTATTGGTAAAATAATTGTACCTACCTGAATTTGAGGACACACCGCCACAACACTTATTGTATAACGATACACTAAAAGTACACCACCCTATATAGAATTATTAAAATATAAAAATTTTATCAAATCAATAGCCAACCATAAAGTAATCCACCAACCACAGCCATATTGGCGAAGGAGCAAAAAAAAATTAATTTAGTAGTAGCTAGGCGGACTAGCTACAATAAAAATAAAATTATTTTATAGCTGGCCGATAATTTTAAGGACTAAAAACCGATACTTTTCTAACTACACGACCTCAATTAATCGCAAAATCATTTTTGTTTACTACTGCATTATATATTTTTTATGGCAATAGAGTTGTCTTTTAACAGCAAAAGAATAATATTTAAAAAACGACCATGTTGAGGGTAAAAAGTCATTTCAAAAAAATGAACCTTGTAGCGACAATAGAGTTGTTTTTTTGGAGCCTATTTAATGCAGATTTCTTGCTACTGCGAATGGATTTCTAGCTACGGCTAATAGAGTTTTCTCTCAGTGTAGATTGCCTGCATTGCCTGTTAAATGCCACTAAATTACCAGTATTTCTAGTGGAATGCCACTGGATTACCATTATTTCTGGTGGAATGCCACTGGATTACCAGCATTTCCAGTGGAATGACATTGGATTGCCAGGATTGTCAATTGATTGCTAGTGGAATATAATTATTATTTTAATGAGTACGCATGAGCTCACCTATTTTAAAACTATCTTTCTACTTGTGGGCACGAAAAAATAAAGGGTTTAAGAAATGTCGCGTCAATGCATTTTCGTGGAATCATAGGTCATCTATAAGGCACCTGCATTATTAATTTTATCGGTATCGTCGGTACAATAGCAACTTACTTTACCGACTGAGCAGATGACAGTATCGGTAAAACAGATAGCCTTTTTATCGAATGATACTGGCCGGAATATTTTAAAAGATTCGTTTGTAATATCATAATAATTGCATTGTTGAATTAGAGAGCTGGATGCAGGCGTTCATGTCGGAATGACCAACAAGGTACACCGTTGCCACATATCCATAATTATCAAAAAGATTACTGGAATGCCACAAGTGTTGCCACGGAATGCCGATATTTCCGTGAAATGCCTGCAATATTGCCACGGAATGCCATGATTACCACCGAATTACTCGGATTTCCCATAAAATGCCAAAGCCTTGTACACCGAATTGCCGCAGCGGTTTACCCCTCGTTTACAAGCATATCAAGTTTCAGATAAGTTGGAAGAAAATGGCTTTAAAAAATTGCTTAAAAAATTGCAACAAGCTGTAAAAACTCGCTGTTATCCAGTGCATTGATATGTGTTTTTTTTTAGAGTAAAAACAATTCGTATATCGTGCATATCCGAATTTCCTGGATTGCCACGGAATGTCATGGTTACCACCGAATTACTCGGATTTCCTATGAAATGCCAGAGCCTTGTACACCGAATTGCCGCAGCGGTTTACCCTTCGTTTATAAGCATATCAAGTTTCAGATAAGTTGGAAGAAGATGGCTTTAAAAAATTGCTTAAAAAATGGCAACAAGCTGTAAAAACTCGCTGTTATCCAGTGCATTGGCATGTCTTTTTTTTTTAGAGTAAAAACAATCCATATTTCGTGCATTATTTACTTTAAATACAGAACTGTGTGTGTCCAAAACCTTGGCCTCTGACCACTATACATTATGTTGGTTGGTCCAAACATGTTCCGCTTTACCTGACCTTAAAGTTTCACCTCTTTGGGTATGTTTTAGATGTTCTTTAACGCATATGGGGACTAATGGGGAGAGGTCTTTTGGTCTTTTTGTTTCTCCTCCAATATACGATTCGCAACACTCGCAAGGGATTTATAGATGCAATTTTTGGTGTTTTCATTACAGGGCGGGGGGATACTTTTGTAAGAAAGCATTTCCGGATTTGCAAGCCATGATTTATAGGAGTATCTTTTGTTAGTGTCCTTAAAAAAGGACACCTTCAAAATAGCTTTTTTTGTACTTTGTTTTTTAGACCATAATTGTATATCAAATTAAACCCCATTTTTCCATCAATTATATAAGTTTTTTTATTTAAAACATAAATTATAAAAATGCACTACAGGGTGATGCACTACAGATGAAGAGCGGCTGTATCTCGAAAACCATAAATGCTATGACTTTACGATAAGAACATAATTTGATCTTCAAAAATGCCTAAAATTATTAAAAGTAGTCAAAAAAGCTATTTTTGTAGGATTTTAACATTTTAATGAAAAAATATGCAATACTTTGGAAAAGCCAAAATGACATTACACTCTCCCACTATTTTTGCGATAACTTTTTACTAACTAATTAGTTAGCTATAAAATAGAGTTAAAATAGTCGAATGACTGCATTTAAATTTTTTTAGCAATCGAAGCTAGAAATATATTTTTAAAAAGTGCCCTCTATTACACTGAGGAGAATCACTCAATACAAGTATTTTTTTGAATATATGTGTATTACCACAAAAAAAAATCCATTTATCCCTAAAATATTTCGTTTAGTCGCAATCAAGGACGTTTTTTTGACAACAATATTGTTATGTGTGCTCAATGCTTTTTTATGGCAACAGAATATCATATAACCATAACAATATGTATCCAATAAAGTGTTTTTAAAAAGTATTTTTTCAATTCCTATAAGGTTATCTTATTACCACAAAAAATAAAATTAAAAATTAACCAATCTTTTATACCTATCTAAAATATACCTTTTAGGAACTAAACAGTTGCTTTTTTAAAATATGGTGAAATCGTTTTGGTTCATTTTATTGCCGTTTGCAGTGTTGTTAGTTTGTTTAGTGGTTGGTGGATTATAGTTTATAGTGAATGTTTGGCTATTGATTTGATAATTTTTTTATATTTTAATAATTTTAAATAGGGTGGTGTACTTTTAGTACAACGTTATACAATAGGTGTTGTGGCGGTGTGTCCCCAAATTCAGGTAGGTACAATTATTTTACCAATAATTATACCCAAGTAGCACAACATATTGGCTGATCATTGGTTTCATATTGGCCCAATATCGATTCATTTCTATCGGCAAAACAATATATTACCAATATTAGTCCAATATTGCATTTCGTGAAATATTACAATACTGGCTGGCAATATTGTACCAACATAGGTTTCGCTGGCTTTAGCCAATATTGGAATTAAAAATATTGACCCAATATAATATAGTATTTTACAATGTTGGGTAACGACTTTTTTTAAAATTTTATATTATAATATAATATATTTTACTATTAAATTATTTAAAATTATTAATACACGGACAACAATAGATATAATAGTATGGAAATAATACGATACTCATTATTCCGAACGCTCGGCGCCCGGAGACGTAGACACTTCCAATGCTTAATGTGCCGAATGTCGGTACAGCTCGCGCTTCCTTTTTTCTTCATTGTTAAGGTTATGTCATGAATGTCGTAACTTTGCTTTATTGGAGTTTGGAGTTAGTTCTGTGCTGTGGATGTTAGTATTATTTGTTGACTTTAAAGGTTTAATATTAATAAAGTGTCTAAAATAATTAATCTAACAGGAATAATAGCACGTAAGTACTTGTATTGATAAACCTGCTTTAATAATTTATTGAAATAAAAATCAGGTAGGTACAAATATTCCCCTCGTTCATCAGAGGTTTTTAGTGACAAGATTATTTGTAAATTACTTCCTACCACCCCAAGATCGTTTTGCTGGATACCTACATACTACATAGCAAAAAAGTTACGATATTGAGCTATGCAGTGGTTTAATGACAGGGTTTCTGTCAGGATTTTTGTGTTACTTACTCTACTAATCTAATTAATACACGAATAGGCACTGTGCCTTTTAAGCGTGGTCTGTTGATAACCGTTTGAAAAATTAACCGGCACCAACTTATAATAATTTATCTAGGTATATAGGTAAGTTCTTTATCAACAAAGAATAGACATGCGTGTGGTATGCAGCAAAGGCATTCGCAGAGATCAGTGCTCTAGTGCTGTTGAAATATGCATTCGCAGAGATCAGTGCTCTAGGGCTGTTGAAATATGAATATATTGTCAGAGCAATCTAAGGGACTTGCGAGTAATTTTTTTTAAAACTGCCAAAGCTAAATAAATTTAGTTCAAAATCTAATAGAACTAGAAAGTTGCTTACGGTGTGAATTACAAAACAGGATTTTTTACTTTAAGGAAAAATGTCAAAAAAATCCATAGGACACGTAGGCGGAGATGCTGTGAAAAAGAATTTTCATTTCATAATGAAAAAACTCATGGATAGGGACCTGAGCTTAAAATGCTCTGCAAAAGGGAAGAAACAGAAAAAAGACTTTTTCCACTACTAACCTATAACATCGCCATTATTGACCGATTAATTAACGCCAGAAATCGTTTTTCTCTCCCTTCTCAGTTGCTATTGACGAAGGTCAATAATAAAGCATTGAAATTCATTATTGACCGATCTATTTAAAACCAGGTAACTTGATTTGTTAATTCCCCAATAAATAACATGAAAGGTGACGCCAAGCCAACTGACAAGAAAACAAATTATCTTGCCAATATGCCAAAGCAGGTAACTTGATTAAAATATATATTTATACCTACCTAATATTTTTTATAATTTATTAATACTGTACAAAATAAAAGTGTTAGTAGTGGAAAAAAAATTATATTAACCACGGTTTAGACAGCCTATAGCCCTCGCGCCCTAAATCCCTCGTCGCTCCGCTCCTCGTGATTTAAACTTGACGCTCGGGCAATAATGATGGCTGTCTAAACCTTGGTTAATAATATACTATTTCAAAGTTACGCTTATATAAAGCTGTTTTAGGTATGGTAGTATTTGACAAACTCCTATATAAAAGTAATGGCTAAGTCATAGAGATTTATAAATTCACCAGCAAAACATTAGTAAGAAAAATTTCCTGGAATGATGAATTAGGTACTTAATTACCATTTCTGTTTTAGAGGCTGTTAAAGTTAACTTTCAGAACACAACAGACCTGGAAATAACAAGATGCATAGGCATATCTTTAGCCACTGCTGGAGATCGGGATGGGGGCAGGCAGATTAGAGGTTTGTAACATATTACATTTTAGGCAACATATCTACAACTAAAGGATTTTTAAATATAATATATATATATATGTACATATTATGTTGAAATATATACAGTAAGCTTTTCTAATACATTTTGCATTATTTCTGATCCTAGAATAATTGCAACAACTTCAGATATTAACAATAATCCTTGTAAGTAATAAAATAAACAAATAGCACGCTCTCTATTACAAATAATATAAATGTTATTGATTGCTGGAGAGGAAAAATAAACTTCTGGTTAAAAGGTAGAGCAGGTAAAACTAAGGACACTAAACTTAAGCATAAAATATGTCTATCTTACTTTAGAAAAGTAGAAAGACTAATATTTGTTAATGAAAATCATTTTTATTTTTGAAATACAGTTTCAAATGCAGGGATAGATTGATCCTTCAAAAATAAAAAAGAATTTCATAAAAAATTAATAATTTTTTTACTATTCTAAAGCAATATACAGGCATATTTTATAATAAAAATAATTAAAACGCATTAAATAAAACCATCCACTTCTTAACATTAAGGAATAAAAAATACTGGCGCAATCATGATTACCAATGTTGGCGTAATATTATACTTTTAGTTGTAGCAATATTTTTCTACATTACTGGACCAATATTGAAAAACGATATTGGGCAAATAAATCAAAAAGTCTACATTTTTTAATGGGCCAATATTGATAAACTAAGTTGGGCCAATATATGAACGATATTGGGTCAATATTGGATCAATATTGTTGTGCTACTTGGGTATTTATTACTTATAAGTAACTCATGTTTATCACATTACTCTACTTAGGTACCTACAAAAACTCGTTGACTTACATCTGCAGTTTTTGAGATATTTCTTCCCCGTTCTAAATTTTGCAATGCAAAATCGCATTTGTTAGGTTTTGATACCTATTAATAAAAAAAAATGGCTAAAAAGGGTCATGTTCCTAGCAGTTTGTTACTTTTTATTAAGGCCCGACTTTGTTGAGAAAGGAATTTATTTACGACAAAGACTCATCCGAGCTGGACATATTCGCGATATCACGCCGTGTAGGAAAATATTCCGTAAACACCGATATACACTGAAATCAGAAGTCTTCACCGCGAGCGAGGCGATCGAATTCCGAGAATTTGTTATTTTCATCGATTTATTTTTAATTAAATGAAGTTACATTTGACTTGATTTTATTTGGAAACGAATTTTATTTTATAGAAAATAGGTAGGTACTTCTAAAATTAGACAAAATAATATACCTAATCCTATGGATAGTATGATTTTTATATTTTTTTGTTTATTTTATTTTATTTTATTAATGAAATCAAAGAAAATTTGTAAGTTTCATAGCTATCTAAAAAATAAAATTTGGGATAGCAAAAAGTTTTGTGAGTAAAGATCTGTTATGATTCTAATTACCTACATATATTAGGTATTATGAATTCCCTGGAAAACTCTACCTATTATAATGATTTAAAAGAAGGTAGGTAATAAAAGTTTTGAAATCTTGGCCCATCCTGAAACTAAAGGTGCCAACATAAATTGTATTTAGGGGATAACTTCATACATAACAAAATGTAAAAACTGTCATTGACTCTCGTGCGTTATTTTTTCTGTCGCGTTCCGTTATATTTAATTCTTTAGAGCATTTTATTTTTGAGGAACCGTTGTGCTGCCTGCCCCTTAAAAGAGAACAAGGTAAGTAATCGTTTTACATTTGGCGACCTTTTTTTAAACAAGAAAGAAGGTACCGTATCGTCACACTTACGAAAATGGAATAAAGCATTCCAGTATCAGTGTCGATTCAATACAAAGTCGCGGTATTTTGTTGCGGTATTTTTCTGGAGTTATTGCAAAAGTAATGCGACAATAGGCGGGAACCGATGGATATTCCCGGCTATATAACTGCATCATAATGAAAGCGTCAAAAACCTAAACCGCAAAAGATCACATCTGCTACAAAAACGGGGACAGAGCATCAACAGCTATGGAATCCGAAATCATTGTAGAAGGATTTTTACAAAGTAAAAAATTACGTAAAAGTACGTTACGTAAAAGCCATTCTTTATAGCAATTTCATAGGCAACAGTGCTACAAATTGGGGCAAATAGGATTTCTATAAAAAAAAATTAAAGTTTAAAAAAAAAAATGTCTGGCCTCTCGGTAGGTTTACCATTACGTTGAAAGATTTTCCCAGCACTTTGCTTGTTTTTCCATCATCTCGCAGCTCCGTTAGAACTGTTTGCACCTATTATATTTCTAAACTCCTTATTGTATTCTCCTGATGCGTTCGAAACATGTAGAGAATTACCCTGTATTAAACCTTGAAACTTATGTTTTTTAATATACCAATGGAGAAAGACTTAAAGTTTATTTATTTTTCTTTAATAATTATTTTGCTTCATATACAGAGATGACCGGTTTTGGCAAGGAAAAATGGAAGAGCAGTTAAAATTTTTTTTTTCAATTGCCTTCTTCCCGAAATAATAAATCCACAATACTCAAACAAGAGAAAAATTAAAGACAATTTTCATTTATTTCTGCTATCTAATAGACTGTCATTGTTAAATCATATTTTTAATAAAAATTTACTATAATATTTATATATGTGCCTTATTTAGGGTATTCAACCTAATAATACCACTTGACTGCTACATTTCAGAAGGGGGCAACCAAAAAACCGTAAAACTTCTCCTATTAAAACCTGGCTGTAAAAAATATAGACACTGTCCCCCTCCCTGTGAACGGCCATGCCTACCAACGCAATGTCTTTTTATACTCTACATGACATACTGCCCAATTTATTAGTGGTGAGCAGAGTCGGATATTCTCATGAATCGGATAGCTTAAAATTACGTACTTTTAGGAATCGATTACTTTATTGAGTAGTGATTATCAGCTCGCAAGGGGCCAGAACTTCTAAAAAGATGGTCGTCAATGCCGTATAAACATCTTCCATTTCTTGAAAAAAAAAATCCACAGATCTTGCATCTTACGCAAGTATCATAGGCATATTGAAAATACTTACCACATACAGTATTTTCACTTTTGAGTTTTTTTCGTTTTTTTTTGAAATATTCTCCCCCGACTTTCTGTGTAATACGCTAAGACCGCCGCGCTATTTCGCTTTGTTTCAGCGACATTCACTGTTTAGTTTTTTCCAATTTTTTCAATTCTTTACCCCCAATTTCCTTTGTAATATTTCAAGATCGCCGCGCTATTGTTCTTAGTTCCAGAGTTATGCATTTTTTAATTTTTCCAGCTTTTTTGCAATCTTCGCCCCCGACTTTATTTGTAATACGTCAAGACCGCCGCGCTATTTCGCTTTGTTTCAGAGATATTCACTTTTTAGTTTTTTCCACTTTTTATTATTTTTTTACCCCCGACTTCCTTTGTAATATTTGAAGACCGCCACGCTAATATTCTTAGTTCCAGAAATATTCACTTTTCAGTTTTTTCTGCTTTTTTGAAATCTTCACCCCTGACTTTCTGTGTAATACGCCAACACCGCCGCGCTATATCGCTTTGTTTCGGAGACATTCACGGTTTAGTTTTTTTTCACTTTTTTAAATTCTTTACCCCCGTGCAACCTTGACCTACCCACACCGCCAAGCCGACGCGGTCTCTAGCGTGACGCTTGCTGATGTTGTTCATTTTTCATGAAATGGACCCGTATATACGCGACCAGTTAGTATTTTCAATACTAAAAATGGCTTCTTAAAGAATCTAAAAGAAGGTCGCCACACATAAAGATCTCCTACTCGAAAAAGGTATTTGTAATAAAAAAATCCATTCCAGAGAATTACTGATTATCATTATAATTGATTCCGAGCGGTATTCGAATCCCATCGATTTTTTTGGGAATTGAACTTCACTTCACTTCTTGTACTTGAGTACTCCCATAACTAAAATTGATGTCAATACACAGGAATCTCGCTACACCAAAAATTGCAGCGCTGTGAGTCAATAAAAACGCCAGATAAATATGACCGACGTCGGATTTGTGCCTCAAATGTACTATTCAGTCGTTAAACCATGGAACGCGCAGCCGAGTCGGTACATGTGTTGTTAATTGACGCAAAACACACACAAAGCTAATTATTTTAATTAATAAAATTAACCTAGATTTGTCTTTCCAAGGCCGCCGCCTTGACAGAAACCGCGCCGAACCCATAACGTGTGTCTTGTCACTGCTGCAGCAGCGTCGGCCGCCGCTTCGGCAGAAACCGCTACAAAAACGCCGTGTGTGTCATCGCCCTAACAGTTCGTTCTCTTTTTACGCTCCCGTACCAACTAAGAAAGTTCATAAATATCTTAATTTTATTGCACCTGTGAACCTTTACCAAGGCACATGAAACTTTTAACAATTAATATAGGGTTTCCATACGTCCCGGTTTACCGGGACATATAACCAGTTTCAATGGCTTTGTCCCGATGTCTGTTGCGATCAGCTATTCAACTTTATATTTGTTTTACTATCAAGAGACTTCACTCACTTCGAGGAAGAACGCAACATAAAAAATTAAAAATCCGATAGCCCATTTTTGATTTCAATACACAAACAAATCGGCTGCATTTCGTTTAATTTTTATCCTTTACCAAACATTAAAAACACAATTTTAAAAGTTAAAACATCATTTGTTGAAAGAATGGCGAACGCCCTTTGTAACTTTTGGTCCTATGTCACGTTATAAACCGTTCCGGTCTAAGCCGAAAGATGTATGCTTACCCAAAATTAACAGGTACGCCTTTAGTGGAGGCGAAACGAATCACCTCCTTCCTTTACTACCTCTCTAAAATTAACGCTCCTATATTCTGTTATTGGCAGACAATACAAAAGAAAATTACAATTAGCACGAAATCATCTCCAAATTATTTAACCTATGTAACATTTTCTCAGTGTATCATGATTTTATCTAGTATCACGTCGGCAGGAAATAAATAAAGCTATAGATAGGCAACTTCTAACACATTTTAACAAAATTTACTTGAAACACGTTTCGCGCGCTGCAGGATAACGGGCTTATTACGCGATATTTAAGTCTCAATTTTTGGAATAGTAAACATAAGACATGGAAGCTCTAAGGTATAGAGCGATTTTTTTGAAAAAAAAATTATTCGCGACGGTATTAACCCTGGAAAATGCCTAAAAATACGTACTTTCAGTGAGCATTTTTTCATATATTTTCTTATTTTTTTGCAAAAAGGGCTCTATACCTTAGAAATAGAAACATTCCTTTACTAAAATATGATTCGTCCCGACAGTCATTTCAAATAGGCTTTCCAGAATCCTGCAGTAGCGAAACAGTGTTAATCATCCTATAATTTTGCGCATTGTAGAGCCTTAAATTGTCGTATTCAATTACGCTGCTTATTCATTATTTATTTTAGTGATAATTTAATTTTAGTCAGATCCTCCCCTTATTAAACAAATTTGAACATACAATTTTTAACAAAAATACGGCCCTAATAAGTGCAGAACGGAACTTAATGGCGGCCATTATCGGAATGAATTAAAAAATATAAGTAATAAATATATTTATTGGTAAAATAATTGTACCTACCTGAATTTGAGGACACACCGCCACAACCTTATTGTATAACGATGCACTAAAAGTACACCACCCTATATAGAATTATTAAAATATAAAAATTTTATGAAATCAATAGCCAACTATAAACTAATCCACCAACTACAGCCATTTTGGCGAAGGAGCAAAAAAAAAAGGAATTTAGTAGTAGCTAAGTAGACTAGCTACAATAAAAATAAAATTATTTTATAGCTGGCCGATTATTTTTAGGAGTAAAAACCGATACTTTTCTAACTACACGACCTCAATTAATCGCAAAATCATTTTTGTTTACCACTGCATTATATATTTTTTATGGCAATAGAGTTGTCTTTTAACAGCAAGCAGTGATTTCAAAAAAATGAACCTTGTAGCGACAACAGAGTTGTTTTTTCGGCGCCTATTCAATGCAGATTTCTTGCTACTGCGAATGGATTTCTAGCTACGGCTAATAGAGTTTTCTCTCAGTGTAGCAAAGAAAGGAATATTCCATAGAGTTCGTCGGAACTTTTTAAGAAGAATCAATTTATGCATTGAAGATGAAGGACGTCGCTTTGAGCCTTTGATTTTAATGTTTAATTTATTGTTCTAGTAACTTATGTATTTTAAAAGGGCAAATAAAATGTAACTTTAACACCATTAATAATCAATTTTTGAAAAAATGTTATAGGAAGAGATATCATTTATTTTCGGTCTAAAATTAACCCCTAAATTTTTTTCTCGTCATTTCCGGACCCCCTGTATATAAAGATATATCCAGTAAATCGATTTATTCCTTTTTAGTACTACTATTATAATTTAAAACTTTATGAATAAGAATAACGCAACGCAACTTCTATGCAATTCTTGCATTTTTTTTCATAACCTATATGAAAGGTTTTTCATGTTTTCCTTGAAATGGCTTATCCAGCAAACCCACCCAAAGTATGGCTTATACACGGAAAAACATTCCAATCTGATTTGAAAATTAATCTATTCTTGAAAAATTAGACTACCATAAAGCGCTACTATACTTGAATTAAAATAAAATTGTTAGTCCAAAAAAAAAATAAACTTGAATGTATAATTGTTCTATTTTGGGCAGTTAAGACAACCATAATTTTGACTTAATTACTGTTACTTTTAAGTCAATAAGACAGATTAGTTTAAAATAAAGAATAGGAATAAGGTTAGATTAATTTATACTTTATATTATTTCAAGAATTGCTTAACTTAAAACAACTAGTCTATATGAATTGGCATAACTGTTGTTAACTTTTTAATGAAAACAAGGTTATTTTTATTGGGATAATACATATATTTAAACAAATAGTTATTATACACTAACTTGAAAATATATTAATTTTTAATTGATTTTTTCAGTTCGAAACAAAAATAGACATAAGCTTGTATTAATTTTGGCTATATTTCTAACAAGAATAGCAATCGTTGGTCGAATTAGTACTTATTTTACATAAAGGTAATAACACATCAAATTTAGTATATTATGGTCCGTCTCCGTCACCTACTTCTTAGTCACCGAGATTTCCGCGTGCTGCTTCTTTAACAGACCAGCACCCACGCCACCACTTGCCATTTGTAGCCTTTATTTGTGATTTTGTTTAGTTTAGTGCGTAAGTTATGGAAGAAATCCTGCAAGAGTGGCACTTGTTGCAAGACACTATGTATATATAGAATTCTGCGTTGAGAGTTCTATATATGTACCTAAGTAAGAGTTTTTTATTTTATATAATAAAATATAAGAGTTAAGATATTTTGTTAGTTAATGTAGTTAATATGGATTGGAATATTTTTATGTTAATAAAAGTAATCTAAAAATATACGTTTGCACTGAATTTCTTTCCTTACTATTCCTCGTACTAAACTAAACGGAAGAAGTATGCTAAATTTTATATAACATGTGGTCCTCACAACCAGAGGCAAAATAACAAAGTTTTGCTTTTATTTCAATTGATTTATAATTATAATCCATAAAAATAAGGTCTGCAATATGGGGAAGTTTTCGTAACTTATGTCGATATAAATCGCGTAATGTTAATGTTACTTATAAACTTTTTTAAATTGCTTTGCAGTCGGCCTGGTATTTCCGAATCTTAAACCATAGACTAACCAGATTTGTGTTTGCAGCTAAGTCTAGTGACACACCATTTTAATTAATTTTTCGTTACTTTTTTGTTTTATCTTCATTTGAAACATCTACTACTTGCATAATACCTTTTTGACGATATTTCTGTAGCTTTTAATAAAAGTTTTACAGATTTTTTTATAAAATACAAAAATCAAGTACATATTTTATTTCAATAATTTATTTAACATTTTTTTATATAACAAATAACGTTGATTAACGGTTTACATATCCTTATTACAAGCTGACTTGCACATGGGTAAACTAAAGGCAGCCATTAGATAAAATATTAATAATGTTACTTTAAGTGTACTCGCTATTAAACCAAGGAACAGTAGTGGTTCATTTTAATATTACTATACTCAATAAAAGATTATTTGATGTTGAATAAAATTTTTAATTATTTAATTTCAAGAATAGCTGTATTTGTCCTATATTTGCTTACTATCAGCATTAGATTAGAATTAAATTGAGATAAGGATAACGAATACTCACCTAAAGTTTACTTGCTTTTACATTATGATAACTTAATATTGGTTAAAATACTACTAAACTTATGCCAGGGTTACTTACTCTTGTTTTAAGTTAAGGCATGCTTTGATGTACGGATTACAATACTCACTTTAAGCTTGTTGACCCTTAAAAGAAGTAATGGTGACTGTGTCATTTTAAGAGTACCATGCTTTGAATAACAAGCATACTTGCTCTTGCGGATATACGAAACTAGTATATCCTTAATTGAAGCCTATCACTCTTGGTTATAGTATATATTTTTTCCGTGTAATGTACTAATTTCTACAATTTATTAGTGTTTAAAGGCATGAAATTGCAGAAACGCAATGTGGTAATTGCAAACCATCTGTGTACTTAATATATAACATACAATAACATGGTGTACTAATTCTAGTCTATTCTATTCAAGTAGTTAAATTTTTCTTGCTTCTATTCTATATAGTATTTTTAATCCGATTATTCATGTTGCTGATGTTATGCATTTTGTTTCAAATTTCTCATTAACGTAATATACGAATAGGAGGCCTGAAGTATCTAAAATTAAAAAAAAATCATTTATAAAAAAGTTATTTTCTGTTATACGTGTACGGGGGGGGGGGGAATGAGTATTACGTTTTCTTATGTAACTGGGTCATTTAAAGCTTTAAAAACGGATCAAGAAATACTTAGAGACGTTCTAAATTTCATTTTAATTTATAGCTTTCTCAAGGCACACTGAGAAAAAACTCTATTAGCCATAGCTAGAAATCCATTCGCAGTAGCAAGAAATCTGCATTAAACAGGCGCCGAAAAAACAACTCTGTTGTCGCTACGTGTTAAAAGACAACTCTATTGCCATAAAAAATATGTAATGCACTAGTAAACAAAAATGATTTTGCGATTAATTGAGGTCGTGTAGTTAGAAAAAAAAGTATCGGTTTTTACTCCTAAAAATAATCGGCCAGCTATAAAATAATTTTATTTTTATTGTAGCTAGTCCACCTAGCTACTACTAAATTCCTTTTATTTTGCTCCTTCGCCAAAATGGCTGTGGTTGGTGGATTAGTTTATAGTTGGCTATTGATTTGATAAACATTTTATATGTTAATAATTCTCTATAGGTTGGTGTAATTTTGGTGCATCGTTTTACAATAAGTGTTGTGGCGATGTGTCCTCAAATTCAGGTAGGTACAATTATTTTACCAATAAATATATTTATTACTTATAATTTTTCATTCCGATAATGGCCGCCATTAAGTTTCCGTTCTGCATTTATTAGGGCCGTATTTTTGATAAAAATTGTATGTTAAAATTTGTTTAATAAGGGGAGGATCTGACTAAAATTAAATTATCACTAAAATAAATAATGAATAAGCAGCGCAATTCAATACGACAATTTAATAAAAAGTAACAAACTGCTAGGAACATGACCCTTTTTAGTCATTTTTTTTTATTAATAGGTATCAGAAAACCTAACAAATGCGATTTTGCATTGCAAAATTTAGAATGGGAAAGAAATATCTCAAAAACTCCAGATCTAAGTCAACGATTTTTTGTAGGTACGGAAGTAGAATAATGTGATAAACATGAGTAACTTATAAGTAATAAATATAATTATTTTTAAAAAAATTGTACTTACCTGAATTTGGGGGACACACCGCCACAACGCCTATTGTATAACGTTGCACTAAAAGTACACCACCGTATATAAAATTATTAAAATATAAAAAAATTATCAAATCAATAGCTAAACATCCACTATAAACTATAATCCACCAACCACTAAACAAACTAACAACACTGCAAACGGCAATAAAATGAACCAAAACGATTTCACCATATTTTAAAAAAGCAACTGTTTAGTCATTAAAAGGTATATTTTAGATAGGTATAAAAGATTGGTTAATTTTTATTTTATTGTTTGTGGTAATAAGAAAACCTTATAGGAATTAAAAAAATACTTTTTAAAAACACTTTATTGGATACATATTGTTATGGTTATATGATATTCTGTTACCATAAAAAAGCATTGAGCACACATAACAATATTGTTGTCAAAAAAACCTCCTTGATTGCAACTAAACGAAATATTTTAGGGATAAATGGATTTTTTCTTGTCTTAGTACACATATATTCAAAAAAATACTTCTATTGAGTGATTTTCTTCAGTGCATAATTGCATAATTTTCAGGCTGAAAATTAAATTAAAAAAATTAGTAGTAAGTAAGTAAAGTCATAGTAAAAAATATCCCGAAACGACAACAATGGCTTACTGAATCCTAAAAACTCATTAATAATGCTTAAACTTTTTATAATTTTAGCCTAAATCAGTAGCATCTTATTTCAATAAACGTGGTCTTCATTTATTTTTACAGTAGGTACACATTTTTATGTCATAAAAAATGTCATTGTAGAAATATTTCCCGAAATTATTTTTAAACCTTAAAATAGGTATAATATACCACTTAAAATTAGGTAATATTGTAAATACCGCATGAGCATGTATTTTTTCTTAAACATGGGTAAGGGAAGTCAGTGCTTACAAATCTTTCATAGGATCAGAGCCGGATTTAGGTCTTTGCAGCCCAAACATCGGCTTAGGGCAGCAATTTTTAGGAGTGGCAAATGAGCAATTTTACATATCTGTACTCGGGAGGGATACGACACTATGTGCCATCAGCTCGATTTGTGGATATTTAGTAAAAACAATTAAGTTTAACATAATTTTAAGGTTACACTGAGAGAAAACTCTATTAGCCGTAGCTAGAAATCCATTCGCAGTAGCAAGAAATCTGCATTAAATAGGCGCCGAAAAAACAACTCTGTTGTCGCTACAAGGTTCTTTTTTTTGAAATGACTTTTTAAAGTCAACATGGTCGTTTTTTAAATATTATTCTTTTGCTGTTAAAAGACAACTCTATTGCCATAAAAACATATAATGCAGTGGTAAACAAAAATGATTTTGTGATTAATTGAGGTCGTGTAGTTAGAAAATTATCGGTTTTTACTCCTAAAAATAATCAGCCAGCTATAAAATAATTTTATTTTTATTGTAGCTAGTCCACCTAGCTACTACTAAATTCCTTTTTTTAGCTCCTTCGCCAAAATCGCTGTGGTTGGTGGATTAGTTTATAGTGGATGTTTTTGGCTATTGATTTGATAACATTTTTATATTTTAATAATTCTATATAGGGTGGTGTACTTTTAGTGCAACGTTATACAATAAGTGTTGTGGCGGTGTGTCTCCAAATTCAGGTAGGTACAATTATTTTACCAATAATTATATTTATTACTTATATTTTTTAATTCATTCCGATCATGGCCGCTATTAAGTTTCCGTTCTGCACTTATTAGGGCAGTATTTTTGATAAAAATTGTATGTTAAACTTTGTTTAATAACGGAGGGATCTGACTAATCTGAAAGTAACAAACTGCTAGGAACATGACCCTTTTTAGCAATTTTTTTTATTAATAGGTATCAGAAAACCTAACAAATGCGATTTTGCATTGCAAAATTTAGAACGGGGAAGAAATATCTCAAAAACTCTGATTTTTTTCCGATTCTATCCCCTAAATTTGTATTGTAGTGTTGATTTATGCATGTTATCTTACTTTCACTACACAAAGTATTAGTGTTTCTTTGTCAATAATTTTTTTTTTTAAATTTTAATTATCATAATTTGTATTTTTATGGACATAGTATTCTATACCTGTAAAAAATTATAAGCCATAATACTGTACTCGGGAGGCATACGAACTATGTCCAATTTTTACAAAAAATGAGTATATTAAATGGAAATTGTATGCATTTGGTAAAAGGAAAAGTAATAATAGACCAAATAAAAACTTATTTCCGCCTAAATGCCGATAGTCAGCTGGCGTTTAACATTATGTGTAATCCCCACCTACTATTATATAGATCTAGTTAGAGGCATATAACACCAAGTGATTTTATAGTATTCCATGCCGCTAAATGTGTTGTTAAATATATTACTAATGATCTGAGGCATACAGATTATTATTATTACCTTGGTGTCTTAGGCCTCTGAATAAAAATGCACATAGTCTATGCTGTTTCTCAGCTACCTTAACTAATTCGACTTGGTGTTGTATGTTCCACAAAAAAGTTTAATTTTCTGAATAAAACTACATAGTTACCTAACTTTTTGTAAAAATTGTACATAGTGTCGTATACCTCCCAAGTACAGATATATAAACAGACCTAATGCGTGATATTGTTTTGCCAAGAAGAAAGTACGTCGCAAACCCTTGTAGTCTTTTTTGTTTGTAAAAATAGAGATCCTAGACCTTGTCAGCAATTTTTATAAAATCAATTTTTTCTTAGTTTTCATAGACCGTCAGCGTCAAGTTAAGACCACCACTTGTGAAAATTTACAGGAGAAAATTTGCAAAAAAATATTAGAAAAATCGCATTTAGGATCTTTAAGTTAAAAATGTGTCAGACAAATGGTTGTCACCTGTTAGTGCGGGCGCTGGATGGAGTTGAGTGTGCAAAATATGACGACCGCAATCTGTGCATGGTTTTGTACTCAGAAAAGCTTGCAGATTATGATTCTGGATGTTGCCAGGGGGATTATTGGTCCATTTATTTTTTACACCCCATCCCCTTAGATATCAAGTAAATGGACTGACCAAATGCTTTGGAACCATTTTAATGATTGTTTTAGTGACAATATCCAATTGTTTCTTATGATTAAAGATTGTTATAGCTAGTCAATGGAAAAAAAAAGTTGAAAATAAAAACAAGAATTGTTGATAAAAAAATTATTTAATGCAAAAAAGCCAATTTGAACAGTCAAAATATACAAATAATCAATTTTATTTATTTTGACACTCATTTTTGATACATTTGCACAACGAAATACAATCGAGTTGTAATTTTTTGCAAAAACAAGCCTTCGTTCGACAATTTGATATGCATTTACAGGGCTGCATCAACAATACTGGTAATGGGCGCTTCATCAGTTGCCGTGGGAACAATTTACCATTTTTTTTTTCATACCCTAATAAAGTGTAATCAATAAGCCGTAGTAGTGTTTGGTCAGCATTTATCCATATACAGTGTCACCAATAAAGTCCGCATCATATGGGATTTTTTTTTATTAATAGCTTTATTCAAAATTTGACTTTGGCATCAAGCTCTGCTTCGATCGAGATGAAAATTAGGCAAAAAAATAGTTGTCACGTGATTTGCATTATCTGTCAAATTTTAATTTTTTCAAAAAAATAATTTAAAAGTGGGGTTATTTTTAAAAATATCGAAAAAAGTTATTAGAAAATTTTTTTTTAAATTCAGTTTCTAGCCCACGTGCAAAATTTCAGCCTCATAAGATAATTTTCATTTTTTACCTATATTTTGTAAATTGCACCACTTTTGCAAAATAAGACTCAACGCAACTTACATAAAACTTCTTAGTTTTGACAATGCTTTATTTCAGATACATTTTCTTTAAAGAAGAGCCACAATAAATGTGTGTTTTTTTACAAAATCAAAATTGGGCTATTAAAATTTGGTCGTATGTGATGCAAAGTTTATTTGTTTTGGACCCTGTATAAGGTAACTTCATAAAATAAGTATTTTTGAAAACGTAGTTTGTGGTTGAAAGTAATACACGTTAACGTTATTATGGCATAGCTTAATAATAAATTATAATATAGGGGTTTTAAATTAAATCGTCGAAAATAGATAAACTTTACGTTGTTAAACTAAAATTTATTTTCCACTTAAAAAACACTTTACTGAAGACACTGTGTTCTTTTTTGTCTTAATATTAAGGTGTAGTACTTTCAGACACAAACTACCTTTTCAAAAATACTTATTTTATGGAGTTACCTTATACAGGGTCAAAAACAAATAAACTTTGCATCACATACGACCAAATTTTAATACCCCAATTTTGATTTTGTAGAAAAACACACATTTAATATGGCGCTACTTTAAAGAAAATGTATCTGAAATAAAGCATTGTCAAAACTAAGAAGTTTAATGTAAGTTGCGTTGAGTCTTATTTTGCAAAAGTGGTGCAATTTATAAAATATAGGTAAAAAATGAAAATTATCTTGTGCGGCTGAAATTTTGCATGTGTGCTAGAAACTGCATTTAGAAAAACTTTTTCTAATAACTTTTTCCGATATTTTAAAAAATAACCCCACTTTTAAATTATTTTTTTGAAAAAATTAAAATTTTACATATAATGCGAATCACGTGACTACTATTTTTTTGCTTAATTTTCATCTCGATCGAAGCAGAGCTTGATGCCAAAGTCAAATTTCGAATAAAGCTATTAATAAAAAAAAATCCCATATGATGCGGACTTTACTGGTGACACTGTATATGTTTGTGCTGAAGCTCTTAACAAAAAATGTAAATGTAGAGCATCTGATGTGCAAATTACTTTTAATAAATTTAAGCCGAAGTCGATATTTTGAGAAATTAATTTATACCGAAGTTCATCAACAATTAATTTTTTTTTGGAAAAAATATAGGCGCAAACGGTTTCCAATTCTGTTAACTGTTCGACACTTAGGTATGAATTTCTTAAATGGATCAGAGCTTTCAGTACAAAATCCAACGATACAGCTTTTAAAGCATTTTTTTTTCGATCCCAATCTGCTGGTCGAATCGCAACCACTTAGTGTAATGCTAGCAAAATACGACAAATATTTTCTCCAAGGAATTGAGCAGCCTAATGACATCTTGAAATGTATGTCTTCTTATAAGAAGCGTGGAACCATACACCTGAGCAACCTAGACGTGCTAGCTTATACCAGAAAAAAATTCCTATGATGAAAACATCTGTATCAGCGCAAAGGATATTGATTTGGGCAGATTGGATTCTTCTGTGTGATATATGTGACAAAACATTCTTGAATCGGCTTCTAAATGGTTCGAATTTAAGTCAGGTACTTCAAAAAATGAAGAGCCTTGTAATTTAAAACGTTTTGTTGGTTCATCAAATCTTCCACATAATATAACTCACAATCTTCTTTTACTTGTGCATTTCTAGGAGCAGCAGTACAGAGGAATCGAACGAGCTGTAGCTTATTTTCTTTGCTTGGAAAAACATTTTTACAATTAGCTGAAATTTTTGTGTGATCATTTGAAATTATAAAATTTCTCATCATTTAACCTTTACTCCGTAAAGTTGACTCCAAATATTTTATTGAAATATGTATCATCGTATCTGTCAAATACAATATCTATTCGTTTTACATTTTACTGCAAGAAAAGATTATGGATTCTTTTGAAGAATGGCTCAGCAAAATCGCCAAAGGTGCTGAAATTTTTAAATTGGATTCGATGAACAAGTGCCATACCATCAACAATATAAATTTTTGGAAGATGTAAATTTAAAACTTCTTGTCGCGTGTTTGTACCACACTTATAATTGTTTTCAATTTCAAGAGCGAGTTCCCATTTTGAAGATTTTCTTTAAATTCTGCGTCAAAAACTCAACTACATCTGCCGCCTGCACTATGTATCGAATACAAATTCCTTATAGATTTTTATGGGTGTTGTACCACTTGGTAATTTTTTTTTTACATGTTTGCAAATTTCGTCGGGCCTGCCTATAAAATTATAAAGAAATAAATATTACCCTTAAAGCTGTCCCAATAGACATGTATCCAAATGGTCCAATGGAGAGTAACATAGGTTTCTGAGTCTGTTGAATAATAATTGGAATGAGTTTCTGGGTTCTTATGTCTTGGTTGTACCAGTTGATTTCGTATAGTGCGTCGCCAATGGCCAAATTCTAAAATTATCATGATTTATTTATTAAATTATATTTTTGATTATTGAAGTTGTCATTATTTTCTATACAGTGTTTTTTTGTAAAGTTTTTAAAAATATTTCCACTGGCTAATGCTATCACTAGTTCTAAGTGCAGGTACACCATTATGTACACAATATATGAAATTAGTGTTTTCAATTTAATGTGATGCATTTAATCTGGTTTTGGGGATTCTTATCCTACTTCTTAGATGGTCGTATAAAATAAATATTTTCCTACGACCACCTACGAAAATGACAATAACAACACGGTTAACTTGGCTAGAAAGTGCCAAATATCACACGCGTGTTGTAAAAAAATATTTCAACACGAGTGTGGAAATACCAAGCACACTTAGATATTAAATTTAAACAGGTGTCAATTTGACGACAAAACTATTTATTAAACATAACAAACTTACGGGACACGTGGAGTGAATTGGGGTGCTGGGTGGGGTAAAGTACACTAGGGCATTACTGCAAATTTTTCGTTATTTTTGGGAACCGAAGAGTACTTATTTATGATAAAAATAATATTATCAAAAAGGGAAAATAATAATATGTCAGGCAACCCACCAACTGTCATGTTTCATGTTTACATGTCAACTCACAGAAAAGTTCTGTTCTGTTCTGTTCGAGGATTGCGATGGCCTCTAGCGTTTCAGCCTCCAGCCAATTTTTATACTCACACAAAAATAAAGCGTTTATGTCAACTGAGTTGAACCACAGAAAAAAAAAGGGGCAGCTATAGAGCAGAAATAGAATACCCTAGGAAATACCGATTTATAATTTTGCCATTATCTCGGATGTTTAATTATATTGGTGTAAGTGAAAGTGCTTTATGTACGTAAAATTATTTTAGCAATATTCAAAACAAATCGAATATAGACAGAACTTTTATAATTAGCAAGCTATCGATATTTAACTCCATCTCTATCTTTTAATAATGTTGAGGTTTAATAATGCGGTACATTAATTATCATAAAATAAAACTATAATAAAAAAAAAAAAAATAAATAAGTTAGTGAAGTGTCTAGTTAGGTTCTACTCAGTAAATGATTGTACTGTCTACTAACCCCTAAATCCCTTCTTTTTAGTAAATGTCACTCCTATCCTATGTTGTAATTGTCAATACTAAACCCTTGACCCTTAAAATAGCAGCTAAGAAAAGGTCAAATACACAAATCCAGAGACTCATATTAAGCAGTCCAAACCGCATTGTACGCAAAGAAGAAAAGTCAGTGGTCGTGATATGGTACAGACCAGACAACATCACGATCACCCCTAATGTGCTGGCAAATTGCCCCCAGGGAGCAGAGCCATTAAGAACAAGACAATGTTGAGGTTATGTTTTGTGTTTGTGTTTTGTTTTTGTATGTAGATTTAGGTATATTATTGTTTTATTTTTAAAGAATGCAAGCAGCTAAAAAATTAGAAACGAAATTTATTCACTGTACCTACATAGATACTAGGTATGATATGCGTAAGCAAATAGGAGAAAAAGTTATTATTTTTATTTAAATCTAGGTAAGTTAAAATTTGTAAGTAGGCATTGTTTTTATTTTGTTTTAATATAGACGCTTCTGTTGGAATCCGCCTTGAAATTTGTTTTGCATTTATTGCGTTTGTACTTTGTCAATTTTTTTTAACACAATGGTGTACAAACTATTAAAAACCAAACAAACTCTTTTTGATTATTTTGTATGGTCGTAGGAAAAATTGTGTACATTACTCGTGTGAAAGTGATTTTCTCACACTCGGAGAATTTCCGCACTCGGCTGACGCCTCGTGCTAAATATCTCCTCGTTTGATGATTGCCACTTTCAACACTTGTTATGTAATAATACTAATATTGATGATTTCTTTTGGGCATTAAATAAAATAAGTCATTTTCACCAGACCCTCCATATGTATATACGAACCTGAACGTTGATTTCATTTGCAAACCATGCCAGAAAAAACATGTCAAATATATAACATTGTAGATGAGCAAAAGGAAAAATCAAGTCTTTTACATCCGTTGTCTAAAACATAAAATATAGGGTTAATGACTTTGTTGACGACGACGACGACGACGACGACAACACCATTTTTGTTATTCATTTAAATAATATTTAAATTATTCGCCAATTCTTAGTAAATCATTTTTAGTTAGTTTTCGACCATGTTGACCTGCTTAATGCAGATAACATAAAACGTTATATATTGTTCATATTATCGCATTTTTTTTATTCACAAGATGGACAATTGTTGGACCATGTATTTACTGGTATTTATAAGAAAGAAAATACTAGTAAGAATGATGACATCAAGAACGTCAAAAAAACATCAGTCGAATTTGGCCCTAAATTTTTTATACAATATTGTTCGTTTCTATTTAATATAAAGTAACAAAAGAAACCTATGAATTAATTTTTTGCAGTCCATTATATTGATTACCTCACAACAAGAAACTATTGGGAAATTACAATATGCTATAACAATCTAAATAAATAAAATCATGCAATAAATTAATTTATTTTTAATATACTATCAATTATTAAACATCAACCAAACCAAAAATCCATTCCAGGAAAAGTCATTTTTGAAAAAAATACATTTTTATATATTTTGTAAACATCATTTTGTTCAAATTAGCTGATATTAAGCTACAAATTAATACCTTCATCCAGAATACAAATCTTTTCAAAACTTGTCCTGTGTTTTAAAGTGGACAGACATGGTTATTTACCTAACAAGTGCGGAAAGTGGTACTTTTCCGCATGTGTTAGGTACAAAAGTTTTCCTACGATCGATATAGTTTTCAGATAAACGTCAATTAGGGTCGTAATAATATACTGTAATTACAAAAATTATTAAGCTTCTGGCAAAAAAATATATTTATTTAGCAAGTATTTCAGTTTATTGAGTGTTTTAGATAAGGTATTCGTTAATTTAACATATCGTGCGAAAAAGTTACTAGTGCCGGTAGTCCTGAAAAGTTTCTTTTCCGCACGATTTTTAAAAATAGTGTGGTAAAGCAAAAATTGTGCGGGAAAGTAAAATCGTGCGGAAAAGTGGTACTTTCCGCATGATAAATCGTGCCGAAAAGTGGTACTTTCCGCATGATAAATCGTGCCGAGAAGTAACTTTTCCCCACGATCGTAGGCAAATGTTATTTTCTAGTCTCATGGTTATGCATATTCCCTGTTAGAAAAAAATGTGTGTGAATTTTTTTCTTTAATGATAACACACAGATAAATGATGATAACGATAACGGGTGGATTTAAAGTTGGTTTACTTTCGTGGAAAGACACACACATAGTTTGATTGATAGCTTAATTTTTATTAACCCGTATTAAATAAATGGCTAGTATATCAAACCCTCTTTAGTTTTATATTAATTCCAGATTTGCTATTGCTTATTGGTAGTAATCAGTTCCACTAGCAGCACAGTCTTGTCGATTAATGAACTACTTTTAATATAGCAATTTTGTTAAGAAATGAATTGTATCTTTTCAATGCGACGCATTTTGTTCCCAGTAAAGCGCTTTCTTTACAATTAAGAAAGCACATCAGCGTCCCCAAAAACGAATTGTATCCGTTAGAACCTATAATTCACAAGATGTTGGTGGGGGTTCGTAGCGATCGGTTACTCCGTTGTTTAGAGTCTTCTAGCTGTCCTGAATTTGATTTTTATTGATCGTACCAAAACCTGTTTCAACTAATTTAGCAATAGAAGATTGCTTTGCCGGTTTCGTACAAGGAATAAAAACTGATTTTTACCATCTCAGCAAACCATCAAAAAAATTACATCGTCGGACTTCCATTGTCTTTATTTTGTTATTTAACACAATGTTTCGGTTAGTTAGTATCTCTAACCACAGAATATTACAGCAAAGCAGAAGCGACAATACCTGTCGGTACCTTTGATATCGACTGGTCGTTTTTCAGTGACCTTCACACAACGATAACGGTTGATCCACAACCTAATACTCCGAGAAAACTTGCTTATTTTCTACACTGAGCGACCTTACTTTTTAGTACAGATGCAAATGCAACAGAATGAAAACAAAATAATGTCACAATTAGCTAGGCGCAACGTCAGCTCGCGGACTAAACACAATTTAGACGAGCCCATGGTTTTTAGCGATACACAACTTATTTGCCACATGCGCCTACCAAAAAAGGGCACGCAAAACGCCGAGCTGTCGCTTCTCGTTGGCTTTGAGTTATCTGTCTCTAACCGTTTTGAAGTGTAAACTAAATTATAATTCTAAGGCTACTGTCTTAAATACTATCCGTGTGCAATGAAGCTTGATGACTAGGCATACGTGCTTATTAAGATGTAAAGTTTGAGCTGTTGGTTTTGGACAAAAAGAGGCTTTCAGATATTGGGGATATTTATAATACTTGGTTTACTGGATATATGTGTATTTTGATTCATAAAAGCTGCTTCCTTGAATTTTCATTTTCTCCAGTGGTGTTACGTGCCCAAAACCTTGGCTTCTGACCACTGTATATTATGTTGGTTGGTCCATACATGTTCCGCTATACCTGATCTCGAAGTTTCACCTCTTTGAGTATGTTTCAGATGTTCTTTAACTCGTACCGGAAGAGGTCTTTTTGTTTCTTCAATGTACGATTCGCCACACTCGCAAGGGATTTAATAGATAAATTTTTTTGTGTTTTCACTACTGGGGGGTTTTACTTTTGTAAGAAAGCTTCTAAGCGTATTTCCGGATTTAAAGGCTGTTTTGATATTGTAATTTTTGGTTATCCTTCTAATCTTTTTAGAAATCCCATTGACTGGATTATTGCAAACGTTGGATGCTCTGTGATAAAGAGTTTTAATTATACCCTGTTTTATGGAGTTTGAATGATTCGATCCATGATTAAGGCTTTAGAATTATAATTTAGTTTACACTTGGAAACGGTTAGAGATACTAACTAACCGAAACGTGGTGTTAAGACAATGGAAGTCCGACAAAGTAATTTTTTTGATATTACTTCATTGTCTATCACCTTCAAACAAACACTCAGTAAACCATTTTGCATAATAGATAATCATATTATGCAATGTTAAACGACAAGAACAATATCACACTAGAAGCTATTTAATATTTCGAGAACTACAGTAGGGGAAACTGGGGATGATTTAACCACGGGGCAGATACAACCAGTGCCTTTATCTAAAGACATATTTAAATTTCCTGCGTCTTTTTACTAAGCTATATTGTCTTTTGGCCTGTTACTATTGCGTGTAAAGTTTGGTGGGTAGAAGAGAGACCGGACAAGTAAGCCGGACGCCGTTTAACAGGCGCTATCGCGAGGCTTTGAAGTAGGTCAGGATCGCTTGAGATAACCTTAGTATTTATAGATCCTGGACGGTGTCATATTATGAAAGCGAATTATATGCGCGTAAACGAAATTATAAATTGTCCAATTTGCTTAATAGCCTTGGAGTATACTAAATAACTTACCATTAAAAGTTCCACGGTACAGGATGCTATAATTATTGAAGTCAGAAGATAGTTTGTCAACAATATGTAACTTAAATACCTGTCTATCTTTTTCACTAAGCTAAAAATCAATAGGTGTACATATTTTACTTAATTTATCAATATTTAAAGGATAATTATATGTTTAAAAAAATTAAAACAATTTCAGGAATTACATAACACATTTTTTTTAAAATAGTTTAATTTTAGCAAATAAAAAAAAAAATTGTTTCAAAAATATAAAGAAAAATCAGCCTTACTGAGTAGCATGGATAAAAAAGAACATACTACAAAATAAATAAATCCCGACCTGATCTACTTAATCTTTAATAAGTGACCATACCATTTTTTAGGATACGTTGTATTCTTGTACCTACATAAATACAAACCTAAAGACAAAAAAATGTCTCCTGGTAATTTTCTTCAAGGCTGCAAAATGGCTACAATATATATCACCGTTTAGATCGCATATTAAATCTTGCAAACATTTTAGCTCGCCAACGGCGAACACCATAACTGACAAGGTGATCATCTCATTAGAAATATATATATTTATTAGGGTGAATGCAAGCACCAGATTTAAAAAGGCAGATAATAAAATATTATCATTTTCATTAAACGGTAACCAAACGGGAAAAAAAACTGCCTCTTGAAACATTTCTCTTTCATCCTTTGGTCCAGATGCATTACTTTTAATATAAGCCAGTAATTTACTAGAAAATATTACTGAAAAAGAAAGAACTATCAAAATGATAGACGCATTTTTTATTTTTACGCAAAGTTTGACGTCCTCTTCATATGATTTAGTCAGTTTATCATGTAACAGCTTAGTGAATTTCTTATCTTCATTAATGATTTCTTCAAACAATTTTGATATGTCGCTCATTTCAAAGATCATAAGTTTTATACATATCGCCCAGGTAGTTAATAAAATCGCAAATGATTCAAAAATTGGTTTTGAATCAGCCTGGATTAATATCAATTGGATAAACTTTAGAAAAATCGCTAATGCCATTGTTGATAATAGTCCTTGTAAGATGCGTCGGTACCAGCGAAATACTCTTCTTAGACGTGCATTTTGTACCCATTCTAAACGCCAAGCGCCAGTTAATATCATAAAGTATTTAATACGTTCAATTAGCATTTCGAATTTAAGGATATTTTACTGGTACCTACAAGTACCCAAGCAACACACAATAGTTAAATAAACGAATACGAAAGTAGTATAATACCGTGCGAGCAAAAATTATTTGAATCAAAGAGGGCCTTGCATCTAAGGACGTAATGCTTAGCCGTAGAGCCTAATACCTGTTGGGTGTCAGTAACTACCTAAATTAATAATGAATCAGTTATTCCGTCATCTTTGACAGTCGTTACAAGTAATTTGATTCATCGCTATTTTTTCCAATTTCTTGAACAATTCACACAATGGGCTTTACGGAACAGCATAAAACATTCATGGTTGAAGCGTATTTTCGAAACTGGGTTAGAGTAAATGGTGAGTGGCAATACAATCCGGGTTTGTGCATGGACGATTTTCACGAACATTTTTCTAACGTTGCTTTTATTGCTGGGGATTTTTATCATTGCCTGAAAAAAACCTTGGCTGTGTTTAGGGAAACAGGTTATATACAACACAAAAAAGGAGCAGGAAGACCATCTGTAAGAACAGAAGAACTTGTTGCAAACGTTCGTGAAATAATGCAAAATACGCCAACAAATGGTATAAGACGCCTGTTCCAAGAAGTGGGAAGATCTTATGGAACATGCAGGACTATTCTTAAGAAGCAGATAAATTTATTTCCTTATAAAGTACAAGTAATCCAAGAAATACAAGCCGCAGATTTTGAAAGACGCAGGAATTACTCGCAATGATTTACCCAAAATTTATTGGAAAGAAATGATTTATTAAACCTGACATTTTTTTCGGATGAAGCCTGGTTCCACCTCTCCATTCATTTGTGAAGCAATTATTTGACGACGAACTACGTTTAGGATATTTTCAACAGGACGGTGCAACCGCCCATACAGCCGCCGAAACTATTAACTTCTTACACAATTTTTTCGACGACAGATTATTCAGATTTCGATCAGACATTGAATTCCCACCTAGATCCAAGATCACCTTGTTTAACGGTTATGGATTTCTTCGTTTTTCCTCATTTAAAGAACACTATTTTTACAACACCACTTGCAAATTTAGAACAATTACAAGACTACTTCTTCAATTTAATAGAGTGTTTTTGGTCAGTCACTTTAAACGTAAATTTCGTTATAGTTGTGTTTAAATTTGTGGTTAATAACCATAACTTTTCGTCGCAAATCAGAGAATTTTTGGACGCACCAGACAAACTGTCACAAATTTTAGGTTAGTTCTTAAACTTGGGTTTAACCTTAAAATTATTTGTTGACAATTAAACAACAATTTAAGTTCAAATGCCAATGTCAAAATTGTCAAATATAACGATAAGCACTCTTTTAAAGATACCGCTAATCCTCCGTAATTAACCACGTCCGTTATCCTTAATAAACATAAAGGCGTGACAGGTAGCTACTGCGTCGACTCCGTATAACGATAACCACGATTTCAGTGACAAATGTGCGGACTAAAAACACTCTAATTACAAGAAAGTATTATCCAAGAATGTGGTAACATTTCTCCAGAACTGCTGGTCAACACTTTCGAAAATATTAAGAGACGTGTGAACTTATGCTTGGAGCATGGCGGTGACCATGTAATGTAATTATTTTTTTTTCTTTCTGTATATTCTTATTTTGTTAATTTTGTAAACAACAAACATAAATTTGTATTTGACTACTTATTTTATTACCCATTAGTTTGGCATATCATGTCATAATATGAATTTGACATTATTTTAACCTAGATTTGGTTAGATATATCGTCCCCATGTCATTGTGATCTAAACCAAGCACTACGTTTTTTATTCCAAGCCCTCTTTGATGCAAAGAATTTTTGCTCGCACGGTATAAACGCATAATACTAGTGTTGTACGAGACGATAAATCTCGCACTTTTTAAAACACTCTCGTCTTGCAAATCGAGACTTGATACTTTCCAAATCTCGCCTCGTTGACACCTCGCAAAATGTTTTCTCGTCTCGCTTCGCAAAAATCTCGTAATTTCTCGTTCTCGTAATATGCAAAAGCTTCTGCAAAAGCTTCATGTACTTATATGGGTACGAGTTTTAATTATTACCATTACCATGTGAGTATTACAATTTCTTCCTTCTGAATATATATATTTTTGTATACATATTATGCAACCCTAAAACCATTATTTAAATTTAAAAGCAACTGGGCGAACAGCGAAGAGCACCGTAGTCGTTCGTTTTCGTTTGAATTCGGCTCCAGTCACGCATGCGTATTTATGCATTAATACAAGTACCAACTTTTATTTCGGTCATAAAATATATGAGTTGATTGTTCGCAAAACTGTACGAGAACTGCCAGATTTTAACTTTAGAAACACTTTTGAAAATCGTTTCAGAAGGATGCAACTATAATACTCTACATGGTAATGGTAATAATAAAAACCCGTATGTACTTGGGACTTTTGCAGAATTTTGTTTATGACGTCATATTGCGAAAACGAGAAATTACCATACCCTCGCGAGACGAGACGGTAAAACATCTTGCCAGACGTCAGCGAGGCGAGATTAAGAAAAAGTCTAGTCTCGGTTTGCAACACGAGACGACAGTGCGAAATTTCTTCTCTCGTAAAACACTATACTATGGTAGCTTGAAAAAATCGATAATTGTTTCTTTCATAATCAATATAGGTTGCCAACTAATACACAACCTCTCTAAAACCAGAACGAAGAAAAAAGCAATACTTAAATTTCAAGATAGAGATTAGAAATATATCGAAGCTTGAAAACATAGATACAATTCCAATAATAATACCGGTGTAGGCAGCTGTGATGAGAAAACTTTAACTTGAAAAATCTCCTGAGGAAAATGATCCAATACAACAGATTTGCTACAATTGAAAAACAATTACCCATAAGTAAATTAGAAAGCGGAATTTTCTCTATAATACAAAAAAATAGGCTAGCTATCTTTTATTTTACTCGCCAATCGAAGTCAATAATTTTCTTCAGAATGTTTCTACAAAAATGTATACTTTGTCTGTCTCTTCCTAGGATAACAGCTAAACTAGTTAATCGATGTGACCTAAAATTGGCCCACTAATGTAAAATAGGCGTCTGCTTTCGAAGAACATATGCAAAATTACCTGTGCCCGCAGTTTCGCTCGCGGTGATACTATTCTATGCAATATTATATTATAAATTGAAAAACAGAGATTTATAAGTTAATTAAAAAGAGAAATCTTCTCTGTAATACAAAGAAATAAGCTAGCTATCTTTTATTTCCCTCGTCAATCAAAATCAGGAATTTTATTTAGAATGTTTCAACAAAAATGTATACTTTGTCTGTCTCTCCCTAGGATAACAATTAAACTAGTTAATCGATGGGAACTAAAATTGGCTTACTAATGTAAAATAGGTGTCTGCTTCCGAAGAAAATATGCAAAATTATTTGTGCCCGTAGTTTCGCTTGCGGTGATATTATTCTATGCAATATTATATTATAAATTGAAAAACAATAACCCAAAAGATAATTAAAAAGAGGAAGCTTCTCTGTAATAAAAAGAAATAAGCCAGCTATCTTTTATTTCCCTCGTTAATTGAAATCAAGAATTTTCTTTAGAATGTTTCAATAAAAATGTATACTTTGTCTTTCTCTCCATAGAATAACAAATAAACTAGTTAATCGATGTGACCCAAAATTTGCTTTCTAATAAAAAATAGGTGTCTGCTTCCGAGGACAATATGCAAAATTTCCTGTGCCCGCAGTTTCGCTTGCGGTGATACTATTCTATGCAATATTATATTATAAATTGAAAAACAGAGACCTATAAGTTAATTAAAAAGAGAAATCTTCTCTGTAATACAAAGAAAAGGGCTAGCTATCTTTTATTACCCTCGTCAATCGAAATCAAGAATTTCCTTTAGAATGTTTAAAAAAAAAATTATACTTTGTCTGTCTCTCCCTAGGATAACAATTAAACTAGTTAATCGATGTGACCTAAAATTGGCTTACTAATGTAAAATAGGCGTCTGTTTCCGAAGAAAATATGCAAAATTACCTGTGCCCGCAGTTTCGCTCGCGGTGATAATATTCTATGCAATATTATATTATAAATTTAAAAACAGAGACCTATAAGTTAATTAAAAAGAGAAACCTTTTCTGTAATACAAAGAAATAAGCTAGCTATATTTTACTTCCCTCGTCAGTCAAGATCAAGAATTTTCTTTAGAATGTTTCAACAAAAATGTATACTTTGTCTGTCTCTCCCTAGAATAACAATTAAACTAGTTAATCGATGTGACCTAAAATTGGCTTACTAATGTAAAATAGGCGTCTGCTCCCGAAGAAAATAATATGCAGAATTACATGTGCCCGCAGTTTTGCTCGTGGTGATACTATTCTATGCAATATTATATTATAAATTTAAAAACAATGACCCACAAGTTAATTAAAAAGAGGAACCTTCTCTGTAATACAAAAAAGTAGGCCAGCTATCTTTTATTTCCCTCCTCAATCGAAATCAATAATTTTCTTTAAAATTATTTAATATAATTTGTTTGTCTCTCCCTTGGATGACAATTAAACTAGTTAATCGATGTGATCTAAAATTGGCTTACTAATGTAAAATAGGCGTCTGCTCCCGAAGAAAATATGCAAAATTACCTGTGCCCGCAGTTTTGCTCGCGGTGATGCTATTCTATGCAATATTATATTATATATTTAAAAACAAGGACCCAAAAGGTAATTAAAAAGAGGAACCTTTTTTGTAAAACAAAGAAATTAGCTAGCTATTTGTTTATTCTTATAAGGAATAAAAGGCTTTGTTCTCAGTGTAGGCTTTTCAGTTTATTTATAGCAACAAATCCAGAAAAGCGTCATTCTCCAAACTTGCCACATAGTGCATTTCTAAACAGTACAGGTTAGATAGACTGTAAAAAATCACCAGAAATAACAACAAAAAGTTGTGAAAAAGAAAATTAAAAAAATATTAGTAATAATTATACTTTTTTAATCGATATAGGGTGCCAACAAATAGCCAACCTCTCTAAAACCGAAACGGAGTAGGAGATAGAGATTAATGATATATGGGAGTTTGAAAAAATAGATATAATTCCAATAATAATAATATTGGCCGGTAGAGGGAGCTATGCCGAAGAACTTCAAGCCCAACTAGAAAAAACTGGTCTTTTCAGGTTATTTATAGCAACAGCGTCATCCTCCAAACTTGCCACATAATACAGAAGTTCCTAAACAGTACAGGTTCAGATAAATTTCTTCTCTGTACTGTAAAAAAATACCATCAATACCAACAAGAAGCGGTGAAAAAGAAAATTAAAAAATTCAGTTATACAATGGATAGGCTAACTTAAACCTAGTGAACCTTACGTAACTCTCGTTTATATTTTTTAACTTGGTGGTTTGCCACAAACTAATAATAAGGATTCTGTTAACGTTTTAACTGTTAATTTCGGTTTAAAAACATAATTAATAAGTAAACTATAGTATACTGTTCTTGACAAAATAATAATTTATTTAGTTGCTTATTTATTTATATTTTATTATAGTATTGATTGATATTATATTTCAGACCATAGGTTAAATATTTAAGTAAGAAAATAATAATTTTGTTAAAAAAAAAACATTGTTTGTATTGTATTGTAATAAATAAATTTATGAGAGGTTTTTCATGTTCTTGAAATGACCTATCCGAGAAATATAATTTTTTTTTTATAATGTACTCATTCCTACATTTTATAAGTTAATAGACATGAAATTGCAGAAACGGAATGAAATGATTGCAAGCAATTTATTTACTTATTATACACTGTGGGCCAAATTTATTTGAAACCCAATTTCACTCTGAATAACTTTTGCTATATTTGTCGGATTTTAGTGGTATTTTGTGTAAATATTATAGGGGCCTTTTCCTAATTGTAGAACAAATATCCAATTACTATGTACAGGGGGAGCCAAGTAACAGAAATATTTTTAATCAATGCCTTTGGGGCTGTTGCAAAATTAAATGGTTTATTCCAAAACTACAAAAATTATTTGACATTATTAAGAGACTATCCGAAAAGAGGCTCTGAAAAAATTGTTCCAGAAGCTTTAGGTTTTGTAATAAAAACGTATTTTTTTTCGAAACTTTATTAAATAATATAACCATACAGCTTTATTAAATATCAAGTTAACATGTCAAAAATACGTAAATAATTGGATGTCGAGTTACCCATGAAACAAAAGAAAAAATGCCCTTGACAACAGTATGTAAATATTAGTAACTTGGCAGTGTATTAAATCTATTTCAAAATGGTGTACTCGTATTTGTCATTTAAAGATAAAATCTTAATTTCATCTCTAAGAGTCAAAGGTTATGGTGCAAAAACGATTATTAAAAGTTACCCAGAGCGTAATTGGAAATTAAGTACCGTTAGTTATTTTCTACGGCATTTACTCGAGACCAATGGTTCGTTCCAAATGAAGCCCGGAAGAGGAAGAAAGAAAACTTGTAGAAGTATCGAAACGTTGAAACAGTTAGGGCAATTCTAAATGCTGTCGAACCCGGTAATACGATAAGTTCAAGAAAAATAACAAAAACGACTACTATTAAGTGATCATCGGTAAGAAGAATTATTAAAATTGATTTGAAGTTTTGACCCTTTACAAAAATATACTGTCACCAATTTTCAAACGATGTTAAGAATAAAAGAGTAGAAAGATGTCAAGCATTGTTAAGAAAATTTAGACGACGCGATGATATTGAAAAAATTTGGTTCTCAGATGAAAAAGTTTTTTTTTTGCGCCAGCCAAAAAATTCTCAGAAAAACAGGGTATATTCTAATGTACAAAGAAAATCGGAGATACCACTGGAACATCTTCTGATTCCCAGAGATCATTTTTCTAAGTCAGTTTTGGTTTCTCTGGCTGTATCGATGCTAGGAAAACTGAAATTTATTTTATTGGCTCTGAAGTAAAAATTAATTCCGCAGTTTATCAATGGGGCATTTCAAAAGGTATGCTTCGAGAAATAGAAATAGTTATCGACAACTAAACATTCCAGCAAGATGGCGCACCAAGCCATACGTCAAGAAGTACTGTAAGATACCTGCAGGAAAATTATCCTGATTTTATTTTTATTAACATGTAGCCTCCAAATAGCCCGGAGTTAAACCCCGTTGACTTTTTTAATAAAAAACCTAAAGTTTCTAGAACAATTTTTTCACAGCCTCTTTTCCGATAGTCTCTTAATAATTTCAAATAATTTTTGTAGTTTTAGAGTAAACCATTTAATTTTGCAACAGCCCCAAAGGCAATGATTACAAATATTTCTTGTTACTTGGCTCCCCCTGTACATGGTGATTGGATATTTGTTCTACAATTAGGGAAAGGCCTCTTTAATATTTATACAAAATACCACCAAAATCCGACAAATATAGCAAAATTTATTCAGTGTGAAATTGGTTCAAAATAAATTTGGTCCACAGTGTATATCATTAAATTATTAAAAAAATATTTATCATGCATTAGTACATTCGAAAATTCGCAGCCGAATGCATCAAACTTTTGTTAAGGAGTAATTAGTTAAGGAACACTTACATTTTAAGGAACGAATGTCTTGCACCAAAACATTTTGACATCTGCTTAATAAAGGACGGCTTAAAACAGTGGCTGTCATTCCTATTTGTTTTTAAGAGCTGGCAACGTTGATGATGTGCTTTCAAAGGCAAAATATAACCTATAAGTTAAGTTGATATAACCGTTTTTTGATAAATTAGTTTTTTTGGTGTTCGGAAAACTACTGCAAAACATGAGTGAAAGAAAAAGAAGTAAAAATTTCACGGACAAAGAGGCTATGATTCTAATATCTTTAATAAGTGAAAGTAAAAGCATCCTTGAAAACAAAAAAACGGATGCAATTAATAATCAAACCAAATATAAAACATGGGAAAAGGTAGCAAATAACTTCAATGCTACCTGTCCGGAAGGTGCTCCCCGTAATGCGGAGAGCATTAAAAAATGGTGGGACAACAAGAAACGCATAATTAGAAAAGAAAAGGGGGAGGAAAGAAAAGAAATTTTTCTCACCGGTGGTGGGCCAGCTCCACCAAAAGCTGACCCTCAATCCGACATAATTTTGTCGATTCTGGACCCAGAAACTGTGTTAGGTGGGGAGGGCCCCTTTGGGTCAGATGCTGGAATATATCAAAATGCTGAAATATATCAAAAACAAAATAGTGGCAGCAAAGAAGATGATTATTTTTGTTATGAACTCGAGGTAATTGTACTAAAACCACAGAAAGTTTATAAGAATTAAGAATTTTCCTAAACTAACCCCAAATTATAACCTACTTGGAAAATAATATGTTTCTTTTGGCATTTAGGTTATTTTTAAACAAGTATTTTTTTAGCAACAGGTTGATGAGCCAGGTGATAAGTCCTTGGAACCACCAAGTAGTATTAAAGCAGGTTATTCTGGAATGCAAATTAAACCAACCAAACTTAGTTGGAAAAAGCATTGTATGTCGGATTTGACACAAAGGAAGAACACTGCTTTAAAGAGACCACTGTCTACAGATGCCATAGAAGAGGTAAGTAATGGAACTTTTTTTTTAAATTAAAATAAACCTATATTATTTCTTTTAGCTTCAAACAAAATTATGTTCAAGTGATGAATATATAAGCCTACCAGTATCACCTGTAGAGGTAAGTGTGTATTTCTTGCCATGAAGTATCTCTGTATTATTGGTGGTGTATTAGTGGTGGTTTGACAAGATTAGAAAAAATGGTGTAGATGTATGCCCTTACCAAGGTCTTTAATAGTTGCTGTGGACAAACACAATTACTATGTTTATATCGATGACTTCAAGCTGGATTGAGCCGAAGCGGCTTGTATAAGCGACTCGAGAAAACTGATATAAACGAGCTTCAATCCGACTTAAAGTATTCAAGTCAAGCCTAAAAATAATTGGGGTTGACTTTATTCAAGTGGTTTTAAAACACGATATAAACGGTTCAAGCCGCTTTACTCACGCTTTACTGCTGCCTAACTTCAGATTACTAAGTCATCGCCATATGATTTTGACATTTGGGCCAGTTGGCTTAAAATTTAAAGGTTAGTTTGTATTTAAAAACACTTTCACTTCTTCATTTGACCATACATTTCTTTTTACTTTTTGATCCATGGCAAGTTTTTGCTTTAAACCATCTAACTCGATGCTTTAAACCAATTAAAAAAAGACAAACCGGAAAGTGAGGTTATTAACGGCAACGGTATTTTATTTAAACTGAAGTTAGCTTCAAAATCAGCGCATGGGTATTGTTGCTGTTATAAAATTGAGCTTGAAGTCAAATTTTAATCCAAATTGAAGTCGCTGAAATAAACGTGTGAGCCTAACCTTGAACTCTAAGCCGCTTTAATTTCAAAGCGGCCTGAGTCCATCGATATAAACTTAGTAAATGTTAAAATTTTAGGGTCTGTGACATGAGTATATTTATTTGGCACCAAATATTTGTCTCACATAGTATATCATGATACATATGATAGGTAGTTTAATGTTTATTATATTGATAACGTATATTAGTTAAGATATTAATATAATATTATAATGTTTTTTTTTAATATCATCTTTTTGACAAATAGATACTAAGGTATAATAGAATAATTTTGTATAATCCAGGTTTCGATTCTAATATGTTTACAGTGATTTTTCAATTTTAGGAAAACAGACCCAGAATCGAATTAAATCATGGGGAAAATGTTAAACAAAACATTATTACACCAAAAAATAAGAAAACATTAAATAGACGTCGACCGAATGCCACAGTAGTAAGAAGCTTGGCAGCAAATGAACTAGCTGAAAAATACAATATTTTGGCAGACAAAAAAACTGCCATAGCAGACCTTACTTTAAGGAACTTGGAAGAAGAGTCAGACACAAATAAAAAAGGACAAAAACTACGCATTGAGGCATTAGAACTTGATGTCCTGATAAAAAGAGAGAAGTTAAAGCAACTTCAGAGAGAAAATAATAATTAAATTATTCATCTTGTACCTAGCTGATATCTGTCTACATATTTTCATTGTCCTGTGGATAGATAACTTATTATTTTTGGGTAAACAATATTTTTATTACTGATGGTTGTGATGTGCAATGTTAGTTCCTATATAATCACGATATACCCAAGACTATATAATCATACAGAGTTCTGATTTAAGTTTATTATGGAAGATTTTTTTTCATTTGTGGTATTTCATTTGACCAAATTTGCTTTGGAAGACTAACAGATTTAAAAAATGTTTAAAAATAAAAGTTAGAGCCCATTTTCGAAAAAACAATTTTTTTTAATGCTTTTTCAGAATAATTTGGGTTAACTGAATGCAAGACAAAAAAAGCTTAATTGTTTTTGTTTATTCTACGTTTGATGAATTATTTTATAGTTTTAATTTTGTTATTTTATGTTTAAATGTCAGGGAAATCCTCATATTTAGCGGTAGTAAATTAATAATAAAACACAAGTTTTGATTAGAAATTAAGTTTTATTTATTATAGCAATCCTCCAAAAAAATTTATCATTTCCCTCTGCACCATATTTACTCTGTCTAACTGATTTCGAACAGCTGGCATTTCGATATTCCCAGTTTCAATCAAATAATCCAGATGTTCTGGATCTATTAATTCTGGGGCGGGGACATCCTCTGGTTCGTTCATCTGTCTAGCAATATTATGCAGCACAGTTGTTGCTATAATTATAGCTTTGGTTGTCGGGAGGCTTAATCTAGACCCATATGCCATAATGGGAAATCTCCTCTTCCAAATCCCAATAATCCTCTCGATTACATTTCTGGTACGGACAAGGGATTCTTGATAAAGATGTTCAGGCCTTGTTGTTGGATTTTGTAAAGGGGTTAACAAATAGTTCTTCAATGGATAGCCACTATCCCCTATAATATAAAAATATTTTTAAAGAAAGTTTTAAATTAATATATTATGTAGTCTAGCAGAATTAAACCATACATAATTTTACACACTCCATACCAATTAACTTAATAATTTCTCTATAAACTGTCAAAAAGCAGTTTCTTACCTAATAAAACACTGTTTGGAAACTCGCCCCCCTCAAACCGCGCTCTTAAGTTACTGTGACCAAAGATTGTCGAATCATGGCTAGAGCCTGGCCATCTTTCCACAACATCTATAAACTTAAGGTCGGCATCTCCCACAACTTGCACATTTAGTGAAAAGTAACTTTTTCGGTTTCTAAATATTTCTGCATTATCATTTCCTAAAAACATATTTTATATAAGTATATTATCATGTAGTCGCACCAACAAATAGCATAAAATATGCTGGTAAGCTAAATAACTAGTACAACAGCTGAGAGAACAAAAGAAGACAGTTATATGAACAACCTACCCGGTGACTGAATTTTAATGTGTGTACCATCAATAACACCTATTATCCGAGGAAATCTTGATAAATTGTAAAACTTGTTTTGCTCTTTTAAAATGGATGGTCTATCAGGCATATGTACATAGAGTGGAAACAATCTTAAAACAAAATAATTGATTATGTAAGTTAAAAAAACTAGTAATATTTTTATGTACAACCTTGCAATAACTCTTGATACTTTTGAAATAATGCGAGATGCGGTAGATTCATGCATATTCATTGTGTCCGCAGTTTGCATCAGGTGACCTGCACTCGCATAATACCGCAGAGTGCATAAGAGCTGGTCAATAGGGGCAACACTATTGTTTCTGAAAAACAGTTAGGTGTATTAATTATTGTTTATTAAAAATAGGTAGTGATTAAACTAGATAAGTTATTAAAGTATTACAAAATATTTTATATCTTACCTATCATGTGTGTATTCCAAATCTTCTTCAATTTGCGACAATACAAAGAGGACAGTTTCTTTGTATAGACGAAAACGTCTGTAAAAACTTAGAGGATCCATTGTTTGGAAAAAATTTGTCCTCTCGTTAACTTTTCGAGGAAAACCATCCTCTATAAGGTCTATCAATTCTATATCGTCGTCTATTAAATCAAAATCGACGAAATTTTCCATTGTTTGCCAAATTCAGATAAAAAATATAAAAACACAGCAGCACCTAACCTCACAAAACTAATAAAAGGGAGACTTAACTCATTTAAGTGGTCGATTTTCTAGACTTAAAAATCGGGAACTAAGGGAGGCATTAAGGGATCCTTAACGTTGCTGCAAGACGTAAAAGCTATTTAAGGCGTAGTTAGGCCTAAGTCTTCCTTAAAATATGTTGGTGCAAGTGCCCGTCGGTATCTTATTTCTATTTGGGGTTCAGCCAATTCAATAGTACTAAAACCTTTAAAGAAATTACAAAATAAAGTTATTAAATGTATTCATAGATTTTCGCACTTAGAACCAACAACAAATTTATATAAACCGAATAAATACCTAGATATAAATAATTTATATAATTTAAAAATTTGCATATTTATTCATTCTTTAATTTTAAAACAAAAAATTTCTGACATAACGTTTACAAAAGTTCATGATATTCATAGACATGATACTAGACAAACTAATTTTTTTGTTGTGGAAGTAGTCTCTCAGTGGAGTGATATTATAAGGGAAAATAATAACACACAGTCTGCTCCACTAGTTTAATCGATTTCCTTCGATTAAACTAGTGGAGCAGACTATATAAAATAAACAGTAACTTTGGAAACGGGTCATTGTTATATTGTCGCGTAGGGGTTGTAGCTAGATTTAGCGAGAGGTTAATAAAGGTAGACAGGCTTTCTGAAAACAACTATAATCTTTTGTAGACAACGAACAAACCAATTATACATACATTATATACCTGATCCTAGGGGCGGCTTTTACTGACTAGGGCGGTAAATGGCAGGTGCCGTAACGGGCAGTTGGGATGCGTCTTTATTGACCTGGTCGGCTACCCTCACAGTGACGCTTAATTGACTCAAGATAGTGAACGTGCGTGACCCCCGACTCGGAGTATGTCGGAGTCTGACCCAAGAGTATGTGTGTGACCCAAGAGTGGATGTCGTCCAAGCTTGTCCACTTGCTATTTATACTGATCGTTCTCTTGTTTAATTAGATCAGTAAAAATAAAACAAGCCAATGTTTATGTGTAGTTTGCAAAAATAAGCTTGGACTAGATTTAAATTAGAAATAATAAAGAAATAAATAATAAATTTTAAAAATGCCCTATTTTCATGACAATATAATGGATTAATATTATATAATATTTTACCCGAAAATATTAAAACATTAAAAAAACGACCATTATTTAAATTTCAAAATATTTCCTAGAATAATTTTAAACGAACGTTTATAATACGAAACAATTTTTTTTAACTGTCTTTTTTATATAGATACAGTGTCACCAGTAAAGTCCGCATCATATGGGATTTTTTTTAATAATAGCTTTATTCAAAATTTGACTTTGGCATCAAGTTCTGCTTCGATCGAGATGAAAATTAAGCAAAAAAATAGTAGTCACGTGATTCGCATTATCTGTAAAATTTTAATTTTTTCCAAAAAATAATTCAAAAGTGGGGTTAATTCTGAAAATATCAAAAAACGTTAGCAGAAAAAGTTTTTTTTAATGCAGTTTTTTACCCAAGTGCAAAATTTTAGCTGCATAAGATAATTTTGATTTTTTACCTATATTTTGTAATCTGCACCACTTTTGCAAAATAAGACTCAACGCAACCTACATAAAACTTCTTAGTTTTGACAATGTTTTATTTCAGATACATTTTCTTTAAAGTAGCGCCATATTAAATGTGTGTTTTTCTACAAAATCAAAATTAGGCTATTAATATTTGGTCGCATGTGATGCAAAGTTTATTAAATTTGTTTTGAACCCTGTATAAGGTAACTTTATAAAATAAGTATTTTTGGAAACGTAGTTTGTGTCTAAAAGTCAAAAAATAAAGTAAAGGGGTTTTAAATTAAATCGTTGAAAATAGATAAACTTAACGTTAAGTTAAACAAAAATTTATTTTTCACTTGAACACTTTACTGATGACACTGTTCTTTTTCGTCTTAATATTAAGGTGTATTACTTTTAGACACAAACTACGTTTTCAAAAATACTTATTTTATGAAGTTACCTTATACAGGGTCCAAAACAAATAAACTTTGCATCACATGCGACCAAATTTTAATAGCCCAATTTTGATTTTGTAGAAAAACACACATTTCACATGACGCTACTTTAAAGAAAATGTATCTGAAAACTAAAAAGTTTTTTGTAGGGTTGAGTCATATTTTGCAAAAGTGGTGCAATTTACAAAATATAGGTTAAAAATCAAAATTATCTTATGCAGCTGAAATTTTGCATGTGGGCTAGAAACTGCATTTAAAAAAAACTTTTTCTAATAACTTTTTTCGATATTTTTAGAAATAACACTTTTGAATTATTTTTTGGAAAAAATTAAAATTTGACAGATAATGAGAATCACGTGACTACTATTGGTTTGCTTAATTTTCATCTCGATCGAAGCAGAACTTGATGCCAAAGTCAAATTTTAAATAATGCTATTAATAAAAAAAAATCCCATGTGATGCGGACTTTACTGGGGATACTGTATACATATACCTATTAAGTTAGAGTAGGTACTTAATAATTGTTAGTTATTTTTATATACTTATCCCTGTAATAAACTTGTAAAGTTGGTTGTGAGTAAAGTAAAATAAAAATTTTGTTTTTATCTTATTATTATTATTATTATTAATAACATGTACAATTTTTAATGTCCCAAAGTGCCAGAATGAAGTTTTTTCGAAATTTCAAGCTCCAGTGACCATGAATAGAGTGGTGAAACGGATACCAATTTGTAATTAAAGATCCTATATTATATTGTAATTTCCACAGCGTAATAAAATTATAAAAACTGTATTTGTTTTCGTTCATTTCTAATCACTTATAACAATAATATGCTTAAATTTTAGATTTTTTTTTGGTGAGACATGATCATAAATAACATCTCAATATGATGCTGAGTCAATAATGACAATATGATACGACATGGACTGCCAGTAAAATTATAAATAAAAAAATAATTACCAATAAAGCTGTTTCAAAAGATATGTATCCAAATCATCCATTGGAATGAGTTTTTTTGTTCCTATGTCTTGGTTGTACCACTTGATTTCGTATAGCGCGTCGCCAATGGCCAAATTCTAAAATTATTATAATTTATTTTTTCAACAATTGAAATATATCCAAACGGTTTGTATCTATAAAAGTACCCTGAAACGTTCTTCGTATGTAAGTTGATGGAGTTCAGGACACAGCCGTGTTTTTCTGCTCTGGGTTTGTTCAAGCGCGTGTATATCACCAACAAAGTACGGGGTCCAGATAGGCACAGCAAACTCCAGGATTGGTCGAACTTATGTAAGTTAGGCCAATAGTACAGGTGTACGCTCACTAAAAACTAATGCCAGCTGTTTGTATTTAAAAACACGTGGCATTTTGGCGGCTTTGTACTACGCCGCGACCTTTAATTATAATATGGCAATGCAGCATTGAACGCGAAACATGCGCAGGCGCATCGCTTGCTGCTTAATTATCTTTTCTACATTACTTATGCGGCGAAACTCTTGTATGTTGTCAAAGTTGTTCATAGAGTTTTCAATGGTAAGTTTAGTGCATGACGCTAAAAATTTTAATTTTATAGATTGTATTTTATTGGGCAATGCCCGTTTATTTAAAAGTAAATAAATAAATAAAAAATAAATAAACTTCTAATCTATCGCATGTTGGATTCAATGTTTCAATTGTAAATAAAATAAATATTGTATTTATGCAAGTCATTATGCTAATAAATCATTCAGACCTCCGTAGAAGTTTAAAATACGGTAAATGCCGTGGTAAAAGAATTTAGACCAGTCCTGTCTCTGTCCCCAACATCGTAATGGATCAGACTTCAACAGGGTGCCATAAATTTCAGGTAATTTAGCTACGATGCAGCATGTTCTTAGAGAAATTTTACTATACCATGGTAATAGATCAAGGCTCTGCTTTTTGTCCCTAAAGACACTTCTTAGAATTCCTACACTTTTGAAAAAGTGATTTTTAACGGATTATTTAAACGCTCTTTTATCGACTTCCATAGTATCATACAACTATTAATTTACTATAACAAACCATCTAATTTTTTCAAACGACACTTTACGTAAAAATATTCTCACAATTACTTATAATTATTTATTAATAACTTTTTTCAGCCGAATATACATTAACCAGCGACCCGCCCCGGCTTCGCACGGGTGCACTGCTGATACTAAATATACCTACCTATACTAGAGAATGTCCTTATAAATAACACTAAGACATAATTTGTATTGATAGCTCTTTTTTTATTAACCCATATTAAATAAATTGCTAGTGAATCAAACCCGCTTTAGTGTTATATCAATTCCAGAATTGCTAGAACAGTGTTTGTTTTTATTGGCAGTAATCAGTTCCATTAGCAGAACAGTCTTGTTGAATAATGAACTACTTTTAATACAGCACTTTTGTTAAGAAATAAATTGTTTCTTCTCAATGCGACGCATTTTGTTCCCACTAAAGCGCTTTATCTGCAATTAAGAAAGCAGAACAGCATCCCCAAAAACGAATTGTATTCGTTATAACCTATAATCTACAAGCCGCTTCTTTGAAGTTAGAAAATTAATTTAATTAAGTAGTTTTTTGTATTTTTGTTTTTGTTCATTCTTGTTATTGTTTCCACTATTTACCATTAAAATATAAAATTCACAAAAATGTTTTTTTTTTAATTTTAAACAATATTCCAGATTAGTAGTTGAAGTAGAACTTTAAAGCTACGTGTATCAGATTTCAGGTTTCTGGAAATAACGCTGATGGTAAGTAAAGGTATGTAATTTCACACTTGCCAACCCTAAATAAAGTCAGTAATGCTAACGTAACAAATATGGTCGTAAATAAAACTATATCTTTGGTCAATTAGATGATTTTATTTATAACAAAATTTCTAGATGTTAGGTTCAGCACAAAATCTATTATATAATGACTTCTTAAGTTTCCCAGAAAAACAACTCCATACTTTTTCTTTTCAATAATTGACCGTCTAGAAAGTGGGATCTACCTGCGCTGACATGATCATTCCTATGAGCTTCCCAGATTTATAAGAATAGCGCTGAAGTAAAAAACAGTTTCCGATTCCGTGTGACCGGTGACAGGAGATGTAGTTATTTATGTTTATTTATTTAATAAACGATTTGCTTTGTTGGTGATTAAACAAAGACCTTACAATGTCGAGTCGCTTAAATCATGTTACAAACTTTGCTGGTTCCGATTCCGTTCGTTCTCTATATAAGTTTTAATTGTAAATTAAGTTTTAGTGATTTGTATATTTATCAATTTTGTACATTTTGTTCCAGTCTTGGAATTCTACGGTAGATTTCTATTTCTAAGTCTTTATTTGACATTTCGTCTAGATTTTATGCATGCTTTACAAATGCTCAGTAATGCCGGGCCCGAAGGAAAAGTTTTACAATATAAATGGTGAATAATTATCTCTATTATAAAGTATTTTCCGGAAATGAGTATCATATAAAGTCATACTATAATAAAAAGTAATTTTCATAATAATCTGTATCTATCTCTTATTTACTTTTATCTTCAATCGTCGATATGAACCAATGATCTGGCATCTACAGATGGCACAAGTCATTCATAAACGTTACTAAAATGTATTGATAACATCGTTTGTAAGAGCGGGGCGGTGAAGAGCTGGGTGGGACAGGAAGTAGGGGTTACGGTTGATTTACCTTTGAATGTGATCTTGCTACTATAATTTAAACCTAACCTAACCTAACCCAAATTTCTATTTACTCGCCTATGAAAACTAACTGTAGAATTATTATTTTTCAAATTCTCGCATACTCGACCCTTGCGACTCATCTTAATAAGTTTCCAAAAAATATCACAAGACACTAAAAACACAGCAATTATTACACAAAACCGATAAACTGAAGAAAATTTCAAAACACCGCTTTCAAAGAAACATCAAACAGAAATAGGGATGTTCGATATACATCAACGCATCGAAGAGATCGATATTTTCAATGCGACTCGTCGTTTATATACGATGCATCGAGGCCATTTGATTTTGGTCGCTGCATCGATGTATTTTAATCGATGTATTAGGCCTTAATTTTATTTGTAAAATATGCATTTTAATTCTTTTCGGAAATGAATGAAACAACGTCGTCATGGCCTCAGACCAATGTCGTGGCCGACTCTTTAGGGAGGATCTTTTATTGCTGCGTTGCCATACTGTATACTTTTTATAAGGTTTTTTAAATTTCCCACACCATGTTAATACTTTTAACAGCGTAACAAGTTTTCAAACAAAGTGGAGGGGCGCAATTTGCATGTTGATTTACTTCAGAATGGAAGCCAATTTTGGACATGGGTTCATTTGTTATTGTTTCGTCTATAAGTACCAGATCATTGATATTAACCATCGTACAATTTTCCTTAACATATGAATGTACCGGGTGGTCAAATAAGCGAGGACGTCGGCTTTATCTCGGAAACCATTAATCGTACAACTTTCGGAAAGATTTTTTTATGAGTAAAGTGGTCAAGAGAAATTGCTGGAAATTACATTTAAGTTCCTCATTTCGCCGCAAGGGGGCACAATTAAAAATTGTTTTTTTTAATTCTAAATTTCTCCGAAAATTCTCATATTAAGGTATAACACTGATTACATCATTGGAAAGCTTAGATAATTCTGCATCATTTTGGTTTAAGGCTCATTGCCGTACCGACCTTGATAAGAGTGGGAGAAGCTATTGAATGTGTAAACATTAAAATCGCTGTAACTTCTAAACGACTCATCCGATTTTACTAAATTTAACCTTGTTTGGAAGGGAAAAATAAGTATCTTCAATTGCCGTATCCAACCGTATACGATAGTGTTTAATAAAATTGCTAGAGGGCGCATCATACGGTATAAAAATGACATCATAATCGAAAAGTAGATGAAATTTGCAAGCAAAGATGTGAAGACCGCAGTTCGATATCTTTGTTCGTTTTAGAGTTATTGCCAAAACAATAATTTTTAATTCAAATTGCGCCCTCTAGCAATTTTATTAGAAACTATTGTGTACCATTAGATACAACAATTAAAGGTACTTTCAAACAAGCTTAAATATAGTAAAATCGGATAAGTCGTTTAGAAGTTACAGCGATTTTAATGTTTACACAGTGTAAAGATTAAAATCGCTGTAACTTCTAAGCGATTTAACCAATTTTACTAAATTTAGGCTTGTTTGGAAGAGAAAGGTAAGTACCTTCAATTGTCGCATCGAATGGTACAAGATAGTTTCTAATAAAATTGCTAGAGGGCGCAATTTGAATTAAAAATTATTGTTTTGGCAATAACTCTGAAACGAACAAAGATATCGAACTGCGGTCTTCACATATTTTCTTGCAAATTTCATCTACTTTTCGATTATGATATCATAGTTATACGGTATGGTTTGAATTTTCGGGAAAAAATCGAAAAAACTGTAATATTACAAGTTGCGCCCTCTAGCAATTTTATTAAACACTATGGTGTACGGTTGGATACGGCAATTGAAGATACTTATTTTCCCCTTCCAAACAAGCTTACACTTAGTAAAATCGGATAAGTCGTTTAGAAGTTACAGCTATCTTAAAGTTTACACTTTCAATAGCTTCTCCCACTCTTATCAAGAGGTCGGTACGGCAATGAGCCTTGAACCAAAATGATGCAGAATTGGCTAAGCTTTCCAATGATGTAATCAGAGTTATACCTTAATATGGGAATTTTCGGAGAAATTTAGAATTAAAAAAAAACATTTTTAATTGTTCCCCCTTGCGGCGAAATGAGGAACTTAAAAGTAATTTCCAGCAATTTCTCTTGACTACTTTACTCATAAAAAAATCTTTCCGAAAGTTGTACGATTAATGGTTTCCGAGATAAAGCCGACGTCCCCGCTTATTTGACCACCCGGTACATTTGTGCAATCTTAACCCACTATCCCTACTGAGTGCGCATTTATAATCTATGGAGTGCTAAATATATAAAACCGAAACACTAAGTTTCCATCGGTCATAAATAATCAATTAAAAAAATTGTAACAAAACATTGCAGCTCTTCTAAAGTAGCCAATCATTGGTTATCGGTTATTGTTTCAAATTTCTTATAACTGTTATGTAGGAAAAGGCAGCTTGCATTATCTGAAAAAAAATAATCAAATAATAGTATATTATTTAGCGAGCGTCTAGTTAGACCATTATAAACCTAAGCGGCTTGCCAGCCATAAATTTCAAAAGACAAATGGTAGATTAGAAGCGATACTACTTAAAAATATTTGTCTGCAACAATTTGTTTCCATATCAGTATTTATAGTATATTATTTGGTGAGCATGTAATAGTAGCTATAACGCGACACAAGCCGAAGGCGAGGGTCGTAATAATCTGAATGAGTTATAGTTATTACATGCGAGTAAAATACTATGCTTTTTCTATGACCAATAAACAGGGTTAAAGAAAAATATCACACAACTGTTATTCATAGAATTTATTATATTTTATCTCTTTAAGGACCCTACAGACCAACGCGTTTTTGAAGCGGCGCGAATTAGCCGCTGTGGTAATCAAGTGGCAACTCGTGAAACATTCCGTGCGTCCGCAGCGGATTCGCGTTGGTGTCTGGGTTCCTTTAGGTGTAAAAACTTTGGCCTTTTTCGGAATGTAACCTTGTGATCTTCGCTTCAAAAATGCCCGCAATTTGCCATACTTGCTAATATCAACATTATTGTTAATTACCAGAGTAGTTTTTAGCATATAATATTGTGTCCATAGTGTTGAAGCTTTGTACTTGTTTGCCAGCTCTCCAAAATAAGCCAGTAAAACGTTTTCGGAGAAAGACTTTACGTTTTTTTCGCTTCGCCATCCCATAAACTCATTATACATTATTTCATACTTTTTTCGGGATATTTCTGGTAATAAATCTTGAGATGTAGTTTTAGCTGCTTGCAGAATATTTGGTGGTGTGCAAATAATGTCCTCTTCGTCACTTAAACTCTTTTTTTATAAGAATAAACTGACTAATATGTAATAAATAATTACTGTCACAAAAATATTCCTTGACAATTTACCTTTTGACAGTTCCATGGCAGCCGCGACCTTTTGTTTAAATACGCTATTCGCTTAAAACTGTTTGAATATGAATCAATTTAATATTCGATATTATGATTGGTCGAAGACTGAAAGACTGACAGTTGGGTTATGAGCTCATATCACAATTGCAATAACTCACTCTGTGGATTATGACTAACATAACTTTATCAAAATTGCAAATGTTATACCTGTATTGTTCAATGGTCGTAGAAAAAAGTTTAAATATTGTAAGTCATTTTTAAAACACCTTGTATTATTTGCGTCTGGATTAACGACTTCTCATACTTACACCTAGAGCTGTTTCTATGGTCATTGGACCAAATGGTCCAATAGACAGTGTCAGTGGTCTTTGCGCTTGCCCAATTATAACCATGACTAGTTTCTGGGACTTAACATCGTAGTTGCACCAATGAGTTTCATACAAAACGTCTCCAACAGCAACTCTAAAATTTTTGGTTCATTACTTAATACGAAACGTATTACAATTGCGGTGACATTTCAAGCTCTAGAATATGTTCGTTTTTATTTCTGGCATTTGTTTAACAAAAATTGCATACAAGTCAGTTTTTTAATTACAAGGACCAAAACAGATGCAATATAAGGAATGGTTAATTATAAGTATTTTTCTACATTAACACCCAGAAGTTTCACGCAACCCCATGAACCTTATCTCCTCCCTTATAACCAATTTTGCACTTGCAAAATCAGCATTTCTAGCATTGGAATAGAACGCAAAAATCTATCTTTTTATTTTAAATTATTTTTATTAAAAGTCGCGTTCTTACGAGTCAAAACAAGATTTTTCCTTTAAAATACAAAGAGCTTTTGTTCTCAAAATAAATATAATAATAATACCAAACTATTTTAAACCAACCGTTTTCTTAAATAAATAACCAAATTGCCCAAGTTATTCTAAAGATTCGTTATGTCATAAAGTTTATTTTTCTATATCCTAAAAGCGGGTTGATAGCAAAAACCCAACCATATTAATAAATATTACAATATTTAGTAAAGTATGTTTTGTCGAAGTTAACATCAACTTACTAAAACCTAAAATAACCCACAGATGGGCAATAATAAACAAGAGAACCTTCGTCGGTGGTCTCTTATCAGATAATATGAATCATATATTGGGGAAAAAATGGAAAATATAATTAAGAATGAAAATGGACCTTGTATCTTGACCGTTCAAGTATCTGGAAAAGCCGAGTCAGATTTGTTCTTTATTTTCCTTCGAAGAAAGAACAATAGGTAGAAGGTTTTTTAAACATATCTGATTTTGTGCTTTAGGCTTGTTTTTTTTATTAATATTATTAATTACGTTTTTAATACGTATGATTATATAACTAATAGTCTTAAGTAAACATAAAGAGACGGAAATTATTAATTAAAACTCAGCCCATCCATGGATTAGTAGTGTCACCTTGTGGCTAACTCTTCAAGCATACTTTGGAACTACGCAGTTTTATGCCTTGAGGAAGGGTTTTAGTCGAGAATCGCCCTGATTGGCGGTGTGGGTTTTATTGTATACTTGAAAGGGTAGTACTAAGGGTTGAACACTAATGTCCTGACATTTCATAGGCTTAAAAAGATAAATATTCAAAGTCACACAAATTAAGGGGTGTTATACAGGTTAGATGGTGAACACAGGGAAAATTACAATTCAGTTCCAAAGCTTCTTTTTCTCGGTACGGTCTAAATCTAATTGGGAGAATTATATTAAGTTCCAAAGATACTCTTTTTCGGTACGGTTGAAATTTAATTGTCTTTTCATTTGCTAACGGCATTTTAAAATAATATATTTCGATACTTAAACACGTTTTAAGCTAATATTTTTTGACGTAAAGCATTATTTATATTTTATTATCACTTCTTTTGTTGTGTCAAAGCCTACTGAGAGTCCTGCTTATTTTACTTTTCTTGTAAAGTATTAGGTTATTAGGTTTAAATATATTTTTAAATATATCTATAAGGAATAAACATATCGGACAGCGGTTTTCACCAATAACTGTAATTTTTCATGCTCTTGCTACCTAGCGAAAATAAAAATACCATTATATTTGAAATATTCGAGAAAATCATAAAAATCTGCGACCTTGTCATAAAGCGCCACCTACCGACACGAAAAATAACTAAACTCAAAATGTTATTATTCTTGTGGGAGCGCCCATAAAAGCGCTTTAAAATGAAAAAACTGATTTGAAATCGGTTATTCCAAAAAAAAGTTATTGACTTTTTTTAAACTAACGTTTACCCCTTCCCTTACCCCTTATTTGACAAGGTAGGTAAAAAATTTAAATACAAAAAAGTTGTCATATTTTCAGTAGGTTACAAACAAAAATTTCAATATAGGTTCACTTAAAGTAATCTTGAGTAAAACAGTATTTTGCCGATTTATCAATAAATTTTTTTTTCTCAGGGTCGTCCAATTAACGGATCCTGAAATATAGCCGGCGTCCCTTATTAATGGGCCACCCTTGTACAAGAGAAATTATTTTGGTTCAAGCTTAAGTTATAATAAAGAATTATTTCAGGGTTCAGTGTTTTTATCCTTCTCACGGTTTTAACTTTCAGGGTTTTCTTTAAATCTCTATTTCTTTTTAAAAAGGGTTTTTAATCAATCAAATGTATGTTATTCTGTTAATTTTCTGAATAACATTGGGTTTAAACGCCTGTCTATGTAAAACACCGCTCTATACTCTCTATTTACATTTTTTTTGTATTAGTTTAAGAATTCTTTCTCTGTTGTAAATTCATACCTCTTACTCTTCAATATTATAATAGATTTAAGTGATTTGAGAATATGGTGTTTTATTTTAATAATCAATAAGGGAGATTCACGTACGCGCCCCGTGGCGTAAAGCCTTTTCGTCGCGCTTTGGTGTCCAAACTCATCGCCTAGACCTTGCTGTTGGATATCTACATTATTTCGGCTGATTGGTTTACATTGGTAAGTCGTTGAAACTTAACACAAACTCAACTAACAATTCATGATGACGCCGAGACCATCCAGAAGTACTCTCCATTGTCTTCAAGAGTGCTCTTGCTATAATATCGCCTTAGTTATTTTTATTCTCCCAAATCTACCCTTATGTGAAGGGACAGATCTAGTATTCTCGGTCAGAAATGCAACCAGTGATAATGAATCAGGTTCATTATAATCAGAACGCTACCATTTCCTTTGGTAACTAATTAGTAATCAGTAATATACTAGATTAGTTCCATCACAGCATTGAGGAGAGTTTTCCTTTCATTTCGTCCGGTCGGGTGAGCATGCACTACAAAATTATCATTTAACGAAGGGTCAGGTCCGGGCCTTAAAATGTGTTACAAAAAGTACCAGGACGGACTACCATTGTCTTTATTTCGTTACTTAGCACAACGTTTCGTTCCCCTGAAATCACCCCGATGGATTACTTTTCATGGGGAACTTTAAAGACCCTTGTATATTCTAGGCTAGTGGATACAAAAGATGAATTAAGAAGACTGACTTACCACTGACCACCAAATTCCTGATATAATTAGAAGTATACTCAAAAAAAGCAAACCAGTAGACGTTTCTCTATTAATGCGTAGGCATGGATAAGTGTTAATCTAATTTCATTTAGTAATATGAATTTTACAGTTCTGTAAATCGTTTTGTAAGGGCATCTATTACAGCACTAGTGCTGTAATAGATGCCTTTACAGCACTAGTGTTGTAATGAAAAAAAAACGGTTTTATTAACATTTTGCTGTTAAATAAAACCACACTTTTTAGAAGAATGATTTATTATTAACAAATATAAAATTAATTACCAATTATTAATTAAAATTAATTATTATTAAATTATAACACTTAAGGTTTATTATAAACATTAATAATACGCTTTTCACAGTTAGAAATTGGTAAACCAGAAGTGGATGTGATGGAGCCCTTTTCGTTCGAATTTCCAATTATTAAATCCGTGTCTGACCCTGACCCCATGATCTTCTTTGCTATTTGTTTCTTATTTTCTAAAGAATTCTCAACGTAGCCTTCTGCCGTAGAAGAGGATTTCCAGCCCCCATGATGCTTTAACATCTGCATATCTGCATCACCATCAACTAGAATGGTGGCTGAGGACCTCCTAAAACAATGTCCACTGTATCCTTCGGGATTATTCAATCCAAGTTTTGTTGCAATCTTTTTTGGTATACTTCCAAAAGTATTAATTCTGACAGGCTGGGAGGTGCATTTTCCTTTTCCATAGAATACAAAAAACCGCCTGTGAGTTACATTAAGAGGACGAAGTTTAGCATACTTTCGAAAAATACTAAACAGTTGACACCTGTCACATTTCCTTCTGTTATAACAAATTCTCGCATAATTTTGGTTTTCGAGAATGGAATCACAATTTTTATATACAAATCATTGTGTTCAATATGATCCAACATTAACTTAGCTAGTTCTTCGCGCCGACAAGCCCCAAAAATGCCGATTATCATAACAACCTTTATAAGTAAATAGGTTTCATCATCTGCAGTACTAAGAAACTTACATACGTCTTCCTTTGTGAAAACTTTGGACTTTTTGGCCTTGTAACCCTCTGAATTTCTTTTCAAAAATGCAATTAGTTAAAAAACATCTGCTTATATCTTGATTCTTCTTGACTCAAATCATAGTTCTCAACATTGAGTAGTGAGTCCAAAGTGTAGATGGTTTCTGGGAGCGTTGCTTTCCGGAAAAATAACCCAAAAGGATTTTCTCAGACACCTCCTTTATTTTGTTAGCTTTGCACCTATCTTCAAACTTCTGGTCACAGACTGTGAGTTATCTGCTTCTGGTACTCCAACTCATGCCGCGCCTTGAATTTTGTCGGAACTTAACTTGAGATCGCTTCGTTTGCCGCTGCTTCTATATCAGAGAGTAAACTTCCATCAGAATCGCTCATTTTGAAAAACGGTTTTAATATTTTTGGATTTGTTTGACAAAGTTTCGACAGTAACCATGCAAAACAGTAACCATGCGAAAGGTAACATAAAAAACTTGATTAGTAAACTTAATAGCAGGTGCATTTTTACAGGTGCATTTTTATTTTTAAAAATGCCTTTTGCCAAATATTTTTATTCATAGATGAAAGTAGATAAAATTTTGTACAATATTCTTGTAGTAAATTCATATTACTACACTCGATGTTTTATTAAACTCGGCTGACGCCTCGTTTGACAACTTTAACATCTTGTGTTGTAATATGAATCTTTACAACACATACATATATACACATATGCTAGAATATTGGTGGAACGCTAAACAGTAATATATTATATGTTCAGATTTTGGAAAATGTTTTTCTTTCTTCTGCCGCGATAGTTTTGAAGAAAATAACTTTATATTTCAGCAGGATAACTGCCCTGTGCATACTGCTAGAAATATAGGAAACTGGTTTAGACAAAACAACGTAACATGTCTGCCATGGTGCTCAAGAATTCCTGATTTAAATCTAATTGAAAATGTTTGGTGATTGATGGTAAAAAAATGTACAAAATAAATTTTAAACCACAAAATGAAATAGAATTATTCGAGAAAATAGAATAAATTTGGGAAAGGCTAACTCCGGATTACACCAGAAGTATTATTTTGTCAATACCAAGAAGTATATGATTAGTGTTAGAATCCAATGGCGCAGCAGTTAAATATTAGTATTTTGTTTGTTGTTTGTTAATAAATATACCGTTTTTGGCTTTTGTAGTTTTCCTGGTCTAATTTTTTAATTTTCTTATTTCGCGGCTGTAATTTAAACACAAAAATATTTAGAAATAACCATTATTACTTATGGTAGAAAAATCGTACATACAATGTATGTATGTATAGCTGCAAATAAACCAATAAATAAAAAAAATAATTATGAAAAACTGAAATCAAGGTAAACTTTTGACACTCTGTATCTTCGAGATCATCCGCTTTTGGACTGAGGTAAGTTGGGTTAGATCGTCATATTTAAGCCTCAGTAATTTGTGGTAGCACTTTTTCTGCACTTTTAGAGACACTCTGTATAATAAAAGTACTGACCTGGACCTTAATTTCATTTGCAAACCATCCCAATAAAAATACAGTCATGATAATAATCAGCATATTTACCACAGGAAAAACAAGATCATTTAGTGCCTTTAGCTAAAACACAAACTAAATTATATACTAACTAAATTAATGCAATGCAATTTATTATTTCAAGTAAATAACACGATGGAACGTAAAAATGGAAGAGGAAACGTATTTTAAACGATATGAGTTTAAAAACCTAAACTCAATGATAAAGTTCTAGCGTAATTTTTGACTTGCTAATCTGCTGTTTTGATTGTGAGAGAATCCCTGCAAATGTCACTTACTTATGTCACCGTCAAAGTTGCTGGTGAGTTAATTATTATTAAAAACCTTTGTGCAACCAAACATTAATTTTTTACACATGGTTAAGAAAAATTACCAAAACGGTCGATTATTTCAAAATATACAGGGGTTATCAAAAAACGTCTTATATAAAAAATGTTGGGCTGTTAAAAATCTACATATCGGTGATAAATTAAAATATACAGGGTCGCCCACAAAGTTGTGGAGAATGATAGTTATATTTTTTTAATTGGAACACCCTGTATATTTTTACTTATTTTGATTGTCGACTCAATTTTAAACATTTTTTATTAACCATGTGTTATACCTAAATTCATTACTTTCCTAGAAATCGGCGTTTTAAATAATTACGTATAACGATGCGATTTTCGAACATAGTGAACAACAAATAAGGCACGACCCTGGTTACTAATAAATAATTAATATTTTGACATATGAAACTCAAATTCTGACAAAAATAGACAATAAAGAAAAAAGCATGGCATTTTTACTTACTGAAACAGAGAGAATTGATATTTTAATTTTAAGGGGGTTTGGCGATAAACAGAGATCATATCAGGATGTATGTAATATTTACAATAATTTGCATCCAGACAGGCACATTAAAAAAAAAAGCAGTTTTTTGAACTATTGAGCGTTACAGAATGACTGGTACTGTAAAAAACCGCCCAAGATCTGGAAGACCTAGGACTGGTACCTCTGAGGAAAAAAAACTGGACATTCTGATAGCGATAGAAGAAAATCCCAAACAATCCACCAATCAGCTTGCTTTGGATCATGAAATTGATCAAAAATCTGTACGAACCGTTCTTCATACTGAGAAAATGCATCCATACAAAATTAATGTTGTACAAGAACTTTTTGACGTTGACTGTGATCGAAGGTTAGAATTTTGTGAAATAATGACTAGAAATATGGAAGAAAACCCGAATTTTTCAAACAATATTGTGTTTTCGGATGAAGCGACTTTTACACTACACGGAATGGTGAATAAGCAAAATTACCGTTACTGGGCGCAAAATAACCCTAACTGGTATGAAGAGCTGCATACACAGTTCCCAAGAAAATTTAATGTCTGGGTTGGATTGTTTGCGGGACATGTAATTGGACCCTTTTTTATCGAGGGAAATTTAAACGGTGATCAATATCTCCGGCTTCTTCGGCAAGAAATAGTTCCAGCTATAAACAATTTAAATGCTGATATTAACTTAACCTGGTATCAGCAAGATGGAGCTTCTCCGCATTTTACTCGCGAAGTTAGAGAATTCCACCAGTATGCTTATCAGACAGGCAAATCAATAGAACTAGCCCTTAACAACCTAGTAACGGGCATAACCAAATCCATAGATGACAAAGAGATAGCTGTGGCAATCTTTCTTGACATCGAAGGAGCATTCAACAATGCACTACCAAACTCCCTATATGATGCCGCAATATCTAGGGGAATTGAACCTTTAATCTGTGACTGGATACGCAATATGCTAAAAAGCAGAATCATTACTACTGAGCTGCGAGGGGAAGAGGTCAGATTTAGGGCTGCCAAAGGGTGTCCGCAGGGGGGCGTCTTATCGCCCCTCTTGTGGTCACTACTGGTGGATGACCTGCTGGCTATACTCTCCCTATGGAAGATCGGTCTGCAAGCATATGCGGATGACCTAGTCATACTAATTAAAGGAACATCTGAGGAACGAATATCCAATATTCTACAAAATATCTTCAATACCATATACGCATGGTGCCTGAGAGAGGAAATGTCAATCAATCCTCACAAAACGGTAATAGTGCCATTCACCAAGAAAAGGAAGCTGGAAAACTTAAGACCGCCTACCTTGAAAGGTGAGAGTATACCGTTTGCAAGAGAAGCGAAATATCTGGGGGTAATCCTAGACAAAACGCTCAGCTGGAACTCTCATATAGAAAATACTATCCGCAAGGCAAATCTTTCTCTATGGACATGCCGCAGAATTTGCGGAAAATCCTGGGGCATGGCACCAAAACAACTATACTGGCTTTATGTGACGGTCATTAGACCAATGATCACGTACGGCTCTGTCGTCTGGTGGAATAAAGGCCAGCAACGACAGGCCCAAGCGAAACTATCCGGACTGCAAAGGCAAGCATGCCTTGCGATCACTGGAGCTATTCGCACCACACCAACGGCATCCATGGAGGTCCTGTTAGGACTTATACCACTTCATATATATCTGGAGAAGGAGGCTAAATGGGCCACCTACAGACTATATCAAGCAGCTACTAATAAGCCGCAGTCATACATCATGGAGAGCACTAGCATGTTGGAAGGCACGCTAGCCTTTGGCATGTTAAATATGCCCTCTGACATAATGACAAGAAAGTCCATTAACGAACCGCCTCATAAAATCTTACACCCAAGAAGGGAGGAATGGGTCAAGAACACTGCTGACTTGCTAAAGGCGGAATTTGGAATATTTACAGACGGCTACAAAACTAAAGAAGGTATTGGAGCCGGAATATATGGCAAAAACCCAAAGATAGAAATAACTGTTAGCCTGGGAACTATGACAACTATATTTCAAGCAGAGGTCCATGCAATTGAAATGTGTGCAAGACTGCTGATAGACCGACGGTATGAACACAAATCAATCAAGATATTCTCCGACAGTAAAGCTGCATTAAAAGCTCTTGAATCGAGATGGTGTACCTCAAAAACAGTGTGGAGCTGTCACGAAACACTATCCGAACTAAGTCTGAATAACAGAATAACCCTAGTGTGGATACCGGGACACATGGGCCTGGAGGGTAATGAGGCTGCCGACAAGCTCGCTAAGAGAGGGGCAGCACAGAAATTCACAGGACCCGAGCCGGTAATGGGTATATCTCATGCTACGGCCAGGAAAACAATAATAGCCGAAGCAAAAAGCAAATGGGAAAGACACTGGTTAAATCTACCAGGTCTAACACACTCTAAAGCATTTATATACAGCCATATAAATCAACAACTAACTGACAAACTACTTGTGCTCAACAGATCATGCCTTAAAGCACTAGTAGGATTGTACACCGGCCACTGCAGGTTGCGACACCATATGTATAAAATTGGATTAGCCCTAACTGATGAATGCCGGCTCTGCATGGAAGATGCAGAAACAGCAGAACACGTATTGTGCGCCTGCCGCGCAGCAGGAAGAATCAGATTCGCTCTATTCGGCGAGACGACTCTGCTGCCGGACGACATGAAAAATGTCTCTCCCAATACCATCATTAACTTCATCAAAAAGTTAGGCCTATTGGGGGAAATATAAATAAGGTGTGAGCCACAATAGATCGCATGGTCGCAGTGGAGGGTTAGCTGTAACCCACTCACTTTTAACCTAACCTAACCTAACCTAGAGAATTTTTGGATGTCACGTTTCCAAATCAATGGAAAGGAAGAAGAAGGCCTATCGATGGCCTTCACGGTCCCCCAATCTTTCGCCATTAGATTTTTTTTTATTGGGGTCACCTGAAAAACATAGTTTATCAAAATAAATCCAATAATTTAGAAGAATTAAGAATGAAAATTGTCAATGAAAGTGCGAGAATAACAAGGGAAATGGTTTTAAACACCCAAAGACATTTTTGCGATAATTTGTATCATTGTCAGTTAGTAAATGGGGATCATTTTCAACACTTATTAAAAAATAGAGCCGTTTTGCCATGATTTGTTATACGTTTTTGTTTAAAGTTAACTTAATAAATTGTTTCTTGAAATTAATTTTGTGTTTTGTAGCTGATCAATTTATGTAGGAAAGTAATGAATTTAGGTATAACACATGGTTAATAAAAAAATTTTAAAATTGAGTCGACAATCAAAATAAGTAAAAATATACAGGGTATTCCATTTAAAAAAATATAACTATCATTCTCCACAATTTTGTAGGCGACCCTGTATATTTCAATTTATCACCGATATGTAGATTTTTAACAGCCCTACATTTTTTATATAAGACGTTTTTAATAACCCCTGTATATTTTGAAATAATCGACCGTTCTGGTAATTTTTCCTGACCCTGTATAACTTTATTTGGCATAATATCTATAAAAACTCGATAATCTACTTAGTCATAGGTTAAACGCCCTCTTGCGGTAAATTTAGGAATTTAAAAATAATTTCCAGCAACTTCTTATGGTCGATCTTGTCATAAAAATTTTTATTTTAAAATTTTGTGACAAACGATTTCTGAGATATGGCCATGGTCTAGTGCCCACCATGTAGTATGTTGCACCCTTTAGTCATTCGATACAGGGTAAAGTTTTTTTACCTCCGCCGTCGTAGATATTACCTTAACAAAAAATGAAGACGGTCGCTCCATCACATAATTTAGGAGATTGATGGAATTGGGCGGGCGATGGTAAACTCGGCCGCTTTAAGAGATTATGTACTAATCCCACAGGTAAACTCGGCCTGCTAGAAATTTTATGCCCTAATCTTCATAGGTAAACTCTGCCGGTAGGTGACCCTAATTATGATTTACGCCCTCTCCAATCGGTTCTAAAAGGTGTTTTACTGAACTGGTCGCAAATAACCATAGTTATCATATTAAAATTAAGATAGGAGTACTAGAAGTACTAACACTAAACATTTTCGCTACCCTAACACAATTAGTACAGTTGAAGTAATCTCGGCCGCTTTAGATACGTGTGCTAATGGCCACATAGTATACCTGGGCGACCAGGCCGAGTTTACCTGTACAGCTTAAGACCTTATTTTGACCGCGAGGATTAAAATATCTTAAGCGGCCGAGTTTACCTCTGCCCATGGAATTTTGTGATTATCAAAATTTTAGGTTAACGTTTTTGCTTACCGTTAGTATCTGCACTGCCAGAGATGCAATATTTATTGAAAATACCATAAAATTTGTTAACATTACATATTTCGTATAGTTGTTTATTTTGTCGACAAAACTAAAAAAAAAATGTGGTAAATTCATAATATTTTCTACAGATGGAGTTACAACGATTAGACTCTTCGGAAGAGGTTTGAATTTTTCTGGAATTAGGCGCGGGGTAACCATCTTGCTGAAACCACACGTTATTAAATTAATCATTTGTAAAATCAATATAACAGTTCTTAATTTAGAATAGTATAAACGATATTGTGATTAAGATAAATTTATCCCTAAGTAAAAGTATTCTCCTATATGTCGGTGTTGCCAAATATGTTCGAATTTTCTTTAAAAATGTTATTTTTGATTATTTTGAGTTTGTAAATGTTTAATATTATAATAGTGTTTAGTATCATAATATGTACAGGAAAAATTAAGTACTTTTCGATAAATAAAAAATTCAATATGGTAATCATAAGAAAAAAGAAAATAGATGATGGTTTAAGGAAAGCGAAACGTTGGAACTAAAATATTAACAAGTAAGCATGTTCTATGTAAAAATTTGCTATTAAAATGCTTTAACAGATTTTTAAAATATTGGGAATATCATATCATTACAATCGATCTAAGGAAATGCAACATTTTAGTTTATTAAAAATATTTTAAAAACAAAAAGACCCATAATTGCCCAAACTTTTTCCATTTAACCGTCTTGCTCTTGTTTCCGAGTTCGCAATACTGTCAGCACCAATTTTGGGCAGCCTGTATATTGTAATTTCTAATCGCTTTTAAACCATTTCCAAATTGTATGCTTATATTTTCTGAATTATGGACACTTTAGGATCATCAGTTTTATTTGGTGGTACTTTTCCATAATATGCAAAACATTATATTAATGCGGTATTACCCACAAATAATTCTCAATCGAAATAACAATATTGCATAGTCAAATAACAAACTGTTTTTCAATTAAAATAAACTAATTTAAAATATAAAAAAAGAGTGCAGTTTTATAAGGAGATATTACCAGGAGTTAGTTTACCTCCAGAACCTGTAATTACCCGGTGCGAAACATGGATTAAAGCCGCTATATTCTACGCAGAGCATTTCGAAGGCATTAAAGAACCAATTTTGGATTTAAATGACGATTCGCAGTGTGTTGTGCAAAGTAAAGAACTGTTAAAAAGTGCAAGTATAGCTAAAGATCTTGTTTTTATTAGGGTTAATTTCAGTTTTATAGCTGACATAATATGCGCGTTAAAGAGTAAAAATTTAAGTTTTAGAGACTCAATTAGTATTGTTGAAACTTTTTCCGCTAAATGTAACAACATTCCCGGTGAAGTAGGAGGTCTAGAAGGCAATCCTTATTAATTTGAAGAAATAGTCCATACTTAAAGTGGAGTTGAAAGTATGAAAAGGAAAGAAAAACACAAAGTCTTCCTCCACAAAATTTAATAGAATAAAAATTTTTAGTTAAAAGTCTCTACATGTGTCGAACGTAGAAACGTTCATCATCAGGAGACAAAAGGTATGTTGCTGATGGTTGTAGCAAAAGAGAAAACAATAAGTGGTAGGCGTAAAACCTTAATGGAGCTTTTATGGCATTAAATGTTGTAACGTTAAAATTACATTTGTGAAGGTATTAAAATGAAAGTAAGTCAAAAACATACTGGGTATGTAGAAAAGACATTTAAAGTGGTCTAGAACAATCAAAAGGAGGAAAATGGTGTAAGAAAAATACTTCTAAAAAGAAGATGTCCAGAAAATTTTCTTGAAGACATGTCTTGTAGACAATGTAAAAAATGAAAAGTGTTTTTATATACATATATTAATTAAACATTGTAGGCATCATGTATTGAATTCTGTAAAAATAAAATAGTGAAAGAAAATGACAGATATCTGTTTTGTCAACTGTCACTCCATTTTCTTTCACTTTCATCATATGCTACGTTCTGCAATACCCTCCGGGAATAGATCGGAGCGGAGGAGATTTGAAGTCACGTGGTTTGAAAACTGTCAGCGATCACATCGAGCATGAAAAAATAAAAGAACGGCCAGAGTAAAATTTTCGCGCTATTTACATCCATACATTTTAAGGTTATGTTGTTTATGCAAATATATTTATGTTTTCGGTTCGAAATTTTTGTTTAATAATCATGGAAAAACAAATGCTACAAAGTACAAATAGATGCCAACTACAATTTTAAAACTTTTTGATTAAAATAATAAAATATAAACTTGTTAAAAAAGTAAACAAACCAAAAAGTGAGGTTATTACAATATAATCCCTACCACTGACATCAAGTAGATCTGCAAGCTCGCTCCGAGAAATCGGAGTAAATAGATTTGACTCGATGGCTTCCCAGAGTTGAAAAAAGAACTGACTTAGATTTACTCCGTGACAGCAATTGGACATAAAAGAACGCCAATAAAGCGAATCGAGGAAAAAGATCGTATTGCAGAACGCAGCAATAGCACGTGAAAATTTTTAAAAAATATTGATTTCTTTGTTTAAAAATATTTAAATATGCTGTTAATTCAATTAACTGGAAATTAATATACGGTCGAATTACTGAATCTTAGAATTCAGTGCCCCAAACTATTTTTCCTGATTGATACTCAGTAAGTACTCTCTCTATTTTTTAAAAAAATCATATTTCAATCTCCTTTTTATTTTATTTTTACAGAATTCATTACATGATGCCTACAATGTTTAATTAATATATATAAAAACACTTTTCACTTTTTACATTTATTTATTTATTTATTTAGCGTATGGCTACATCACAGGTAAGTATATATAACAAAAATAACACTAAGATTACAAATACATAAATCTCACAAACAAATATCAAGATTACAAATATATTCTATTGACCCTTTTATCGCAATCAGGAAATCGGACGGGTTGCCACTGTAAGAAGTAATTGGACAGTCCTCTACCAGGTGTTTAATAGTCTGTCTTTCAGCGCCGCAGTCACAAATTGGGGAAGGTATCTTTCCCCACCTGAAAAGTGAGTCGGAGCACCTGCCGCAGTTTGTCCTTATTCTATTAAGTGTTGTCCAGATTCGTCTTGGTTGATCAAAGCCCTCTGGCTTGCTTGTAACGTATGGCATATCCCGGTTGGCAGGTGAGGCCTTCTTCTCCCATTCTTCTTTCCATCGCTCAATTATGTTGAAGTTTTCTTCGATAAGAGTTTCTGCCGTTTTCAGAGGTGGTTTTCATGAGCCTAGCCTATTTATGGTTCTGCCGGTTATTCCAACGTGGGAGCGGAGCACAGGGTCGGCGTTAATTTTTTAACATTTTCTACAAGACATGTTTTCAAGAAAATTTTCTGGACATCTTTTTAGTAGTATTTTTCTTACACCATTTTCCTTCTTTTGGTTGTTCTAGACCACTTTAAAAGTCTTTTCCACATACCCCGTATGTTTTTGACTGACTTTCATTTTAATACCATCACAATTAATGTAATATAAAGTTTCAACTTTTAATGCCATAAGAGCTGCATTAAGGTTTTACGCCTACCACTTATTGTTTTCTCTTTTGCTACAACCATCAGCAACTTACCGTCTGTCTCCTGATAATGAACGTTTTTACGTTGGAAACACGTAGAGACATTTAACTAAGAATTTTTATTCTATTAAATTTTGTGGAGGAAGACTTTGTGTTTTTCTTTCCTTTTTAATCCTTATTAGTTGAAAATTTTAAAAAACATTAAGTAAATAAGAATTGTTTTAGATATTACAGAACCCAATGTGTTTCTTAACCTCATTTTACCATAATAAATTAAGAAATGTATATTTGGTAAAAGATTTCAAATAACTGCATATTTTAAAAGCAAACAAGGCATATACATGCGCAAATTGTTGCTGAATTTAAGTGCATATAATCTGCCCTTTACTGATTACTAACCTTATTGCAAAACAATGTTTTTCAATGATTTGTCCCAAGCCATTATAATGGTTGTTATTTTTGTGCTTGCCGGTTTCGAAATTTCTAATAATGACTTGTAGCATTTTTAATTTAGCAGCAGCAAATATCATCAGTGTTATAGATATTATTTCAGTGGACAAATATATGTTTGCCATAGTATATACTATAATGAAATTTATAATAAATACAATTAAAAGATTGTCCTTTTCTTTAAATGGTAACCAAACGGCAGCCAAAGTAAACTCCTGAAGTATTTCTTTTTCGCTTTTGTCTTCTGTTTCTTCTGAAATAATGTGAGTTATTGCGCCAAAAAGTAAAAATACGAACGATGCTATCGTCATTGATCTGACAAATGTATTTTTTATAAATACGCAGAGTTTTACTGCGCTATTGTACGTATTGATCAGATCTTGATTTAAATATCCGCTCATTTCTTTTTCATCCTTTTGAATTTCCTGAAATAATTTTGAAGTATCATTTTTTTCATAGATAAAAGCTTTTATCAAAGTAGCGAAGGCAGTAAGCATTTGCGCTGAGCATATAACTAAAGCTTGTATGTCAGCTCCTATTAATATCAATTGTAAAAACTTTATAATTATTAACAATGTTAAGATTAATAAAAATAATTGAAGTGTACGACGATACAAGCGTAGAAATAATTTTAAATAAACATTTTTATTCCCGTCTAAATTCCACGCTACCAATAACATCATGAAGTACTTTATACTGTTGATGATCATTCTCATGCGATGGTAATAATAGTCGCAATTTCCCAAAACTGAAATATTAAAATGTAGGTATTAAAATATAATAATATGTATGATATTAAAACCCTTGCTTCATAACCCTTAACTAAGGAGGTGGGGCCAAGCTAATTATGCAATTTAATTTGAGAAAAGCTGTCCTGGAACCAATCGATTCGATCCTCTTCCTACCACTACTTTCTTACCATATTTTACATCGTCTGTAAGTTTGTTTCGATACGTCTCTTAGAAATTTTATAAGAATCTATGAGGTTCAAGAGATTGAATAAGGCTGCTGATTCAAACCGCAAACGGGTTTGTTCGGGTTTGTTAGTCTGTTAAATGACCGCTGACCGAAACGTCACGACTAGTGTTTATCTTTGTAACATTTGTGAACTAGGTGAAATAGTAAGTTTGCGTCAATAGTGACTCTTTTATTCGTTAACATAGTTTGCAAGTTAAATATAATATGGCAATGTTTTTATAAATACCTATCTATTTTAGAGAGTTTCTGATGTTTTGGGAGTTTCGTTTTCAACAATCCATCAAATTAAGGCAAAGAGAAGGATGTAGATTTTAAGAATCGCAATAATGTAGCTATTTTGTCTTCTCGTGGTCGACAACTTCACGAAATTCATGAACATACCATAAGAGAGCGTATTTATGGGATGTATAGAGCAGGTGACCAAGTTATTATTCGCTCAATACAATTAAACCTTAAAATCATTGCTGGGGTTGAAATATCCATTGGTTCATTAGCGGACTGTTTAAAAAAATTAAAATTTAAATATCCTAATTGTACTGTATCAAACAGGAGTCTTTTAATAGAGCAAACCTATATAGCCCAAAAACGAGTCGAATTTTAAGAGAACTTAAGAATAACGGTAACTCTTAGTTTCCCTTAAAACCTGTTTTTCTGGATGAAACCTGGATGAACGGGAAAGGGGCTTTTAGGCGAAGTTGGCAAGATAATACTATTCATACATCTTCAGAGGGTGTACGGTATATTATTCTACATGCTGCTTCAGAAAATGGATTTGTGAATAATGTACGTTTGATATTCAAGTCTCCGCTGAAATCTGGTGATTGTCATGATTCGATGAATAGTGAAAACTTTGAGAAATGGTTTGAAGAAAAATTGTTACCAAACTTAAAAGAACCACCGCCTATTATCATGGATAACTCCACCTATCATTCTGGGCTAATTGAAAAAATTCCAAATACAAATTGGTCAAAAAGATGACTTATTGCATGGTTAGAATCAAGACAAAGTCCGGTGTCACCATTTGCAATGAAGGATCGGATCTGGATAATAGTAAAGTAGCATATATCCCACCCAAACGTTACAAGGAATCTGGAAAGTGGTATTTATTATATTTTTTTCTTATTTTAATAGGTTCGACGAGCTAGCATTGCAACATGGACATCGAGTTTTAAGAGTTCCTCCATATCATTGCCTCTTTAATCCTATTGAAATGGTGTGACCGGAATGTAAGCGATATTATGATGCAAAAATGTTATATGCATCCTGTAACAAATCACGTAGTTGTGGGTCTGTGAAATGAAGTCAAAGAACGCAGTGGAAAAATGGAAACATTATGTAACACACGCTAATAAAATTATAAAAGATGTGTGTGAACGGGAAAGATGATTTATCGATGCTTCAGATACTCTTCCCCTTATTATTAACTTGGACGGAATTGATGATAATAATCGGATGCGGAGAATATTTGTTTTAATTATTAAAAATTTGTAAAAGCTGTGTTGTAATTTTTTATTTTATTTGCCTCTTTATGATTTTATAAATAAGATGAAAATATTAGAAAAAATTATAGACGGATGCACTAGACAAAAAAAATATATTTCAATTTTATTTATTTGTCAGCAAATTTAAATTATTTAAAAATTTCATACCGATCTTTAAAAACAAAATTTTCATCCCATGATACCTTTTACCCTAAATAAACTACTTATTTCTGACTTCATTAACAGTATAAAAAAATAGTTGAAAATTGAAAAGAACGCCCTTGTATTTGATTTGTTCCAATGCATCCGTCTTTATGTAGATCAAGCCTAAGAAAAGTTAAGCCTTTGCCACTAGTAAGTCACACTGACTATATTAATTTACGACGTACCTCAAATATGGAGAATATGACGTAACGGTCAGCGGTCATCGTACAGACTTTATCACGCTTGAGGTTATTATTTATAGTTCTGGTAAAAAATTAAGTAAAAATCGAATAGTTTGTTCATAATACTGAAAGTAAGATTTTGCTAAAAAGCGGTGATACGCCCTCTGTCAGCAAAAAACAACTAACGATGCTGCGGCAGAAATATGAGCAACTCGGTAGCAACGATAGAGAAAAGTGTATCTTACCTCTGCTTAAATGGCAAAATGGCGAGTTTTTTTTCTCACTGGCTATCACAGTGTCAATCTCAAAAGAAACGGCAAACGTGCTATTTCTTCTCAGCTTTTACTGTCAGTAGTGAAAATGCAAATGAATTGCGACTAAAAAATATAAACGCCTACTGTCTTTGTTGCTGAGGGTTACAAGTGTTTTTTAACGATTTTTATTTAAATTCAGCTCATTAATAAGACCCCAGACGATATTTAATTATTGATGATAAACAAACAATCATTAAAAATAATAAATAAATAATTTTAAAACACGTTTACAATATTTCATCGGCTATATTTAGAGAGCCATGGGGGTTGGGTGGGTCTTAATCCTCCAATGTTAATATAAATTTGTTAAAATTGGGAAAAATAAAGTTCAGTTAGGAAATTGGAAATAACAGATTATATTCTTATTACCTACTAACTTTTAACTTGTGTGGATGTTGGACACTTCTAAATGTTGTAAATTACCACTATTTAATTTAAATCTTATATTATGTTGTTATGTTGAGGAATAATTGAAAGCACGAATAAGATAGGAGTGATGGTTAATTTTTCCCCAAGTAATTAAATGATACAGGGAAAAAACAATTAATGTTAGGACGCGAAAGTGTAGCTTAAGCAAGATAAAGTTTCATAATATAATATCATTTAAATTAAACAAAAACGATAAGATTTACACACAAGAGCAAGTGTCAATTTCGCAGTACAGGGGAAAAAAGATGAATGTCCATCATTAGCTGTGTTATTTATTCAATTGGATCGGTGAGTCCAAGTGCAAAACAGTACAAGTGCAAAAATAAAGTTTTGAGAAAAAGTTAAAAAACATAATATCTCCACAGTGAGTAAAGCCACCATGTTGGCCAGCATAGAAAAGTTATGGTAATTTTTTAGCTGAATGATAATTAAATATAAAAAATCCGAAAAAATATCCCCCTCCCTCCAAGCTACCGGAGAACAAAATTATGTCCTTGTACTGTTCTTGGACTCACGTATTTTTTTAAGAGTTTTTTTCTACATTTTTAAGTTTTAGCGAAAGACAAGCTATTTGAAAGCAATAATGGAGAATACGAAGCATATGAAAAATGTTTTATTGAGTAAACTTAATACAAAAATGTTAATTAAAGATACACTATATAATTTACCGCCAATGAGTCTTAAAAAATTCATAAGGATCCAGAACAATTTTATTAAATGTTAACTAGGTAGTTAAATAATAAAAGACTACTAAAATTATAACTAATAAAATGATATTTTAACAGATGTTCAAAACGCTGGCCGTTTACATCCAAACACTTTAATATGCGGGTGTTGACTGCATGAATTTCAAGAAAAAATCAGTTTTAATGTTTTTTGCATGTTAATGCAAACACAAATTGTCCAAATAAAATAAATAAATTCATAAGAACTGCATTTGTATTTGTATAGTTTTCTTCTTTGACTTTAAAGTGTATTTCTATCTTGTATCTAAACTTAATGAAATGTCAAAACGATAACCATAGTAACATACGTAAACATCAGTTTTTGTCATGGCTAACTTACTAATAACAGGGTATATACAGGGTGTTACATTTGAAAAAAAGGACTTATGGTCACTTTTTCAAGTTACCAGAATAAGGGTATTTTTCAACCACCCTGTATATTGCCACTAAGATTTGGGACTAGGGCAAAGAGCCCTATGGTATTAGTTAACTATTTACCAAATTTCAGGGTTTCAGTGTTTTAGAGTTCAAAATTATCAGCATTTTTAAAAGTGACGTTTTTGGACAAAAAAAAACTGAAATTAATTTATGTTTTAGAAACAGTAAGAGATAAGTATAGAGTAGAGTTAATAAGAATTGTAGGGAAAGTAATGGGGGATTCGAAAATAAAATAAAATATATGGTGTTGTATTTAAAAAATCGAGGTTATTATTATTTTTATGTGGAAGCGGCAACACTGTATTGTTAAAAATATTTTAGGTATGGTAGAGCATGTCCGTTTATGTACGCGACCAAATTTTCAGAACGATTCCTTTACTGGTTCGTCAGAAACGTCTAACGTTCCATCCATCGTGAATCACCCTGTATAAGCATACTGTACGAGATATTAGCTTTCAAAAGATGTATCACAAGCTGTATGTTTCCATTTGAAAAAAAGATCGATGTCGTCATATATTTGACAAATATGTCTATAAAAAAACAAACGAGAAACGTCAAAATGTGAGCATATATTATATAAAACTAAATTGACGTGTCCGAGCGTTTTTCCCAAAAGTTACAGGTTGGTGGCTATATTAATTTTATTCTTGACTTCTGGACAATCCTGTATTTAGTAAAAAATCAAAATAATAATACCAAAAAAAAACTACGACTTTAAACGAAATAATATTTCTTGACGTTTCCTAATCGCAATTAAGTAACTAATCGGTCAAATTTGGCCGGGTAAAGTTCATTGGCAATTCAGTAAGAAAGTTGAATGGTGGTTACCCATTTAATCAGTTAATTACAATTAAACCTAATTTAGCAAAAATATGATGGGTACGGGCTTATAAAAATAAACAAGAGAAAATTTTGTTCCTTATTTTATTTATTTCAAATTTCCACACCTTTCCTTCTTTAAGCTGTTAGCCCAAATAAGCCATTTCGTACCATATTCCCAGTTTTTCTTGAAAATAGCCTGGAAACATGTGGGATTGCTTCAGAAAGCTTGTCATGTCTTTCTATGACAGATAAATAGAATAATAAAAAAATGTATGCGGCATCTCAGACAGGGTCGGCAGCGTTTATTTTTCTTCTACGAGAGTTAAGTTGAGTTTGAAAATTTTGATACTTAACACTTTTAAAATAAATAATGAAGTTTTAAAATGTTTGAGTTTTACATCTAAAGTAAAAGTTAAAACGATGAATAAAACATCAAAACATCAAGTAGACTATTGATTCGGTTGTCTTAAAACAAAAGTTGTGGCCGGAACCTGGTTTGATCCCGGGCAGGCTGTCAATTCCAACGAGGACAGAGCAAGATAGACATTTTATTTTCTTTATCATAACAAGCCGACGCGTGGCGTTAATCTACTAGGTTCCTCACGAGTTTCACAATGAAACCACTTGAAAATATGCAGCAATTTTTACTCTACTTTTGGGTTTTATTTGAGCTTACATTAACTCAATTTGTAACTACTGGGAGTTTACCATTGCTGGTGTAAAGTCCGCAAAACGTGCCAACGTCAGTCTCCTAGCCGTAAATTAAGAATAAGAAAGTGAAATGGTAATTTTGATCTTGGAATAATTACAGAAGAGCTGTGGGGCTCTTGGACTGCTCGGGTATCATTCGGTTGTTCTTTCGGCGTATTGTCGAGAAGTGACCTACACCTAAACCAAGTGAAGGATTATTTGTGGACAGAGACCGGATGGATTGATTCCGTAAAGGCCTAAGAACAAGGGAAGCACTGTTTGCACTCAATGTCCTGTCGCAAAGATGCCTAGACCTGAATCAAGACATACACGCTTGCTTTATAGACTACAATAAAGCCGACGATACTCATATCTAAAGAATCTTAGGGAATGGTTTGGATGTAATAGCAATGAACTATTTAGAGCTGCGGTCTCAAAAATAAGAATCGCCTTGATGATTGCCAACCTTCGTAGCGGAGACGGCACCTAGAGAAGAAGAGACCCACAAAAGGGACGCATGTCTACTACCGATCCGGAAGAATTAGGGTTTGGGGGACACCTTTAATCAGAGGACACTTCTGTTGGATTAGCAGATTCAGTGACAAGATCGCGGAGACGTAATAGGCTTGAAGACCTTAAAAACTGTGCCGAAAATAAAATCTGATAAAATGTGGGTCGAAAACCACGAAACACTGTAGTTGTCATCTGGCTGATATTACCCAGACGTAAAAAGGATCGTACTGGGCTACTTGCTTGGCGCTTAACCTCCCCTCAACTACTACTGCTACTATTAAAAATAACAATATTAGCAATGACTTAAACATTTTTATTCAATTAGGGTAGTTATATAAGTGCGGCCCTGGATTTATCATTATACGATGGCCTTTTCTTAGCCGCTTTTGGATATCACGTAGTTTATTTGCGCTACGCATCTGAGATGAGACGACCTTTTTGATTTCCTGTATTTTTATATATATTTCTAGTCGCAAAATATAAACGGCGATTGTTATTGTCAAGACAATTTTTTTATATATAAAATTAAAACATACAAGTAAACTGCAAAGCACCGACTCAGTTTACCTGCGTGTAACTATCAGCTAGCAATAGAAATCCTTAAAATACTATTAGATGAGGAAGCCTACCCTTTTATGCAAACAAAAGAAGAACGACGCGTTTATTTCTCTGGATCTCAAAAATAAATTATAAAATTGTGATCCCAGCTATTTTTAAAGAAATTATCCTCATAATGTACAGTAGTATTTTACAACATATTATATTATACAGGGTGGTCCTTAAGTACATCAAGAAAATCTAGGATATGATTCCTGGCATCAATTTAAGTTAAAAAGTTCATATGGACTTATGCCCTAAAATGCTTACCCTCTAAGATACAGGGTGTTAAAATATTTAAAAAAAATAATTGTTTTTTTAAAATTTCGAAACTCCTTGAAGATACGGTATTAAAAATTGATGTCGATTGATTTCGTATTAAACTGCACTTTTTGGTTAAAAAAGGGTTTGCCTACTTCTACCAGTGGCGTGCATGAAGATACCATCAATATTTTTTTTGTGAAAATATGTGATACGCCACTGTTTTTTTAAACTCTGATGCATTTTTATGCATTACTGATATAAGCGGAACAAAAGTTGTCTCTACTATGTTTTTGAAAAAAATGGTAGTTTTAAAGGAAAATGGAAAATATTTTAACACCCTCTATCTTAGAGGGTAAGCATTTTAGGGCATAAGTCCATATGAACTTTTCAACTTAAACTGATGCCAGGAATCATATCCTAGATTTTCTTGATGTACTTAAGAACCACCATGTATATACAATACAGAATTTTATCACAATTATATTGACTTTTTATACTCAAAATGTTATTTATTTACAAAATAACTTATTCTGCCCATAAAATAATTTGTCCCGTAATAATATATAATTTAAAAAGCCTATTCTTAGAGAAATGTTCACTGGTTCTAACTATGTTATTAAAACCATGCCTTTACCATGTTTATGGGTTGTTTGTTCATTAAACTGCACCAATATTTAAATAATAGTCTTATTGTTTGAATCTTCTGCGTTGGACTTCCGTGTCGTCACAATGTGAGAGAGATATAGGCATACCGTGGATAGGTGTATCATGAGTAGCAAGAAGTTTGATGTTGTTAATAAAATGAACCAGAGAACCATTACTTATTAATTGCAGACAACGTCGCTGCTTTTGAACATTATTTTCGGGGTTTCATTGTATAAATCAGAGCAGTATTTACTTTTTAAGAGTTTTACGAAAAGTTTTCTCTAAATAATTTTAAATTGGCTTATTAAAAAATAATAAAATTAATTTAAAAAATAAATTTATAAAATGTTGATCGTATACAAATAAATGGTGGATGTGAAGAAAATGTATATCATATTCATTCTAATTGTAATAATTGAATAATAATCATGACAAATTATTTGACTTAAAGAAAACGCAACTATGGAGTTAAATGATTTATACCCGTTTGCATCAACAGATATAGGACATACTTAAGGCTAAAAATTCTTTAAATTTACATTAGGTATCGTTTTCGTTGACACCAATATTGATTCCACACTTAAGAAGGCTTATGGAAGCTAGTAGAGGGAAATGATATGTTCTTCATCAATTCCGGTAAACTCATACTGCGCATTCGCCATTAGTGCGCAGGCGCCTGTAATTGTTTTAGGGGTGTTTTTTGCTGTTTTAAGATGTTCTTTGTTGTTTTTGAACTGTTTTTGAACTGTTTTTGCTACTTTTGAGCTGTAAAAAAACAGCTAAATAGCTCAAAAACAATTGAGATCATCCCCGGAAGAAGGGCCCATATGCCAAATGGCAGTTTTGAGAAAAACGCAATTAAAAATTTTACAATTTATTTTATAAACTAAACTTTGTTAAAATGGCCGTTAAATATTTATTTACTGATTGACACAGGTTTGTGACATCGTTGCCAAACTTGGCCGAAATAAACATTACATCATGGCGGATCGATTTAATCGATCTGCGAAAAAAGGGCCCATAGGCATATGGGCCCTTCTTCCGGGCATGGCCTCAATTACACACGCCTGCACACTGTTTGTAGAACTTACTATTGATGATCGTCTTCACATAACAGTAGTTTTATCAGAAAATTTGACTTTTTTACTATTTCTTCAAAACACACCGCCCAATTTACTTGGATATTTGCCCATATAAAACAAAATATTTGGTTTGAACTAGACGGTGCTCCCCGCATTTTGCTAGAAATGTTAGGAACTATTTGCACTAAATTTTTCCTAATCGCTGGATTGATCGGAGCGAAGATGCTCCTCTTAAATGGCCACCTCTTTCCCCAGACCTTACTTCCTTGGATTATTCAGTTTGGGGGTATATAAAAGAATTTTTATATACGACAACTATGTTTGCGTTATCATAAACTCTTATTTGGTTAGGAATTAAAATAATTAACGAACAATCAATGTTTCTTAAGGCTTTTTAAATAGAAATATAAATTATGTAAATATAAATTACAATTTTTAACGAAACACTTATGTTTCCATTACGTGGAAATAAAAAATGTAAGTTGCTAATTTACTACATAAACCAAATGAAAAAGGTGGTTAACTAACCAGAACAGTAATTTTAATTTTTGGAACAAGTTCGTTATCATTTTAATCTTTTAAAGCACTGTGTCCCATCTGGTTTTTATTCTTTAATTTTCTTTGTTTATATGAGGGCATTTAAATGAAAAACATATAACGGTTTTAATTTACAAAATGTTGTTACCCTTCATAGGTGCATAAACTTTTATCTACAACGTCTGCTAGTAAGAATATTATACTAGGCATAATACAACTAGTGAAATTAATATTACTCATAAAACAACAAGTGTAATGAATTCGGAATTCAGTTCAGTTGTACTTAAATCCAAGGCTCGATTGAAATTATTAAAATTTGCGCTGTCAAGAAAGGTCGAAATGGGGTATTTTGACTACAGTCCTTTAAGTCCTTTAAATTTTGCATCTTTTTGGATATGTGAAAATTGGCGTGATTAGAAGCCTATACCTAGGCGTAAGGATGAAAACTATACCTATATAGCTGAATTTTTAGGCAAAAAGCTCTGGGAAAATATTATCCCAAAGAAACGTTTCGACAAAACACAAAAATGTTAAAGGCTTGGGATAATAATTTCCCAAGTAACACTTTAGGAATGAATGACCCTTCAAACCAATCATAGTTTTATGTATTAATATAAAACGAGATGGTAAAAAGTTGCATTTGAATTTTTCACTCAAATAATCTACTAAAGGCCTAACTTTATACAGCCGATCAAAACCTGGACTGCCTCTCGCTGGCATGATACTATTGTCTGCAAGATGCAAATATCTTAATATTTTCAAAAAGCGTTTCAAATTCGTGACACGGGCAATTCTTTTGCAGTGTAAATTCTCGTCTGAGGACCAATACAGTTTGTATCCAGGAAGAATGAAATCCCATGTAAAAGTATTCTATTTCGGCAAATTGGTTCACTAACTTTTCTAGCTCATTGGCTGATAAAGCAGCCATATTATCTAAAACAAGATATTATTTATTGTATATAAAACTCATTTCATAATTTTTTTTTTATCAAAAAAACACGAATTCTGTAAAAAAAATCTTAAAAATTTTCTTTGCTGGTATTTCCAGCTACAGGTATTTAAATTTTATTGGCATTTTAGTTTATACTTAAAAGGAGAACACACAAAAATTAACGAATTGGCGATGTATTATAGGTTTTTTAATTTATTAATTAATTCCCTGATTTCAGTAAAACAATAAATGCCGTATGGTTACTTTGTAATTGTCGGTCATATTAGTACAATAAATAAAAAATGTATTATAATATAAACTCACCGACAAAAAAAACCGGCACCTAAATGTTTTTAGTAATTTCAATATGGCATTACTTTTTTATTTTTGACTTTATTGCAATAATTTTTCAATGGGCGATAGATCTATTCTTTAAAATTACGGTGCAGTTTGTTCTGATGTAATTTTGGTTGCTAAAATGTTTATATACCAGGGTAAGTCAAAATGATGTTTTTAGTCGGAAGTTTAAGACGTCCTGTGGAAAAAACACGCCAAAGAACCTTGTTTAAACATGATTTACGATAAAGCTAGATGTATTTGTAGCATTTTGTTTTTTGAATCATCTGGTTATCTTGTTTATTTTACGAACTACGCATTTTTAATTGAAACGCTGCATTTAAAAAACATTTTTTACTTCAAACATTAAAAATTGTCATTAGAGCACTTAAGATTAAAATAAAATGTTAATAACGAGTGTGTCAGAGAAGGACGTACAAACCTAATATTTGTGGAAAAGGGAGCTCTAAATACCCACAGATATATTGAAGAGATACTACGGAAAGCTGTCATTCCATTTGATCCTTTCATTGGAAAAGAGTTTATACTCATGCAAGACAACGCCAGACCGCATATTGCACATGTAGTAAATAAGTTTTTGGATGAAGTTGGAATTCAAAGATTAGAATGGCCACCCTGTAGCCCAAATCTCAACCCAATCAAGCATCTTTGTGAGGAATTAAAAAGACGCGTTCGTCACCGTCCCAACAAACCTACAACTTTACCAGAGCTCAGGTTAGCATTAAATGAAGAATATGAAGCTATTCCTCAAGAAAAAATAATCACTCTAATTGATTCCATTCCAGGAAGAAAGCAAGCTGTCATTGCAGCTAGAGGTGGACACACTCGTTATTAACATTTTATTTTAATTTTAAGTGCTCTAATGACAACTTTTAATGTTTGAAGTAAAAAATGTTTTTAAATGCAGCGTTTTAATTAAAAATGCGTAGTTCGTAAAATAAACAAGATAACCATATCATTCAAAAAACAAAATGCTAGAAATACATCCAGCTGTATCGTAAATCATGTTTAAACAAGGTTCTCTGGCGTGTTTTTTCCACAGGACGTTTTAAACTTCCGACTAAAAACATCATTTTGACTTACCCTGGTATATAAAAATTTAAACAACCAAAATTACATCAGCAAAACTGCAGCGTAATTTTAATGAATAGATCTATCGCCCAGTGAAAAATCATTGCAATAAAGTCAAAATTAAAAAAGTTATGCCATATTGAAATTACTAAAAAATTTAGGTGCCGGTTTTTTTTGTCGGTGAGTTTATACAGGGTGTTTGAAAAATAGACGGAGATATTTTAGAGGGTGATTTCTTGTTAAAAAATATGAAAAAAAGTTTTTATAAACATGGGACCGGAAATGCAGGGTTTTCAAGATACAGGATTTTAAAAAAATAGAAATAAAAAAGAAATTATTAATTAAATTAAAAATACTTACTCGATGCTGTTGAAATTTGGCAATGATATTTGTTGTATTAAGAGGCTAATTTAGCCCCTTATAGATTAAAATTATTGAGTCCAGTGGCGTCCCGGGGGGCACCTTAGCGAATATTATTATCAAAAAAATGTACGCCACTGTCTTTTTGTAGATTTAATATTTTTTGTTTAATTAGGCATCTAAAGATACACATTCTTTGCCTCTTGTGGTTTTTTCCTATCTTACTTCATTTTCGAGAAAAAAAATAAAAACCGTTTTATTGTATGTCATTGGACAAAATTGGTTTATTAATTTCTACTAAAATAAATCACAAGTGCATTGGAAAACAAATAATCATTTCTGCATGAAGGATTGACATTTGCGCGTTAGTTCTTTTAGAAAAGAATTATACACTTTTTTTGGCGAAATTGTTCTAAAAACTTTTGTCTCGGTTTTTGTGATGGAAAATTACACTTTTGAGGAAATGGCAGACATGCATGTAATATATGCACGTGCCTATAGTAACTGTTATGCAGCGAGGCGCCTGTATGCAGAAGCGTTTCCCAATCGGCAACTTCCAGATAGTAAAACCTTTAAAAGCGTAGACCGTAGATTACGGAAAAGAGGTAAATTTTCTTATTTCTTTTTTGTGATGTTTTGACAATAATGTTATTTAGGAAGTTTTGCCATTCCCACCAATAATAGAGGCCGGCCGAGGTATATAAGAACGCCCGCGTTTGACGAGGCAGTTTTACGTGCCGTGGAACAAAATCCTGGTATAAGTACTAGGACTATAGCAACTAGATTAGGGCGTAATCACTTACTGTGTGGCAGGTTCTCTCCGAGCAACTCTTGTATCCCTATCATGTCCAACGTGTGCAAGCATTACTACCAAGAGATTTTCTTCCTCATACTACTAAGAGGTTAAAATAATAGGAATTTTAATAAAACCATACTTTTTACAGACGAAGCAGAATTTCGGCGGGATGATATTGTTAATTACCATAACACTCACATATGGAGTGACGAAAATCCCCATGCTTTCGTGCAGTGTCGCCACCAGGAACAATTTTCTTTAAATGTGTGGATGGGTATTGTTGGTAACAATTTAATTGGTCCTTTCTTTTTACCCTTAAGATTAAACGGCGAATCTTACTTAGAGTTTCTTCTACAAGAATTGCCCGTACTGCTAGAAGAAGTTCCTCTAAATATACGTGACCAAATAACTTTTATGCACGATGGAGCTCCTCCTCATTTTAGTAGACCTGTCAGAACTCATCTGAGTAACACCTTTGGTGAAAATTGGATTGGAAGAGGTGGGCCAATTAACTGGCCACCTCGCTCCCCTGACTTAAATCCATTAGATTTTTATTTATGGGGACACCTTAAGACGATGGTTTACACTACTCCCATAGAAACAATAGAAGAACTAAGAAATAAAATCGTAAATGCTTGCGAAGAAATAAAAAATAGACCTCGAATTTTAGCTCGAGTTCGTCGTTCAATAATGCGTCGAGTGACAAGGTGTACGGAAATGGATGGTGGACATTTCCAACATTTGTTGTAGTTTATGTTATGGTATTGGAAAAGTTGCAATAACATTCTTTCCTAGAAATGTTTTTTATTATTTGTGGTCCAATGCACTTGTGATTTATTTTAGTAGAAATTAATAAACCAATTTTGTCCAATGACATACAATAAAACGGTTTTTATTTTTTTTCTCGAAAATGAAGTGAGATAGGAAAAAAATATATGGGGCAAAGAAGTTGTATCTTTAGATGCTTAATTAAACAAAAAATATTAAAGCTACAAAAAAGACAGTGGCGTACATTTTTTTGATAATAATATTCGCTAAGGTGCCCCCCGGGACGCCACTAGACTCAATAATTTTAATCTATTTAAGGCTAAATTAGCCTCTTAATACAACAAATATCATTGCCAAATTTCAACAGCATCGAGTAAGTATTTTTAATTTAATTAATAATTTCATTTTTTATTTCTATTTTTTTAACATCCTGTATCTTGAAAACCCTGCATTTTCGGACCCATGCTTATAGAAACTTTTTTTCATATTTTTTACCAGGAAATCACCCTCTAAAATATCTCCGTTTATTTTTCGAACATCCTGTATATTTTTCGAAAAGTAATATATGCTAGTTTTATGCTTACCTATTTAAGCTGATATATTTATATTTAGCAATAAATAATTAACCTGAGCCCATTGCCACAAGGCGTCAAGGAATTTTCATGTAAATCCCTATGGCTCGCGTTAAAAAAAACGCACTGTATAGTTTCTATTGTATGGCATATTTGAAATTCATTTTAATAAAGTCGCATTCTTCTATTTTGTTCCTTTTTATGTATAACACTCCAACTATTTTCCGTACAACAAATAAAACGGCGAAAAAGAAACAGGAAATTTCATTATGTCGCTCGAAAATTTTAGAGGAAATTTTATGCAATATTTTACGAGAGCGTCTAAAACACGTATGGAATTTAAAGAAGAATCTTACTGAATTACGGAAGGGATTAGGTTCATTTTTGTACTTGACATATAATAATAACTTTACTCAGTGACGGCTTGTGAGTATTTTAAATGGGGGGTAATTTAGCGTTCTAAGCAAATACGAAAAGCGATGCAGGTCAATCGCCGAAGGCGAATTTTTTTGGTGCCACGCCCATGCCACGCCAAGAATGTAAACAATCACTAACTGACAATGAATATTTGAATATACAATTAATATACCGTGCGAGCAAAAATTATTTGCATCAAAGAGAGGGCCTTGCATTTAAGGACATTTAAGGACGTAATGCTTAGCCGTAGAGCTTAATACCTGTTGGGTGTCAGTAACTACCTGAAATAACAATCAATCAGTTATTCCGTCATCTTTGACAGTCATCGCTAATTTTTCCAATTTCTTAAACAATTTACACAATTGGCTTTACGGAACAGCCCAAGTTGAAGCGTATTTTCGAAACGGGGTTAGAGTAAATAGTGAGTGTCAATACAATCCGGGTTTGTGCATGGAGGATTTTCGTGAACATTTTCCTAACGTTGCTTTTATTGTTGGGGATTTTTATCATTGCCTGAAAAGAACCGTGGCTGTGTTTAGGGAAACAGGTTCTATATAACACAAAAAATCTGTAAGAACAGAAGAACTTGTTGCAAACGTTCGTGAAAAAATGCAAAATACGCCAACAAATGATATAAGACGCCTGTCCCAAGAAGTGGGAAGACCTTATGGAACATGCAGGACTATTCTTAAGAAGCAGCTAAATTTATTTCCTTATAAAGTGCAAGTATTCCAAGAAATACAAGCCGCAAATTTTGAAAGATGCAGAAATTTCTCTGAATGGTTTACCCAAAATTTATTGGAAAGAAATGATTTATTAGACCTGACATTTTTTTCGGATGAAGCCTGGTTCCACCTCTCCGGTTATGTGAATTCTCAGAATATTCGCATGTTTTTCTAGAGTAAACATTGCAGCCTCAAAAAATTGGTGCCTGGTTAGCTGTTTCCCGAAGAAGAATTGTTGGTCCTATTTTTTTCCATTACACAGTTAGAGCACAGCGGTATAGAGACAATATTTTGAATTCATTTGTGGAGCAATTACTAGACGACGAACTACGTTTTGCGTATTTTCAAAAGGACGGTGCAACCGCCCATACAGCCGCCGAAACTATTAACTACCTATGAAATTTTTTCGACCCCAGATTGATCAGTTTTCGATCAGACATTGAATTCCCACCTAGATCACCTTGTTTAACGGTTATGGATTACTTCGTTTTTCCCCATTTAAAGAACACTATTTTTAAAACACCACTTGCAAATTTAGGACAATTACAAGAAAGGATTATCCAAGAATGTGGTTACATTTCTCCAGAGATGCTGGTCAACACTTTCGAAAATATGAAGAGACGTGTGAATTTATGCTTTGAACATGGCGGTGGCCAATTTTTTTATAATAATATTGCAAGAAATGGCTTCGATAATGTATTGTGTATTTAGACGCAGCATTTTCAAAAAAGGGAACGGCGCATTGGGATTTGCCAACAGCTTCGAAACAGTTGTATTATATAGTGATGTAAGCCCACTTGGGAAATAACTAATATTTTGGCTCAGTAAATACGATGACATGTGACATAATATGTGAATTTCCATTAGGATGTCATCTGATATTAGGGAAAAGCAAAGGTGGCGAAATAGGGTGGGGAAAAGGGGAAGAAAATGCAATGCTCGTTCCCATTTAGAATTATTAAATTTTATTTTATTAAATGTTGAAATTGACCGCCACCAACTTTCTGGCAATATGCAAGTCGATCTTTGAATTCTTCCAAAACGTTATGGATCACCTGGGGCTCTTTATTAATCTAACCTCATGCCTTATTCGAGCTTTAAGTTCATCAATATTGTTAGGTCTGTTAAAGTATACTTTAGATTTTAAATAGCCCACAGAAAAAAATCTAGCGGGGTCAAATCTGGTGACCTTGCCGGCCATTCTATTGGACCCCGTCGACCAATCCACTTGCCAGGAAAGACTGTATCCAAGTACTCATGCACCGGGCGTGTGTAATGGGCTGGTGTTCCGTCTTGCTGGTACCGTAAGTTATTGTTAGGAATGTCTGGCTCATCTGGATTTGGATAGAGTACAGCAAGTACCGGTATTAACTCAAATTCAAATTCTAAAAATCTAGATACGGTTCGCCATTTAACGTACCATCATAAAAGAAGGGACCTAAAAACCAGATTTGACCCCGCTAGACTTTTTTCTGTGTGGCTATTTAAAATCTAAAGTATACTTTAACAGACCTAACAATATTGATGAACTTAAAGCTCGAATAAGGCATGAGGTTAGATTAATAGAGCCCCAGGTAATCCATAACGTTTTGGAAGAATTCAAAGATCGACTTGCATATTGCCAGGAAGTTGGTGGCGGTCAATTTCAACATTTATTAAATTAAAATTTAATATAATCTATGTAAATATTATAGACTAAATAGATGTAAAGAGTTCATTTTTAATTGTAGGTTTCATACCAGAAAAAATGTCAATAAATCGAAAACCGTTGATTTTGGAGATATGGTATGTTATTCAAAAAGTGTTCAGAATGTATCGTAGAATTTAAAAATAATATAATATACCCTATATATTATCTTCTATTCTATTTTTAAAAAATCATTGTTGATGGTATATGTTCTTCTTGAGACAACCTGTATACGCATTTCTTATGTCAAAAAATTTGCAATTAATAATAATAATCGTTCAAGCGCTTTCCAGAAAATAATCACCTGAATTTTAAACGAATTTATTTCAACCTTTTTGAGCTCCCTGTATAAAAGACTGATTCGTTTCTTCATACCAGAAGTTTATTTATATTATCCGTTTAACGTGTAAGTTACGCCACTGTTGTCAGACGTATCACCGAACCGAGAAAATCTTAATACGTCTCCGGTAAATCATCCCCCACCAAGTGCAGCAGATGCACTCAACATCTCTTTATCCTCTTCGTAGATAACTTCCATTTATAACACATTTCTGGAGACCGGAGTTTAATAGTTTCTTACTTCTAATTGTTCCACTAAAATACAATGCTAAGAACAACTTTTAAACTTCCCATGTGCGTTCTTGCTAACCAGATTTACTGTCAGGGGAAAATAGTGTGAAACGTGACAATGGGGTAGATAATTCGATGCGGCGCATACTGGAACAAGGAAGCTTTAGAATTTGTTTTAGCCATTGGCAATGATATTAATATTAGGATTCAGAAACTTTATTTTAAAGCGGTTCAAATTTATTGCTGTACCTATATACAGTGTTAATTTTAAGCTTCGAATAAGGTTAGTAAATCAATACAATTAGGGGCCTGACGATATCGATAATTTTGTTAAATGGCATAAACATAATTGTACCGTGCAAGTCAAAATTATTTGCATCAAAGAGGGCTTGGATTAAAAAACGTGGGGGCTTGGTTTAGATCACAATGATATGGGGACGATATATCTATATCTAACCAAATCTAGGTTAAAATTATGTCAAATTCATATTATGACATAATAGGCCAAACTAATAAGTAATAAAATAAGTAGACAAATACAAATTTATTTTGGTTGTTTACAAAATTAACAAAGTAAGAATATACAGAAAGAAAAAGAAAAATAATTACATACATTGCTGAAATTGGCCATCGCCATGCTCCAAGCATAAATTCACATGTCTCTTCATATTTTCGAAAGTGTTGACCAGCATCTCTGGAGAAATGTTACCACATTCTTGGATAATCCCTTTTTGTAATTATTCTAAATTTGCAACTGGTATTTTAAAAATAGTGTTCTTTAAATGAGGAAAAACGAAGTAATCCATAATCGCTAAACAAGGTGATCTAGGTGGGAATTCAATGTCTGATCGAAAACTGATCAATCTGTCGTCGAAAAAATTGCGTAGGTAGTTAGTAGTTTCGGTGGCTGTATATCCAAAACGTAGATCGTCGTCAAGTAATTGCTCCACAAATGAATTCAAAATATTATCTCTATACCGCTATGCTGTAACTGTGTCATGGAAAAAAATAGGACCAACAATTCTTCTTCGGCAGCGATGGGCGGATCGGATCTGAGCCGGATCGGTGAGTCGGATCTTAAGAAAGATTCATACTCATCCGACTCTCAAAATAAAATAGACGGATCACGGATCTGACGGATCTATTTGATTTGGTTGTCGACCGCTAGGTTCACTGCTACGGCGCACGGCGCCACGAGCTGCGATGCGATGGAGAGCGGCTCGTGGCTCTCGGATCGGATCCGTTAAAAGATTTTTTAAGTCGTTCCGTTCCGATGCCTGACCTGCGGGTCGCAGCGTTGGAAAGCAAACGAAGCGTGGCGATTTATTACTGTTGTGTTTATTGTATTGTGGGTTGCGTCACTTATTTCTTGATGATTTCATAGAGTCTGGAATATAAGTTTTTTCTATGAAACCACCATATTAAAGAATCTTCGTATCTTTTAATAAGCGGTTCATTTAAATGTTTGTCCATTTCTGTAATCATCACTGGGGGTTCTTATATTTTGAATAATGTTAAATGGCGCTACCGCGTAAGATCGTTTAAAATAATGATCAATGACACGGATCGTGACTCAGAATAACCGAGCCGAGAACCGATAAGATTTTCTTTATAATTTTTGGGACAAGACCCGGGATCCGGCTCATTGAGTCGGATCTTTGTGCTGATTCGGATTTGGTGACCCGAATCCCAAAATAGATCCGTCTTGCCCACCACTATTCTTCGGGAAACAGCTAACCAGACACCAATTTTTTGTGGGTGCAATGTGGACTGGGGTTTTCATTACTCTACATGCGTGTATTCTGAGAATTCACATAACCGGAGAGGTGGAACCAGGCTTCATCCGAAAAAAATGTCAGGTCTAATAAATCATTTCTTTCCAATAAATTTTGGGTAAACCATTGAGAGTAATTCCTGCGTCTTTCAAAATCTGCGGCTTGTATTTCTTGGAATAGTTGCAATTTATAAGAAAATAAATTTAGCTGCTTCTTAAGAATAGTCCTGCATGTTCCATAAGATCTTCCCACTTCTTGGGACAGGCGTCTTATATAATTTGTTGGCGTATTTTGCATTATTTCACGAACGTTTGCAACACGTTCTTCTGTTCTTACAGATGGTCTTCCTGCTCCTTTTTTGTGTTGTATAGAACCTGATTCCCTAAACACAGCCACGGTTCTTTTCAGGAAATGATAAAAATCCCCAGCAATAAAAGCAACGTTAGGAAAATGTTCGTGAAAATCGTCCATGAGAAACCCGGATTGTATTGCACTCACAGTGTGAATTGTTCAAGAAATTGGAAAAATTAGCGATGGGCCAAATTACTTGTAACGACTTGTCAAAGATGACGGAATGACTGATTGATTGTTAATTCAGGTAGTTACTGACACCCAACAGGTATTAAGCCCTACGGCTAAGCATTACGTCCTTAGATTCATTCATTATGAAAAATAAACATAATTTGATTAATTTAAATTAAAGTTTTAATTCTATTAAGTGTTCAAATATTCCCCCACGAACTGCTAGGCAATACCTTAACCGATCAAGAAATTCCTTTCTTACGTTGGCTAGTTTGTCCATTGTAAGTCAATGTTTGGGCATGTATTGTTGGTGATTGAGTTAAAGGACCAATTTTCTTTGACGATAATCGTACTGGGGCAAGGTATTTGGAATTCTTGGAAGGAGAACTAGTTCCCAATTTGGTTATTCTGTTGCCTGATCCTGTCGAATTTGATGTTTCGAATAGAACCATCTGGTTTTAACAAGATGCCTCAACATTTTGCAAGACCTGCCCGTGAATATCTGGATACAGTATTTCCACGTAGATGGATTGGTAAAAGAGGACTCTTTAAATGACCACCTAGGCCACAAGACCTCACTGCTTTGGACTAGTTTTAATTGGGGTACTTGAGAACCAAAGCTTTTAAGGCGAAACCAGCAAATGCTGAGGAGTTGAAAGTAGTAGTAAGACATGAGTTTATATTAATTTCTCCGGAAGTAATTAGAAATAGTCAAAACGAGTCTCAGTTGCAATTTGGATATTGCCAAATTGTGAATAAACAATATGTTGAGAATTTATCGACGAAAAAGTGTTAATGATGGATAGAAGTTTTTTTTTATTTTTAAATGAAAATACAAATGGCAAACTAAAAAGTTTTTAGCATTAGACTACACGATCTATTTTTATAGCTGTTCCACTATTACGATATCGAATTGGATCTATTAGAGATGTATAAGTTTGTGTATTTAAATTTTTATTTTTCCACAAAGTTTTCAGATTTCTTACACAAGTCTGCTAAGTCACAAGAATCCAAATAGGTGCTACATAATCCTTTCATTTCAAATGTCCAACCCAGAGAATATATAATTTACTTCTTCTAAACGTCAAATAAATAATAATATCCTCATTTGCACCACTTTTTCCTACTTGGGTCATATTATAGTAACTTATGCAGTTGACGTTAAACAATGCAAGACCGCTTTATCTAGCAAACTTGTGCTAGTCTTTACAAAGAATATTAATAACATTAACATAAAGTTTGTTAACGTGTGAAGCAGTGCTCCTATTCAAAACTTTTAATAACAATTTACATAAGTACAATAAACATTCTTGTATTATATCTTTGTCATAGAGTAGTTATTATGGAATTTTAACGAAAAGCAAATCGGCTAAAATTTTGCTAGCACTATTAAACTTCGAATAAAAGAACCAGAAAACATTTCTTAAAGAAGACACTTCTCACACAAACAATTCGCTCTGGAGGATTGGAAAAACCTATCAAGGCCAGCGCAAATCCGTAATTCGTTTTCTCCACGGAAGGTCGTACACACGAATGAACAAAATTCAAACGCCGTTACAAGCTCGATTGGGTTGCAATTTAGTCCAAAGGAGGACGAGGAGGATCATGACGTCAAAAGTAAAGAACACAACAGAAATGGAAGCCAACTCTCTCAGATATATAGAGATAATAAGCTCATATCCTTTATCAAAGTAGCACATCAAAAAAGTGATGAAAAGATTATACAACGAAATAAAGTACATATTATATCCTTCTTATCTTAAACATTTTTATTATAATAATTATTGTTAATAACAAAATTACAAAACTTATAGTGAAAACTTGAACCATTGGATGAATTAATATCATAGGTTGGAGGTATGTGAATTTGGGCTTCAGCATGAGAAGTAGATGACTGTGTATTTTGGGCTCTCATTTGCGACAAAATCTTCATACGATGCTGCTCGCTAAGCTGGAGATAGGGAGTAACAGAATTTATAGAACTATGGCCCGTTATTTTGATGACTTCCTGGAGATAAGCGCCTGAACTACTAAGAGTACTTACTGTTGAGGCTCTACTAGAGTGATTCATGATTTTTTTATTTTTAGTATCTAGGCCGATGTTGATTGCTCTCATTTTTGTCCAGTTTTTTATAATAAATAACAATTCTTAAACCATGGGGAATTATCATTCTGCATGTTTCCATTTCTGATTGACAGTCAAAAATAATCGATTAGTTTTAATGTTTTCGCCTCTTTTGGACATTAGCTTAAAATATAATCGTATTGGACATATATCCGGATTCACAAGATTTTTTACAAGCCACTTACTTTCGCATGTTCGACTTGCTCCTCCTTGCGCCGTTTTAGCAAATATTGAGTTGTATTTTAGACGACCGGTACTAGACCCGTTATTATATTTTTCCTCATTAAAATATTCCAATACCAAAAAAACCGCTTTATTTCCCCTCCATGCTAGTTCGGATGCAGCTATGTGGAAAAATTTCCGTTGAAGCCCATTTGGGGTATTTTCATCCAAAGTAAAGGCCATTTTTTCTATTTCCTGTCTCGTCAAAGCTGTGGTACTCCCCTTTCGTGCACGAGGTACCGCCTGCAACTCTTTTCGTTATGCATTTTGGGCAAACCGGGGCTTTGAAAAACCATGTCATTGAATGGATCAATGCGGCAATTATATTTTTCAAAATATAGTTCCTGGAGCATTTTGGCAGTTTTGTTACACAAAAGCTTGACCACACCTTCTTTATAATCGCTTCCATCGGATTTTCGCCTATTATAAATATGCCCAGTCTTTTAAAATGTAAAATTTTCGTTTGTTGTCGTTTTCTCAATTTTGAAACTTCGTGCAAGGCAAAACTTAGTAAACTGCTCCCCTAGCATAGCATCGTCGACTTAAGGCAACAAAATTTTACCAAATCTTTCTTTTGCCATTTTGTATCAAGAACTGACAGAAATGACTTCTGAAATAATTTGTCAAAAAATTACAATTAGAATATGGAGAATGGCCACCAAGCGATAATCACTTAAATGAATATAACTTATTAATCACATCCTTCTATATAGGAAAAATATGGAGCTGTCTAATCCTAGTAATCATCTAAATATTCTACAGACTATTGCCGAGTAATGTTCATTAAATTTCCTTTTTTAACACTTAAACCTCAAGAATTACTCGAAGTACACCTAGGTACTTAATTATTGTTACATCTGGAACATATTTAAGCTCCACTCGTTTCTGGTTATGCCGAAAATTGTTCTATGGCGCGACCTCAATCGAACACGCCCGACTCCGTAAAGTTGGCAAAGTATTTGACAACATGAACGGTTTTTAAATTTATGTGGCGATATCGAATTCGTGGAAGGTAGAGTATATAAAAGAAAGATTACTTGTTTTTGCGACTACTTAAAAAGAAGAATGCTTGCACGAAATTCCCATCAGATTAAAAATGCAGTATTTTATAAATCAGTAGTAGTAAGTGAATGGTTTCTGGCTCGATCCCGGGTTAGTTTGGGGGGCTTATTTATTTTGCTTAAGTACCTACGCTTCTATCCTAATGTAGTACCTATGCACTGGGGTTATTTTCACGGTTAAACTGTGCAAAACAAGACTTTGATATAAAAAAGTGCAGAGCTTCCGCTTTATCACTGTTTAAAGTAAATAATGGAATAGATAAGATGGAGTAGAAACAGCAACTCATATAGAGACACATGTCGTATACTGATCCAGTTGGATTGAGGGACTCAAGATATCTGATGTCTTGTAAAACACAACATAAAAATAAAATTATCAAGGATTTAAAAGGGAATTTATTAAACAAGGACAAACCGGTGTCAGTGAATTGGGACAATTTTTTGCCACTAATTTTGATTGTTGGACTAGTTTTAATAATTTTGTTGTTTTGTTGGATTGTGCAACATAGCTATTGGAGGTTCCTATATAAGATAGCCATTACTATTATTATTATATTTGTTTTTCACAGTTTTTGCTTGATATTGTTGATATTTTTTTACAGTACAGAGAAGAAATGCATCTTAATATGAACTGTTTAAGAACTTTCTTACTACAGTCAGTTCCAAAAAAAAATGACGCACCTAATTTTTGTTGCAACTTTGAGGCTTTCTTATTTCTCAACGAATGCACCGTTTTTTATGTTCTTTCCATTTATTGCTAGGTAATTCCTTTACCTTTAAGGAAAAAATAAACTGGTAGAAATGATGATAGTGGAAAAACTCAAGCCATGTTATTTTCCTAATTTTTGACTCACCCTGTACGTTAATCAAGTAAATGTATAGAAATCGCCTACACTCTATATGAAAGTCGCTTCTTTTACGAGCATTTTGATTTTTTGTTCGTTAATCTATTTCTAAAATTGTCCAAATTACAGCTTTTTTGCTAAAACCTTACGTTTATTCCACAAATGTAATTCATTGTGGGATCACTTTGCCAAAAAAACAATTATTGCCCTTGCCATAGCAATTAATCTATATTATTTGACCCTTTGTCGTTGTGTCATTAAAAAAGTCAATGTCATTATAAAACTTGTATTGGCTAAAATTACATAAAATGCTTCAAATAAGTTCAATTAGTTGCTTTAGTTAACGATGGGCGTTGTAAACGTTACGCCGCTCGGGCAGTGGGTGTCCATGAAGCAACTGCTCGTAGAGCAATCCACAAGTACGAACAAACAGAAAGCACTGCTCGAAGGGTTGGTTCTAGTCAGTGGCGTAACTAGCCCTCTGACCTGGGGGTGGCCTAAGGTGGGCCTGTTATTGTGACTTGCAGTGGCGGCTCGTGTAGACGCAGGCCGACGGAGAGCCCGCCGCAGGCGAAATGCGCCGCAGTAGAATTTTTTTGGACCACGCCCAAATTTTAACAAATTTAGTCAATAATCAACAGTAATATCACAAGACCTCGTTTTTTTTATTGGTTAGATTTTTCAGCTGTCACGAAAACTTTTTTTTTTTAATTTTTCGAGTTAAATTTGGACATGTTTACTCTGATTAGATCCCGAGAGCGAAGCTCGGGGGATTTAATTTTTTAATAAACAAGCATAAAGTTCAACGAGTATTGCCAAAAAAATTTGAGTGAAAAATGGAAAATTTAACCAATAAAAAAATGATGGTCGAGTGATATTTGGTAAGATTATTTCGTACATCGTTGAATAAACATGCCCAAAGTTCAACGAGTAAAATTGCCAAATAACTTTAAGGCTGACAACCGAAATACATTTATTATAATTTTATTATTGTATGTTAGGTTTTCAGCCTTGCAGCAAAATATGTTAAAGCAAAAGCAAGACGTCAAAATTTTAGATTAGTTATATAATAAATGACATTGATAGGTTTTTTACATATTTTGTGTAATTTTAAACAATAACAATGTACGTTAATTGTAATGTAAAAATGAATGCTATATTTGCAAGGCAAATAGCGAGCTTACAAAGTCAGCCTTTTTTTTCTGGGGGGGGGGGGCTAGCGACGTCTGGAGAGGGCCCGGCCCCCTAGGCCCCCTGTAGTTACGCGCCTGGTTCTAGTCGCCCTTGAAAAACTTTTCCAATAGATGACCGCTTCTTGAGATTGAGGATAATACGTGATCGATCAAATACTGCGGTAAATGTTCAGCAATATCTTCGCCAAAATCAGGGTGTTACAATAAGTAAACAAACGGTATGTCGACGTCTAAACGAAGTTAATTTGAAAGCTAGGAGATCTGCAAAAGGTCCCAAATTATTGCCACAACATCGTGCTGCTAGAAGAAACTTCGTTGAAAATTATCGACAATGGTATATTCGTGAATGGTCGAATGTCTTGTTTACGGATGAATAACGGTTTTGCCTTAACAAGGTGGATGGAAGGAAAAGAGTATGGGAAAAGACTGGTGAAATTAACAATTTAATAACAGAACGTGCGTGGGTGGGTCAGTTATGGTGTGGGGAGGGATTTCAATGAATGGAAAGACACCCCTCCGTCGTCAAGTAGTTTCTCCACAAATGTATTCAAAATATTGTCTCTATACCGCTATGCTGTAACTGTGTCATGGAAAAAAATAGTTCCAACAATTTTTCTGCGGAAAACAGCTAACCAGACACCAATTTTTTTGAGGATGCAATGTGGACTCTACAAAAAAACGGGGATTTTCACTACTCCACATGCTTGTATTCTGAGAATTCACATAACCGGAGAGGTGGAACCAGGCTTCATCCGAAAAAAATGTCAGGTCTAATAAATCATTTATTTCCAATAAATTTTGGGTAAACCATTGAGAGTAATTCCTGCGTCTTTCCAAATCTGCGGCTTGTATTCCTTCGAATACTTGCACTTTATAAGGAAATAAATTTAGCTGCTACAACCATAAATGTTTTGTGCTGTTCCGTAAAGCCCATTGTGTGAATTGTTCAAGAAATTGGAAAAATTAGCGATGAATCAAATTACTTGTAACGACTGTCAAAGATGATGGAATAACTAATTGATTGTTAATTCAGGTAGTTATTGACACCCAACAGGTATTAAGCTCTACGGCTAAGCATTACGTCCTTAGATGCAAGGCCCTCTTTGATGCAAATAATTTTTGCTCGCACGGTATAATCATCATCATTATTAGTAGGAACTTATTGTTGACATACATATTTCGCTTTTTTTTCCTTTTTCTTGATTTTGAGCATTTCAAATTTTCCAAGTGTCCAACGTAAATAATGCCCTGATCCCTGTAATAGCTATATCTTTCAAGTGGACTCTCTATGCCTTTAAATATCCTTTAATAAAACTAAGCTAACTTGTTCAACTAAATAGGTACTTATTTCTCAAATAATATTATAAACGCAGTACGAAACTAAATTTGCATATTTTCTATTTGAAATAATTATCAAAGCAGACTTCCAATTAAAATAGACTCAACATAAGGCCAAGCTCTAGACAAATAAAGGACCATTGACCAAAATATAAGCGGTCAAAAGGTCCGGCACCGCAACGGTAAAGGCAACGGCTTTTCGTAAAGATTTTGTCAGATGGAATGGTTTTCAATAGTTTCCCGTTTACTGTGAGTAATTACAAAGAGCCGGCAAACTTCCGACGAGCCGTAGGTTATTTGTCAAATAGAGGTTGATCTTTGACTTGGTCTATGATGTGGTGTATTTATACAATAAAGTGTACCTATACACACAGTGTATGTTTGTAACTTGGAATACTTTTTTCTTAACACCAGAGTTACTAGTTTATAATACCGTGCGAACAAAAATTATTTGCATCAAAGAGGGCCTTGTATCTAAGGACGTAATGCTTAGTCGTAGAGCCTAATACCTGTTGGGTATCAGTAACTACCTGAATTAACCATCAATCAGTTATTTCGTCATCTTTGACAGTCGTTACAAGTAATTTGATTCATGGCTAATAATTTTTCCAATTTCTTGAAAAATTCACACAATGAGCCTTACAAAACAGCACAAAACATTAATGTTTGAAGCGTATTTTCGAAACGGGGTTAAAGTAAATGGTGAGTGGCAATACAATCCGGGTTTGTGCATGGACGATTTTCACGAACATTTTTCTAACGTTGCTTTAATTGCTGGGGATTTTTATCATTGCCTGAAAAGAACCGTGGCTGTGTTTAGGGAAACAGGTTCTATACAACACCAAAAAGGAGCAGGAAGACCATATAGGAACAGAAAAACTTGTTGCAAACGTTCGTGAAAGAATGCAAAATACGCCAACAAATTGTATAAGACGCCTGTCCCAAATAGTGGGCAGATCTTATGGAACATGCAGGACTATTCTTCAGCTAAATTTATTTCCTTATAAAGTGCAAGTATTCCAAGAAATACAAGCCGCAGATTTTGAAAGACGCGGGAATTACTCTTACTGGTTTACCCAAAATTTATTGGAAAGACATGATTTATTAGACCTGACATTTTTTTCAGATTAAGCCTGGTTTGACCTCTCCGGTTATGTGAATTCTCAGAATACACGCATGTGGAGTAGTGAAAATTCCCATTTGTTTGTAGAGTCCATATTGCACCCTAGCAGTTAGTGAAGGAATATTTGAACACTTAATAGAATTAAAACTTTATGTTAATCAAATTATGTATATTGTTCATAATAAAGTTTTTTTTAATGTTAAATAGGATTATGTTTTTCCAAACTTTTAGCTTCCTGCGAAGCGTTCTAGACCAGCTGTTATACAATAAAATAAAGAGTGGATCTACCACCACCACCATTCGTGTTCGTATTATTAAGGAATCGCTAGGCAATTTTCATTGGATGTTCCATTAACAAAAGTATTTTCAAAAAAATTATGCAACATTCCGGAAGGCCTTAATATTGAAATTTCAAACATCAAAAAAGATTGAAAACAGAATAGTTCCCTTGAAACCTTTGTAACTAAACCATCTCGAAACTTAAAAATCGCGAAGTAAAAACGAATACAGAAACGAAAGAGGAGCAAGCATTTCTTACAATACCTTTTGTTAAGGGGATTTTAGAAAAGATGAGAAGGATAACCAAAAACTATAATATAAAAACAGCCTTCAAGTCCGGAAATATGGTTAGAAGCTTTCTCACGAAAGTACCCCCCCATAGTGAAAACACAAAAAATTGTATCTATCAAATCCCTTGCGAGTGTGGCGAATCGTACATTGGGGAAACAAAAATACCTCTTCTCGTACGAGTTAAAGAACATCTGAAACATACTTAAAGAGGTGAAACTTCGAGATCAGTTATAGCGGATTATGTATGGACCAACCAACATAATACACAGTGGTCAGAAGCCAAGGTTTTGGACACGAACTAGCACTGGAGAAAACAAAAACTCAAAGAAGCAGCTTTCATTAATCAAAATACCCATATATTTAGTAAACCAAGTATAGATATCCCCAATATCTGAAAACCTCTTCTTGTCCAAAACCAACAGCTTAAACTTCACACTCCAATAAGCACGTAGGCGGAGTCATCAAGCTTCATTGCACATGGATAGTATTTAAGACTTTAGCCTTAGAATTATATTTTAGTTTACACTTGAAAACGGATAGAGATACTAACTAACCGAAACGTTGTGTTAAGTAACAAAATAAAGAGAATAAAAGTCCGACAAGGTTTTTTTTTAAATTACTTCATTGTCTACCACCTTCAAACATACAAGTATTTTGTTGGTGAGATCGATTAGAATATTTTAGATTTTTATAATGCCTAATAAACGAAGGGTAGTGGCGGTTGGCAATTCAACTTCATTAAAATAAAATAAAGAATAATTTACTAAGTTTTCAATGTAATTTATCATAAACTATTTTTTAAATAAAATTACAAATATTTTTACCAATTGTACAACATACTTAATTTACATAAGGATTTAATAAATTTCGCAAACTATCTCATCAAATTATTCCTCTTAATAAATAATAATAATAATAATAATAAAAGTTTATTCAAATATTTTTTTGACATTTAATGCTAATATATCATTTTTTTTTGTATAAACTATCAATTCCGAACTCAGAAGTAAAATACTTGTTTTAAGTTAAATAATATAATATTTTTGTCAAGAATATATTTCATAATTCAGGCACAACTAGATTATAATATAAAACGAAAATGACAATATTTTGTTGGTATATTTTATATCACAATAGTATACGAACATACAATACATTATGTTTATAATATATATAGTTATTTATTTTATTCATTATAGTTTTGTATATTTATTATTTATTAATGATGTTCTTGAATATATCTCTTGGCTGATAATATCCAATTTTTTATTTTATTTCTATAATTATTTAATGATTTAATTATTTTAATTGACTGTGGTAGCATATTATCAAAAATATATGGATTGATGTTTAAAAAATGTTTGTGTGCTATTGTTTTGTTTACTCTATTTTTATATGTAATAGTATTTTTATGACGAGTTTCATGTGTGTGATTAATATAATTTATTTTATTTTTATGTTTAAAAATATAAATTAACATGTTGTAAGAAAATATTTGTTTAATATCCATTTTTTCACTATCTTTAAATAGTAAATCAGAAGAATATTGGTGGTCTTTTTCGTAAATAATTTTAAATAAAAATAAGTTATCAGTCTAGAATCTCAAACTATGATCAAATGCCAACGCTTCTTGTCCATGCTTTGTACGTCCTTAGTAATTATTTTCAGTAAAGGGTAAAACCATTTCATTTGACAAAATCCATGAGAAAAGCCGTCGCCTTTGCAGTTGCTGCTCCGAGCTTTTTCACCGTCTATATTTTGGTCTATGGCTTTCTATTCGTCTATTACTTAAATAAACTTTTCCCTTGCTTCTATTCTATATTAATTAAATTTCGCTTTGATGATATATTTGCATAGAACATAATAAATGCATTATGCAAGTCATTATTAGCAGTCTTAAATCGGTAGAAGCAAGATATAACCTATTTCGATTTGTTTTTTCAAGTTTATTATTTTTTAAACTAACTTTTAAATAAAATCAGTATCGTCGACACATTACTTAGGTAATATTTGATATATTACAAAAATATCAATTTATTTTTTTGCTAATTTGTGGAGAATTGTATAGTGAAAGAACAATGAGTGACAATGACATAATAATGTTAAAAAAAATCTTACCCGATATTTTTCGCTATACAATTCTCCTAAAATAAGTTATGAAATTCCTTGATATTTATTAAATATCGATACATGAAAGTAACAGCGAGATATATTGAAAAACACAATATTGAGATAATTGCATTTAAAGATTTTGTTGAAATATAAATAAACATTGTTTCTATTCCAATGAAAATAATTACAATATAATTACAGACTCCGATTAGGGGTATTAAAAAGGATACAAGTGTGCTATGGTTTTAATTTCTTGTCCAATATTTTAGCAAAAAAAACAACATAACTCAGTGTTGCAAAAACTTTATTTATGAAACAAGTAAAGAAACACGAGATATCTCAGTGTTGCAAAACTTTATTTATGAAACACGTTAAAGAAACACGAGATATCTCAGTGTTGCACAAAAATGTATATATAAAACATATAAAAACCCCAGAGATATTATTATTTTAGTGATGTACAAACATCAAGAACCAAGTAAAAAAAATTATGTAGTATTTTTTTTTTGAGAACCCATTTTAATTTTAGTTTTCTTCGTCTGATCCAGTATTATTTTCTGGTGCGTTATTTTTTGTTGCAGACTTTAAACTTTGAAAAACCTCATGATGTATTTTCGGTATTTGATTTTCCGTACATAACTGCAATAAATCGTATTTCTTCCTTTCAGAGATTGCTTGCGGACCTTCATGGCAAAAATTTAGGTTTATCTGTGGTCTGTTTCCTCCACATTTGTGTCTTATAAAAATTTTCTTAAAGCTTTCTTCTTTCAAATAGGTTGTTTTGTAATTGATAATATTAATTTCTCCTTTAACGAACTTCGCAGTTTTTACTGCTTGTCATTTTCAAGCAATAAAATAGAAAAAAAATACTGTACACTTGCACTGTAAATAAACAAGTCATAACTAAACAATGTGCATCGTGAAACCTAGTTGAAAGCAACACTGGGTTATCTTATAGAAATTAAATTAATGAAAGTGCAACACTGGTATATCTCACTGTTACTTTATATATCCATAAGGTATTTCCAAAACGAAACAGTGGTTTATTTAAATTTGTGCACTTAATTTTTATGATAGAGATATCCCATTGTTACCCCCGAAAACCTTTAAAAAAGTATATTGCTATACACTGATAATCTCAAATACCATTCTTTTCGACATATCTCACTGTTACTTTCATGTATCGATATGTCAATTATTACCTATAAAATATCAAGTCGATAGTGATTTTCTTTAAATTTTGTATAAAAGCTAGAAAACATAAATAAATCTACGCGAAATAGGTTATAGGTTGGCAAGCATGTTGATAATCCCAACTTAATAGCATCGTCGACTTGAGGCAACAAAATTTTATCGAATCTTTCTTTTCCCATTTTGTAACAAGAACTGATAGAAATGACTTCTGAAATAATTTGTCAAAAAATTACAGTTACAATATGGCCACCAAGCGATAATCACTTAAATGATTATCACTTATTAATCACATTATCCTTCTATATAGGAAAAATAAACATGGAGTTGTATAATCATAGTAATAGCACAATACGTATTATAATAAAGCTTTTTACACAAAAACGTGACCAATCCCCTCATTATGCCAAATCCATACTTCTAAAAGGTAGACACTTACTGAAATTAAACAACACACTAATTACTGCAGCTTGGGTCAACGACGATAAAACATTTATGTGTTTTAAATGGGTATTTCAAAACACAACTCTGAAATTCCGGTGTATTCCGGGAAGCCTTTATACCAATTGAAGCGAAATAGACGGTTCTAAAGGTAAAGGGCTATTGATAAAAGTATGTGCGGTTCAAAGGGTTAAAACCGCAGCCGTGAATGCAGACGCTTTTCGTGTTGATTTTACCTATTAGTGCATTGGCGCAGCCGGGTTGGTGTTCTAGGGGGTGGTAAAGAAAAACGAAATCAATAATTGCCAAGAAGGTGGTCAATGTCTCGACAATGACCCGCAAGGGTCGAGACACGTGACAGGAAACTGATTAAATTTGCGAAACATAACAAGAAGTTATTATTTATTCTTCCTGTGCAATGTTTTAGTGTATACCTACCGGGTGTCCACGGAAGGTGGTTCGCCCTTCTTAATTTTTTGTTTTTCAAGATAATGGAATAAAATTTGGGGGATTTTTTGACAGGTGACTCAACATTATAGAACTTCCGGTTTAACCGGAAGTGACATAAACTTTCGATTTTTAAATGAGACACCTGGTATATTTTTCCTTTTTTTGACTCCATGTGACATTTTAAATACAACGGTGTATCACTTGCCACTTTTTGTCACCAAGAAAATATTTTTTTCCAAATTTATTGTTTTATCTAGAAGGCTGTGAATACCTTAAAATCACTTATTTCAGTTCTTTAATCTTGGGAAAAATACAATTTTACTATTTTTAGTACAATGCTATGTGCTATGTGAAACTTAATCTTTAAAGTTGTATACCTAACTCATTTTTTTTTAAACGGCAACATGGTGGCTCGCCGGGTTAAGAAAAAAGAGGATTTTATTACGATTATTTTAATACCATACACTATTAGGTTTTAGAAAAGCCGCCATTAAAAACTTTTAAAAAGTTAACTTAGAACTTTCCTAAAATGAAGCATTTTTTGAGAATAAATTTAGATTTAAATGCATTAAGTAGCCTGTGACTAAAAAAAAATCATGCCTGGAAGAAAATTGACATGCCGACAGCTTCTGCCAAAGTAAATTAGTTTGTTCTTTTAAAAACATGGAAAATAGTAGTTTTACAAGGATTGAAAAAGTTGATGTTATTATTGTCAGGCTCATTTTGCATTTTCGGAACCAGTTTTGGCTACCTAATAGTGCCGGGTTGGATGACGCCGATTACAATATCTTTGTGCGTAAAGTCGTGCAGCATCGGTTGAATTCTTTCTACATTCTCCAAACGCTAATACCATATCAACTTTTTCACTCCTTGTTAAACTACTATTTTCCATGTTTTTTAAACAACAAACTAATTTACTTTGGCAGAAGCTGTCGGCATGTCAATTTTCTTCAAGGCACGATTTTGCTGGTCACAGGCCACTTGATACATTTAAATCTAAATTTTTTCTCAAAGGATGCTATATTTTGGGAAAGTTCCAAGTTAACTTTTTAAAGTTTTTTAATGGCAGATTTTCTAAAACCTAATAATGTGTGATATCAAAATAATCGTAATAAAATCCTCTTTTTTCTTAACCCGAGGAACCACTATGCGGCCGTTTAAAAAAAATGAGTTATACAACTTTAAAGACTAAATTTAAAATGGTGCTGCCGACGCCATCTATCATTATTTTTAGTTAGCGAGAAGCTGATACTGTTGGAATTTAAAAAAATATCCAATTAAATATACAGCTTATATTTCAAATTTAAAATTCTAATATAAAATATGTTATGAAATATCCAAGGGTAAAGTATTTTTCTTGAAGCATGGTAGTATCTACGAACTGCTTATTATAGAAAATAGTCAAACTTCTCATATGTTCGACGTCTATATTATTTATGACTTTTGGAGTATTCAGTTCAAAGATAAATTTTAGTATATTTCTGTAAATCTATTTTTAAAGTATGTCCATATAATATACACGGACCAAAAATACTTACGGGGAAGCATGGTCGATAGCCTTGCGACTAATTCCGAGGCTATACACTTGGATTGTTCCTTAGACCAAGTGACACCATGATTGACTCCTAGGGTTTTGACACAAAAATGTATTTTCTACGATGATGCCAGAATTCGTTGACATAAACGGAAGTAGTAGCAGTAGTAGTAGTAACATGTTTTATTTAACAAAAAATGTCAATTAAATGTTTTTTAATATTAAATAAAATCAAAAAGTATTTATTTCATATTGACACAATAAATATAATGAAATAATGACATCGGGTGGCGGTATCCAACATGGTTGCTCATATAATATATAAATTTTTTTTTAACATTATTTTTATAGGTATATTTTTAATTTTAAAACGAAGCCTTCTTTTAACAAAAAGAGACAAAAAAGTTAAACATTTTGCAAATTCTATCAAATATTACGTATTATTTTGTTTTTTAAACAAATGTAATTTTAAGTTTTTTTAAATACTTTTAATGATATTTGAGATTTAATAGAATTTTCCAAATTATTATATTCTATCAAACTTTTATGAAAAATAGACTTATAAGCTAATGTTTTAGACACTCTATCCACAAAAAAATGTGGATTAGTTCTTGTTTTATAATTATGATGGTCATAATTAAAAGAACACAAAATTTTTAAACAATCAGGCAATAAATTATTTTTGAATTTTATGTATAAAGTTACATACTAAATAAAAAATTAAATTTCTGACATTCAACCAATTAAAATTTTTTAACATAAAATTAATTTTTGTATATTTGTCACAAACTTAACAAAACAAAGTCGCTATCGCCCGTCTTTCACTATATCCGCTTAAATCTTTAAAACTACGCAACGGATTTTGAAGCGATTTTTTTTAATAGATAGAGTGATTCAATAGGAAGGTTTTCATGTATAATTAGCGACCCGCCCCGGCTTCGCACGGGTGCAATTTCAGAAAGTGGCATGCCGGGTACTAATATATCGGGTTTGTTCGGGTTTGTATTTATACCAGCGGGTTGCAACGCATGCCGGGTATACGCCAGTTTAAAATAATCCGCATTGCCTTATTTTGTAAAATTTGTAATTTATCAAATGTTTCCTCACTAGCACGATATAAAATGGAAGAACAATAAAGAAAATGTGGTAATATAATAGTATTAAATACAGTTTTTTTAGAAAACAAACTTAAATTAGAACTGATTCTTTTAAAATAGCCTACTTTTCCGGCAATCTTCGATATGATACTTTCAAAATAATTAAAAAATTTTAATTTTTAATCAATAACTATCCCTAAATATTTAAAACTGTTTACTAATTTCAATTTTTTACAATTACAACATTTATAATTTGACAATTTAAATTATTACCCATAACCATACATTTAGTTTTTGAAATATTTGATTTTAATTTATTTACTTTTAGCCAATTTAATAATGTATTTATCTCAGAATTTAGACTATTTAGACCATCAAAAATATTTAAAGCATTAATGTAAATTAAGGTGTCATCAGCAAACATTTGTAACTTACACATTTTTAAAACTAAAGGCATATCGTTGATGTATAAAATAAAAAATATTGGTCCTAGTATCCTTCCTTGAGGAACTCTCTACTACTATATTATTTATTTTTTTATTTAAATATGTTTTTGATATTTTTGTTTTTTGTGACTTGTTGCTTAAATAATTTTTAAACCATTTATAAACGTTTCCGGACACTATAAAAAGTATTAAAAAACCGTCAGGAGTCAACATCGACACTAGGTGGCGCTTAGCGCTTGTTGGAGAACTGATCTCCAACAGAGTGCTTATTTTATAAGTTTTTGTAAAATTATTTATTTGCATTTATTTCCCTGTCAGCAAAAGATATTTCCGCCACCCATGGTTTGGAATGTATCTAAACGCTGTTTTGACCTATCTTTTGCACGTTTTAATATGAATAGAACTACATCCGGTTTGTTTTTGACACATATGTGTGTTAAACAAGCAAATCCATACGTCACACTCACTCTTTTTACCGCCGCTGCGCGCCGGTCTGTCATTTTGACTTTATCCGCCCTCTCTAAAAAAAAACGACTTAAAAACAACCGTTTCCAAGTCAACATGTATTCGGCATTATTGACTTCACGCCAAAAAAAAAGAATGGCATAACAAAAAGAAGTAATCACTAAGTGAATTTGTAATGTTCTCGCGTTTTAAGCAGTGTTCTTAATCGTTTATAAAAACTCGATGATTCGTGTTTCTTCTGTAAAAGTGCATTAAAAGTATCGCTGTTCTCTGGCGTGGTATGATTGACATCAGCCATTTGTCCAAATTTTTGTTATAGGTTATGTTGGCATTCTCGTCCAACTAAATAACCTAATTACCTAGTGTCTTCACAAAGTGAAATTTGTGGTGATAAAATGAAGCCAAATCAAGTTACAACGAGAGATCAATTTTGTACCCAAAAAAACTGTAGTGCAAACCCAGTTGAAAGGTATGCTTTTAACTTAATTCTTCATTTACAAACATCGCAGAAGTAAACCTTATCACTATGTATTTCTGTATAAGAACATAAAAATGTTTGTTCTCGCCTGCCCCAAAGCCAGGGCTGTTTAATTCTACTCCTGACTAACTAAAATCATGTCAAGGATTCTATTTTGATTTATTTGTCAGAGACTGTCAATTCCATTTATTTACAAATAACAATTTGTGCTAAAAACTATCTCCTTCTTTGTGACAAGTTATTAAATTCATTATTTAAAGTGATAATAAAAATTGCGCAAAGGTGAAGTGCATTCAAATGCACCAAATGTAAAGTTTTGTTGTATTTTGATTGTTTATATTTAGTAGTTAGACATAACGCATAACCATTACTTTATTTATTGTTAGATTATTATAACATAATCCCCCCTTTAGATTAAACAACTGTTGACAGCTACTACTTGTATAGGTACTAATAGCACATTGGTGTTTACATGTCTCAAGGTATTTAAAATTAATAAAACCTAACATCATTCACATTGTCAAAACTAATTTGTTTTATTGTTCCAGCCCTATGAAATAAAGTTCACATCAAATTTGGTTTCGAATTACAAATTAATTATGTAATCGCTCTTCTACTATGGTTAGAAAAGGCCTAAAGTGTTTTTTCTCGACTAGCCCTGTATCTTTTCGACGGTCCTCGCCGTAAATTCTTCTTTTTCGTCTTTTTTTTCGTCGGATCCTTGCCTCACTGATGACCGTGATATAGGGAAACGCATCTGTGGATGGATATGACGAAATCACCCACTCTCTACTTGTGAGTTATATTATAGTTGTGAAGGAAATTTTTCTAGTGGCCTCGTATTTACAGGTAACTTAAATTTATTAATAAAACGTCACATTTACGACCTGATGGATTTATCTATATTGTATGAATATCTAAATATCTTATATCTATTCTACCTATTCACTGTGCCGTTTATTTTTGAAGCCGAATATCGGTAAGCGAAAATGCTTAAATAAAAGACCGTCTATTTTCTGTATTTACCAATACTACGTCGAATATATCACGTGGTCTGTCAAGGTAATGCTACGGGGATGAAATAGTTGGGGTGCACTTTATAGAACTGTCCGAGCGTAAAGTCAAACTTCGGATATTTATGGGATTTTTTGGGGATTTATGTGACTGGGATGGGTATTCTTGAGAAGAGAATATTTCCGAGAATATTTTAAAACATATTGACGTTTCTAACATAATATATAGTCGTGTCTATTTCTTATAACTTACAACAACCCTTTTATTGAGAATATTCAAAATTATTTGTAGTTTTTGGGAAAATGTTTTATTATTGGAGTCCCTTCTCTTTGTCGTTAAGGTTTTGTAAGATGCATTGATTAACCACGCCTGCGCCGATCAGCCGCAGTCTAATAGCCGTTGAAAAGTAGTTAAAATAGCGGTTTTTGTGTAACAAGATTATTTTACCTGCTAAAAATAGTTTTAATAAAAATTAAGGCTTATAACAAGAATCGCTTTGGAACGGAAACAACGAATATTCCTACAGAAATGTATACTCGGTATACAGGACTATAAGTACTTCAAATAAGTTATTTATTTCACCGATTAAACGTTTAGTTTTATGTCACTTATTTAAAGTGTCGAATATAGGAATTTTTTTAGTTTGAATCAACAATTAAATTTATACAATTTGTTGGTATATTACAGTGTAAATGTTGTGTCAGTCTTGGATTTTTGTTGTAGCTTTAATTTTTTTTTGCCTTTCGAGTGTTAACTTGTCAATTTCATGACACGGGGCTTTATATACAGGGTGGCGCATCGAAAACGAAACAGAGACATTTACTGGCAGCTCAGTTCTTTTTTGGAAAAACGCTCAGACCCGTCAATTTTGTTTTTGAAGGGGACACAAAATTGGTAAAAAATCACGTTAACGTGCTGCGCCCTGGGCGGGGGTAGCACCACCCCTAAAGTCTTAAATGGAAAGGGGGGTCGAGTGATACCCTTTTTAAAGGTATTTCAATTCCCTTTATAATGATGTAAAATTCATGTACTTCAGTTCAGTAGTTTCGGAGATTTATTGAGACCCGTCAGCCAAGTAAATGTTGGAAATGACCACCATGACTCTCCATGCAGTAATAAAGATTTTGCTCAAAATGTTGCCGCACATTTTGCAATATTTGAGGAGTACTTTGAAGGCACTCATTCACAATTCTTTGTCGCAAATCTTTTAACGATGTTTTCTGAGTAGCATAGATTTTGCTTTTTAAGTAACCCTACAGAAAGAAATCCAAAGGTGATAAATCTGGCGATGTTGGGGGCCATTCAATGGCACCTCTTCTACCAATCCGTCGATCTGGAAACGTCTGATCTAAATATTGTCGAACACGTAATGCGTAATGGGGTGGGGCACCATCCTGTTGGAACATCAACCTATTCGCAATGTACCGCCGATCATTTTGATTTTCAATTATGGCTGTTAATGCAGGATCTATGGCGTCTTCCAGTAATTCCAAATACATTTCACCCGTCAAATGTCCAGGTAAGAAAAAAGGACCAAATAAATGATAGCCAAAAATACCAGCCCAAACATTTAATTTTTATGACTGCTGTGTGTGTAGGTACCTCATGATAAATTCTGGGATTAGAATCGGACCAATATCGGCAGTTATGACGATTTACTACGCCATTTAAGAAAAAGGAACATTCGTCGGAAAAGCAAGTGATGAATAGAAAATGTTCATCGTTTATAATTCGTTCACTCATATCTTCACAAAATTGTAATCGCCGATCAAAATCGTCTTCAAAAAGGTGAATTTTATACGGATGAAAACTATGGGCCTTTAGAATCCGTTGGATACTGCGTCGACTAGCACCACGCACAGTATCCAATTTGCGGGTACTTAACGTAGGATCTACATAAACTTGCCCTAAAACCTCCACTTCTATTGCTTCGTTCCTTATGGGATTTTCAATGTTGCGTTTTTTATTGGCGACTGATTCAGTTTTCCGAAATTTAGCTACAAGTTCTAGAACATATTTTCAATGCACGTTACTGTTCTCATGTCGCTCATTAAATATTTGTGCTGTTCTATTAGCGCACTGATTATTGCCGAAAAATATTTCGATAATTTCAACCCTTTCTGCCGTGGAATATACCGTGGTTAATTTATGTATAAAGCGTTAAAAGGTATTTTAACAACAAAGTTCGGTCGAATCAATCGCAAACTATGTACTAAATTCCTATTTAAAATAAGTACGAGACATTCCCTTCTTATCTTTCTTCAAGAAACAACTTTTTTTGCCACAAAAAACGCTCCAATCGCTATTTTAAACATTAAAATGATAAATAAACCATGGGCGTAGTGAAGAAAAGCATTTACTTATTAAGTAAATGATTTTACTCAAATTTCTTCTGAAAGTAGTTGTAAAGAAACTGTTTGGTTTTTTCAATAATTCAAAAAGAGTTGGTCACACAAAGTTATCGCATGGCCAAAAATCAATTAGGGTAGAAAGATTACTGTATTACCACGGGAGTGGTTCATGGGGTTATTAAAACAAATATAGGTTAATATTTTACTCAGTCTAGTCTTTATTGATATTAAATGAACGAGAATGTAGAAGGCAAATGCATGTCAAAACAATGTTATTACTAACAAATAAATGTACGGGTCATATGCATTTCAAACAACAATACGATTGCTAAAGGGTAAATGTATGATTTATATGCATTTTAAACCAAAACAATACTAAAATACTAGGTATAACTATTTATGTGGCAATCATTTGTGCTTTGTAAACATTTATATCAAATGATGCGCATCACCGTAAGGTAGGACTTCAATGTGTCAAAAATTATAAAAGAAATATGTGTTTATAAATATAATGCTGACAGTTCAAATTGTTGCCAGAATGGTGATTTCACAATGACATAAACAAGTTTCAATAATGCAGTAATCAATAAAATGTAACGATCTAAATACACTACAAAAACAGTACAGTTCACATGTCATCTTTATACTAAACATTGATGTTGCTGAACAACGCATTGAAAGTCACTTTGTTCATTTATAGAGAGATAAATAAATATAGTCTAACAAATCGCAACTGAAAATATGGAAAATTTAAGTCTTTAACAAAAACAACAGTCCGGGTCATCGGAAGAGTAAAAATATGGATTGTTTTTGTTTTGTAGAGGTAAAGTTGAGTTAAGTGGCATCAGCCAAGATTGTTTTTAGAATTCATTTATAGCATTGTGGAGAAAACTTTCTTTAGGTTGTAATCACAGTGGTGTGATTAAGGTGAGGATGAATGATACGTATTACCTTCATTTGGTAAGGTTAGCCTTGTAACCATGGTGCAGGAAAACGTCGTAGGCTGATTGGTTTGTTGTTTTCACATAACGGTATCACAACAATTAGATTATTTGTTTACGTGAGCACTAAGTGATTATTGGTAGGATTTACGTATAAGTACGGCACTGGTAACATTAGAGTACTTACTAAATTTTATTTATTTAGTAGGAATTGTAGAAACATCACGAACAATTAACTTGGGAAATTGTAAAAAGGCATTACTCTCGCGCCTTATTACAACGTCGATGCAGGATTGATTTGAATTTTAGCGGGAACTGAAGAATGCGGAGCAAGAAGCCGCGTAATAACCCTTTTTATGGGTCAGACCGAAGTTTCACTGAAACACGGCAATGTAAAGGAGAATTGCGAAAGCACAGGTGGCTTAACGCGACAAAAACAATGCTTGCCTGTTGAGGGCTATGACCGAAGTTGAGGAACGACACTTTATAATGATAAAATTGGCACGTGGCCGGGGTTGCCGAAGAACGACAGTGATTTCGACGACCGCTTGTTGGGAAGTGAATTCTGCCGCATAGAAACGAATGCAGCTGGCATCTTAAGGTGTGGCTGCTTGGCCAATCAAAAACTTACACGTGATATACGTCACATCACGCTGACGCGGCGGTCGGTTGGAGAGCTTGTCAAGCGCAACGATTTTACATTTTAGCTAAGCTGAGGAGCAAAATAGCCGTTAGAAATTAGCAAAGGATTTAAGCAATAAGCAATATTGTACGGATGCCGAGACATTGGAATGTCGGCGGGCCTTTGATCTCGTTGAGAGACAAAGGGAAACCATTTTTGTTTCATAAATAATTCTAATTTACATATTTGGCGGGAAACATGTTGTTTCTTAGAAACGGCGTGTTAAGACGTGAAAATATTTGTTTGGAATCAACACGAGTAGAGAGAATGGGGAGTTTTTGCATAGCAATAATAAATATAAAAAAAGGGTTTAATTTGTAAATTAAGTTTAATTTACCCCAGGGAGGGCTTGTTCCCGAACATACTGCCCGGCGTTGAAGCGTCGTAGCTTCAAAACAACAAAACATTAAGGGGAAAATAGAAAAAAATGAGGGAATTTCTGCCCGGCGTTGAAGCGTCATAACTTCAAAACAACAATGGGGGAGACAACAAGGATATGAAGAAAATTTCACGGTTACGATCCTGACCTTTCTATCAGGTCCAGGATTAGTGTCGATGACTCTAACGAGAGGCCATCGTAGGGGATGAGGAGCATAATTCTCCAGTGAACTATATTTGGCTTGTAAGACCACAATAAAGTAGAAAAGAATTAAATGTTTCAATTCGGGAAAGGATAAAGATCCAAAAATATTCATAGCACATAGTTTTGTAGTGATTGCAAAAAGAACAAGAAGTTCAAAAAATGTTGAAGGTTTTCGTTCCTTCCAAAAGTAAAATTGTTTAGGTGAACAATGACGAGAAATGGGTACAATTTCTTCTTCTTCAGAAAAAGTTTTATCAAAAATCAAATTAGGGTTGCAGGCATCCATGCTGCCTTGTACAGGAAGTACATCAAGGTTGTTATCTTTCAATAAAGTTTTTGGTCCACTGACCGGAGGGGAGCAATTCACAAATTGTTGTGATAAGAAACCACACGAAGATAAATCAACAGGATTTGTTGATAAGGCACAATTGGTTAAACGAGTTGCGTTTAACTTAGTAGGAGATAAAGAAGTAAGATTATCCGACGAGGGATTCAATTTCATATCTAGTAGTAAGCTAGCGTCAGTACCGGTTAAATTAATAATTTCAAGGGGTTGTCCAACTGACAAGGTTTCAATAAAATTAGAGTCACTTACACATCGTTTGTGCAAATGAAAGCTATGAGCTAACAACAAAGAGTTAGGATCAACATCATTTTTAGATTCATGAAAAATGTTGTCAATGTCAATATCAACATTTAACAAAGCTTCTGATGCCAAAATCAGATTTTGGTTATCATAGAAAGAAATGTTATTCATAACATAAGACAGGGGAAAGTCAACTTTATTTGTACCGTCGGGCAAAATCAGTGTTGATTCAGGGAATATAGTTTCAACTATTTCAACATGTGGAGAAAGAATTATTTTTTGAGGAGGTTCCTCAATAGTCGAGAAATGTTTGATTGAGTTAGTGAGGTCATTTGTATCCTCATGGGTTTGTAAAAATAGAGACACTCTTGGGTGTCCATTTTTGTAAGAAGATAAAGAAGTATAGTCATTACGAGAATGATTATGATACACGGCACTATGACCGGTACTTACATGGTGAGGGATTTTTCCAGCTACGATCCAACCTAAAGAGGTTTCCTGAAGTACTGGAAGGTTTTTACCTAAATGAACTATGCCTTTCAATAATAGGTCATAGTATAAGTCAGCGCCTATCAAGATGTCAATATCTTGACAGGTATCAAAGTCGGGATCAGCCAAGGTTACATTCCTTGGGATCCGAAGTCGAGAAACATCAATATTTACTTGCGGGAGTTTGCAAGAAATATTTGGGATAATTGCACAAGTCAATTTGAACCTTTGACCTTGGTACACTTTGGAGCGTAAATTCAAAGCTACCATTTTATTTGATGTTGAAGCTGTCTGAGAAATACCAGAAATACGAAGTTGTTTGTCATAAGTCTCAAGTTGTAACTTGTCAATCATGTGTTGGGTAATAAACGATGTTTGAGACCCACTGTCTAACAAACATCTCACGGAAGTGCGAACGCCATTTGCGTTATAAATATAGACAGAAGCAGTGGCTAATAGGACATGAGAAGGTTGCTTAGCTATTGCTGATAACGAATGGGAGTCTACTGGTTCTAGGTTCGAACCATTAGAAGAAGGGGTCTGGCTAATTTGCCGAACATTCCTAAGAGAGGAATTGGAATACTGAGAGGGCGTCTGGCCTTGAGTATTTTTACTAGAGAATGTGACTTGAGTATCAGGAAAACTAACAGGTTGATTGTTAGAGGGGTTGATTACATAACAATTTGGGGGTGGTGTAGTTTGATAATACAACAAATCATCATGTGACAAAATGTCATTTTGAGACATGTGAGAAATAACATTTTGAGAAGTCAGGGGTGTAACATTTTCAAATGTTGGGGTTGCAACGTTTTGATACGTTGGAAAGGAGAGTTTTCTTGTATCAACAAAGTGTAATAAAGTATGATGTTTTTGAAAACATATTATGCATACTCGCGGGGATTGGCATTGATTTGTGCGATGATTCGCACCCAAACAATTAAAACAGTTATTTTTTGATCTAATAAGGTTGTGTCTTTCAGATACTTGTAACCTTTTAAATTTAGCACAAGTGTAGATTTTATGAGTTTCTTTACAACATAAACATTTTTCTTTAAGAACATTATTTGATGTATTGACATGTAAGGACACATTATCGTGCCTTTTTTGAGAATTGCCTTCTAGGCTTGCGAGATTTTCCAAGACAGTACAACGCTGGTCGAGGAAGGTGAAGAATTTGTCAAGTTCAGGGAGTTTGTTTATTCCTTTGTCTACTTCAAAGGCCTTTTTTGAGATAAAATCGAGTTTTCTTTCGAGTAAATGAACAATAATTAGATTCCATAATTCCTCAAAGGACAAATTTAGATTTTTTAACGATTCAGTGTTTCGCTTGCAATCGGTAACAAACGCTCGTAAGCTCTGTGAGCTACCTTTTGTGATTGAGAGGATATCCAATAAATTTATTAAATGGTTATTTATAATAGAAGTTTTATTTTCATATCTATTTTTTAGTATGTCGATGGCAGAATCATAATTTTGATTAGTGACAGCTAGGGTGTCAATCAATTTAAGGGGTTCATCTTTTAATAAAGATTTCAAATACATAAATTTCTGTACATTAGACAGGGAAGGATTATCATTGATTAATGCTGTAAACAACTGATAGAAGGAAGTCCATTGTGAAATGTCACCTTTAAAAATATTTATGTGAATTTCGGGTAACCGAACTTGCGGTACCATTTGCGGAATCAAGGGTTGAGCTATAGTAGCTAAAGGAGGAGTATTTAGAGCTTGTTGAATTTTTATAAAAAATTCCAATTTGCTTTCAAGTTTCGCGTGAAGATCAAAGAACGTATCTTCAATTATACAACGATCAATGTCATCAGGATCTAATTCTTCAATAGCATCCTGAATTTCCGAGTATTTCGAAAACGCCTTACTAATAGTTTCTAAACGAATTTTGTACTGAAGATGGTTTTCTTCAGTGTCGCAATTTGCATCATACCAATTAGATACGCGAGTGATCAAACCTTTATGACCACCACGTTTTTTACATAATTCTTCTTTAGCCGTCATTATGTAGCCGTTAACTTTACACTAAGAAGAATATCACGATAAGTGAGAAACAAGAGTGCACTATTTTTAGTGCAAGATACAAATTCAATGAGAAATATTTTTTTTTTTACAGAGAAGTGCGAGATAATTTTTTATTTTTAAATAAAAATGTTAGAGAAGTGTACTTGAATGTACCTATAGTACAAATCCAAATAAAAATGTAAGTATTTTTCCTCGTGTAACACGCTCGATGCTACAGCAAAGGAGAGGGAGCACCTATAGTGCGAGATAAATTTTTATTTTTAAATAAAAATGTTAGAGAAGTGTACTTGAATGTACCTACAGTACAAATTCAAATAAAAATGTAAGTATTTTTCCTCGTGTAACACGCTCGATGCTACAGCAAAGGAGAGGGAGCACCTATAGTGCGAGATAAATTTTTATTTTCAAATAAAAATGTCACGAAAATATGATTGAATGTACCTAGAGTACAAATTCAAAGAAACTGTAAGTATTTTTCCTCGTGTAACACGCTCGATGCTACAGCAAAGGGAAGAGAGCACTTCTAGTGCGAGATAAATTTTTATTTTTAAATAAAAATGTCAAGAAAGTATGATTGAATGTACCTAGAGTACAAATTCAAAGAAACTGTAAGTATTTTTCCTCGTGTAACACGCTCGATGCTACAGCAAAGGGAAGAGAGCACTTCTAGTGCGAGATAAATTTTTATTTTTAAATAAAAATGTCAAGAAAGTATGATTGAATGTACCTAGAGTACAAATTCAATTTTTAATATAAGTATTTTTTCTTTGTGTAGAATGATTTATAATTTACAAAAGGAGAGTTTAGAATGTACCTAGAGTACAAATTCTAAGTTACAAGCAAAAGAAAATTTTTGAAAATTATGAAATATTTTTTGCAGTGTAGTATGATTTTTCACAATGAAGTGCGAAATAAATTTTTATTTTTAAATAAAAATTTTAGAAAGGATTGTAAGTATTTTTCTTCGTGTAGAACGATTTATGTTCAACAGAAAAAGGGTTTAGAATGTACCTAGAGTACAAATTCTAAGTTATAAACAAAAGAACATTTTTGAAATTTATTAATAATTTTTATCAGTGTATTGAGAATTTTTTCACAACGAAGTGCGAAGTACCATTTTTATTTTAAAAATAAAAAATGATTTGAGAAACTGTAGATCTTTTGCAGTGTAACAATTTTTTGTTACCAAGAGACACGTTAAAATGTCTATAACAATTAGATTCCCGATTAAAGTTTTACAATAGAATGTTGTTTTTTAACAAAACAATTTCAGTGATTTCAGTGTTAGTTTTTTCGTGTAACGTGAATCCGTATGTGAAACAACGAACAAAAGGGCGACGCAATCCTGTTGAAAGAGACTCAACCTACGCTGAAATAAACAATAGTTTGAGATTAAGACACTGTTTTTCAGTGCTAATCAATTTGTTAAGAACTTTCAAACAGTTTGTGCAGCTGACATCTCGCGAATAATGTCGGGTTGTGCTTAAGTTACCTAAATAAATAAATAAAAACCTATAAAAAACCTTTGTGGTGTAAATTCCTTAAATAAAAAATGTACACACCATTGTAACAAAGCTACAGTGTTTTAGACTTTAAAGAATATTTGATACAACAACGCGGGGTGCGTTTTGTAAATGATTATAGCAAGCAAGATAGCAGCACATCTGGTGCGAATTAATTTCCTTAAATAAAGAATTTTTACCATTTAGCTTGCAAGCTTATTATATATAAGCAACTTAAATTTTGTTATGCAATTCACCAACATAAAAAATAAAGCACTATTTTTCGTAATAAAAACCGTTTACCATAATACCTTAATGTTGTTCACCTATGTTTGGTGCGAGTACAGCTGTTTGCGGATGACGTTTAAAACGTCAAAACACAGGCGTTAAAAAACACATGAATTTCTTAATGGAGAGTTTTTTGAAGAATCATTTTACAGTAGTTTTTGTATGTGTTATGCAAGTAACGCGAGTTTGCGCTAATAAAAATAGAGAGATTAATAAATATTGAACGCTTGGTTCGTGACAGTTTTTTTTTCATAAAAAACCTAACAATACTAGAGAGTTTTTGGGAGAGTCATTTTTGCAATAATTTTTGCATGTTTTATGTGAGCAACGCGATTTTGCGCTGTACTATAAAGATCGAAGAGCACTGATTTTAGTGTTATACAGTAAAAAATAATTTTTTCAGAATTTTATTTTTTGAGAACGCCAATTTTGACTAGGTAGGCACTTTGACTGAGCAAAAATTTAACCTATCCGGCTCGTCGAAGGACCATTTTGAATATGTAAAGAAACTGTTTGGTTTTTTCAATAATTCAAAAAGAGTTGGTCACACAAAGTTATCGCATGGCCAAAAATCAATTAGGGTAGAAAGATTACTGTATTACCACGGGAGTGGTTCATGGGGTTATTAAAACAAATATAGGTTAATATTTTACTCAGTCTAGTCTTTATTGATATTAAATGAACGAGAATGTAGAAGGCAAATGCATGTCAAAACAATATTATTACTAACAAATAAATGTACGGGTCATATGCATTTCAAACAACAATACGATTGCTAAAGGGTAAATGTATGATTTATATGCATTTTAAACCAAAACAATACTAAAATACTAGGTATAACTATTTATGTGGCAATCATTTGTGCTTTGTAAACATTTATATCAAATGATGCGCATCACCGTAAGGTAGGACTTCAATGTGTCAAAAATTATAAAAGAAATATGTGTTTATAAATATAATGCTGACAGTTCAAATTGTTGCCAGAATGGTGATTTCACAATGACATAAACAAGTTTCAATAATGCAGTAATCAATAAAATGTAACGATCTAAATACACTACAAAAACAGTACAGTTCACATGTCATCTTTATACTAAACATTGATGTTGCTGAACAACGCATTGAAAGTCACTTTGTTCATTTATAGAGAGATAAATAAATATAGTCTAACAAATCGCAACTGAAAATATGGAAAATTTAAGTCTTTAACAAAAACAACAGTCCGGGTCATCGGAAGAGTAAAAATATGGATTGTTTTTGTTTTGTAGAGGTAAAGTTGAGTTAAGTGGCATCAGCCAAGATTGTTTTTAGAATTCATTTATAGCATTGTGGAGAAAACTTTCTTTAGGTTGTAATCACAGTGGTGTGATTAAGGTGAGGATGAATGATACGTATTACCTTCATTTGGTAAGGTTAGCCTTGTAACCATGGTGCAGGAAAACGTCGTAGGCTGATTGGTTTGTTGTTTTCACATAACGGTATCACAACAATTAGATTATTTGTTTACGTGAGCACTAAGTGATTATTGGTAGGATTTACGTATAAGTACGGCACTGGTAACATTAGAGTACTTACTAAATTTTATTTATTTAGTAGGAATTGTAGAAACATCACGAACAATTAACTTGGGAAATTGTAAAAAGGCATTACTCTCGCGCCTTATTACAACGTCGATGCAGGATTGATTTGAATTTTAGCGGGAACTGAAGAATGCGGAGCAAGAAGCCGCGTAATAACCCTTTTTATGGGTCAGACCGAAGTTTCACTGAAACACGGCAATGTAAAGGAGAATTGCGAAAGCACAGGTGGCTTAACGCGACAAAAACAATGCTTGCCTGTTGAGGGCTATGACCGAAGTTGAGGAACGACACTTTATAATGATAAAATTGGCACGTGGCCGGGGTTGCCGAAGAACGACAGTGATTTCGACGACCGCTTGTTGGGAAGTGAATTCTGCCGCATAGAAACGAATGCAGCTGGCATCTTAAGGTGTGGCTGCTTGGCCAATCAAAAACTTACACGTGATATACGTCACATCACGCTGACGCGGCGGTCGGTTGGAGAGCTTGTCAAGCGCAACGATTTTACATTTTAGCTAAGCTGAGGAGCAAAATAGCCGTTAGAAATTAGCAAAGGATTTAAGCAATAAGCAATATTGTACGGATGCCGAGACATTGGAATGTCGGCGGGCCTTTGATCTCGTTGAGAGACAAAGGGAAACCATTTTTGTTTCATAAATAATTCTAATTTACATATTTGGCGGGAAACATGTTGTTTCTTAGAAACGGCGTGTTAAGACGTGAAAATATTTGTTTGGAATCAACACGAGTAGAGAGAATGGGGAGTTTTTGCATAGCAATAATAAATATAAAAAAAGGGTTTAATTTGTAAATTAAGTTTAATTTACCCCAGGGAGGGCTTGTTCCCGAACAGTAGTACAAACTAATCTGATGTACCTACCTATTCAAGTCTACTTTAAGCTTTAAATCAATAAATCTCCAAAATTACTGAACTGAAGTACATGAATTTTACATTATAAAGGCAATTGAATGACCTTTAAAATAAGGTATCACTCGACCCCCCTTTCCATTTAAGATTGTAGGGGTGGTGCCACCCCCGCCTAGGGGGCTGCACGTGTTAACGTGATTTTTTGCCAATTTTGTGTCCTCCTCAAAAACAAAATCGACGGGTCTGAGCGTTTCTCCAAAAAATAACTGAGCTGCCGGTAAATACTTTTGTTTCGTCGATGCGTCACCCTGCATAAATCTACCAGTAGCGTCGGGCATAAATTTCAAAAGACATACTAGGTATTTAGTTTATTTTCTCGCGTATTTGCGATATTTAAAAATATTTTTCAAAAATGTGTTTTCATGGCATTATTTACGGGTTAGGATATCCACAACACCCTGTTTACGAGGACGACAATAATTTTTTAAATAACCTACAAAAAATCCTTTTTAAAAAAGAACTTAACTTCTCCTAATATCTCTTGATTGAAGCAAGAAGGGCCCAAAAGAGAGCAGAGATAACAGTCAATTGCCAGGTCATTAGATTTGTAATGCAGTGTGCCCGGGACAATCCCGTTCTTTCCACCTCATAAAACCAGGTCACACAAGATGATTTTTTAAAGGGACCGCTTTATTTCGTTGCGGGGCATGCTTGTATAGGGCCCAAGTATATTATAAAAGAGGGAGAATTAAAGACCTATTTATTTTGTATTTCCAATGCTATAGGTGGCGATAACCGACTAAGTTTTCGTCATTCTCCTCGGCTAATAAGCTGGACCACAGTACATTAAAACTAGAGGAGATTACATTTAAAAATTATAAATAAATAAAGGGTTAAGGGTATTGGCTAGCGAACAAATGAGTCAAATAAGTGTGAATTTGGCTTACGCAGAAACCGAAACAATCAACTCCCAGGGGCGGGTAGATAATGACGATCGTTTCATTCTTATTATTACTCTTGGGAAAGCCATAATTAACCCAATGCAACTCTACAGACAATGAAACATCGCATTACTTGAGAACGTCACAAGCAGCAAATACGAAGCCCCGCCATCTAGTAGGAATAAACTCAAATGCAAAAGGCAAATCAACTAGAAATGAAACGAAATAATAACCCCAAACAACGGTGCATCACACATAGTATAGGTATAGTATTTTACGCTCCTCCAAAACATTCTACAATTTTGCCGATTTAGAAATACCATACAATCATCCATTAGGTACTCAATAAGACAGTTGTGAAACATTACATTGGCCAAACAGGGCGTAAACTTTCAACGTCAGTCAACGAACAGTGTAAAGAAATAGATAAATTCCGAAACACTGATTTCTCTAACTACAGCTTCAAATCTAGTATATATGAAAAGGAGAGTCGGTTGTACGCCGTATTTTAACAAATGAAACATTATACAGTGACCGGCAGAAAGTGCGCAGCATATGGGAAAGTTTTTTATCTTTAAGTTTAGAAAATTATTTTTTTTTTAGATAGGTTCTGCATGTTCTCAAACCAAAATAACACCCATTAAATCCGGTAAAAGTCTTATGGTATACGAGGTATGATAAAAAAATTGAAATTCCGCTAAGAGTAAAGTACCTCCATCTTTCATTTTAGAATATTTTTTTACAAAGAATTATTGTTTTAATTATAAAGTTATACCCAAATTCCAAATTTCGCTAATTTTGGACAAAAAAATGGATTTAATCGTGTTTTCTGAATCACCCTGTATAAAAAATAAATGGCAACCGAACAGTACGAAAATACGATTTTCTGCAGACTTTGTTAGAGATAACCGTTGATCATAAGTCCGATTAGTTAGTTTTCATAATATTATGGCTTTTTAAAATAAAAGCATAAAAATATGAAATATTTTTGCTGCACACCGTATTTTATTTTCTGAGGGAACAAGTTAATTTCATCTAACTGATATTTTTTGATTTACATTGACTTAAAGCATCTTCTAAATAGTTTTTTATACATTGAAGTATGCATAGAAAGTTTCCTTTTGATTTATAAAGAAAAAAATTTTAATTCAAAAAAAAAATCCGTTCCCCTGATGATGGCCTTATAATGGGCCGAAAGCGCTAGGCGATAGCAATAAAAATACGCTGAATACACATATATATATATATATATATATAGTGTTTCATTTGTTTCTTTTGACCCCTTAAATAACACAAAACTCCTTCATTCCTGTAACAAAGGCGGTAAACTTAACCTTCTTGAAATTATGGAAATCTATAATGCTCTTATTAATAAAAAGCTCAACTGTGTTAACGACAAGTCATCTTCTCCTGCCTCCCCTATCTTGAATCCCTTAAGTTTTTTCTTTAATTACTCCACTTTTAACCCTTACTCATTCTCCATCTACCTTGACCACCATAAGGCTTTTGATTATCACTAATGCGCGAACTTCTCTAATAACCATTACCGATCAAAATTATCTTATGCAGTTGAAATTTTACGTGTGGGCTTGAAGCTGCATTTAAAAAACTTTTTTGACTTTGACTACTATTTTTTTGCTTAATTTTCATCTCGATCGAAGCAGAACTTGATGCCAAAGTCATAAATAAATTAAAATTAAAATTTAATTTCAGATAGTTAATATGGTTTTAGAAAATATAGAGATACTGAAATTGCTGTTATGGATGTAATAACAGACATTCAATTAAAAATAGATCAAAATCAAAAATGCTGTTTATTATCTTTAGACCTTTGTAAAGCGTTTGACACAGTTAACCATAATTTTTTATTACAAATAATTCATAACATTGGAATAAGGGGAAATATTTACAATTGGTTTGAAAGTTATTTAAGCAATAGATCACAATATGTTGAAATTAATAACAGTAAAAGTACTCAAAAAACTATTAAATGTGGTGTTCCGCAAGGATCGATTTTAGGACCAATATTATTTCTTATATATATTAATAGTATATCTAAATTAAACCTAAATGGTAAGATACAATTATTTGCTGATGATACAACTATTATTTATTTTGGCGATAATTACTTTGACATTCAAAATCAAATAAAAAATGATTTACAAATCATTTTTTCTTGGCTTCAGTCATATAAATTATCAATAAAATTTAAAAAATCTTCTTTTATATATATTACTAAAACAAAAATAAACAGCTTGATCAAAAAAAGAAATTTTATTTGATAATAAAATCATAAAATATGCTGATTCTATAAAATTTCTAGGACTGCATATAGATAAAAATTTAAGTTGGAAAACACATATCGATTATCTCAGGAAAAATATTACCCCATTGATTGGAATTTTTTATAAAATAAGATATTATTTACCAATTAAGCTTTTAAAAAATATTTATTATTCTCTAATTTATTCTAAATTTCAATATTTAATATCCGTCTGGGGATCTGCTACCTCTACAATAATAAACCCTTTAAAAAAATTACAAAATAAACTTATTAAATGTATTTACAAGCTTCCTTTTTTAGAACCAACAATAAATTTATACAAACCACTAGGATATTTAAACTTAGAAAATTTGTATAAATTAAAAATATGTGTAATTATTCATTCAATATCCACTCATCAAAAAAAATCAAAAATCACATTCCAAAAATTAAATACCGTACATAATCATGACACAAGGCAAAATGAAAGTATTTTAGCAGTAAATATTAAAAGCAATATTGGTAAAAGATCATTATTATACAATGGGGTTATAATTTATAATACCCTGCCAAATATGTATAAAAATATTAAAAAATTGACACTCTTTAAAAAGAAAACTAAATTGTATTTTTTTAAAAAATAAAAGCACTCTAATTTTATTCGGAAATTAGTTTTAAAATTGATTTAAATTTGACTATTTTATTAATTTTATTTGTATTGTATTCTATATTGTAATTCTATATTTTTGTAAAAATTTTTTGTTTATATTTGTTTATTTTTAAGTTAATGTAATATTTTCCCTGTAATGGACTTCTAAAGTTCGTTGGGAATTATTTATTAAATAAAAAAAAAAATTTCGAATAAAGCTATTAATTAAAAAAATCCCATATGATGCGGACTTTACTGGTAACACTGTATATGCAAAAACACAACCATCTAGAAAATTAAAGCGAAGCACAATCAGGTGATTAGCAATGTACTCGCTGTTTACCCCATTTTCTCTAATTGTTCTAAATGTAAACAAGACAGAGAGATTGCTGGTGTGTTTACTCAACTTGCTTTGTTTCGTTTTAGTGTAAATGTAACCATTACTCCGTAAGTACGGTCTTTATTCAACGGGAATATTTTGAAAGCATGACGTGCAATATTTGTATGCTAGATAAATTACTTATTTTAAGAGTATCAATATTTCAGACAGACAGATATTAAATAATACGAAGGAAAACTAATTTAAGGAAATGGAATGCTGCATAAAAATAAGTCTGGTTTGGCACTGCTTTTTTAATCGGAATATAGTGGCGTGTTACTTTAAATATTACAAAAAGCGCGGACCTTTTTCCAGGACCCGAGTGAGCACCTTATTAATTTGTAGCGGGGTGCTCGGAAATAACGACACATGGCATTTTGGCGGCTTTATACCGGGTGATTCAATAAGAAAGGCAGCCGGCTATATCTCGGAAACTACTAAACGTAGAAACTTGGGATAAAAAAAATTATAATTAAAGCGGTCCTGAAAAAAGTCTGGAAATAATTTTTAAGTTCCGCATTTTGCCGCAAGAGGGCGTAATTGAAAAGTAAATTTTAAAATTTTACATAACTCCGAAAATTCCACATTAAGGTATATGTTTGATAACACCATTTTAAAGCTTGGACAATTATGCATCATTTTGGTCGTATGCTCATTGGCGTACCGTCTTTAATAAGAGTGGGGGAAGCTGTTGAAAGTATAAACATTTAAATCGCTGTAACTTCTAAACGACTTATCCGATTTTAGCAAACTATCGACTGTTTGGAAGAGAAATGTATGCACTTTTACCAATCGTATTTAGTTGTCCATAATAGTTCTCAATAAAATTGCTAGAGGGCGCAATTTGTATTAATAATAGTTTTTTTTTATTTTATCCTGAAAATTCAAATCATACCGTATAATTATGATACCATAATCGAAAAGTAGATGAAATTTGCTAGAAAAAATATTAAAACCGCAGCTCGATATCTTTGTTCGTTAGTTTGGTTATTGCCAAAATATTAATTTTTAATACAAATTGCGCCCTCTAGCAATTTTATTTGAAACTATTGTGTACCATTGGATAAGGCAATTAAAGGTACTTACCTTTCTCTTCCAAACAAGCTTAAATTTAGTAAAATCGGATAAGTCGTTTAGAAGTTACAGCGATTTTAATGTTTACACTTTCAATAGCTTCTCCCGCTCTTATCAAGTGAAAGTGAAAACATTAAAATCGCTGTAACTTCTAAACGACTTATCCGATTTCACTCAATTTAAGCTTGTTTGGAAGAAAAAGGTAAGTAACTTAAATTGTCATATTTAATGGACAATAGTTTCAAATAAAATTGCTAGAGGGCGCAATTTGTATTAAAAATGAATGTTTTGGCAATAACTCTGAAACGAACAAAGATATGGAGCTGCGGTTTTTATATTTTTTCTAGCAAATTTTATCTTCTTTTCGATTATGGTATCATAATTATACCGTATGATTTGAATTTTCGGGATAAAATCAAAAAAACTATTATTATTACAAATTGCGCCCTCTAGCAATTGTATTGAGAACTATTATGCACAACTAAATACGATTGGTGAAAGTGCATACATTTCTCTTCCAAACAGTCTTTAGTTTGCTAAAATCGGATAAGTCGTTTAGAAGTTACAGCGATTTAAATGTTTACACTTTCAACAGCTTCCCCCACTCTTATTAAAGTCGGTACGCCAATGAGCAAAAGACCAAAATGATGCATAATTGTCCAAGCTTTAAAATGGTGTTATCAAACATATACCTTAATGTGAAATTTTCGGAGTTATGTAAAATTTTAAAATTTACTTTTCAATTACGCCCTCTGGCGGCAAAGTGCAGAACTTAACAATTATTTCCAGAATTTTCTCATGACCGCTTTAATTATATTTTTTTTTTATCCCAAGTTTCTACGTTTAGTAGTTTCCGAGATATAGCCGGCTGCCTTTCTTATTGAATCACCCGGTACTAGGTTAGGTTAGGTTAGGTTGAAAGTGAGTGGGTTCTAGCTAACCCTTCACTGCGACCATATGGCTCACACCCTGTTTATATTTCCCCCAATAGGTATAACTTTTTAATGAAGTTAATAATGGCATTAGGAGAGACATTTTTCATGTCATTTGGCAGCAGAGTCACCTCGCCGAAAAAGATAAGTAACTTTAATTGTCGTATCGAATGGTACAAGTTAGTTTCTAATAAAATTGCTAGAGGGCGCAATTTGTATTAAATTTATTGTTTTGGCAATAACTCTGAAACGAACAAAGATATCGAACTGCGGTCTTTACATCTTTACTTGCAAATTTCATCTGCTTTTCGATTATGATGTCATAGTTATACCGTATGATTTGAATTTTCGGGATAAAATCGAAAAAACTGTTATTATTACAAATTGCGCCCTCTAGCAATTTTCTTAAACACTATCATGTACTATTGGATACGGCAAATGAAGATGCTTATTTTCCTTTTCCAAACAAGCTTAAATTTAGTAAAATCGGATAAGTCGTTTAGAAGTTACAGCGATTTTAATGGAGGGGGCCTGAGACACAGGTCTTTTTCAACATTTTAGCTTTGACGAAAATTAGGAAAAAAAATTGATCAATAAATGGAACATCAAAAAATAAATAAGAAACGTGTATTATTTCATCTAAGCTCTTTTGTTACTTAACATGTATTCCCAGATATGGAGGCAAAAAATTTCATGTTAAATTTGAAGTGATTTCTAGAACAATTTGCTGCAGTTTATCTCTATAATGTTTTTTGAATATGTGCAAAAATTGCCGCTATTTTATTTGAACATCCATTACAATGTAGACATAATTTAGTGAAAATGGTCCCAAAAGAGGCTGAAGTGTTAGGAACGTGACGGGCCATGTTAACAATGGAAGAAGTCGATACTGTAGAGATGGAAATTGTCGCAAGGATTTCTCGATTTCAGCAAGATTGATATGGCTGCTGCTTTAGGTATACTAAGTGTTCGCCATTCTTAAAATTATACACATTTTTTTCGTCTTTTGATAGTTTCATCGAGTTTCTTAAGAGGCCCATTCATTAGGCGACGTTCCAAGCAATTTGGTTCTCGACCAATTCATCTCTCTGCAAACAGTTTTTATTTTAATAAATATAGTTTAAAAAAACTAAAAAACACGCTTTAATAATAATTAATCAAACTAAAAAGCGGAATATAAATATAGTTTAAAATAAATCTTAAAATTCTAAATATAGGCAGAAAATAATAATTAACGATAAACATTAATATTGTTGTGAAAAAAGCGTGGGGTGCTCGATATACAAAAAATATAACACAAAGCGACCCACGCTTTTTTCACAATAATACTAATGTTTATCTTTCATTATTATTTTCTGCCTATATTAAGAATTTCAAGAATTAATTTAAATTATATTTATTTTCCGCTTTTTAGTATTTATTAATTATTAAAGCATGTTTCTTAGTTTTTTTAAACTTTATTATTTTTCATTTTTTAGTTTGATTTATTGTTAAGAAAAAAATGTTTGAGTAGATTGAGCTAGATTAGTAGATTATTGTATTGTCAGCGGTTCTTGATAAGTCCACAAAATTTAAATTAAAGCTGACCTTTTAAAGTGGGTCATTATCGGGTTCAAAGAAGCCGGTTACCAACAAACATACATACAAACCCGAACAAACGACAAAAATATTCAAAATTAAAAAAAAAAAATGTGTCAAAGGTTTATTTTGACGGGTAGAATTTTTTTTTATTTTTCTCTATTCTTAGCGACAATATCTATACGACCCCACGTTTGTTTCATTACTATCGGTTATTGTAATAATTCTGACATATTAACAGGTGTCAAATTTTGACAAGAGAATTTTTTGCGTATTTTTTTCAACTTTCCATCGTCAATATACATACGACCTTATAGTTTTCTCATTAATATCATCGACTACAATACGACCCCATAATTTGTTTCGTCAAAATCGCTTCTTCGTTTTATACCTGACAGCTGTCAAAATTTGACAGGAGAATTTTTTGCATTTTTTTTTCAACTTTCCACCGTCAATGTACATACGACCTTATAGTTTTTTCATTAATATCATTTTATTTAAACGATTTGACATATTGACAGCTGTCAAATTTTGACAAGAGAATTTTTTGCTTATTTTTCCCGAAATCTCTCCATCGAATACTATACGACTCCATAATTTGTTTCGTAAAAATCGCTTCTTCGTTTTATACTTGACAGCTGTCAAAATTTGACAGGAAAATTTTTGCGTGTAGATTATTGTATTGTCAACGGTCCTTGATAAGTCTACAAAGTTTAAATTAAAGCTGACAGTTTAAAGTGGGTCAAAATCGGGTTCAAAGAAGTCGGTTACGGACAAACAAACATACAGGTGATCAGGTGAAGCTAATAAAAGCCTGTTAAAAAAATAGTCAAATCGCCCTTGATCGTTGCTAATTAAGATGGTTTCATAAACTCTTTAGTACAATTGCTTAAGTTTTTCTATCTTCGTTATGAGCATTCTCCATTTGGTATTAAAACACGACGAAAATCGTACTTACTTACACCTTGAACTACAGGCAGTCAGATACACATATAGGTACTAAAGGTATCAAGGAAGTTGAGCGACCCAAATTCCAACGTCCATTGATATTGGAACGTTCTGCAATCTGTACAAATTATTTCCCATCGCATCCTGAATCACCCTTACATCTGGTAAATTAAATAATCGCTATAGGCAATCAAAATAAGGCATGAAATTTGATTGATATCGCCCATTAACGGGGCGATATTTTGGAAATTCGATCGCCAACGACTAGATACAATATTTTGTTGTTTATAGGGATAAAACAGACACAGAGCCCAATATTATAGCATCCACGTTGAGGTATTAGCTAGTGGAGGGAATTAATAATATTTAAATTAAGTAAGCACATACATTTATGTTTACATAAAAATTGTAATTTTTTAAATCTAATTATACACATTTCCATGCCTATTACAGGCACGAGTCGCTCTACAGAGACGAGAATTCTTTCCAGAATTAGTATTTCTAAGTGGAATATTAAAAGTATTATGAAGCCTTAAGCCCCTAGTCGATACATTAAAGCTTATCTTTGATCTAAGTGTTGGTGAATCAACATGACACTTCACCAATAATTAGTAAATCATAATAAGATTGGAAACCATCCGTCTTTCAGTAAGTAGTGTCAGTATTGAATGTTGTTTCATAATAGGTTTATAATTGCTACTGACTATAGCTATGTCTGTCTTTCGCGATAAGAACCGTAAAAATTTAGCTTCAATAATTTCCAGCCTTCGCCACGTATACTGAGAGTTCCAAACAACTGATGCAAAATTAAGTTTACTAAATATAAACGCGTAATACAAGTTTAGAACTGTTTGAGGGTTATTAAAATTTAAAAAAATTTCTTATAATAAATCCTAAAAATCGATTACACTAATTGACAACCTGTTCAATTTTAGAGCTAAAAATTAACTTCCTCCCACTACTACACCTTAATCTCGTATTTCTTTAGCCGATTTAATATCAATAATATTAATAATATAACGAAAATTATGTACATTTTTGTTTCTGGTAAACGTTATAGATACACACTTGTCTAGATTAAGAAATAAACTCTTACTAAGGGATAAAGATCGTTTTGCAGCCCATTATATCGCAATGTTGTTACACATGCAAAAATCTTGGTTGGTAGTGTCATGTAATGGTAGTTTGTTCAACAAGAGTGGACATCAAAAAATAAAAATTACCTTGTCGGACTTCCAACTAAATTATAATTCTAAGACTCCTGTCTTAAATACTATCCATGTGCAATGAAGCTTGATGACTCTGCCTACGTGCTTATTGGAGTGTGAAGTTTAAGCTGCTGGTTTTATACAAGAAGAGGCTTCCAGTTACTAGGGATACTAAATATATAGGTATTTTGATTCATGAAAGCTGCTTCTTTGAATTTTCGTTTTCTCCAGTGCTGTTCCGTGTCCAAAACCTTGGCTTCTGACCACTTCATATTATGTTGGTTGGTCCATACATGTTCCGCTATACCTGATCTCGAAGTTTCACCTCTTTGAGTATGTTTCATGTTTTCTTTAACTCTTACGGGAAGAGGTATTTTTGTTTTTCCAATGTACGAATCGCCACACTAGCAAGAGATTTGGTAGATACATTTTTTTGTGTTTTCTATACGGGGGGTTTTACTTTTGTAAGTAAAGAGTGGACATGATATTCATATAGCATCGATGTTTATAATTCTTAATTACTTTTATTGATTATGGATAGTTAATTACTGTTATATCAATTATTATGGGTTACAATACAATATAAATAAATAAATTATTATACTAAGTTTTAAAACTTTTAATCGATTTTAATTTTTGAAAACATATTTTTAGAAACATCGTCGATAAGTTTAACATCCCTATACAAGTGTATACTTTGGGGATCTTGACGTGCCTCTCGACAGAGAAGGTATTATGCTTATTTACATCAACAGGGTCTAAATTGTTTGTAGGTCAATCGATTTTTTTCAAGAACAAGAAAAGTAAGCCATTTTATTCGGAACAAACGAACCCAGTGAAAATAAACGTAAGATACCTGAATTGACAAACTTATATAGAATGTCAACAATGCATTTGGATTTGTAAATAATAAAATTTTATTAACGTAACGTTAGTACTAGTACGTACAATTTATTCAAGTATTGCCTTTTCGTTTGTGATTTGACTGTTGTTTTAATAAATAATTAGCAGAAACAGTAATTATTCTACAACTAAAAAATAAATAATGCGAATCTTAAATTACTAAATGTGGAGCATAATGTACAATAATTGGAACTTCCACAAATTAACATTATTATTTTTTTTACTCCCAACTAACTTTACAAGTTTATTACAAGAATAAATAAGTATATATCAATAACTAAGTAACTATTATTACTCCAACTTAGTAGGTATCTACCTATATAAAGAAAAGACAATTAAAAAAAAATATTCGTTTTGTATAAACGTTTGATTAACTCATTAAGAAAAAAATTTACATTAAGAAATATTTTTTTTAATCAAATTTTTAAATAAGGGTGGTTTTTTTAATATTTTAATATTTTCGGATAAAATATTATACAGGGTTGCCCAGAAGTCTGGAATAAAATTAATATAGCCTTAAAATGTAACTTTTGGGAAAATGCTCGGACGCGTCAATTTAGCTTTACACAGGGTTGGGCAAATGTTCCGGAACGGCTTAATTACAGGCGAACGAAAAGTGCTATCGGATCCAGGTTTTGGGCAATCTATAGGACTAAAATTTTACTATTTGACTATTATACCATATGTCAGTAATGTCACCAACTGTCAAGTGTTGACGTTTTTTTTTTTTTTTTTTTTTTTTTTTTTTTAATGGAACACCCTGTATATTTTTACATTTTTAAATTCCAAATAAAATTATAATTATTTTTTATTAAATGCACTATTAGTCTATACTTCATAGTTTCCGAGATATTGACTCTCGAAAAGTGACATTTTTGAACTTTGACAGCTTATAACTTTCTAACAGTACGTCTTAGAGCAAAACAACTTACATGTCCCTATCTTCAATTTTTATTATCTTCCCAAAAAATCAACTTCCAGTTAAACCGGAACAACTATATTTCCTGCTTTCGAGTTACATCCGGTTTAACCGGAAGTTGATTTTTTTGGGAAGATAATAAAAATTGAAGATAGGGACATGTAAGCCGTCTTGCTCTAAGACGTACTGTTATAAGTTGTCAAAGTTCAAAAAAAATGTCACTTTTCGAGAGTCAATATCTCGGAAACTCTGAAGTATAGACTAATACTGCATTTAATAAAAAATAATTATAATTTTGTGTGAAATTTAAAAATGTAAAAATATACAGGGTGTTCCATTTTAAAAAAAAATAACGTCAACACTTGACAGTTGGTGACATTACTGACATATGGTATAATAGTCAAATAGTAAAATTTTAGTCCTATAGCCCAAAACCCGGATCCGATATAACTTTTCGTTCGCCTGTAATTAAGCCGTTCCGGAACATTTGCCCAACCCTGTATATGCACACATTTTGACGTTATTTCGTGTTTTTTTTATAGACATTTGTCAAAGATCTTTTTTTTTTAAATGGAAACATAGAGCTTGTGATACATCATTTGAAAGCTAATATCTCGTATAGTATGCTCATAAAGAAACCCGCACTTCTCTTATGGAAAATGGCCCTCGGTTAAAATTTATTTAACCGAGGGCCATTTTCCATAAGAGAAGTGCGGGGTTCTTTTGGCGCGATTCTGTCAAACTATTTTCAAATGGCGATTGTTAAAACTTTTTTAAAAATCTCTATTTAACTAAGCGAAAATGATAACTCATATAAGGGTGGTATTTTTCTGCTTTAAAAAATCTTCCAATAATAGTTTCTCTAGATGTACTATTATGATTTTGAGCCAATGAAATTCTTGAAACATGCGGATTATCCTGCAGAGCTAATGGGATATCCAATTTTTCATCGTCGCCTAAAACACGTGGCCGTCCATTCCTAGGCAAGTCCTTTACTTTGCCATGTTCATCAAATTTGTGGAATATTTTACTAACAGTGCCCTGTGAAATTTGATTATCCGGATATTAAGCATTAAAAAAAGTGCACACTTCACTTTTACTTCTTATTTTATCTCCACATTCTAAAAATATCAAGACTTACATACGCTGTCTTTCCGACAAAACCATTCTTGTTTAGAAAATTGTAAAATATTACTTCAAAAATACCTAAACTAATTTTACAAGTTCACAATGTCACAAAATGTCAAAACGCGACACAATGAAAATTAACATCAATGATTTATCATTTCCGCTTATTTAAATGGAGATTTTTCCGTTTTCCAAAGTTGCTGTTTATTTTAATAGTTTGTAAAAAATTAGTTTGTCCAGTATCATGTCTGTGAAGATCATGAACTTTTTTAAATGTTATGTTAGACATTTTTTTCTTATAAAAGTAAAGAATGAATAAATATGCAAATTTTTAAATTATATAAATTATTTATATAGGTATTTTTTCGGTTTATATAAATTTGTTGTTGGTTCTTAGAGCGAAGTCTATGAATACATTTAATAATTTTATTTTGTAGTTTCTTTAAAGGTTTTAGTATGATTGATTTGGATAAACCCCAAATAAAAATAAGATACTGAATTTTTTATTGTACTAACTCATGATAAATATTTTTTAAATAATTTAAACATATACAATGACGAATTTTAAAGAATATCCCATTTAAGGGAAAAGTGTAAGTTCGAATATGTTTTACGTGTTTTCTTCAGCCTAAATTTTTATCAACATATAAACCTAAAAATGTTATGTTATCGTTATAATTAATGTTTTCCCCATATAAATATTATTGGTTGCTTCTCCATATTTAGTCTTTGTTTAGCAATGTACATAAATGAAGATTTATTAAAATTTAACGTTAATTTATAGGATTCTAACCAGTCAAATATAATTTTAAAATCTTTTTTGATATTTAATTGGATGTTCGTAATATTTTTAGCATAATTAATAATTGTTGTGTCGTCGGCAAAAGTTTAATTTGTCCATATCATTTTAATTTTCAAATATAATTGATATAAATAAGGAATAGTGTGGGTCCTAGAACGAAAAATTGTGGTACTCCACATGTTATGGTTTGATAGGAACTAATATTACTTCCTATTTTACCGCAATGTTTTCTATTTTTTATATAATTTTAAACCTTAAAATAAGAATATAAATTAATGATTGCTTTTTCACGTTAAAGTGCTTGCTTGTTCCAAAGGGTTGCATGCATTGTTACGATTCTTCCTGTTAATTCCTTGTCGGAAGGGCTGTCTGTCCTACCTTAACTAAATTAATGGTTTTAAAGGCGCCGCACAGAGGGTCAAATGTAATAAAATTTTAAAAAATAATCACAATTAAAATTATGTCAAAATATATAAACTATAAAGATCGCTAATCGCTAAGGTTATAAGTAGTATCAGTGGCTGCTAGTAAGATTTTAGTAATGTAGATTCAAACAGTATTTGCGAGCGCGAGAATTTAAGGTACCAACCTATTATTGGCCATTGTAATTTCAGGAAAACCGCATGGATACAGGTCAACCAAAGCATTATGCATGGATTAACACCAGACTCCCTTCGATGACCCGTTTTAGTACATTTTACCTTGCTTGCCCTATGCTTACTCAAAACTCTATAGTTATAGGGATTTAAAAACGTTAATTTTTATGAAAACTGAAAATTGTTGTGGCTAGCGGACAATAGTAGTGATGTGTATCACTCAGTTATTCATTAGAGTATACACTACACGGAGCTCCAATTATAGCAGAAATACAGGGGTCAGATATACAATGACGGACAGTTTTGTTATTATTAGGACTCTTCAGAATGCCATAACTTAACGCAACTCCACAGACAATGGAACCACGCATTCAAAAATCCGTTATAAAAGCTTGGCGTGGCAATGAATACGCTGTCTAGTAAAATCAACTCTAGGTTAGGTTAGGTTAGAGTGTCAGACCTCTGGCATTGACCAAACAGGCACACGTAGTCCTGTAGGACCGTTGTGGTACCACACGTGTTCCGCGAAACCTATCCGCATCAGTTTCCTGATGGTTAACGCGACGTGACGTAGATCGTAGAAGAGTCTTGACCACTCATTCAAACCTGCCACTGCTGTTAATAAACTTAGTAAGTCGACCCAGTTGCAGGCTGCTCACTTCCTCCAGATCATTAAAGAATGGTTCGCCCAGAGCATTGAACCTTCTTCTAGCGAGGCCGGGGCATTCACACAGGAAATGCTGAATACTTTCCTCCTCTTCTTTATCTCTGCAACTTCTACAGAACTCGTTAGTTGGTATTTGCATACGTTAAGTGTGTCTATCGAATAGGCAATGTCCGGTGACTACGGCGGTGATGGTTCTTAGGTCCTTCCGACTATGCTGTAATAGATCCACGGTTTTCCTGCCGTCAAGTAGGGGCCACAATTGCCTGGAGATGCTACAAGTTGCCAGCCCTGTCCATCTACTTTGTGCAAGTTGTTAAGCTATCAGATCTATATCCTCTTTGACTGACCCAAGTGGTCTAGTCACAGTATTCTCTGCTTGTTCGGCAGACATGCTTGTGCCCTCCCTGGCGAGCGCATCAGCAGTCTCGTTGCCATGTGCCAGGAACCCAACACAGGGTGTGAAATCAACTCTAACAAAAAGGGCAATTAACCTGTTTATGCAAAATCAAAAGATGGACAATTATTCAAAAACAACGAATGGCATCATACTCTAGTATATTGAACGCTACTAGGTTTTATCAATATGGTATCCGTTTTGCTGTGTTAGAGTTAATTCTACTAGATGATGTTACTGCGGAGTCATTACTGCTTGGCTGTTGTAAAGTACTTGAATGCGTGGTCTCGTTTTCTGTGGAGTTGCATTAGGTTATAGCTCTCTGACGAGTACTAATAAAGACAAAATGGTTCGTCATTGTTTACCTGACCTCAGGGAATTCAATATATTTGGAGCCCTTTGTGTGTAATAAAAAAGGTAGTTACAACCCAACCCAATCAAAAATATTTGCACCAATACCAGTATCAGACGGTATTTCTACGTGTTTCACTGTCCGCAGCATATACCTTCGCCTGGAGCGAATAGTCGAAAACATGCAGATAATGTAGAATATTTCAAAGAAAGATGGTAGCAATAGAAACGATATCTAGCTTTGATTTTTTTTCTGTAAATTCGTTTAATTATGTAGTTATTCCTTTAATCTTTAATGGGATTTCGATCGTTTCCACTAGTTTTTAACTTTATATAAGATATATTTGCCCTGTGTCAACGTTAAATCCACCCCACAGTTCATCGGTTCACTTGAGTTTGGTTTCCCGGGTAGTCAAGTTTAAACTTGAGCTTTACTTGTAATTTGTTACAGTTCGTGACGAAGCGCCTGTCGGATATTTTCGCTAAAATATATTGAAGGGTAGGTAATATACTTATAAGCGATTTTTGTCTTGATTGATAGGTTATTTTCTCACAATAGGCTATTTGTATATTATGGTCGTATATAGCTATTTTTACGTGATCAATATTCCTTTCTCTGTCGATCTATTCGATTACGACGCGACAATAAAGTTGACGATAAAGATTAAATTGATTTCTCGAAATAATATAGTGGACTCGACCTACATACAGCGTGACCAGTAAAGTCCGCATCATTTATGGGACATTTTTTAATTAATAACTTTATTCGAAATTTGGCATCAAGTTCTGCTTTGATCGAGATGAAAATTAAGAAAAAAAATTAGCATTCGCATTATCTGTCAAATTTCTATTTTTGCCAAAAAATAATTCAAAAGTAGGGTTATTTCTAAAAGTATTAAAAAATGTTATTAGAACAAGTTTTTTTTTAAATGTAGTTTGTAGCCCACATGCAAAATTTTAGCTGCATAAGATCATTTTGATTTTTTACCAATATTTTGTAAATTGCACCACTTTTGCAAAATAAGACTCAACGCAACCTACATAAAACTTCTTAGTTTTGACAATCCTTTATTTCAGATACATTTTCTTTAAAGTAGCGCCATATTTAATGTGTCTTTTTCTACAAAATCAAAATTGGGCTATTAAAATTTGGTCGCATGTGATGCAAAGTTTATTTGTTTTTGACCCTGTAAGGTAACTTCATAAAATAAGAATTTTTGAAAACGTAGTTTGTGTCTGAAAGTAATACACGTTAAGAGTCAATTGTTCTATTAAAAAATCATATAAAAATTAAAGGAATTTAAAATTCCACCTTTTTAATTAATAACAAACTATTCTTGGTATTTGAATATTAAATTGAAAACAATTCGAAAACTTTAAATTACATTTATGTGTGCCTTCCATTGCGTTCAATAGAAACAGTTGTTCTTCTTGACAATTCTTTAATGGAATTTCTGATACTAATGGGCCTTATTTCTAAAATACAGTTTCGAATCACCGTTTCCAAATGAAACTAAAAAAGTTATTTTCTACCTAATGAACACGTTACTGATGACACTATGTTCTTTTTTGTCTTACTATTAGGGTGTATTACTTTCAGACAGAAACTATACGTTTCCAAAAGTACTTATTTTATGAAGTTACCTTACAGGGTCAAAAACAAACAAACTTTGCATCACATGCGACCAAATTTTATTATTGCATTAGTCTTATTTTGCAAAAGTGGTGCAATTTACAAAATATGGGTACAAAATCAAAATGATCTTATGGAGCTGAAATTTTGCACGTGGGCTAGAAACTGCATTTAAAAAATCTTTTTTTAATAACTTTTTTCGATATTTTCACTTTTGAATTATTTTTTGGAAAAAAATTAAAATTTCACAGATAATGCGAATCATGTGACTACTATTTTTTTGCTTAATTTTCATCTCGATCGAAGCAGAACTTGATGCCAAAGTCAAATTTCGAATAAAGCTATTAATAAAAAAAAATCCCATATGATGCGGACTTTACTGGTCACACTGTATTTTTCCTAAATACAGTAAAATGAGTTTAAACTGATGAAAAATAAATCGTCAAATTATATTTGAAATTAACATAATAATTATTACTGGTTATTTCATTAAAGTGTGTATCTTATTCGTATTTAAAAGAATCTTACGAAATTTTTTTTTTAAATACCTTTTGATTGGCTTAGTAGAAAATAATAGAATTTGGTGTGCGAGTCAAGTCATACAAGTACCTTCAAAAAAGTCCAATACAATTTTGATGTAAAATTAATATGGGAACCAACTTTGTGGGTAGCAAAATCCCATTGTGGTGCAGTATACAGGGTGTCCCGGATAAGAATACACTCTACAGGGATCTCGTAAACCGTACCCTACTAAATTCTGCAACGTTGTTTTTTTCAATTTTAAAAAATTCCTAATCCTTCTCTCTGTATTTGAAGAGATATGTCAAAATAAACGGTACATTCTTATTACTATTTTTTCTCCTTTACAAGTTGGTGTAATTAGAGTTTTAATCCGACGTTTTGTTTTTTCACAACCACCATCAACTTTGTTTTTTTAAATAGTCAAAAAATTTTATTTTATTATTTTTATATTCCCCTCCTCCTTCCAAATTCAACTACGTATCATACCTAATATTCATAACACGTTCAATTAATTGCCACAAATGGCCCCATACGGTGACCTGCGCGTTTTCCCGATCTTACACCCTTGGATTTTTTTTTAAATGAAGTCTACTGGAAAACCTATGAAAATACTGACCAACTTTGAGCTCAAATTTAAGCCGCCATTAAAACAATAACTCCAAGAATGTTAGAGAGCGTAATGGATGAAATGGTATATACTTCTACTTATCGAAATACGCTAAGTACCGTCAACCGGGGCTAAGTGGTCCAATATTTTCGGTTTTTTGCAGATTTTTTAAAACTAATAAATATTTTGGTTTAAGGATTTTAATGTAAAATCTACTATACTTTAGTAAGCTGCCTGTGAAAATTTTTTATCTTAAATATATCTAGTTTTTTTTATATTTTTTTTTCTGTAGGTGGTCCACTTACCCCACACTTTGTGGTAAAGGGGACCACTTGCCCGTTTTCCACTAATTTACGCTTTAGGGTCCCATTTAATCGTTGTGATGGGAAAGTGGTCCACATTAAAACTTTAAAAAAGTATTTGCATTCGGAAAAGCATTTGGAAAGAAACATACGAGAAGGTACCGTCAACCGGGGCTAAGTGGTCCAATATTTTCGGTTTTTTGCAGATTTTTGGAAAACTAATAAATATTTTGGTTTAAGGATTTTAATATGAAATCTACCATACTTTAGTAAGCTGCCTGTGAAATTTTTTTTATCTTAAATATATCTAGTTTTTTTATATTCCACGGTCCACTTTTCCCAGAGTTTTGCAGATTTTTTATATTTAACTACCCCACTGCTAACACAAATAATTAAAAATGTTTTTTAAACTAAATTATTTTTCAAAACTTAACGTACAAGTGCCTAACATAAGTTGAAACTCAAAAAACTTACCTGTGAACGTACTGCAATGGAGGTTTTCCGGAAAATAAAAAACAATAAGAATTTGCATGTGTTTATTTCCGCTTACTAACTGGGACTAAAGAAGTGTAACGCGCTCGACCTTGATACTCAACCCTGCGCTAGGTATTCCTAGATACACGTGCGTGCGAAACCGTTGTTACCGGTTGTATTTTAGCAGATACACATTTTTTATTATTTTTAATGTCCCTTCAGACCACTTTACCAGCTGTGGTCCTCTTAGCCCCGGTTGACGGTACATGATGTAAATAAAATGGCGTTTTTCCGAAAACGGTTAGGATTAGCGACATGAATGAAGTGTACTTAATTTTTAGTCAATAGTTAAAAGTATGTAAAAAACGTTGTCAAAAGTTTTTATCATACACGGCGTAAAAAAAATGGCACATTAGTGTCACAGCTAGTTCGTCCCTGCAGCTGTTAGTAATTCGCAACACTTTCTGAGATAGTAATTTGAAGGGTCTTACCTGGCATACATCATATAAAAAAAAATTGAAATATACCTGTTGGTTTAATAATTATGTGTCAAAAACTTAATTCCCTGGGAGCTCTTTGGGAGCCCATATCTCCGAAGAGGAGGCCGATACGAAAGAAGTTTACATAAACTTGTAGTATTCTTTTCACTTTTTTTTTCATATCCGGAAGATTTCCCACATTTTCCCGGACGCCCTGTATAATTCAAAATCTTTGTTTAAATTTACGAATCCTTTCCTCCTATCTATCTCCCACCAAGGAGACTAAGTGAATAAAGTTCAAATAACTGCATTGCCATTATGATTTTTTGCACTAGTTTTTTATTTTTACCAAAAAATTCGTAACTTTCCATTATTCTTCTAAGTATTTGTTACTGCGGGCATTTATTATGAAATCAAAACTATTTAATACATTTACTGCGCCTAATTAAACATCATCCCATTTAATTGGGCGTCGGTATCTTGATTAAACGTGCGTTGTTAATTCCGATTCGAAGTTGATATTCCTGCATCATTATTTTGATTTATCCAGAGATTTATTTATCCATAAATTCTCGTTTGCTCGACAGCAAAATCGAACTTTGGCAGATGTTTGCCGATGTACAGAATGCTATGATAGGTCACTGCATGCGACATTGAGGTTATGTACGTATAATCAATCAACGAAAGGTGGATCATAAATTCGAAACGAACGTCGGTTTTTATGGTTTATGAATGACAAAAATAAGCTAAAATAAGTGTTCAATTTTCTGAACAATTTCAGATTCTGTAGAAAGATATTTCAGTAGGAACGATAGATTTTTTACCCTTATTATCCCTTGTCGAAACCTCTATAAAACCAAATACCAATATTTTATAGTTTTGTTCTTTTTTTTTCTAGGAAAATCTCTCTCTCTAAAGACTGTCACCCTGTGAGGCAGAGTAGTGTCGGATTCAACCCTAATGAGGCTGCCTACCGACTAAGCTCCTCGTGTTCATGCGGTTTCCGCGCCATAGGCATATAAAAACCTTCAGACCACTCGCTTAGTATTTTCGCTCTGCACGCCTAGTGCATGGTTTGCATCGTACTTCACCTAGGCCTAGGTACCGGTGTACCTAGGCCTAGGCCTTGCAGCTTACTGTGAAGGTGTTTGTGTAGGTGTAAGGTTTTTAGTGCAGTGTACGTATTTGTTCTTCAGAAGAAATAACACGTGCCCATGGCTTCATGGCTATGAGGACCACACTATTTCAGGGAGAGTACTTGCAGTGCTGATCTGAAGCAGTAGTAAGCTGTTAAAAGCGATCGTTGTGTTTGTTGTTAGCGACTTACTGTGATAGTGTTTGTGTAGGTGTCTTATTTGGTGCAGTGTGTGTTTGTGCTTCAGAAAAGGTTCACGTGCACATGCTTCACAGTTATGAGGACCCCATTGTTTCAGGGAGAGAACTTGCAGTGCTGATCTGAAGCTGTACTAAGAAGCTGCTAAGAACTTACTGGTGTTAGTGTAGGTGTGCGTGTGGATGCAGTGTTGTGTGTAGTAAGCTCTTGTATGGTAGGTAAATTTCTTGTGGGTTTTTGTAGACTTTTTTGTTTACTAACTACTAAACTAGGTATGTCGACGTCTAGGTTAATGACATCTTACTAGGTATATTAATTCTAGTTTTCTTCTTCTTTCCTCTTTCCTCTTTCCTCTTTCCTCTTTCCTCTTTCCTCTTTCCTCTTTCCTCTTTCCTTCTTTCCTCTTTCCTCTTTCCTCTTTCCTCTTTCCTCTTTCCTCTTTCCTCTTTCCTCTTTCCTCTTTCCTCTTTCCTCTTTCCTCTTTCCTCTTTCCTCTTTCCTCTTTCCTCTTTCCTCTTTCCTCTTTCCTCTTTCCTCTTTCCTCTTTCCTCTTTCCTCTTTCCTCTTTCCTCTTTCCTCTTTCCTCTTTCCTCTTTCCTCTTTCCTCTTTCCTCTTTCCTCTTTCCTCTTTCCTCTTTCCTCTTTCCTCTTTCCTCTTTCCTCTTTCCTCTTTCCTCTTTCCTCTTTCCTCTTTCCTCTTTCCTCTTTCCTCTTTCCTCTTTCCTCTTTCCTCTTTCCTCTTTCCTCTTTCCTCTTTCCTCTTTCCTCTTTCCTCTTTCCTCTTTCCTCTTTCCTCTTTCCTCTTTCCTCTTTCCTCTTTCCTCTTTCCTCTTTCCTCTTTCCTCTTTCCTCTTTCCTCTTTCCTCTTTCCTCTTTCCTCTTTCCTCTTTCCTCTTTCCTCTTTCCTCTTTCCTCTTTCCTCTTTCCTCTTTCCTCTTTCCTCTTTCCTCTTTCCTCTTTCCTCTTTCCTCTTTCCTCTTTCCTCTTTCCTCTTTCCTCTTTCCTCTTTCCTCTTTCCTCTTTCCTCTTTCTTCTTTCTTCTTTCTTCTTTCTTCTTTCTTCTTTCTTCTTTCTTCTTTCTTCTTTCTTCTTTCTTCTTTCTTCTTTCTTCTTTCTTCTTTCTTCTTTCTTCTTTCTTCTTTCTTCTTTCTTCTTTCTTCTTTCTTCTTTCTTCTTTCTTCTTTCTTCTTTTTTCGATGTCCGAAATTAGCAGTAGAGGACGAGGAAAGAATGAGGGTATACTATAAGCGCCCGAGGAATCAGCTATTGTAATAGCTTAAAGAAAAGTAGCTCCTGGAACAAATAACAAACTGACAATCAGTTTGTTGACAACTGATTTAAGAAATGTTTACAATAGTAAACCGGTCAATATGGTCGATTTAAAATATGGTATAGGAAACGAAATACGTAAAATTTGATGGAATACTTCTGTCAAAGTATTTCGTGCCAATTTTCAAAAAAATATATTTAGATTATTTTGGACCCTGTATAATTTTATTAACCAGATACTAAGTTCATAGCATTTTTCTATGCGACAAGACAAGAAAATCCTCAGACGTTTAGTTCAAATTGTGTTCTAATTTTATTGGCGTACTTAAACAAATATAAGTGAAGTAGTTGCAAATATTAACTGAAACAGAAGCCCCGGAAAATAGGAAATTCCATTGCGACTTAAAGCCGTCATGGATGTAAACCTAGAATACTTGAAATTTATTTACCGCAATCCAGTTTTCTTTAAAATTGGGTCTTGTAAACCTGTTTCTAACTGCAGGGATTTGTAATTCTAAACTATTTATTTACGTATCTACTTAATTATTACAGTATCTAAAAACTATTATCAATATTTGATTAAAAATAATTTTTTTTAATTTTACATTTTACTCCTAATTATTTTAAAGGGGGCGGGCACCCAGCCATCCCTAGTTACGCTACTGGTAATGATGATTTATATAGGGCGGATAATATGCCAATTTAGCCAAAATATATGCATATGCCTTGTTTGCCTTTAAAATATGCAGTTATTTGCCAAATATGCATATAGTAAAATGAGGTAAAGAAACACATTGGATTCTAAAAATATGTTTATTCAAAAAAAAAAGGAAAAAAAAAAGAAAAACAAAAGTAACAATTTTTTAAACTAAAATTTTATAAAAGGCATTCATACTAAATATTTTTCAAAATTTTCAACTAAAAAGGATTGTCTTCCATTAGTATTAAATATGTTTATACAAAGAGAAGCTTCTTTTAACATCTACTGATGTAATCGGACAATACTGCAACTTAGTTAACAAAATATAAGGTCAAGATACAACTTGGTTGGATGGTTTACCCTCATAAATGCTTTTTACTGCAGTTAAGTATTTAAATCCTTCATTTTTTTTACAGTTACATCCAATTTGTTCCTTACTTCACCTCTTACTTTACCGGGAATATTGTAACATTTAGCGGAAAAAGTTTCAACAATACTAATTGAGTCTCCCAAACTTATATTTCTACTCTTTAACGAAAATATGTCCGGTATAAAACTGAAATTAACCTTAATGAAAACAACTCTTTATTTTGCACAACACACAGAATCGTCATCTAAATCCAAAATTAGTTCTTTAATGTCATGGAAATGCTCTGCGTAGAATATTGCGGCCTTAATTCATGTTCCCCACTGGGTAGTTACAGGTTCTGGAGGTAGGTAATCTAAGTCCTGGTAATCTATCCTTATACAACTGCACTCTTAAAGGTGCTTTTAGAAAAACTTTTTTTACATTTGGAATCAATTTATTTACCAAAGGCTTATTTACCAGAAGTATGTAATATTACAAATCGATATAAATAGAGTTTGTTAAGCAGGTAATAATAACGCATTATCAAGAGACAATAAACATCCCCTAATAATATACCTGCAAACCCCAAAAACCTATATACACCTTGTGTATATTCAATAATATGTAAATATAAATTATTATAATCTTCAGATTGGAAAATCTATGAAATAAGTACCGAACTGGACATTAAACCTTTAACGTTTTAAAGGTTTTCATAAAGCCAAAATTAACTTAATTGGATTGTTGCAGGATTGCAAGTTTTCAAAAAGTCACCCTATATTATGTGTATAATATGTCATCCGGACTACAAAGGTTTCAAATATGATGGCACCTTCCAGCGGATTTTAGATGCAATCCGCCCACATAATTCGTAGTTTATTTTCTAGCTAGTTATAGAGATTTTGCCAGATCCTTTTAAAGTGTACAATGATTTTGATTTTTCTGCACTATAAATACTACTCCTGCAATAACTTATAATTAAGTCTTACAGAATTGCATTCCATGACGGTTTTGTTAGAAGTTTAATCAGTGAAAGCGGCAGTTAAATATGGTTTGAACCCGGCGCATTAATTAATTTATCTTAATGCAATGCAATGCAACGACTAACGCTGTGAGACTTAACGAGATATACGCCGTTCTGTGATGTAAGAGTCGGAATTTTAGGTCTGGTTAAAGAACATTCTAATTTTATTAAAGTATTACCTTTGTAATTAAAGAACAGAGGAAATTTAACGTAATCAGAAAATCACTGAAATGATGATCTAATATAACAGGTTTGCTAAGACATAGTTTATATTGATAGATTATTTTGTATTAACACATAATAAATAAATTGCTAGTGTATCAAACCCGCTTTAGAATTATGTCAATTTCAGATTTAATAGAACAGTGTTTTTATTGGTAGTAATCAGTTGCATTAGCACACAATTTTCGTTGTCTTAGAGTGGTAAGCGCGTTGCTGTCATATATAGTATAAAACCGTTGTATAAAGATTATGTGAATTGTTATAAGGAATAGAAGTATTTTTTCTCAGTGTACAAGGTTATTTTTAAATAAACTTATCTAGAAATTCAATCATGTCTTACCAATAGCTCCTTTTTTGTACAAGATGTTAGGTTTTTCTAATTTGACACAAAAAGGTATAAATGTTAGCATAAAAAAAAATTATGTACATTTTTATCCCACTCTCCCCTATTTCTGGCCACATTTTTTAAATATCGACATTTTGAAGATCACTTTTCTATTCGGCGTACAATGTTTACCAAAATATCTAAATTCGAATTTTGTATCTACAAAGGTGTCGAAAATATTTAGAAAAAACCATCTTTAGACTAGCCCCTTTAGGGAGGTGTAGCTTCGTAGTACGTACGCATAGGACAAAATTTTATTTAAACTTCTTACCTTATTTTTAACCAATCTACTTAATCCCAAATTATTGACCATATCTTTTGGGATACCCTGTATAATAAGTCATTTTTATAATACCCTATAGAGGTAATTTGCAAGAAATTTTTGTATGTCATGAAAATTGGTTCTGGTTTTATTAAAAAAATATTGTGGGTTAAAGACAATTTACATCTCTTCGGTACAAGATCACGACAACCCCGACGAGATCACAACCCCGATCGCCTCTTGAAAATTTCCGTCTACATAGGCGCCTCGGTGAAAATAATGTATGTATGTTGTCGTCGTCGTCGCCGTCAGTTTCGACATTTTCATATTTGCATTTTTTTTTCCGGAAACGGTTAGCGTGGGACGATTAAAAATTTTTTGGAAGTAGAGTGGAATAGTAGGGGCACGTTCTGGAAAAACTTCCAATATACAGGGTGTATCGGAAAAAAGTTATTAAACGTCATAGTCGAAAAATATTGTTTTTTGTTGTTGCGCGTTACAGGTGGCAAAAATCATTTTAATCGATTTAAACTTATTCGACGTGTAGACGACGTTGGGCTACAAAACACTGTTGTTTGCGATCGCGATCGAAAGTTGGGAAGTAATTTTTTTTAAATCAATGTAGGTTTATGTTGGATCGTTAAAAAATCGAATTGGGTGGTGCATCCGACTTACTTTTGGTTTCGATATTCGTTTAGGCCATCTCAAATACTACTTTTTTCAAATATATTGTTCTATACCTAACGGTAATAGAAATGGTCGTAAATTGTGAAGGAGTGAAATAAACTATTTTAGACAAGATTTCTTTACGGTTTTTATTGTTTTTCGTACGGAAAACAACTTTTGATTAAAATGTTATATAATATATACCTTAGCGGAAAGAGCTCGTTAAACTAAAATAAAAAGTAATTTTTTTGTTTCTTCATCTTTAATACGGCAATAATATTCTATATTATAATTTAATTTCAAAGTGGTCGGTGGCCTAGTGGTATAATAGGTTACGACTTGTGGTCACGATGATCCCGGGTTTAATTCCAGGCGCGTCTTTTTATTTTTTTAATACTTCGATATCAGCAAATCTTAAGTGACCAATTAGAGATGGTCCAGCGTAGGGCGGTTCGTTGGGCGGTTCGTTGGGTATTTTTGAACTTTGGGCGTGATTTTAGTCCGACGGAGGCCATGAAACAGCTGGGCTGGCAGACGCTGAGGGTCAGACTAGAATATTTTGTAAGGATATTAGTTTACAAAATTTACAACCGTTTTAGTGCACTGCTGGATTTGAATCGCGCTGTCGCTAACGCCACCTATCGATCGCGATCAGATCATCAATTTAAAATCTAAAAGCCCTTCTGGCGTACAAACACTGGTTTGTTTTCTATTTTGGGGGTTGGAATCGATCTCTGCAAGAGCCTGTCAATTTTTGAGGGAGGAATGCCCTCTTTGGCCTCTTTGGCCTCTTTTAAATCTTTAATTAGGTCTGAATAAAGATTTGACGGGACTAAAGGACATATATTATTATATATAGATGCAAACATGTTCCTTCTTAGTATATACCTACTTTTTTATTATTCTTTGTATTGTAACATTTACATGGTTTTAAATGTTGTTTAATATGTTCTTTACTTGTATTTACTTATGTTTGTTTTAAATGTTATGTAACTAATATACAACCACCGGCTGTATTGCTATTGTTTGTAATTTGAATAAATAAATAAATAAATTAAGGTAAGTACCTACTGAAAATTTTTTAAATTTCTGATTCTTATACAGCAACAATCCTCGGTACGAAAAAAACGAACTTGGGTTGTGAAGAAACTAAATTTATTTTTTTATCGCGAATTGAATTGCTTACAATTAGAGGTTGCAAATGGTTTTGCCAAAAGTATGAAATTAAATGAACGAACTCAAACAGTGCCGTGCCCGAGGGCTCGGCACAATAACATTTTCACCAATTCATCAGCTATCAATGTAAGAATAGTTTATTTCCTTATGTTTAAATTGATAAAATACATATTTTTATAGGACAAACTTGGAAAGTATATCCCACATTGCACACTTTTGCTGTGCGATTCTAAAGAACCGGTGCTGATAGGTTCAATGTCAATATCAATGTTATAATATTAAATATCATATATTTCAGTAACGCAAACTCGTAGCAAATCGAGCGAGACAACATTGGATATAGAATGTCATGCACTATACGATGCCGTCTCCAAAAACTACCTATCTATACGAAAAAACGGAAATTTTGCACAATTTCTTTTTATTTTCTAGTTTTGGTCAGTTGTCATAATGACAACTTGGCGATACGTTTTCCCTTCACGTTCCGCAGGAATGTGAGGCAAAAAAAAGCAATTGAAAACATAAAAAAACAAAGAAAATAAGAAAAATTATTTTTAATACAATTTTTTAGTACTAATATTAAATGCACTATCGGCTAACGATTAGCGATATGTACCCAGTCCTAGTTACAATATTTCCAGGAGCACAAAACACACACTTGTGCATTTAATATCAATATGAAGGGTTCATTGACAGAAAATTTAAACCAATTTATTTTCTAGACAACTAAATTTAGCACTAACGCATTTAGAAACAACCAGCGCGCATTCGAAATTTAAATTCGCTTAATTCCCTTGCAGATTCCCGGCTAAAACCTTCGAATGCAAATTTTCGACTTTCAAATCAAATCTGGAGAAAAGCCTTCGTTTTCCAGGCATTAAGTTGCTTTAGGAGACGTTTAGATAATCTAAATAAATACAGGGCATTTATGCGTATTTGAGAAAGTTTTTCTTTAAAAATGGGAATTTAGACTGTTAGGTCAATGAATGTGAAGTTGCAACTACCGTGCGAGCAAAAATTATTTGCATCAAAGAGGGCATTGCATCTAAACGTAATGCTTAGCCGTAGGCCTTAATACCTGTTGGGTGTCAGTAACTACCTGAATTAACAATCAATCAGTTATTCCGTCATCTCTGACAGTCGTTATAAGTAATTTGATTCATCGCTAATTTTTCCATTTTCTTGAACAATTCACACAATGGGCTTTACGGAACAGCAAAAAACATTCATGGTTGAAGCGTATTTTCGAAACGGGGTTAGAGTAAATTGTGAGTGGCAATACAATCCGGGTTTGTGCATGAACGATTTTCACGAACATTTTCCTAACGTTGCTTTTATTGCTGGGGATTTTTATCATTGCCTAAAAAGAACCGTGGCTGTGTTTAGGGAAACAGGTTCTATACAACACAAAAAAAGAGCAGGAAGACCATCTGTAAGAACAGAAGAACTTATTGCAAACGTTAGTAAAATAATGCAAAATACGCCAATAAATTGTATAAGACGCCTGTCCCAAGAAGTGGGGGGAATGGAACATGCAGGGCTAGTCTTAAGAAGCAGCTAAATTTATTTCCTTATAAAGTGCAAGTATTCCAAGAAATACAAGCCGCAGATTTTAAAAGACGCAGAAATTACTCTCTATGATTTATTAGACTTGACTTTTTTTCGGATGAAGAAACGTGTGAATTTATGCTTGGAGCCAATGGTGGCCAATTTCAGCAATTTATGTAATTATTTTTCTTTTTCTTTCTGTATATTCTTACTTTGTTAATTTTGTAAACAACATAAATACATTTGTATTTGTCTACTTATTTTATTAATCATTAGTTTGGCATATCATGTCATAATATGAATTTGACAAAATTTTAACCTAGATTTGATTAGATATATCGTCCCCATATCATTGTGATCTAAACCAAGCCTTCTTTGATGCAAATAATTTTTGCTCGCACGATATTTGCCCCATAGACATGTACAGTTAACTAACTTTTTCTTAAAACAAAGCTTTTCGACAGAAGACAACGACATTTGACATTAACAGCTGATCTGGTTTCGTCGTTAAAGTTTCCAGATCAGCAGTGGGCCGTAGCAAGCTCGCGCGGTCGCGTCATATTATTTTTTTCCGATGTAAGTGTTTTTTAAGTGTTTCTGTGGCTGTTTTTTGTGTACATCTTACTTTTGGATCTTATATATTTCAGAGACCGATTTTCTTGGTGTTTATTATTTAAGTTTTAATAGTGAGTACAAACACCATTTTGGTTAACTCATCTAGCATTTAAACGCAATTATCTCAACAATTAATTGAAATATCAAGATTATGATGTTATTTATTATAATGTACCACCTAAATTTGTGTGTTTTTAAAATTTTCTATTAGTTATAGTTGCCTAATAATATCAAATTATAATGCTTTATTGAAATCACAACGGAAACGCTGTACGGACGTTTTTACTACGAGTGACGCAGAACTTTTGATGTTCATTCATCATCTAACGTTACAGTGATAATGAGCTGTGTGGATGGAATGTTTTGTCTCCTTATTATTACATGTCGATGAGGCGAACCATGAAACCTACGAAAATGAACAAATACATTTCTCCTGCAGAATACCGGTCATTGCGTTTTATTGTGATAAGTATTCAGCTTTATGATCTGGGTTAGCTTCCAACAAATAACTCAGACGTGATGATACTATTAAAATTCCAGGTTTACGGCAGGTTTAAAGACTAATTTTATCCAGTTTGCAGTGGAATAACTAAACAGCTCCCTGGTCGTTTCGATAGAAGCAGCGCATAAAGGGTGGATATAATTTTTAAATTAATGGTAACTGCATGATAAAAGATACATTTTAACAATGTTTTCTTTTAAAACATTTAAATTTGTCAAGTTAATTTGAATAAATAATTTAAAGTATTTTTAGCGGTAAGGGTAGGAAAACGTTGCCCATATTGGACCAGTTTAAGGTATTTTCGATTAGGGTTCTATATACAGCCTAGTAGCAGAGAGAAAAGAGAATTTCACCCAAGATACTCTGATATATGGCCCACTTACAGTATTATTTTAAAAAAAATTCTGATGCTACGGTTTTAGTATAAAAAAAATTGAATAACGTGGCTGGGCATTTTATTTTTTTAGCAATATTTCGTGTATCTTTCATTTTTTCCAAAAAGTGGCCAAATACCCGTCTTTAAATAACGATTAGGTACTTTTATTTATTTATTTCACACACTGTTTTACAGTTTCTCAGTTACAAAACAGGTAGAAAGCTGAAAATTGCTAACAATATAATACGAATAAATTCTTCAACAATTCATACTAAAATAATCTAGAAATTAATTAATAATACAACAGATACGGAGAACTATCTACATGTACATACATCCAATAACATATCCACTAAACTGATAAAAGTGTCTTTTGATAGCGCTCAAGCTACAATTAAAGATACCATACGCTTCGACCCTATTATAGTGACAGGTACACATTCTATTTACAGGGGAAAATTTATATAGAACCTTTACGTCTGTTACATAAGCTGACAAGCGAGAATCTTTTCAGCAGCTGGTATTGAGGAAAACCTCTTTCGGGATAAACTCCAACAGATATATAAGGCCTTTGCATCAAGTAACAATGAAGGCGGATCACTCGATTTTCACAGACGGTTCAAAAATGGACGTCGGGGTGGGAGCTGGCATCTTCTCCGAGAGCATGCTAATACAGAGGTCGTATAGACTCCCTGACTACTGCAGCATTTTCCAGGCAAAATTTTTTGCAGTGGATAGAGCAGTGAACACCCTGCGGGATCACCCTGGCTTGAAAGCAGCTGCGTCTATAGCTATCTATATAACTATATAGACAGTCAAGCAGCAATAAAGGCAATTTGCTCCAGCAGCACTAAGTCAAAATTAGTAAGGCGCTGTCGCAACAATCTCTGCACACTTGGTGCTCAACATCGAATCACCTTGTGTTGGGTTCCTGGACACAGCAACATATATGGCAACGAGACTGCTGATGCACTCGCCAGGGAGGGCGCAAGCATGTCTGTCGAACTAGCAGAGAATACTGTGGCTAGACCACTGGGATCAGTCAGAGAAGAGATAGATCGAGCAGCTAAACAACTTGCGCAAAGCAGATGGACTGGGCTTACAACTTGTAGCATCTCCAGGCAATAGTGGCCCCTACTTGACAACAGGAAAACCGCGGCGCTATTACAGCACAGTCGGAATGACCTAAGAAACATCAGAGCCGTAATCACCGGACATTGCTTGTTCGGTAGACACGCTGAACGTATGCAAATACCAACTAACGACTTCTGCAGAAGTTGCAGAGATGAGGAAGAGGAGGAAAGTATTCAGCATTTCTTGTGTGAATGCCCCGACCTCGCGAGAAGAAGGTTCAATGCACTGGGCGAACCATTTTTTAATTATCTGGAGGAAGTGAGCAGCCTGCAACTGGGTCGACTTACTAAGTTTATTAACAGCAGTGGCTGGTTTGAATGAGCTGTTAAGATTCTTTTACGATCGTGTTAACCATCAGGAAGCTGATGCAATAGGTTTCGTGGAACATGTGTGGTACCACAATGGTCCTATAGGACTACGTGTGACTGTTTGGTCAATTCCAGAAGTCTGCCACTCTAACCTAACTTAACCTAACCTAAGGCCTTTGCAAAACGTCTCTGAATACACTCAATATTGTCAATATGAGTTTTATAAAAAGGAGACCAAATGATTGAAGAGAATTCCAATTTGGACGCGACAAAAGAGCGATACAAAGTTATTAAAGGAATAACAGACTAAATTTCTAGTGGTTCTAAGAACAAAACCAAGTAGTTTATAAGCGGCTAATACAATATGATCAATATGAGGAACAAGGTACAGTTCCTTGTCAAAAACAACACCCTTGGTCTTTCCAAGATTTTTACCGATTAAGTTAGGTATAGTCGAAATCAAATGTGGAGTTTTTATTAGAATACTCGTATGTCACAACATTACGTTTAGCAATATGTAAGTTTAATCTGTTCTTTATGCACCAATCAAATAATATGGCTAAATTACGCTGCAACCTCAAACAATCATCTAAACTTGTGATTAAACAAAATATTTTTAAATGATTACCTACTGTTTTAAGTGGAAAAAATGTAATAATAATTGATAAATTAACAAAGGCCAAAAACGAAATTTTGTTAAATTTTCCAATAATTCTTTTTCTGCTTTTATAAATTTTTAAATAATAATAATAATAATGATATTTATTTGTGCCAAAATATAAGAAAAATACATAGATTTCAAGCGGATGTTACCAACGGTATCGCATAATTTTTAATTATAATTTTGAAATGAGTGTTGATTATTATTTTTAACTGAATAGATTTCGGATCGATTAAAAGTAAACTTAATTTCAAGCCATGATCCTTTATTACTTTGGAAACATTAGAAAGATCCTCATTTACCAATGAAATCCAATGCAGAAGATTATCATTATTGATTTTTTGATATTATATTTCATATCATCAGCAAAAGCCGATAGATTACTATATTTCATAGATAAATAAAAATCATATGTATAAATAATAAAGGATCCAGAACAGATCCTTAAGGAACTCCTTTTTATTTGAGATCTATTTGATAAATAATTTACAAACCATTCGCAAGTATGTTTACTAAATCCTATATATTTAAGTTGTTCAAGTAGTAACTCATGATTTAGACTATTTAGACTTTAGAGAATCAACCATATAAACCATAAACCAGGAGGTGTATGCGTGTTTCATCGATTTCGAGAAAACCTTTGACAAAGTGAAACATGACAAATTATATCAACTACTCGTCAGCAAAGACTCGGGCGACGTTAGACTAATTAGTAACCTATATTGGGGCCAAAAAGCTAATACAATGGTAGAAAACCAACCAACAGAAGAAATGGAGATTCGTCGTGGTGTGAGACAAGGTTGCATCCTATCCCCGCTTCTCTTTAATCTATATAGCGACAACAAGGATAGAGATAGCCAGATCAATATTTATAAAAATGAAAAAGTTATTTATGAGTCGGGATATTAAGATGGAACTTAAGATAAGGATGCTTCGTTGTTATGTTTTTTCCGCGCTTTTGTATGGAGTTGAGGCATGAACACTCAAGAAAAACCACATGGACAAACTACAAGCCTTCGAAATGTGGTGCTACCGAAGAATGTGGCGGATTTCCTGGACCGATAGAATTACTAATGTCGAAGTGCTGAACCGGATGCAGAAGGGGTGCGAAATAGTTAACACCATAAAAAGGAGAAAGCTTCAATATCTGGGTCATGTAATGAGAGGACAGAAATACACACTTCTCCAACTGATAGTCCAGGGAAAGATTAGTGGAAAGCGGAGTATTGGCAGACGTCGTGTATCCTGGCTAAAGAACTTAAGGGATTGGTTTAATTGTAGCAATGTTCAGCTGTTCAGAGCTGCAGTCGACAGGGTCCGGATTGCTGTGATGATAGCAAACCTCCGATAGGAGATGCACTATAAGAAGAAGAAGAGAATCAAATTGAAAATTCAACCTTGTTCAAAAAAATTACCTTGTCGGACTTCCATTGTCTTTATTTTGTTACTCAATACAACGGCTCGGTTAGTTAGTATCTCTAACCGTTTTCAAATGTGAACTAAATTATAATTCTTAGGCTATTGTTTTAAATACTATCCTACTAATCTTTCAAAAATCCCCTGAACATAAGGTATTGTAAGAAATGCTTGCTCCTCTTTCGTTTCTATACTAGTTTTGATTTTGCAATTTTTAAGTTTTGAGATGGTATTAGTTACAAAGATTTCAGGGTAACCATTCTTTTTTGATATTGGAAATGTCAATATTAAGGTCTTCCGGATTGTTGCAAACGTGAGATGCTCTGTGATAAAGAGTTTGAATTATGCCCTGTTTTATGGAGTTTGAATGATTCGATCCGTGATTAAGGTATTGCCCGGTGTGAGTGGGTTTCCTGTACACTGAAGTTTTTATGTTTTCGGCACTTCGTTTGGCGAGAACATCGAGAAAAGGTAGAGTGGAATGTTTTTCTGTTTCCATTGTAAATTTAACGGATTATCTGATACTATTAACCCATTAACGCCCAAATTAATTTTTTTTTGAAAAATTTTATGAAATATGAATTTTTTAGTTACAAATAATAATCGTTAGTTAGATTATACCTTCAAAAGTTTAAGTGATTGGTGGTTTTTGAAAAAAGGGCTGATCTATAAATAGATCGCTGGGCAAAAAAGAATATCATTTTATATATTTTTAAATGAATTTTATTTCTAGATAAAAACTATTTTTTATGAAAATTCGAAAAACGTTTAGTACATAGTCATTATATTTGTTGCAAAGAGTAAGCGGCAGACTTTTACAAGATAGATACTGGCAGCGTCTTTGATTTTCTCTTTTTTTGAGAAAATGGCCTATTTCGTCTAGTCGTACATTATCTAAAACAAGTGTTTTAGAGGTTGAAGGAAAACTGAATGGTCGACCTTTGGAAACATTTCTTCCATGACCTAGTTTTAGATATGGTACCATATCTATTATTCTCATAAATAAACACCAGTAACACTTCTTGCCCCGAATTGCAATACTGTGCTTCTCCAACAGCCAATCGTGATGATCCACTCCTCCCATAAATTTATTATAGTTTTGAATCAATCGTGGCTGAGGAACTGGAACTCGAGCTTTTTGTTCTTGATTCTATCGTGGAGCTGATGCTAGTGGTTTGACCACAAAAGCGCAAAAGCATCGTATGTAGGGTTCATTTTAGTCCAATTTGCAATAAGTTTTTCCGGTTCTTCTAATTTGCGCTTTCTCTGTAAATGCGGCTGTAAACGTTCTAACGGTAGATTATCTTCTTCATCACTATCTTCTACAATGTAATGTGGAAGTACTTCCGTGAAGCCAGCAACATCCTTTACCGTAGGAGTACCAGTATCTTCATCATTGATAACTTCCCCATCCGTGAGTTCGTCAACTTCAGGAGGCAACGCTAGTATATCTGCGTCAATTTGTTCTGATTATAGATAGTCAACAGCATCTTCCCAGTTTTTAAAAACATTTTTATTTCGATCCATTGCAATAATTCTAAAAAAAAAGAACAAATATTTTAGAACATTTTTATAACTATTTAAAAATTTTATACCTGGAAAGCCCAGTGATCTATTGATAGATCGCTAATTTTTCTGAAGTATAAAAAAATTTATTTAAAATTTTGTCAATATTACTTCATGGTAGTCTTTATTTGTTATTTTTACAACTAAATAAGAAAAAGAATTTACCTACCTGCAAGCAAATCAAAGATATACCACAAAATAGCTAGGGGCGCACAAGAACTAAAAATAGCAGAAATAAATAGCTGCACTACTCAATTCAACAAGTCTGTATAAACTAATCACAAAGATTTGTTATTAAAAGGTGGTCCTAACTGATAATAAAACTGGGTATGTATTCGTTTGATGCATCGTAGACGGCAGAACGACGTGATTTGTAAAGTGATCTATAAATAGGACGCTGGGCGCTAATGGGTTAATATGTTCCAAAATCCGTATCAGCTCTTCGTTGCTGTCTGTCCAGATAATAAAGGTATCATCAACATAATATCTAAGCCAAAGTTTAGGTTTAATCTTGGCAGTGTTAATAGCGTGTGAGTCAAATCATTCCATGTACAGGTTGGCCCCCACCAGAGAAAGAGAGAGAGAGAGAGAGAGATGAACTCATTGAAAGATTGTCCTTGTTTACCTACCTTGTTTAACGTTAAACTGTAGGTAATTGTAGTCCACATATGGGTACCTATTTGACCGATTTTTGGATAAAACGAAGTAGTAACGGAATGTTAATCAAACAATTTATGTTATTATTGGGTTCGAATGGGCTGATGTTGGTACCCGAAGACGAAACGTTGAAATCCATATCTGATAGCGGCATGTTATAAAAAATACAAAGCTGTAATAAAAATTGGTATTTTGTCAATTCTGTAAACTAAGCTAGAAAAAAAAATAAAAATCAAAACGAGAATTTTCTGTTTTTTCCGAATATCTTCGTAAGTATGTACCTACTAGGAATTTTTCGACGGCATAAAGTGCGCAACTTTTCCCTTTGCGGTTTTTTTTCTGTTTACGAAATGACTGTCGAATTTTTAATAACCTGCAAAATAATTAAATTGCAATATAAAAATATTTATATTTTTGTCGTTTAAGATAAAACTTTAAAAAGCAATTCCAGTAAACCAGCGGCACTTCCAGTAAGCAACACGATTTATCCCGAATAAAATCTGTTTTATTCTAATACGTATGTATGCAGCTTCGCACTTTTATGAGCTGGGTTAACAACTATATAACAAATAACGTAAACGTGATAGTAATATTAAAGACCCAGGGTGATTCCAGCTTCGAAGTGTAATTTTATCCAGCTTTAAAGCGGAATATTTAAATAGCTATTCCATTTTTTTTATAAATCTGTTCAGAAGAATAGAAGAAAATTACAATACCTTTATATTTATTAACTTATAAAAATTGCACATATTATGGGTAAGGGATTTGTTTTACATCGCCTCATATACAGGGTGTCCCAAAAGTAATGGGACACAGAGCAACAGCAGACTCCCTAAGGCGAAATAATGCGATTTACTTAAACTTGCCTTATCCCAAAATTGATAACAACCATACAGGGTATCAAAGTTTTAATTTTGTTTTCGTTTTTTTGGGATTATTTCTTAACGAAACGACATAGCAGCACAAAATTAAGGATTTTGGGTTTTTTTGAGGTGAGGAATTCAAAATTATCCATAGTTTTTATGTAACCAGTAGAGGGCGCTGCCTACGGCATGGCACTCCTTTTATCTGGCATAACTTTGTTTAGGATTCTTATATTAATCCGACTATTAAAAAAATAAGTTACTTTACTTCTTTTGTATCAAAAACGTATAACTTATTAAAGTCGCTAGGAGCAACCATTTTCGAGATAATCGCATTTTTAATGCAAGAATCCTAAAATATTTAAAATAATTGTGTATTCGTATTAGTATTATTTATCACAGCTAGCCTTGATTAAAAACAACGACGTTTCTAAGGCAACAACATATTACATAAAGTATCATCTGTCAAAGTTATTAATTTTCTTCGTACAATACCTACGTAGATGTTATAAGTTTTTTAGGGATGCCTCGACATATTTTATTTTCCAATGCGGAAATGCGTAATATGCTTTGTATTTATGCACAAGAAAATTTTAACGGTCGGAGTGCAGGGTGCAGGTAAATGTATGGAAGTCAATGTTGGCCGTTTTGAACAATTATTGGTATCACGCCGTTACCATTTTTTTTCTATTTTGTTACTTTTAAATGTTATTAAACTAAGTATTAAATAAAAATATAATAAAAAGAATAAAAAACTCGCCCGTTGCCGCGCGTCAACCTGATAGCTTGTGGATCCGCAACTCCCAGCTGATGCGGCGTTGCCCGATGTCACTTCATGGCTTCTTTTTAAGGTGGTTGTGGTTATACATTTTATATAATGATTTTTGTAAATGATGCTCGATACTTCTAAGTGACGTTAGTTAAGTAACCCTCAAAACATTTTTTTTCTAAAGTTTTATTTAAATTCAATACTTAAAAATCACAACACAATATCAACTGAACTTGTAACAAAACTATCAGCTATATAGTTAATAAATACTCATAAAACTAATAAAACTATTCTATAAGGCAATAGTTGTACCACTAACTACTAAATAATAGGCATTATAACAAAATAATCGAAACAACAATACTGAATTAAACCTATTGGTAACCATATACAGCATTTTCTTCATCTGGAGCACGTTGTGGGGCTCTTTGTTGAGCTACCTGAAAATTTTAATAATATAATATTACTCTCCTTATTTTACAGTATGTAATAAAACAATTCTTAGGCTATTGAATATGTCTTTGAGTAAGCAGGTTAAGCCGATCCCTTTTTAGCTTTTTCAAAATAACTCGAAAACCAAGCAAAATTCGGGATTTGTACAAGAATACTTTTTTGGAGCAAATCATATTTCCTAATAAAAGATAAATAATAAAAATATTTTTTTTAAATTTTAAGTAATAGAAATAATCGACGTTTGTAAGTAATTCCTGTAGAGACGAAAAATAATTTTGTAACGTTTAATACGAGAATGTAAACGATATTTTTTTTTACTTTAGAATAAGTTATATTATAAAAATGTTGCTTACTTGAATGTACTGTGGCCTATGTCTAGCTTGCTGCTGTTGTTGTTGCTGTTGTTGCTGTTGTTGCTGTTGCTGTTGCTGATGCTGCTGACTCTGCCTGGGTAACGTCTGGTAGTAAGGAACTGGTTTGGGAATTTTGATTTTAATGTCCGTGGGTTCTCTACTGACCTGAAACAAATAAATTATATATTTTATGGAAGTAATCTATTATCTCAAAGTGTAGCTGTTGAGAAATAGGGAAAAAAACCCACACTCGTCTCCACAAATATAATAAAAATGTCGAATTAATGTGGTGTACATGTTTCGGTACTAGAGAATACCATCATCAGCACCGAAGGGCAAAAGAGCCACTTATACTAGGAATGTTAAAAAATTTTATAAACATTAATTTGACTTTTTTTTTAATAATATATTTGTAGAGACGACTGTCGGTTTTTTTCCTTATAATAAATTATCTGTTTATATAAATTTTATGTTGTATTAAAGTCAATACATCTCACAGATTTTTGCCCCTTTATTATCAATAAAGTAAACTTTATCTCGGGTTTTAAATTTTTTTAAAAGTAACAATTTTTTTTTTTAATTTAGTCTTCAAGTTGTATTTTTAAAATAATATGCTATTTATTTATCTGTTTAGCGCAACGACTTTTTAACACGCTTCTATTAGCTTCACCTGTATGTTTGTATGTATGTATGTATGTATGTATGTATGTATGTATGTATGTATGTATGTATGTATGTATGTATGTATGTATGTATGTATGTATGTATGTATGTATGTATGTATGTATGTATGTATGTATGTATGTATGTATGTATGTATGTATGTATGTATGTATGTATGTATGTATGTATGTATGTATGTATGTATGTATGTATGTATGTATGTATGTATGTATGTATGTATGTATGTATGTATGTATGTATGTATGTATGTATGTATGTATGTATGTATGTATGTATGTATGTATGTATGTATGTATGTATGTATGTATGTATGTATGTATGTATGTATGTATGTATGTATGTATGTATGTATGTATGTATGTATGTATGTATGTATGTATGTATGTATGTATGTATGTATGTATGTATGTATGTATGTATGTATGTATGTATGTATGTATGTATGTATGTATGTATGTATGTATGTATGTATGTATGTATGTATGTATGTATGTATGTATGTATGTATGTATGTATGTATGTATGTATGTATGTATGTATGTATGTATGTATGTATGTATGTATGTATGTATGTATGTATGTATGTATGTATGTATGTATGTATGTATGTATGTATGTATGTATGTATGTATGTATGTATGTATGTATGTATGTATGTATGTATGTATGTATGTATGTATGTATGTATGTATGTATGTATGTATGTATGTATGTATGTATGTATGTATGTATGTATGTATGTATGTATGTATGTATGTATGTATGTATGTATGTATGTATGTATGTATGTATGTATGTATGTATGTATGTATGTATGTATGTATGTATGTATGTATGTATGTATGTATGTATGTATGTATGTATGTATGTATGTATGTATGTATGTATGTATGTATGTATGTATGTATGTATGTATGTATGTATGTATGTATGTATGTATGTATGTATGTATGTATGTATGTATGTATGTATGTATGTATGTATGTATGTATGTATGTATGTATGTATGTATGTATGTATGTATGTATGTATGTATGTATGTATGTATGTATGTATGTATGTATGTATGTATGTATGTATGTATGTATGTATGTATGTATGTATGTATGTATGTATGTATGTATGTATGTATGTATGTATGTATGTATGTATGTATGTATGTATGTATGTTTGTTTGTTTGTTTGTTTGTTTGTTTGTTTGTAACCAACTTCTTTGAACCCGATTTTGACCCACTTTAAACGGTCAGATTTAATTTAAATTTTATAGACTTATCTAGAACCGTTGACAATACAATAATCTACACGCAAAAAATTCTCCTGTTAAATTTTGACAGCTGTCAGGTATAAAACGAAGAAGCGATTTTGACGAAACAAATTATGGGGTCGTATAGTATTCGATGCTGAGACTACGGGAAAAATAAGCAAAAAATTATCCTGTCAAAATGTGACAGCTGTCAATATATCAAATCGTTTAAAAAATGATATTACTCTTTTCAAAATTTGACACCTGTTAATATTTCAGAATTATTACAATAACCGTCAGTAATGAAACAAACGTGGGATCGTATAGATATTATCGCTAAGAATAGAGAAAATTTTTTAAAAAAATTCTACCCGTCAAAATAAAGTTTTGACAAATTTTTTTTAAAATTGAAAATTTTTGTCGTTTGTTCGGGTTTGTTCGGGTTTGTATGTATGTTTGTTTGTAACCGACTTCTTTGCCGAATTTGACCCACTTTAAACGGTCAAATTTAATTTAAATTTTGTAGACTTATCTAGAACTGCTGACAATACAATAATCTACTAATCTAGCTCAATCTACTCAAAAAAATTTTTTTTCTTAACAATAACTCAAACTAAAAAATGAAAAATACCTAAGTATAGTTTAAAAAAACTAAGAAACACTCTTTAATAATTAATCAAACTAAAAAGCGGAAAATAAATATAGTGTAAAATAATTCTTGAAATTCTTAATATAGGCAGAAAATAATAATGAACGATAAACATTAGTATTATAGTGAAAAAGCGTGGGGCGCTTTGTGCTATATTTTTCGTATTTCGAGCACCTTACGCTTTTTTCACAATAATACTAATGTTTATCGTTCATTATTATTTTCTGCCTATATTAAGATTTTCAAGAATTATTTTATACTATATTTATTTTCCGCTTTTTAGTTTGATTAATTATTAAAGCGTGTTTTTTAGTTCTTTTAAACTATATTTATTGGTCTCCTTTGTCTTTTGTAATAATATTTTTTGTATAGTGTCGATAACATCGAAGTTGTAACCCAGTAATTCACCTGTATTTACAACAAAGTCACCCTATAGCGTAGCGATGATCACTTTATTATTTTAACCTCCCCAATGAATACTATAATAACGTTACATCATAGTATTATGTACCAACACTGCCACAAGTCACAAGTCGACTATAAATTAGACTGATGGCATAGTTATTAATGAAATAAATGTGACGTTATCCTACAAATCATTTATTCAAACCTACAACAATCAAAATACGATATCACATACTAGAATACATACAGTGTGTATCAGCCAAATGGAATAAATTCGATAATAAATACATGGGGACTTATCCGAAAAAACGCTCGGTCACGTCGATTGGTATTTCTAGTTGCGCATTTTTTCCAATAAAAACTTTTTATACAGGGTGTGTCATGTAACAGTGGCCAATACCAACTTTCTTATTTTAAATATAACACCCTGTATATTATTTAATTTTTTTTTTTAATTTCTCAAGTACCAGTACCTATCTTTAACTGTTTCGGAAATATTAAGTGTTTTGAAATTTATTGCAAAAATTACACTCAAAAACTAATAAGTATTTCTTCGCGAACGTCTTGGCAACATCCTAATCTTAACTAGAAATTTCTTCTAATGTTACTGAACATCTCAGGCGTGACCGATCTAATCGCTTGCGTTATTCGTCTTCTTAAGTCAGCTAAGTCGCGGGGTTTAGTTTGGTATACAATATTTTTGACAGAAGCCCATAAGCAGAAGTCTAATGACCTCAGATCAGGGGATCATGCTGGCTCTTTCATCGATTCACGCCTCCCTATCCGCCGATTTGGACTTGGACCGACTTAGTTAAGGTAGTGCCGGACATTGATTTGGTGCTCCATCTTGCTGAAACCATATCATATTTGCTGGAAGTTGTGGGTTGACTGGATCAGGATATAAGTTTGGCGGGACATTATTTTGGAACAGGGCTATTTAGCAGGTATTATCGCCATTTAAATTGCCATTAATAAAAAAGGGACCTATGATATGATCTCCAACTATTCCTTCCCAAACATTAACCTTTTCAGGATGTTGCGTAAGTATGTTCTTCTCTAATCCACTGAGGATTTTTCCTAGACGTACCAATAGCGGCAATTCTAACGATTAGCATGAACGTGAAGTTACTGGTTACATATACTGTGGTACCAAGACAAAAAAAAATTATAAACGACATTTTTGTGGCTAATATAAAAAATTCCTTTACACAATAATGTCAGGAAAACTGCAGTAGTCGCTTTAACTGTAATGCCTACACTAAGTGCATCCTCTATACATCAAAATCGAATAAAGCACCAATGCGGAAAATGTTTTTAAAATACAAAAGAGCTGTTAGTTCAAATTTCGGTCTACCGCAAAAGCTTTTATATTGAGAATTTTATTCCTCGACTTTTCGGGAATATGTAAAATATGACATATGATATTTTATAGTTTGTGGATAAACAGAATAAATGTATTGCTGCATGCACTGTTGTAAATATTTATTATTTGCCTTTATATTGAGACTCGATTGACGAATATATAGGTTTGTCTAAACGAAACAAAGTTTCGCGTTTATGGTTTATATGTATCGAAATAAGAGGATTTTTAAAATCAATGATTTTTAAAGGAAGAAGAATTACCGATACATATACTAAATAACAAACTAAGCATGCAGTTATTGTTATTATTATTATTATTATTATGGTTAGGATAATAACATATTTTTCTTATGACAACCTATTAATTACTTCAAATGCAGTTAGTTCAAATTTCCTTTTTCATATTATACTTCCTAATTTCTAATAGTAATTCTCTTGCATTTGGTACTTAACACTTTAAGTGCGGAAAGCGCACTTGTGCGTCCAATCCCCCCTTCTCTGGTGGCGGCGAACGCACATGTGTGCTCTCCTGTATATATTATATATATATACGTATTATAAAGATTTTATTTCAAATTAGGTAGTTTTTTTGTCATACAAAATTATAATAATAATCGAATGAATGAGAATAGGCGGAAAGGGCTCATGCGCGTCTTTAAAAAAAATTAGGAGAAATTTTTGTTTTTTCTTTTTTCATTTTTAAAGTCTCCGCCCAGACGTATTGCTTGCTTGTTCAGCCCGCAGCGAAAGGGTTAAGAAAGCCGTGCAAAAAAATTAACATTTCAAGTAAGTCATATTTTATTAGTAGTGTTATACTTTAAAGTCGTTTTATAACCGAAATTGATATCTCGGGACAATTTTGGTAGACACCAGCATAAATATCTTAGTTCAAACTTTATATATTTGAATAACTCAAAAATTCCAATTTTATCTCATTATCTTTTTAATTTGGGACACCCGGTTGATACTTCATGGTAGTTTATTATTATTTTTTTCAAGAAATAATCGAAATGAGTTCATTCAATAAAAAACAAAATATGTAACCTATCATTATTTCTTCAATTTGTATCCAAAACAGCTGTATTCTTTCATTACTGTCACGACAGTAACTGTTATAAAATCTGTTCAATGACCGCTGACCGTTACGTCACGACTAGTGCTTATCTTTCTAATATTCGTGAACAAATGGCATAGTAGATTTGCGTCAATAATGCATGTCGTATAATTTTACCAGTCAAAAAAGTTTTATTGTAGTTTTTGACAGTGACATTTTTAATTAAGATTATTTCAAAAGTGTCACGGTATTGGGAAAAAGAACAAGCATTAATTTTAAAATTATTTGCTTATTTTCAAAAAAAAAGTGATGCCGGAAAGACTCTTTTACCTTTTCGCAGTTCGTAAACTTATTTACGTATTTGCGAACAGGTCATCCCAAAAGTTCCAACCCTGTTTTCTGGGATATTTAAGAAATAATCCATTTGCAACTGCAAGAGATGCTGTTATTGCTACAGCATTTCCTGCCTCCCAACCTACCGCCATGCCAGCAGGAGAGTTAAGGGATCGAAATTGAAATGTCGCCCAGCTGCGAGAAAAAATATCAGCGACAATTCAGGATTATTCTTGTTTTAAATTATATATACCGCAATCCTCAATTTTGGAACAACGTCACTTTTACTGATAAAAAGACGCTCCAGTCGACTTATAACGGACAAATTCTTGTGTACCGTCCAAACAATACCAGGTTTGAAGAGCGATATACTAACCCCGTCACTTCAAAATATGGGCGTTTATCTGTAAATGTATGGGGCTGGATAAAAGTGTTCATGGACCTGGTGTTTGCTGGCGAATAGAATGAGGATTTAATGCCGGAAATTACATTAACATTTTTGAAAACATACTGTTATCATCTGCTGAGCAAATATATCCCCATAATAATTTCATATTTCAACAAGATAATTATTGTCCAGTCCACACTGCCAATGTTGTAACCCACTGATTTCAAACCCATAATGTGGAAGTGCTGCCTTGAGTCGCTTATAGTCCCGATATCAATCCAATTGAAAATATTTTGGATATAATCGTAAAGAAAATATATAATCGAAATTTTAGACCACAAAATTCAGAAGATTCATGGGAAATAATTCATGCGTGCTGAGAAGAGCTTGATCCAAATATTGTTTCAAATATAATTCAGTCAATTCCGAATAGACTGGCTCAAGTAATAGAAAAACAGGGATATCTGACCAAATATTAGATTTTATTTATTCTTGTTAAACGTATTATGTTTCTATTGTAATTTTTATAAAACTAAGATATAATATAAAACAAACAAATTAAGTTTTGTTATTCTGTTGAACTAACGCCCAACGCCAATGCTTTGCATTTTCAATAACGTTTAACATGCGATAAGCCGGTTTTACGCAAATATGGTTAAGATTTCCTCCCATTCAAAGTGTACGCTTTTTTTATGAATACAACTGTACCGTAGCCGTTGCACGAGCGAAGCTGCAGGTACACGCTCGTATCGCTATCAAGTAAGTTACAGAATCCCACCATTTAATCGAAGCTATTATAGGAAGGTACCAATGTTAAAGTACGCGATATTTGCACCCTAAAATAAGGCCCTATTAGTCGAAGCACTGCTGCGTTTTGGTTACCTTAATATTCATTAGTTCTCAGTTAACTATAAATTATATCTTCTAATTAATAGGATGAATGCAACGTTATCTTGCGGCTCGGTTTACACGGTCCTACAACAATCAAGATGTAATATTTAGTTGCACTGTATGTTACGTGTATTGAATGCATTCAGTGGAATTGTTCGAGCAAACCAAATTTAATTACGACGAGGCACAGTTTAACTATTAGATGTTGGAGGTTTGAACTCTAAAGGATAATTAATTTGTTTTAGTAAACATAATTATTATAGGCCCTACTTCAGAAGATTGCTCAATTATAAGGTCAATCTATCACTACTTGCCAACGAGGCATAAGAATTTCGTTTTAGTGCAGTAAAAATAAATTATGACCTGGGCAAAATTGCAACACAAAAGATTCTTTTTGCATTCTATTGTAAAAAGTGTCTATTTTAACATATTCAAAATCCCCATTAATCCTGGCCCCGGAAATCAGTCACAATCCAAGATGGCGGCTGAATTTTGTATTTTTAATTACAAAATTTACAACTTTATTTTAATAAGGTGTAACTTGGCAAAAATGTTTAAAATACAAAGATAAAAATAGGTAAGATTGAATCACTCAAATTGCCTATTATACATTAGAGAAAACGTTATTACATATTAGACTTACAAGAAAAAAAACATTATTTCAATGAACAAAAATTAAAATGATTTGGCTGTTTTATTACAATTCATCATAATCATCATCTGTACTTTCCATTTCTTTATCTTCTATTCGCTGAGGGCTATTTTCTTAATTTGTTTTTTGACACTGACCACATAAACTGGTACATGCCAAACCATTCTTTCGTCAACTATATTTCATGGCACCAAAGCCGGTTTTGCAGTTACATCTTACTATGTGTAATATAGTTTCAGGTGCTGGTGGCAAATCCATTGTTTTCGGTACATACATATTGTCATGTATACTCCATCCCCAGTCTGTTGGGTTCAAGACTTCTTGCATTTGTTTCCATATACAAATTTGCAAATATGCACGGAAGCTATGGTACTTGACAGCTGATTCCGTTGGGGGAAGGTTCTGTGATTGAACGAATCATTTTTCCTTCGATACTTTATCAATAATAGTTCTATACCAAAGTGTATTTAGTGTATTATCTGGATTTCCACCAAAAATACACACCATTATCTTCTTTCCAAATTCTTCAACCTGACTGGGATTAAGGTTTGTTGTGCTGAACGATAGTGCAAGTTCATGAAAGAATTGATCTTCAACAAGACGTTTCAAAACTGATTGCTTTCCAATATGGAATATTCTGGAGGTGCTGTCACATCATGTATTCATCAAGCGAATGTATAAAGGATAGACTGTTCGCTAAGTCATTTCCGAGCGAATATCTAATGGCATTGATATTATAAATGTTATTCTGTTTGAAAGAGTTTTTATCACTTTTGAAAAACAGCTTGTGGTATGCTTGATTACACCAATAAATTAGGAATACCAATAAGTCAGTGTCTTATTCTCCTATCACTGTTGTATTTTTCATTTTTGAAGAACCATGTTGTCGTATTTCTTCAGCGATTGGATTAATTATTTTTTGCTGGTTTTCCTTATTCGTGAGAAACATTTCCTTACTTCCTGTTAATGTCATATCTGGTGTGAAGTTCACGGCGGGGAAAATTCTATTTGCTCGGCGATTATGGGTCATGTCTTTTATTGTATTTTCTGATGTATAACCATCAAAAACGACAGTTGCTTGCCCATAATTAGCCCACAAACGACGCATAACTTCTTACTATATCCCTGAACGTACGGTCATTATACTATGGCAGGGATGCAGTACACATTTTGGCCTTATAAATATAAAGTTATAAATTTTGTAATTAAAAATACAATATTCAGCCGCCATCTTGGATTTTGACTGATTTCCGGGGCCAGGATTAATGGGGATTTTGAATATGTTAAAATAGATACTTTACACAATATAGACTGCAAAAAGAATCATTTGTGGTGCAATTTTGCCCAGGTCAAGGGAATTTTTACACCATATTGACTGCACTATTTTTCTTTCCGGTTAGTGGACTGATCATTACAAAGTTCGTTAAATTGTTCTTTTAACACTTTAATTAGAGGTCCGTTATTCGGAAAAAAATCACAGATTTTAATGCGATTTGGAGTGTTTGAAAGATTGTTTCTTGCAGATTAGTAGTATGGAACGCCCAAAAAGCAACCAATGCACTTTAATATTATACTTACAGGGTGGAAAGGAGAGCCGTGCCAAAATTGAAAACTTTAACTTGAAGAAATAGTCCATACCTTAAGTGTAGTGTATGTTTAAAAGGGAAAGAAATAAGGCACTTTAATTCTTCCTCCACTGGTATATTAAAATAGGTTTTACTGAAGGGTAAATCCTCTACATGTTTTGAATGTATATACATTCATCATCAGGAGAATGGAATAAGGAATATAAGAAATACAATAGGTGCTAACAGTCCAAACTGAGCTACAGGATGATGGTAAAAGCAAGAAAAGTATTTGGGTAAAACCGTCCAACGTAATGATAGACTTAACGAGACGCCATTCGTGAAGTATTGGTAGAAACTAAGTTATAAAGTTATCATAGCAGTAAGCAATGTGTCATATTAGTGAGACAGCACCCTAAGTGTGTGAATTCGAAAGTCGGCTCTGTGAAGTAGCAGCTGTTTTTGAAAGGAGATGAAAGAAAAGTGAAAGTAAAGAGGTTAGGTTTTATCGGACAAAATAAAATAATCGTGTTTAAAGTTTCTGCTTAGTGATTTTTAACCATGAAAACGAAACAATTGTGCTTACTTAATGTTATACATAATATTACACCATATACCTTTTCTAAAAATGCATTTTACTCAGGAGCAAATAGGCCTAAGTGCTCTGGTTTACAATATAGCATGAACACATATTTATAAGGTTACCTACTTACTTTGCTTTCCACGTTATTCTTTGAATAAAATGTACCTAGTTCTGTAAAATGTAGTGAGTTGGTAATATAATAAAGATAGGTATATAAGATTAACGTGAAACGTGACGGTATTAAATAAACTTAAAAGTTGGCCGAAGCCCTAACGTGAACTTTATAATAAAAAGTGATGATATCAGGACGTCACAAACACATCAAACCTGAGCAGTTTAAGGCGACTGGAAGATATTAAATCAGATCAGACATCTCAGGCCTGGGGGACTGCAACTGCTGCATTGATGAACTATCGTAATGTGGTGGCCTTCTATGTGACTACTCTTAATAGCTGACTGGGATCCAGAGCATGTAGTAGTCAACTGTCCGACTGAAGGAGTTGCCCATGGGAGACAAGAAGTTTTTCCTTTTATAATAAAAACTTCTACCATTCCAATTTTAAGCATTCAAGATCATTTTGCATTTGGGTGAGAACAAAAAATGCAAGTATTGACATGAACCAAAACCCAAAATGCAAAGAATATTTGCCGCTTAATGAAAACTGATATTTTAAAGTACTTTTGCTTCTTAATTATTCCACAGGGTGTTTTGACGCTAGGCAAAAAAAAACTTTTCGATTATCCTTGTATATTGTCAAAAAACCAATTTCTCTTAAAATTTGTATAAGCATGTTAAAACTTGTAAATGTATCTACAATAGCTCTCTAAAAAATTACTTAAATCGGAGTAAAAATAAAAGAATTATAAATGCCTAAAGGTAATCCAAATTTTATTACGCCAGTTTTTTTTGCACGGGAGTGTATAATAGGTCTTTTCTTAAGAGCGTTGCATTTCAAGAAATTCAGACCTAGAAATCTGTTTACCAATACAATCATAGTATATACACAATACATCTATAGCCCTTCTTCCATAGCCCTTCTTCCACCCCCTAGGGGCAAATTTTTGTGTCTAAACACAATATGATGCAAGTGAAGAATTTGCTTGAATTTTTTACCTTTTTCTCTAGCTGTTGCGTTGGTAACTTACCCCCTCCATTCCTACCTCCCTAAAGGCAAAACGTCATACTTGGTTATTTTAATAGAGTAAGCCTAGAACCAATTTGCAGCAGTACCTATAGCTTATAGGACAGTTATAGGTACCCCCCTTAAAATAGGCTATTTTTACACCTCCAATTGAAAACAAATTTAAATATCACTTTTATTACCTACCAACTAAACTGCTGCAAATAATTATCGTTAAAAGAGCATTTTTTAATCAAATTTGATACCGTGTAATTCCTGATATACTGAACGCATTTCAAAAAGCTGGTCACATTTCGAAAGGTATTTTCATCCTCTATTGAATCATTCTTAACAACTTCTTAGATTTTGACCGGGGGCTATAATATAGGGTAAAACAAAATGTCGTGCATTTTGAAAAAAATTTCACTTGCTCCCCATTTTGCAGGAAGACCATGCTGATATTTTTTGAACCTAACATTTCATAGATATTGATCATAACTTGGGACCTTTTTGGAATTTTGCAAATATCTACTGTGGTTTTCAAAAAAAATAATTTTTTCGAAATTTTTTTTTTTTTAATTTTATGTTTCTACACCAATAGTCGACGACAATGCTCGCCCTCATGGAGCAAGAATCGTGAACGAATTTCTTAGGGAAAACAATATCACGCGTATGATTTGGCCTGCTAGGTCGCCTGATATGAATCCTATAGAGCATGTGTGGAGTAACCTTAAGTTACATTTGAATCGGGAAGGGAATGAATTTCAAAATTTGCAAGAATTGGTGAATGCGATTTTGTGTGAATGGGAAGGTATTCCCCAAAACATGATTACAGTATTAGTGGATTCTATGCCCGAGAGAGTAAGAGACGTCCTTCTAAATAGAGGCGGTCCAACAAGGTTTTAAATGTTCATCCGCCGAATATTTTTGTTTGAAGCACTCCAGATTATTTTTTTTTAACATGAATCATTATAATGAACATAGAACTGATTTTATTCTTGATTTAAGTTCCGAAATAAAACTATTGTAGATATATACTCGCAGGGTGAGTTCTTTATTTGAGGAGGATAGGGATAGAAGTTAGCAAAGATAATCTGATTAATGATGCACTTCCACTTTACAAAATCGAGCAAACTGGTGTAGAAAAAAATTAAATTTTCGAAAAAATTGTTTTTTTCGCAAACGACAGTAGATATTCGCAAAATCCCAAAAAGGTCCCGAGGTATGATCAATATCTATGAAATGTTAGGTTTACAAAATATCAGCATGTTCTTCCTGCAAAATGGGGAGCAAGAGATTTTTTTTTCAAAATGCACCACATTTTGTTCTACCCTATATTATAGCCCCCGGTCAAAATCTAAGAAGTTGTTACGAATGATTCAATAGAGGATGAAAATATCTTTCGAAATGTGATCAGCTTTTTGAAATGCGTTCAGTGTATCAGGAATTACACGCTATCAAATTTGACTAAAAAATGCTCTTTTAACGATAATTATGTGCCGCAGTTTATTGAAATTAAAAATTATTGCAAAAAAAGTTGATTTTTTCCTTTTTGCATCTTCTCAAAATTCTGCACGTTCTTTTTATTGGGAATTTAAACGAAGAAACACATGCAATATAAACACTACAACTACAATTTACCTCAGCTTTGAAACCTTCAATGGGGTCGGCAGTGTATTTAACGGTTCTGATATAACCGTCTGCATCTACCACAGAGTAGCTTCCAGTGATCTTCTTGCCATCTTTTTCTTCCTTACGCGTTTGATAGTTTGTATATTGATCGTCCTTTACATCAAAGCCAAATTGATAGGACGGATTGGGCTATAGGGAAGGAAAATTTAGTTTATTAAGAGAAACTTTAACAAACCAATTCAATTACACTGAACTGAATAGTTGACAAATTATTATACTCTTCATTACACATTGTCTTGTCTACAATAAAATAAATAACTTGAACTTCTATTAACGAAATATTTACCCCATAAAACGTAATTATGTATTATTGCGAAATACTCGATTCCCGAATACTCTAATCCTTTCTCTAATGCCTTTGTTTCAATAGTTTAAATAGACATTATATTTGGATTAAAATAATAATATTTCATTCGTACATATCCGCAATGACAATATTAAGCATCGCAAATCCGATGTATAAAACTTGTAGTTTACTAATTTTCGTCATATATATACTTATTTATTAGAGTTATATTTTGTACCGTGCTAGCAAAAATTATTTGCATCAAAGAGGGCCTTGCATCTAAGGACGTAATGCTTAGCTGTAGAGCTTAATACCTGTTGGGTGTCAGTAACTACCTGAATTAACAATTAATCATTTATTCCGTCATCTTTAACAGTCGTTACAAGAAATTTGATTCTTCGCTAATTTTTCCAATTACTTGAACAATTCACACAATGGGCTTTACGGAACAGCACAAAACGTTCATGGTTGAAGCGTATTTTCGAAACGGGGTTAGAGTAAATGGTGAGTGGCAATACAATCCGGGTTTGTGCATGGACGATTTTCACGAATATTTTCCTAACGTTGCTTTTATTGCTGGGGATTTTTATCATTGCCTGAAAAGAACCGTGGCTGTTTTTAGGGAAACAGGTTATATACAACACAAAAAAGGAGCAGGAAGACCATCTGTAAGAACAGAAGAACTTGTTGCAAACGTTCGTCAAATAATGCAAATACGCCAACAAATTGTATTGTAAGACGCTTGTCCCAAGAAGTGGGAAGATCTTATGGAACATGCAGGACTATTCTTAAGAAGCAGCTAAATTTATTTTCTTATAAATTACAAGTGTTCCAAGAAATACAAGCCGCTGATTTTAAAAGGCGCAGAAATTACTCTCAATGGTTTACCCAAAATTTATTGGAAAGAAATGATTTATTTCATATGGCATTTTTTTCGGATGAAGCCTGGTTCCACCTCCCCGGTTAAGTGAATTCTCAGAATACACGCATGTGGTGTAGTGAAAATACCCATTTTTTTAGAGAGTTCATAAAATTGGTGTCTGGTTAGCTATTTCCCGAAGAAAAATTGTTGGTCTTTTTGTTCCATGACACAGTTACAGCACAGAGTTATAGAGATAATATTTTGAATCCATTTGTGGAGCAATTACTTGATGACGAACTACGTTTTAGATATTTTCAACAGGACGGTGCAACCGCCCATACAGCCGCCGAAACTATTAACTACTTACGCAATTTTTTCGACGACAGATTGATTAGTATTCGATCAGACATTGAATTTCCACCTAGATCACCTTGTTTAACGGTTAAGGATTACTTCGTTTTTCCTCATTTAAAGAACACTATTTTTAAAACACCAGCTGCAAATTTAGAACAATTACAAGAAAGGATTATCTAAGAATGTGGTAACATTTCTCCCGAGATGCTGGTCAACACTTTCGAAAATATGAAGAGACGTGTGAATTTATGCTTGGAGCATGGCGGTGGCCAATTTCAGCAATTTATCTAATTAGTTTTCTTTTTCTTTCTGTATATTCTTACTTTGTTAATTTTGTAAATAACAAAAATAAATTTGTATTTGTCTACTTATTTTATTACTCATTAGTTTGGCATATCATGTCATAATATGAATTTGACAAAATGATAACCTAGATTTGGTTATATATATCGTTCCCATATCATTGCGATCTAAACCAAGCCCTACGGTTTTTAATCCAAGCCCTCTTTGATGCAAATAATGTTTGCTCGCACGGTAGCTACGAACCAATTAAGCGGAAAGTAGTGCGCATGTTTCGCGTTTAATGCTGCGTTCCCATATTAAAATTTACGTTCGCGGCATAGTACAAATCCTCCAAAATGTCATGCGTTTTTAAATACAAACAGCAGAATTAGTTCTCAGTAAGCGCAAGGTTTAGCAACCCATTGTAGGTACCGTAAGAATATGAGCTTACAAGAGTATAAATAAATATATAACATTTTTATAACAACTAAGTTTTATAAAATGTTAGCGGACCCTGTATATAATTCAAAACTTTACGTACATAAAAGGTAAAGCGGAGTTGAAGCTTCAGCTTTGTCATATCAATTCAACTAAATCCGAAGCTGTTTAATTAATTTCTACTTTCGTCTACAACACAGATCTAATATTTCTTGTTCTGAAAGTGCAAAATGACCCTTTGGTTGTCGGAATTAAATTGTCCTCTAAAGTCAATCAAATTGTTTTAATATAATTTTAATAAAATAAGGTCCAGTTGTACCGAGTGTACAACTGAAAGGGGACGCTGATCAGGCTCTATATCCGGTTTAAAAAATATATTGATTTGAGGTTTTTACAGATAGGGGAGAACGGGTCACAGTAACCACACAAAAACACCCTAATTTTCAATCGAGAATTCTCACGTCAAAATATCTGCTTTTTAAAAAAAGTCGGAGGGCTTTTTGTTCGTTGAAATCTCTACTTTTTGATGGTGTTTAAAAATATATACATTACTATGGTAAATGTTCTCAAAAAATGCAAAGAAATGAAAAAAACTGGAATCAGAAATTTTTTTTTAGATTAATATGTACAATTTTGAGCTATTTATTACACGTATAAAAATCAGGTGTTTTGTTTTTGTATCATTTCAATTTTAAAATTACTTTTGGATATTGTATTTTGTGTACAATATTACACATATATGTTAAGTTAATAATTAAAGCCAATAAAGTCCAAATCTTGACAAAGCTGAATAAAACTCAAGATTTTTCACTAGTTAATAATGATTTTCACAGATAAGTATTTTAAAACTCCCTAATTTTTCTTTTGTTCTCCTCATTTTTCTGCCCACGACAGTACCTTTGCACTAACCCTTGACTTTTCAGTATGCTGAAGTATTTCTTGATTGTCGGTCTTTTGACTATTCAATTTTACACCTCTTGTACACCATTAAAAGCTCCATTACGGCTCAATCCCACTATTATTTTTTCTATTGCTAACAACATGAGCATTGTACCTTTCACTTTGTTTTCCTGATGATGAGTGTTCTTACACTCGAAACATGTCGATTTGAATTATTTTGAATTATTCTAGGTTCGCCTAGTTATTCTAATAAAAATTGTGGAGAAAGACTTTGTGCTTTTCTTTTTTCTATATGATTTAACTCCACTTTGAGTATGGACTACTTCTTCAAAATTACTGCACTAGATACATCTGGAAAATTTAAAGAACACACTGATTTTTGATGAATAAATGATCCGCAAGTTCATACACTGTTTTTAATTTTCAAATACTATCTCCAAGTCCCTTTCTGAGGCTTAAAATTTGACTAGGAAAGTCAATGGACAAGTCTTATGGTATATCGCTTATAAATTCCGCGCTTTCACGTATAATCCTTCTTCACTTAACGAAGTTAAATTCTCAGGATATCAAAATATAAAATTAATTATTATGAAATGAAATACCTACCTATGAAAAGCAAAGCTGGGAGCAAATTTAGAAAAGGAAGAGACATTGGGCAAGCGCATGAGATAATAAACCCTTAAATAAACATCATTGCTTCTAGACTGGTTCTGTTTTCATTAAAACTTTGGATCCAGCAAATGTTCTTAAATAGCCCATCTTTATTATCCTGTCCGATTTTAATTACTGTGTTTTTTTTTCGTGTAAACCCTAGAATAATCGTTTAAACCCTTGTGTAGATCGTAAACCGTATTGTTAACGTTTTATGTTCGACCGCATTCTTTGTAACAAAAAAAACACGCTACAGCAACAATATATCTGTCTTTTTTACTAAGGGACTGCCTAGATTTACGAGCCTTTGGGCTTTAAAACTTCCACTTGCTCTTAGAAACAAATGTTGTGAAATGGATGCCGACTTGATAGTATGACGAAATAAAATATTTTGTTTCGTCTTTGAGACCAACTACGAAGTGTTTTTGCATAATATAATATTGTTCACCGACTGCAGGATAGTTTCACAAGGTTTGTTAACCTATTTAAATTAACAGTTGCTAACGTCTGTTCAATGACCGCTGACCATTACGTCACGATTAGTGCTTATCTTTATAACATTCGTGAACTAGGTGAGATAGTAAATTTGCATCAATAATGAATGTTGTATCATTTTATCAGTCAAAAAAGTTTTTTTTTAAAACCGACCAGAAAATTTACACTTTCTGGACAATTTTTCGTCTAGAAAATAACGTTTTTCCGATCGCAAGACCGGAAAAGTGACATTAGAGACCGGAAAAATCTTTTCCGGACTCTAATGTCACTTTTCCGGTCTCTAATGTCACTTTCACCCTGTTTTTTGTTTTTCCAATCGCTCTTTGATAATACAAGATACCTTGATTTCGTTATTATGACAACAACATTTCGATGTATTGTCGAGTGACAGGTCGATGATTTTTAATTTTGTTTCTTATATCAAACTTGTTTCGCGTAGATTATAAAATATATCGAAGTGTCGTTCTTAAAAAAAATATTGTACGTCACGCAACCGAAAATTAGTGTTTTCCAGGTCTCTCCAAGCTTCCAGGACTCGCCTATGGCTCGCCCTGGAAATGCTTGTCTCGACCTGAAAAACACTACTTTCCGGTCTTGTAACGTAAATTACTATTTTCGGCAACCGTCCGGGAAGTACCCACTTCCCGGACGCTTTTCCTTTGAGAAAGTAGGTTTTCTCCGGCCTAGGCCGGGAAGAATCACATCAATATTAGCAATTGCGCGAATTTTAATATAAATAAGAATTAGAATGTTTCTGTTAGTAAGTACCTATTTTCTGTTCGAATTTCAATATTTAATACAATTTAGAATTAAAATGTTTGAAATTTTGTTCTATAAAGAAATATAATAAAGAAATGTGTCTCATTGATTTGTTATTCTACACGGTTGCCGAAAAAATAGTGTACGCAACACGTCCGAAAACAGTTTTTTTGGACTCGCAGACTTCCAGGACTCGCCTACTGCTCGTCCTAGAATTTTGCCGACTCGTCCAAAAAAAGAGTATTTTCCGGACTTGTAACGTAAATTACTATATTGTCATTTTTGACAGTGGCATTTTTAATCAACATTATTTCAATAATGTCACGGTTGTGAAAAAAAAAGAAGCATTAATTTAAAAATTATTTGATTATTTTCAAAGAGAAAGTGATGCCGGAAAGACTCTTTTACCCTTAATCGCAGTTTACGAGGTAAGTAGATATAATAAAGCAGGAATTGTGAAAACATAATTAATAAACATGAAAAATATATTGCAATATTTTTATAAATACCTATATCTATTTTAGAGAGTTTCTGATGCTTTGGGAGTTTCGTGTTCAACAATCCAACGGAAGAATAGAGAAAGATGTAGATTTTAGAAATCGTAAAAAGATAGCTATTTTGTCATCCCGTGGTCGACAACTTCACAAAATTTATGAACATACCATAAGACAGAGTATTTATGGAATTTATAGAAAGGTGACCACGTTAGCATTCGCTCAATACAACTAAACCTTAAAATCATTGATGGTGTTGAAATAACCAGTGGTTCATTAGCGGACTGCTTAAAAAAATTAAAATTTAAAAGGCGTTAATGTACTGTATCGAAGAGGCATTTTTTAACAGAGCAACCCCATTTCGCCCAAAGACGAGTAGAATTTTTAAGAGCATTTAAGAATAACGGAAACTCTCAATTTTCCTTATAACCTGTTTCTCTGGATAAAACCTGGATATACAGTAAAGGGGCTTTTAGGCGAAGTTGGCAAGATGATACTCTTCATAGAGATAAAAAAAGTCGTCAGAGGGTGTACGGTATATTATTTTTCCTACGACCACCTATGAAAATGAGAAATAAAGCACGCCTAACTTGGCTAGAAAGTCCTTTATATCACACGCATGTTGAAATATTTTTATTCAATACGTGTGTTGAAATATAAAACAGCTGATGGCCGACGAATTTTACAGAAAAACTATTTAAAAAATAACAAACTTACGGGACCCGCGGAACGAATTGGGGTGCTGGGTGGGGTAAAGTACACTAGGGCATTACTGCAAATAAAAAAAACCTTTTTTTTCATTATTTTTGGGAACCTAAGAGTATTTATGATAAAAATAATAATATTATATCAAAAAGGAAAAATATGTCAGGCAACCCACTAAACATGTCAACTGAGTTGAACCACAGAAAAAAAAGGGGCAGCTATAGAGCAGAAATATAATACCCAAGGAAATACCGATTTATAATTTTACAATTATCCCGGATAAAAGTATCTATACAATGTTTAAGGATATGGGACAAGTGAATGTGCTTTATGTAATTACATTTATTTTAGCAATATTCAAAACAAATCGAATATAGATAGAACTTTTATAATTAACAATCTATCGATATTTAACTCCATCTCTATCTTTCTATAATGTTGAGTTTATGTTTTAGTTTTGTGTTTTGTTGTTTTTGTATGTATATTTAGGTATATTATTATTTTATTGAAAGAATGCAAGCAGCTAAAAAATCAGAAACGAATTTATTCACTGTACATACTAATTAGATAGTTGGTATGATGTGCGTAAGCAAATAGGAGAAAAAGTTATTCTTTTTATTTAAATCTATAGGTAAGTTAAAATGTAAGTGGGCATTGTTTTTATTTTTTTCAACTCTAGAGTTGAAATAATTTTTTCAACTCTAGTGTTGAAAAAATGTGTTTTAACACAAGGGTGATACCTTCAAACTATTAAAAACAAATCAAACTCTTTTTGATTACTTTGTATGGTCGTAGGAAGAATTGTGTACATTACTCGTGTGAAAGTGATTTTCTCACACTCGAAGACTTTCCGCACTCGGCTAACGAATCGTGATAAATACTTCCTCGATTACGGAGTACCACTTTCAACACATGTTATGTAATATGCTGTACATGCTGGCTTAGAAAATGGATTTGTGAATAATGCAAGTTTGATATTCAAGTGTGACATGACCTCTGGTGATTATCATGATTCCATGAATAGTAAAAACTTTGACAAAAGAAGTTAATAAATCCTATGGTGCACGCTGTATATTTTAGGTGCGTGTTTTCTATTTTTTACCGAACTTTATCTGAGCACTGTATTTCACTGAAACCAATCAAATACCTACCTATATTGTTACCTATAAAATGGATTGGTAAAACTTTGTACCGTGATCTCACTGCCAACGTAAAATGTCGCCAACAATAATCTTCTTTTTACGGTAAGACTATCAAGATTTACGGGGTTGTAAAATTTTTATACCTCAGGTTTGTATTACTAGAAAATTGTTATCGACTCTACTCCGTTATAAGGTTAAAATACGACCGGGCTATTGGAAATAATGGAAATAATAGAAAGTTACTGGTGTTTGAAATGTGTCACATCACATTCTGAACGAGGTGAAAAAGACTTATATCTTTTTTTTTACCGTGCGAGCAAAAATTATTTGAATCAAAGAGGGCTTGGATTATAAAACGCAGAGCTTGGTTTGGATCACAATGATATGGGGACGATATATCCAACCAAATCTAGGTTAAAATTTTGTCGTATTATGATATAATATGCCAAACTAATGAGTAATAAAATAAGTAGACAAATACAAATTTATTTTTGTTGTTTACAAAATTAACAAAGTGAGAACATACAGAAAGAAAAAGAAAAATAATTACATAAATTGCTGAAATTGGCTACCGCCATGCTCCAAGCATAAATTGACATGTCTCTTCATATTTTCGAAAGTGTTGACCAGCATCTCTAAAGAAATATTACCACATTCTTGGCTAATCCTATTTTGTAAATAAAAGGGAAATAATACACACAGTCTGCTCCACTAGTTTTAATCAAAGGAAATCAAAAATTCTTAGACCGTACATGTTTCGAAGGCAAAAACCTTCATCATCAGCGGTATATAATAATTGGTTACATAAAGATAAACCCTGACATTGTTGGTGGTTGAGAAAAAAAACTAAAAGAAAAGAAAAAATATTTTTGAGAAGATTATTTGAGTGATTGAAACTTATTGTACTTTGATAATTTATAAAGGAGAAAATGAGTGAAAATGAGAGAATTTAAATGTGTGTAAAAACATTTCTTACCTATAGGGCAGAAAAAGAAAATTTTTAAATCATATTTTTACAAAAATAATTGAATGTAGTGAAAAAAATTAAACTTTTATTTTTTGATTCGTGCTTTCAAAAAATGCTTTTGAATGCAACCAGGCTTCATCCGAAAAAAATGTGAGGTCTAATAAATCATAAGTTTTAGGTAAACCACTGAGAGTAATACGTGCGTCTTTCAAAATCTTCGGGTTGTAACGACTGTCAAAAATGACGAAATAACTGATTAATTGTTAATTCAGGTAGTTACTGACACCCAACAGGTATTAAGCTCTACGGCTAAGCATTACGTCCTTAGATGCAAGGCCCTCTTTGATGCAAATAATTTTTGCTCGCACGGTAAGTGTTAATTTAGTGAAAAGCAAAGCCGTAGTTTTTTATTTCTTCTTGTGGATTTTCTTAATCAAAGTCCTTTTGTGACCGTCGGCGTCGCCGTCGCCCTGGATTTCATCATTTCTTAGGAAAAAGATAACAAAAAGGGTTATGTGATTGATTACGACCTTTAAGACGTTTGAGAAAAATCAGTCGCACCATATTGCCCACTTAGAATATAAGAATATATTTTTTTCTTTTTTGTATTGAACATGTGTTGATGTGGGATTTATATGGAACAATTAAGGCATTGTTTGGGAGAATATAAGGACTTCCAAACCGTTCCAAATATTAATTTTTTATATAAAAAACTAGTCGAGTATGATTAAATAAAGCCTTAACGTCCAAATGTCCAGAGTTACAAACGACAAGCAATTTAATATACAGGGTGTCCAGAAAAAGGATGTCAATCAGTTAATCATATATTCCTTGAGCAAAAATAGTATGACTTTTATAATGCCATGTTTCAGACACTCGACACAAGATTTACTGGTGTGTTCGTATCAACGATCAACGTGACATATTATTAAATATTATATGTGATAAAATGGGACAGAATAGTAACCGGGAGAACTTAGGGTACGATATGGACAAGCCCGATATCGTAAATACAGCTGGGTTGCCAGATTTAAGAAATCTGCAGTTTTATCATGCCTATCGCTTCGTCAATTTACTGTAGACGACATAAACATGGTATGTTACGGGCCAAGGAATATAATATTATGTTTTTTAGTGAGATAAATTAAAGTGAATAATTTAAAATGAATGGGATGTTATACAGGGATGAGATAAATTAAGGAAACACTTCAATATCTCGAAAATTGAAAAAGCAACCTTAAAACCCTCGGACACCTAAATTTAATTTTACTTTTGCGCACACTATAAAATTATTTTGAATTATACAGGACCACTCGCAAAAGCTCTACAACTGTCAACTTTGGTTTTTTTAATGGAACACCCCAGTTTTATTGGCTGTTTTGGATTTTCTGCACAATTCTAGCCAAATTTCGTATAACATATGACTAAAATTGACAGTTTTAGAGATATTTATAGAAGAATTACAAATTTGATACATTAAAGAAATGTAAAATAAAATGACTTAAGTGAAGGAAAAGTTGTATATTCTACCTTATATTTTAATGAATTAAAATTAGACATTTAAAATGTCAAATTTATCAAACAATTGAGAAATATATTAATTCAAGCAACATCGCAAAACAGAACTAAATATTAAACAGAACTACTACTTCAGGAACTATTGAAAATGGCCACCATTTACTGCTCTGCAGTGCCATAGTCGGTCAACAAATTCCTGTTGCACATTATTAACTACATCTGGTTGAATACTTCTTATCACATTACGAATTCTATCTTTAAGAATTTCGACTATATCGGGCTTATTTTTGTACACGATGCCTTTAATATATCTCCAAAGAAAAAAATCTAAGGGATTTAAATCCGACGACCTTGGTGGCCACTCTTTTGCGCCACGTCTCCCTATCCATCGCCCTTGAAAAGTATTATCTAAATATCTTCTGACGTTAGCCGCATAATGGGGCGGTGCGCAGTCTTGTTGACACCACAGATGTTCAATTGGGAGGTCAGGATCGTTTGGATTAGGATATAAAGTAGCCAATGCTGGGATTAGACTATCTTCTAAAAACTCGAGGTACAGCTGCCCTGTTAGTGATGCATTAAAAAAATATGGACCTATAACTTTATTATCAACTGTACCAACCATACTGTGAATGACTTTCCCTGTACCAGTGAGGGTTTTCTCTCGCCCAATATCTAAAATTTTGTTTATTGACTTCACCGCTGAGACAAACTGTGGCTTCATCCGAGAAACAGATCCTTTTAACAAAAAATCTATTATTATTAGGTACACATGTCCGTCATTATTTCGTAGAATTCATTTCTGCGATGTGGATCATCATCCAATAACTCTTGAACGAATTGTAATTTATAAGGGTGAAATTTTTCTTTTTTCAAAATCTTTGCCACCGTTGTTTTGTGTACATCGTTATCAAATGCCGCTTGGGTCGTCGAAAAATGTGGATTTTCCTCATAGGTTAACAGAAGATCTAACTTTTTTCATCTGAAATCGTAGGGCGACCTTTTCCAGTAAGATCCTTCACACTGCCAGTATCCCTCCATTTTCTTTCAATTTTGCTCACTGCTGATTTACTTATGAGTTCCCTATGGGGATATTTGTTATTAAACATTTCACGAACTTCCTGTTGTGTCCTAGTCTTATCACCAGTACCAAGCATTATTAAAATTTCCATTCTTTCCTTCTCGGTTAAACGCATAGCCAATATTTGTATCCAAAAGAATAGCAATATTTTATTGGCAACTATTGACAGTGACACACTCATTAGAACTAGGTGTTGATACCTCCTAACACAATTGCGTAAAGGTATGTCTTTATAATCAAATTATTAAGGCGATATGGCAAAGGTTATTATGTTTTATAAATATTTAAATATCTCTAAAACTGTCAATTTTAGTCATATGTTATGTTATACGAAATTTGGCTAGAATTGTGCAGAAAATCCAAAACAGCCAAAAAAACTGGGGTGTTCCATTAAAAAAAACAAAGCTGACAGTTGTAGAGCTTTTGTGAGTGGTCCTGTATAATTCAAAATAATTTTATAGTGTGCGCAAAAGTAAAATTAAATTAAGGTGTCCGAGGGTTTTAAGGTTGCTTTTTCAATTTTCGAGGTATTGAATTGTTTCCTTAATTTATCTCATCCCTGTATATTAATGTATATTTTTGTCCGCATTATTGTGACACCTAAAAATTGGTTACGTGGACTATACATTATTATACAAGGCAATAATACCTAGAAATTGAGTCTGATAAAAACGGTTACCGCATTGTCGTGGTTAATTTCCGGTTTAAATTCAATTTTCTGGCCTAAAAAACTTACATCATAGTCATCGTCCTGTTCCTCCTCTTCTTGTTCTTGTTGTTGCTGAGTTTTTTGCAGCTTGGGCGCTTGTTGTTGATATCTGGCACTGTACTGAGGTTGTTGCTGTTGCTGTTGCTGTTGTTGCTGACCATATTTTACTTGTTGAGGCTGATAGGCTTGTTGTTGAGCTGGTTGAACTTGTGCTCTTCTAAAAAAATAATTAGTTGTCCTTAACGTACAGGGAGGTTTTTAAAATAAAGAAATGAATACAAAATGGACTTGTTGCGAGAGATCGATTAAAACTCAACGTTGCCAACTTCAGGTCGAGTGCGATTCATTTCCATTCCACTCTCGCTACATTCCCCCCATAGCAGGAAATAATACGTTTCGATCGCGAATCACCCACCGCAATGTTTAATATTTTCGCTTTCTATCGTGGCTGAATTTTTCAGGAAAGCTTACGATGAAATCTTTGCTGGAAGAATATCTGAACGATTGTGGTCTAATGTTTTATCCGTTATTATTAACTTGTCCCAGTATAAGAGATATTGAGGAAACTCCAGAACTAGTTCGTGTAAGTATTGATAGTATGGTGGAAGGTTTTCTTTTAGGACTAATTTATCACCCCGTTCTTTGTGGATTATCTTTGCCACATGATTATGCATTCCTACAGAAGCGTTATGGTCTACAACACCACGACCCGCCAAAATATGTTTTATCGTTTCTACCGGGAAGTAACACGGTCTTCGATAGAAATTATCAATCCTTCTGTCTCAGTCAGTCAGTGTACCTGCCTTCTTTCCAACCAATTCAGTGATATTTCCCTATTTGTCTATGCGTGTTTATTTCGAATAGGGTATTTGCCTTGTTAAGCTGTATCGTGCCAATTTCCAAGCTGCTGACATGGTGGCGTACGAATCATGTTTGGTAACCCATTTTGCTGTAGGTTAAGTGCCGTATATCCAACGTCTGCTGCTACCCCTTATTGTAAAATTTCCCCATTCGATTCTGAGACGTATTTTTTCACAGAAGCCTCTTGTGTCTTGCTTGCACAAATTATGTATACAGTGTCACCAGTAAAGTCCGCATCATATGGGATTTCTTTTTATTAATAGCTTTATTCGAAATTTGACTTTGGCATCAAGTTCTGCTTTAATCAAGATGAAAATTATCCAAAAAAATAGTAGTCACGTGATACGCATTATCTGTCAAATTTTAATTTTTTTCAAAAAATAATTTAAAAGTGTGGTTATTTCTGAAAATATCGAAAAAAGTTATTGGAAAAAGTTTTTTTTAAATGCAGTTTCTAGCTCACATGAAAATTTCAGCTGCATAAGATAATTTTGATTTTTTACCCATATTTTGTAAATTGCACCACTTTTGCAAAATAAGACTCAACGCAACCTACATAAAACTTCTTAGCTTTGACAAGGCTTTATTTCAGCTACATTTTCCTTAAAGTAGCGCCATATTAAATGTTTGTTTTCTACAAAATCAAAATTGAGCTATTAAAATTTGGTCGCATGTGATGCAAAGTTTATTTGTTTTTGACCCCGTATAAGGTAACTTCATAAAATAAGTATTTTTGAAAACGTAGTTTGTGTCTGAAAGTAATACACCTTAATATTAAGACAAAAAAGAACAGTGCCATCAGTAAAGTGTTCATTAAATGGAAAATAAGTTTTAGTGGTGGGTAAAAAATCAAAATTATCTTATGCAACTGAAATTTTGCATTTGTGCTAGAAACTGCATTTAAAAAAACTTTTTCTAATAACTTTTTTCGATATTTTCAGAACAGAAAACTTTTGAATTATTTATTGGAAAAAATTAAAATTTGACAGATAATGCGAATCACGTGACTGACTACCTACTATTTTTTTGCTTAATTTTTATCTCGATCGAAGCAGAACTTAATGCCAAAATCAAATTTCGAATAAAGCTATTAATTAAAAAAAATCCCATATGATGCGGACTTTACTGGTGACACTGTATACATAATTTGTGCAAGCAAGGCACAAGAGGCTTCTATGAAAAAATACGTCTCAGAATCGAATGGGGAAACTTTACAATAAGGGGTAGCAGCAGACGTTGGATATACGGCACTTAACCTACAGCAAAATGGGTTACCAAACACGATTCGCACGCCACCATGTCAGCAGCTTGGAAATTGGCAAGATACAGCTTTACAAGGCAAATACCCTATTCGAAATAAACACGCATAGATAAATAGGGAAATATCACTGAATTGGTTGGAAAGAAGGCAGTTAAACTGACTGACTGAGACAGAAGGATTGATAATTTCTATCCAAGACCGTGTTACTTCCCGGTTCGATATTTTCAGAACAGAAAACTTGAATTATTTATTGGAAAAAATTAAAATTTGACAGATAATGCGAATCACGTGACTAAATACAATTTTTTGCTTAACTTTTATCTCGATCGAAGCAGAACTTGATGCCAAAGTCAAATTTCAAATAAAGCTATTAATAAAAAAAAATCCCATATGATGCGGACTTTACTGGTCACACTGTATCTAAGGAATCTAAATGTTGTCAACAGTCTGCGCGTAAATATAACTAGTTCATAGGAATCGGTATCTGAATAAGAATTATTATTATTATTATTATTATTATTATTATTATTATTATTATTATTATTATTATTATTATTATTATTTACCTTAACGCTGCTTGTTGCTGAGCTTTTACTACTTGGTCGTAAAATGCGGGATCTACTTGCCTTTGACCCTGAAAATCAAATTATAGAGATAAAATTAAACTTAAATGGAACATTATAGATTTAATAGCTCCAATTTTTGAACACCAAAAACTATAGTAATAACAACACATTTAGGGGTGACTATGGAGGGCTTTAGGAAGGAGTCCGATCGAAAATGGCTGTTCTTTAAATTTACGTCCCTGTTTAGTAGTTAGTTCGCTGTTTCCCGGTCGCGGCGCAGTGATCGTCAAGTGTTTGACTTTTTACAGGTTTTGATAGACGTCAGCGGTATTTTTATCCAATAATTAATAAAATAAGCTTTATAAGATATAATATATACATATATCAGCCTGTAGAGGGTTTTAGTTAACTAAATTCAATAAAACAGTTGATTATCCCATAAGAACCCATGCATTTTACAGATTTAAAGGAACACATGCGCCCCTGACGGCCATTTTTAAAGCTGCTTTACGGATCCAAAACTTTGCCCGAAACCAATGTATTGCGATCGGACTCCTAACCTAAAGCCCTCCATAGGTGTGACACAGTGTGTCCACGGATAGAGTTTGGAAGAGGAAAAACTTTTTTATTAGTAGGTATAGAAGAAATAGCCATTCTTAATAAAAACGTCTGCTTGTGCGACAACTACAATGTCGAATATCAGATTTACGATACTATACAGGGTTCGTTACAAACAACATTTTTAGTTTCTTTGGATCTTTTTTTTTCAATTTCTTGATTTATTAAATGAATTTTGCTAATATTGAAACTACATTGTCAATCATTAGATTTGCGATTACTATACAGGGTTTGTCCGAAACAACAGTTTCTGTTTTTTGGATTTGAATTCCTTTTGATGATTGGCTAAATTATCACTTTGGGGACAAATGGATTGGAAGATACCTATGGTCCAAATTAGTTGGCACGTAGGAGTCCCGATCTCACAATTATTGACTTTCATTTATTGGGATATCTGAAGCCCTATTTGTATAAGACCAATTTCAATAATAACTTGAAAGAAAAAATAAGAGTAGTTATTGCAAATATCCCAATACAGCAAGTTAGGAACTGTAATCGGGAATTCAGATGTCGAGTTGAACTACGCGCTAACTCGGTGGTATCACGTTTGAATAAAAGTTTTATAAATTATGATTGAATGGATTGAAGAAAAATATGGCATGTAATAATAAAAGTACTTTGAAAGTTGGCAAATAAAAAATGGTTTTCTTACATGAAAAAAATCGTTATTCGACCAGATAAAAAATAAGAAAGCAACAATAGTTGTTTGTTTTTACGTAAATTTATTTTATACGAAATCCAAAAAACTAAAAATGTTGTTTCTGACGAACCCTGTATAGTAATCGCAAATGTGATATTAGAAATTGTAGTTTCAGCATAAGCAAAATTCATTTATTAAATCAAGGAATTGAAAATTACAATTGAAAAAAAAATCCTAAAAAGTAAATAAGTAGTTTATGAGGAACCCTATATAGTTACCGCTAATCTGATATTCGAAATTGTAGTTTCAGCACAAGCAGTCATTTTTATAAAAAATTACTTTTTCTTCTATACCTGACAATAAAAAAAAATTCCTCTTCGAAACTCTATCACACTATATATCTATTGCCTTTTGCAAAGAACTACGTAGGAGGACTGCAGCCCTTGTTCTAAATAAAATCTAGGTATATTTAATGTAGGTACTTATAAAATAATAATAAGGTAGGTACGTATAAAATAATACCATTTATAAAATTTTCTAATGTCTAACTAATTAAGACTAGTTTTAACTACAGTGACCATACATACTATAATTGTATTTTACATTAGCTACTTTCACTCACACAGAGATAGGTGATTAAGAATCGATAAATAACTACCAGAATTTCTATTACTATTTTTAATCCAATTATTTCTTTCTTTTATTAAATGTGTCAAAATAAGAAGAATTTAATTTGTATACAGGATTCCATGATGCGGAGGCGAAAAATTACGTCCTTATTCAAGAATTTTTCAAAAATTTTAAAACGGTACAAGATAAGGAACAAAAAAAACACATTATATTTTTATATCTACAGATTGGCCCAAGAAAGAAATAGAACATCTTGGTTAACAAGACCATAAGACCTTATTTAATAAGTTCCTTGTATTTTATATTCCATTAATTTTTAAAACCAAAGATCCAAAACTGATTTTTTTCAAGTTTTTATTTTTTCGCCTATACAGGGTGAGTCGGGAGGGATGGGCCAAACTCTATAAGGGTGTAATCTATGCATCAAAATAATAAGAAAAATCCCAAATGTTGTTACCCCCTATTGATTTGTTTTCAAATTACAGCGTTAAGGTGGGAGTATCAACATGCTTGCCAACCTATAACCTATTTCGCGTAGATTTATTTATGTTTTCTAGCATTTATTCAAAATTTAAAGAAAATCAGTATCGACTTGATATTCTATAGGTAATGATTGACATATTTAATAAATATCAAGGAATTTCATAACTTATTTTAGGATAATTGTATGGCGAAAAATATCGGGTAAGATTTTTTTTAACATTATTATGTCATTGTCACTCATTGTTCTTTCACTATACAATTCTCCCAAAATTAGCACTGAATTAAATTGATATTTTTATAATATATCAGATACTACCTAAATAATGTACCGACGATATTGATTTTCTTTAAATGTTAGTTATTAAAATAATAAACTCAAAAAATCAACGCGAAATAGGTTATAGGTTAACCTTAAATAAATTAATAATATTGTTAAACAAAAATATACAACATTAACATTGTTTTAAATAAATCATTGGTTTAGTAAATATTCAAATATACCGCCATTGACTTCCAAACATTTCCTGCTTCGTTTACGAAGGGCGCGCGTGGCTCTTCTAATTGATTCGTGCCTTTCTTTAATATTAAGTGCAGCATTTCTAATGCGTCTAATTAATGCATCCCTAGTATCTACATTTACTTTGTATACCTCATTTTTAACCAACCTCATAAATTATAGTCCAACGGTGTGAGGTCTGGCGGTCTAGGAGGCCAACTAATAGGACCACCGCGACCAATCCAAACCTCTGGAAACTTTTGATCTAAATATTGCTTGACCCGACAATCGAAATGGGCAGGCGCTCCGTTGCGTCGTGTTGAAAATACATTTGAATTCTGATGTTTAAAGGAATCTACTCCAGTAGTCCTTGCAATTCATTTTGTAAAAACTTAAGTAGTGCTCCCCTGGAAGGCGATTTTCCAAAAGAAAAGTGCCAATTAAATTATTGTCGATCATGCCATGCCGCACCACACGTTTACTGAAAACCTGTGTTGAAAATTATTTTCGACTGTTGCTTGAGGATTTTCATCCTACCATACATGGCAGTTTCGATTATTGTTGATGCCTTCACGGGTAAATGTAGCTTCGTCAGTAAAAAGTATGTGCGGTACAAGATGAGGATTATTAATAATCCATTCACAAAATTGCATACGCATACGCTTGGCGTAGTCTCCAGGTTGAAGATTCTGATGTATACGCTGTACATGGTACGGGTATAAGCCTTGCTCGTGAAGCGTATTGATCACTATTTTTTGGGAAATCCCTAACTGAGTTTCAATTCTTCGTGAGCTGGTCGTTGCATCTTCTTCTACTAAAGCTAGAATATTCTCTATTTCTTCACTTGGAAGCGTTCCGGGCTAGCACAGTTTATTGAAAACTCTGATAAAATCCTTTCTGTTCGGTGTCCTTTGATGTGGAAATCGTTGACGATATTCTTGAGCAGCCGCTGTAGCATTCCCATTACACAAACCATAAATAAAAACCATATTGGCGTATTCGAGATGTGAATAAATGAATGGCATTTTATAAAATTTAAATGATACAAATCCGAAAGTTAACAGTGAATCAATGTAAAATTTTATACTGACACTAACAGGATAGTGACAGCACAACAATCAAAAGCGGACAATAATACCATTTATTACAGGAAATCTAAATTAATGCAATATTTTGTTTTTGCGTTATAATTTGAAAACAAATGGATATTTAATAACAACATTTGAGTTTTTTCTTATTATTTTGATGCATCGATTACACTCTTAGAGATTGGCCCATTCCTCCCGACTTACCCTGTATTACCGATTTTAATAAAATTTTGGGGGTATATGGACAATTGTAAAAAGCATCGAAACAAATAAAAATATATATGGCATGTAATCTAAAAAATATATATCATCATGACGTCAGACTTTCTTGGGACACCCTGGATAAAGGAAAATATTTCCCCGACACGCGCCCTAGGATACAGGTAAAGTCTTCCCAATATCAAAATCCTAACTTAATTAATAAGTGAGCTATACAGGGTGAGTTTTTTAAAGTGTTACAAGGCGATATCTCGAAAACGGTTTAAAATATTTTCTTAAAATTTAAGTGAGGGAATAGGGAGATGGGGGGACATATTTAAACATATTTTTGACGTCTACCCTCCTTCTCCATTTGGAGGGGTCGGGGGTAACTTTGGAATTTTAAATGAGACAAAGTACTTTTTTTGGTAAATACGAACCTACGTAAAAAACTACGTACGTATACAAAAAATGTTTTGATTAGCTCCACTAGTTACAAAATTATGATTTATTAATAATTACCCCAATTATTAAACGCAACCATAACTTCTGACATGTGGTTTCAATAGAACGAAGCTCCACCGCATTATGCGATACAGCCCCGTAATGAGTTGAACGAATTGTTTCAAAACAGGTGGATAAGTCGAGCTGGTTCGGTAAACGGCCTGCTAGGTCCCCGGATTTGACCCCTCTTGATTTTTTCCTTTATTTATTTTTTATTTTATAGAAGAAAAAGTGATGACAGCTACATTTACAACTTTAGCTGATATGAAATACCGAATCCGCATTGTATGTTTATTAGTGAGACCTAAAATGTTATAATTTATCCAATGTCAGTGTGATGACATTCCAATCATTCCATACGGCGGTAAACGTCGGTCTCTTTGAGACTGTTTACCGCCGTATGGAATGTCATCACACTGACTTTGGAATAACTAGTGATGGGATCACTCGAGTGAAAAATAACCGATCACTCGATTTTTTCAATCACTTGAATTATTCGATTATCTTCGGAAACAACTCGAGTGACGAAATGAGTGACGAACATATGGTTTTTATTTTTCAACGCGTCTCCAAAGTTGCTGCCCGCCTGTCAATCACTCACTGCGGCCAGAGCCATCTCGTAGCGAGCGGCTACACCGATTGGTTTTCGGTTATTATTGGCGATATTATTCATATTAAATACTGCATTACCGGTTGCCTGCGTAAGATAATAAATATGATTTATTTAAATTTAAATACTGCATTACGGGTTGCCTGCGTAGGATAATAGGATTTATTATAGTGGTGAGTATTCAGTATTCATAAATATCATGAGTTATGCAATATCGTGACATCTCAAGGTCAAGTAGTCAAGTGGATAGTTAAATTAAATTGTAAGTTGTAAGATCTGGGAACCATGCCAAAAAATCCACAAATATCTCCGCCACATTTAATAATCCGCAAATATCAATCGATTTACAACACCGAGTCAGTTATTCCCAATACAAATGCTGTATATCAACATGAACGATGAACCGCCAATATTAATAATTAATATTAGAATTTGAGTGAAAAAAAAACGATTATCATTCGATTTTTTAAATCACTCGAATACTCGGTAGTCGATTATTAAAATAAGTCGATTTTTCCCAACACTAGGAATAACAATACAACGGGTACGATATTTATTCTGAAAAAAGGGACAAAGTGTTTGGAAGTTGAAGGGAGACATTTTGAACATCTTCTGAAGCATGACAGACGATAAATAAGTTGAAATTAAATAGTAACGTATGTTTTGTATTTTATAACTTAATAAATTATAATTTCGTATTTACTAAAAAAAAGTAAATTGTCTCATTTAAAATTCCAAAGTTACCCCCCACCCCTCAAAATGGGGAAAGGGGGTAGACATCAAAAATATGTTGAAATATGTCCCCCAATTCCCTCACTAAAATTTCAAGAAAATATTTTGAACCGTTTTCGAGATACCGAATTGTGACACTTTAAAAAACTCACCCTGTAAAAGACGGGACTTAAGGTGATTTAAAAATTTCAGTAATACAAATTAACCAATTCAAGGTAAACGGTGATTCCATAAGTTATGTCACTTGCGTTTAATAATTACAGATGTGCAACCGAGTGCATGTAATTTAATAATTTTCATTGATTAGTTTAAGCGTTAAAGCTGTAAGTTATTAAAACAAATTACCGTTACGTGCATTTATTAACCCGATATTTTCTGGTGCAATACCCGTTTGCAGCTATATGATTGTGTACCAACCATTAAAACTTAATTTATAAATTCTTACTTCACCTAACGGCAATAGGCATTTTAGGTTTTGCATTAACTTCGTTATGTAAATGGTTTAAATGACACCAATAGAGTTAATACGTATTCACAGACAACTTTAATATAATTGATATGGCTTTAAGGCTGCGAAGGGGGCGATTTTTTCATCTTTCGATAACGACATGCGACAGCTTGTCGTATGATGATGTGGTTATACTATTTGCGATTAGTTGATGAGATATATACAGTGTGACCAGTAAAATCCGCATCATACGGGTTTTTTTTTATTAATAGCTTTAAGAAATTTGACTTTGGCATCAAGTTCTGCTTCGATCGAGATAATTAAGCAAAAAGTAGTCACGTGATTCGCATTACAAACTGTCAAATTTTAATTTTTTTCAAAAAATAATTCAAAAATGGGGTTATTTCTAAAAATATCGAAAAAAGTTATTAGAATTTTTTTTTAATGCAGTTTCTAGCCCACATGCAAAATTTCAGCTGCATAAGACGATTTTGATTTTTTACCCACCACTAAAATTTATTTTACACTTAATGAACACTTTACTGATGACACTGTGTTCTTTTTTGTCTTAATATTAAGGTGTATTACTTTCAGACACAAACTACGTTTTTAAAAATAACTATTTTATGAAGTTACCTTATACAGGTTCAAAAACAAATAAACTTTGCATCACATGCGACCAAATTTTAATAGCCCAATTTTGATTTTGTAGAAAAACACACATTTAATATGGCGCTACTTTAAAGAAAATGTATCCGAAATGAAGCATTATCAAAACTAAGACGTTTTTTGTAGGTTGCGTTGAGTCTTATTTTGCAAAATTGGTGCAATTTACAAAATATGAGTAAAAAATCAAAATTATTTTATGCAGCTGAAATTTTGCATGCGGGCTAGAAGCTGCATTTAAAAAAAAAATTCTTATAACTTTTTCGATACTTTCAGAAATAACCCCACTTTTGAATTACTTTCTGGAAAAACTTAAAATTTGACAGATAAAGCGAATCACGTGACTACTATTTTTTTTGCTTAATTTTCATCTCGATCGAAGCAGAACTTGATGCCAAAGTCAAATTTCAAATAAAGCTATTAATTAAAAAAAAATCATAAGATGCGGACTTTACTGGTCACTCTGTATTTTATATTTTTATGCGGTAAAAACATCAAACTAGCAAACTAATTTCTGTAAAAGTACGTATTTTAAGAATATTTCGAGCTCGGAGATTTTCCGACATTCACCGATTATTGGCAGCATTGCTTTCCTACGGCCAACATTTCATAATATTAAAAGGGTAGTTTAGGACAATCTTGCGTTGTCCCCACTTAACGACAAAGAAAAAACTGAATTGTTGAAGTTCTTGACAAAAGATAAGAATTTATCATTAAATCCATACATTATGCTGCAGAATTACTAAATCCAAAATCACAAGGGACTGAACTCGATGAAATACAAATTATTTCAGCCATAGAATGCATACCTACGTAACATTACAAAAGGTAAACGTATAATATAAAAGAGCAAGAAGTAATTATTGACGATTCCAAATTGTTTGCCATTTTATATGGAAAATTAGTTTTGACAACTCCTGGTGGAAAGGTCTTTGTTCATCACCTTCATTATCAAAGGGAGTATCACGGATTTTGATGATCTTCAGCACTCACTGAGCGCATTTTTAGCATATTATATAGTCACATTTGTTTAAGAAAAAAAGAAACAGATTTACTGATGACAAAACAGATAAACTACTTTACGGTCCTACAACGAAAGCTTGTTAAAAAGATGATGACAATTAGAAATTACAACAGATCAATAATTATTATTTTTGACACTGTTGAAGATTTAGTAGAACTTGACTCTCATGAGGAAGGCATTGATGTAGAATATAATATTGAAGGTGATGATGACAGCGATGAATATTACATAATATGCTTCTTGCTTGACTTATTTCTTTATGGTTTTTTAACGAATTTGACTGTATTCTTTGGATGTTGTCTATATTAAACTTTTTATTCGTGTTTATCTATTTTGTGTTCTATTTTTTGGATGATATATTTTTATTAAATCTTTAGTTTTTTTGAGTTTCTTAGTTTTCAATTTGTTTCCAATATTTAAATGTATTTCCAATGTTTCCGAAATATTAACGGAAATATTTTCAAAAAACATATTACCGAAAATCTCATAGGTCATTTTATTTTCGCTTGCTAGCAGCAGAAATAGACTAGAGACAATTAGAAATTACAACAGATCAATAATTATTATTTTTGACACTGTTGAAGATTTAGTAGAACTTGACTCTTATGAGGAAGGCATTGATGTAGAATATAATATTGAAGGTGATGATGACAGCGATGAATATTACATAATATGCTTCTTGCTTGACTTATTTCTTTATGGTTTTTTAACGAATTTGACTGTATTCTTTGGATGTTGTCTATATTAAACTTTTTATTCGTGTTTATCTATTTTGTGTTCTATTTTTTGGATGATATATTTTTATTAAATCTTTAGTTTTTTTGAGTTTCTTAGTTTTCAATTTGTTTCCAATATTTAAATGTATTTCCAATGTTTCCGAAATATTAACGGAAATATTTTCAAAAAACATATTACCGAAAATCTCATAGGTCATTTTTTTTTCGCTTGCTAGCAGCAGAAATAGACTAGAGTCTTAGACATAGATTATTAGAGTCTTTGGAGGTCACCTTTGGAAGGCAATAATAGCTTCCTAATAAGAGATTTATTGACCTGCATTCATTTACATTACCTAGGCGATAGGGGTTTCAATGGTCTACTTAGGTCTCATAGTATACCGGCTTTTATGCAAACCCCTGCTTACAAAAAAAAATAGCTTGGTTAGTTTTTGGTCAAAACCTTTGTGCAAACCAACATAGGGATGAAACTATTAACTGCGAAACAAGTGACTGAAAGTCACTTAAGAAAATACTTCCACCGGATGGAAATCTACAATGGAACCATTGAATACAGACTTTGCGGCGAAGAGGACGAAACTGCTCCTCGTATCATATACGGCTGCGAAGCCCTACATACAACATTCAAGATAAGAGTATTAAGGCAATGGTAGATGCTGGCCCACCCGGCATCGCCCGGTGAGATACCATTGCATCGGCTTAGGCGGCGTGAAGTTGCTCTTGAGTTATTCTTTGAGTCAACGTTTCGTCGCTGTGCCGATGTTCCCGGTTTCCAGGGTGGGAAGAAAAAGCATGATGGAAGCTCCAGGACCAAAATACTCCGGAGGTAAACTCGCCCCCCGATCGGATCTCCGGGTGGGGGCTGATCCTGTGGCCTCATCAAGCGATATTAACCGAACATCCACTGTCTCCGGCAATATATTGGGTTCCCCTAACAACACTCAACGGAGAAATAGTGTGGCACCTACAGTTGCTGACACACCCAAAAACAGCAGCTTCAAAATTGATTTCTGCAATATCAGAGGGCTTAATACCAACATCAATTCAGTCCACCAGCACTTACAATCATCCAAGCCCCATGTGCTCGCACTGACCGAGACAAAGGTCAGATCGTCAACGAACACCGTCAGCTATTTATATCCTGGATACGATTTTCATTTCCGATTTAGACGCAACTTTGGGGTCTGTCTCTTTATCCGAGATGATCTTTGCTGCCAACGAGAGGACACACTTGAACCAGCAGAGTTTGATGTAATGTGGTTTAAAATATCAACGCAAAAAATCACCAAGTTTATCTGCTGCCTTTACCGTCCTCCAAGTGACACCCATTACAGAGCACTTTTCTCGTCACTAGCAAACACAATTGACTTTTTGCAAACCAACCATCCTAATGCCGAAGTCGCTATCTTTGGTGACTTTAACGTCCACAATATCAACTGGCTCAAATACTCAAATACCAACGATGAACAGGGTCGTGAGGCGGAATCTTTTGCGATCAGTTCTGGTCTAACTCAACTCGTGGAAGAACCAACGCGAATTCCAGACCGAGATGGAGATTTTGCTAGTCTTTTAGATCTCTTTTTGACATCCAACCCTGACCTATACACTATCACCGTTCATCCTCCATTAGGATCTTCCGATCACAAACTTATTTCAACTCTAAGCGAGCTGCCAATTTGTTCTGAACAACCTCCTAAACCTCGTAAAATTTGGCACTACACATCAGCTAGTTGGGAAGACCTAAGGGAACATTTTCGCACTTTTCCTTGGCTGGAAGTGTGCTTCTCTTCAGATGATCCATCCGCTTGTGCTCAAGAGGTCTCCGATGTCATTCTTACTGGCATGGAAGCATTTATTCCTTTCTCCAAGAAGCGCCCTTCTAATGGCAAGCCCTGGTTTAGCAAGAACTGCGAGCGTGCTGTCAGAGCTAAAAATCTAGCTTACCGACAATGGCGTAAAAATCCTACCGATGTGAATCGCACCATCTTTGTTACCGCTCGAAACCAGTGCAAGCAAACGATAGATCAAAACAAAGAGGCTCACAACATGAGGATCAAAAATAAACTTCTCGCCAGTCCTAACGGATCTAGGTCCTTTTGGTCAGTCGCTAAGGCCGTCAGTCAAAATTTTACCAAATCAAATATTCCACCGCTAACACGTTCTGACGGCACAATAGCAACCACGGCTGAAGATAAAGCGAACGTACTCGCAGAACTCTTTGCTTCACACTCCACGGTAGACTTTCAGGGAAAAACACCCCCGAACATTCCAGCAGTTCGATCGGAAGTGACTGATATCGTATTCCGTCAGCGTCCTGTCAAACGAATTCTGAAGGGGCTCGATGCCAAAAAAGCTTCTGGTCCAGATGAAATTCCTATTATAGTGCTCAAGAAATGCGCCGATGAACTCACACCAGTATTTTGTAGACTTTTTAACTTATCCTACAAAAAAGGAATATTTCCATCTTGCTGGAAAAAGGCGCGAGTCCAGCCTATACCAAAGAAAGGCAAGAAAACCCTGCCAAACAACTATCGACCAGTCGCATTGCTTTCAGTTATATCAAAGGTGATGGAGAAAGCTATTAACCAACAACTTATAAAATACCTGGAAGGCCTTAAAATTATCAGCGACCATCAGTATGGTTTTCGTAAGTCCAGATCAACAGGAGACCTGCTAGCCTATGTCACTCATCTTTGGAGCAACGCAATCGAACATCATGGGGAGTCCCGGGCTATTGCACTGGACATCTCTAAAGCCTTTGACCGTGTCTGGCACGAGGGGCTCCTAAGCAAACTGCGTTCTTATGGTATGCCCGGTCGATTTTGTTCATGGTTGTCTAGCTTCCTCAAGGACCGCTCTCTGCAAGTGGCGATTGACGGGTTTCTCTCAGACACCTTCACCATCAATGCTGGTGTTCCTCAAGGGTCCATATTATCTCCCACTCTCTTCTTACTGTACATTAACGACCTTCTAGCGAAAACAGAAAATCCACTATATTGCTTTGCTGACGACAGCACACTTATCTCATCTTTTACTTTGAAACCTCAAACATCGGCTACTGACGCACATCTTCGCAGACAACATGAGGTATCACGCCTCAATAAAGACCTGGAAGAAATTTTGTCTTGGGGTGACAGTAACCAAGTCGAATTTAACGCTCAAAAAACCCAGGCTGCAGTTTTCTCTAAGAAGGTCAACATTGCAGAACCCGATATCGTTATGGAAGGACACGCAATTCCACTGACTTCGTCTATTAATTTGCTGGGTGTCAACCTGGGAGGAAATATGTCTTGGCATAATCACGTAGTGGCAATCGCCGGGGCAGCTTCTCAGAAGCTCGGTATACTTTTCCATACCAAAAAGTTGTATACACCTCAACAACTTTTGACACTCTATAAAGCCCAGATTCGACCATCACTGGAATACTGCTCTCATATCTGGAGTTCTGCACCGAAGCATACCCTTCGGTTGTTGGATTCCATCCAAAGGAGAGCCGTTCGTCTAATCGGCGACCACGAGCTGACTAAGAACCTCGACAGCTTAGAACATCGAAGACAGGTTGGTGATTTGACTCTCTTCTACAGATATTTTCATGGCAAGTGTTCGACAGATATTGCCCGCTCGATTCCACCTAGAGTAATGCATAGCAGAAACACACGACGAACCACTGCCGCCCATCCCTATGTGGTTCAACTTAGTACACCCCGAACATCATTGTTTCAGAACTCTTTTATTTGGAGGACGTCATCTTTGTGGAGCGGCCTTTCTGAGACCGTGTTTCCAACCGAATATAACCTCCAACGATTCAAGAAAAACGTGAATCGCTTTCTTCGCACACGCACCGCTCCCAGAGCGCCTTAAAGGATTTTTCCTATAGTGCTTGTGCTCGATCATAAAAAAAAAAAAAAAAAAAAGTAAATGAAAAAAAGTTTTTATAAAATAAAAATTTACTCAATAAGTAAAAATTTTAAGAAAAAGCACTTGGAGTCTTTGCGAAACACATTTTAATTACAATATAAACGCCTCCTTTATCTCCAAAGATATTTTCATTAAGCCAAGTCAAGAGTACAAAAAAACCCCGAAACAAACACTACAAACGTTCAACAAGTATTGTTAAGCGATGAGAGACTGACAGGTAATTTCTGGTGCTTGGTTTTGTATCGAGTGAGCGTGGAAATGGGTTGTTTAATTGGCCCTTTAATCGCTTCTTATCGAGTCGGAAACATTAAAGGGTAGAAAGAGCTGTGACGTATTAGCTTTTCCGAATATATGAGAATTTAATTTAGTAGACTGAGAAAGGGTGGCTAATTGGAAACTTTACAGTATGTTGGCCATTGCGACGAGGCTTTTTATTGGGGCTATTTAGAGCTCGATAATCCACGGTACAGTTACTTTAAACGAAATTTATTCATCAATCGTTTACTGCAGGCTATATTATAAAAGGTTTCGTGATTGCGTTACTGAATGGGCTATTGAAGGCCAAATAGAAGGACCTTGCAAAATTGCAATAGTCAACTGCCTGAAAGCGCACACTTTGAAAAATTTAATTGACTAACAACAGAGGATGTTCGATTTAATTTATTTGATTTTTAATTAAGTAAGCTTTAAATCGGTTTTATGACTTATACTGTCTCTTAAAGTTATTAAACAAAAAAATTACCTATTTCCGCTTAGTAAACACAAAAAATTGACCTATTACCGTTTATTAAACAGTGGCGCAGACCCCGCACCGCGGGGGGCCCACACTGACGGCCCCTTCAAAACTTGCTGCCAACTTTGCTTTTCATAGGTATCATTTCATAAATAATTTTATTTTTTTATATCCTGAGAGTGAAGAAGAATTATACGTGAAAGTGCGGAATTTACGAACGATATACCATAAAGACTTGTCCACTGGCTTTCCTAGTCAAATTTTAAGCCTTAGAAAGGGACTTGGAGATAGTATTTCAAAATTAAAAATAGTGTATAAACTTGCAGATCATTTATTGATAAAAAATCAGTGTGTTCCTCAAATTTTCCAGATGTATCTAGTGCAGTGATGTTATTTCTAATTTTACCAGTTAGTGTGGCATCAGCGGAACGATCTTTTTCCAAAATAAAATAGTAAAAACCCATTTACGTAACATCATGGGACAACAACGCCTTTCGACAACGTCGATGTTAAATTTGGAATTTGGTTTAAGAGGTGCGCCCGTCTTTCGGAAGAGACGTTAAACTGTGGGCCCCGTGTCATGGATGTTGGCACGTTAAAGAACCCTACCCTCGACAAAGAGGGATTCGGCAAAATTACCAGATAGTGTGTGACAAATTCCCTGGCGTCGGTGATTGGCCTCGTTGCGGAAAAAGGCCGACGTAAAATAAAAAAATAAAAAATAAAATAAACGATTTTGCAAAAAAAAACTCTCGTCGTTTTGTATAATACCTTGTATAGTACTTAGTGACATAATGTTTGTGCAGAATTGTTGAGTGTTCATGTGTTTTACCGTTTTCTGCCTTTTGGATATGAGACTCGATCACTGCTACCCCCGTTACTTCCATACATCGTAAGCAACATTATAAGTGGTGTTTTAAAATTTTGATTTTGCATCATGTCGCTGGAATATTACGTATTTGACCTAATAACTACCTATATTATGTCTACCAGTCTACCTACGATTATAAAATAAATTCGAATTATTTGCTGATTTAATAGTAGGTAGGTACTTAACACATAATGTGGGTTTAACCGAAATTAAATTATTACACGATTAACGAGTTCAAAAATTCATAAACCCGAACCTAATAGTAATGAAATAATTTTCCATTCGTTATATAGTCGGATCTGGTCTTATCGTGCGGGTCATACGATTCAAGAAAGACATACTCTCAGTTTTTGTTTTCTTTACTTGCGTTTAATTTTACCCTCTAAATAAAATACGTAAGATAAATGAGACAGACTTATTCCATTTTGACATGAAAGAAAAGGATATGTACCTATTTACTTTCCAGCGATTCTAAAAAAGCTTATAATAGCACCAGCTACGTTTTATTTTAAATATGCCAGTTTTGTGACTTTGACAGTTTGTGACAAAATGAAACTATTTTCTGGGTTTTTGCATCCCCAATCAAAAAAAATGGTACTTAATCTGATAAACTATTTCGAAAATGAAAGAAAAAGTGGAAATTCGCCAACCAATATTCAGGAAACAGTAGCCAAAGCACTGGGAATTAGTTTAAGGACTGTGCAGAAAATTGTGCATGAAACAAAACATAACATAATACCCAAGAATACTAAATAGTGTAAACGAAGAAAGCCAAAGACTGAGGATTTAAGCGAAAATATTAAAATGGGAGTTCGAAATGTGATTTACGATTTATACAAATCAAAAACCAATGTAACTCTTCCAGTTTTACAAAAAACATTAAAAATTCGGGGTGTTTTGGAAATTGGACTTTAAGCGTTATCAAAATTAATAAAAAATTTAGGTTTTCGCTATAAAAAAGACTGTAACCGAAGATTTTTATGTGAGCAGCCACAGATAGTGAGTCAGCGTATTCAGTTTTTAAAAAAATATACGGACAATAATTACAAATCGAAATTTAGAAAAGTGGTATTTTTAGACGAAACGTGGATATTTTCGAATGGAAGTGGTTGAAAATCTTGGCAAGATGAGTGTGTAAAAAGTATTAAAAGGAAAAAGGGGTGCGGTACGGGAAAGCGTTTTATTATTTTGCATGCCGGTTCTGCAACAGGATATGTTGCAGGTGCGAGTTTAATTTTTTCTTCAACATCAAAAAGTGCTGACTATCATGATAATATGAATTGCAAAATGTTTGAAAAATGGTTAAAAGTTCAATTGATACCAAATTTGGATGCTCCGTCTTTAATTGTATTAGATAATGCATCATATCAATCAAGAATTTTAAATAAACAGCCTAGTTCATCTTGGAGGAAAAGTGATATTTATGAGTGGCTGGAAAAACACAACCAAAATCCTTTACCAAATATGCTTAAATAGGAACTCCTATCAATAGCAAAGTCTCTTAAGAAACCCAAAATATACGCGGAAGATGAAATACTGCGTGAATATGGTCATGAGGTTCTACGACTGCCGCCATATCATTGCCAGTTTAACGCAATAGAATTAATATGGGCTGGTGCAAAGTCTTATTATGAAAAACATGTAGGTGATGGTCTTAAATCCGACCAAGTACAAATAGTTTGGCAAGATTCGTTAAATCATATTACACAAGAGTACTGGAAGAAATCGGTGGAACATACAGAAATATTAATAAGGGATTGGTGGGATCGAGAACAAGTACTAGATGTCGAAGTAGCGCCAATGATAATTGCTCCATTCGAAGACGACTCAGACGACGAGGACTTTTCAGATTTAATAAGTGACGATGAGAGTTTTTAGGCTATAATTTTAAACCGTGTTTTTCGTTTACATTTTTTAGTATTCTTGGGTATTATATTATGCTTTTTGTCATGCACATTATTCTGCATAGTCCTTAAACTAATTCCCAGTGTTTTCATTACGGTTTCCTGCATATTGGGTTGCGAATTTCCACTTTTTCTTTCATTATCGAAATAGTTTATCAGACTAAATGCCATTGTATTTTTAGATTTTAGTAGTAAAATTGTTAAAATAAATTGCACTGTTTATTATTGTCGTTTTTAATTAAAGGGTACAGTAGGTATATAATTAACGATTATATAATTTTTTTGTAACTTTTTCAACTTCCCTGTACATAATTTTTACAAAACTAATAATATTAGGTATATGTGGCTATCTTGGCGATAGCTAAAATAATGAAACTATTTTTCCTTCCTTCGGTATATTTGTAAATAATATCACAACATTTTGATAGCCTCTGTGTTGTCTGATTTGACGCATATGATCAGTGACCTTTGGACCCGCACGTTAAGACCAGATCTGAGTATAGAGAGGGGGCCCCTCAAAACGTTTGCGGGGGGGGGGGGCAACTCCATTTTTGTTACGCCACTATTATTAAACACAAAAAACTGACCTATTACCGCTCCGGTCAAATTTTCTTTCGTCCACTACGTGTTCGATCAATTGACTGATCTTTCCCTTCGACTTTGATTACTTTGCAACACCAAATTAAGCTTTAAATCAGCAGGTAATACCTTATACTTGATTCTTTATTGTCTATAGACAGAAATAAGTTGCTAATTTAGCCCTTTCATTGGCCCTCAACCGGGCGGAAATATTGAAGGGTTGAAAGGGAACGTAATAACTTCCCTGAATGAAGCAGAATTTCATTAGTAAAAGCTAAAGGGAGTGTAAAGAAATTCGAAAGTAATTTCGCAACGCTGTTTTGAAGGTTGTAATAATTTAAGAAATAAACTTTTTAAATAGAAAATCAATATTTAATACCAGAAAAAAACATAAAAATTTAATTCCACGAGTTTGTTTCTCTCAAGGAATTAAGGTTAGTATGTATGCAAAGTCACCCGAGAAAGCCTTGCAACATTTCCTTGGCATATTTTTGTATAAATCCTTCAGAGCCTCTTGGGATGACTTTTCAGAGAACCCTAGTAGAACGGGGCACCCATATTTAGTCACAAAGTATTCTGCCCCCCAGGTGGGTCGCATGTTAAGGACTAACATGAAAATTAACTCAGTTATATGGAAATGTTGGTGAGATAATTTCAGAGTCTCCGTGGCGCAATTGGTAGAGTGCTCGACTAGTAAGTGAGAGGTTCTGGGTTCGACTTCTGACGGAGGGATAAACCTTTTTTAAATTGGATATCGTCACACCGCGCTAAACATTTTTCTGTTATAATAGCAACGTAAATTTTTTAATATTTTTTACATTGAGCCAGTTTTTTAAAGCGCGCTAGTGAAGTTCTATTATTAAAATTATTTTTAGGGTAGTTTTTTCTGAAAATTGAAATAACCTTTTAAAATTCATCGATATTTATCGACATTTCCGATATATTCTTTAAATTCTCTACCGAGTGTTTTTCAAAAGACGTTCACCCCTATAACTTTTCTGTATTTATAGATATTAAATTGAAATTATGAGATTATGCATAATCAATTTGTTAGCACTTCCGGTTTGACCGGAAGTGACCTTGACTTTGATATTATGAGTGGGACATCTTGTATATTTTTCCTTTTTGGGTTCAGCATAACATTCTGAGTAAAATGACACCTCACGTGTCATTTTTTGACGTGTTATAACATTTTTATGTTTATTATTTTTAATTAAGAGTGCTACAAATTAATTAAATCTGTTAATTTACAGTCAAGTAGTATACGAAAATTAAAATTATGTCATATTAATTGACTTTACCCATCAACTTTAAGATTTATTGGCAATAATGACATAGGGCGATTGGCCATAGTGAGGAGCCCGTCAGTCAGGTTGAAAATTAGGTTCTGTAGGTTGCCAAGATCATGTATCTAAAATTTCGTTGCGATCTAACCACTAGATCGTGAATTAGGCCAAATTGAAGACTATAATTTGTTTTTTGACCGCCATTTTGCTGGCCATAGTAAGGAGCCCCTCCAAAACTTGTTTCTACCTCTTCGTTTGGATAAAATGACAGGAAAAATGCACTTGACTGACAAATCGAATCACGACGTTCTTCCCTGGGTGACCTACAAAATCTCGAAAAATCCAATTTTTCAGTCTTTAGCATGGCTTTTTCAGAAATTCAACCAAAATCATCAGTCAATCATTTTTCCCGATTTTTAGACATCCAATTAAGTAGAAATCACAAACGACTGACATTTTCCTCGAATATTTTCAATTTGGCCATACTTTGAAAATTTTCTGATTTTGGACTTTTTTATAATGGCTCAATAATGCTGTTCCAAATGAACTTAAAAGTAAAACAATGTATGACGAGGATGTTTGATGACCTAAAAAACGTTTCAATACATAACTATCACCTATTTACCCCTTCCTCCACCCCTCTGCTACCCTCCACCCCTATTCATTCGTTGAATTTATGTTATATTATATTGGATTCAGTAATCAAAAAATATAGAATTTTTGCCACAAAAAGATACGATAACCAATTTCAGCAGTAAGAAATGAATAATTACTGAAGAAAATCGAAAATTAAATGGTTATTATTTATTGAATGAAATTGTTGGCATATTTGGGTTGAGCAAGCTGGGTTGTGTTAGTAACATTTCAATTTCAATATAGAAAAAAACAGATATTTAATTGTTGATTATATTGTAACTATTACTTTTACTTAATATAATCATTATATATTATATATATATTATATATATAGTAATAGTTATAATATAATCAACGTTTTTTAGGTCATCAAACATCATCGTCATACATTGTTTTACTTTTAAGTCCATTTGGAACAGCATTATTGAGCCATTATAAAAAAGTCCAAAATCAGAAAATTTTCAAAGTATGGCCAAATTGAAAATATTCGAGGAAAATGTCAGTCGTTTGTGATTTCTACTTAATTGGATGTCTAAAAATCAGGAAAAATGATTGACTGATGATTTTGGTTGAATTTATGAAAAAGCCATGCTAAAGACTGAAAAATTGGATTTTTCGAGATTTTGTAGGTCACCCAGGGAAGAACGTCGTGATTCGATTTGTCAGTCAAGTGCATTTTTCCTGTCATTTTATCCAAACGAAGAGGTAGAAACAAGTTTTGGAAGGGCTCCTTACTATGACCAACAAAATGGCGGTCAAAAAACAAATTATAATCTTCCATTTGGCCTAATTCACGATCTAGTGGTTAGATCGCAACGAAATTTTAGATACATGATCTTGGCAACCTACAGAACCTAATTTTCAACCTGACTGACGGGCTCCTCACTATGGCCAATCGTCCTATGTCATTATTGCAAATAAATCTTAAAGTTGATGGGTAAAAGCAAAACTTCAAGCACCAGTGGAGTAATGGCAACGTTTTTTCAAACTCGACTGACGGGCAGCCAACTATGGCGTTTTTTGCACGCTAGCTCCTTAACTACTAAGATATACTTAAAACGAGCATTTTTTTTTAACAATTTGATACCATACACTCCTATGCTATTTTAAAATTGACACGAAAAAAGTCCCAATCGCAAATTTAAAAGCGTTATACATTATTGATGCCCTGTCATTTCTAAAGAAATACAAAGGCGGCTTTGAAAAATAATGGAATGGTTTTGGAAACCAATATGGTTTTAAATTAAAATTGTAATGTCATTCGTATATTAAACTTACATTGTAAATCAGATAAAATGGTTAGTTTTAATAGAAATGAACAAATTGATATGCTAATAATTGTTGGAGTGACTAGAAAAATTCTTCTGAAGCCGCAAGAGTGTATGTTTTATAAACTAATGATATTACAGCTTTAAATTAAAGCCATAATATTGCTTTTCAAAACCATTTTATTGTTTCTCGAAGTCGCCTTTATATTTCTTTAGAAAAGAGATGGCGGCAATAAGGCATAAAGCTTTTAAATTTGCGATTGGGATTTAAGGCAAATTTTTTAGTGTCAATTTTAAAATAGCGTAGGAGTGTATGGTATCAAATTGTTGAAAAAAAAATGCTCGTTTTAAACATCCTAGTGAACTACCATCGTTCCATTTGGAAAAATGGAGTAAACGTCAAGAAAATAAAATTTCATTTTTTAAACGCTTGTGAAAGTCAATTATTAGGACATAATTTTAATTTTCATATACTACCTGACTATAAATTAACAGATTTAATTAATTTGTAGCACGATAGATTAAAAATAAAAAATAAACATAAAAATGTTATAACACGTCAAAAAATTACAAGTGAGGTGTCATTTTACTTAAAATGTTATGCTGAACCCAAATAAGTAAAAATATACATAATGTCCCATTCATAATATTAAAAGGTCACTTCCGGTCAAACCGGAAATTGAAAATTATGCCAATAAATGCAGACTCATCTCTTATGCATAATCTCAAAATTTCATTTTAATATCTATAAATACAGAAAAGTTATAGGGGTGAACGTCTTTTGAGAAACACCCGGTAGAGTACCGAATGTAAAACATATTTTTTATACAAATAACTCTGGCCTATGTCTTATTCTTAAATAATTTTATAAACAGAGAACGCAATGGGCATAAATCGGATAGGTACACATAAAACATGGCTGATCAAGATGTCCGTAATTTAAAAAAATAATATTATTTATTTATAAGATAATAATAGTTTCCACGAAAATAATTAAAAGATAATATTTGTGGTACCTATATCGGACAAGTGTGTAACTGTTTTTTATATCGGAATATACAGGGATCCAAGCACAATGAAAATCCTGGGGTGGGTAGACCACGACAGCCGTTTCGTCTTTGTTAGGACTCTACGGGCAGCCATAACCCGAGCAATCCGGACAACAGCGGTAAGATGTATTAAAAGCCTTTTTACAAAAACAAAGCGGCCATCAATACGCCGTAACGCCATCCCAGCGGAATTAATTCCAATATAAAACGCAGTCACAGTGGTAATATCGGAAGGTAAACAACTAAATAAACCACGAAGTTCATCACAATCGAGTATAACGAACGCTATTTGTAATTTCACCGAAACATCTGCCGTTTTGCAGACTAGAAACATATCAACGCCGGCACCCACTATAGTTAAATTCACATAAAGTTTTAATGCCAAATGTCAAGACTTGTCATTGTCTAGTTACTTTAGATTTCACCAATTTACTAAATTTCTTATACAGCTGAGATTGGTCAGTGTTTTTTCTTTTTCTTTTCTGGAATTGTTCGGCCAACTCTTTTTATTTTTATCTCTTTTTAATCGTATGAAATAATACAAAATAGACATACTTTGTGTGCAGTACAATTATACTAATTAACTTTAGCCATTAGAAATTTATATTTTATGAGTTGCTGCAGTATTTGACAAGTATGACAGAACTGAAATGTCACGGCGTTAAAAGTTTATGTGAATTCAACTATAGAATGCGCGCAATTTAGTACATCGTTGTCGGGATTTCTTGGGTTATGGCTGCGCGTAGAGTCCTAACAAGGACGAAACGGCCGTCGTGGTTTACCCGCCCCAGGGTATCCATTGTGCTTGGATCCCTAGCTGTGTATTCCAATATAAAAAATAGTTACACACTTGTCCGATATGTCACAATTATTCTCTTTTAATTATTTATTTATTTCAGAGAATGCAACTCTTGGGAAAGATACAATACATTATATGGTCAAAGTATTTTTCAAATATCTAAAATAAAACTGAAAACTGTCTCCTTTATCCGACGATATTTTACAGACCCGCACAACTAAGCCGAGAAAGTAAATTTAAAATCATATAAAAGTTTACATTTATTGCAGTTAAAGCACTTTTCCGCGGACAATAATAAAAATTTAATAGCTATTAGCAAATTGCTTTAAAGTGTCTGGTAGATAATGGGAAATTGCATCTTAACCATAAAAATAATGTCTTTAGTAATAGTATCTTTTATCTAATTATAACTGGTTAAGTACAGTGTAGTCTTCTAGTATTCTTATTGACAATAGGGACGCGATATATCAACATGAGCAAAATAAAATATTTTTTATTAAATTTGGAATAATTTGGCATCATTTTTGTCATTGGTGGTAGACCTAATACCGTGCGAGCAAAAATTATTTGCATCAAAGAGGGCCTTGCATCTAAGGACGTAATGCTTAGCCGTAGAGCTTAACACCTGTTGGGTGTCAGTAACTACCTGAATTAACAATCAATCAGTTATTCCGTCATCTTTGACAGGCGTTACAAGTAATTGGATTCATCGCTAATTTCTCCAATTTCTTGAACAATTTACACAATGGGCTTTACGGAATAGCACAAAACATTCATGGTTTAAGCGTATTTTCGAAACGGGGTTAGAGTAAATGATGAGTGGCAATACAATCCGGGTTTGTGCATGGACGCTTTTCACGACCATTTTCCTAACGCTGCTTTATTGCTGGGGATTTTTATCATTGCCTTAAAAGAACCGTGGCTGTGTTTAGGTGTGTTTAGGGAAACAGGTTTTATACAACAGAAGAACTTGTTGCAAACGTTCTTGAAATAATGCATAAATAATAATTACTTCGTTCTTCCTCATTTAAAGAACACTATTTTTAAAACACAAGTTGCAAAGTTAGAACAATAATTACAAGAAAAGATTATCCAAGAATGTGGTAACATTTGTCAACAAAATATGAAGAGACCTGTGAATTTATGCTTGGAGCATGGCGGTGGCCAATATCAGCAATTTATGTAATTATTTTTCTTTTTCTTTCTGTTTATACTTACTTTGTTAATTTTGTAAACAAGAAAAATAAATTTGTATTTGTATACTTATTTTATTACTCATTAATTTGGCATATCATGTCATAATATGAATTTGACAAAATTTTAACCTAAATTTGGTTAGATATATCGGCCCCATATCATTGTGATCTAAACCAAGCCCTACATTTCTTAATCCAAGCCCTCTTTGATGCAAATAATTTTTGCTCGCACGGTACCTACTACTACCTACTATTGACTGGGATGTTCCAGCTCATTAGCAATTTCACCACATAAAGTTTGCACTGTGTTTTTTTGAAAGCCTAAACCGATCTACAAATTCCCGATCGTTCCAGATTTCTAGATGATTTGGTTTAGGCCTAAACATACGAGGTGCCCTAGGAGTTTCCACAATATTTACAATGTCTTCATCGTCATCATACAATGATTCTTCAATTTCATTTATCATTTTAAAGGGAACATTATTATAAGGTTATGTTGTACTTTTAATTCGATTTCTTAAAAAACCCTATTTTTTAACATTTTAATCATGACCGGTGGATGTTAACCGCTGCTCTTTGGGCGATTAAGTTAATTCTTGATGGTTAAAGTGCTGGTTTGGACCTCATCATAACCTATAATTTCGCATTTTATTATTTTTATCGGTTAATCAAAGGAACTGTTGATAATCAAAACCTATACAACTTGGCCTTAAACCACGGAATTGAAAAATTGTTTTATTTAAAGGTACATTTCCCACTCTTACCTGATTTGTTGGAACAAAGAGTTGTCTGACAGGTTCATGTCCTGCTGTTTGTATACTAGGTGGACTTTTCTGTTGACTTGAATATTGCTGTAGGCCGGCGGGTCTCGCCTCATAAACAGGCCTTGCAGGTTGAGCTAAAAATATTTGAAACGTCTAAACATACTGCTAGGACACCGTATTGGAAATCGCATGCATATATTGGTTTTCTTGTTTATACAGTGAGGACCTAAAGTCCGTCGCCCCCCTCTAACTTCTAAACCGTTCGGTATATTTTAATGAAATTTTGAACGATAATATTTGAGCAAGTCTTGCACTTTTTGACATACCAATGACAGCTTTAAATGTCCGGATGTAACTCGAAAGCAGGAAATATAGTTGTTCCGGTTTAACTGGAAGTTGATTTTTTTTGGAAGATAATAAAAATTGAAGATAGCGACATGTAAGCCGTTTTGCTCTAATACGTACTGTTAGAAAGTTATAAGCTGTCAAAATTTAAAAATGTCACTTTTCGAGAGTCAATATCTCGGAAATTATGAAGTATAGACTAATAATGCATTTAATAAAAAATAATTATAATTTTATGTGGAATTTAAAAATGTAAAAATATACAGGGTGTTCCATTTAAAAAAATATTCAAAAAACGGACCCCAGCTGTCATCTTGACATTTAAAGCAGTCATTGGTATGTCAAAAAGTGCAAGACTTGCTCAAATATTATCGTTTAAAATTTTATTAAAATATACCGAACGGTTAAAAGTTAGAGGGGGGGGGGGGGCGGACTTTAGGTCCTCACTGTATATGTAAAAATGTTGTGTGGATGTTAACGTGTAAGTCTCAGCCACCTATCCCTATCCCTAATAAATGTAAATTTAGGAGAGCGAAGATTTTTTGTAACTGTATTTTTTCAAGAATTATATATCGTTTTTAAGATACACTCAGTTCCAAAAAAGGGGACGCACCTAATTTTTGATGCAACTTTGTATCAAAAAAATTACCTTGTCGGACTTCCATTGTCTTTATTTTGTTACTTAACACAACGTTTCGGTTTCAAGTGTAAACTAAATTATAATTCTAAGGCTACTGTCTTAAATACTATCCATGTGCAATGAAGCTTGATGACTCTGCCTACGTGCTTATTGGAGTGTGAAGTTTGAGCTGTTGGTTTGGGACAAGAAGAGGCTTTCAGATATTGGGGATATCTATACTTGGTTTACTGAATATATGTGTATAGTGATTCATGAAAGCTGCTTCCTTGAATTTTCGTTTTTTCCAGTGCTGTTCCGTGCCGAAACCTTGGCTTCTGACCACTGTATATTATGTTGGTTGGTCCATACATGTTCTGCTATACCTGATATCGATGTTTCACCTCTTTGAGTATGTTTCAGATGTTCTTTAACTCGTACGGGAAGAGGTCTTTTTGTTTCTCCAATGTACGATTCGCCACACTCGCAAGGGATTTGATAGATACAATTTTTTGTGTTTTCAGTACTGGGGGATTTTACTTTTGTAAGAAAGCTTCTAAGCGTATTTCCGGATTTAAAGGCTGTTTTGATATTATAGTTTTTGGTTATTCTTCTAATCTTTTCAGAAATCCCCTTGACATAAGGTATTGTAAGAAATGTTTGCTCCTCTCTAGCTTCTGTATTAGTTTTTACTTCGCGATTTTTGAGATGGTATTAGTTACAAAAGTTTCAGGGTAACCATTTTGTTTTAAATCTCTTTTGATGTTTGAAATTTCAATATTTAGGTATTCTGGATTGTTGCAAACGTTAGATGCTCTGTGATAAAGAGTTTGAATTATGTCCTGTTTTATGGAGTTTGAATGATTCGATCCATGATTAAGGTATTGCCCGGTGTGAGTGGGTTTCCTGTATACTAAATTTTTTATGTTATCAGCACTTCGTTTGATGAGAACATCGAGAAAAGGTAGAGTGGAATGTTTTTCTGTTTCCATGGTAAATTTAATGGATTGTCTTATACTATTAATATGTTCCAAAAACCGTATCAGCTCTTCGTTGCCGTCTGTCCAGATAATAAAGGTATCATCAACATATCTAAGCCAAAGTTTAGGTTTAATCTTGGCAGTGTTAATAGCGTGTGACTCGAACCATTCCATGTACAGGTTAGCCACCACCGGAGAGAGAGATGAACCCATTAGAAGACCGTCGTCCTGGGCATAGAACCTATATTTTACTTGAAAGTAGGAACTACGTAGACAACACTCCAATAGTTCCATCACTCCATCCAGCGGCAAACTAGTGCGTTCTGAAAGGGTTGGGTCGTCTTGTAACTTTTGTTTGATGATTTGCAGTGATTTCCCTATTGGGACGTTGGTATATAAGCTTTCTACATCGAAACTGATAAATGTGTCTTGTGGTTCTAAATTGACGGTTTTCAGAATATTTATAAAATGATTAGAGTTCTGAACTGTAGCTTTGTCATTTCTAAACTAATGGACCGATTTTTATTTTCTTTCCATTTATTGGTAGGTAATTCCTTTACCTTTAAGAAAAAAATAGGTAGAAATTTTTTCTAAGCCCCCTGGATGATAGTGGAAAAACTCAAGCCATGGTATTTTCTTAATTTTTGACTCACCCTGTACGTTAATCAAGTAAATGTATAGAAAGCGCCTACACTCTATATGAAAGTCGCTTCTTTTACGAGCGTTTTGATTTTTTTGTTCATTAATTGATCTCTAAAGTTGTCCAAATTACAGCTTTTTTTGCTGAAACCTTGCATATTACCAACTTTATGAATTTACCGAGAAACAGTTTTTAACAGATACGAATTTTAAAAACATTTTTATTAAACACAAAATTATAACCTAGGATAACTGCTTAATACCATGTATTGCCTCCCTTACCAACTCTAAGAGCTTCTAATCTACGCGGCATACCAGAAATTAGGTTTCTTATCGTTTCCATTGGTATACGATTCCATTCTTCCACTAATTCTGCGAGATTTTCAGCAGGCCTCTGGCGAGAACGCACCGTTCTCCCTAGTTCATCCCACAAATGTTCTATAGGTTTCATATCGGGGCTTCTGGCAGGCCACTGTAATGTGGTGATATCCGTAGCTTCTAAGAAGTTTCGAACAATTACTGCGCTGTGTGGTCGGGCTGCATCAATATAAAATTATTTCCCACTAACTCTGCACGAGGTAAGACATACTGCTGTAAAATGTCAATATAGATTAGCGCTATCATCGACTGCCTCAATGGAAAAACATGGAGGGGTGTCTTTCCATTCATTGAAATCCCTCCCCACACCATAACTGACCCACCATTATAACTTTCACATTCTGTTATTAAATTCTGATTAAACCTTTAACCAGTCCTTCTCCATACTCTTTTCGTTAAGGCAAAACTGTGATTCATCCATAAACAAGACATTCGACCATTCACGAATCTTACCTTGTCCATAATTTTCAACAAAGTTTCTTCTAGCAGTACGATGTTGTGGCAATAATTTAAGACCTTTTGCAGGTCTCCTAGCTTTCAAATTAACTTTTTTTAGACGTCGACATACCGTTTGCTTACTTTTTGTAAACCCCCCGAATTTGGCGAAGATCTTGCTGACCATTTACCGCAGTATTTGATTGATCACGTAATATCCTCAATCTCAAGAAGCGATCATCTATTGGAAAAGTTTTTCGAGGGCAACTAGAACCAACCCTTCGAGCAGTGCTTCCTGTTTGTATGTACTTGTGGATTGCTCTACGAGCAGTTGCTTCATGGACACCCACTGCATAAGCGGCGTGGCGTTTACTACGCCCATCGTTAACTAAAGTACTTAATGCTGCTACTTCTTCTGAACTTATTTGAGGCATTTTATGTAATTTTAGCCACTACAACTTTTATAATGACATTGACTTTTTTAATGACACAACGACAAAGGGTCAAATAATATGGATTAATTGCTATGGCAAGGGCAATAATTGTTTTTTTGGCAATGTGATCCTACAATGAATTACATTTGTGGAATAAACGTAAGGTTTCAGCAAAAAGCTGTAATTTGGACAATTTAGAGATAAATTATTAATGAACAAAAAATCAAAATGCTCGTAAAAGTAGCGACTTTCATATAAAGTGTAGGCGCTTCCTATACATTTACTTAATTAACGCACAGGGTGACTCAAAAATTAGGAAAATAACATGGCTTGAGTTTTTTCACTATCATCCAGGGGGCTTTGAAAAAATTTCTACCAGTTTATTCTTTTCTTAAAGGTAAAGGAATTACCCACCAATAAAAGGAAAGAAAATAAAAATCGGTTCATTTGTTCAGAAATTACAAAGCTTCAAAGTTGCAACAAAAATTAGGTGCGTCACTTTTTTTGGAACTGAGTGTAGTTAATTGCTTAAAGGTGGTAGACAATACATTTTTTTTTAATACTTAATTACGTTTTATATTCAACGTCTCAAAACATACTGGATGGTACACCGCCAGACTGGCCATAGGCTTATCAGAAAATAATAACATTTGGTGTGCGAGTACCTTCAAAAAACTTCAATAGAATTTTAATGTTAATTTAATGGGGGAGACATTATTGGAGGGCAGCAAAATTTACATACCATTTCCTATGACTAGTCTAGCGGTACACCGTACACCCCCGGTATATCTTTCTAAATGCAAAAAATGTATATTGATCCAATTGACTAACATATTTTCTACATTCTGATTTATACAAAAGGCCCAAAGGGTCTCCATGCACATTTATTTTAATGCAATGCAATGCATACATTCTAATAACACTTCATAAATCTATGAAATCGGAAAATGTACGAAGTAAAAGTAAAAGCGATTTGCGAATGCAACAACTGTTAAGTTAATTAAGTTGAAATAATTACTGTAGGTACCCGTATTAAAAGTGCGTTACCGGCATCGTTATACAGGGTGTTGTGATAAGGATTTACTATACAGTGTGAGTTTGTAACTTGGATTAAATTCAGTAAATCCGGTACAGTTGTTTTTTTGGAATAAATCTTGGACACGGGTATAAACATTTTAAGTATTATTTTTTATAAAAAAAAATATTCACACAGTGTGTTTAGAATTAGAGATATAGTCGGATCTGGTCGTATCGTGCGGGTCATACGATTCAAGAAAGACATACTCTCAGTTTTTGTTTTCTTTACTTGCGTTTAATTTTACCCTCTAAATAAAATACGTAAGATAATTGAGACAGGCTTATTCCATTTTGACATGAAGAAAAAGGATATGTATTTATTTTCCAGCGATTCTAAAAAAGCTTATAATAGCACCAGCTACGTTTTATTTTAAATATGCCAGTTTTGTGACTTTGACAGTTTGTGACAAAATGAAACAATTTTCTGGGTTTTTGCATCCCCAATAAAAAAAAAATGGTACTTAATCTGATAAACTATTTCGAAAATGAAAGAAAAAGTAGAAATTCGCCAACCAATATTCAGGAAACAGTAGCCAAAGCACTGGGAATTAGTTTAAGGACTATGCAGAAAATTGTGCATGAAACAAAACATCCAAGAATACTAAAAAGTGTAAACGAAGAAAGCCAAAGACTGAGGATTTAAGCGAAAATGGGAGTTTGAAATGTGATTTACGATTTATACAAATCAAAAACCAATGTAACTCTTCCAGTTTTACAAAAAACATTAAAAATTCGGGGTGTTTTGGAAATTGGACTTGAAGCGTTATCAAAATTAATAAAAAATTTAGGTTTTCGCTATAAAAAATACTGTAACCGAAGATTTTTATGTGAGCAGCCACAGATAGTGAGTCAGCGTGTTCAGTTTTTAAAAAAATATACGGACAATTACAAATCGAAATTTAGAAAAGTGGTATTTTTAGACGAAACGTGGATATTTTCGAATGGAAGTGCTTCAAAATCTTGGCAAGATGAGTCTGTAAAAAGTGTTAAAAGGAAAAAGGGGTGCGGTACGGGAAAGCGTTTTATTATTTTGCATGCCGGTTCTGCAACAGGATATGTTGCAGGTGCGAGTTTAATTTTTTCTTCAACATCAAAAAGTGCTGACTATCATGATAATATGAATTGCGAAATGTTTGAAAAATGGTTAAAAGTTCAATTATTGATACCAAATTTGGATGCTCCGTCTTTAATTGTATTAGATAATGCATCATATCATTCAAGAATTTTAAATAAACAGCCTACTTCATCTTGGAGGAAAAGTGATATTTATGAGTGGCTGGAAAAACACAACCAAAATCCTTTACCAAATATGCTTAAATCGGAACTCCTATCAATAGCAAAGTCTATTAAACCCAAAATATACGCGGTAGATGAAATACTGCGTGAATATGGTCCTGAGGTTCTACGACTGCCGCCATATCATTGCCAGGTTAACGCAATAGAATTAATATGGGCTGGTGCAAAGTCTTATTATGAAAAACATGTAGGTGATGGTCTTAAATCCGACCAAGTACAAATAGTTTGGCAAGATTCGTTAGATCATATTACACAAGAGTACTGAAAGAAATCGGTGGAACATACAGAAATATTAATAAGGGATTGGTGGGATCGAGAACAAGTACTAGATGTCGAAGTAGCGCCAATGATAATTGCTCCATTCGAAGACGACTCAGACGACGAGGACTTTTCAGATTTTATAAGTGACGATGAGAGTTTTTAGGGTATAATTATAAACGGTGTTTTTCGTTTACATTTTTTAGTATTCTTGGGTATTATATTATGCTTTTTTTTCATGCACATTATTCTGCATAGTCCTTAAACTAATTCCCAGTGTTTTCATTATGGTTTCCTGCATATTGGTTTGCGAATTTCCACTTTTGCTTTCATTATCGAAATAGTTTATCAGACTAAATGCCATTGTATTTTTAGGTTTTAGTAGTAAAATTGTTAAAATAAATTGCACTGTTTATTATTGTCGTTTTTAATTAAAGGGTACAGTAGGTATATAATTAACGATTATATAATTTTTTTGTAACTTTTTCAACTCCCCTGTACATAATTTTTACAAAACTAATAATATTAGGTCTATGTGGCTATCTTCGCGATAGCTAAAATAATGAAACTATTTTTCCTCCCTTCGGTATATTTGTAAATAATCTCACAACATTTTGATAGCCTCTGTGTTGTCTGATTTGACGCATATGATCAGTGACCTTTGGACCCGCACGTTAAGACCAGATCTGACTATAGGTATGACGTATTATGATATACATATAAGTACCAAATTTTAAATTTTTATTCCTTGTCATAATGTTGAGGAGTTAAAAGCATGAAGACGGGAGTGTCGGTTTGCTAAGACACAGGTTGTGTTAATAGCTTATTTTAGTAATGTAGTAATCAGTTCGATTAGCAGCACAGTCTTGTTGAATAATCAACTACTTTTAAAACAGCAATTTTGTTAAGAAATAAATTGTATCTTCTCAATGCGACGCATTTTGTTCCCTGTAAAGAACGTTCTCTGCAATTAAATAAGCAGAACAGTTTCCCCAAAACGAATTATATCCGTTAGAACCTATAATCCACCAAGACGTTGGTGTTGGTTCGTGGTGATCGACAATCGCCGCGCGCTGTTTTACTCATTTTAACGTATTTGTTGCGTAGGTCACATCGTTGTTCGAAGTCTTCTCGTTGTCCTGTCTGAATTTGAATTATATTGATCGTATCCATACCTGTTTTAATTTATTTTAACTGTATATAAGTTTTTTAAACTTTGTATGTCAGATAAAGCAATAGAAGATTCTTATATGACTTTATACGCTATGGACAAATTTTACCATCTTAGTAAACCATATTGCATAATAGATAATTATATGCAATGTTAAACGACAAGAACAATATCACAATAGAAGCTAATTAAATTTTTGCAGTATACTAACTGATTTTTATGAATATAATTTGCTTTATTAACCGTAGCAACCAAATATTATTATGAATAATGTCAAGTTTCATTACAACTGCCAATCGGAACTAATACAATATACAGTGACCGGCAGAAAGTACGCACCAACGGGTATTTTTTTTTATTTCAAAACTCACCAAATTTTTTTGGCGGTGGAAAAGTTCTGCATATCCCTAAACAAAAAAGAGCATAGACAAAACTAGTAAATATTGCGCCGTATACGAGGGAGAGTTGAAAACGTTAAATTCACTCAAGAATAAATTGCCCTTATTTTTCACTGTGGAAAATTTTTTTATTAGGAAATGTTGTTTGCACTTAAAAGTTATTCATAAATGCCAAATTTCAGCTCGATAGCACAAATATAAATATTTTTTATGGCAACTAGATTTAAATTAAACGAATTTTATTTTAAGGGTTTAAACTTTAATTCATGAACCAATGGGTTTAAGAGTTTTTGAAAAATTGGGAATGGCAAAATATTGTTAAATGTATGAAGTAAACCCTTATTTGTTTTGCATAAAGTTATTCCGCTTATCCATAGAATAATGTACGGTGTGCACCAGAAAAGTTAGATTATTTTTGACGTTATTTTATTAAACGTCCAGTTCTCGCGTATTTAAACAAATTTATGTAAGTTATATGTCTAATTGCCCAAGAGCTGTTAAAAAATTGAATTTATAGGTTGCATAGCTTCTATTGATTCTTTCTACGTGGGGGCGTCAAAAAAAGTTTTTAAAAAGTAAAAACGCTTTTTTGTGCTATCAAGCTGCAATTTGGTATTTATGGATAACTTTTAAGCGCAAACAACATTTCCTAATAAAAAAATTTCTACAGTGAAAAATAAGGGCACTTTATTCTTGAGTGAATTTTACGTTTTCACCTCTCCCTCGTATACAGCGCAATAGCGCAAAAAAGAGCATAGACTAGTCTTGTCTATGCTCTTTTTTGTTTAAGAACGAACTTTTCCACCGCCAAAAAAATTTGGTAAGTTTCGAAATTTAAAAATCCCATTTGGTGCGTACTTTCTGCCGGTCACTGTATAAAACCAGATTACACCCCCAATAAAACTTATTAATTACTGTGTTTGGAGAAATAATGGCTTTAAACCATTCAATGATAGCATTAGCTCCTATTTCCCATTGGCTAGATTGTGGTATTATCACTACCCAACGGTCTAGCAATTTTCGCTGTCTTACAGTAGGAAAGCGCGATGCTGTCACATACAGGGTGGCCCTTTAGTGTGGCAAAGTACAATAGCTCCGTTACTATTTCAAATACATTAAAAATATTAATACAAAAGTTGAAGGGCAGTAAGTGACTTATAACGTAAAATTATTTTTAACTCTATAGGGTGGCTCAAAAAAGCGGAACAAGAAAAAATGTACTTTTTTCAAATGGAACACCCTGTATATTTTTACATTTTTAAATTCCACATAAAATTACAATTATTTTTTATTAAATACATTATTAGTCTATACTTTATATTTTCCGAGATATTGACTCTCGAAAAGTGACATTTTTGAACTTTGACAGCTTCTAACTTTCTAACACTACGTCTTAGAGCAAAACGGCTTACATGTCCCTATCTTTAATTTTTATTATCTTCCCAAAAAAATCAAATTCCAGTTAAACCGGAACAACTATATTTCCTGCTTTCGAGTAACATCCGGTTTAACCGGAAGTTGATTTTTTTGGGAAGATAATGAAAATTGAAGATAAGGACATGTAAGCCGTTTTGCTCTAAGACGTACTGTTAGAAAGTTAGAAGCTGTCAAAGTTCAAAAATGTCACTTTTCAAGAGTCAATATCTCGAAAACTATAAAGTATAGACTAATAATGTATTTAATAAAAAAGAATTATAATTTTATGTGTAATTTAAAAATGAAAAAATATACAGGGTGTTCCATTTGAAAAAAGTACCTTTTTTATTGTTCCGCTTTTTTGAGCCACCCTATAGAGTTAAAAATAATTTTACGTTATAAGTCACTTACTGCCCTTCAACTTTTGTATTCATATTTTTAATGTATTTGAAATAGTAACGGAGCTATTGTACTTTGCCACACTAAAGGGCCACCCTGTATAGTATTAAACAGTTGTATAAAGAGTAAGTGAATTCTTATAAGGAATAGAAGACCTTTTTCTCAGTGTATATGTATAAAAATAAATCAATTTCTTATTTTTTTTTGTGCGCCAGTGGAATCGTGAGGAGATTTCCAACTGAATTTTTACTTATACAGTGTGTGTATAAAGTCTGGAAACGGATTATTAACATCACAATTTACTGGCCGATTTAAACCAAATTTGGTACAGTTGTGTAAGAGGATCTAACGCACCGAATGACGATTTTGGCGTTGTTGCCAGCTTTTTAGTTTGTCTGGAATTCGAACGAATTTTATATTTTTAAATTCCACAGAATATATAACACCCAGTATATTTTTACATTTTTAAATTCCACATAAAATTATAATTATTTTTTATTAAATGCATTATTAGTCTATTCTTCATAGTTTCCGAGATATTGACTCTCGAAAAGTGACATTTTTGAACTTTGACAGCTTATAACTTTCTAACAGTACGTCTTAGAGCAAAACGGCTTACATGTCCCTATCTTCAATTTTTATTATCTTCCCAAAAAAATCAACTTCCGGTTAAACCGGATGTAACTCGAAAGCAGGAAATATAGTTGTTCCGGTTTAACTGGAAGTTGATTTTTTTGGGAAGATAATAAAAATTGAAGATAGGGACATGTAAGCCGTTTTGCTCTAAGACGTACTGTTAGAAAGTTATAAGCTGTCAAAGTTCAAAAATGTCACTTTTCGAGAGTCAATATCTCGGAAACTATGAAGTATAGACTAATAATGTATTTAATAAAAAATAATTATAATTTTATGTAGAATTTAAAAATATAAAAATATACTTGGTGTTATATTTAAAAATATAAAATTCGTTCGAATTCCAGACAAACTAAAAAGCTGGCAACAACGCCAATATCGTCATTCGGTGCGTTAGCTCCTCTTACACAACTGTACCAAATTTGGTTTAAATCGGCCAGTAAATTGTGATGTTATTAAGCCGTTTCCAGACTTTATACACACACTGTATATAAAGTCCTTACCTGCAGGTTTATAATGTAATGCCTGCTGCTTGTAATTTATAGATGGAACATTCTGAGCAGCTAGATATTGTTGGTTTTCATAGCCTGGTTGGGAAACCGGCGAGCACTGAATGTTGAACAGGAAGCTCATGAGCAGAGGGATAAATGCTGAACAATTCCTCATTTTTATCGAATTGCTGAAAACAAGTTATTATTTATTAAAAACCCATTTCCTGCTACTAATGAATATAGCCTGATATCAGCTAGTGAGTCCTTTTTATCGGTCAAAGTCGGAATTAGGGCTCATTGAAAAATATTATTTAATATTATTAAATAGACTTACTGGCAAACTTATAATTTCTATTTATATTTTTTATGGTATGTATGGATGGAATTTATTAAAACCCGACATTTATTTATAATTAGAGTAGACTAAAATTTAAAAAGTTGTATTGTGACTTGCGTCACAAAACGTAACCTAGAAGTTGAAATATTTTAAATAAAAAAAAACAATATTGTTGTTTAACAGATCACAAAAACAAAAATTTCAAAAACATATTCAAATAAAAAAATAAATAATATAGGAGTTCCTCAACGAAATATACTAGGTCCAATATTATTTATTTTATATATCAACGATATGCCTTTAGTTTTAAAAATGTGTAAGTTACAAATGTTTGCTGATGACACATTAATTTATTTTAATGTTTTAAATATTTTTGATGGTCTACTAAATACTTTAAATCCTGATACAGTTAGCCATAATTTACTGTTAAAAAAGTTTGAAAATATTGGATTCAGAGGAAAGCAATTAGAATTAATTAAAAATTATCTGAAAAATAGACCAACTTATGTTCAAATAGATAAAGAAAAAAGCTATCCAAAGGTATTTAAGTATGGTGTTCCCCAAGGAACAATTTTAGGACAATTATTTTTTAATATTTATATTAACGACTTATTTAGTATAAATTGCGATGGACAAATTCATAGTTTTGCAGATGATACTACAATTTTTTATACCGATACAAATTGGGAAATCTTAAATAATAAAATTAAAAAAGATTTTAAAATTATAAAAAATTGGTTTGATAACAATTTGTTAACAATTAATTTTAATAAAACAAATTATATTCCTTTTACTTTAAACCTAAATAACCTACCACAAAATATGAATAGTATTCAAATAAATGAAGACATTCAAATTTTTAAAGTTAATAAAATAAGATATTTGGGAATTATTTTTGACAGTAAATTAAATTGGAATTTTCACATAGAATACTTAATTCAAAAATTAAGAAGTTTACTACCGATTTTTAAAAACATTAAAACATTTTTAAATGTAAGACATATGGAAATATTATATTACGCGTTAGTTAAAACTCATTTAAATTACGGAATTTTAGGTTGGGGAGGAATAAATAGAACTTTAGTTAAAAAATTAGAAATATTACAAAAAAGGCTTCTAAAAATTATATACAATAAATATTATCTTTATCCTTCAAAAGAATTATATTCAGAAACAAAAAAGTTGAACATTAGACAACATTACATTTATAACATCTTAATATATATATATTTAAAAATAAAAACCTTATACAATTTAAAAACCATAATCATAATACACGTCATAAAAATGAAATAACCATAAAACCTAAAATAAATAAGTCCATAGGACAAAAAAATTTCAAATATTTATGTTTTTATTAAACGATTATTTACCAACAAAAATTAAAAAATTGATTTCATTAAAAAAATTTAAAGTCGAAATAAAAACATGGATATTAAAAACAAACAATTTGCAAATATTTTTAGAAATGCTTTAATTAATTAATTAATATTGTTCTGAATAATTTATATTAGTAATATTTTTTACTTAAAAATTATAAATTAATAATTTTATTATAGGTAATATATTTCTTCAAAAAAGCTGCGTTTATACTATAAATTAACATTTTTCTTTAAAAAAATTGATTTTTAATGCATATTTATGATTTATGATTTTACATACTAAAACAAAAAATAAGATTTGTCCGTAACAAGCTCAGCTTCAGGGGATTGAAGAATAAGTTTATCGAAGACAACATAAACATATTTATTATATTATTAAATTTTTAAATAAACTTATTATTAAATATATTATTAAATTGGCTAAGTAAATAAATTAAAATTGAATATTTCAAAAACTGAATGTATGGTTATGAGTAATAATTTAAATTGTCGAAATATAAATTTTATAATTGATAGTGAAAAATTGGAATTAGTAAACAGTTTTAAATATTTAGGGATTAAAATTTTTTAATTATTTTGAAAATATCATATTATCGAAGATTGTCGGAAAAGTTGGTACCTACGTTATTTTAAAAGAATCAGTTCTAATTTAAGTTTGTTTTCTAAAAAAACTGTATTTAATACTATTATATTACCACATTTTATTTATTGTTCTTCCATTTTATATGGTGCTAATGAGGAAATATTTGACAAATTACACATTTCACAAAATAAGTCAATGCAGATTATTTTAAATTGTGACAAATATGCAAAAATACATTTTCTGTTAAAAAATTTAGATTGGTTGAATGTCAGAAATTTAATTTTTTATTTATACATAAAATTAAAAATAATTTATTGCCTGATTGTTTCAAAAATTTTTGTTCTTTTAATCATGACCATCATAATTATAAAACAAGAACTAATGAAACATTTTTTGTGGATATGGTGTCTAAAACATTAGCTTATAAGTATATTTTTCATAAAGGTTTGATAGAATATAATAATTTGGAAAATTCTAATAAATCTCAAATATCATTAAAACTACATATTTAAAAAAACTTTAAAATTACATTTATTTAAAAAACAAAATAATACGTAAACTTTTCTCTATTTTTTTTTGTTAAAAGAAGGTTCCGTTTTAAAATTAATAATAAATCTATAAAAATGGTTTTAAAAAAATGCATTAAAAAATATTTAATTGTAGCTTTTTGCTAAAAAAATATGTTACTACTACTACTACTACTTGTTCAGGAAATAGAAAAATTAAGTTCCTGTTAGATGCGCCAGTCTGTACCTAAGGTAAATTCCTAGTCTCACTGATGAGTCGTGACATGATGAAACGCGCCTGTGATTGGTGGTGATGAAATGGAAGGAAACCCTACTCTACTTTTAAATCCCTTTTGTTTATATTAGCAAATTATTCTTGACAAATATGAGATCCTTTAGAGATAATAAGGAGGTTCAACATAAAAATAGATTCCTTATAAATATTACAGCATATTTTAAAAGTATCATTTTGCCTTTTATTATTAGTCCATAAAGAAAATATTGTAATTTTTCAACCGATCGATGGCCAAAAAATACTTTTTGTTTTAAAATATCTTTTTGCCTCAAAAATCACCAGTAATTTATAGAAGTTACACAATTTTTTCGTTGGTAAAAATTTAACAACAAAACCAAATTTTTGTCAGCAATTTTGTTCTTTTGTAGAAAATGTTCCTGTTTTTAAATAAGACAATTACTTTTTTTTCGTCAATGTGAATAACTGTTATATTTAAACAAAGCATCACATCATTATTAACGACAATAATTATTTCATTGTTTTTAGTAAAAAGTAAAAGCCATTGTTCTTCTATAAACATACCTAATACTTTTGTCACTACATAATGCATTTTGGATGTCTCTTCATTGAATGTGAAAATTGTTTGATCATTCAAAATGTTTTCGATTTAACACCAGTTTTTAGTGACAGTTATTTTAATTTACAATAATTTAGACCTGGCCACACACAAAGTACATTTTTTAAATCCATATATATTTATATCCAAGATATCCAAATATCTCAAAAACGACTGCTCAACTCAACTCTTACCACGTATACCTTAATTAAAAGTTCAATACAGTGTGTCTCAAAAAAGTTATTTCGTTTTAAATGTGTTCAATGTACAGCAGGTGGCGCTATCCAAATTTTACATTAAAGTGAGAGCTGATTTTAATTTTTCACCCCACAAAATCCCCCTATTATGACAGTACACTAATTATTAAAAAAAATATATAAGTATTATGGAAAACTAGAACGAAAACCAAATTGAACTTTTGCACTCTGTAATTTTGACTAGCTATGTTATTGTTAGTAGTCGTTTATTGTTATTATCGTTATCGATACTATTAGGTACATTATGTCTACCAACCTTCCTTTTCACATTATCTGGAACGTTTTTAAATACAAATAGATTGGATTTTTTTAGAGTTAGAGTTGTAACTAATTAACTTTTTCTCCCATAGAACTATTTGAGATAAAAAATTTGATACTATCAGGAAATGGTAATGTTGATGGGAGGAATCGAATTCAATAAAAAAAGAGTGTGTTACATTTGAAAAAACAACATTCCTTGAGTTACAGAAAAAACTAAAAATCTGGCAACGTCACAATTGTCAATTTTCAATTCAATTTTTTGAGTTATCCACCTGTACCAAAATTCATTGCTTTAGCCATGGTAGTTTTGAAGAAAATTAGCCGTTCCAGTTATTTCAACTAACCCTGTATAAAAATATAAGTTCAACACCATTTGGAGGGTTTTCTTAACTCTCGTGCAAGTGCTGGACACAAAATAGTACTGAAGTTTTCTTTTACATAATGAAGTTTATTCTCGTTAAAAAAGCAGCTTTTTAAAGCGTTTCGTTAGATTTAAAATTGTACGAGGAATAAACTATCTACTATTATGGGAAAAATGAGACAACAAAAAATATTTTAATAATTTTGCCAGTCTCAACTTCAAGAAAAGCGTGACAAATGTTTTAACTCATATTATGTCATGTCATGACCTCCGTGTCAGTTTTTGACATTTACTGATGCTTCCATTATAAAATTTCAGAATCGTTCCGTGCGAGCAAAAATTATTTGCATCAAAGAGGGCCTTGCATCTAAGGACGTAATGCTTAGCCGTAGGGTTTAATACCTGTTGGGTGTCAGTAACTACCTGAATTAACAATCAATCAGTTATTCCGTCATCTTTGACAGTCGTTACAAGTAATTTGATTCATCGCTAATTTTTCCAATTTATTGAACAATTTACACAATGGGCTTTATGGAACAGCACAAAACATTTATGGGTGAAGCGTATTTTCGAAACGGGGTAAGAGTAAATTATGAGTGCCAATACAATCCGCTTTTGTGCATGGACGATTTTCACGAACATTTTTCTGTTGCTTTTATTGCTGGGGATTTTTATCATTGCCTGAAAAGAACCGAGGCTGTGTTTAAGGAAACATGTTCTATACAACACAAAAAAGTAGCAGGAAGACCATCTGTAAGAACAGAAGTTGTTGCAAAAGTTTGTAAAATAATATAAAATACGCCAACAAATTGTATAAGACGCCTGTCCCAAGAAGTGGGATGATCTTATGGAACATGTAGGACTATTCTTAAGAAGCAGCTAAATTTATTTCGACGACAGATTGATTAGTTTTCGATCAGACATTAAATTCCCACTTAGATCACCTTATTTAACGGTTATGGATTACTTCGTTTTTCCTCATTTAAAGAACACTATTTTTAAAACACCAGTTGTAAATTTAGAACAATTACAAGAAAGGATTATCCAAGAATGTGGTAACATTTCTCCAGAGATGCTGGCCAACACTTTCGAAAATATGAAGAGACGTGTGAATTTATGCTTGAAGCATCCATTTTAGCAATTTATGTATATATTTTTCTTTTTCTTTCTGTATATCCTTACTTTGTTAATTTTGTAAACAACAAAAATAAATATGTATTTGTCAATTTATTTTATTACTCATTAGTTTGGCATATCATGTCATAATATGAATTTGACAAAATTTTAACCTAGATTTGGTTAGACATATCGTCCCCATATCATTGTCATCTAAACCAAGCCCTACGTTTTTTAATCCAAGCCCTCTTTGATGCAAATAATTTTTGCTCGCACGGTATTTGTTTTATTTGGCCAATTTTACATTTACATTTGTCTAAATAACCACTTAACTAATGAATAAATCGCCTCTAAATTTCGCAAACTAATTCATCTAATTATCCCCTTTAATAAATGAAAATAAATAGTTGGTCCAAAATAAAACCAATAACCACCAATGTTTGTATACTGACCAATTTTTTTTTAGTAAAAAAGTTTTAAATCCGGAATGTTACACAATATCACTGCACTTATAAATTTTACATTAGAATATAGAAATTATTCGTTACACTTTATATAGACTCGTGATCTCCTACTTAGTTAACTAGCACTTTCGTTTTCTGATTAGACTCGCGCGGAAAAGTGTACACAGTCAGAGAAAGGTAAGGGTCAGCGTAACTGTAACATACGGGGTAAAATTAATTAGCCAAATTAGGATTAGATCTCCCATTATAAGTAATGACTGTTCAATGACCGCTGACCGTTATGTCATATTCTCTATATTAGCGGTACGTCGTAAATTAATTCAGTCAGTTTTTGACTTACCGGTGATAAAGGTTGTGACTTTTCTTAGGCTTGATCTACATAAAGACGGATGCATGAAAATAAGTAAAATACATGCAAGGGCGTTTTTAAATTTTTAATTAATATTTTTATACTGTTAATGAAGTCATAAATAAGTAGTTTATTTAGGGTAAAAGGTATCATGGGTTGAAACATTTTGTTTTTGAAAATCGGTATGAAATTTTTAATTAATTTAAATTTACTAAAAAATAAATAAAACTCATTTATAAAGTTTAAAATTGAATCAATATTTTTTGTCATTTGGACTAAAGTGGCAATGATATGAAGGAAGTCTTATTAAAACTCGATGTCCATGTTGCAATGCTAGTTCGACCATCCTAGTAAAATAAAAGAAAACAATTAAAAAATAACATAAACAGCGCTTTTCAGATTTCTTGTAACGTTTGGGTGTGGTATGCTGCTTTACTATTATCCCGATCTGATCCTACATTACAAATGGTGAAACCGAAATTTATCTTTGTTCTAGCCATGTATAATGTAATCTTTTTGACCAACTTGTATTTGGAATCTTTTCAATTAGTCCAGAATGATGGTCTGGTGCAGCATAGGTCAGCTCGATTTTAACAATTTTTAAAATTTTAATAAAGAGCTGGGAGTGTATAGAATAGATTAAAAGAATAAAATCATTGGACGAACCACTTTTTTCGCCAAAAATTCAAATAAAATTTCATAATTGGACCCCGTTATGTAATTACGAATTAAGCGACATTTAACGGTTTCGAGATATTTAAATAAAAAGGTTTTTAATTTTGTCAAGTTGCCCCAAAGTCGTACCAGACACCTTAGAACCTCGTTTTTTTTTTAAGTAGGTCCCAAATGTAGTATACTATATACATATGTTTTAAAATTGCGAATATTCCCCAATTTATGACCACTATATACCAAATTGTCGCTTAATTCGATATAACAATTTAAGTTAAGTATAGTTTTAAATCTTCATAAAGAATTAACCGACTTGTATGGCGCTTAATTCTTTATAACAAAACTAAAAAAATAAATAAAACTACACTGGTTTAGTATGAAATGATCGCGGATTAAGTTCAGCCAATTGGCGCTTAATTTCATATTACAGAAATAAATATAATAAAATTATATTTTGTAATATCGTTTTGGCGAATAATTCGTTATTACAAAACGTTAGTTATAGTATTAACTTTGACAAATATGAAAATGCCCAAGTAGCAATTATAGACACAAATTGAACACAAATTCTTTGATGAGAAACGTTTCGAAACATTTTCGATTAAAATTATTTAGATTGTGTGGAGACATATGTGTTTCGAAACTTTTGCGACACATTTTTGAATTTAGTTACTAGAAACGATTAAGAACTGTTAGTTTCGAAATACTTTCCAAACTACAGTGTCGATACATTTAGGAAACGCACAAAAGAAAATTTTTCGAAACATTTTTATATAATATTATGAAATTGTGTTTAGACACATGTTCTCCCAGATTGTAGCGACACATTTTCGAATTAAGTGATTCAAAACAAATTGGTATTTTTCTGCTTTGAAATATTTACCAAACAGTGTTATCCATTTAATTACGAAACTTGCGCAGAAAATAATTTTCGAAACTGCCAGAAACCTTTACACTACCGCACCCGGACAATTATTATAACCTTGATTATAACGATTATAACCTATAAATTGTACATTTTTGTTTTGTTAATATGGGAAGAAAACAACAGTTTAAACATTCTTCGAGGTTTTACAAGGCACTAGGGACAGAAAATGGGTTTTTTAAGAGCTCGTCGAGCTCGGGTTTCTTGGCTTGATCGGGCCAAAGTAGGTGGTCTCCGACTATCCAGCTGGTCGGCACAGCCGTTAGGACCAACCTACTTTTTTCCTTTGTTTCGATAATTGAGTACATGTTTTAGATTATTACTTAGGAATAAGTTATAAGTAAGTTTTATTAAACGTTCAACAAAGTACAAACCAATTTTGTAGCTTATATGTCACAGAAAGTGTAAAGTGGTAGTGTATACCGTGACGGTATACAGAAGTTTTATGCTTCTAAGCTTAACCTTCCTCTTGACGGGACTGTGCATTTTTTACTTTAGCGACGTTTGTTTCGCATGGTTTCGGTACAATATCGAAACATTCTTCATGTTTCGACACATTTTCTATGAATTATAGCTACATGATTATCGAAACATTATAGAAACCAAATACTAGAAATTGTGTGTCGACTCCATTTTAGACCAGAATAATTCTCGCTTTCTAGCGGCCATTTTGACAAATTCATTTTTATATTATTAAAATGGACTTTAATTAACTTCCTGCGTCATTTGAAATGTAAAAAAGTGGTTACATTAGTTCCATTTTGCTAGCTTAATCAATTGAAAGAAGAATTAAGTAAAATTTTAAAAATATTTAAGATTTTATTTTTTGACAAAGTATTTATTTTGTGTGTAAATGTCAATATACCGGGAGCGTCTTAAGAATATAAAGCTAAATTACTAAATTGCACGATAAAATTTATTTCGTCAACGATTTTTGGATCTCCTCTGCAATAAACCATACGAAAAAAATGTATCACTTATAGAAAATACTCTGGTGACGAATTCATTATGGCGAAATTATGCTGTCATCATATTGTTTACTTTCTTTTATTTTACAACCTGCAGAGAGATAGATATTATATATCTAATTATTTGTTTCAATGTTTCCATTTTGACAATTTACAATTCCAACAAACAGCGCCCTCTTTGTAAAATGAACTCTCACTCGACACATTTATGGAAACATGTTCCAAACATTTCTGAAAAATTTTCGAAACATTTTTGATAAAAGTTTCGATTTTGCGTCGAAACAGCGAAAGTCACAGCCCGTACCAACCACTTGGAAACACGTGCTAATCCGCCATTTAAAATGTATACGTCTCGAAAATATGTCCATACATGTTGCCAACAATTTCCAATTTGTGTCGGAAACAGAAACAATAGTTTAGACACATTTACCGTAATGTGTCTAAAAATGCTACTTGGGTGTCGCTTAATACAGGTGCCTGTAAAAAGGGTAAAATAGGAAATTTAAGTAAAAAAAGGTTTTGTTACATAGGTTTTAATGACTACTAAAAGATGGCACCGTTAACTCGTTTTTCAACTTTGGTCGCTTAATTCGTAATTACATAACGCGGTCCAATTTACAGTAGTTTTCGAATTATTTTCACGCGAAAACTCTCTTAAAACTATAATCACAGAAAAATAAAAGGTTTATTACTGTAATAAAATGAAAGAATACTTATAGTGTTGTCAAACATGGCTATTTTTCTTAAATGTTCGCACATTCTCAAATAAAAAAAATTGATAACAACGCTGTTCCACAGCCCTCTCTAATAAAATAGAAAAACTAAAGACGGCTATGGATTTTTCTTGTCAACTGCTAACTAATGAAATCAAAAAAAGTCTAGTAAAACCTTTATGCGGTAATGGCATCGTACATTAGCGTGGCGCAACTATTATAAACATCCTTTGGCTACGCAATAGAACGCCGGCTACGCGGCCTAAAATACACCTTTAATAATAACACCTTTATGCGGTAATGGCATCGTACATTAGCGTGGCGCAACTATTATACACATCCTTGGGCTACGCAATAGAACGCCGGCTACGCGGCCTAAGAGACACCTTTAATAATAACACCTTTATGCGGTAATGGCATCGTACAGTAGCGTGGCGCAACTATTATAAACATCCTTGGGCTACGCAATAGAACGCCGGCTACGCGGCCTAAGATACACCTTTAATAATAACACCTTTATGCGGTAATGGCATCGTACATTAGCGTGGCGCAACTATTATAAACATCCTTGGGCTACGCAATAGAACGCCGGCTACGCGGCCTAAGATACACCTTTAATAATAACACCTTTATGGGGTAATGGCATCGTACATTAGCGTGGCGCAACTATTATAAACATCCTTGGGCTACGCAATAGAACGCCGGCTACGCGGCCTAAGATACACCTTTAATAATAACACCTTTATGCGGTAATGGCATCGTACATTAGCGTGGCGCAACTATTATAAACATCCTTGGGCTACGCAATAGAACGCCGGCTACGCGGCCTAAGATACACCTTTAATAATAACACCTTTATGCGATAATGGCCTCGTACATTAGCGTAGCGCAACTATTATAAACATCCTTGGGCTACGCAATAGAACGCCGGCTACGCGACGGCCGCTTCCGCGGCCTAAGTTACACCTTTATTTTTTTTTTTTTTCGAATAGTCGACCGAAACCAAATCTACTTGAATTGGCAACAATGCTTTTCCTTGTCAACTGCTAACCAATGAAATCAAAACAAGTCTGTGCGACGTAAGGGTCAATTTTTTTTTCTTTGTAAATTACGAGTAAAATGGTTTGTGTGTCACATAGACATTTACATTTAGATAAATATATGGTGTGTAAACGTAAATATTTAAAAAATGCTTTTTTGGAAAAATTGCTTCATCCAACATTTTTTAAGTTTTAATTTGTTCCATTTGAGGTAAGCTTTAAAAAAAATTCAAAAATGTTATAAAATTCGAGCTGACGTATGTGACACCAGAACCTAAGTAGACCACGGTCGATAATTTTTGAAACCAAAAAAAATAATAGTAGGATGAAACCCATTGGAAAAGGAAGAAAATAAAACAAAAATGAAAGGAAAAATAAATTACGGGCGATCCGAGGTCGGGAAGGGGGGGGAGGGGGGTTTTAAGGGTAGAAAACGATTTATCTCGATTTCCGGTAAAACTACAAGTCCTATGCAAGAGCGTTTAATAGCAAAGTTGTAGGCAATAATAAAATCTACAACTTTTGTATATACACTTTTTTCACATAACCTCAAAATTTATGTGAAAAATTCAAATAACCAAGTTTTTGGTTTTTTATTTTTATCTTTTACAAAAAATTTTTTTTATCCACGAAATTTGGTGAAAACTTACCTTTTTATGTCCTAAACACACTGTAATTTTTTTAATTTAAAATATTTTTTTTAAACCTTATTTTGACTTAATATCGAAAAAACACCCTAATTTTCAATCGAAAATTCTCACGTCAAAATATCTGCTTTTTTAAAAAAGTCGGCGGGTTTTTTGTTCGTTGAAATCTCTACTTTCTGATGGTGTTAAAAAAAATATACATTACTATGGTAAATGTTCTCAAAAAAATGCAAAGAAATGAAAAAAACTCGAATCAGAAATTTTTTTTTTAGATCAATATGTTCAATTTTGAGCTATTTATTAAAATTTATACTTTTTTTTATCAATGTAACATGGAATCTTACGTTTTTCGAGTAATTAAAGTATAAATTTTAATAAATAGCTCAAAATTGTACATATTGATCTAAAAAAAAATTTCGGATTCGAGTTTTTTTCGTTTCTTTGTATTTTTTTTGAGAACATTTACCATAGTAATGTATATATTTTTTAACACCATCAGAAAGTAGAGATTTCAACGAACAAAAAGCCCACCGACTTTTTTAAAAAAGCAGATATTTTGACGTGAGAATTTTCGATTGAAAATTAGGGTGTTTTTTCGATATTAAGTCAAAATAAGGTTAAAAAATAAATATTTTAAATCAAAAAAATTACAGTGTGTTTAGGACACAAAAAGGTAAGTTTTCACCAAACTTTGTGGATAAAAAAAATTTTTGTAAAAGATAAAAATAAAAAACCAAAAACTTGGTTATTTGAATTTTTCACATACATTTTGAGGTTATATGAAAAAAGTGTAAATACAAAAGTTGTAGATCTTTTTATTACCTACAACTTTGCGATTTAACGTTTTTCCATAGGACTTGTAGTTTTACCGGAAATCGAGATAAATCGTTTTCTACCCTTAAAACCCCCTCCTCCCCCCTTCCCGACCTCGGATCGCCCGTAATTTTTTTTCCTTTCATTTTTGTTCTATTCTCTTCGTTTTCCAATGGGTTTCATCCTACTATTATTTATTTTCACTTTTTACCATTTTCAAAGGCTGCACTGGTCTAAAGTGGCGTTATCCACGATAATAAGCGAGGGTTCTTCCGAGGGTTTCGCAACAATTTTTCTTCAAACCACTTCTCAAAGTTTTCACTATTCATCGAATCATTACAATCGCCAGATTTCAGGCCAGACTTAAATATCAAACTTGCATTATTCACAAATCCATTTTCTGAACCAGCATATAGAATTATATACCGTACGTATTTATAAAAACATTGCCATATAGTTTTCATGTTTATTATTTATGTTTTCACAATTCCTGCTTTATTTATTATATCTACTCACCTCGTAAACTGCGTTAAAGGGTAAAAAAAATAGTCTTTTCGGCATCACTTTCTCTTAGAAAATAATCAAATAATTTTAGAATTAAGGCTTGTTCTTTTTCACAATACCGTGACATTTTTAAAATAATGTTGATTAAATATGTCACTGCCAAAAATTACAATAAATCTGTTATGACTGGTAAAATTATACGACATTCATTATTGACACAAATTTACTATCTCATCTAGTTCACGAATGTTAGATAGATAAGCACTAGTCGTGACGTAACGGTCGGCGGTCACTGAACAGACTTTATTTACTCTGTCATTGCTTCTTGTTTTATCTAAAACCCGATTAAACTTTTTCGTAAAGTGCCTTTCTGACATCAATTAAGAAAATGCAAATTTCTTGCATTTCTAGCTATTTACAACGGGCTAACAGGTATTTTAGAAGAAGAAATCAAGTCAATTAGGTTAATAACAATGGGTGAATTGTATATTATTGTCTTGTTTATACAAATCTTCTACTTATAAAATATGCTTTACTGAATTTTTCCAGCTTTCGGTCGATATACATTTTTTGCTCTTTTTACTGGGTGCCACATATTATGCTCTATGGGGTTAAATATAGGTACAATGATACGGTGGAAGACACAAATACATATTATTATTTAATGTGTTAAGTGTATTTAAGACTTATAAAAATTTTGTTTTTTTTTGTAATTAAATTCAAAATAAATATTCTTGTATTTCGGTTTTAGTAGTTGATCTGTTTGACACTCTATACAGTGTGTCCGAAATTCAAGTCTCTATATGGGTATCTCGCTTAATAGATGAGATAGAAAGTTGGATAAATGGTAAATATTTTAGAGAATTTAATGCCGATCTCGAATCCTTTTTCAAAAATATCAAAAGTTTTGTAGTTTTTCACTTTTTAAACAAAAACTAAAAATGGCGCATTTCGTTTTTTTAAATAGGGGCTTAACGGTTAATTTGACATATCCCAAAGTGTTACATTCTTTAGATACTTTTTAGGGAAGAACATTTCTGTACAAAAAGAAAATGCAGATTGTCTTTTGTTTGTGAGTTACCCATAGTAACTTTGTTATTTCTTATGGCGGCCATCTTGGATTTGTACATAAAATTATTTCTCTTTCAATTACCTTTTAAAAGATGTGCCACATGCTACCAAAATTTTGGAGCAATACTCTTAAATTATTAAAAAACCAGTTTAATCGTTAACTTGGCAACAGCGCATGGATCTAACATAGCATGTGGGTACATCCAAAGGTAGTAGTTTAATAACAAAAACATTTTCTGCCCCAAATAATCATTGTTTTTTAGCCAATAAAATAATTAACGCATTTTTTGTCTACGGTCTTAAATAGGTTTGGCAACCCCGCGATAAAAAAAATCTTAATCGGAATGAAACGAAAAAGAATTCAATTAGAAAAATAGGGCTTTCAACTAAAAATCGCGTATTTTTTTTGTTTGCAATTAAATTTAGTTAAAATATTAGAAAAAATAGGTCAGAATAAAAACTTTACAAACAAAAAAAATGCAAACCTTTTTTAATTTTGCCACACCTAAGTAATTACTTGGTATAATTATATAATAACGGAAGGATTATTGTTACATGGTAGGCCGTGATATTTTTGCATGGTAAAAAGGCCATGATATTTTTACATGGTAGGCCATAGTATGCAATATTAGAAAAAATTAAGTGCCTATTTATTTGCAGTCACACCGACATTCTGAACTAGCTTCTGCTAGATATTTGTAATTGAAAAACAAATTTTTATATTCTTAGATCGTTTATGAATGTGTCTTATCTTGCCATTTTTTAATAACTAAAAAGTTGCAGGCTATTGATAAATGTTTTTTGTTTTAAGTTATCCTACTTAGTTTTGGTTAGGTTAGGTCAGGTTCAGAATTGAGGGATCTTGTAAGAAACTGCATTCTAAAAAAATAAAGGTTTAAGAGGTGCTTTAAATGGTTTAATTAGTATCTGCTATGTTAGATGCATGCGCTGTTGCCAAGTTAACGCTAAAACTGTTTTTTTTCATAATTTAAGAGTATTTCTCCAAAATTTTGGTAGCATGTGGCACATCGTTTAAAAGGTAATTCAAAGAGAAATAATTTTATGTACAAATCCAAGATGGCTGCCATAAGAAATAACAAAGTTACTGTGGGTAACTCACAAACAGAAGGCAATCTGCATTTTCTTTTTGTACAGAAATGTTCTCCCCTAAAAAGTGTCTTAAGAATGTAATACTTTGGGATATGTCAAATTAACCGTTAAGCCCCTATTTAAAAAAAACGAAATGCGCCATTTTTAGTTTTTGTTTAAAAAGTGAAAAACTACAAAACTGTTGATAATTTTGAAAAAGTATTCAAGATCGGCATTCAATTCTCTAAAACAGGGGTCTTCAACCGGCGGCCCGCGGGCCGCTTGCGGCCCGCCATTAACTTTTTTGTGGCCCGCATACAAATAAAATACAATTTCCAATACATAAAATATATTACCTAAAACTTAAAATATTGTCTACTTCAGAAATCTCTTTTAGACGAAAATTGAAAAAATATTATAGAAATTATTTTACTTTAGTCTGGTCTAAATATTAATAGATCTAACATCATGAAAGATGTTATAAAGATGGTAAATTTTATCAGGTCTCGGGGGCTCAACCACAAAAAATTTCAAAATTTTTTGTCCGATATTGATTCACAGTGTGGTAATGTAGTTTACTTCTCAGATGTTCATTGCCTTAGTAGAGGAAACGCGGATGTTTAATCTTAAAGAACCAATTAAAACGTTTTTGGCTAGCAAGGGACATCCTGATGCCTTCTTTGATGATCCAGAATGGCTCAGTGATTTTGGTTTTTTGGTTGATCTTACTTTACATCTGAATGACCTGAATGCACGGTTACAAGGTAAGGAAAATTTCATAAACAACTTATAGGACAGCATAAAATCCTTTGAAGCTAAACTTAAATTGTGGGAAATGCAGCTGCAAAAAAACGATTTGACACACTTTCCGAACTTGTCAATTTGTAAGTGGGGTGATCCGAATAAATATATTTCCACAATAACTGATCTACAGAAAGAATTAACTTCGAGATTTAAGGACTTCAGAGAAAATGAAAAATCAATACACTTATTTGCTACGCCTTTTACTATGTTTGTTGAAGATGTTCCAGGAAATCTTCAAATGGAACTGACAGATTTGCAGTGCAATACTGAACTAAAAGAAAAATACAATTGTGGACTATTTGATTTTTACTCCAGATACACTGATACAATAATTAAGTTTCCGAACATTCACAACTTCATGCTTTGAAGATGATGTCACTATTTGGGAGTATATATGTACGTAAACAATTATTTTCCCAAATGAAACATGTGAAATCAAAAAATAAGACCAGAATAACGGACTCTCATGTCAAAAATAGCTTTCGTATCGCTACATCCAAAATAAGACCAGATATTGACAAACTTGTAAAAACAAACAATCTTAAAAGTCTAATTAAATATAAAAAATGTGTTTGTATAAATATTGTCTTGAGTTTACTATATTTCAGCTAAATTAAATTTCTCACTTTCTATTTCTTCTGGCCCGGCAATCGATGAGTAGCCTAAATATGGCCCTTCTATGAAAAAAGGTTGAAGACCCCTGCTCTAAAATATTCCCCATTTAACCAACTTTCTATCTCATCTATTAAGCGAGATACCCATATAGAGACTTGAATTTCGGACACACTGTATAGCCAACGATTGTGATAACTTGCATTTCTCGGGGATATTTTTTAAACGGTAATGTTCGAACCAGTAGTCAAAAAGGTTCCGCACTTGCGTCTTCATGGTAATCCAAGTTCGAATCCTTAATGTTCTTGGCAGACAAAAGGAAGCAGTTTGAAACTCATCCGTCTCCCGTTCCAGCGTGAATTATTGTAATTATTTTTCCTTTATTTGAAGGTGTTTGCGTTTGACACTTTGAACTAGAATCGCCCCATCCTTTGCATACTGTATCGTGTGTATTACTGTGTATCAAACCATGTTTCATCCAGGTAAATAATAGACCTGTTTCTACTGTTGTTCAGTTAGGGGATACTCTATATTGATAGATAGATATATATTTTTTCTCAAATTCATAATTATCTATAATTTTAACCCTCTCTTAAAGGTAAATTATAGTTTTTGCTTTCTTTCAGTTCTTCAAAGGGTAGGTACATGCCCCATTTTTTTTTATTTAAATTTTATTTAAATATAATTTAATAAAGAGTATTTATTAGGAACTTGCAAAAGTTTGCCCTTACGACAAATTAACGTTTTGAAAAAAATGGTTTTAAGAAGTAATCCACTCCTTAGAAGTAAAATAATTTTTTTATTTATATTGAATCAATAATTGTAGAAATAAATAAAATAGCTAGTGAAATGGTATTTTTTTATGGTAATTAGAAAAATGATTTTTTTGCTTCCTTTACCTTAAGGATAAGGGCCCCTTCAACATCCGCTAATTATAATTTAAAATAAAGGGTTCAACGATTATTTTAAAAATTACTAGTGCTTTAAAAAATGCCTAAAATTGTATAATATTTATTTATGTACCAAGGCAGTAAAGTGATTCATTATCGGACGAGTCTGAAATTATGAGATAAGCGAGCGAGGCGAATAACAGGCGAGTCAATAAAGACACTTTACTGACGTGGTGCATACAAAATTTTATCGCCAACCGTTCAGAATTTATAATATAAAAAATTGAGGTATAACTCATCGCATTTTATTATAACAAAGAAAACAGCAAATATACACGTCAAAAATGACACGTCAGAAAATTTCGGCTGACCACGTGCGTATTCCAAAGCACCCCTCAAAAATTTGACCTACTATTTATCGAGCTGTAATAGGGAAAGGCGTGACAGTGACAGACGATTTTTTATGACACGTCAGAAAATTTCTGCCGACCACGTGCGTATTCCAAAGCACCCCTCAAGAAAAAATTTGCGGCAGGTTTTTTTCTATTTGACGTTCATAATAAGTTCATTATGAACTTGAAATGAAGTTCATAATGAAGCTATTTCGATACGCGTTTTTCCTTTATTTGATGTTGGTAACATTGAAATTGAAAAATTGAAAAATTGACGTAAAATCACGTCTTTTGAAATTCAAAAAAAATTAGCAAAATCGCCCGAATTTCCGAACGCTCTGTATATGTACCGAATGTACAAGGATCACACAACGTATTCCGTCCAATTTTAAATCTCATATCGCTAAAATAACTTTAGAATCTCGTGGTGAAAATGGGTCAATAAATCAAAAAATGACAGTTCGCAAAATAATTTTTGTTGTCCAGAGGTTGCTATGATAAAAAATAGTATTACCAACATAAAATTTAGACATAAAAATTTGCGGATTTATTTTCTTTTTAAATATGTATTTTTTATTGAAAAAACTACAAATAGAAAAAATAGTATAAAGCACGTGGTTCATAAGGCGTTTTAGCGCACGTGTCAATTAAAAAACTCGCCACTTCGTGGCTCGTTTTTTAAAATAGACGCGTGCGCTAAAACCGCTTCTTATGAAACGTGTACTTTAATATACTATTATCTGCCGCATTTGCGGCAGGTAAAGTATTTTATTTTACAATAAAACAAAGTGTTCGTTTACTTCCGGAAATCACTCTGATAATGTAAGGCTTTACTGCCGGTTGACGATAAAAGGCATTTATTACTAAATATTTTTCAAAAACTAAAATTGCACCTGATATTTCTCTTTTCCTTATTCTCTTCTCCTCATGATGACTGTTTATACAGTCGAAACATGTAGAGAATTTACCCTTATTTAAAAAAATTATTTTAATAAACCAGTGGAGGAAGACTTAAAGTGTCTTGTTTCTTTACCTTTAAAAAAGATTGTCTTCTATTAGTAAAAATATGTTTATAGAAAGAGAAGCTTCTTTCAACATCTACTGATGTAATCGGACAATACTGCAACTTTGGTAGCAAAATATGAGGTCAAGATACAACTTCGTTGGATGGTTTACCCTCATAAATGCTTTTTACTGCAGTTAAGTATTTAAATCCTTTAGTCTTTTTTACAGTTACATCCAATTTGTTCCTTACTTGACCTCTTACTTTACCGGGAATGTTTTTACATTTAGCGGAAAAAGTTTCGACAATATTAATTGAGAATCTTAAACCTAAATTTCTACTCTCCAACGAGGATATTATGTCAGGTATAAAACTGAAATTAACCTTAATGAAAACAAGATTTTTAGCTACACTTGCACTTTTTAACAACTCTTTACTTAGCACAAAACACTGCGAATGGCCATCTAAATCCAAAATTAGTTGTTTAATGGCTTCGAAATGCTCTGCGTAGAATATTGAGGCCTTAATCCATGTTTCCCTTAATACAGGTTCTCGAGGTAAACTAACTAGTGGTAATATCTCTTTATACAACTGCCCTCTTAGAGTTCCTTTTAGAAATGCTTATTTTACAGTTTGTTAAGCAGGTAATAATAACGCATTATTAAGTGACAATAAATAACCCCTAACAATATACCTGCAAACTAAGGTTTTTATGGCTATAATATTTTTAGCCATGGATCGTATCGAGGAAGCGAAAATTCGATCTATTAAATGTTTATTTTTCTTTCGTAGCTTTTTCACCAGGAAGATTTTTCCATGCATGCTAAAGCAAATTTGGCTTTTTTCCGTCGGTGCGAAAAATTATTTTAGACCCAGATACATATCAAATATCCCGCGATGTATAATGTGTACTGTTGTATTTCCTTTTGGAAGTGCACTCGGCCTCAACGAAAAATCGGTCAGGCATTGCTTGGGTACGACGCACCGTGCAGTGGTTAAAATTTTAAAAAGTATGACCAAAACTACTAGTTTATTGAAAGATTGTTCATTGTGAAAATAGACTTGATTGCAACCTTCGGGTGTCATTGCATTCCTCTTATTTATGACATACGATATAAATATCCACAGAATCAGGAATTCAGGGAAGGTGATAAAATCCGAAGAGCAAAATTTTGTTTTAAAGTTGAAATGGGTAAATAGCGACAGGAAATGCTTAAGCAATGTTTGTTGTGCCGACGAATGCACCTTTACGTTAAGCAACGAATAATAATTGTAGATATTGAAGTACAAAGAATGCGCACACTGAGAAAAAGCCTTCTATTCCTTATAAGAATTCACTTACTTTTAATACAACTGTTTAATACTATATGTAAAAGCAACGCCTTTTCCTACTGTAAGACAAAGAAAATTGCTAGACCGTTGTGTAGTGATAATATCACAGTAATTTAGCCAATAGGAAATAGGAGTCAACGCTACCATACCTGCGGTCTAAAGCCATTATTGTTCTGAATACTCACAGTAATTATCAAGTTCTATTGGGTATGGAATATGGTTTATTATACTGTATTAGTGTTAATTGGCAGTTGTAATTAAACTTTACATCAATCATAATAATATTTGCTTGCTACGGTTAATAAAGCATAAACTTACCGCTAATAATCAGTACTGTAGTTCTCAAAAATTGAAATAGCTTCTAGTGTGATATTGTTCCTGTCTTTTAACATGATTATCTATTATGCAACATAGTTTACTGAGATAGTAAAATGCGTCCAATACTAATGATGGGTTGTGCGAAATAAAAATATTTTATTGCTTTATCTGACATGCAAAGTTTAAAAAAACTTAAATACAAAGTAAAAATAAAACAGGTATTGGTACGATCAATAAAATTCAAATTTAGACGGGATAGCTAGAAGACTCCGAACAACGATGCAACCCGCGCAACAAATATGTTGTAGAATTAACCCATATAACTATTTTTTTTCAAAATGTAAAATTTTTTTCTTAAAATTTATTTAAATGAACCGTTTTAAAGATGGAAAAAATATTTTAAAAAATTTTGAAGCATTCCAATTGGGTAAAAATTCTAAAAAAAAACAAGCGATGGTATAGTCCGATACATTTTTTATTGAAAAATGATGGCCATAATAGGGAATCATACACTCATCAATGCTATGATTCTCTTCTGGTGGTGCATGCTCAAAAAATTTACGGTTCAAAATATTAAATAGGGGTCTTATTTTTAAATATTTATCTAACTGATCAAGCTGTGTATTGTCACAGCAAAGTATGTTTGTCATAATAAATTAAAATCTGTCACGGGAGATTGCCTTACATATGAGTGAGTTTGTATCTTCCCTATTTTGCCAATACATATGTTTTATAGGCAGCGTCGAATAACCGCTCACAAGCAATACCCCTATAAAACAAAGCAACTCATAATCGGTAATATCTCCAAGACGATTTTTCTGATGAGCATAAATATTCGTGAAATTCAATATAAGATTGATAACCTATTTGTCAAAAAATAGTTGAAACGCAGTAACTGGAGAAATGTTATTTGAAACTGACTTTACAGGCTGCCATATAGAAAAGTGTGGATTTTCTAGATCTTCTGGTTTGTAGTCAAACGATTTTATAAGTTTCGGCCTTCGCTCGACAAATAGAAAGTTGTTTCTCGTTATCAATGTCCCAGTTATCTTCTAAGGTTTGTTCCAGTGGTCCTTGAGCAAACACATCATCTCTTAGTTGGGATCCAGGCAGATTATTCATATCCACCCAAGCTTCATCCCCGGAATCTTCATCTGTGTCACCACCACTACTATTTGCATTTTCCGGCGGAAATATCGCTGTTTGTTCTGGAACATCAACGGTATCATCATTTTCTATTTCTTCCAGTAATTCACATAGCGTCAGCGGTCTTTTCCAATATCTGAACAAGAAAAAATATAATTAGCAAATAGTAGTATATACCCCTACCGTCCTTTTAAAAGGACACAGTGACATTTTCTCATAGTTTAACCAAACTATACAAAGTAATCTCAGGTTATGTTTACTGGATATATTTTAAGATTACAGGTAAACAAAAAATTGTGTAAAAATTTGTTATAGTACATTACATAACAAGTGTTGAAAGTGGCAATTTTCAAACGAGGAGATATTTAGCACGAGGCGTCAGCCGAGTGCGGAAATCCTCCGAGTGTGAGAAAATCACTTTCACACGAGTAATGTACACAATTTTTCCTACGACCATACAAAATAATCAAAAAGAGTTTGTTTGGTTTTTAATAGTTTGTACACCATTGTGTTAAAAAAAATTGGTAAAGTACAAACGCAATAAATGCAAAACAAATTTCAAGGCGGATTCCAACAGAAGCGTATATATTAAAACAAAATAAAAACAATGCCTACTTACAAATTTTAACTTACCTAGATTTAAATAAAAATAATAACTTTTTCTCCTATTTGCTTACGCACATCATACCTAGTATCTATGTACAGTGAATAAATTTCGTTTCTGATTTGTTAGCTGCTTGCATTCTTTCAATAAAACATACATACAAAAACCAAACACAAACACAAAACATAACCTCAACATTGTCTTGTTCTTAATGGCTCTGCTCCCTGGGGGCAATTTGCCAGCACATTAGGGGTGATCGTGATGTTGTCTGGTCTGTACCATATCACGACCACTGACTTTTCTTCTTTGCGTACAATGCGGTTTGGACTGCTTAATAAGAGTCTCTGGATTTGTGTATTTGACATTTTCTTAGCTGCTATTTTAAGGGTCAAGGGTTTGGTATTGACAATTACAACATAGGATAGGAGTGACATTTACTAAAAAGAAGGGATTTAGGGGTTAGTAGACAGTACAATCATTTACTGAGTAGAACCTAACTAGACACTTCACTAACTTATTTATTTATTTTTATTATAGTTTTATTTTATGATAATTAATGTACCGCATTATTGAACCTCAACATTATTGAAAGATAGAGATGGAGTTAAATATCGATAGCTTGCTAATTATAAAAGTTCTGTCTACAGGGTGGCCTTTTAGTGTGGCAAAGTACAATAGCTCCGTTACTATTTCAAATACATTAAAAATATTAATACAAAAGTTGAAGGGCAGTAAGTGACTTATAACGTAAAATTATTTTTAACTCTATAGGGTGGCTCAAAAAAGCGGAACAATAAAAAATGTACTTTTTTAAAATGGAACACCCTGTATATTTTTTCATTTTTAAATTCTAGATAAAATTATAATTATTTTTTATTAAATACATTATTAGTCTATACTTTATAGTTTCCGAGATATTGACTCTTGAAAAGTGACATTTTTGAACTTTGACAGCTTCTAACTTTCTAACAGTACGTCTTAGAGCAAAACGGCTTACATGTCCCTATCTTCAATTTTTATTATCTTCCCAAAAAAATCAACTTCCGGTTAAACCGGATGTTACTCGAAAGCAGGAAATATAGTTGTTCCGGTTTAACTGGAAGTTGATTTTTTTGGGAAGATAATAAAAATTGAAGATAGGGACATGTAAGCCGTTTTGCTCTAAGACGTAGTGTTAGAAAGTTAGAAGCTGTCAAAGTTCAAAAATGTCACTTTTCAAGAGTCAATATCTCGGAAACTATAAAGTATAGACTAATAATGTATTTGATAAAAAATAATTGTAATTTTATGTGGAATTTAAAAATGTAAAAATATACAGGGTGTTCCATTTGAAAAAAGTACATTTTTTCTTGTTCCGCTTTTTTGAGCCACCCTATAGAGTTAAAAATAATTTTACGTTATAAGTCACTTACTGCCCTTCAACTTTTGTATTAATATTTTTAATGTATTTGAAATAGTAACGGAGCTATTGTACTTTGCCACACTAAAGGGCCACCCTGTATATTCGATTTGTTTTGAATATTTCTAAAATAAGTTTACTTACATAAAGCACTTTCACTTACACCAATATAATTAAACATCCGAGATAATGGCAAAATTATAAATCGGTATTTCCTAGGGTATTCTATTTCTGCTCTATAGCTGCCCCTTTTTTTTCTGTGGTTCAACTCAGTTGACATAAACCCTTTATTTTTCTGTGAGTATAAAAATTGGCTGGAGGCTGAAAAGCTAGAGGCCATCGCAATCCTCGAACAGAACAGAACAGTACTTTTCTGTGAGTTGACATGTAAACATGAAACATGACAGTTGGTGGGTTGCCTGACATATTATTATTTTCCCATTAGTTGGTGTTTTGTGATTTTCCCTTTTTGATAATATTATTTTTATCATAAATAAGTACTCTTCGGTTCCCAAAAATAACGAAAAATTTGCAGTAATGCCCTAGTGTACTTTACCCCACCCAGCACCCCAATTCACTCCACGTGTCCCGTAAGTTTGTTATGTTTAATAAATAGTTTTGTCGTCAAATTGACACCTGTTTAAATTTAATATCTAGTGTGCTTGGTATTTCCACACTCGTGTTGAAATATTTTTTTACAACACGCGTGTGATATTTGGCACTTTCTAGCCAAGTTAACCGTGTTGTTATTGTCATTTTCGTAGGTGGTCGTAGGAAAAATAAATTATTTTTTAACAAAAAACTTACCTCAAATTATTCATTGCAAAGGGATGTAAAACACAGAAATAATATCACCTAAAATAAAACACCTAAAACCGTAATGGCGTGCAAAGCAGTGCACTGACAGGTAGTTAATATTAACAAACGTCGAATCTCGGTGGCGCAATCTTGATTTTATGTTAGATACTTAGCTGAGATGACTATGTTTTCTCCGTCATTTTAAAAGGACGGTAGGTTTATAAACCTCACCAACGTCTTGTGGATTATAGGTTCTTACGGATACAATTCGTTTTTAGGGACGCTGTTCTGCTTTCTTAATTGTAGAAAAAGCGCTTTACTGGAAATGAAATGCGTCGTATTGGGAAGATACAATTTATTTCTTAACAAAAGGCTGCAGTAAAAGTGCACCACGAATGTGATGCTAATGGAACTGATTACTATACCAATAAATACACTGTTCTAGCAAATTTGGAATTGATATAATACTGAAGAGGGTTTGATACACTAGCAATTTATTTAATATGGGTTAATACAAAATAAGCTATCAATACAAACTATCTCTTAGCAAACCTGTTGTATTGGATCATTTTCCTCAGTGCTGATTTGTATTTGATTATTAATATAAATTAACATTAATTATTAATAGCATACTTATTTAGGGCTAAATATGTACAGTGTTATCAATTTAGTTTGTCCCACTTTTAAGAGCCTGTAACTTTTTTATATTTTGAGTTAGCGAGCTCATTCAAGAAACAAGATGTATCATTTTTAGGCAAGTTTTTATGAGTGTTGTCAAAAATGACAGTAGGTGTCACATTTCACATTTAAAAGCAAAAATGTAATTTTTTAAAATGGGACACCCTGTATATTAGAGGCGCATTAGATGGTCCTTTTTCTTCCAATTTTAAAAATATAACACACATATGCACTTCATTCCATCAAACATTGACAAAAATATGAAAAAATATATTAATGTTAAAAAGCATCAAGATAGCTATGCAACTGTTTTGGTTGTTAGCTTATATGATCAATGAAACAGGACACATTGAAACTTATATTTTTTTAAAAATCGTTTCTACTGGACCATACGATATAGGCATCACTCGTAGTATATCGGGTATAGATTTGTAGGGAAATGCCCGCAAATAGGCTTATACATTTATTTTATTTCCATTTCTTCCGTAATAATTGTTTTCCGCCTAATTATTCGTTTTTTCTTTATACCTCCAGTCTCGAAAAATGTCTTCTTCAGCCGATAAAATATTTTTTTGAAAGAAACCCGTCTATTGGGAAACTGAAGTCTATACCTCCTAAGTGAATACCAAACATAAAACACTTTTCCTCCACTGAATAATAATATCTCATTTTCATTTTTACATACAAAATAACTTTTCTACAATATTCAAAACGATTAATAATGCTGAGAATGACAGACTAAAATATAAATAAAGATAAAATCCATAGCAACCAAAACAGTTGCATAGCTATCTTGATGCTTTTTAACAATAATATATTTTTCCATATTTTTGTCAATGTTTGATGGAATGAAGAAAATAATGCATATGTGTGCTATATTTTTGAAATCTGAAGAAAAGGGACCATCTAATGCGCCTTTAATATACAGGGTGTCCCATTTAAAGAAATTAAATTTTTGCTTTTAAATGTGACATGTGACACCTACTGTCATTTTTGACAACACTCATAAAAACTTGGCTAAAAATGGTACATTTTGTTTTTTGAATGAGCTCGCTAACTCAAAATACAAAAAAGTTACAGGCTCTTAAAAGTGAGACAAACTAAATTGATAACACTGTACCTGTACTTATAAAAATTAGGAATAGTTACCATAATATGATATCAATACCTTTGTAATGTCACGTAGAATTTAGTATATTCTTGTACTGCTTTGACAATGAACCGCAAGGGCCGAAACACGTATCAGGAAACTGATTAAATTTGTGAAACATAACAAGTAGTTATTATTTTTTCTTTCTGTGCAATGAATTTTTTATAATGTGTTGAAATAAATACAGTTATCATTATTTATTTTTATGTACTTGTGTTTATTAAATTAGTACAATCATTATTTCATTTTAAATACTATAAAACATGTTAAAACTAATAAAAAATAAAACAGTTTAATTTGGCCCCATTAAACTTGACCCTTATTTAAACACATGCAGCACAGTCCTAGTAAACTTCTCTATAAAACATGTTAAAACTAATAAAAAATAAAACAGTATAATGTGGCCCTATCATATTTGACCCTTATTTAAACTCATACAGCACATTCCTAGTAACCTTCTCTATAAAATAGTTAAAGAACGGTAAAAATAGGATTAAAAACAAGTAATAACTAGTTAAACTTAACAAAAAAGTTCATTTTGCATTTTTATTTCTTTTCGCTGTCAGTTCATTTAAAATCTATTTGTTCTTGACCAGGTTTAATAAACAGTTTACCAGTGTGTACCTTATACTTATCTAATCTAGTTTGTGATATGAAGCTTTTAACTGAGGGAGGGCAAATTATGCGGTGAAAGTGATAGACCGATTGTAATAAATCTATTTGTGTACAATTATTGTCTTATTAATAGCGACTCAGGAATATTTGATTTATTTTTATGTTCATATAACTAATATGATCGTTTTTTTGATTGCAAGGAATAATGTATTTTTCAAAATATTTTGCAATTATTGATAAACAAATAAACCCACCAAGAAACGGAGTTAGAAAAAAATAAAAGCTATATTATTTCAAACAATTACTAGTCAGCAAATACAAAAAAATACGACTGATGTTATAATGACTGTACGGGGGAGTTTAAAGCATCCCGATTGAGCATTCAGCAACCAAAATTTTCCACCAAGTTAGTTATTTTCATTTTATACAAACATTTTTATATATTAGAATAGAATACCAGTGTGACTGCCTTTTATATTGGAGTTAATTCCGCTGGGATGGCGCTACGGTGTATTGATTGCCGCTTAACTTTTGTAAAAAGGCTTTTAATACATCTTACCGCCGTTCTTGGAATTGCTTGGGTTATGGCTGCCCTAACAAGGACGAAACGGCCGTCGTGGTCTACCCGCCCCAGGTTATCCATTGTGGTTGGATCCCTGTGTATTCCAATATAAAAAAAAAACAGTTACACACTTGTCCGATATGCCACAATCACAACCACCTTGAAAGAAGCCATGAAACAGAAACATCGACAACACTGCTTTTTTAAGGTTAGCCTTGCTTTAGTATGTAATTTACGCGCAAGGTAGATATTAACTTTGCGGTTTTTCGTATTAATTTGTATTTTTATCCGGTTTTCGATTATAATAGAAAATTAAAGTGACATGATTGCTAAGAACCTCTGCAAAATATTAGTGAACATTTTTGGTGCGCATTTGTTGTAATAGCATTACTAAAGTGAAATATCCAACAGCCTGGCCGGACCAGGGTGGTTTGTTTACGGGTCTTATAAATGCCGGCAGAATTTAATTTGTTTTAATTTAAAAGTTGTGATTTTGTATTATCTTTCGTTAGCTCTTTGGGATAAACTTGATTGTTTTGTGGCTACCGTTAATTTATTAAATATTGAAGTGTTTATTTACCTTGAAGGTATATGTGTATTAGTTTTAAAATATCACTAGTAGAGATAGTTCGTAAGTAGGTAGGATACCTCTAGATACCTAGGTACCTACTGAGGTAAGTACTATTTTTTTTCTTTTAGTTTGTTTATTTATCAACATGCCAAGCCACAGCTGTATTCCTGGGTGTAACTCTAACTATAAAAGTGTTTTAAAAGCAGGTGAAGAGAGTGTATCAGTTTTTCACTTCCTCAAAGATGAAATTCTAAAAAGTCTATGGCTAAAAGCCATTCCAAGAGCTACTTGGGCGCCCACACTATATTCTGTAGTTTGTGCTAAGTATTCTGCCCCTAGTAATATTTTGCCTGATGGCACTACAAAAAAAATTCCAACTAAAGTGACACTAAATTTAAAAGCTGTTCCGTGTTTTTATCCCAATTTGCCTGTTTATTTGTCAAAAACTGTTCTCATTCCTATAAAAAGTCCAGCGGAACAACAAGAGCGTACCTCTTAACTTAATCAAGCTTTCGAGCAGATTTTATGAAAAGTTTTGACGATCTCAGTAATTATTTACAAAAAATTAATACTTCTGAATAATTTTGGGAAGTAAAAATTGTAAGTGACTCAAAAATATATTTTTATAGTTTATATACAATTACTGTAGAAATATTGTTAATCAGCTTTCAGTGGACATTGATATGAAGGTAAAGGTTTTTTTTTAAAAGGTAATGAATTGGCTTCCAATGATTTGAAATGGATTTTACCAATTGAAAGAATAAAAAACTCGCCCGTTGCCGCGCTTCATAATAATAGCTTGTGGATCCGCAACTCCCAGCTGATGCGACGTTGCCCGACGTCACTTCATGGCTTTCTTTTAAGGTGGTTGTGCCACAATATTCGGTTTTAATTTTTATATAATATTTATACATATTTAAACCAAGAAAAATGACAAGATATTTTAAGGATAACAGGATTTATTTGCAAAAATACACAAGAAAATAATTATAATAAAAGTCTTTTGTACATAACGTTATTGCAAAAACTGCTGACTTTCCGTTTATATTCCGGATCGCTTTCTCTCATAAGAATCCTACAATAATCCCCCATCATTGCTGGATCCCATCTGCCTTGGTAGATAGCGTTCCTCCATTGTTAGCATGTCTTGGAGGAATCTTTCTCCTTGTTCGTCACTAAACGCACCCAAATTTTCTAGGAAAAAATTTAAATGGGAATACAAAAAGTGTATTTTAACATACATACGACAGACAATTTTGCAGTAGCTTTCAAGTAGTTGTTCTACAAGTCTGCTTTTTTGTTCGAGTTAAAAACTCCGAAACAATTCTTTTAAAAGAACTCCACGGATCTAATTCAACATCACTTAATTTTTGATTAAACTGTTGATCCCTTAGTATTTTTCCAATTTGTAAGCGTAGCATCACTTAGTTTGGGAAAAATTTGTTTAAAATATTTAAATGCATCTTCTTCTTTATCTAACTCTTTAACGAAATTTTTCACGAATCCCTGTTTAATGTATTAAGGGGCCCACTCACACTCCGGAAATCCTCAGAGGAAAAACTGCACAGGCCTGGCCTTAATGATTACCGGAGCGTATAGGTGGAGCCGGGTGTATTCAGGCCAATTCAGTAAAATCCTCAAGGAAAAACTATGCCGTTTTTCCTCTAAGGATTTCCGGAGTGTGAGTGGCCATTTTAAGGTAAGACTTTTTTTTAGAATCAACAAGAGGTATGTTTTTTACGTCAGACTGACCTGGAATATATTCATCTCTCTGAAGCCATTATTTTACTTGGTAATGGCTCTCTCTCTCCGTTGCTCTACTATCCCAAAGACAAAAAAAAAACAGCGATACTTCGTAAATCCACCCTGAAGCCCTATAGTACCGTGCGAGCAAAAATTATTTACATCAAAGAGGGCCTTGCATCTAAGGACGTAATGCTTAGACGTTGAGCTTAATACTGGTTGAGTGTCAGTAACTACCTGAATTAAATTCCGTCATCTTTGACAGTCGTTACAGGTAATTTGATTCATCGCTAATTTTTCCAATTTCTTGAACAATTCACACAATGGGCTTTACGGAACAGTACAAAACATTCATGATTGAAGCGTATTTTCGAAACGGGGTTAAAGTAAATGGTAAGTGGCAATACAATCAGGGTTTGTGCATTGACGATTTTCACCAACATTTTCCTAACGCTGCTTTTATTGCTGGGGATTTTTATCATTGCCTGAAAAGAACCGTGGCTGTGTTTATGGAAACAGGTTCTATACAACACAAAAAAGGAGCAGGAAGACCATCTGTAAGAACAGAAGAACTTGTTGCAAACGTTCGTGAAATAATGCAAAATACGCCAACAAATTGTATAAGACGCCTGTCCCAAGAAGTGGGAAGATCTTATGGAACATGCAGGACTATTCTTAAGAAGCAGCTAAATTTATTTCCTTATAAAGTGCAAGTAATATAATTTTGTAAACAACAAAAATAAATTTGTATTTGTCTACTTATTTTATTACTCATTAGTTTAATATATCATGTCATAATATAAATTTGAAAAAATTTTAACCTAGATTTGGTTAGATATATCGTCCCCATATGTGATCTATACCAAGCCCTACATTTTTTAATCCAAGCCCTCTTTGATGCAAATAATTTTTGCTCGCCCGGTAATAGTCCTATGACTTTTAGGTCATTACATATTTGCCACTTACACGTTTCATAGCTTATTGAATTTAGAATAAGTTATATACTTTCGTATGTTTCCTTCATGCCAACTGCATTTGAAAGAGGAATAGAGGGTCTTTTGTTGCCATTATGAAGCAGAGCTGCTTTAAAAAAAATCCTAGTTTTCCATGACACTATTTGGATTAACATAAACACACATTCTGTTTACGGTTCGTAAATATTATAACTTTGTTTCCAATAGCTAGTTAATTCCATTGTTGTAATTTAGAACCTAATGCTTCACTTTCGGGATAATAAGGACCATTCTTTTCTAAAACATTATCGGGTTCTGCCTTATGATCATACATTTCTAAGTCTTCCTCCCCAGTTGCCGGGAGCGTTGGAATTGGTAAACCTTCACTATGTTTAAATGTAATTTCATCGCAGGCGGCCGAGTTTATAAATCCTCCAGTGGTGGCGGCTATAAATTTTAAATAACGTAATGGTGAATCATTCGCTGTTTATTGCTTTAAAATATATTTCTGCAATGTGCCTGATAGGATCAGTATACAGGGTATCCGGGAAAATGTGGGAAATCTCCCGGATATGAAAAAAACAAGTGAAAAGAATACTACAAGTTTATGTAAACTTCTTTCGTATCGGCCTCCTCTTCGGAGATATGGGCTCCCAAAGAGCTCCCATGGAATTACCTTTTTGACACATAATTATTAAACCAACAGGTATATTTCAATTTTTTTTCATATAATGTATACCAGGTAAGACCCTTTAAATTACTATCCCAGAAAGTGTTGCGAATTACTCACAGCTGCAGGGACGGACTAGCTGTGACGCTAATGTGCCCATTTAACTATTGTTTAAAAATTAAGTATTCTTCATTCATGTCGCTAATCCTAACCGTTTTCAGAAAAACGTCATTTTATTGCGATCATGTATTAATATTAAGCAGTTAAAAGTGAACATTTATAATTTATAGGAACAAAGATGTATCTTTTATTGAAATACGCTAAATATACATGATGTAAATATGTTAAAAATTACGTTTTTCCGAAAACGGTTAGGATTAGCGACATGAATGAAGAGTACTCAATTTTTAGTCAATATAGTTAAAGGTATGTAAAAAACGTTGTCCAAAGTTTTAATCATACAGGGCGTAGAAAAAATGGGCGCATTAGTGTCACAGCTAGTCCGTTCCTGTAGCTATGAGTAATTCGCAACACTTTCTGGGATAGTAATTTGAAGGGTCTTACCTGGTATACATCATATGAAAAAAAAATTGAAATATACCTGTTGGTTTAATAATTATGTGTAAAAAACTTAATTCCATGGGAGCTCTTTGGGAGCCCATATCTCCGAAGAGGAGGTCGATACGAAAGAAATTTATATGAACTTGTACTTTTCTTTTCCCATGTTTTTTCATATCTGGGAGAATTCACATATTTTCCCGGACACCCTGTATACGTGCGGTTTTAAATGTAATAAGGTATTTCCAACACTGTGTACACCTACATATTTTAATAAAAATTATAATAATATACGTTCTATCGCTATTGTTTCCGTTATACCTAAGAACTCCTCCTCTAACACTGCGGGAATATAAAAGAGCAGTTTAGATCCTGGGTTTAAGAAACACAACTTTTAATTGCCTATATTAAAAACTTTTAATCAGATAAAAGGAAAATTTCCTATGTATTTCTAAACTCTCCAAATATGTCCTTTTTAAACTTGACAATACCTTGAAAACTCGACGACTATTAAAAAGTATTATGCTCAAGATAAGCGCGATTAAACTCTGCAACTTTGAAAGTTTGAGATCACAGATACGTACAAGTTGAGACTGCTCTAAACTTTTGCATTCCTCGCTTGTTTTCAGATAAGAAAACAACAGCTATTTATTTTTATTTCTGTGCCTTTTATATTCAGGATTGTGCAGGATTTCTTGTAGCCAGTGGAGGCTCGCCAGGATGAACATGTAATAACCCCTTTTTATAGCTTTATATATACACAGGCCAATAAAAACAGTAGAATAGTATTCCCCATAAGGTCTGTGGATGTGAAATAGCATCTCATGAAGATGTCATTGAATTCATTTTTCCCTTAGAAAAAGTTGCAAACCATTTGAAATTATGAAAAGGAAATAAAAAACTGAAAGTCTCCCTCCATAATTTGTATTGATAGATAGTATAAATAAATAATATCTTTTCAATACGACGCATTTTGTTTCCAGTAAAGCGCTTTCTCTACAATTAAAGGACTATTCACACTTGTCAGTCACGTCTCAGTTCCGTTCCGTCAAACAGTCTTAGTTACGATAAAAAAATATATCGTTGCCTTATTTTACAACCGACATTTTCACACATGTCCGGCGACGTCACCGATTTTACCATCAGTCTCGTTTCAGTGTCCGTTCAGTCGTAATTTAAATTCGTCGTCAACGATATTTTCTTGTTTTGACTGACGTGTTTTCGTAAAAAGTTCTTTGTTTTTACATAAAAAATATGAATGACGAAAAATTGCTTTCTCAAGTGGGGTTCTATTTTATTAAGAAGTATATAAAAACGATTTTTAGACATTCTAAAATACTCATAGAATTTGGTTTCATCATGGATTAATTCCTTATAAAGTGTACTGAATTCTCCCTCAATTTCCCTTTTCAACCACGCCTTATGCACCCACTTCCTCTTTAGGGTTCGAGTCGCCTCTTCTTCCTCATCAAGAGCTACAGCAATTATAGCTAATTCGTCATCTATAAAATTAGCCATTCCGTAAATTTTCAGAGAAAACCACTACAACTCTACTTACAATAGAGGACTATTATTGACTGATATGTATGATTAGCTGTCACAGATATTTACTGAATGAGACTGAGACGGAACGGCAACGGAACTGAGACGTAACTGACAAGTGTGAATAGTCCTTTAGAAAGCGAAACATCGTCCCCAAAAACGAATTGTATGCATTAGAACTTATAACCCACAAGACCTTGGTGGGGGTTCGTAGCGATTGGCAATCCCGCGCGCCGTAGTATTAGTTTAAACGTATTTGTTGCGCAGGTCACACAACCTTGTTCAGAGTTTTCTAGCTGTCCTGGCTGAATTTGAATTTTATTGATCGTACCAATACCTGCTTCAATTAATTGATTTTTACTTTGTATTTAAGTTTTCTTAAACTTTGCATGTCAGATAATGCAATAGAATATTTTTATTTCACACAACCCATCATTAGTATTGGACTTTATAATCTAAGAACGAATTTTACCATCTCTGTAAATCATGTTGCGTAATAGTTAATCATATGCAATATTAAACAACAACAACAATATCATACTAGAGGCTATTTAAATTTTTGAGAACTACAGTTTTGATTTTTAAGAGTAAGTATATGCAAAGCAAGCGTAGCAAGCAAATATTATTATGATTAATGTCAAGTTTCATTACAAATGCCAGTAGGAATTAATACAGTATATAAAAACAGATTATTAAACCCCCAATAGAACTTGATAATTACTGTGAGTATTCAGAGCAATAATGGCTATAAACCATTCTATGGTAGCATTAACTCCTATTTCCTATTGGTTAAATGACCGTGATATTATCACTACACAACGATCTACCAATTTTCGTTGTGTTACAGTAGGAAAGCGGGTTGCTGTCGCATATAGTATTAAATACTCGTATAAGGAGTATGTGCATTTTTATAAGGAATAGACTCCTTTTGTCTCTCTTTTTTAAGTGTGAGTACCAAAGATAGTACTTTTCCAAAACACCACGATATTTATTTATTAAAAGCAAGACATTTTATTCATATTTGTTAAAACTGGAGAAAGTTACTAAGCAATATTAAAAAAAAAGCTGGAAAATAACTTGGTTTTCTTTGCTCATTGTAAAACCTAATTTTTATGTTTGCATAAAAAGTAATCCTAAAAATGGGTCAGCTGACAAGGGCATTTGAATAAATTTAAATACAAAAACAACCTCTTCCTAGTTGGAATGAGAAATTCCTTAAAGGGTTTAATTGCTCAAAAAGAAATAAATGAACTGACATTTATTATCTGGTAAAGATGAAAAATATTTTGGTATAAATTTTAAAAATTGTAATAATTAAGAAAAATTTTATACAAATAAATAAATTCGAGTTTAAATGACAATTCTACTGGCAAAAATTATCATAACCTTAAACCTATTAGGAAAACTAAAAATGTAGGAAAAACGGGACAATCCTGATAGCACAAGGACGTGAGACGAACGTAAAAAAAACGACCGCCGCCGGACGTACCGACGTCCAAAAAACATACGGTTATAGTACACAGTTCGGTTGATGGACGTTTGGCAAACGTACAAATGTCACAAACATGGACAACATTAAAACAACCTAAACGAGCGTTTTAAGAATGCCCCGTTTTACCTATTATTAGGTGGAAAATACATTTGATAATCGTACAAAAAGCGTTTTATAGACGTATTAGACAAACGTAAATCAGGTGAAAAACATTCATTAAACGTACAAAGAACGTTTTATGAACGTGCTAGACGAACGTTTTAATAATGTCAATTTATTTACCTAAATCAGGTGAAAAATACATTCCTTAAACGTTAACAGAACGTTTTATGGACGTGCTAGACGATCGTTTTAATAATGCTCCCTTCTCTACCTATATCAGGTGCAAAAATATTCGGTAAACATTCAAAGAACGTTATATGGACGTGCTAGACGAACGTTTTAATAATGTCCCCCTATTTACCTATATCAGGTGGAAAATACTTTTGGTAAAAGTACAAATAATGTTTTATTGATGTCTTAAAACCAAAAACATGGACTAGAATCGAAACAAATGTTAATTATTTAAATTACAAAACTTTCTTCAGGCTATCATAAACAATTGACTTTTAGGTCTTTTTTTCGGTTTTCACTCTTTCTGGGGCTCGTTTTAAATAATTTTTAAAGCTGTCCTCAATTTTTTTGTCAGTGCATTCAGGCACTAGTTTGAAAGCAGCGCCTAAAAATAATAGATTACAGGTCAATTCTGGTAAAAATGCAACTGACACCTTTTGTAACAATTTTTAGTTTTTATACAGTGTGTCTACAAGTTTGGCAGCACATGGAAAACTTTAATTTTTAGTATTACTTTGTTAGAAGTTATTCAATGTAAAATATTCTTTTTGGTTAAAAAATAATGAACTATTTAAACTTGATATGAATACAGCGTGACCCGAAAATATTAATTTAAATTTGCAATTCCATTAATTAGAGTTTCTAACAAAAATGTTTCAGGTATAATGAAGTTTCGACACCTCTGAAGCGCTGTGCCTAAGGTGAAAGGTTAATTCTGTCACTAACCTGTAATCAGTGTAGCAATGAACAGCCCTGCAAATTTTTTCTTTTGCTTTTGTCCCAGCCAGATATATGCTGTTTGCATTGCATTTGTCATCAGCTTCTTTAACGCTCTCTTTACGAATTCCTCCACTGTTTCCTCACCCACTTTGGCAAGGTGATCAATCTAAAAAATAAAAATATGTAAGTACAAATGAAGATTGGATGTCTACAAGAAATAATTTTGATCTATCATTGGCACATCTGTATTTTTGGTGCTTTGAAACTTTCTTTTGTTTGTACATTTTACGATTTTTAGGTTAAATTATAATATAGGCATAGATACCTAATTTTATTTAATACGTACCCTTTTATCACAATAACATCAAACACTATAATATCATCTGTCGCCTGAAAATCGGCCCAACAAATCTGAAAAAATACGACATCCTACTTTGGTCCTACACCTACACCCAAAAATGAAAAATAACTTATCAATTTAATTTATTAAACCTTTTACCATCAGGTTTGTCAAAGAGCGTTATGCCAACGCCAAAGCCAAAACCGAAAGAAAATGGCTGGCGCACGAGTAGGCGGTGGGAAGTAATTATGGGAACAGCAACTGAAAATAGTTTCTTTTTGCTGAAAACGCCAAAGACTTATTAAAATTATAGGAAAAATAAAGGAAACATATTATAAAATGATTAGTAAAAAAAGATTTGGATAATATCTTGATTTAACAAATTTATAAGGACTTGAATTTTGTGTTACTTTTCGTTTCGGATGGCGTAGGTATGACGTAATTAATGGACATATATTAGCGACTATTTGACGTCTTTTTCGTACTTTCAAAAAACGACTTCGTAAGAACGGTTATTGGACGTCCGTTTAAGGGCCTAACTTATGAGATTTTTGCGTACTTAAAACGAATGTTTACGGGACGTATTTTCTTGCACGTTATTAAAACGTTCTGGTGAAAACGTCTGCTGAACGGCTGTTTTCCGCCCCATTTGACGTGGCTTTAATATAATCCAAAAACGAACATATATTAAATGTCTTTTTTTGTACGTTCTAAAAACGACTCCATAAGAACGGTTATCGGACATCCGTTTAACGGCCTAACTTATGAGATTTTTGCGTACTTAAAATGAATGTTTACGGGACGTATTTCCTTGCACGTTGTTAAAACGTTCTGGTGAAAACGTCTGCTGAACGGCTGTTTTCCGCCCTTTTTGACGTGGCTTCAATACAATCTAAATACGAACATATATTAAATGGATTTTTTTGTACGTTCTAAAAACGACTTCATAAGAACGGTTATTGGACGTTCGTTTAATGGCCTATAACTTATGAAACTTTTGGGTACTTAAAACAAACGTTTACGGGACGTATTTTCTTGCACATTTTTAAAACGTTTTTGTAAACACATCCATAAAACGTTCGTTTTAAGTCCCTGGACGTACGGACCATTTATGGACCTAAAGCAAACGTCCATCGGACCTTTTGTGCTATCAGGGAAGTGTGTTACTAACATTACGGCCGCCGTTGCCTACCATCCCTCCAGGGTACTTTTGGATCCCTGGATATATTAAGACCAAATACAGTTAAACGTATGTCCGGTTTGTCACTACATTTTTAGTTATTATTATTGGACGTTTTTTTCGAGAAGAATCTTCTTAATACTGGCACCCTATGAGGGAGAGTAGTGCCTGTCGGATTCAACCCTGATGGGGCTGTCTACCGACTAAACTCCCCGTGTTCCTGCGGTTTCCGCGCCATAGGCGTATTAACCTCCAAACCACTCGCTTAGTATTTCCGCTCTGCACGCCTAGTGCGTACTTTGCTTCGTACTACACCCAGGCCTAGGTACCGGTGTTCCTAAGTTTCGGGTTTTTCATAGTACTTGTTTATTTATTTGCAGTTTACTGTGAAAGTGTTTGTGTAATTGTAAGGCTTTTGGCGCAGTGTACGTGTTTGTGCTTCAGAAGAGATAACACGTGCCTATGCCTCACGGCTATGAGGACCCCACTGTAAGAAGCTGCTAAATACTTACTGGTGTTAGTGTAGGTGTATGTATTGGTGCAGTGGTATATGTAGTAAGTTCTTGGGTGGTAGGTTAATTTTTTTGTTGGTTTTGTAGGCTTTTTTGTTTACTAACTACTAAATTAGGTATGGCGGTATCCAGTTTAACGATTTCTTACTAGGTATAATAGGTACTAGTTTCCTTCTTCTTCTTTCTTCTTTTTTCTTTCTTCCTTATTCCAGCGGCGAATTTCCTTTAAGCTATTACAATAACTGATTCCTTAGGCCCGCATTCTTTCCCATGGTACTGCTACTGCTTTTCTTACATAATTATTTTCTGTCGCCTCCAACGGTTTTATATTTATGTATTAGCTGCATAGCCCCACGCTGCTGAGCCGTGGGTCAATTCATTGACGTTAACTCTATCTTCTTATATTTCTAACCGGCATTAGTAGTAGTAGTAGTATTTGATGGGAGGTGTCGAAACCTGGCAAGTAAACTAACGGCAATCCTTTTTGCCTACCCCAGAATCTTCTCCCAGTCACTCTATCCACATTGGTTCCGGCCAAAGCGCCCCGACCTCTTTATGAAGTCAAGTATGTCGCTCCAGGCCAGGGCCGTGATTTCTTCCTTTTGGAGATCGGCCGATACCAACACCCGATGCCTGAGTCTTCCCAGGGCCTCACAGGGGCCCAAAAAATGCAGCTGGGTCTCTTCCTCCTTTGGGCATCTGGCACAGATTGGGTCCTCTTCGACACCACTCGTGCTAGGTGCTTTCTCAGTTTGCAGTGTCCTGTCAGTATCCCAATTAACGGGTTCAGGGCACATCGTCTTCTGTTTAAAATCCATTCTAGCTTAGCCTTGCTCGACCAAGCTATAAAGTCCTTAGCTTGTCTGCACCCTTGGATCGTCCGCCATTGCTCCTTAGAGCGGCGTTCAGCCCACCGGCTAACCGGAATTAAGTTAAGCTTTAGTTTAGCTATATTTTTTTATAGTTTCCGAGGTGCCAATGGTAAGCATCGAATTTGGGACAGCCTGTACATCAGTTTGCAATGAGGATTAAAAATTCTTAACCTGGATGTCCTTTTTCGGCTATAAAAATATAATTTAAAATGCTTTTAATATTTAAGGATGTGAATAAATTCCTTAAAAGACAATTTCGTTATATAATTTGTCCGGATATAAGAAAGCTCCCGCAAAGACGATGCCTGCTAATACTAATAAATCCTTATACTGTTTCAAGGAAAACAAATGACATTTTAACTTAATTTCGGGATGTTTCGTAACGCGTGAAGAAAGAAAAATTTATCTCCCCATTTTTCTGGATTACCTTGGCTTTATTATTTGAAACAAACCGCATGGTGTTCAAATTATATAGACACAGTTACTTTATCTTTCAGTTACAAAGCTTTATTAATAATGTAACGCTTCAGGAATATATAATTTACGAGATATGAAAGCCGTTTTATTTGCCAGTGCGGTATCAATTTATAGGGAAGCTACAGTGCGAGCAAAAATTATTTGCATTAAAGAGGGCCTTGCATCTAAGGACGTAATGCTTAGCCGTAGAGCTTTATACCTGTTGGGTGTCAGTAACTACCTGAATTAACAATCAATCAGTTATTCCGTCGTCTTTGACAGTCGTTACAAGTAATTTGATTTATCGCTAATTTTTACAATTTCTTGAACAATTCACACAATGGGCTTTACGGAACAGCACAAAACATTCATGGTTGAAGCGTATTTTCAAAACGGGGTTAGAGTAAATTGTGAGTGGCAATACAATCCGGGTTTGTGCATGGACGATTTTCACGAACATTTTCCTTACGTTACTTTTATTGCTGGGGATTTTTATCATTGCCTGAAAAGAACCGTGGCTGTGTTTAGGGAAACAGGTTCTATACAACACAAAAAAGGAGCAGGAAGACCATCTGCAAGAACAGAAGAACTTGTTGCAAACGTTCGTAAAATAATGCAAAACACGCCAAAAAATTGTATAAGACGCCTGTCCCAAGAAGTGGAAAGATTTTATGGAACATGCAGAAGAAGCAGCTAAATTTATTTTCTTATAAAGTGCAAGTATTCCAAGAAATACAAGCCGCAGATTTTGAAAGACGCAGGAATTACTTTCAATGGTTTACCCAAAATTTATTGGAAAGAAATGACATTTTTTTCGGATGAAGCCTGGTTCCACCTCTCCGGTTATGTGAATTCTCAGAATACACGAATGTGGAGTAGTGAAAGTCCACATTGCACCCTCAAAAAATTGGTGTCTGTCTGGTTAGCTGTTTCCTCGGCTGTTTCCCGAAGAAGAATTGTTGGTCCTATTTTTTTCCATGACAATTATAGCACAGCGGTATAGAAACAATATTTTGAATCCATTTGTGGAGCAATTACTTGACGACAAACTACTTTTTAGATATTTTCAACAGGACGGTGGAACCGCCCATACAGCCGCCGAAACTATTAACTACTTACTCAATTTTTTCGACGACAGATTGATCCATTTTCGATCAGACATTGAATTCCCACCTAGATCACCTTGTTTAACGGTTATGGATTACTTTGTTTTTCCTCATTTATAGAACACTATTTTTAAAACACCAGTTGCAAACTTAGAACAATTACAGGAAAGTATTATCCAAGCGAGATGCTGGTCAACACTTTCGAAAATATGAAGAGACGTGTGAATTTATGCTTGGAGCATGGCGGTGGCCAATTTCAACAATTTATGTAATAATTTTTCTTTTTCTTTCTGTATATTCTTACTTTGTTAATTTTGTAAACAACAAAAATAAATTTGTATTTGTCTACTTAATTTATTACTCATTAGTTTGGCATATTATGTCATAATATGAATTTGACAAAACTTTAACCTAGATATTTGGTTAGATATATCTTCCCCATATCATAGTGATCTAAACCAAGCCCTACGTTTTTTAATCCAAGCCCTCTTTGATGCAAATAATTTTTGCTCGCACGGTATTAATAGAGTGGCAGGAATGGCTGACAAAATTTTTTAAACCTCTGTTAGTAGATAAATAAACGACTACATACTAAAAAAAAATAATAAATTTTAAATCAAAATCAACTCAGCATTGATTAAATCCAAGCCCACACCACAATGATTAAATCAAAGAATATAATTGACTAATATATTATTATCTAATTATTAATACTGATTAATATGCTGAACGAATATACAAAGTCCCATTATATGGGATTTTTTGTTATTAATAGCTTTATTCGAAATTTGACTTCTATATAAAGTACCTAACTTTATAAAATAAGTATTGTCGAAAACGTAGTTTGTGTCTGAAAGTATACACGTTAACGGTATTATGACATAGCTTAATAATAAATTATAATATTGGGGTTTTAAATTAAATCGTTGAAAATATGTACAGTGTCACCAGTAAAGTCCGCATCATATGGGATTTTTTTTTATTAATAGCTTTATTCAAAATTTGACTTTTGCATCAAGTTCTGCTTCGATCAAGATGAAAATTAAGCAAAAAAATAGTAGTCACGTGATTCGCATTATCTGTCAAGTTTTAATTTTTTTTCAAAAATAATTCAAAAGTGGGATTATTTCTGAAAATATCGAAAAAAGTTATTAGAAAAAGTTTTTTTAAATGCAGTTTCTAGCCCACATGCAAAATTTCAGCTAGATAAGATAATTTTGATTTTTTGCCTATATTTTGTAAATTGCACCACTTTTGCAAAATAAAACTTAACGCAACCTACATAAAACTTCTTAGTTTTGGCAATGCTTTATTTCAGATACATTTTCTTTAAAGTAGCGTCATATTAAATGTGTGTTTTTCTACAAAATCAAAATTTGGCTATTAAAATTTGGTCGCATGTGATGCAAAGTTCATTTGTTTTTGACCCTGTATAAGGTAACTTCATAAAATACGTATTTTTCAAAACCTAGATTGTGTCTGAAAGTAAAAAAATAAAAAAGGGGTTTTAAATTAAATCGTTAAAAATAGATAAACTTTACGTTAAGTTAAGCTGAAATTTATTTTCCACTTAATAAACAGTTTACTGATGACACTGTGTTCTTTTTTGTCTTAATATTAAGGTGTATTACTTTCAGACACAAACTAACTTTTCAAAAATACTTATTTTATGAAGTTATCTTATACAGGGTCAAAAACAAATGAACTTTGCATCATATGCGACCAAATTTTAATAGTCAAATTTTGATTTTGTAGAAAAACACACATTTAATATGACGCTTATTTAAAGAAAATGTATCTGAAATAAAGCATTGTCAAAACTAAGAAGTTTTATGTAGGTTGCGTTGAGTCTTATTTTGCAACAGTGGTGCAATTTACAAAATATAGGTAAAAATCAAAATTATCCTAAGCAGCTGAAATTTTGCATGTGGGCTAGAAACTGCATTTAATAAAACTTTTTCTAATAACTTTTTTCGATGTTTTCAGAAACAACCCCACTTTTGAATAATTTTTTGGAAAAAATTAAAATTTGACAGATAATGCGAGTCACGTGACTACTATTTTTTTGGTTAATTTTCATCTCGATCGAAGCAGAACTTGATGCCAAAGTCAAATTTCGAATAAAGATATTAATAAAAAAAAATCCCATATGATGCGGACTTTACTGGTGACACTGTACATAAACTTTAAGTTGTTAAAATAAAATTTATTTTCCACTTAAAAAACACTTTACTCAAGACACTATGTTCTTTTTTGTCTTAATATTAAGATGTATTACTTTCAAACACAAACTGCGTTTTCAAAAATACTTATTTTATAAAGTTACCTTATACATGGTCAAAAACAAATAAACTTTGCATCACATGCGACCAAATTTTAATAGCCCAATTTTGATTTTGTAGAGAAACACACCTTTAATATGGCGCTACTTTAAAGAAAATGTATCTAAAATAAGGCATTGTCAAAACTAAGAAGTTTTATGTAGGTTGCGTTGAGTCTTATTTTGCAAAAGTGGTGCAATTTACAAAATATGGGTAAAAAATCAAAAGTATCTTATGCAGCTGAAATTTTGCATGTGGGCTAGGAACTGAATTTAAAAAAACTTTTTCTAATAACTTTTTCGATACTCGAATCACGTGACTACTATTTTTTTGCTTAATTTTCATCTTGCTCGAAGCAGTACTTGATGCCAAAGTCAAATTTCGAGTAAAGTTATTAATAAAAAAAAAATTCAATATGATGCGGACTTTACTGGCCACACTGTATCTGAAGAGGAAGTTCTAAGAAAATTTTTTTTATAAACTTGTAGTATTCTTTTCACGTTTTTTTTTATATCCGGAAGATTTGTATCTGTATATTTTATAGCACAATAATACATCCATAATTCACATAATATACCTAAAAACATCATGGCGTATAATTCGTACAAAATATTTGCGCTGACAGACGACTATTAGGCGACAAAAATAGTGTACCATCGGATCTCGCAATTCTGAAAATCGTCACGGTAAGAAATATTAAAAATTTCCTCTAGTAAATGGATTTCCGATTAAAACCCGGTTAAACTGGGAAAAAAAGAAAGAAAAGATTTAAGGAAACGTCGTATTTTCTTAGCCGGCGTAAACCTTAATCTTGTTTTTCGAAGGCCGTCTATAAAAACAACCCCAACTTTTTAAAACTCCCTTTTGGTTTATACAAAAGGTTTTAAATAAGTGATGTTTTTCGCGCCTTCTAATAATTTTTTTTAAGTTGTTTTATTCGCATCCAAACAATAGTAATTTTTTTTCAATCGACCGGAAAGCAAGCACTTTCTAGACAATTTTTTGATCGGAAAATATCACTTTGCTGGTCTAGACCGGAAAGTAATGAAAAATTGACCGGTAAAGTACTTTACCGGTCAATTTTTGTTGCGTTCCGCTCCCAATTTAAAAAAATTAACCAAACTCATTTATAAGTAGGCTTTGACATGTTTATGTTTTCTTGCTTCCATAGTAACGAACTGTCAGGTACGATATTGACTTTGATAAATAAACTTTTGTGGCTTTATAAAATTGTGTGGAAGACTTTAGATATGGAACTTAATTTGGATTGGGAAGAAAATGACGTTCCAGTTGAAATAACAGAGGCAGCTGCTAGAGCTACAGACGATTTGTTGCCGCATAAGTCCAGAGTGCGGTATGAAAAAACGTTTAGCGTCTTTAAAAATTGGTGTAGAGAAAAAAATGTCAGAAATGTTTCTGAGGATGTTTTGTTAGCTTATTTTGCTGAAAAATCCGAAAAATTAAAATCATCTACACTGTGGAGCTTGTACTCAATGATCAAATCTATGTTAAATTTAAAAGAAAGCATTGATATAAGCAAATATTATAAACTGATAGCATTCATAAAGAGAAAATCTGTTGGATACATTCCCCAAAAATCGAACGTACTTACCAGAGAAGACATTGACAAATTTTTGCTGGAAGCCCCTGATAATGATTATCTTTTAATCAAAGTAAGTACTTAAATACATAATACGAGTTTTCTTAAAGTTCTTCTTTTCTTATATTGTGTTTAAAAAAAATATATTTAAACTATTTCTTATTTTTTTTAGCTTTTACTAATAATGGGTTCGGCTGGAGCGTGTCGCCGTGAAGAATTGACCAATATGACAATTGACGATGTTAAAGATAACGAATCGATGTTGGCGGTAAAAATTCCAAATACAAAAACATACCAACCCAGGTCATTTATAGTTGTTGGGGAACAAAACCTAAATATATATAGAAAATATATTTCTTTACGTCCGCCTAGTGTTCCACATCGCAGGCTATTTCTTTTCTATAATAAAGGAAAATGCACTATTCAACCAGTAGGTTTGCATTCAGTAGGAAAAGCGCCATCAAAAATAGCATCCTATTTGGGATTACCAAACCCAGAGCAATTTACAGGGCACTGTTTTCGACGTAGTTCGGCGACACTGTTAGTTGAAGGTGGAGGCGATATCCTTAATTTAAAACGACATGGCGGCTGGAAATCATCCCAAGTTGCCGAAGGCTACATTGAACAGTCTCTACAAAATAAGATTGATATAGCCAGTAGAATTCAGGAAGCCGGAGGATCAAAAGTGGATATAACTTCACAAACATCCTATAAAGATGAATCAAAAAATTTCCCGTCATGTCTACAATTTAATACACCACAAAATTGTACTTTCAATATAACAATTAACAAATAGATATTAATAGATAAAATAGAATTAAGAACATTTGTACCAAATTGTATTTATTATTAAACATAATTTTCCCAACTATTAGAGTTTTCTGCTAAAACTATACCCATATAGTAAGCTATTATTAACGTTTTCTCGCACGCCACTGGTGTCTTGTGTCGATTGTAAAAAAAATATTGTACGTCACTCAACCGAAAAGTACGTTAACAGGACTCGCAGGCTCCCAGGACTCGCCTGGCGGCTCGCCCTGGAAATTGCCTGCTTCGTCCTGTAAAATAGTACTTTCCGGTCTTGTAACGTAATATACTATTACGTTACAAGACCGGAAAGTAGTGTTTTTCAGGTCGAAACAAGCATTTCCAAGGCGAGCAATGGGCGAGTCCTGGAAGCTTGGAGAGACCTGGAAAACACTAATTTTCGGTTGCGTGGCGTACAATATTTTTTTTAAGACCGACACTTCGATATATTTTATAATCTACGCGAAACAAGTTTGACATAAAGAACAAAATTAAAAATCAACGAACTGTCACTCGACAATACATCGAAATGTTGTTGTCATAATAAGGAAATCAAGGTATCTTGTATTATCAAAGAGCGATTGGAAAAACAAAAAACAGGGTGACAGTGACATTAGAGACCGGAAAAACGTTATTTTCTAGACGAGAAATTGTCCAGAAAGTGTAAATTTTCTGGTCGGTTTTAAAAAAAAGTATTACGATGATTATTTACCTCATCCATTATAAAAGCGGGTTGATTTTCACCTGATTATTCAGCGATAATCTCCCGCTCTCCGGTAAAAATCACCCTTGTCAAAAGTGAAAATCTCACCCGTCAAAACTGAAAATCGCACTTGTCAACAGTTAAAATCACACGTCTGTAACAACAGGTTTTTTATTGTCGTGGTGATGTTTGATGATTATCTAGATAACGAAAAATGGCGTTTTTGGTTGTTACTATGGACAACAAATAAAATACAAACAAACGCCAAAGTGTCATTTCGAGATATCATTTAAACGTTAGTTTTTTATTTGGTAAATAATCTTCAAAATACATTTCGGGATTGGGAAATAATCAGAAAATCATTCTCAGATTTTCGATAATTTCCCCTTCCCTTAATATATTACTACAGAAAATTTCACGCCATCAATATTCATCCAATGAAATACAATCATTTCATAACGTTGCCATGGCAACCTTTGTATTTTTTCGGAAATTTTCCCTTTCTGGGATACCCTGGAGGGTATTACAGTGGAAATTTTTTGACATAATATAAAGTGACAACACGGAACTTTATAAAATGTCAACTGTCAACAATCAACCAGTACGTTTTGTAAAACTTTTTATAATTTTAAATTTCTTTAATTAATGTTAGTTAATATTAAAGGAATAAAAAACGCCTAAATAATACAAAATAATTTATTTTTTAGATACATAATTTTTAGTTACAAACTGTAAATGTACCTTAAATTTTCTTTCTACCTCTTCCCTTTTCAATGGCGAATAATCCGATGGGCAAATTCTATTGAATAAATGTCTGTGTTTTATAGCTATTTATGTATCAAGGGCGTTACGGGGACTATAATGCCCTGAAGGTAGAAATAGCCCGAGGGCCTCTGGCCCGAGGGATAGGTTTCTGCCTGATGGGCATTATAGTCCAGTAAAGCCCGTGGTGCATACAATGCTTTATGTTTTACCTAAAAAAGAGTTTTTCAATGACTAATTACATTATTTATTCGCAATATAAAAAATAAGTTGCACCTGTACCTGTATACGTAAGTAGATAATGACTGGTGTTAAGTTTGACTTTGATGTTTCTGTCAGTTAGTCAGTTGGCATTTTTTATTTAACGATTTGCTCAAAATGGAAGAAATTCCACAAAATATAAGAGAAAAGGTCATAAAAGCGACCGAAAATCTTTTGCCAGTTAAATCAAGGCAACAGTATGATCGGGAGTATGGCATATTTGGTATTTGGAAAGATACGAACACAATTCTTCAAATAACCGAAAATGTTTTAATGGCATATTTCCAGGAACTGGTAAGTTATTGATTTTATTTTAATACATATGTTTAACAAACTTTATTATTTTTAGTCGGAAAAATACAGTCCGAACTCTCTCTGGACCAAGTATTCTACAAGCGGGCATTATCATAATGCCCGCTTATAATGCCCTAGGTGTGATAGCAGGTATTATTGCTATCATAACATATTCCGTTTCTAAGGTATTATAGATCAATAATAGATAGGTAAAACATAAAATAATATAGGTAATTTTTGAACACAATTTTTTAAACTTCTTGTCCACGTAATAATCTGTATTTTGTTAATTTTTCTAAAAGATATTGCTGGATGATCGAGAACAAATTATCTTCCTCTAATTCACTACCGCATTCGGCAATGAGATCTTCCCAAAACATAGTACGGTGATGGGTTACGCGTTACGCTTGCTGATGTCGAGGTCATTCATTTTTCATAAAACGGACCCGTATATACGATACCAGTAGTATTTTCAATACTAAAAAGTTTTCCTTTCTCTTCTCCTCGCTGACTACGGCCATATCAATTAATTTAAACTAGGTGGCTACCAGTTGTATCGGTCTCCGGATTAACTGATATTGATACTTTTTATGTTGTTTTCATTTCAAGAAAAAAAAAGTCAAAATATCGGAACATAGAAAATCACTTAAGATTGTAAACTGAGAGGTAGACCTCGTTTCCTTTGGGACCTTTAAAGTTGCCCGCTTTTAAAACCTTTTCAACCTTTAGACGGAGTTATTGCGGCTTTCTAATTTCCTGCAGGAACAATATGAAACGCTTATATTTTGAGAATATTCATCGTAAAAAATAAACAAGAAATTAAAGGTCCGTATACGGAAAATCGTTGTTTATGGTGCCCTGATGTGATTTGGTATTTAACCCTTTACGAAGAAATTTAAACTTGCAAAAACCGTCGCAAAAAAATTGTTACATATTCTTGGTAAAAGGTCTCAACAAAAAATACCACACACGACGAATCAAAAAAGTGCAAAGAGAAATGGTTCAAGTATGTTTGGTATCAAAATGGATCAGTTCTATTATAAACGAATGAAGGTAACAAGAACAGGTAAATTACTGAACAGGTTCTACCAATTCGGTTCCCACCATAGACAATTTACCTTTAGATAAGTACAGCTTATTTATTTATTTTATTTATTTATTCTTCTTTATTTCAAGTTACACAAGATTTGTACAGTTAAATGTACAAACAAGTACAAGATGAAATGACGTCACAAAAGAAAAAACTATATCTATATATATACACACAATTCCTACTCGAAATAAGAAATAACAAACATTCACATTTATACTAAGAATTCATAAAATCATCCAAACTGTAGGGCTCAAGATCCAAACGAATTTTCTTTAACTTTTGTTTAAATTGTCTTTCAGAAGTTATACTTTTCATACCATTATCTAATTTGTTATAGAGTTTAATGCCCATATAATAGGGACTTTTTTCAAACAAAGTTAGATGGTGTATCGGGTAAGAGATGTCTCTTGTTCGTGTGTTATAATTTCGGTTAATCGGTACAAACATTTTTTCCTTATTTTTAAATACAAACAAAATTAATTCGAATATATATAAAGCACAGATGGTAAAAATTCTCTTAGTTCTAAATACTCCTCGACATAATACCGGAAATGACATTTTATACATTATTCTTATAGCCCTTTTCTGTGTTAAATGTCCTGCGCCCTAGAGCTTGAAGCCCAAAAAATTATACCATACCTAGCCGTACCTTCAAAATTCGCAGAGTATAGTATTCTTCTAGATGACTCATCTAAATACTTTGATACGAATCTTAGACAGTAACATATTTGATTTAATTAGTTATTATTCTCTACATGGTTGGACCAGTCCATAAATTCATCAATATGAACTCTTAAAAATTTCGTACTATTGCTGATTTTAAACTTATTATAGTTTATTGAAATAGACTCTGGTTTTTCTATTTTATTTTGTTTAGTTCTAAACATAATAGTATTTGTTTTTTCTTTGTTTAGACGTAGTTGATTTTTTTGAAACCAACTATCTGTCAAGTGAAAGATATTGCTTGCATTATCAGAAAGCTCTCCAATATACAGGCCTTTTACCAATAAATTTGTATCATCGACATACTGCGTTATATTGAAATTTGGATAGTTTATTTCAAGATCGATGTCATTCATAAAAATAATAAAAAGAACCGGTCAAAGAATACTGCCTTGTGGCACTCCTACTGTATTTTGCGATATTCCAGATTTATGGTCAATGCCATCTTTATTAATGACTACACTTTGAGTTCTGTTGCTTAAATATGACTTAACCCATTCAAGAGCTTGTCCTTTAATTCCATACAAATAAAGTTGTTTTAATAGCACATCTCTGTCCAAACAATCAAAGGCCCTCGACAAGTCAAGAAACATGCCCTGCCCAGTGCCATATTACCACTTTCCAAATGGCCCAATATTGCCTGCGTGACTTGAAAAATGGCTGTCTGCGTGGACCTCTTAGCTAGAAAACCATGCTAGTTTTCAGAAAAAACCCCACACTCCTTCATAAATTCCACTATTCTAACACACATAACAATTTCAAAAACCTTCGAGAATCCTGGAAGTTCCTGTGCAAACAATAGTTACGTTTTATGGGTGAAAAAGTACGTCCGAGCGCATGGCTCGCCGGTCCGCTGCCTTCCATCTGAGCAGCATCGGGCATGCGCACAAACCGCGTGTTATCGGCCTGTCCTACTAACTATAGCGACATGCTCAAAATACACTCCAGAACCTGCTCGGCCGCCTTTTTTGTTGTTGTGGTTTAAGGTTTCTCTGTGGATTCCTTGTAGTTTTCTTAGCTATTGTGGATTGTGGGTGTTAATATTTACGGATTTATAGTTTTTGTGTAGTTTAGTGAATTGTGTCTGATTGTGAGAAAATTAATTCCGTCAAAGTTGCTGGTTGGTTAATTTTTTGGTTAAAATCTGTACACCCCGACATTAAGCTTTTAATAAAGACAGTATTTCACCAACTTTAATACATTTTTCGGCACGTTTGTTAATCGCTCGGGTAGCATGTTGGATTGAGTGGGGATTGTTTTTTATAAAAGGTGCAGCATTGAAAATTCCATCGCGGAGTGCTTCTCTCGTTTCCACTCGTGTTTCATATAAAGGCAATAATCAAGCGGGTTTAACGTGAAAAGGTTTTAAACCGTTTTTTCTAAGTAACTCTCATATGGCTAAATGTGATGGTACATATGAAGTTCATTTGCAACCCGTCTCGTACTTATACCTGAGTTCTCTGCGACAATATCCAGAACATTTTCTTCATTTTCCACATCTATACCCTGCACTCTTTCAGAAACAATTCTCACGCTTGGAAACATTCCAGTTTCCTGAGCACTTGCAAATAGTTTTTGAAAAATTCTTCTATAAGGAACTCTTCGATTTGAAAGCGACGTCGATATTCATTAACTGCGCGCATCGCACTACCGTAACAGTAACCATACACGAATATCATGTCGACATGCTCCCGCCCTGTGACTGAATGTGTGGGGCATTGTAAGTATGAAAATCTTGGTTCAAGTTGATACGCTCAATATGAAGCTAACTGACAATTACTATACATGTGAAAACTATCAATTAAAATGTATCGGACGTTCGAAACTAAAGCCTCCTTCATTATTTCAATATAAAAAAAATTCAGAACCCATTGAGAAATGGTTGAGAATCGAACTAAAACATAGGTATGGGTTTATTTCTCTGATTTTCACCCTCTGAACACATTCCCAAAATATTGCCCTCTTCTCCCCAAACACCCTGTATATACCCACATAAAATTTTATAAGAAATGTCATGACCACTACTTACTGAACATCAAAAAAATGCACATAAAATTAATTTTTTTATATGAACTCTAATAAATCTTTAGCAACCTTATTAAATCTTAGAACTCATAGATCCTTAAAAAAAATGTTTAGAGAATTTATGAGACGTTAAGAGATTTTTCGGCAGGGTACCCGGTTTTGCCAGTCTTTTCCCTAGTTCTTAAAAACCTTAATTCGGGTTTTTAATGCCTTAAGGCAACAAAGAAAAAGTCAATTTTTTCAATAATCTCAAGACATGTATTTTCAAATTATACACAAATTCCTGTTACAAATTTTGAACAAGAAATAATAATTAGGAAGAAAAAAGTTATATTATTTATTAAACTACTGGATAACTAGCCATTAAAGCGATTCCACACTGGTTGCCTTTATTCCTGGCCATACGTATATATCCTTGATCACCCCATCCGGTTCCCCAGGAATTCTTCACCATCCAATATTGGCTTCCACCAAGGGAACCATACCCTACCGCCAACATAGCGTGATTTAAACTACGCCCACATTTTGGTTCGTCATATACACCCCCATTGTAAAACTGGAAATTGTGGCTAACTTCAGCAGCAATGGCCATTGGTCCCGTAACACCAACTTTGATTTCCAACTGTTTTTCACCTTGTGGTAAAAGCACTACTCGTGAAACTGTAGCGACTTTGTTGTTGGAGTTGTATTTGCATTGGCCGTCATGTGCGGTATACGTGTAGGAGTCTTCAGAGTCGATGCCGCCATTATCTTTAATATAACGGAAAGCCCAATGCATCCAACCTCCATTGCAACCTTGGTTACCGTATTTCCATGAACAGTCAACTAGATTTTGTTCACTTAAGGACAACAGCTGACTAGATTTGTGAAGACGCCATTGAGCTTCTAAAGCACCGGTCTGAAAAAATAGTATATTAAAGTACGAGTGGATATTAAGGTTTTTAAAACACACGCGATTTTGTGAAATAAGGGAAGTCTTTTAAAGATCAGTTATCTAAGAATAATTTATATTATTTTTGTATTGTTATTATACTTTGAAATCATAAATACTGGTATTAATACTATACAAAATGGAAATAAGAATTAATACCGTGCGAGCAAAAATTATTTGCACCAAAGAGGGCCTTGCATCTAAGGATGTAATGCTTAGCCGTAGAGCTTTATACCTGTTGGGTGTCAGAAACTACCTGAATTAACAATCAATCAGTTATTCCGTCATCTTTTACAGTGATTACAAGTAATTTGATTCATCGCTAATTTTTTCAATTTCTTGAACAATTCACATAATAGACTTTACGGAACAGCACAAAACATTCATGGTTAAAGCGTATTTTCGAAACGGGATTAAAGTAAATGGTGAGTGGCAATACAATCCGGGTTTGTGCATGGACGATTTTCACGAACATTTTCCTAACGTTGCTTTTATTGCTGGGGATTTTTATCATTGCCTGAAAAGAACCGTGGCTGTGTTTAGGGAAACAGGTTCTATACAATACAAAAAGGAGCAGGAAGACCATCTGTAAGAACAGAATAACTTGTTGCAAACGTTCGCGAAATAATGCAAAATACGAAAACAAATTGTATAAGACGCCTGCCTCAAGAAGTGGGAAGATCTTATGGAACATGCAGGGCTATTCTTAAGAAGCAGCTAAATTTATTTCCTTATAAATTGCAAGTATTATAATTTTGTAAACAACAAAAATAAATTTGTATTTGTCTACTTATTTTATTACTCATTAGTTTGGCATACCATGTCATAATATGAATTTGACAAAATTTTAACCTAGATTTGGTTAGATATATCGTTCCCATATCATTGTGAGCTAAACCAAGCCCTACGTTTTTTAATCCAAGCCCTCTTTGATGCAAATAATTTTTGCTCGCACAATACAGTAAAACGGTTGAATTTGTGATGCGATATCAGTATAACCTGTCGTTGTCATGGAAGCGATTAAAACAAAAATTAGTTTGCAATCTGTCACATGTTATTGTTAAGAATTAGTTATGAATAAATATAAAATATTCTTCAATAAAATGATGCAGCTCTCGACTTCGTCTCGAGCTGTAAACTTCATGCATCGTGCAACAAAGATATACTTTTTGCACTAGTTACACAAATAACGATTGTTTAATTTTTATTGTAAAAACTGGATTATTTCATTGTTTTAAAAATGAAATTTTAATAGCATTTGATTACATGACATGTATGTACCAGATCTGATGTCGGTATGCCTATCGTGTTTTACTAACAAGAGTATTAACTCTTATTAAAGGTTCTTGACCATGACATACTTACAGCACTGAAGCTCCAACATGAACCACATTGACCTTGATTTTTTACTGGAGTAACAACACCACGCGTTCTCCAATCGATATCTCCTGGCAAATCTGGTACATCTTCTGGATTAACGGGTGGGGCGCGTATGAAAAAGTCGTCAGATTCGGGTAAGCTCTCGTTAAAAGCCAACCAATATTCTAAGTCTGTTGAGTTTTCATTTTGAGGTAACTCCGGCATCTTGACAGTATGACGCCTTAAAAATTCATCTTCGGGTAAATCCCCGAATTGGTTCATGCCCAGGTGGTAGGTTGAGAGTCCCATTTCGTATAGCTTGTTGTGTTCTATGATTTTCTGTAGATTTTCCCTAAATATTCCCAGTCTGTAATTTTCCTCACTTGTTGATTCGTAGAATTTGGCATGTTTGTACTGGAAAAATAAATTGGGCAAGGTTTTAGTAATAGACCAGGGTCGATAATTTTTGAAACCAAAAAAAATAATAGTAGGATGAAACCCATTGGAAAGAGAAGAGAATATAATAAAAGTTAAAGGAAAAATAATTTATGGGCGATCCGAGGTCGGGAAGTGGAAGGGGGTGAGTTTTTAAGGGTATAAAACGATTTATCTCGATTTCCGGCAAAACTACAAGTTCTATGGAAAAACGTTAAATGGCATAGTCGTAGGTAGCAAAAAGATCTACAACTTTTGTATTTACACTTTTTTCACATAACCTCAAAATTTATGTGAAAAATTCAAATAACCAAGTTTTTGGTTTTTTATTTTTATCTTTTACAAAAAAAAAATTTCACGAAATTTGGTAAAAACTTACCTTTTTATGTCCCAAATACACTGTAATTTTTTTGATTTCAAATATTTATTTTTTCACCTTATTTTGACTTAATATCGAAAATAATTTTCAACCGAAAATTCTCACGTCAAAATATCTGCTTTTTTAAAAAAGTCGGTGGTTTTGTTCGTTGAAATCTCCACTTTCTGATGGTGTAAAAAAAAAATACATTACTATGATAAATTATGTTCTCAATAAATGCAAAGAAACGAAAAAAACCCGAATCCGATTTTTTTTTTTAAATTATTATGTACAATTTTGAGCAATTATTAAAATTTATACTTTAATTACTCGAAAAACGTAAGATTCCATGTTACATTGATAAACAAAAAAAAACAAATCCATAAAACATAAAGATTGCAAAAAATATGCGAAAATACATGTACTAAAAATAATTAAAGGTAAGATTTAAAAGGGATTTCATCACATTTACCATAGTAATGTATATTTTTTTACATCATCAGAAAGTAGAGATTTCAACAAATAAAAAGCCCACCGACTTTTTTAAAAAGCAGATATTTTGACGTGAGAATTTTCGATTGAAAATTAGGGTGCTTTTTTGATATTAAATCAAAATAAGGTTAAAAAAAATATTTTAAATCAAAAAAATTACAGTGTGTTTGGGACATAAAAAGCTAAGTTTTCACCAAATTTCGTGAAAAAAAAAATTCTTGTAAAAGATAAAAATAAAAAACCAAAAACTGGGCTATTTGAATTGTTCACATAAATTTTGAGGTTATGTGAAAAAAGTGTAAATACAAAAGTTGTAGATTTTTTTATTACCTACAACTTTGTCATTTAACCTTTTTCCATAGGACTTGTAGTTTTCTCGGAAATTGAGATAAATCGTTTTCTACCCTTAAAAACTCCACCCCCTTCCACTTCCCGACCTCGGATCGCCCGTAAACTATTTTTCCTTTCATTTTTGTTGTATTCTCTTCCTTTTCCAATGGGTTTCATCCTACTATTATTTTTTTCACTTTTTACCATTTTAAGAGGCTTCAGCCCTGGTATAGAAAGCATCTCTCAAGAAAATAACAGTATATGGACCATTTTATAGAAAATATCTTAAGGGCATTTCTACTTATAAAAATATACGGGGTTGCCCAGAAGTCCGGAATAAAATTAATATAGCCTTACCTGTAACTTTTGGGAAAAACGCTCGGACCCGTCAATTTAGTTTTATATATGCTCACATTTTAACGTTATTCGTTTGTTTTTTTATAGACATTTGTTAAAGATATGACGACATCGATCTTTTTTTAAATGAAGACATACAGCTTGTGATACATCATTTAAAAGCTAATATCTCGTACAGTACCCAAGTAGCATTTTTAGACACATTACGGTAAATGTGTCTAAACTATTGTTTCTGTTTCCGACACAAATTGGAAATTGTTGGCAACATGTATGGAAATATTTTCGAAACGTATACATTTTAAATGGCGCATTAGCACGTGTTTCCAAGTGGTTGGTACGGGCTGTGACTTTCGCTGTTTCGACGCAAAATCGAAACTTTTATCAAAAATGTTTCAGAAATGTTTGGAACATGTTTCCATAAATGTGTCGAGTGAGAGTTCATTTTACAAAGAGGGCGCTGTTTGTTGGAATTGTAAATTGTCAAAATGGAAACATTATTGAAACAAATAATCAGATAAAAATATCTATCTTTCTGCAGGTTGTAAAATAAAAGAAAGTAAACAATATGATGACGGCATAATTTCGCCATAATGAATTTTTACCAGAGTATTTTCTATAAGTGATACATTTTTTTCGTATGGTTTATTGCAGAGGAGATCCAAAAATCGTTGACGAAATAAATTTTATCGTGCAATTTAGTAATTTAGCTTTATATTCTTAAGACGCTCCCAATATATTGACATTTACACACAAAATAAATACTTTGTCAAAAAATAAAATCTTAAATATTTTTAAAATTTTACTTAATTCTTCTTTCAATTGATTAAGCTAGCAAAATGGAACTAATGTAACCACTTTTTTACATTTCAAATGACGCAGGAAGTTAATTAAAGTCCATTTTAATAATATAAAAATGAATTTGTCAAAATGGCCGCCAGAAAGCGAGAATTATTCTGGTCTAAAATGGAGTCGACACACAATTTCTAGCATTTGGTTTCTATAATGTTTCGATATTGTACCGAAACCATGCGAAACAAACGTCGCTAAAGTAAAAAATGCACAGTCCCGTCAAGAGGAAGGTTAACCTTAGAAGCATAAAACTTCTGTATACCGTCACGGTATACACAACCACTTTACACTTTCTGTGACATATAACCTACAAAATTGGTTTGTACTTTGTTGAACGTTTAATAAAACTTACTTATAACTTATTCCTGAGTAATAATCTAAAACATGTACTCAATTGTCGAGACAAAGGAAAAAAGTAGATTATTGGTCCTGACGGCTGTGCCGACCAGCTGGATAATCGGAGACCACCTACTTTGGCCGATTGTCGATGGGACATTGCTAGTTAAAAAATCAGGTTGTGGTTTAATTTTTTCCTTTTGAATTTCAATTTCTTTCTTTTTTCTTTTTAGTGCCTTGTAAAACCTCGAAGAATGTTTAAACTGTTGTTTTCTTCCCATGTTAACAAAACAAAAATGTACAATTTATAGGTTATAATCGTTATAATCGAGGTTATAATAATTGTCCGGGTGCGGTAGTGTCAAAGTTTCTGGCAGTTTCGAAAATTATTTTCTGCGCAAGTTTCTTAATTAAATGGATATCACTGTTTGGTAAATATTTCAAAGCAGAAGAATACCAATTTGTTTTGAATCACTTAATTCGAAAATCTGTCGCTACAATTTGGGAGCACTTGTGTCTAAACACAATTTTATAATATTATATAAAAATGTTTCGAAAAATTTTCTTTCGTGCGTTTCCTAAATGTATCGACACTGTAGTTTGGAAAGTATTTCGAAACTAACAGTTCTTAATCGTTTCTAGTAACTAAATTCGAAAATGTGTCGCAAAAGTTTCGAAACACATGTGTCTCCACACAATCTAAATAATTTTAATCGAAAATGTTTCGAAACGTTTCTCAGCAAAGAATTTGTGTCCAATTTGTGTCTATAATTGCTACTTGGGTATGCTCATAAATTTTGGCGCGATTCTGCCAAGCTATTTCCGAATGGCGACTGTTAAAAGTTTTGAAAAAATCTCTATTTAAATAAGCGGAAATGATAAATAATAATTGATGTTTTTCTCTTTTAAGGTAAAAAATCTTCACTGTTTCACGTTCTGACATTTTGTGAGATTATGAACTTGTAAATTTAATTTAGGTATTTCCGAAGTATTATTTTACATTTTTCTAAACAAAAATGGTTTGATATTGTTAGGATGTGGAGATAAAATAAGAAGTCAAAGTTAAATGCTAAATATCCGGATAATCAAATTTCACAGGGCACTGTTAGTAAAATATTTCACAAAATTGACTTTAAACCACCTTTTTGTTTTGCTTCGTTACATTTTTATTTTTTTGACAAAATAAATAACAAATAATCCTTAACTGTATGTTGTTAAGTCACAAAATGTCTTAACGTGAAACAATGACGAAATCTTACCTTGAAAGGTAAAAAACATCGATGATTTATCATTTTCGCTTATTTAAATGGAGATTTTTTAAAAACTTTTAACAGTCGCCATTTTGAAATAGCTTGACAGAATCGCGCCAAAATTTAGGAGCATACTGTACGATATATTAGATTTCAAATGACGTATCACAAGCTGTATGTTTCCAAAATAAGTTCGATGTCGTCATATTTTTGACAAAAATGTCTATAAAAAAACAAACGAATAACGTCAAAATATGAGCATATATAAAACTAAATTGACGTGTCCGAGTGTTTTTCTCAAAAGTTACAGGTTAAGGCTATGTTAATTTTATTCCCGACTTCTGAGCAATCCTGCATTATACAGGGTAGCGCACCCTATTTGAGTCGGTCTACTTACAGAAAGCCATACAATTATTTTAAAAAGTTGTTATTGTAGGGTATACAGGGTGTTACTTAATGATGTGGCGTAATTTCAAGGGAGTATTCCTGAACCAAATTCAAATAGAAAAGTTCATATAAACATGTGTCCTAAAGAGTCTGGTTTTCAAGATACAGGGTGTCAAAGTTTTAAAAAAAATTGGTTTTTTATTAATATCTAAATTATCCTTTTACCGATTTTGTTGAAATCTGGCATAGTTATTCATTGTAATAAGACGCTAAGTTGGCACTAACTAAAAGAAAATTATAAGTTCCAGTGGCGTCTCGGGGGGTAGTGTCACGAATAATATTGACAAAAAAAATGTACGCTACTGAGTTTTTTGAAAAATTTAAATTTTTTTCAGATTGAGCATCTACAAATACAACTTCCTGCCTGCATAGAAACTTGGAACAAAAAAATTTTGATTAAAGCGGTCATGCGAAAATTCTGGAAATTACTTTTAAGTTCCTCATTTCGCCGCAATGGGCACAATTAAAAAAAAAAAATTTTAATTTTAAATATTAAGGTATAACTCTGATTACATCATCGAAAAGCTTAGACAATTCTGCATTATTTTGGTTTAGGGCTCATTGGCGTACCGACCTTGATAAGAGTGGGGGAAGCTATTGAATGTGTAAACATTTAAATCGCTGTAACTTCTAAACGACTTATCCGATTTTACTAAATTTAAGCTTATTTGGAAGGGAAAGGTAAGTATCTTCAATCGCCATATCCAACAGTACACGATAGTGTTTAATAAAATTGTCAGAGGGCCCAATTTGTAATAATAACAGTTTTTTCGATTTTATCCCGAAAATTCAAATCATACGGTATAACTATGACATCATTATAGAAAAGTAGATGAAATTTGCAAGAAAATATGTGAAGATCGCAGTTCGATACCTTTGTTCGTTTCAGAGTTATTGCCAAAACAATATTTTTTAATACAAATTGCGCCCTCAAGCAATTTTATTAGAAACTATTGTGTACCATTGGATACGACAACAATTGAAGGTTCTTCCAAACAAGCTTAAATTTAGTAAAATCGGATAAGTCGTTTAGAAGTTACAGCGATTTTAATGTTTACACTCTCACTTGATAAGAGTGGGAGAAGCTATTAAAAGTGTAAACATTAAAATCGCTGTAACTTCTAAACGACTTATCCGATGTTACTAAATTTAAGCTTGTTTGGAACAACCTTTAACTGTCGTATCTAATGATACAAGATAGTTTCTAATAAAATTGCTAGAAGGCGCAATTTGTATTAAAAATTATTGTTTTGGCAATAACAACCCTGTATAAAAAATCAAAATGCATTTTTTCACAAGCAAAACTTTTTATCAAGAATGACTTTTTCCCGAAAAATGAAATTTTTCATCTATATGTGCTATAGGAAACCCTATCCGCGGACAGACTGTAGAATACAGCCCAATCAAGAATCTCTCGGATCCGTCAAATTAATTTTTTTACATAATATTTCTACAGGGTGGATCATAAAAATGCTACGTGTATCAACTTTAATTTCTTTTAGAAAAAATACGTGTATATTAAAATCTTACCTTAAATTGCTCCCATTGACCTAAAACCAGTGCCTCGTCGGAAATCGCTTGGATGCTCACGCATGTAGCGATTAATACGGCCAGAGTATACATGACTAGCAAATAATAGTTGTTACAGCAACTATAACTAAAAATGTACTATCTGTCCAGAGAGGAAACCGATTTTATAGCCATTTTTATTTATCATTAAAATAATTATCTACCACAAAAGTAGCTTACAAGCTTAAAGTATTCCTACTGGTAAAAATATTTATTCGCAATAAATTAAAAAATAAGTCATCAAAAAATTCCCAAATATCTAAATATAAATTTAAAATTAATTCTTTGTAATAGAATATATAACGATGTTAAGCACATAATTTCGGACCAGCAACATTGATTTTTACCCCAGCGCAGCGCTCAACTACCGGGTGTTTCTTAAAAGACGTTTACCCCTATAACTTTTCTGTATTTAATGATATTAAAATGAAATTTGACATTATGCATAAGAGATGAGTCTGCATTTATCGGCATTAGCATCCATCTTGTTGAAAGTATATTTCGTTTCTAAATTGAAGAGGCAATTCTTCTAGGTTGTCAGAAAGGAATGTTTCCAACATTTCAAGGTAACTCCTACGGTTATAGGTGTTTTCGAAAAAGTATGGGCCAATAATGCCATAATAAGAAATCGCACACCAGACATTTACTTTTTGTAATATTGTCTTCTTGCAGGGATTCTAAAACGGAGATTATTTTCGCTCTAGTATCTAATATGCGCAGACGACACTTTCCCGTTTTTTGAAAATGGCGATTCATCGGAGAACATGATGAATTTATTACAATTCCTGTTTTCACTTACAATTTTGTTTCCGACCCAAAGACATAAATCCAACACAAAGTTGTAAGAACTTTCGCCCGCACCGTAACATTAAACTAAATAAATCGTTTGTTCTAAGGTCAACATTTTTAAAACACATCAAATTCTATTTGACAACTTCAAGTTTGCCCCATACGTAAAACAAAGTAATAAAACGTTAAAACAATTCCTTGTTTTTACAAAAGATGGTAGGTATGCATTTAAAATTTTAAAATAGGATACACCATAGAGTGTAATAAAAGTTTATATTAATAATTTTATTGAGCAGAAAAATTTTCATTTACCTCTAAAAATTAAAAAACTAAAAAATCAAAGATTTATTTTAAATCTCTGATGTAAATTTAAAACGTTATACTAAATAAGGTCTCTAATTGGCATTTTGGTTAAAAATGAAAAATAAAGGTAGGTAGTTTACTCTTGGAGGAAAATCATGTTCTTGAAGTTTTTGCGAACCCTGTATAAAAAATCAAAATTTTTTCTTCGTGAATTGCATTTTTCTTACAAGCAAAACTTTTTATCAAGAATGATTTTTTCCCCAAAAATTAAATTTTTCATACATTTGTGCTATTGTAAACCCTATCCGCGGACAGTCTGTATGTATGGTAAACTATACATAGGAATAGTCATAGGCGTAGTTAGGGGGTACTTGGGGGGTGCTAAGCACCCCCGAAATCTAAATTAGCACCCCCAAAAAAAATTTACAATATATAGGCTAATTTTAGAACTAACCTATTTTTATAATATAGGTACATTATATATAATGAATTTTTCATATTAATATTTCAAGCATTCGAATTCTGGTACAAATTAAAGTATATTTAGGTAGTTGCGGATTCTGTTCCAAATTTCTCTCCGTGAACCGTGTAGTTAACGCCCAGTTTACTTGTCAGAGCGGGTCTGTGATCAATCTCGTAAAATACGAGAGCGGCATAATAGCTTGTGTATGTCATGTTCTGCAATTCTGCATTAATTTGATATATGAAATTTAACCAGTCGGAGTCGTTCAAATTCGCGGAAATTTTTAGCCGGTATTTTGACTATTTTTTTTGTTTATTAACGTTTAATATGGTTTTATTGAATTCAGTTAAAGTTTAAAGTTAAATAAACACGAAAAAACAATGAGTGCGTCGTCGGATATAAAATACACCGTGGAATTTTTGAAAAAATCTTTTAGCACGTTACCGTTGGAGGAGAAAGTGATTGTCAAGAACATTGAAAGACCTAAACCTGCTATTAACATCACATTAAAATATTTACTAAAAATTATTGATCAAATTTGGGCGTGGTCTTAAAAAATATTTCGCCTGTGGCGGGCTTTTTGTACACCCCCACGTTAACATGTCAAGAGCCGCCAGTGGACTTCAGCACCCCTAGTGTTGACCGTCTAACTACGCCTATGGGAATAGTGGAGTAAAAACAGACATAACTTTTTTTTACGTTAATATTTATACTTTTTTTATATCAAATTAGAAAAATTTCACGTATTTCACCAAAAAAAGGTAGGTATGGTAAGGAATGATTGTATGCGCCGTTTTTTAGATTATATAATTTATTTAATAAATCACTTTGCATCCGAAAAATACAATAGCATAGTAATGATTGATATTTCACTTAATAGCTTTTTTTTAACGTTGAATTGTTTTAAGGTATTTAAGTATATCCAAATAAATATTTATTGTCTTGTATGTTTACCATAATATTAAATAGTTGACAAAAAGTTGTTAGTCACATAGGAAATATAACCACAATTAAATTAGACTATTTGTAAGGGAAATTAAAAAAATTTAAATTTAAATTTAAAAGCGGTCCCCATACTTCCTATATTAAATTAAAATTTCTTTGTTGGTCGATTCACCACATAATTATGTTGTATTTTCGGAATGTATGCAAAATGTTTTAACTACTTTTATATAACATAAATATTAAATTTCTACTCATGTGTCTATAACTACGTTAACAAAAGGGGTGTAACTACAGGGGTCGAGCGGCAGGGGGAACCCCCCGCCCCCCGACCAAAGTTCACCTAGTTAAATTAGGACGAACACTGACGTGTCAGTTTTTATGATTGATTTCTTGGTAGTTAATCAGCACAATACACTTTCAAAATATTTTTAATCTTTTGTAATCTTTTGCTCCCCACCCCACATGCAATTACCCTAGCGACGCCCCTGGCCAACTAGGTTTAATTATTATGCGGTTGTTGAATAGTTTTATAGTTTTGAACAAATATAGCGGTTGCAACATTTCCATTTATGTCTTTATGTGTGGTGTGGTGCCTTTGTTTTTTTACAGGTAAGGACAGGTAAACTGGGCACTACCTCTTGCATTTTCATAATATACAGGGTGTCTTATAACGAATAGGTCATACAGCAACAAGTAGATATTATCCACGGTTAATTTTTAATGAATTATGTGTTTATTTAAATGTTTCTTGCTACTTAACATTTTTTTTATTTATGAACAAATTCCCAACGAACTTTAAAAGTCCATTAGAGGGAATATAATTTATAAACAATAACAAACTTAAAAATTAACAATTTTTATAAAAATACATAAATATATTTTAACGAAATTAATAAAAAAGTCAAATATTATGCAATTTAAAAAAATGGAATCATTTATTTTGTTAAAAAATACAATTTAGTTTGATTTTTAAACAGTACTTAGATACTAATTTTTTAATGTTTTTTTATTTATTTGGTAGATTATTATGGATCATAATCTCATTGTATAATAATGATCGTTTACCGAAATTACTCCTAATATTTACTGCCAAAAGAGTTTCAGTTTGCCGGGTATGATGATTATGTAAATTATTAATTTTTTTAAATCTGATTTTTTATTTTTTTTTTATTAACGGTTATTGAATGAATAATAATACATATTTTTAATTTATATAAATTTTCTAAGTTTAAATATCCCAGTGGTTTGTATAAATATATTGTGGGTTCCAAAAAGGGAAGCTTGTATATACATTTAAAAAGTTTATTTTGTAATTTTTTTAAAGGTTTTATTATTGTAGAGGTAGCAGATCCCCATATTGAAATTAAATATTGCAATTTAGAATAAATTAGAAAATAATAAATATTTTTCAGAAGTTTAATTGGTAAATAATGTATAATTTTGTATAAAATTCCAATCGAAGGAGATATACAGGGTGTTATTTAATCAGTCTCCGATATTGTACCGGACGATTCCCCAGTTATTTATAAGGTGAAACGTTCATATAAGCATGGGTTCGCAAGGCTTTCATTTTTCAGATACAGGGTATTAAGAACTTTATTTTATTTTTGTTATTCGTAAATAATTTTTGAAATAATGTCGATATTTGGAAGAAAATTAGTATTTGTGGATTTTTTACTATGAGAAATTTAAATTTGATCTTAGTTTGGCCTATAATTAAAATATATCAACATTATTTCAAAAATTATTTACGAATACCAAAAATAAAATTTTTAACACCCTGTATCTAAAAATTGAAGGCCTTGCGAACCCATGCTTATATGAACTTTTCACCTTATAAATAACTGGGAAATCGTCCTGTATAATATTGGACACTTAATAAATAACACCCTGTATATTTAAACGCAAATATCTCAAAAACTAATTATAACATCGAGTTTAATGAAGTACAACTTTTTTACGTATAAAAGACCCCTCTTTCATAATAATTTGAGGTGAAGCAGCCAGAAATGTCAAAAATAATACTATTATTACCAAATTCGTATTGTGCAACTAGCGCCCTCTAGTAGGTATCTTGACCATAATTATAAAATTGCCTTTCTTGCCCTCAAAAACAAAATCCTTGGAAAAATGGTGAAATACAAATTTTTTTATTAATTATTACAGCGTGACCCGTAAAAAAAGTCCGCATCATATGGTATTTTTTTTATTAATAGCTTTATTCAAAATTTGACTTTGGCATCAAGTTCTGCTTCGATCGAAATGAAATTAAGCAAAAAAATAGTAGTCACGTGATTCGCATTATCTGTCAAATTTTAATTTTTTCCAAAAAATTATCCAAAAATGTGGTTATTTCTGAAAATATCGAAAAAAGTTATAGGAAAAAGTTTTTTTAAATACATTTTCTAGCCCACATGCAAAAATTTCAGCTGCATAAGATAATTTTGATTTTTTACCCACCACTAAAATTTATTTTCCACTTAATGAACACTTTACTGATGACACTGTATTATTTTTTGTCCTAATATTAATGTGTATTACTTTCAGACACAAACTACGTTTTCAAAAATACTTATTTTATGAAGTTGCCTTTTGCAGGATCAAAAACAAATAAACTTTGCATCACATGCGACCAAATTTTAATAGCCCAATTTTGATTTTGTAGAAAAACACACTTTTAATATGACGCTACTTCTTTTGTATCTGAAATAAAGCATTGTCAAAACTAAGAAGTTTTATGTAGGTTGCGTTGACTCTTATTTTGCAAAAGTGGTGCAATTTACAAAATATGGGTAAAAAAATCAAAAATATTTTATGCAGCTAAAATTTTGAATGTGGGCCAAAAACTGCATTTAAAAAAAACTTTTTCTAATAACTTTTTTTGATAGTTTCAGAAATAACCCCACTTTTAAATTATTGTTCGGAAAAATTAAAATTTGAGAGATAGGTAATGCAAATCACGTGACTTCTTTTTTTTTGCTCAATTTTCATCCCGATCGAAGCAGAACTTGATGCCAAAGTCAAATTTCGAATAAAATAATTAATAAAAAAAACCGCATATGATTCGGACTTTACTGGTCACACTGTATAAGAAAAGAATCGTTGGTACTGAATGATTTCTGTTGTTCGCACCTTTAAAATTAAAGTGACACAATCCAAAAAATAGAGTTTTGCAGAAAACAGAAAAAACGGTAGAAATAGTAGACCCCTCTAACTCTTTTGTCTCCTAAGCTCAAGTAATAAATTAAATTAGGTGTTAAATTTGGGGAAACATTAGCTAAATGGTTTTACTAGAAGACAGTTATTAAAATTTAATATTAAAACCTACCCTTAATAGAAAAAAAAAATAAAAAATAAAAAAAAACAAGTTAGGTCTTTTTACTGCCAAATTTTTTTTTACAACGAATGAATTATTTGGAATTATGCCATTTTAAAATTAAAATTGTAGTTGTATTCAGCGAGTCCTTTTAGAATAATGTCCTTTTTTTATTAAAGACCAGTTACTTTTTTGTAAAATGTTTGGAATCAAGTCAGTTTGCATGCGACAATATACTGAAATGATACTCTTTAGTATTAAAAAGACTTGCGAATACCGTTAATATGAAAAAGGCATAAATAGTTCCCAATAATTTGGGAAAAGCAATTTGGTATTAGGTCAAGCGACAGCTAATAGAGGGCGGTATTTAGTGTCATTTTATGATTAAACCTAGAAATGTACAATATTTGAGTTGTGTCACTTTACTTTTAAAGGTGCGGTATGTTGTTTATTATTTTCCGCTTTAAATTTAAGAATAAGCACCTTTTCCTATAAAAACGATTTTCTCACAAATAATTTTTTTGCCTTTTCTGATTACTCCCGAAAATTTAATTTGTTTTTATTTAAGGAACCATGAACCTCTGGGTTTTTATTACAACACTTTTGTTGGGAAGCTCGACCACGGAAATCCATGGTAGAGTACAGGAACGAAACTTTCAGCCACTTGAGCTTCCGGAGCGCTACAGACAGCAAATTTCAGAACTACCGAGATATTTAAAAGAATGGCAACAATATAAGGTGAGCTACTACTAGTTGACCAAGTATCAAAAATACTTTGTTACTATTATTATTATTATTAGTGCAAATAGATAAGGTAAGATGTTGTTTTATAATAAAACTAGCGTGTACCCGGCCTGCGTTGCAATGCCAGGCATTATGCACGTCAAGATTTATAAATGCAAACGCGAACAAACCTCTAAATTTATCAGTGTTTCTCTGCAATATTATGCATGTATTATACATAAAAACCTTCCTCTTGAATCACTCTATCTAGTAAAAAAAACCGCTTCAAAATCCGTTACGTTGTTTTAAAGATTTAAGCACATATAGCTAGGGATAGACGAGACAGCGACTTTGTTTTATAATTTACTAGCGTGTACCCGGCCTGCGTTGCAACCCGCTGGTATAAATACAAACCCGAACAAACCAGATATATTAGTACCCGGCATGCCACTTTCTGAAATTGCACCCGTGCGAAGGGTCGCTAATTATACATAAAACCTTCCTCTTGAATCACTCTATCTATTAAAAAAAAACCGCTTCAAAATCCGTTGCGTAGTTTTAAAGATTTAAGCACATAAGACAGGATAGCGACTTTGTTTTATACTATGTTAAGAAGAAGAAGATGATTAAGATAATGCTGTGAACCAACGTCTAGACCCAATGTTTTATGATAAAATCCCTGTTTGTTGTTCAAATGTTATTGAAAATCAGTTATGGGAGGAAGAGAGAACCCTTTGAATTGCCCCTGTATGGAAACACTGTTCTATGCTTGACGATAATAAATATTAAAACATAACCATAGTTTTTTTTTTATTTGAAGAATTAGTCCATGCTTAAATTGGAGTTGAAAGTAGTATAGGAAAGAAAGAAAAACTAAAAGTATTCCTCCACAAAATTTAATAGAATATAGAAATTCTTTAGGGGTCTCAACATGTTTCGAACGTAGAAACGTTCATCATCAGGAGACAGAAAATTTATATAGGTAGTGCTAGTGGTATTAGCCGAAGTGAAAATCGTAAAAAACCTTAATGGAGCTTTTATGGCATTAAAATTTGAAATGTAGAAGTGACATATATTTAAAAGTTGAGGAGAGTTAAAACGTGCTGAGAATGTGATAAAGGAAGTTACTACTTGTTATGTTTCACAAATTTAATCAGTTTCCTGACACGTGTTTTGGCCCTTGCGGTCCATTGTCAAAGGAGTACAAGAAGATACTAAATTCACTACATTAGACATAATGTCACGTAGAATTTAGTATCTTCTCGTACTCCTTTTCACAATGGCCCGCAAGGGCCGATACACGTATCAGGAAACTGATTAAATTTGTGAAACATAACAAATCAGTTACTTTGCAGACCTGGTTCTGTCTTATAATATTGTTTTGTTATAAGTAAGAACGTTTAAATTTCATCCCTATTTTGTCAAAATCATTGGCTGCCAGCCAACTTCAAACCGACATTATGCGCCACAATAGCACTGGTACATTCCCAATAGTTACAAATTGAGTCAATTTAAGCTCAAATAAAACCCAGAAGGGGTGATTCTTTTGGATTTTTTGGCGTATATTATTCTAGAGTAAAATTTAATGTACATTTTCACATGGTTTCATTGTGAAACTCACAAGAAACCTGGTGCAATTGACGTCTTGTCGCCGTGTTATGAAATAAACAATTAATGTGATTTTCTTATTACAGAGTACATATAAGAAATTTTATCTGAATCGAGAGGAGGACTACAGAAGAATGACAATTTTTATAGAAAACTGCAAATTTATAGAAGATCATAATCGCCTTTTTATGGAGGGATTGTCAACTTTTGAACTGGGACACAATGATTTTTCTGACTTAACTCATCAGGAATTCTTGGGTATGTTCACTTAATACAAATCAAAAGTAAAACTAGTAGACTATTAATTTAAGGTTCTGGGGTCATACTTTTTGTGATCTTAACAGGCTTACTCTGAAAATACATTAGTAAAAAAGAGCCCTCTTTCTCATAGATTAATGGGGGGTTATAATTTACTATTATTATCTACCAAGCAAATATAAATCGAATAAAAAAATACCTATTTTTTAGAAGTTTTTTAATTTTTTTTTTAATAGCTAGTTAATCACTTACGTTAATTTTCCCATATTTTTAACTAAACTTAAATATGCAAATCCCCAATAACTCATTTTGTCTAAATTTTTCTTGAGAAAGGTCTATATAACTTTAGAAAGTGAAGTCGAAATATCCCATTTTGGCATATAATTTCGAATTAGGTAAGCCCTTCATCGCCGTATTTATAGATCCTGATGTTGACTTTTTTGTTTCTATAGTAACGGCAATGAAAACGCAATGACATTAGTCCGGAAGTCCACAAAAAATATATAAATCACAATTCGTTATGGCAACTTTAGTTATTAAAATCTGTGTGGCTCCCGGATTATTACGAATTTCTAATAATCCTAGTTGTATTGTGCATAGCAAAATGTTCTTACTATCACAAGTATTATGCTCCTATTATTATTTGGTTGTAGATAAATATATTTATACATTAAATTTGACAATTTTGAATAAGATAGAATAATTGAAAGGATATCAGCAAACGAATTTCTAATAATCCTAGTTGTATTGTGCATAGCAAAATGTTCTTACTATCACAAGTATTATGCTCCTATTATTATTTGGTTGTAGATAAATATATTTATACATTAAATTTTACAATTTTGAATAAGATAGAATAATTGAAAGGATATCAGCAAAAGGAGGATCGACTTGTATTTGACAGCAATTTTTTTTTGTTTAGAGAAATACACATCTTATAGCACATCACCTCTTTACCCGGAAGAAAATTATGAACCGACAGTTCGCACGAATTATATACCGGAAACAATATTTGGTCCACGAGTGCCTTATGACGAATTTCAGCATTACCATGATGAACCAACTGGACGCGATGAATTACGGGATTCATCAGAAAAAATGTATAAAAGGTCTCTACGTAATGAAAACTATCCTGACAATATGTCATCAGGTCATAATTATTTGTCATCTCCTGATGACGATGACGAAGAAGAGCTGGAAGATCAACAGCAAGAATGCAAAGCATCCTGGCTCTATTGCACCCTTCAAAAAATCCTAGTATCTCTTAACTCTACGAAAATCACCAAACCTTCAGCACTTAGGGGAAAATATCAAACCAAAGTGCGAAAGAATTCAACAAAGCCCTATCGGGATGAATACGTACGTGAAGAGCCGTCAGTACGACATGAACCAACAGTGCGCAATGAACCCACAGTACGTAATGAACCCACAGTGCGCAATGAACCAACCATGCGCAATGAACCCACAGTACGTAACGAACCCACAGTACGTAATGCACCCACAGTACGTAATGAACCAACAGTGCGCAATGAACCAACCGTGCGCAATGAACCCATAGTACGTAATGAACCCACAGTACGTAATGAACCCACAGTGCGCAATGAACCAACCGTACGCAATGAACCCACAGTACGTAATGAACCCACAGTACGTAATGAACCCACAGTGCGCAATGAACCAACCGTGCGCAATGAATCCACATTACGTAATGAACCCACAGTACGAAATGAACCCACAGTACGTAATGAACCCACAGTGCGCAATGAACCAACCGTGCGCAATGAACCAACCGTGCGCAATGAACCCACAGTACGTAATGAACCAACGTTACGAAATGAACCAATATATCCTAATGAACGAATAGTTGTACCAATCAAGAGGAAGCCCTTCAACCCTCATCCTAATGAACCATACAGCGGTGCGGAAAAGAAGTCATTTTATGATAATTATTTTGAGTATTTGCCGCCAGAAAATATTCACGCGCCACCACATTTTGATTGGCGTACTAGGGGCGCTGTCACTCAAGTCAAAGACCAAGGAGAGTGCAAAGCATCTTGGTTATTTAGTACGGTAAGAATATACGAGTTTTCATTTTTCATTCATTAAGTGAGGTGAAAGATTATCTTGATTATGTTAGAGTACCTAATTGACTTAAATAGAATAATTTTTAAGATTATTTTTGTAAAAAAAACAATATTGTTTAAAGTTTTATTAGCAGATCCCCAACAGATAATTTCATAATTAAGACATGATTCTGCTAGTGACCTATAAACATTAATTAGAACATTTTGAACTAAGATATTACGTAATTTATAAAATTTATATATCAGTTTCCTTAATTTATTCTTTACATATTCACAATGTAGTGACCATTTTAAAAATGAATCAAAATATACACCCAAGTATTGTATGCTTTCTACTGACTTAATTTTATCAGAACAAACACAATCCCTTGACAAGTCACAATTAGCAGAATGAATCGTAATCTCATTATTAATTGGTAGATCAACTGAATTCATTGCAAAGCACATAAAGTTGGTTTTCTTTAAATTCAATGTTAAAGAGTTACGGTCCATCCAGGCTTTAATAAGAGTAGCAGTCTTCTCGGCCTTTTTAAATGCTTCATGCCATGGCACCTAACCAGAAAAACAGTATCATCGGCGAAGCATACAGTTTTAACATTGGGCATCGCACTCGTCAGATTATTAATATAAATTGAAAACAAATTCGGGCCTAGTACCGTACCTTGCAACTGGGTCAATGTGGATTCTAAATGTTTAATATTTTGGATTTCTAGGTTTTGGTTACTAATGTAGTTAAATTAATTGTGTTTGTGCTATAAACAATTAATGGTATCGAAATCTTTTTAAAATTCTTGATCAAGAAATTGTGTTTGAAAATGTCGTTTTACACATACCCAAGTTTTTGGCAAATTGTTGAATGTTATACTAGCTAATATTCAGCTCGAGTTAAGATAGGTACGCGATAACATCGAAAATTGCTAGCTGTATTGTTTGCTTTTTATTTTCGATTTTTAAAATTAGTTTAATTTACTTAAAATATCAAAAACATATTCAAATAAAAAAATAAATAATATAGGAGTTCCTCAAGGAAGTATACTAGGTCCAATATTATTTATTTTATACATCAACGATATGCCTTTAGTTTTAAAAATGTGTAAGTTACAAATGTTTGCTGATGACACCTTAATTTACATTAATGTTTTAAATATTTTTGATGGTCTAAATATTCTAAATAATTCTGAAATAAATATATTATTAAATTGGCTAAAAGTAAATAAATTAAAATTAAATATTTCAAAAACTAAATGTATGGTTAATAATTTAAATTGTCAAAATATAAATGTTGTAATTGATGGTGAAAAATTGGAATTAGTAAACAGTTTTAAATATTTAGGGATAATCATTGATTCAAAATTAAAATTTTTTAAATATTTTGAAAGTATTATATCGAAGATTGCCGGAAAAGTAGGTTATTTTAAAAGATTTAGTTCTAATTTAAGTTTGTTTTTTAAAAAAACTGTATTTAATACTATAATATTACCACATTTTCTTTATTGTTCTTCCATTTTATATTGTGCTAGTGAGGAAATATTTTTTGATAAATTACAAATTTTACAAAATAAGGCAATGCGGATTATTTTAAATTGTGACAAATATACAAAAATTAATTTTATGTTGAAAAATTTAGATTGGTTGAATAATAGAAATTAAATTTTTTATTTAGTATGTATCTTTATACATAAAATTAAATATAATTTATTGCCTGATTGTTTAAAAAAAATTTGTTCTTTTAATTGTGACCGTCATAATTATAAAACAAGAACTAATCAAAATTTTTATGTGGATAGAGTGCATTAGCTTATAAATATATTTTTTATAAAGGTTTGATAGAATATAATAATTGGGAAAATTCTATTAAATCTAAAAAATCATTAAAACTGTTTAAAAATACTTTAAAATTACATTTAATTAAAAAACAAAATGATACGTAATATTTGATAAAATTTGCAAAATCTTTAACTTTTCTGTCTGTTTTTGTTAAAAGAAGGTTGCGTTTTAACATTTAAAAATAAATCTAGAAAAATGTGTTAAAAAAATTTAAAAAATATTTAATTGTAGTTTTTTGCTAAATAAAACATGTTACTACTACTACTAGTTCATTTTGAATTAAAAGTTAATCATTTTTTTAAAGAGCCTTCACCTACCAAACGACCGCCGCCTCCTTTTGAAAAAACTGCGACAGCCACTGAGAAAAGCAAATTTGATCAATTCTTTTTGATAAATCGTAATACCCGTAATAATATTATACTTTTTCTTTTCTAGACGGGAACTCTTGAAGGTCAAGTTTACCAAAAAACCGGCAATCTGACATCCTTAAGTGAACAAAACATTTTAGATTGTTCCAATTACTATGGAAACAAGGGATGCTCTAATGGTACTGTAATCAACTCGTTTAAATACATCCATGAAAATGGGGGAATAGATACGAATAGCACATATCCATGGTATGGGAAAAAGTCCTGGTTTTGTCATTATAAAAAATATCCGTCCAATCCGACGATTCGAAACGTCGTACTCATAAAGAGCAGAAACGAGACCGCTTTGCAAATTGCGGTCGCTTATATAGGACCTATATCTGTGAAAATTGATGCCAGCAGTAGGAAATTTCAGTTCTACAGGAACGGCATTTACAATGAGCCAAATTGCAGTAGTACCAACTTGAATTACTATGGGCTGGTTGTGGGATACGCCAAGAACTTCTGGATTGTTAAAAATTCAATGGGGCTAAAATGGGGAAGACGTGGATACATTTTCATGACTAGAAACCAGAGAAATCAATGTGGGATTGCTACCAGTGCCTTGTTTCCGTTAATTTAGTAACTGTAAATAAATATTATTAACACTAATGCGTTAAACTCGTAGAGGACAGGTCATTTTATTGGTATTGCCACAGTTCTTCAGAAGAAATCGAGTCTGATTCTGATCTAATAGGATTGATTTTTATTAATGATAATTTATTTTTATAACATTCTGGAACTAAATACGGCCACTTTAAGCTTTAAAGCAAACACTAGTTACTTATTTGCCATTTTATAGTCTTATCAATATTTCGTTTTGTTTTCTCCAAAAAACAACCAAATTTTCGTGTTTGGTAACAATTACCTACTGGTTTAAGTTTAAAAAAATTTCACTCATAAATTAATAAAAGTATCAAACGAAATTTTGTGAAATTTGCGCATATTTCTTTTTCTGCTTTTATTAATATATAAATCTAACCTTTTTTAACCGTAAAACTGTGGGTAATTGTACTGCAAATAGGGGTATTTGGCCGAATTTCTTTTTCTACTTTTATTAATTGATAAATTCAACCTTTTCTACCATAAAACTGTGGGTAATTGTACTGTAAATAGGGGTATTTGGCCGAATTTCTTTTTCTACTTTTATTAATTGATAAATTGAACCTTTTTTAGCGTAAAGCTGTGGGTAATTGTACTGTAAGGAGGGGAATTTGGGCGAATTTCTTTTTCTACTATTATTAATTGATAAATTCAACCTTTTCTACCATAGAACTGTGGGTAATTGTACTGTAAATAGGGGTATTTGGCCGAATTTCTTTTTCTACTTTTATTAATTGATAAATTCAACCTTTTCTACCATAAAACTGTGGGTAATTGTACTGTAAATAGGGGTATTTGGCCGAATTTCTTTTTCCACTTTTATTAATTGATAAATTGAACCTTTTTTAGCGTAAAGCTGTGGGTAATTGTACTGCAAATAGGGGTATTTGGCCGAATTTCTTTTTCTACTTTTATTAATTAATAAATTGAACCTTTTTTAGCGTAAAGCTGTGGGTAATTGTACTGTAAGGAGGGGAATTTGGGCGAATTTCTTTTTCTACTTTTATTAATTGATAAATTCAACCTTTTCTACCATAAAACTGTGGGTAATTGTACTGTAAATAGGGGTATTTGGCCGAATTTCTTTTTCTACTTTTATTAATTGATAAATTCAACCTTTTCTACCATAAAACTGTGGGTAATTGTACTGTAAATAGGGGTATTTGGCCGAATTTCTTTTTCTACTTTTATTAATTGATAAATTGAACCTTTTTTAGCGTAAAGCTGTGGGTAATTGTACTGTAAGGAGGGGAATTTGGGCGAATTTCTTTTTCTACTTTTATTAATTGATAAATTTAACCTTTTCTACCATAAAACTGTGGGTAATTGTACTGTAAATAGGGGTATTTGGCCGAATTTCTTTTTCCACTTTTATTAATTGATAAATTGAACCTTTTTTAGCGTAAAGCTGTGGGTAATTGTACTGCAAATAGGGGTATTTGGCCGAATTTCTTTTTCTACTTTTATTAATTGATAAATTCAACCTTTTCTACCATAAAACTGTGGGTAATTGTACTGTAAATAGAGGTATTTGGCCGAATTTATTTTTCTACTTTTATTAGTTGATAAATTGAACATTTTCTACTGTAAAACTGTGGGTAATTGTACTGTAAAAAGGGGTATTTGGCCGAATCTCTTTTTCTACTTTTATTAATTGATAAATTGAACCTTTGTTACCGTTAAACTTTGGGTAATTGTACTGTAAAGAGGGGTATTTGGCCGAATTTATTTTTCTACTTTTATAAATTGACTAATTGAAATGAAATTGAACTGTGGGTAATTGTACTCCACAGATGGGCATTTGGCCGTTTTTTTGGTTAAAGCGACGATTTAAAGAAATATTAATCGACAAATGAAATTCTTGACTCTTAATTAATAGGGTTAGGTATTTTTTTACATAATTATTATATAAGTTAATGTTATTGAATATTTAAAAAATATATTACGATGTTTAAATTGAAAACGTTTTTTTTTTAAAGTAGAGAATGTTTTTTTCGTTCATTTCATTAACTCCATCCTCAAACGCATTTCGCCATATCATGTCTCATCAGTGACGCTGGGATCTGACAAAAGGAAGGAACCAAAATTAACAATTTACGGCGTAGACCATAGAAAAGATGAAGCGCTAGGCGCCATCTAGTGTAGAACTTGGACACTTCTAAAGTATATCCGCACCTTCAACAAACTTATATAAATAAGTAAAATGTTAAGAGGAAATCCTTTGTAAACACATAAGTCACAATTACATGATTGCTAGGAAAGCCCATAGACTATCGGTTTGGACCGAAAACCAATGCAATCTGAAGTAGAGATTGGTTTTTCCTTTCATTTCATCAGATCCATCCCCAGACCGCGTTTCGTTATTACAAGGCTCATCAGTGAGGCTAGGGTATGTCGAAAGAAAGGAACACAAAGTTCAAAACTATTTACAATTTACGGCAAGTACCGTCGAAAAGATAAAGCGCCATCTAGTGTCAAAGTTGGACACTTCTAAAGCATACTTCATCCCTTTAACAAACCTGTAAAAATTATAAATTTATTTATTTACTATTTATAATTATACAGGGTGTCCGGTAAATATATGGCATAATCTCGGGAGCTTCTAGGGGAGGTCAAAACAACTCTACTTTGTCATATAAAAAAAAATACCTAAAGTGCCCCCTAACGGAGATATAGGGCCGCAAAGAGGTACCCAGCGACTTACCTTTTCGGCTCTAACTTTTGAACCGACACGTATAATTTAATGAAATTTTATTATTTTGTGTAGGCCATATAGCGACTCCTAAAACCGTACTACATTTGATGTTGTACATCCTTAGGGAAGTCAGGAACGGACTTGCCACCACACTCGTTGGGCCAAAATTTTGACAGGTAGCATTTTACAGACCTAAAAACTAATTTTTTTTAAATACTTTAGTTATTTTTATTTAAACAACGTACTCTACATTGGTCGCGATGGAATTAGCGGTTTTCGAGAAAAATAAGGTTTTTTTTATGTCACGTGTAAGCATTGATTCGAAATTTATTTAATAATCATGTTCATTAACATAATCTATTTGAACACAATAACTAATCAAATAACTTTAAGATTACGCACTAAAATATAATTAAATAAGTTATTACATCTCGTTAATGCTCACATGCATCCCACTTATGGACAAGCACTCGGTAATTGTGTGGAGGCAATATACAAAAACCTTACTTTTCTCGAAAACCGCTTATTCCATCGAGACAAATAAAGAGTACCGTTTTTAAATAAAAATAACTAAAGTATTTAAAAAATCAGTTTTAAGCTCTGTAAAATGACACCTGTCAAAATTTTGGCCCAACGAGTGTGGTGGCAAGTCCGTTCCTGACTTCCCTGACGATGTAGAACATCTAATGTAGTACGGTTTTATGAGTCTTTATGGCCTTATCAAAATACTAAAATTTCATTAAATTATACGTGTCGGTTCCGAAGTTAGAGCCGAAAAGGCAAGTCGCTGGGTACTTATTTGGGGCCCTCCGTTAGGGAGCACCTACTTACCGTACCGGACACCCTGTATATTGCAATTGAAAATAAATAGTCGTTTTTAATGTTTAGCATCATTATTTGCATTTTTTTAAATGGCTGACTGATTTTTGTAATAATTTAAAAAAAAAACAGCAATTTTTATTTTTATCAATTATTTTCTTTTATTCATTATAACAGTAAAATACACCTATATAACACTTTCAAAAATAACTCTATATAAGCTATGTATACACATATTAATTATAACTTTAGGTATGCCCAGTAAAGCTCATTTTAGAATAAGTAATATATGGTTATTGCATAAGCCTTAACCTTTTTAATTACGTAATTATACTTTAATTACACCAGAGGGTATAACGCGGCAGTGGCAATAGCGCACTGATTCTTTTTATTTCTCGACATCATTATATACCCCATCTCCCCCCAACCTTCACCCCACGAGTTCTTAGCTAACCAATAATCGATGTTTTTGTACGTGCCATACCCAACTACTAACAACCCATGGCTGTATTGTGTACTTCTACACTTTGGGTTATCGTAAATTCCTCCAGCGTAAAACCTTAGGTCCTGGTTATCCACCATTACTGCTACAGGACCAATCCAAGCTACGGCCATTTGTAGTGCTTTTTCGTCTCCTGACGGTAAGTTAACATATTTGAACATTTTTGCTCCAATAGAATCGTTCTTAAAACCACATGGTGTTTGTAGGTCTGCTACAAAGGGATAGGATTCTTCAGTATCAATGCCTTTATTCAATATAATATATTTAAAGGTCCTGTCAACTCTTCCCCCACAGCATCCAGAATTTCTGTATTTAGCCCTCTTGTAGGTGCAATCGATGATGTTTTGCTCACTCAGAGAAACTAGGTTCTTCGTTTTGAGAAAATGTTGGGATTCTAAGGCACCAGTCTGAAAAAAGAATTTTAATTTTAAGAAATAATCCATGCTCAAAGTGGAGTTGAAAGTATGAGAAAGAAAGAAAAAACTCAAAGTCTTCCTCCACAAAGTTTAATAGAATAAAAATATTTAGTAAGAGTCTCTATATGTTTCAAACGTAGAAACGTTCATCATCAGGAGACAGAAAATATATTTGGTGCTGATGGTTTTAGCAGAAGAGAAACAGGAGTAGAACCTTAATGGAGATTTTATGTAATTAAAAATTTGATGTGTAAAATAGACATAATATTATAAAGAAATTGATGATAGTTAAAACATACGTATGTGAGAAGTCAGTATATGTGGTTCAAACCAACCAAATAAACTGGGGGAGAAAAACCTTTTTAGCTTCTGCTGAAACCATCAGCATCAAATATATTTTCTGTCTCCTGATTATGAACGTTTCTACGTTCGAAACAGGTAGAGACTCTTATTGAATATTTTTATTCTATTAAACTTTGTGGAGGAAGACTTTGAGTTTTTTCTTTCTTTCCCTTTCTTTCCCAAAAAGAATGTTGTTTAATGGTTTGACTGTATATTGTCACGAATTTCTCTTCGTGTGTCGGGGACGTAGATGAGGGGAATGAAAGTCTGGAGTTACAAAACGGCGTCTATTGTATTCTTCTTAGTTTCTATCCTAGAAGGCGAACCGGTATGTCTCTTATTGTTCCGCGTAGGTGCGTCACTTGGCCTAGACCAAGGCTTGTCACCTATTGATAACTGGATGAACAGATGCGTCACTTGGCCTAGGCCAAGGCTTGTCACCTGTTGTTGATTGACCGGGCGATAAACACCGATGCCTGCTGCTAAAGCTGGCCCAGTTTATATAGCCGAATAAATGATGAGGTCGTGTCGCACTTGACCCTGATCTGTGTACAGTGGGACGCGACCTCAACAACGTACACTGGTTGAGTATCTAAATATACCGGCCACTATGTGATTTAGTTGACAATATTAACCCATTTTAAAGCACTAATAGTGCCTTTGGAATACATTTTTGAAAAAACTATTAAATGGCAAAGTGTTGCATCTTGCTTTTATTTAAACTTTTTGGAGGATGATAAATATTTGAAATCAGACCTTACATACACATAAAGATTATCTACAGATTGGTAACTTACAGCAACAAAGGCATAACAAGCCGCACATTGGTTCTGATTTTTTACTTTAGTTACTGCTCCTTTTGCTCTCCAATCAATACTCTTGGGCATGGATTTGTTTATGTAAAGGTATGATGGAAAACTCTCTTGAAATTTTTTTTGAGGCAAATCATCGAGGTCTTCATCATTTGTATTATATGGCCTGAAAAATGTAATTGTGTTTTGATCCATTGTATTATCATACTCAATGGCGTAGCTTGGGTGGGAAGGGGAGGGGAGGGGGAAAGGGGAGGATAACTATAAGAAGTAGATGGATAGGTTTAGTGGCGTAACAAAAACTGAGTGGGCCGCCCCCGTAAACGTTTTTACCCCCTCCGTATAACGAATGGAAAATTATAATTCTTATTTTCATTACTATTAGGTTCAGGTTTATGAATTTTGGAATTCGTTAATCGTGTAATAATTTAATTAGGCTTAAACCCACAATATGTGTTAAGTACCCTGATAGCACAAGGACGTGAAACGAACGTAAAAAAAATGACCGCCGCCGGACGTACCGACGTCCAAAAAACATACGGTTATAGTACACAGTTCGTTTGATGGACGTTTGGCAAACGTACAAATGTCACAGACATGGACAACATTAAAACGACCTAAACGAACGTTTTAAGAATGCCCCGTTTTACCTATTATTAGGGGGAAAATACATTTGATAATCGTACAAAAAGCGTTTTATAGACGTATTAGACAAACGTAAATCAGGTGAAAAACATTCATTAAACGTACAAAGAACGTTTTATGAACGTGCTAGACGAACGTTTTAATAATGTCCCTTTATTTACCTATATCAGGTGAAAAATACATTCCTTAAACGTTAACAGAACGTTTTATGGACGTGCTAGACGAACGTTTTAATAATGTCCCCTTATTTACCTATACCAGGTGGAAAATACATTCCTTAAACGTTAAAAGAACGTTTTATGGACGTGGTAGGCGATCGTTTTAATAATGCCCCCTTCTCTACCTATATTAGGTGCAAAAATATTCGGTAAACGTTCAAAGAACGTTATATGGACGTGCTAGACGAACGTTTTAATAATGTCCCCCTATTTACCTATATGAGGTGGAAAATACTTTCGTTAAAAGTAGTTATGTAAAGGTATGATGGACGTACAAATAATGTTTTATTGATGTCTTAAAACCAAAAACATGGACTAGAATCGAAACAAATGTTAATTATTTAAATTACAAAACTTTCTTCAGGCTATCATAAACAATTGACTTTTAGGTATTTTTTTCGGTTTTCACTCTTTCTGGGGCTCGTTTTAAATAATTTTTAAAGCTGTCCTCAATTTTTTTGTCAGTGCATTCAGGCACTAGTTTGAAAGCAGCGCCTAAAAATAATAGATTACAGGTCAATTCTGGTAAAAATGTAACTGACACCTTTAAACAATTTTTAGTTTTTATACAGTGTGTCTACAAGTTGGCAGCACATGGAAAACTTTAATTTTTAGTATTACTTTGTTAGAAGTTATTCAGTGTAAAATATTCTTTTTGGTTAAAAAATAATGAACTATTTAAACTTGATATGAATACAGCGTGACCCGAAAATATTAGGTAATTTAAATTTGCAATTCCATTAATTCCGACACCTCTGAAGCGCTGTGCCTAAGGTGAAAGGTTAATTCTGTCACTAACCTGTAATCAGTGTAGCAATGAACAGCCCTGCAAATTTTTTCTTTTGCTTTTGACCCAGCCTGCTATATGCTGTTTGCATTGCATTTGTCATCAGCTTCTTTAACGCTCTCTTTACGAATTCCTCCACTGTTTCCTCACCCACTTTGGCAAGGTGATCAATCTAAAAAATAAAAATATGTAAGTACAAATGAAGATTGGATGTCTGCAAGAAATAATTTTGATCTATCATTGGCACATCTGTATTTTTGGTGCTTTGAAACTTTCTTTTGTTTGTACATTTTACGATTTTTAGGTTAAATTATAATATAGGCATAGATACCTAATTTTATTTAATACGTACCCTTTTATCACAATAACATCAAACACTATAATATCATCTGTCGCCTGAAAATCGGCCCAACAAATCTGAAAAAATACGACATCCTACTTTGGTCCTACACCTACACCCAAAAATGAAAAATAACTTATCAATTTAATTTATTAAACCTTTTAAAATCAGGTTTGTCAAAGAGCGTTATGCCAACGCCAAAGCCAAAACCGAAAGAAAATGGTTGGCGCATGAGTAGGCGGTGGGAAGTAATTATGGGAACAGCAACTGAAAATAGTTTCTTTTTGCTGAAAACGCCAAAGACTTATTAAAATTATAGGAAAAATAAAGGAAACATATTATAAAATGATTAGTAAAAAAAGATTTGGATAATATCTTGATTTAACAAATTTATAAGGACTTGAATTTTGTGTTACTTTTCGTTTTGGATGGCGTAGGTATGACGTAATTAATGGACATATATTAGCGACTATTGGGCGTCTTTTTCGTACTTTCAAAAAACGACTTCGTAAGAACGGTTATTGGACGTCCGTTTAAGGGCCTAACTTATGAGATTTTTGCATACTTAAAACGAATGTTTACGGGACGTATTTTCTTGCACGTTATTAAAACGTTCTGGTGAAAACGTCTGCTGAACGGCTGTTTTCCGCCCTTTTTGACGTGGCTTAATATAATCCAAAAACTAACATATATTAAATGTATTTTTTTGTACGTTCTAAAAACGACTCCATAAGAACGGTTATCGGACGTCCGTTTAACGGCCTAACTTATGAGATTTTTGCGTACTTAAAACGAATGTTTACGGGACGTATTTTCTTGCACGTTATTAAAACGTTCTGGTGAAAACGTCTGCTGAACGGCTGTTTTCCGCCCTTTTTGAAGTGGCTTCAATATAATCTAAATACGAACATATATTAAATGGATTTTTTTGTACGTTCTAAAAACGACTTCATAAGAACGGTTATTGGACGTTCGTTTAATGGCCTATAACTTATGAAACTTTTGGGTACTTAAAACGAATGTTTACGGGACGTATTTTCTTGCACATTTTTAAAACGTTTTTGTAAACACATCCATAAAACGTTCGTTTTAAGTCCCTGGACGTACGGACCATTTATGGACCTAAGGCAAACGTCCATCGGACCTTTTGTGCTATCAGGGTACCTACCTACTATTGAATCAGCAAACAATTCGAATTTATTTTTTAATCCTAGGTAGACTAGTAGACATAACATAGGTAGTTATTAAGTCGTTATACTTAATATTCCAGCAAACATAAAGCAAAATCAAAGTTTTAAAACACCACTTATAATGTTGCTTACCATGTATGGTAGTAACGGGGGTAGCAGTGATCGAGCCTCATAGAATCCAAAAGACAGAAAACAGTAAAACACATGAAGACAAGGTATTATAATACAAAACGACCAGATCTTCGAGAGCTTTTTTTGCAAAATCGTTTATAATTTCGTCGATATTTAATGTTTTAACAAACTCGTGTTCGATACTGATTAAGGATAAATCCGAAAGGCGTTGTTGTCCCATGGTGTTACGTTAATAGGCTTTTACTATTCTAACTTTGGGAAAAGATCGTTCCGCTAATGCCACACCAACTACTAGTAAAGTTAGAAATAACATCACACACATCTGGAAAATTTTGAAGAACACACTGATTTTATATTAATAAATGATCCGCAAGTTCATACACTGTTTTTAATTTTGAAATACTATCTCCAAGTCCCTTTCTGAGGCCTAGAATTTGACTAGGAAAATCAATGGACAAGTCTTTAAGGTATATCGTTTGTAAATTCCGCGCTTTCACGTATAATTCTTCTTTACTTAACGAAGTTAAATTCAAAAAAAATATAATTAATTATGAAATGAAATACCTATGAAAAGCAAAGCTATCAGCAAATTTTAAAGGGGCCGTCAATGGGGTCTCTGCAAATACAGAATAAACTCACATCATATAAAATCTTTTATATTCGTCATCTGTAACGTCTCCAAATTGATTCATACCCATTTTATAGGTAGAAAGACCCATTTGGTAGAGTTTGTTATGCTCTAAAATTTTTTCCATATTCTTCATAAAAATATTCATTCGAAAATCTTCTTCAGTCTCAGTGGCGTAGATTCTCTTATGTTTCAGCTAAAATAAATTTTTAATAATATGGAATAGTTCATTTTAGTACTGATATAATAATGATGATGTAAACGTATCATTACTTGTCTTCCTTGGCGATCGCAGCTAGATGATAGTATTTTTTTCGCTAATACATTTTTATCATAGATTTTGTTAATTTGATCATAAATTATATACAGGGTTCCCCATTTAAAACGAAACAGGCTAAATATCTGGTTCCACGTTAATTTAAAAAAAAAAATCTCTGACCAGTCGATTTTTATTTCGAGGGGGACATCTTTTGCGTATATTGTCAATCTTGTTACTTCAAGCCCCTAGGAGGGAGGGGGGTAAGATCTAAATCTTAAATGGATATCCCTATTTTATATAATTTTTTTGGATTCTGCATAAAATTCTGAACATTTTTTAATAAAAGCATTATAAGTCTATACTAAACAGTTTCCGAGATATCGACTCTTGAAAAATGAGATTTTTGAACTTTGACAGCGTCTAGTCTAACTGTACGTCTTAGAGTAAAATGACTTACATGTCCCTATCTTCGATTTTTATTATCTTTCCAATAGTGTCAACTTCCGGTTAAACCGAAAGTACTATATTTCTTACATCCGGGTTAACCAGAAGTTGACACTATTGGAAAGATAATAAAAATCGAAGATAGGGACATGTAAGCCGTTTTACTCTAAGACGTACAGTTAGAAAGCTAGACGCTGTCAAAGTTCAAAAATCTCATTTTTCAAGAGTCAATATCTCGGAAACTGTTTAGTATAGACTAATAATGCTTTTATTAAAAAATGTTCAGAATTTTATGCAGAATCCAAAAAAATTATATAAAATAGAGACATCCATTTAAGATTTAGATCTTACCCCCCCTCCCTCCTAGGGGCTTGAAGTAACAAGATTTACAATATACGCAAAAGATGTCCCCCTCGATATAAAAATCGACGGGTCCGAGCGTTTTTTTTTTAATTAACGTGCAACCAGATATTTAGCCTGTTTCGTTTTAAATGGGGAACCCTGTAGTTTAAAAGGTTAGTGAATAGCATTCGAATGTGAATTCGAAAACTGTACTTCTTGAATTATAGGTTTCAAGCATCGGGCACCTGGAAACATGGCAATACAAGGCGTTCAGTTTTCGAGGCTATTATAAGGCACCTCCGTGAATATTGGTGAGTATAGGGGATGTGGTTTTGCACCAGTTTACTATCTGTATTATCCTTAACTGCTGTCCGATGAAGTCCGATAGACTCCATTGGGTAGATTTCCTTCTTGATCCACTCCTGTTTCACACTCAATTCGTATAGACTCAATACTGACCATTACAAGATTATTTAATTGTGGTTTTTTATTTCTACTTATTGTAAATCACTTATTATTACCTTAAATTCTTGCCATTGTTGTTCTACCAAAGACCGGTACGATAGACCATTGCTATATGCTAACAGTAATGCTAGCAATAATATTACTGGAAATACCATAGTTGGTTTCATGTTAGTTATATTCTTTATGTAAAAAACAGAAAATCAATTTAAAACTTAAATAAAGAAAGAAGTAAGACGCACAAATACTAATGACAACTCTCTCAAAAACAATAAGTAAATATTTTTGACTATTCTATCTCACTTCAAGTTGGTGGGTTGGTACTACTAAGAATTTTTTATATCACAAAATAGTACTGTCGTTAAATTGGATTTAAGAAATTGTAGTCTAACTCCCACTTTCCTGTATTTTAAATTATATTGATTTGGTTTTAAAAAAATGGTATGAATAAAAAATAAGACCACAACTTTATTATAAGAACATAAAAATAACTTGCATATTCAGCAGTATAAGTATGGCTATTTTTAGCGTTTATAAAAATTAATCAATTATAAAACACCACAATATACCGTGCGAGCAAAAATTATTTGCATCAAAGATGGCTTGGATTAAAAAACGTAGGTCTTGGTTTAGATCACAATGATATTATGGGGACGATATATCTAACCAAATCTAGGTTGTAATTTTGTCAAATTCATATTATGACATGATATGCCAAACTAATGAGTAATAAAATAAGTAGACAAATACAAATTTATTTTTGTTGTTTACAAAATTAACAAAGTAGGAATATACAGAAAGAAAAAGAAAAATAATTACATAAATTGCTGAAATTGGCCACCGCCATGCTCCAAGCATAAATTCACACGTCTCTTCATATTTTCGAAAGTGATGACCAGCATCTCTGGAGAAATGTTTGCAACAAGTTCTTCTGTTCTTTCAGATGGTCTTCCTGCTCCCTTTTTGTGTTGTATAGAACCTGTTTCCCTAAACACAGCCATGGTTCTTTTCAGGCAATGATAAAAATCCCCAGCAATAAAAGCAACAAACCCGGATTGTATTGCCACTCACCATTTACTTCAACCCCGTTTCGAAAATACGCTTCAACCATGAATGTTTTGTGCTGTTTCGTAAAGCCCATTGTGTGAATTGTTCAAGAAATTGGAAAAATTAGCGTCGATGAATCAAATTACTTGTAACGACTGTCAAAGATGACGGAATAACTGATTGATTGTTAATTCATGTACTTACTGACACCCAACAGGTATTAAGCTCTACGGCTAAGCATTACGTCCTTGGATGCAAATGCAATGTAAATGATTTTTGCTCGCACGGTATCAAATATTGTTTGGATATCACAAAAAAGTATTATAAACATTAAAATTTGTTTCCTATTTTCGTCTGGCTGTCTGTTGGCGCGAAAGATTAAAAACTACTTGACAGGAAATAATGAAATTTTGTTTACCAGGCATGCTAAAAACCAGGTATGTTTTAGGTTTGCTATACAGGGTGTGTCAGGGTGATCGTCCATTAGAATATTTTGGAAAGTAATGCCATTTGAATCAAGCAAATTTGGATTATGAGGTTTTCTGAGACGCTTTCTTGAAATGAAATAAAAGCGATCATATACGATTGGCGGCTATACCAAAAGTTGTCTCAAATTAGTTACTAAAAAAATAGCACAAAATGAGCATCCTGTAAATACATTGACAATTGAAAATGTCAAGTAAATAACGTTGTCAAAATGGCATTAGAATTATTTCTATTAACTGTTTGTTTGGGAATTGTAACTTGTAGAAGAGATTACATAGATGGTGAGTGTTTTATTTAAATGTTTTTTAATCTTTAAAGAGGATTTTAGGAAAATATCACGATGGAATAAGAGATTTTGACCTCTTGGTACCTCACAGTTATTCCAATGATGGCAGTTTTAAATCTTTTCATCTCAACCGATTTTTCGAACATGACTTTCAATCACGAAGGTAAGTAGAAAAAGTAAAATTTACTGCATGCACCGGAATTAAGTTACGAAAAGTGTAACTTTAAGCCACCCACAATGTTTTAATGGAAAGTAGTCCATTCTCCCAGTGGTTAAATATTAGAATATGGGCAATAAAAGGTCTGTCTAAATCTCAAAATAGTTTCAGAAAAGTACCTTGAAAAAGGAAAAGGTACATTAGTACAAAATGGTAGAACACGTTTTGAACTTAGGGAAGGCTACGCAATTAAATAAGTATCAGGAAGAAAAATAAAAACCCATATAGTTAAATGGGGTAAAGTGAGACGAAGCTTATCAAAAATATTACAATGGGTTAAGTTATCCGGCGATAGTTGAGCCACTTGTTCATTTAATAAACTTAAGTTTTTTATCTGATAGGTTTCCTAATGATCTAAAAATAGGCAAAGTTGTCCCAATTTTTAAAAAGGGAGACCCTCAATCAATGGAGAATTATAGGCCAGTGTGTATGTTCTCCTCGTTTTCGAAGATTTTCGAGTACGCTTTTTTGGAGAGTCTTTTGCTGTTCTTGTCAAGAAACGGTATTATTTCAGATAAGCAACATGGCTTTTTGTGCGGAAGATCTACAAGTTCTGCCGTAACTCCTTTTATGAGAAAGTTGTGGAGAGGATTGATGCTGGTGAGTGTCCTGTTGGAATCTTTCTTGATCTGAGTAGGGCATTCGACTGCGTCAACCATTCAAAATTATGTGAGAAACTTTACAAGTACGGCATCAGGGGCTCTACTTTGTCATGGATCGAGTCATTTTAGAAAAATCGTAGGCAGTATGTCGTATGTTAGTATCAAGCATAAACCGGATGGCAATTGTAACGAGTTTGATTCAGATACCCGTAGTGAGTCCAATACTTTTTATACTATATTATGTCAACGACATAGTCACTGTCGATCCAGCTATTGATTTAACTATTTATGCGGACGATACTTCCATAGTTTTTTCCGAGGAATCCTTGGATGTTTTACAGGCAAGTTGTGAGAGTAGTTTGGTGGCTTTGCATGTGGTTTAGTGGCATCGACCTTTATGTTAATGCCGACAAGACTCAGGCATTGCTCTTCCAGTCTCGTCAAAGACCTGCGCAAACGCCCCCAGTTTTAAAGATTGGTGAAAGAAAGTCTGATCTTATTTACCGAAAGTGTATTTTTTTTATGGGTTTAAACATGGATAGGTTTCTTTCGTGGAAACCACATTGCAGGGCTATTTGTGTCAAACTGAATTCAATATCATACCAGTTCAACATGTTACACCCGGTACTTACTACACAACAACTTTTGACACTCTATCATGCTCAAGTGGATAGCAGAATTTCTTATGGCGTCTGTTTCTGGGGTAGGTCACCTATGTTTTCTGATGTTCTTTTGTGCCAGAAAAAATCTTAAGAAATATTATAAATGTTCCTTCTACGCATTCCTGTAGAACCCTTTTTAGAACTTATAATATTTTAACGGTCATATCTGTGTTTATTTTTAAAATGTGTGTTTATGTATTTTTAAATAGGTCTAAGTTAAAAAAAATTGCATGTTAATAATTTTAAGACATAAGTCAGACTTTTATATAAAGCATTGTAATCTAAACATTGCCAGAGACTCTCCAAATGTTCTAGGACCTTAGTTATTTAATATGCTTCCTGAACATTTGAAGAATGCTACTAATTTATTAGGTTTTAAAAGGTGCCTAAGAAAGTATTTAGTCAGTAAGTCTATTTATAGTTTGGACGAATTTTTAAATATCTGATTTTTAATCGTTTAATCGTTTTTATTATTTGTGTCATTTTAAATGCAACTCAACCGACGAAATATATACATTGTAAAAAATGTCTTTAGAAATAATAATATATACATTCAGAAATATATAGAAATATTGCTATAATTTGGGAATTCCCTGTGTTCGTCGTTGTTTCCACTCCAAATAATGAAGGTGTCATCCACATATCTCAGCGACCTAACAAGTATTAAAACTTGAAATGTTTCGTTAAGAAAGATCAATAATTATCAATATTTTACATTATTTTGCAGGTTGACCTATTTCATTATTACAACTCTCTTTATTTAGGATTCAAAAACGTTCACTAAATGACCCTGAAATCGCTCAATATGGAATATGGATCGGCAACAACCTAAAACGTCTCGATTTGTGGCCTAATCGAGAATTCCTAAATCCAAATCTACTTTTTGAGACAATGGATGAAAAACCAGTACATAAAAGGGAAACAAAGAATTTAGTAGGAAAAAAACTGTGCTTTTATACTGGAAAAGTACGCGGATATCCTGATTCAACAGCTTCCATGTCCACTTGTAATGGACTTGTAAGTAAATACGTTTTACAATCATATGTAAGGACGATACAGTAATCTCATATATTAACCTAACCATCTGACGCTCTACTCTAGACTATGTGCAAATACAATATTTTTTTAGTTAGGTAATATTCGCATTGAGAATACAGACTACTTTATAGAGCCAATTAAAGATTATGGCCCAAATGATGAAGGACATTACATTCATGCTATTTATGATCTAACTAAAAAAATTTACCGGAAAAAGAGGAACAGTCCACAATTGTCATGGTGCGCTGTTCAGGATGGTCAAGATGAATGGGACAGTAACATAGAGGAAAGGATCAAGGATTCGTTATTATAGTAAATTTAATTTGAAGAAATAGTCCATGCTTGAAGTGAAGTTGAAATTAGGAATAGAAAAGAAAAAAACTAAAAGTCTTCCAAAAAATTTAATAGAATAAAAATTCTTTTTCAAACGTCTCTATATGTTTCGAACGTAGAAACGTGCATCATGGGGAGACAGAAAATATATATTGCTGATGGTTTTAGCAGAAGACAAAATGATAAGTGGTAAAAAACCTTAATGGAGCTTTTATGGTATCAAAAATTGGATTGTTGAAATGACATGTGAGGAAAAATAGAAGTGAAAATAAGTTAAAACATTATGTATGTACAGGGTCTTCCAACGAGGACTGAACAGGGGCTCATTTTTGAGCTTCCTTGTATTTAAAGAAAAATCCAAAATAGCCAATCAATGTACTTTTTCCTGCAGAATTCAAAAATGAAACCAAAAATTTATTTGAACCAGAAACAAAAGAGTTACGCTATGGATAAGGTGTTTTTTAAATGGAACATAGCTTTTTTATACGATTTTTGGAACGAGTGATTTTTTTTGTCCGTTCTGATTAAAATATTTAATATTGTGACAGCTATTTTTATTAAATTTTAATGTTTTATCCAATATAATTTAACTCTAACCTGTTTGAAACATACACTAGGTAATAAAGGTATAATCACCTTTGAATCCTTCAAAGTCAAAAAATTTGACAAATTTACTATAATATTGCCGAAATGACTTTGAAGGATTCAAAGGTGATTATACCTTTATTACCTAGTGTATGTTTCAAACAGGTTAAAGTTAAATTATACTGGATAGAACATTAAAATTTAATAAAAATAGCTTTCACAATATTAAATATTTTAATCAGAACGGACAAAAAAAAAATCACTCGTTCCAAAAATCGTATAAAAAAAGCTATGTTCCATTAAAAAAACACCTTATCCATAGCGTAACTCTTTTGTTTCTGGTTCAAATAAATTTTTGGTTTCATTTTTGAATTCTGCAGGAAAAAGTAACATCGATTGGCTATTTTGGATTTTTCTTTAAATACAAGGAAGCTCAAAAATTAGCCCCTGTTCAGTCCTCGTTGGAAGACCCGGACCATTAAAAAAAGTTTCTATGTTTTACAATGTCTTAAAGACATATTTTTATTGAGAAAACCCTGTTTGACATCTTCTTTTTAGAAGTGTTTTTCCGCCTCTTCGGTCTTTTTTGGCTGTTCTAGACCCTTAAACTGACTTTTTCTCGTACTCGGTATGTTTTAACTTATTTTTACCTTTATTTTTCCTCACATTATGTCATTTCAACAATCCAATATTAGATTCCATAAAAGCTCCATTAAGGTATTTTACCAATTATCATTTTCTCTTCTGCTAAAACCACCAGCAATATTTTTTTCTGTATCCTGATGATGAACGTTTCTACTTTCGAAATATGTAGGGACCTTTGAAAAAAGAATTTTTATTCTATTAAATTTTGTGGAGGAAGACTTTTAGGTTTTTCTTTTTTTCTTTCCTTTTTCTTTTTCTTTCCTATTTATAGTAAATTTGTTTAATAAAGAGGCACCAAAATCAAATTCAGAATAACTCCATTTGGGGTAGCACCGACGATACCAGTTAATTTAATTTAGTTGGGTCTAAATTATTATGAATATCTTGTTATACTAATTATTGTAAAATAATTTCTAAGGATACCATTATTGAAACAATTTTTGTCTTGGAAGATATGTAGGATATAATAATATACAGTGTAACCACGGATAGAGTTTGGAAGAGGAAAAACTTTTTTATTAGTAAGTATAGAAGAAAAAGTCATTCTTTATAAAAATGCCTGCTTGTGCTGAAACTTCGGTTTCGAATATCATATTTGCGATTACTTTACAGGGTTCGTCACAAACAACATTTTTAGTTTTTGGATTTCGTTTAAAATAAATTTACCTAATAACAAACAACTATTGTCGCTTTCTTACTTCGAATATGGTTTTATATCTGGCCGAGTAACGATTTTGTTGTAAGAAAACCATTTTTTATTTGCCTACTTTTGAAGTATTTTTATTAATATATGTCATATTTCTTCTATTTATTCAATCATAATTATAAAATTTTATTCAAATGTGGTACCATCGAGTTAGTGCATAGTTTAACTCGACATCTGAATTACCGATAACAGTTTCTAAGTTGCTGTATTGGGATATTTGCAATAACTACTCTTATTTATTCTTTCAAGAGATGTAAGTTATTGTTGAAATTGGTTTTATACACATGTGGCTTCAGATAGCCCCATAAATCAAAGTCGGTAATTAAGAGATCGAGACTCCTACGTGCTAACTGATTTGGACCATAGGTATCTTTCAATCCATTTGTTCCCAAAGTGATGATTTAGCCAATCATTAAAAGGAATTGAAAAAAAAAGATCCAAAAAAACTAAAAATGTTGTTTTTGACGAACCTTGTAAGTATAGTAATCGCAAATCTGATATTTGAAATTGTACTTCCAGCACAAGCAGACGTTTCTATAAAGAATGTCTTTTTCTTCTATGCCTACTAATAAAAAAGTTTTTCCTCTTCCTAACTCTATCCGTGCACACACTGTATATGTATTATAAACTCACAGACAAAAAAAACCGGCGCCTAATTTTTTTTAGTAATTGCAATATGGCATAACTTTTGTATTTTTGAATTTATTGCAATGATTTTTCAGTGGGCGATAGATCTATTTATTAAAATTACGCTGCAGTTTGTTTTGATGTAATTTTGGTTGTTTGATGTTTATATACCAGGGTAAGTCAAAATTACGTTTTTAGTCGGAAGTTTAAAACGTCCTGTGGAAAAAACACGCCGGAGAACCTTGTTTAAACATGATTAACGATAAATTATTCCTAGCATTTGTTTTTTGAATCATCTGGTTATCTTGATTTTTTTACGAGGTACGCATTTTTTAAAATGTTAATAATGAGTGTGTCCCTCTCAAGCCGCAATGACAGCTTGCATTCTTCGTGGCATGTAATCAATTAGAGTAACAATTTTTTCTTGAGGAATAGCTTCATATTCTTCCTTTAATGCTAACCTGAGCTCTGGTAAAGGTGTAGGTTTGTTGCGACGGTGATGAACGCGTCTTTTTAATTCATCCCAAAGATGCTCAATTGGGTAGAGATCTGGGCTACAGGGTGGCCATTCTAACCTTTCAATTCCAACTTCATACAAAAACTCATTTACTCCATGTGCAACATGTGGTCTGGCGTTGTCTTGCATGAGTATAAACTCTTCTCCAAAGGGGCAGATAGAATGACAGCTTCCTGTAGTATCTCTTCAATATATTTGTGGGCATTTAGAGCTCCATTTTCGACAAATATTAGGATTGTACGTCCTTCTCTAGAAATTCCCGCCCAAATCATCACAGATCCGCCATAGAACGAAAGTCGCTCCGATATTGCAGACACAGTCGGCAAACCGTTCATTACGTCTCCGGTAAACCCAACGACTTCTAATATAATAATTATGATTTTAATATTGACAATATCACTGTCAAAATAATCTAATAAAGTAATCACTAGCTGACTTGATTATTTTACGCTGATTGTTTTTATAGACGTTGAAAAAATGCAGCGTTTCAATTAATAATGCGTAGCTCGTAAAAGAAACAAGATAACCAGATGATTCAAAAAAAAAATGCTAGGAATACATCCAGCGTTATCATAAATCACGTTTAAACAAGGTTCTCTGGTGTGTTTTTTCCACAGGACGTTTTAAACTTCCGACTAAAAACATCATTTTGACTTACCCTGGTATATAAGCATTTAAGCAACCAAAATTACATCAGAACAAACTGCAGCATAATTTTAATGAATAGATCTATCGCCCAGCGAAAAATCATTGCAATAAAGTCAAAAATAAAAAAGTTATGCCATATTGAAATTACTAAAAAATTTAGGAGCCGGTTTTTTTTGTCGGGGAGTTTATATAATATATTACAGGATAATAATAATTTATGTATAAATGTTGTCCATTTTGGTAGCTGGTAATAACAATTTTCATCACTGGAACGTTTTTGGGTTGTTTTTGTATTTTTTGGCGCTAAATCTAAATGTGAGCTCCGATTTTGTCTAACATCCACCGAGGGAGATGGTAGACTGTGGAAAGGGGATTCTCAATTTAATTATATAATATCTCGGGAACGACTGAACCATTTTTTTTTGTTATTTTGTAAGATAAGTTACGCAAGTGATCTCAGAAAAGATTGTATTTCGAATATTAAATATTTCAGTTTGGTTTTCTTGCCTGTTCAACTACATAACGTCATATTCCTGCGAAAAGTCACTAACTGACATTCGGTACTAAAACTAACTAACTGCAACACGCGACTTATTTTAAATGTATCTTTTCGCGTATAAAGTCACTTACTGCAAAACGTTACTAATCAAAGTTATTTTGGCGCATTAAAGGTCACTAAGTAAACAAAAACAAAAATATATAACGCCAAAAATCATTAAATGACTTAGTGAGTTTTCGCATAAATAATTCATGTGTTCGTAAAGCGAATAAATTCTAAAAGTCACTAATATCAGTTACTTAGTGACTTTTGGCATAACTATTTTTTATGAGTCAGCTGTTCTCAGTGTTTACTTGTAGTTAGTTAGGTAAACATATTATTGTTACTATCTGTGAAATTAAGGTGCGATCGGGATTGTCGAAAGATCACACTCTTTTCACTCCACAAGCACCTAAGCGCACTCCGTCCGTTTGGGTATTGAATTTGGTGCAAAAAGAGTAAATCGTTATGCGTTCGGGTATCAAATTAAGAGTGAAAAGAGCACACTCTACAAGTTCCATATCGTCGATGAGGATTTTAGGAGCGGGCATGCGTATTGTCGTTTTCTTTTTTATCTTTGATTTAAATTTGAAAGTTGTAGGTTATATTTATTTACAAAATTTGTTTAAAGTTAAATTTATGGAATTTATTGCGAATAACATGAAAACAATTTCTAAAATAATCCATGCTCCTGTGACAAATGAAGATGGAAATATGATTATATGCGAAAATAGACACAAATACCTCTGTTGTAAGGTTATGTATATTGAAGGTTCGGTTCAACCTGACACCTTAGCGTTCGTGTTTGACGGATTCACTCCGTTAGTTCTAACGTCACGTGATGATAATCCACTCGCACTCTACTCCAAAAGTTCCAGCAATCCCGAACGCACCATATGTATGTGTGTGAGTGTTATGCTATAAAATTAGATATTCTAGTATATTCTTGTGATACAACACACGAATTATGACTTCTAGAGGCTTAAAGATTTTAAAACTAGCCTTAGATACGGTAAGTAGTATGGAAACCTAACCACAATACTTAATTAGGGAATCCAAACCACGTGACTTTAAATGACAGTGGAGCGCAACTAGGTATGCGCCATACGATACGATATTTTTGAGTATCGATATTTTTTATTCGATATATAGTGAGTATCGAAATATTTTACTCAGTATCGTTCAGATAGTATCGATAGATCCCAAAATTCCAAAACCCACGCGTCGTTCGTGCTGCATTTGCTGCTCCTCTCCCTCAATCCGCGCGCACACAAAGCTTTGGCTATCCTTTCTTGGTATACAGAATGCCAGTATTGCCTATATTCTATATACCTGTATATTTGTATCGATCTGGATCGATACAAAAGATCGATACTTTCAGCGTATCGGAACATCCCTAAGGGCAAAAAGCATTAAGCCACTTGCACCAATTATAAAGCAGTATTTGCCAACCACTGTCATTTTTGACACATCGTTGGATTGCCTAATAGCTCTTAATTTTATTATTGTTTAAGGTTAAGAAACACGTTGTTTAAAGTAATATTTACGCCGAATTGAGGTACTTTTTTAAACCTTATAGAAATCACACTCTTTTTAGTTAAAACACTTAGGTAATGTATTGTTGTTTTTTTCATAAAAAATGTAGTTAGTGAATTTTCGCATTAATAGTCAGCGAATAAATCATTAGATACTTTTATCTTGATTTTTTTAACTGCCAAAATTCACTAACTGAAGACTTTAAGGAAAAAATCGACTTTACAAAAATAATTGTTAAAATAATATTAATGAAACCAATTCTGCAGTTGATTAACTTGGTTTCAAAACACACCTTATGTAGGAACATTTATATACCGATTTAGAAATCGAAAAAATGTCTTTAAATTGAATTATCTCAGAAGTAATAAATCGTTAGTTACTTTTATCTTGATTTTTTTTAACTGCCAAAATTCACTAACTGAAGACTTTAAGGAAAAAATCGACTTTACAAAAAAAAATTGTTAAAATAATATTAATTAAACCAATTCTGTAGTTGATTAACTTGGTTTCAAAACACACCTTATGTAGGAACATTTATATACCGATTTAGAAATCGAAAAAATGTCTTTAAATTGAATTATCTCAGAAGTAATAAATCGTTAGTTAGTGACTTTTCGCAGGAATATGACGATAATAGTTCTATAATATGGTATTTTACTAATAAACATAACGATTTTATTTCATATTATAGCATGACAAGGAAAAGAAAATTACACACAAGAGAAAATGTTCATAATTTTACCTCTAATAAAGCGAAGTATATGGAAACCACCATAGTATGTGATAAATCGCTTATAGCTTTCCATAAAGGCTACCGAGACCTTGATGTATACATTCTTACTGCGGCTAACACGGTAGGAAATAGGGCAAAAATTAGAATTACTTTACATTCCATAATTCCCACTTAATTATATCTGAATTTTGCTGTTTCCAGCGCCGGATTTACGCCTAGGCCCACTAGGCCCAGGCCTAGGGCGGCAAATTTCGTAGGGGTGGCAAATTCCAGACAATTCGAATATCACTGAGTCTTATTACACATTCTAACTACAGTTCGATTTACAAAAATGACAAGCCGCGCTGCCCTCTAGAATATTACCTAATTTCACCTAATCTAATTCAAATCGGCTCGTCTAATTTTCCGCCATCGCTGCGGATTGCAATTACCGCATGGCTACACGACTGAGTTTGCGTTCGCGTGTTGGTTTTACGTGCACGGTACCAGGCCAAAATCATCATATTCGAACACCAATGGTAAAGAGTACTTTTTGCCAAAGATCAATATTATATAAAGGAATAACAGTTTGCCGAAAAAATTTAAGAAATATCAAAATTATGGACTTTTAAAAAAACATTAAAAAAATATTTTTTAAAACTTTAACGTATTATACACTGCGCGACATATTTAACGCATAACGAAAAAATTGCCTCAATTTTGATGTTATATATTTTCCAAATTTGTGGTTCGTTTTTAATGATTTTTTTTTCAAATTGTAGGTTTTTTCATTAAACATATCACTCTGCCTTTGTTGTTTTACTTGAAAAAGTAACTTTGGTATTATACCGGGTGTTATAAAACTGTTATGTTTTTTTACGGAAATTCAAAACACCCTGTGGGATTTACTAGCCATTGCAAGTTATCGCAATTCCAGCCAAATTAAAGTCACATGTTTCCTTTACATTTCCTTTTTTGATTCATTGGTTTATCTCTGTTTTTTTATGAAATATTCAATTTTTAGTTCAACGTGATTTTCATAAAAAAATGTTTAGTTAAAAAATACAAAATAAACGAAATGCTTTGATTAATGCAACAGCAAGAAAAAACAAATAATAAACTAAATAAAGAATCAATATCTGGTATTAATTTACTGAATCCACAAAACAGGGCAAAAAAATACAGGAAAGAAAATTGCAATTTCTAAAGGTATTCAAAAAAATTAAATATGAATCATTAGTAGCGAGTATTGCCGACGAATCTTAGAGCCTTGCTTCCTCCTCCTAGAAACTTAAATGATCTGTCATTGAGGCTTATGGAAATATGGAATCAGATTAATCAAGATGAAATCAGAAATCTGATTTTAAGTAGCCAAGAAGATGCGAAGCATTCATTCATTAGAGCAACACACAACACACATTCTTACTGCGGCTAACACGGTAGGAAATAGGGCAAAAATTAGAATTACTTTACATGCGATAATTCCCACTTAATTATGTCTGAATTTTGCTGTTTCCAGCGCCGGATTTACGCCTAGGCCCACTAGGCCCAGGCCTAGGGCGGCAAATTCCAGACAATTCGAATATCACTGAGTCTTATTACACATTCTAACTACAGTTCGATTTACAAAAATGACAAGCCGCGCTGCCCTCTAGAATATTACCTAATTTCACCTAATCTAATTCAAATCGGCTCGTCTAATTTTCCGCCATCGCTGCGGATTGCAATTACCGCATGGCTACACGACTGAGTTTGCGTTCGCGTGTTGGTTTTACGTGCACGGTACCAGGCGTTGCGCGCTGCGTTTGCTTGTGTTTATTCTTTTGTTTTAACTTGTTTTAGACTTAAATTTTCCCTACAAGAAAACCTATTAAAATATAATTGTACGTCGCAAACCTTTGTAAATTTGCATTTATACAGTATGTCTCTGTAAGTTTGCATCATATGGAAAACTTTTTTATTATTCATTTTACGAAAAAAAGTTATTCTTCATAAAAATCTCTGCATGGTCTAAAACCTAAAATGCAACCATCAAATATCGAAATTTCCCAGTCATATACGAGGTTTGTCAAAAAATGTGAATTTTTCCAAAGAATGTAAATTTTTCCCAAGAGTAAAGTACCTTTATTTTTGACATTATCAAAAATTGTTATTAAAAAAAGTTGATCAGAACTAAAAACCACGTCTAAATATGCAATACCACGCATTAAATTAATTAAATAATTAAAAAAATTAAATAATTAATAATAAATTAATAAAATAATTTTTCAACATAAATGCGTATAATTGCATATTTAGACGTGGTTTTTAGTTCTGATCAACTTTTTTTAATAACAATTTATGATAATGTCAAAAATAAAGGTACTTTACTCTTGGGAAAAATTTACATTCTTTGGAAAAATTCACATTTTTTGACAAACCTCGTATATGAGTGGAAATTTTCGATATTTGATGGTTGCATTTTAGGTTTTAGACCATGCAAAGCTTTTTATGAAGAATAACTTTTTTTCGTAAAATGAATAATAAAAAAGTTTTCCATATGATGCAAACTTACGGAGACATACTGTATAACATAAAATTGATAATTTTTACTTTTGGCATTGCCTTTGCCTGTATGATGCTATTAATGGTATCGTCAAAGTATTGTAAACATAAAGACCAATTTAAAGTCGCCACAGTGGTTCTTTTCCCGTGCGTCATCACTTTTACGTCATCAAAATCGTATGAATCAAATCAAAATTACGAGACGAAAAAAGTCAAAACTAAGTTAAGTTCATAAAATGGACGTGCCTGCCTACCGTTTGACGTACCTACATAATATCACGAAAAATTATTATTTATTTTAAGTTTTGCCCGGCATTCTCTATTATCTAAAAGAAATTGACAAACAAATGTTTATACATTTAATACTATTTTTAAAGCTTAAAATCTACAAAAGTTTGGTGTTTTATTGACTATTAAAATCGCAAAAGTCAAATTTTTAACATCCTTTCATTTAAAGGAATTTAGCCACTGCCGTAAACGTTTCAAAGAACTTTCACGGTTAGAATATTTAAAATAAATAAATTAGTTATTATAAAAATCCATAAATACTTACCGCCAAAACAGATGGTGGGTATAATTACCTCTAAAAAGAACTATTTTTAGAAACAGGAACAGTTCTAAGGCATACAGATTTACAAAATACGAATTAGATTGGCAGATCAAAGTAAGGTTGACAATGACGTTCTAAAATACAACGGCTGCCAACTAAACAAATAAAGAAAGTAATTAACTGACGTTTATAGTTTTATCCTTGTCTAGCACGTTATATTATTGCGGAATTTTGAAGACGTTCTTTTATGCTTTTATTCAAACTTGTTACTGTAATAAACAAGGATGCAGAGTTATTAACCACGTCGAGTCCTGATCGTTGATTGATGACGCACGGGCAAAGATCCACTGTGGCAACTTTATGTTATATAATGACGTAAACAGCATTCGTTTTTGAACAATTTTCATATTTCTGTCTGTGTTTTTTTGTTTCTTTGTTTGAAATATTGTTTTTTAGAAATATATGGTTAACTCAAAGAAATTGAAGAATACATTTTTTTTATTTCTTGAGGTAGTGTGTTTTTTAATATTTGTAGTAAATTGTTAAACATTTAATATGATATTCTAGGTGGGGGCGGCAGGCGCGTACTTGAGGGGGGGATAATAGGGGTAGCTACCTCCCCATCCCAAAAAATAAACACTGATAAATCAGTAAAAAGAGGCGTAACACCCAAACATTTTTCGCCTGTGGCGCTACTATTCCTTTTTTCTGCTTTAAAACCACGTCACATCGTTGAAAAAAGGACGTGGCACACAAAAAATTTTAGCCTGCGGCGCTGTTTCTTTCCCTTACCTCCCAACACTGACAGCTGAATACGCGCCTGGAGGGGCGGTAACATTTCTTTGGGCCTAGGGCAGCGGTTACCATAAATCCGGCCCTGGCTGTTTCTAATTCCTAGTTTTTTTGCTATTGCTAAATTATGAAAGATAAGTTTCAGTAGGTACGCAAGAATTTTTAACTACAAATATATTATACCAAAGCACAAAAAACTATAATGGAATATTGGAATTCGGGGAAATATTTATTTATTGTTAAAAAATTACTTAAGTAATAGAAAGCAGTTTTTTCAAATTGAAAATGTTAAAAGTTCACAAAAAAACATAACTTGTGGTGTTCCGCAAGGATCAACCTTAGGACCTACTTTTTTTTTAATCTACATTAATTCTATAGCAAAATTAAATATAAAAGGTAAAATAAATTGTTTGCCGATGATACTACTATTGTATATTTTCATGAAGACTATGCTCAAATTCATAATAACATTAACCACGACCTAAATATAATATGTAAATGGCTTGAAATTTAATAAATTATCATTAAATTTTAATAAATCATCATTTATGTTTATAAGTAAATCAAAATTAAAAAATAATAATATTTCTTCACTGTCTTTCAATAATCATTTAATTAAATATATTGATGAAAATTTAGGTTGGAAAAAACATATTATTATTGAATAGTTAAGAAATTACATCTCACCAATAATTGGCATTTTATTTAAAGCTAAAAATTATATATCGTTAAAACATTTAAAAAATATAATATATTATTCTTTGGTTTATTCAAAATTTCAGTATATGATTTCAATTTAGGGATCAGCTAATTTAACTACAATTCAGCCCTTAAAAAAACTACAAAACAAAATAATTAAATGCATACATAAACTTCCTTTTCTAGAACCAACTATAAATTTGTATGAACCAAATGGATACCTATTTAAATTTAGAAAAGCTTAATAATATAAAACTATGCATTCTAATACACTCTATTATTAAAGAAAAACAATCGAATATAATAATATTTCCTTCCACCAACATTATTCACATCATGAGACAAAATCATCATATTCGAACACCAATGGTAAAGAGTACTTTTTGCCAAAGATCAATATTATATAAAGGAATAACAGTTTGCCGAAAAAATTTGAGAAAATATCAAAATTATGGACTTTTAGAAAAACACTAAAAAAATATTTTTTAAAACTTTAACGTATTATACACTGCGCGACATATTTAACGCATAACGAAAAAATTGCCTCAATTTTGATGTTATATATTTTCCAAATTTGTGGTTCGTTTTTAATGATTTTTTTTCAAATTGTAGGTTTTTTCCTTAAACATATCACTGCCTTTGTTGTTTTATTTGAAAAAGTAACTTTGGTATTATACCGAGTGTTATAAAACTGTTATGTTTTTTTTACGGAAATTCAAAACACCCTGTGGGATTTACTAGCCATTGCAAATTATCGCAATTCCAGCCAAATTAAAGTCCCATGTTTCTTTTACATTTTCTTTTTTGATTTATTGGTTTATCTCTGTTTTTTTATGAAATATTCAATTTTTAGTTCAACGTGATTTTCATAAAAAAATGTTTAGTTAAAAAATACAAAATAAACGAAATGCTTTGATTAATGCAACAGCAAGAAAAAACAAATTATAAAGTAAATAAAGAATCAATATCTGGTATTAATTTACTGAATCCACAAAACAGGGCAAAAAAATACAGGAAAGAAAATTGCAATTTCTAAAGGTATTCAAAAAAATTAAATTTTTTTCCCTGTATTTTTTTTGCCCTGTTTTGTGGATTCAGTAAATTAATAATATAATAATAATAATATATTTTGTTTTTTCTTGCTGTTGCATTAATCAAAGTATTTCGTTTATTTTGTATTTTTTAACTAAACATTTTTTATGAAAATCACGTTGAAACTTTAAGTCAGTTAGGTTTGATAATTTCAATTTTATCTTTAGGCAATAGCGAATTAGCCTAAAAATTAAATATTTCATAAAAAAACAGAGATAAACCAATGAATCAAAAACGAAAATGTAAAGGAAACATATTACTTTAGTTTGGCTGGAATTGCGATTACTTGCAATGGCTAGTAAATCCCACAGGGTGTTTTGAATTTCAGTAAAAATAAAAAAACAGTTTTATAACACCCGGTATAATACCAAAGTTACTTTTTCAAGAAAAACAACAAAGGCAGTGATATGCTTAAGGAAAAAACCTACAATTTGAAAAAAAAATCATTAAAAACGAACCACAAATTTGGAAAATATATAACATCAAAATTGAGGCAATTTTTTCGTTATGCGTTAAGTATGTCGCGCAGTGTATATTAATATTTTTTTTTCTAAATGGTTATTATATATTTTCCTTTTGAATAATTTTGATGAAGTTATTAATAGTTACTAAACATTGTTTTTATTATGTGTGAATTTATATATTGTATATTTTTTGGTGTTTTATATTCTCTGTAATAAACTTTTTTAAGCTGGTTGAGAATAATAAATAAAATAAATGAATCTTGAGATAAATTCATTCCATAAAATCGGTAATCGGCAATCGATAAAAATTTGTATTTTAGGCTTTCAACGCTTTTCGAGATGCATCTTTTGGATCCGATATGACGTTAAGCTTAGTAAGAGTTATTTATTTGGAAAAAGAAGGACAGGATATGGACCTAAATGTATCAATTTCAATCGACGATACTTTGGCGTCCTTTAATACTTTTGCAGATCGAATTAATTTTCCCGAGGACAATCCTCTGCATCATGATGTGGCCATGTTAGCTTCTAGGTAGGCAATTTTTAATACAGTAGATATTATTAAAAACCTACGAACCAGTTAGCTGTTTTTTTTATTCAACAACGTGCGAACAAATGCCACTGTAAAGAACATAAGGGAACCAAGTAAGTTAGTCAATTTGGGACACAATGTTTCAATATTTTTTCATGAACAAAATGTTAACATCAGTGTCCGCATTTTTCAAAAAGAAACTGTACTGGATTTAATGGATTTAATCCAGTACCTAAGTGGCTCTCCGAGGCGATTGCGTCAGCTTTTAATATTTATATTGAAACAGTCAAGCAGACTGTAATTCAAGCAGGAATATACCTTAAGTTGAAAGTCCAGAACGAGTAAAAATTGAAGAAGACGACATTAACTTTTTTGAATTCGACACCGAAGTAGATAATGAACAAAATACCGTGCGAGCTAAAATTATTTGCATCAAAGAGGGCTTGGATTAAAAAACGTTGGGCTTGGTTTAGATCACAATAATATGGGAACGATATAGCCAACCAAATCTATGTTAAAATTTTGTCAAATTCATATTATGATATGATATGCCAAACTAATGAGTAATAAAATAAGTAGACAAATACAAATTTATTTTTGTTGTTTACAAAATTAAAAAAGTAAGAATATACAGAAAGAAAAGAAAAATAATTACATAAATTGCTGAAATTGGCCACCGCCATGCTCCAAGCATAAATTCACACGTCTCCTCATTTTTTCGAAAGTGTTGACCAGCATCTCTGGAGAAATGTTACCACATTCTTGGATAATCCTTTTTTGTAATTGTTCTAAATTTGCAACTGGTGTTTTAAAAATAGTGTTCTTTAAATGAGGTAATATAAAGTAATCCATAACCGTTAAACAAGGTGATCCAGGTGAGAATTCAATGTCTGATCAAAAACTGATCAATCTGTCGTCGAAAAAATTGCGTAAGTAGTTAATAGTTTCGGCGGCTGTATACGGGCGGTTGCACCGTCCTGTTGAAATACTCCAAAACGTAGTTCGTTGTCAAGTAATTGCTCCACAAATGGATTCAAAATATTGTCTCTATGCCGCTGTGCTGTAACTATGTCATGGAAAAAAATAGCGCCAACAATTCTTCTTCGGGAAACAGCTAACCAGAAACCAATTTTTTGGGGGTGCAATGTGGATTCTACAAAAAAATGGGGATTTTCACTACTCCACATGCGTGTAGTCTGAGAATTCACATAACCGGAGAGGTGGAACCAGGCTTCATCCGAAAAAAAAGGCCAGGTCTAATAAATCATTTATTTCCAACAAATTTTGGGTAAACCATTGAGAGTAATTCCTGCGTCTTTCAAAATCTGCGGCTTATATTTCTTGAAATACTTGCACTTTATAAGGAAATAAATTTAGCTGCTTCTTAAGAATAGTCCTGCATGTTCCATAAGATCTTCCCACTTCTTGGGACAGGCGTCTTATACAATTTGTTGGCGTATTTTGCATTATTTCACGAACGTTTGCAACAAGTTTTTTTGTTCTTACAGATGGTCTTAATGCTCCTTTTTTGTGTTGTATAGAACCTGTTTCCTTAAACACAGCTACGGTTCTTTTCAGGCAATGATAAAAATCCCCAGCAATAAAAGCAACGTTAGGAAAATGTTCGTGAAAATCATCCGCACAAACCCGAATTGTATTGCAACTCACCATTTACTCTAACCCCGTTTCGAAAATACGCTTCAACCATGAATGTTTTGTGCTGTTCCGTAAAGCCCATTGTGTGAATTGTTGATGAATCAAATTACCTGTAACGACTCTCAAAGATGACGGAATAACTGATTGATTATTAATTCAGGTAGTTACTGACACCCAACAGGTATTAAGCTCTACGGCTAAGCATTACGTCCTTAGATGCAAGGCCCTCTTTGATGCAAATAATATTTGCTCGCACGGTACGTTTGAAAGTATTGGAAGGAAAGGACTATGAAGAAAAGGTTGCAGGTAGGGTCCAGCTCAACTTACTTCAATATCTAGAGAATAAAAGAATATCGTTACGTCATATGCTAGACGATAACCCAGCAATTAAAATGATATATATGAGGTATAACACAATATTACCATCATCAGCACCAATTGAAAGATCGTGTTCTTTCGCAGCATGATTAATTCACCTAAGCGACAGCATGAAGTTACATATTCACCCTGAATATTATTCTAGAGTCGATATGTGTACCGGACCTAAACTTAAAGATTGCGTCGTCTGCGGCATCGCAAAAATTGGAGGAGTTTGCAAAATGAATTCTTCAGCAAATGTCGCCGAAGATGATGGAGTCTACGAACTAGCTATGACGATGACACACGAAGCTGGACATTTGTAAGTAGAATTATTACGTTACAGCTCTGATACTTGTTTTGTTGTTTCAATCGATATAAACTTAATATTTGTAAATCTTTTGAGACACACATTAAATTTTACATGATCTAATAAGATTGTACATTAAATCATACTCTGTTATCCATTATAGGCTTGGTATTACCCACGACGGGGTTGAAGGTTTGGGAAAACCATGCACGAACCCAAACAACTCCACTGGTCGTCAGAAGGTGTGGATAATGTCAGTTGTCGATCCCAACGCAGTCTATTCTGGATGGTCGGACTGCTCTAGAGCAATGTCTGGGTCATTTATGAGGTGGAGTAATCAATTTTATTTACTGCCGAACTTGACTTTGGCCATTTGAATGCGGTGATTCCGATAATGCCTCGCTTCCCTTCGTATCAGTTCTAGTTTTTGGGATACAGCTTAGTCATATATTTTTTTAATATTGTTTAAACAATATATTATTAAAAACCTTTACAAGCTCCAATTACCCTTATTTATTTTATTGGGTCACTGAAAATATATGTAACCTTATATTCAAAATCCTGTTTTAACTTCTTCGGGTAATAAATAATTTCTCCTCTAGAACTCATAGTTATTTGGCCTATTTTGGTATTCAATAAGAAGACCAAAATAAACCCTGGCCTCCGTTGTTATATGCAGAATCTGTATTGAACATGTGCGACCATGGACAGAAAAACAAAGATGTTTAAAAAAAAAACAATCCCAGAATATATAGCTACTTTTCGATTAACCCGCTCTTGAGTAATGACTCTTTCTTTTCCTCGTGTCAAAGGATCATTAAACTACAGTATCAATAAAATTGTGGTTCATTCTTTGAACTACAGTTTTGGCAAGTATATTTTTTACAGGTTATATTTCGGGCTTTGACTATATTCTTGAAATATCCTGCTTTTTAGAAATGGCTGGGCAGATTGTATGAACGATGAACCAGAAAAAACAAATAAGAAGTTCCCACATGTCGCAATAGGAGCTCTTTATGGCAGAGACGAGCAATGCTACTTATCTACGATTAGAAAAGGTACAGGGTTATCCAACCAAGACTAGACAAGGCGATTTTTTGACTTTTCCTGTACTTTTATAAAAAAACTGAAATAGCCATCTTAAGTCATTTTCTCCCGCGAATTCGAATATCTTCAGCAAAAAACAATTGAACATCAAACAAAAGTACTAGGGGTCACTTTGATATTTTTTTAAATGGAACACCCTGTATATTTTTACATTTTTAAATTCCACATAAAATTATAATTATTTTTTATTAAATGCACTATTAGTCTATACTTCATAGTTTCCGAGATATTGACTCTCGAAAAGTGACATTTTTAAACTTTGACAGCTTATAACTTTCTAACAGTACGTATTAGAGCAAAACGGCTTACATGTCCCTATCTTCAATTTTTATTATCTTCCCCCAATATATTTCCTTCTTTCGAGTTACATCCGGTTTAACCGGAAGTTGATTTTTTTGGGAAGATAATAAAAATTGAAGATAGGGATATGTAAGCCGTTTTGCTCTAAGACGTACTGTTAGAAAGTTATAAGCTGTCAAAGTTTAAAAATGTCACTTTTCGAGAGTCAATATCTCGGAAACTATGAAGTATAGACTAATAGTGCATTTAATAAAAAATAATTATAATTTTATGTGGAATTTAAAAATGTATAAATATACAGGGTGTTCCATTTAAAAAAATATCAAAGTGACCCCTAGTACTTTTGTTTGATGTTCAATTGTTTTTTGCTGAAGATATTCGAATTCGCGGGAGAAAATGACTTAAGATGGTAATTTCAGTTTTTTTATAAAAGTACAGGAAAAGTCAAAAAATCGCCTTGTCTAGTCTTGGTTGGATAACCCTGTACCTACATACAATAGCTAAAAATTATTTTATCAATTTATACCGACAAGAAAGATAATCAAAGCTAAGGAAACTTACTTTTCCCCGAGAACTGTAGTGCGATCATATAAATTCCTAAAGGACGTGAATATTTTTGCTAATATTATTTAGATGATGAAACCCCTTAGGCAAATGTAAAACTATAATGGGCTTGAACCAACAAAGAAAAATGTTTTTTAAGGTAAAATATTAGAGGCCAATAAAACCTGTGGGGATCCCTCTGAATGTGAAAATTTATATTGTCAGTATTATGGAAAAAACAATGGCTGCAAAACTATGAATCACATGGTAGCTGATGGTACATCTTGTGGTGAAGATAAAGTATCTTAATATTTAATTATTATGGGAAAGAAAGAAAAAACTCAAAGTCTTCCTCCACAAAATGTAATAGAATAACATTCTTAAGGGTCCCTACATGTTTCGAACGTAGAAACGTTCATCATCAGGAGACAGAAAATATATGTATAGTGCTGATGGTTTTAGCAAAAGAGAAAGTGGTGAATGGAGCTTTCATGGAATTAAAAAATTATGTGTAAAAGAGACATATTATGGAGAAACTGATAAAAGTTAAAACATACTCAGTATGTGAGAAGTCGGTAAATGGGGTTTAAACCAACCAAATAAACTGGGGAAGAAGAAAAAATCTTTCTAAAAGAAAGTGTCAAAGATTATTTAAAACATTTTTAGGATTTTTCAAAAAGATATTTAGAGGATAAAATTGGTAGTAATTTTCATTGTTACTGTGATAATTACTACCAATTTTATCCTCTCAATGTATTTTTGACAAAAACCTAAAGATGCTTTAAAAAAAAATTTAAATAATCTTTGACACATTCTTTTAGAAAGATTTTTTCTTCTTCCCCAGTTTATTTTTTTGGTTTAGACCCCATTTAATGACTTCTCACATACTGAGTATGTTTTAACTTTTATCAGTTTCTCCATATTATGTCTCTTTTACACATCATTTTCTCTATAAAACCATCAGTACTATATAAATATATTTTCTGTCTCCTGATGATGAACGTTTCTACGTTCGAAACATGTAGAGACGCTTAAGAATTTTATTCTATTAAATTTTGTGGAGGAAGACTTTGAGTTTTTTCTTTCTTTCCCATACTTCTAACTCCACTTTAAGCATGGACTATTTCTTCAAATTTAATTATTAGTTTAAAATCAATCGAATTTTGCTGCGGACTGCTAATGAGATGTTTTTATTTTATTTATTTATTTAATCCTTATTTTAAAATTACATTGATATACATATTATAAAGTAAATAACAAGTAAAAAGAAATGTCGTCAAAAAAAAAAAAACAGAACAAAAGCAATTTAGTTATTTCAATACCTGTACCTTATTAATGTTCATATTGTTATGAATTTTAGTGGTGCTGGAATTCAAAATGTGTGCAAAAAGGCCAGAGACCTGACGCAGTCGATGGAGGGTGGAGCGATTGGTCTGGCTGGAGCGAGTGCACCCGAACTTGTGGAGGAGGTAAATTGTTGTATCCCATAAAATAGAAAACACATTTGGTCAAATCATTAAAAGGCCAAATATACTAGAATAACTCATGCTTTGTTAATATTGTAGAAATAAATGTGGGGGAATAACAGATCTATCTTCTTTAGGTATTCAACTAAACCGGAGGTCTTGCAATAATCCCCAACAGTCAAAAGGTGGCCGATATTGTCAAGGAGATAAACAAATGGTTAAGCTTTGTAATTTAGAGGTAAATATATAAGAAATATAACTTATTTTAACACTTTAGTAGCTATACGATTTTTAAAATTATCTGCAACAACAGATGAGTTTTTTATTTTATAGTTATGTGAGATTTCAACCAGAAACCAAATTTGCAAGAAGCAGTTTAAGGGAGTTGCTTTATTTTTACAAAGTAGGTATTAGGTACTTGTTTTTTCTTATGCGATATTAAGAAATTGTTATTTACCTAACAAGTGCGGAAAGTGGTACTTTTCCGCACGCGACGGCAGTGGCACGAAAGACGCGAAGCGGAGTTCGGGCAAGCCGTCAAGGGCGGAACAGATACTTTCCGCATGTGTTAGGTACACAAGTTTTCCTACGATCGATATAGTTCTCAGATAAACGTCAATTAGGTTCGTAATAATATACTGTAATTACAAAAATTATTGAGCTTCTGGCAAAAAAATATTTCACTTTATTAAGTGTTTTAGATAAGGTATTCATTAATTTAACAAATCGTAGGAAAAAGTTATTGTTTCCTTCATTAGCATTGACATTTTTACTCTATTATGGCCTATTATATAATCGTACCTATATTAGGGGAATGTTGCCTATATTGAACCGCTACCTAAATTGGACCACAGTACATTTCTCCGAAACTAAACAAGTGCCATATCATCTGGCAACACTGCAACATACTTCCACCCAGAACCTTTGATTGGCAACAAACTCAACTAGTTGGCCGTTAGTGCTTGGCGTGTACAGAGCAAAGCGTAATTTACACAATTTCAATGTAATATTTTTAGGATTTTCCTAAGAATTTACCTTAGAACCATAAAACTTTAAGCAAAATCTTTTTTATGCAAGTTATCAAGTAAGTTTTTCTCTTTCTATTTCTCCTATTACTATGCCATATTTGTTTTTTCTTGTTTCTTTCCAGGGTGGTTTTGTAAAACACGTGGTAGTTGCTTAAATTGGACCACTGGGTGATTGCCAAAATTGAACCGGTCCAATTTAGGCAATTTTTCCAAATTGTGCCAAAATAATTTTTCTCTTTAAATAAGTAAATGCATTGAATATCAAACTATAAGAAGGCCATATGAGCCGATTTCCTAAATCTGCTACGTCAAATTCATAGATGGCACAATGAGTTCACCAACAAGAAAGCGACTAACCTTTTCACTGCTGAATTAAAACATTGTTGCCGCCTGTCTGTTTGACTTGCTGCATGAGTTTTTTAAATTTATTTTTATAGCTTATCGTAAAACTTGATTTCACATAAGTACCTACACCTATCCACGTCTAGACCTAAAAATGTACCTATTTTTAATTGCTTTGTAGCGTATAATATTTTCAACCTTTTGACGTCCCAACGTTAATTACATGAAAACATATTGACCGCCATGAATTCTATTTCTAACAGAACTAAATGACGACTCTCACTATTCAATACCTTCCTAGGCTACAACGTATATGTTGGGTAAAATATGAATGATGTGCGTGCGGTTTGTATACCTAACTTGGTTTTTATTTGCAATTATTACTATTTTTCAAAATGGTTAAAATAAGTAGGTTTTACTTTCTTACTTAAGAAACATTCAGTTTGTTTGTATTAGTGTATTACGTATTTTGCTATTTTTCCACGAAATAAAACCTATTTTAGTTATACTTGCTGTCGCTTTTTATCTACTTTTATTTGTTTAACATTTAACACCCAGTGCAACGGTAAAATCATTGTGAAAATCGGTCCAATAATTACCCCGGAGTAATCAGCGTACATATTATTATCAAAAACATACATTCGGCTGGAATTAAGAACCTCCTATTTTATTGTCTGTTAAAAATGCTTGAATTCTTAAAAATTCCAATAAAATACGATATGCGGCAACACCACGACATCACATCAGTGAATTTGAGACATCTGTTGCCGAGGCGGTGCATTATAACGACAGACAGGCGACAGATTTAAGGTTAGAGTTACGATCAGCTCCACAATGGCGGCCAAACCAGCTCCAATACGTCAAAAAATGGGTTGTCAACTTTTCTCGGACATCCGTCATTCTTATATAGTTTGATATTCAATGGTTAATGTCATAAAGTAACACCATTTCAATATTGTTAAAATCTTTTTTCTTTGAGTTAAAAAATTAAACTATGACTGGTCCAATATAGGAAACTAATAGGTATTTTTTTTGCATTAGGATGTCTTCTACCGAAACTTTGATTGTAAATTTGATGTTTTTTTGAAATATAAGTATAAAACTTCCTAAACCAACAATTTTATTTTTTATTCATTTATTGAACACCTAAGCTTTCGATTTAAATCATGTGGTCCAATTTTGGAACCCCCAGGTGCAATTTAGGCAACCGGTTTCCTATATTGAATCACTTGCAGAGGTTTTTTTATAGCCTGGTATATCATAGATACTTTGAAATAAAATTCTGCAAAAAAATCTGCAGTTGACCAACATACTAAAGTACACTAAGGTATAGCTTCAAGATCGATTTTGCGTTATCGGGATCTATGATAACAAATCTGGAAATTGGTCCAATATGGGCAACCTTCCCTTATGCACCAAAGTCACTGGTGACAAACAAAATAGTTGACCAGGGCCTGAAGCGCCTAAGTCAACTGAATCTGGAGACATCATAATTTATAGAAATTTTTTATGAATACTTTTAAAGTATGGTAAATTATTATATCAATTGTTGTTTGTACCTAATAAATTTAATTGTGGATGCTATAAAAAATATTTTATTGTTTGCGTCACAAAAATAATATTGTCAAGTTACTTTGACACCTCTTATTTTCTATGCGAGTTGGTAATATGGTTACTATACGGGTAGGAAGCACTTTTCACCCGCATGAATGGGCAGTCGAAGAGTGATATTTTGAAATTATTTTATTGTCAGAAACGTCAACATTACAGATAATATGGTTTAATTTTTTTTCTTATTTATTTACCAATTTAATGAAATAAATATACCTTTTTAGAATATCCCTGTCAAGTGGCATGCTTAGACTCGAAAGAAAAGTTGGTTTGGTCTAATTTATCAGTCCCCAATGGAGAAGCCTGTGAATGGGGAAAGAAACCCTCAAGAAGATGTCTATTTGGAGAATGTGTGGTAGGTATTGATTTGCCCCAAAACTTCTTGATTATAAACAACTAGCGTGTATCCGGCATGCGTTGCAACCCGCAGGTATAAATACAAACCCGAACAAACCCGATATATTAGTACCCGGCATGCCACTTTCTGAAATTGCACCCGTGCGAAGCCGGGACGGGTCGCTATTATACATAAAAACCTTCCCCTTGAATCACTCTATCTATTAAAAAAAAACGCTTCAAAATCCGTTGCGTAGTTTTAAAGATTTAAGCATATTATTTAGCTGGTAGCGGACAGACAGACAGCGACAGCGACTTTGTTTTATACTATTTTAAGATAAGTATTCTAAGGATGATATCATCATCATCAGGAGCAGCAGTCTTGTTTCGTTCACTGCTAGACATAAGTATTTCGTAAAATGTGCCACACGTCTCTACACTGCGCCGTCTGCATTCAGTTCTGCTTGATCATTTGTCCATTGAGTTGGTTATATATCTTGACTTTGGTAAACCTGATGTCTCGGTCTACTTTGAGATTGTTCTTGTTTAAATGTTTTTGTAATGACATCATTATTCCTTTTGATCCTCCTTATTTCATCATTCTGGGTTCTGTTTTTAAGGAACTACCAGATTCCGTAGCTGATTCAAGGTCTCGAGCAACATAAATTTCTATGTTGGTCTATTGGTAAGATGATCGTTGTTCTATTTTCTGTCCAATCAAAGAGATCATTCTTACAAAACTAAATTAGTATTTAAAGAATTAAACCTTTATTTGAACTATATGTAATGCCTTTTTTAGCATGTGTGTAACTGTGTCAATTCTAATAGCAGAACAAAGCCGTCCATTCTCAGATGTCAGATGTTATGGAAGTTTTAAAGATGTCTTTAATCATCATGATCAGTGGTCAATTTGATAATCAACAAAATCTTGTAAAGCATTTTTTGTTGAATCAACGGTATCAAACGCCGAAGTTATCCTATAGTCTACGAACAAGAGGATGAGAGGCTCTTAGGTTCTTCGTAATTAACGGTCTACCATTGAACCATTGCTTTTATATGCGACTTAAATTTATACCATTTACTCAAAACCCTCTAAATCTATCGAATTAATTTTAAGACATATTTGTTTAGTAAGAAATACTAAAGTGCCGATAGTACACATATCTTCGACACTCTTAAATCTCCTTATTCTTGGGGTACCGTCTTCATTTTATTGAAGATTGACAACAATCTCGGCAAAAACCTGGTGGTCTGGAGCAATTCGAAACAGTGAGTGGGTATCTAGTTCTATTTAATCTTCGATGTTTTTGAACCAGGAGTATCAGGACAAGTTCAAATTTGGTATAGCTGGTAGAATAAGTCCAAATGTTATTTGTATTATAACAGATTTTTTATTAGGGCTTCCTTTAGGACAAAATAATTTTTATAAAGGTCAATTATACTAGATTAAATTATGTGGTATATATTTAAAAAATACATTTAAATGTACATGGTTAGGTTAGGTTAAAAGTGTGTGGGTTACAGCAGCCAACGCTCCACTGCGACCATGCGATCTATTGTGGCTCACACCTTATTTATATTTCCTCCAATAGGTCTAACTTTTTGATGAAGTTAATGATGGTATTGGGAGAGACATTTTTTATGTCATCCGGCAGCAGAGTCATCTTGCCGAATAGGGCGAATCTGATTCTTCCTGCTGTACCTACATGAGTAACACAGTTTAGGGATGAGTCTTTCAATATTCCCAACCTGACGTAAATCGTATGTTCCAATAATATGGAGAAATTCAGTTACCACAGTTAACAAGTGAATATATTGAAGTCTTAAGGATTTGATGAATTGCAGATGTTGATTTGATTTACAGCGAAAACCAGCTTTCTCTTGTAGCTGACATATGAAGCTTGGTGAACAATGTATATTATAGGTATAACAGTCGCAGCGTCTTGTGCGACTTAAGTGAAAACGATTGCAGTGGAATTGGAATTCTAATAAAAGCAGAATATTTCAAGGAATATGGAATTGTTTCCTTTCACCTCGCACAACTATTAATGACAGAAATTTTGGACTTGTAGTATTTGGCAAGGCACAGTTAATGCTTTTAAAAATCTAACGTCAAGATATTGGAAACGGTCGATAACGAAGAATAAATTATTAGAAAATGCATGGCATTCTAAAAAATGGTTTTTATTAGTAATAGGTTCTTTTTAGAAATATTTTTTTTAATTTGTGGTCAAATCTATGTTATAATTACATGATTAGCTTAAATAATTCCTTTAATAATATTACCATTTATAAAAATAAGCATTCCTATAAAATATTTTTTGTTTCATGCGGTTTATGCAAATATGCCGTTTTTATTATGCGAACTAAAATTTTTTTTATGCTACATGGATCCTTTTTAAACATAACTTTTTTTTTATTAAAAATGTTTCTAATACTGAAGAAGATAATTAATAATTATTGGATATAAGTGTTAGAAGTATATTTTTAAAGCACGCATGTGAAAATTTACAAAATGAGCGATGATCAGCTGATGAGTTTCTTCTGATGAAAGTATTGAGATTGATGGAATATGTGGTGCCTACCGCAGGGAGGAACTTTGTCATTTGACTCTCGACAACGTGGAACTAATGGTCACTTCATTAATGATTAAAATATCAGATACCAAAACCAAAGTTCCACGAAATTTCACAATCGTTGACAATTTTATTTGGATTGGACGTGGCTTTGTCCAGCAAATGTCGAACATTAGCGGCATTTCCTAAAATACATAAAAGACAAATGTACAGATACCGTCACAAAAATCCGAGCACTAATCTGACAGCCAACATTTTTTTTCCTGAATTTTGGTAATTCAGGCTTTTACCTTTACCACCATAGATTGGAAGGTAAACGTAGTGTTAATAGATTTTGGTAAACTAAACTAGACAATAATACCTTGTTATTCAATACAGAAATAGCTTTAAAAAAAGTGAAGTAACTTTACTACTACAAAACTATGGCAATATAAATAAACTGAGGAAGAAATAAAACCATAGTACCTATTTAATATTTTATTGCCCTCCCATTACTTTGAATAACTGAAGTTAATCGTTTAGGCATTGAAGCCACCAGACCATTACAGTATTCTTGCTTTACTTGATTCCAAGTCTCTTGTATTTTCAGCCACAATTGTTCTTTATTTTCTTGACGAAAATCATTATATTTGTTAATTATCTTGATTATGATGTAACCCCAAACATTTTCCATCGGATTTAAATCTGGACTGCTAAAAGGCCAGGGTAATACTTGAATGTCCTTTTATTGCATCCAATCAGATACTGCGTGGGCAGTACGAACCGGGCAGTTATCATGTTAGTAAATGTAATTAGTATTGGGAAACATATCATTATACCTTCCATGCGCGTACAAACTCCTATACCCTGTGCACTCATCCACCCCCAAACGTTGACAGAAAAACGGCCGCTTGTTGAAATATTCTGAGTGTAGCGTTCATCAAACCGGGTAGTTGGTGGTCTATATACCCTTACTGTCCCGCTGTAACATGATTGGAAAATCTTTTCGTATGTCTTACTCTTTGCTTTTTGTTGGTTACCGTTAGAAAAGGCTTTTTAGCTGCAGGGTGATTGCGAAAATTTGAACCATCTCTTATTCTTCGTCGTGCGGTTCTAACGGAACCCGGAAAATCAGTTAGAGTGTGAGCTAAAGCAGCCGTTTTAAAAGGATTTTCCCATATGTATTGAATTAGAGTATTGTCATGTTCTTCTGTCGATGCCCTTTTAAGGCCTGTTACTTCTATTTTTTCCAGCGAATGTGTTTCCATCCATTTTATTTTGATATCATGAACTGTACTTTTTGGCGTTTGAAATCTTTGAGCCACCCGTCTCTCTGGCCATCCTTCTTCTAGCAGTGTCACAATTTTGGCCTTTTCTGCAGCATTTAAATGACGGGGCATATTTGTAAATTTATTTCACTAGCCGTAAATAAATTTCAGTTGACAATTTTTGTCAATGTCTTTAAAACAGGTAATTTTTATGTATTCGAGGTCGGCTTCCAATAGAAAAACTGCTGCCCGGATTTTTGTGACGGTAACTATACCAGAAGTCCGGTCAGATGTAATTCGTTTGGAAAAATTCCTGCTGCTATAGCAGATTTCTGCAACTTCAAAATTCGATCCTATATATGGGGCATTGTTTTTGCCTTTCTTTAGTGACCATAATTGCTGATGCTGGAACTTTATTTTGTAGACAAAAATCAATGGGGTTCATCATATTGAGTTGTCATATTTTCTTATCGTGGACTTTTTTTTAGAAAATAGGCTGTGATGATGAAATAGAATCCAAAGCTATGACAGACGATTGCGGAATATGTAACGGCGATTCCACTAGTTGTACAATAATAGAAGGCAGGTCCGTATTTTACTATTTTAAAGCTCTAAGAAGTTAACTAAATTTAAAATAATTATATCTATAAATAACACTTATTTGGATATTATATATTAACTTCAAGGTGGAAGCAGAAAAAGGGCAAAGGAAGTCGCACTCAGGATGTCACCGTTATTCCGAAGGGGGCATTTAACATAAAGATAATTGAAGCTACTAGTTATAGAAGCAAGATTAGTATTATGACTGCGGATAAAAAAACTGTTTATATAAACAATTATGAGTAAGTTTTATTGTACATTTTTAACATTTTATTTTTTCCTTTCTTTTCCTTATTAAGAATTTTGCTAAAAGCCCTTAAAATCTTTACACTGAGAACAACCCTTCAATTCGTTATAAAAATTCACATATTCTTTATACAACTGTTTAATACTATATGTGACAGCATCGCGCTTTCCTACTGTAAGACAACGAAAATTGCTAGACCGTTGTATAGTGATAATATCACGGTAATTTAGCCAATAGGAAATAGAAGACCATAGAATGGTTTATAGTCATTATTGCTCTGAATACTCACAGTAATTATTAAGTTCTATTGGGGGTTTAATCTGGTTTAATATACTGTATTAGTTCCGACTGGCAGTTGTAATTAAACATAATAATATTTGATTGCTACGGGTAATAAAGCATAAACTTACCACTAAACATCAGTACTGTGGTTCTTAAAAATTTAAATAGCATCTAGTATGATATTGTTCTTGTCGTTTAACATTGCCTGTGATTATCTATTAGGCAACATGGTTTACTAAGAGGGTAAAATTTGTCCATACATTATAAAGTCCAATACTAATAATGGGTTGTGCGAAATAAGAATCTTCCATTGCTTTATTTGATATGCAAAGTTTAAAAAAAACTTAAATACAATGTAAAAATAAACTAATTGAAACAGGTATTGATACGATCAATACAGGACAGCTATAAGACTCCGAACAACGATGTAACCTGAGCAACAAATACGTTAAAACTAATGCTATGGCGCGCGGCGATTACCGATCACTACGAACCTCCACCAACGTCTTGTTGGATGATAGGTTCTAACGGATACAATTCATTTTTTGGGGACTCTGCTCTGTTCTCTTAATTGTAGAGAAAGCGCTTTACTGGGAACAAACTGCGTCGCATTGAGAGATAAAATTTATTTCTTCTTTGCTGTATTAAAAGTAGTTTATTATTCAACAAGACTATGCTGCTAATGGAACTGATTACTACCAATAAAAACACTGGTCTAGCCAATCTGGAATTGATATAACACTAAAGCTGGTTTCATATACTAGCAATTTATTGAATATGGGTGAATAAAAAAAAGCTATCAATACAAACTATGTCTTAGCAAACCTATTGTAATAGATTATTTTCCTCAGTATAGTTTTCTATTAAGTAAATTAACAATTAAAGGCGTAAAACATTAAAAACCGAAAAATGTTTAGCTCCATGCCAACAATGTTTTAAAAAATATCTAGTTGCAATAATTTATAAATGTTGTGCTGTACATACATTGAAGACATTAAAATATTTATTAAACATATTTTTACTACTAAGTTGCATTCCTATCCTAATTCACTGTAATTTTTTGGGTTTCCATTTAATATGTAGACAGAACAACAAAAAAGCCTCGGTCGATGGTACAAAAAAGTTTCGAGAGGGAGTGGAAGGTTATTTCAGTACCAGTGGATTATCGGAAAATGTGACAATTGAAGGGCCTTTAAAAGAAAACCTTCTATTTAAGGTAATGTAAGGTTATCGTAACAAATATTGTTATTTTAAGCTTATTATCAATTCTTTTTCGAAGACTAATGCCGGATTGACGAAATCAAAAATCAACAGATCAAACAACTTTGACTATAACATAAATTGCTTTACCAAAAATGATTTCCTCATATTAATATTATGTACTGCTGCGAAGTACTATCCCGCCAGTGTTGTCAGATGCTAAACGAGCTTTTATGGTAGAGAAAATTAAAAACTACGGTAGATGTGGTCTTTTAAAAATCTAACTTTTTTAAACCAGATAAACTTGATTATGATAAAATCATCAATAATTTTCTTGAATAGGTGGTCTATATTGAGGACGACGCAGATTTTAAATGGAAGTATTCTATGGTATTTGGTAATGAAACTGTATCAAAAGAAGAAAGAAATTATAGGTGGGAACAAGATGGCTGGACAGAATGTAGTAAAGTAATTTTGAGAACTATTTTCGTTTAGAACCTTAAGTTTAGCTTAGGTTAGGTTAGAGTAGCAGACCTTTAGCATTGTCCAGATAGTAACACGTAGTCATATAAGGACCGTTATGGTACCACACATGTTCCGCGGAACCTATTTGCATCAGTTTCCTGATAGTTAACGCGATCGTAGAAGAATCTTGACAGCTCATTCAAACCAGCCACTGCTGTTAATAAACTTAGTAAGTCAACCCAGTTGCAGGCTGCTCACTTTCTCCAGATCATTAAAAAATGGTTCGCCCAGTGCATTGAACCTTCTTTTCTCGCGAGGCCGGGTCATTCAAACAAGAAATGCTGAATAATTTCCTCCTCTTCTTCATCTCTGCAACTTCTACAGAAGTCCTTAGTTAGTATTTGCATACATTCAGCCTGTCTACCGAACAGGCAATGTCCGGTGACTACGGCAGTGATGTTTCTTAGGTCCTTCCGACTGTGTTGTAATAGCGCTGATGTTTTTTTGTTATCAAGTAGGGGCCTCAATTGCCTGGAGATGTTACAAGTTGTAAGCCCTGTTCATCTATTAGCTATTCAATACATCTCTTCTTTGAATAATCCCAGTGGTTCAGCCACAGTACTTTCTTCGTTGCCATAAGTTTAGCTTAACTAAGCAACGAATTTGGTAGAATGAGATAATCTACAGTTCTTACTTTTCTGCCGTTTCTGGACGACAATTTCTTCGCTGGGTTAAATTGTCGCAACAATAAATAATATTATTTTGTTGCCACTAACAGTATCATTTAGCAATGTAAAAAAAGTACTTTTCTGTCACTTTATTAAAACATAACTTTATCGTTACTAATACCATCAATTTAATATTATTGGTCGTTACTTGGTGGAAATCCATAATAATATTGTTTTATTACTGTAAGTAAAACACTTTTTTTACTTAAATTCCACTTTTTATTGACAATACGACATGTTTCACTGCACTGCAGCTTCGTCAGGTAATGTACATTTAATTTTAAAGATACGCTATATTATATAGATGCCTGTATAATAACAAAAGAAATTTTATTGTAAAGGGTGGTATAAACGATGGGATTTCCTAATATTTTGTATAATTTATTCTAGGATGACAAACAATTTAGTCCTAAGAACAGATCAAAGGTTTGGGGTTTTCCTATCTTAATTTTATTTACAAAATTTATGAAATTGGGAGTTATATTGACTGACAAGAATATTAAAATAAGTTCAATAAAGGTGAATTGTTTAGGTCTAATTGATTATTTAACAATACATTTGCATTTTTAAGCTTGTTTATTTCCAGTGATTCGAGATGGTTTAATTTTGATCCTTTATTTTCTATATGAAGTATTTTAAATTCTTCTTTAAAAGAGTGGTTGGATTCAATAAGATGATTCGCGTAATTGGAATCATTTTTGCTTTTTACAAAACTATTAAAATGTTCTTTGATTCTTTTTGAAAAACTTCTACCTGTTTGACCTATATAGGTTTTTGGACAATCACCGCAAGTTAATTTATATACTCCTGATTTTTCTTTTTTATGGGTTTTAGTTTTACTATTTTTTATTAGTTTTCCTATGGTATTTTGAGTTTTGAAGGCTGTGTTTATATTAAGATTTTTCATGAATTTACTAATTTTTGTGCTGATGTTTCCTATATATGTAATTGTCTGGTAGTAACTCGGTTTTTCTTTTTCTGTCGGATATATCATTAATAGGGATTTTTTATACATTTTTTGTTTTAGTATTTTATCTATAATTTCGGGTTGGTATCCATTGTTTACTGCGATTTGTTTAATAAGGTCTAGTTCTTTTTGAAAATCTGTTGGTTGGAGGGGAATTGAAATTAATCTATGGACCATGCTGTAAAAAGCTGCCCTCTTGTGTTGGATAGGATGGCATGAGGTGTTGTGTATTGTATTGTATTGCAAAAATGATTCCAATTACGCGAATCATCTTATTGAATCCAACCACTCTTTTAAAGAAGAATTTAAAATACTTCATATAGAAAATAAAGGATCAAAATTAAACCATCTCGAATCACTGGAAATAAACAAGCTTAAAAATGCAAATGTGTTGTTAAATAATCAATTAGACCTAAACAATTCACCTTTATTGAACTTATTTTAATATTCTTGTCAGTCAATATAACTCCCAATTTCATAAATTTTGTAAATAAAATTAAGATAGGAAAACCCCAAACCTTTGATCTGTTCTTAGGACTAAATTGTTTGTCATCCTAGAATAAATTATACAAAATATTAGGAAATCCCATCGTTTATACCACCCTTTACAATAAAATTTCTTTTGTTATTATACAGGCATCTATATATAGCGTATCTTTAAAATTAAATGTACATTACCTGACGAAGCTGCAGTGCAGTGAAACATGTCGTATTGTCAACAAAAAGTGGAATTTAAGTAAAAAAAGTGTTTTACTTACAGTAATAAAACAATATTAATACCATCAACCCATAATGTTAATTATTATTGATTTAAGGGAATGGAATAAAACATCTTATATTTAAATCAATTAAAATTTGTATGTTACGTAGGTTTGTGGTGGTGGAATACAAACATCTACGTTCAGTTGTGTAGAAGAAAAATTAGGAAAAGTAGCAGACAATCTGTGTATCGGTCAGCAGGAACCACCAGATCTGGAGACTAGAGCTTGCAAGGAACAGCCATGTAAAACTAGGTAGATGACATCATACACGTTTCAAACTATAGGGTGAATATTGTAACTGGAATGTATTTATTATTCATATTATGGACAAATTCATAGTTTTGCAGATGATACTACAATTTTTTATACCGATACAAATTGGGAAAACTTAAATAATAAAATTAAAAAATATTTTAAAATTATAAAAAATTGGTTTGATAACAATTTGTTGACAATTAATTTTTAAAAAACAAATTATATTCCTTTTACTTTAAACCTTGATAACCTACCACAAAATATAAATAGTATTCAAATAAATGAAGACATTTAAATTTTTAATGTTAATAAAATGAAATATTTAGAAATTATTTTTGACAGTAAATTAAATTTGAATTTTCACATAGAATACTTAATTAAAAAATTAAGAAGTTTACTACCGATTTTTAAGAACATTAAAAACTGTTTAAATGTAAGACATATATTGGAAATATTATATTACGCGTTAGTTAAAACTCATTTAAATTACGAAATTTTAGGTTGGGGAGGAATAAATAGAACTTTAGGTAAAAAATTATAAATATTACAAAAAAGGTTTCTAAAAATTATATTCAATAAAGATTATCTTTATCCTTCAAAAGAATTATATTCAGAAACAAAAAAGTTGAACAAAAGACAACTTATATTTTATAACATATACAATAATATACAGGGTGTTAGTGAATAAGTGCGACAAACTTCAGGGGGTGCTTCTTTAAGTGATTTTAAGAAAAATAGTTTATATAAACATGGGTCCGAAAATGCATAGTTTTTACGATACAGGGTGTCAAACTTTTAAAAAAAAATCGGATGTTCGTAAATATCTCGATATTCTTTTATTCGATTTTGTTGAAATTTGGTAATTTTATTTATAATAACAAGAGGATAATTTAGCTTCAATTAGATTAAAATTTTTAAGTCCAGTGGCGTCCCGGAAGACAGTCCAACTAATATTTTTGACAACAAAACTGCGCGCCACTGGCTTTTTTAAAAATTATGTATTTTTTTCGAATTAAGCAACTACAAATACAAATATGTTATTTTTTGAGTTTTTTCATATCTTGCTTTGTTTTTGAGAAAAAAAAATATAAACCACTTTATTGCATGTCCCCGGGACAATAAGAGTAAAAAATGTAAACTACTTACTATGCTATTAAGCAATTAATTACACGAAAGTCCTCTTTTGAATTTTAATATTTTAAAATCTATGCGAAAAATTCGAAAGAGAACTTTTGTGTAATTTTAATTGGTTATTAGCATAGTAAGTGGTTTAAATTTTTACTCTTATTGTCCCGGAGACATACAATAAAGTGGTTTTTATTTTTTTTTTCTCAAAAACAAAGCAAGATATGAAAAAAACTCAAGAAATAAAATATTTGTATTTGTAGTTGTTTAATTCGAAAAAAATACATAATTTTTAAAAAAGGCAGTGGCGCGCATTTTTTTTGTCAAAAATATTAGTTGGACTGTCTTCCGGGACGCCACTGGACTTAAAAATTTTAATCTAATTGAGGCTAAATTATCGTCTTGTTATTACAAATAGAATTACCAAATACAATACAAGAGTATCGAGATATTTACGAACATCCGATTTTCTTTTAAAGTTTGACACCCTGTATCGTAAAAACTATGCATTTTCGGACCCATGTTTATATGAACTTTTCTTCTTAAAATCACTTAAAGAAGCACCCCCTGAAGTTTGTCTCACTTATTCACTAACACCCTGTATATTTAAAAATAAAAACCTTATACAATTTAAAAACCATAATCATAATACAAGTCATAAAAATGAAATAACCATAAAACCTAAAATAAATAAGTCCATAGAACAAAAAAATTTCAAATATTTATGTTTTTATTTAAACGATTATTTACCAACAAAAATTAAAAAATTGATTTCATTAAAAAAAATTAAAGTCGAAATAAAAACATGGATATTAAAAACAGACAATTTGAAAATATTTTTAGAAATACCTTAATTAATTAATATTGTTCTGAATAATTTATATAAGTAAAACTTACTTAAAAATTATAAATTAATAATTTTATTATAGGTAATATATTTCTTCAAAAAAGCTACGATAAATTAACATTTTTACACTTGATTTTTAATGCATATTTATGATTTATGATTTTACATACTAAAACAAAAAATAAGATTTGCCACTAACAAGCTCAGCTTCAGGAGATTGAAGAATAAGTTTATCGAAGACAACATAAACATATTTATTATATTATTAAATTTTAAATAAACTTATTATTATTATTATTATTGGGTAACAAAGAAATCGTCCATTACTTAAGAAAATTATTTTTGTGATTTGACAGTTTTTTACCCTTATTCCCGAAATAAAAACTAACCCAACCATTTTTTCAAATGCAAATTTATCTCCAGCAAGCGCCTGAAAAATGGAGTTGAAAATGGAAAACTTATAACCACTATTTACCGTTACAGATGGAAAGTCGGCCAATTCGGTGACTGTCACGCCTGTAAAGAAAAAAATGGCATTAGAGCTCGAGGTGTCGAGTGTATGCAAGAAAATCCAGAAAAAAGTGGCGATGATATTTTGGTATGTTACAAACTTATAATAACTTATTGAGCCTAATGAACAAAAATGTAGCGATTGCTTTTTCTTATAAAATCGAAGTAATTTCTTGAAAGCCAACGAATAAAAACTGTAGTAATTGCATTTGCATTCAGCAATTGCTTAAAAGTGTAGGAAGTGCTTCTAGTCAAAAAATTAGAAGCAGTTGCCATCGTTTGCTTTAAATGTGATGAATTAATTAAGGAATTGCTTTTTCTAGTGTAGCGATCGCTTTCAAGTTTTTAAGGTCGACCCCTGCATCATTTGCTTGGTAGCAGTCAACTTTATTTCTCCGCGGCATACACGTGCGCGTGTCTTCAATTATGGCTGAATATATCGCCCGTAAAAGAAAAATCGACAGTGTACGTAAAAATTGCAGATATGATGATTTCAGAAAGTTATATCGATTTGACTGCGAAAATGTTGAGTGGTTGGCAAATTATTTTTTGACTGATACTGGTAAAAGGCGAGGTGGTGCACTGTCGCCTTTAAATAATAAAGTCTTTCTGCGGAAATTGTCGGATCCGGGCTTTCAAAATTCTGTAGGTGAAGAACTCGGTGTTCACCAAACTACTGGATGGATGCAGCTTTGGAGAACGCCAATATTTTTATTAAGTTTCCTACAAGGGCTGAAGCTGTTGTGGAAGCTAAACGGTTGTGGTCAGAGAGATTTATTTATGTTCCTTCAATTTGTGAACAAATATCAATTGCTTGTCTTTAATTTCTTCATCACTACTATCACTTTCCTCATTTTCACTGAAATGTGCCATATCACAAATATAAGTTTTCTATTTTCTACAAAAACCTAACCGATTACTATTATTGTACTAAATAAATAGTCCAACGTTGTTGTTTTTACGTCAACTCTTTTGCAAATTAGGCACCAAACTAAACATGAAATCTATAATCTGAACAAGTGGATAAGCCACTTCTGAACTTGTGTTGAATAAGCATTTGCTACAGAGGTGTAAAGAAAACAGCAATTGCTTCAAAATTGTATTCATATCCAGATCTAGGAATTGCTTTTACTTATAGCAATAGCTTTTACTAAAAAGTAATTGCTTCAAGTAATCGCTTAATTTTTATTCATAAGGCTTATTGTACTTTGAAATTGTTTTAAGAGCACCCTCGCCTACGGCTTCGAAGATTTCGTGGTTGACGCGGCAGTCACTGAGAACTTTTAGACGAGAATTTGTGGGTTTTTATTCCGCGACAGGATAACGGCTTCGAACCCGGTAAATTTTAATGGTATAAGTATTGACGTGGGTCCAGCATCGAGCAAGAAATTAGGAAAGAGTGGAAATAGTAATTTACGTTACAAGATCGGAAAGTAACGTTTTTCAGGTCGGGACAAGCGTTTCCAGGTCGAGCCGCAGGCGAGTCCTGGAAGCTTGGAAAGACCTGTAAAACACTAATTTTCGGTTGCGTGACGTACAATATTTTTTTTTTAAGACCGACACTTCGATATACAGTTAATTCTTTATTTTATTTTATAATATTTTTAAAATCGTCTTATGACTTCTCGTAACGGGCTTTTGATTTTACTGGCAATATATCGTAAGTCGCTTTTCTTGTTGCTTCTAGCATTTCGTCTGGAATCTCATTTTCCGTGTCGAAATAAACAACAAATTAAAAATCAACGAACTGTCACTCGACAATACATCGAAATGTTGTTATCACTTATAATCTCCCTAGCAGCAGAATTATTACCGATAATTTTTTTAGGGTCACGAATGGTTGTGTTGATAGAAAATTATCCCGAGTCGAAGACGAAGAAAATTTTCTATCAACAAAAACATGAGTGAAACCGAGAAAAAATTATCGGGAATTATTTCTGCTGCGTGGGAGATTCGGTAAGAACATTTCATAAATTGGAGTTTCTTTTAATGTTCCTGAAATTTTAGTAATAAACCTTAGTTACTAACAAGTAAAATCAACTTCTATTGTAAAAATACAGTGCGTCATATTAAACTAAACTTATCGAAAATATGTTTTTTAAAGTTATATTTGAATTTAAAACTATAAAGACATTGGATTACAGATAACAAATTTGTTATTTAATGTTTCTCACATTTTAGCAATAAAAATAAGTTACTAACTGCTCAATTTCTTTGGCAATCGGACTTGCTGATTCATTACCAAAACGAATAATTTTTTACACAATATTATAGTAACAATAAATACCACGGGTACGACTAAAAAACTGATTGTTACTTGCTGGTTTGTCTCACCTGTCACTTCAAAATGACTGGACATTTGAATTAAAATTAAGTCGTAGTAGTATACATAAAAAAAATTATCACTTATTAATTTCATTAGGTTAATAGGCTATAGACTATCGCGATAGTCTCCTGTTGCTATAAGCAACGTAAACAAAAAGGAGCCTTCTAATTGGTTGAAAATAAATTTATGAAATTTTCCTCGAAATTATCATAGTAACGAAATCAATGTAGATTGTATATTCAAAGAGCGATTGAAAAAACTGAAAAAACAGGGACTTTTGCCGGTCCCTCACGTTCATTTTCCGTTCTTGATCGACAAAACGTTATTTTCTGGACGAAAAATTGTCCAGAAAGTGTACATTTTCTGGTCGGTCATAAAAAAATTTATTATCCTCCAATCCCATCCCATTTACGTCGATGACCTGGTTATTAGGTCTCATGGGTTGCGGGGGAAGAAACAGTCTCCCCAATCTGTAGGTCATCACAGTTGTTAAACCGAGAGCTGGAGAATATTTCAAATAAAAATGCTTGCATAGAATTTTCGGCTGTAAATTTCACAGCCACCATCTGTTATGACAAAACTTAGTGACTTTCTTGACCTGGATGATTCGACGAACTGTATAGTCCGGTTTGGGGATATAACCCCCCCCCCCCCCACCAACTAAAGGACGATTATATTATTAAAAAATAAAATTATAAAAATAAGTTTGTTAAGCATTAGGTTCCTCTTGCCAGGTAAATTTTTCGGGTGTCCTGAGATTGTCCACAATATCTTGTGATTGTTTTGGGATAAATTAAACAGATAACAGCTTAAAAAATACTATAAACTTATGATTTTTTCCCTTAATATTTCCACATAAAACGGTTCCGTTATTTTGACAAAAAAAATTTTCAACAAATTTTTGATAATTACTAGGTAGAAGAGGAAAAGTGTGATGAACCGAAACCTCACAAGTATATGCTTTGTTCCCCGAAAACTAATCCAGCCGGAATTCGAAAGACTAGGTGTACCTTAGGACTTCCAGAGAAGTATATGGAGCAAGTGTGGACCCAGTTAAGTTACGCATAGGGAAAAAATAATTTGAGGGTATTGATTCAATTTTTATATTTATCTAATTTAAGCCTCTTGTGTTGTTATTGTAATTTTTTTTAAATTGGCTATTATATTATTTCTACAAAAAATATATTTCAAATTTCTATATACAGACGATTTGAAAAATTTAATAAAAGGCCGAAACGATATAAAATGGAAAGGAATCTTGTAAGTTCTAATATTAAGAAAAAAAATTTTTGGGAAAAAAAATTGTTTTGGACAGTATCGAAAATAATTTGTTGTCATAAGGAAATTGCAGTTTTTAGGGCAACTAATCTTTAGGAATATTTTTCAATAATTCTACCTTCCCCTAATTATTACTACCTATATACAAAGAATTGTTTCTTGTTTTCATTAAGGTGGGATTAACGACGCCATTTTCTATATTCAATTCGATTTGCCTAACTATTGACGATTCCCATGCGCACTATTATTGTTAAAGAAACACAACAATCCAATATAATATATCCTTTAACCAACATTATTTACATCACCAGACAGAACCATCATATTTAAACACCTATGGCAAAGAGTACTTTTGGCTAAAAATCAATATTATAGAAAGGAATAAATAAATTAAAAAACACTTTATGTGAATTTAGACATTCAAAAATATTGTAAATCAAAAACTTTGTTTAATGTTTTATTATGCACTTTTTCAATCAATTCTTTCCTATGGTATAATTGGTTGGAGAAGTGCATACGACTCGAATTTGAAACCGCTTATAACAATACAAAAATATTTAGAAGATGATATAGTGTCCGCTAAAATAATTAAAAGAAAAAGAAAATATTGTGGCATATCGGACAAGTGTGGAACTATGTTTTATATTGGAATACACAGGGGTCGTGGTCTACCCGCCCCAGGGTATCCATTGAACTTGGATCCCTGTGTATTCCAATATAAAACATAGTTACACACTTGTCCGATATGCCACAATATTTTCTTTTTCTTTTAAAATATGTTTAAAAAATAATATTTAATAGACATATTTTGTTTCCTTAAAAAATATTATTTGTTTATAATAATATTCTGAGTTTAAAACAACTATATTACAAAACTTTAATTTTATATCTTTTCTATATATAAAAATGAATGTTTGTCTGTCTGTCTGTCTGTCTGTCTGTATGTCCCGTATGCATTCCTATACCATTAATCCGATTACGATGAAAATTTGGTGAGTTGTTGTGTGCAGGCCGAGGAAAATTATGGCGTAAAAAAAGTGGCGCAACGCATGCCGGGATGCCGGATATTTGTGTAATGTCTTTCCTTCAAATTTATTTTAGTGAGTAGCGTAGCAACGCGCGCGGGGTATAGCTAGTAATATATAAAAATAAAAATTGATTACATAACATTACTTATATATTATACCAAACATGACAAAAACAAATCTATGTTTATGTTATGATAATTTTAATTTAACACTTTTAAAAAATAATGCTTTATTTGTTGGAATTGAAATTTTTAATATATTACCTACTAATTTGAAAACTATGAGTTTTTTGGCATTTAAAATCATGGATTATACAAAATTATATAAAGGTAAGCCAACTTATACAGTGAGGACCTAAAGTCCGTCCCCCCCCCCTCTAACTTCTAAACCGTTCGGTATATTTTAATAAAATTTTGAACGATAATATTTGAGCAAGTCTTGCACTTTTTGACATACCAATGACAGCTTTAGATGTCAAGATGACAGCTGGGTCCGCTTTTGGAATATTTTTTTAAATAGAACACCCTGTATATTTTTACATTTAAATGCATTATTAGTCTATACTTCACAGTTTCCGAGATATTGACTCTCGAAAAGTGACATTTTTGAATGTTGACAGCTTATAACCTTCTAACAGTACGTCTTAGAGCAAAACGGCTTACATGTCCCTATCTTCAATTTTTATTATCTTCCCAAAAAAAATCAACTTCCGGTTAAACCGGATGTAACTCGAAAGCAGGAAATATAGTTGTTCCGATTTAACTGGTAGTTGATTTTTTTGGGAAGATAATAAAAATTGAAGATAGGGACATGTAAGCCGTTTTGCTCTAAGACGTACTCTTAGAAGGTTATAATAATAATAATAATAATAATAAACGTCTTTTATTCAAAGAAAAGTTTACACAAAATCAGAACTTAACAAAGATATTTTTTTTCGAGGCGATATTTAGCCGTAGTGGCTAGTCTTACATAGAACCTCTAACTAAAATATATAAATATTATTGAGATATCCTATAAATAAACAAAAAGCTATAAAATATTTAAAGAACCATTTTTTATTTTATCCTTTCCTTCTTCCACACCACAAACTTTACAATTAGGGTTGTGAGTATTTATTGGCCAGCAAGTAAATGAGATTTATACCTCCGTTTAAAAGAGAATGGGCTTGACAGTTTAAGTTCATTTGGAAGTTTATTATAGGTGTGAGGAGCCTGATAACTAAAACATCGCCGAAACATGGCTGTAGAATGTTTGGGAATGCTAAAAAGGTCATTATATCGTGTGTCTCTGTTATGTATAGCGTTTCTAGAAATAAGCCTATCCCTAAGGAAAGTAGGCAATCCCGTAAGAACAATTTTATGTAAAAAAACTGCAAAATGGAGCTCTCGTCTATTATTCATATTAAGCCATTTCAGTTCACGAATTGAACTTGAAACATGGTCATATTTACGCAGAGAGAAAATAAAGCGACAACAAGAATTTTGCACTCTCTGAATTTTTCTCTTTTCCAAAAGGTTAAGATAGGGACCATAAATAAAATTGCAGTAGTTAAAATGACTCAATACTAAAGATTCAGATAAAACAATTCTCATCCTTCTAGACAAAACGTGTCTGTTTGCATAGAGAAGCCTAAGATGATGAAAAGATTTTTTAAGGAGAGCATTGACCTGATCTATAAATTTTAGCTGATCGTCAAGCAGAATTCCCAGAGACTTAGCGACGTTTCTCGCTGGAATAGGTACTCCCCCGATGTGCAACTGAACAGAATGATTAATATCACAAATTCTCCTTTTTCCAAAGTGAACCACAATGGATTTCTTGGGATTTAGAGTCAAATTGTGACCCTTTGCACATTCGTATACTTTTTTCAATTCATTGTTCATAATAAACTCACCAATATGATGTTCCTTAGGCAAGTAACCGAAGGAAATCTGTGTGTCATCCGCATAGGTTTGTTTTGAGCAGTTCTCTATATCTGTTAGAATATCAGAGGTATAAATAATGAAGAGAAGAGGTCCCAAAATCGAGCCTTGTGGCACACCCGATATAACAGACTTCAACGATGAAGTACTGTCCCCTAGCACAATAGCTGTATATATAATATATAAGCTGTCAAAGTTCAAAAATGTCACTTTTCGAGAGTCAATATCTCGGAAACTATGAAGCATAGACTAATAATGCATTTAATAAAAAATAATTATAATTTTATGTGGAATTTCAAAATGTAAAAATATACAGGGTGTTCCATTTAAAAAAAATATTCCAAAAGCGGACCCAGCTGTCATCTTGACATTTAAAGCTGTCATTGGTATGTCAAAAAGTGCAAGATTTGTTCAAATATTATCGTTCAAAATTTCATTACAATATACCGAACGGTTTAGAAGTTAGAGGGGGGGGGCGGACTTTAGGTCCTCACTGTATAGGTAATAATATACTAAATATTACAATTTTTCTATTATAATTTGTCCTTTCTTTTTTAATTAAAAAATTAATAAAGATATGTAGCAGAAAATAAACGATCCCCCTCTCTGGTCTCCGCATGCGTTGTGCACGCCTCACGTCGGCAACACTGATAGATCGTTGTCCTTACACACAACATAATATTTACTCTCTCATACTCACATAAAATGCCACTGCAACTTGGAGTTTGTCAGTAGTGTAACCTATACATCATACATTATCAACAATAGGATAATACGCGAAATTCGCAATTCCACATTGATTGTTCTTATTCCTTGACATGCGAATATACCCGTTATCTCCCCAACTTGCTCCCCATGAGTTTTTCACCAACCAATAATCCTTTCCCTTATCACTACCGTACCCCACAACCAACACAGTGTGGGTTAGTTTGGTTTGACTGCAGGACGGGTTATCGTAAATTTCATTGGATGGATTTTGGAAGTCCGGTTGGGAAGCGTCGATCATCGCTGCCACCGGTCCGATGTTTTGAATGACGTTTTTCAGATCACTTTCGCTACCGTGTTGTACTTGAATAGAATTTCTTGCTTTGGCTCCGACGTTTTCTTCTCTGTAAAAAATCAACAAGCTCAGCTTCAGGGGATTGAAGAATAAGTTTATAGAAGACAACATAAACATATTTATCGACGGGAATTATAGAACCCGGTGCGACATCTTGCGTCCCAGTACGGTACCTTAGAAAAGGTCAGTCGTAAAGGGGTTATTCTGTAAAAACAGAATATTTGCAAGTGCGCTCTCAAAACCGGTACAAGTGCCGGACCACAGATATTAATGCAAAAAGTGTTGTCTGTTTCCTTCCGCCAAACTCATCCCCAGACGCGTTTCGCCGTTTACGGCTCATCAGTGAGGCTCAGTTTGGCAGAAGGAAACAGGGCTCGAAGACAAATCACTTGTCAGGATCGATTATCGACGGGAATTATAGAACCCGGTGCGACATCTTGCGTCCCAGTACGGTACCTTAGAAAAGGTCAGTCGTAAAGGGGTTATTCTGTAAAAACAGAAAATTTGCAAGTGCGCTCTCAAAACCGGTACAAGTGCCGGACCACAGATATTAATGCAAAAAGTGTTGTCTGTTTCCTTCCGCCAAACTCATCCCCAGACGCGTTTCGCCGTTTACGGCTCATCAGTGAGGCTCAGTTTGGCAGAAGGAAACAGGGCTCGAAGACAAATCACTTGTCAGGATCGATTATCAACGGGAATTATAGAACCCGGTGCGACATCTTGCGTCCCAGTACGGTACCTTAGAAAAGGTCAGTCGTAAAGGGATTATTCTGTAAAAACAGAAAATTTGCAAGTGCGCTCTCAAAACCGGTACAAGTGCCGGACCACAGATATTAATGCAAAAAGTGTTGTCTGTTTCCTTCCGCCAAACTCATCCCCAGACGCGTTTCGCCGTTTACGGCTTATCAGTGAGGCTCAGTTTGGCAGAAGGAAACAGGGCTCGAAGACAAATCACTTGTCAGGATCGATTATCGACGGGAATTATAGAACCCGGTGCGACATCTTGCGTCCCAGTACGGTACCTTAGAAAAGGTCAGTCGTAAAGGGGTTATTCTGTAAAAACAGAAAATTTGCAAGTGCGCTCTCAAAACCGGTACAAGTGCCGGACCACAGATATTAATGCAAAAAGTGTTGTCTGTTTCCTTCCGCCAAACTCATCCCCAGACGCGTTTCGCCGTTTACGGCTCATCAGTGAGGCTCAGTTTGGCAGAAGGAAACAGGGCTCGAAGACAAATCACTTGTCAGGATCGATTATCGACGGGAATTATAGAACCCGGTGCGACATCTTGCGTCCCAGTACGGTACCTTAGAAAAGGTCAGTCGTAAAGGGGTTATTCTGTAAAAACAGAAAATTTGCAAGTGCGCTCTCAAAACCGGTACAAGTGCCGGACCACAGATATTAATGCAAAAAGTGTTGTCTGTTTCCTTCCGCCAAACTCATCCCCAGACGCGTTTCGCCGTTTACGGCTCATCAGTGAGGCTCAGTTTGGCAGAAGGAAACAGGGCTCGAAGACAAATCACTTGTCAGGATCGATTATCGACGGGAATTATAGAACCCGGTGCGACATCTTGCGTCCCAGTACGGTACCTTAGAAAAGGTCAGTCGTAAAGGGGTTATTCTGTAAAAACAGAAAATTTGCAAGTGCGCTCTCAAAACCGGTACAAGTGCCGGACCACAGATATTAATGCAAAAAGTGTTGTCTGTTTCCTTCCGCCAAACTCATCCCCAGACGCGTTTCGCCGTTTACGGCTCATCAGTGAGGCTCAGTTTGGCAGAAGGAAACAGGGCTCGAAGACAAATCACTTGTCAGGATCGATTATCGACGGGAATTATAGAACCCGGTGCGACATCTTGCGTCCCAGTACGGTACCTTAGAAAAGGTCAGTCGTAAAGGGGTTATTCTGTAAAAACAGAAAATTTGCAAGTGCGCTCTCAAAACCGGTACAAGTGCCGGACCACAGATATTAATGCAAAAAGTGTTGTCTGTTTCCTTCCGCCAAACTCATCCCCAGACGCGTTTCGCCGTTTACGGCTCATCAGTGAGGCTCAGTTTGGCAGAAGGAAACAGGGCTCGAAGACAAATCACTTGTCAGGATCGATTATCGACGGGAATTATAGAACCCGGTGCGACATCTTGCGTCCCAGTACGGTACCTTAGAAAAGGTCAGTCGTAAAGGGGTTATTCTGTAAAAACAGAAAATTTGCAAGTGCGCTCTCAAAACCGGTACAAGTGCCGGACCACAGATGTTAATGCAAAAAGTGTTGTCTGTTTCCTTCCGCCAAACTCATCCCCAGACGCGTTTCGCCGTTTACGGCTCATCAGTGAGGCTCAGTTTGGCAGAAGGAAACAGGGCTCGAAGACAAATCACTTGTCAGGATCGATTATCGACGGAAATTATAGAACCCGGTGCGACATCTTGCGTCCCAGTACGGTACCTTAGAAAAGGTCAGTCGTAAAGGGGTTATTCTGTAAAAACAGAAAATTTGCAAGTGCGCTCTCAAAACCGGTACAAGTGCCGGACCACAGATATTAATGCAAAAAGTGTTGTCTGTTTCCTTCCGCCAAACTCATCCCCAGACGCGTTTCGCCGTTTACGGCTCATCAGTGAGGCTCAGTTTGGCAGAAGGAAACAGGGCTCGAAGACAAATCACTTGTCAGGATCGATTATCGACGGGAATTATAGAACCCGGTGCGACATCTTGCGTCCCAGTACGGTACCTTAGAAAAGGTCAGTCGTAAAGGGGTTATTCTATAAAAACAGAAAATTTGCAAGTGCGCTCTCAAAACCGAGTTTGGCGGAAGGAAACAGACAACACTTTTTGCATAAACATATTTATTATATTATTAAATTTTTAATTAAACTTATTATTATTATTATTTTAACTCAATTAAAATAATGAGCTGATAATATATTCAGGGAAAATTGCAACTAGGATTATGAATGAACCCTTCATATTAAGTTGGTTTATAGGTGGTAGACAATGAAGTAATATCAAAAAAAATGCCTTGTCGGACTTCCGTAGTATTTATTTTGTTAAGTGTAAACTAAATTATAATTCTACAATACAGTGTATAGTTCGCGTCAAACGAAGTGCTGAAACCATAATCGCGGATCGTATCATTCAAACTCCATAAAACAATGCATAATTCAAACTTTTTATCACAGAGCATCCAACGTTTGCAACAATCCGAAAGACCTTAATATTGGAAATTCAAACATCAAAAAAGGTTTAAAACAGAGTAGTTACCCTGAAACCTTGGTAACTAATACCATCTCAAAACTTAAAAATCGCGAAGTAAAAACTAATGCAGAAACAACGAAGGAGAAGCAGGCATTTCTTACAATACCTTACGTCAAGGGGATTTCTGAAAAGATTAGAACGATAACCAACAACTATAATATCAAAACAGCGTTCAAATCCGGAAATACGGTTAGAAGCTCCCCCACGTAATGAAAACACAAAAGAATGTATCCATCAAATCCCTTGCGAGTGTGGCGAATCGTACATTGGAAAAACAAAAAGACCTCTTCCCGTACGAGTTAAAGAATATCTGAAATATACTCAAAGAGGTGAAACTTCAAGATCAGGTACTATAGCGGAACATGTATGGACCAACCAGCATAGTTTACAGTGGTCAGAAGCCAAGGTTTTGGACACGGACCAGCACTGGAGAAAACGAACATTCAAAGAAGCAACTTTCATGAATCAAAATACCCATATATTTAGTAAACCAAGTATAGATATCCCCAATATCTGGAAACTTCTTCTTGTCCAAAACCAACAGCTCAAATTTCACACTCCAATAAGCACGTAGGCGGAGTCATCATACGTCATTGCACATGGATAGTATTTAAGACAGTAGCTTTAGAATTATAAGACTCGGATCACGTCATGTATCCTCTGAGACTAGCCGAGAGTTTTTTCTGCAAGAATAAGAAATCTCGCAATATCTTAAGATTTTGATTAGGATTCGCAATGTTTGATACAAAGAAAAATTTGATTACCGATAATCGTCTTCGCGAATTAAGTATAATTTTACGACACTTTCAGCAAAATGTAGGGAATAAACTACATATTATTTTGATGCTATCCAGTTGTCTCTGGGACCGACCAGAATCACAACAAACATTTGTTGAATATTAAAAATCAGATCGGATTTATTGCACTTCGAATGGTTCTCCAATGTTTCAACACCCAAATTCAATTGTTGGCAAGAATTAAATGGTAATCACTATTATGATATGTATTAATTAATAATTAAAAATAGGAGTAGCTTAACTTTCAACTTACTACTTACTTAAATCTACACCTTAGTTCTCTTCCTGCATACGGATACGATGCTTCGCGATCAATTCCATCATTACGGATAACATATTGAAGTGCCTGTGAAAAAGAGCCTCCACTACAAGAATTTCCGTACGTTTTGGAACAGTCCAAAAGATTTTGCTCACTTAAGCTTACTAAGTTCCCAGTATTTATTTTCCAATGAGCTTCCAGAGCACCAGTCTTAAAAATAAACAGCCTTTATGATAAATAAAGTATTAATTGCAACTAAAAATTAAAACTTGTCTGTATCAAATTTTTTTCTCAGAAACGAATGGAGTAGGATAAAATAACTTTTAATAAAAGTTATTGGAAATAAAGAACGAAACACAAAAAAATATAATATACAGGGTGCTGCAGTTAAAATAAGCAGTGTTTAAGACAACTTTCGGTATAACCGAAAATCGCTGTTATTTCATTTGAAGACAGCGTCTCCGAAAACCCCTTTATCCAAATTTGCAGGATTAAAAGCGCAATACTTTCAAAAATATTCCAATAAACGATCACCGTGAGATACCCTGGGGCGGGTAGACCACGACGGCCGTTTCGCCCTTGTTAGGACTCTACGGGCAGCCATAAACCAAGCAATCCCAACAACAGCGGTAAGATGTATTAAAAGCCTCTTTGCAAAATCAAAGCGGTCATCAATACACCGTAGCGCCATCTCAGCATTCCCAGCGGAATAAACTCTAATATAAAAGGCAGTTAAATTGGCAATATCGAGAGGTAGACAACTAAATAAACCACGAAATGCATCACAATCCAGTATAGGGAACGCTATTTGCGTTTTCACCAAAAACATCTGCCATTTTGCAGACCAGAAAACAGATCAACGCCGGCACCCACTAGAATGCGCGTTACTTCCGCTGGGATGGCGCTACGGTGTATTGATGGCCGAGTTTGATTTTGCAAAGATGCTTTTAATACATTATACCGCCGTTGTGGAATTGCTTGGGTTATGGCTGCCTGTAGAGTCCTAACAAGGAAGAAACGGCCGTCGTAGTCTACCCGCACCAGGGTATCCATTGTGCTTAGATCCCTGTATATTCCAATATAGAGATCAGTTACACACTTGTCCGATATGCCACAATATTCACTTCTTAATTATAAATTATAATTGCACTTTTTTTTATTTTTAAATAATATGATATTTTAGTACGCACAGTTCCAAAAGCCCAACCAGCATTACACAATTCTTTTCCCTGATCCTTAACTGGTGTTACTGCACCTTTTGTTCTCCAATCGACTGCATCTTCAGAATTGATATCTTCCGGTTTATATGACACGTTTGCTTGCATCGGCTAAAATAATTGGTTTCGTTATCAATCAATAAAAATGATATTTTAATAAGTTCATAAGTAGGTTAACTAGGATTTTTTCAAACGTCAATAAACCTGACTTTTTCTGCTTTTTTTGTCAGAAGATGTATCTTTTATCGAAATACGCTAAATATATAATGGAACTAAGATGACGTTTTTCCGAAAACGGTTAGGATTAGCGACATGAATGAAAGTACCTAATTTTTAGTCAATAGTTAAAGGTATGTAAAGAACGTTGTGCAAAGTTTTTATCATACAGTAAAGAAAATGAGCACATTAGGATTACAGCTAGCCCGTCCCTGCAGCTGTAAGTGATTCGCAACACTTTCTGGGATAGTAATTTAAAGGGTCTTACCTGGTATACATTATATGAAAAAAAAAATGAAATATGCCTTTTGGTTTAATAATTATTATGTGTCAAAAACTTAATTCCATGGGAGCTCTTTAGGAGCTCATATCTCCGAAGAGGAGGCCGATACGAAAGAAGTTTATAATATGAACTATTATTCTTTTCATGAGTTTTTTTCCTATTCGGGAGATTTCTCACATTTTCCCGGACACCCTGTATATTATTAAATACAATTAGCGATCGGATATAAAACTGACCGGTTCCTAAATAAATTGGTAAATCGATTATTTAAATTAACTTCAAATATGGGTTGTACAATATCTTACCATAAAAATGTCCTGTTGATTTAGAACCAACCTTTCTGGTAATATTTCTCGAGCTGATACAGTAAAACCAAAAATAACTAGAATCAAGAAAATCATTTTGCTATATGAACTAGTTTCACGACAAACAAAAACATTACTTAGTAAATAATATGAATAATTTTTGTGGGTTAGAAATAAACTAATATTAGATATATGTTTACCACAGTAGTCCCCGTAAATCTATAAATAAACCGAATAAATAAAAAATGGTAGATAATTATTTTAATAAAAACCACCAGCGACGATAATGCAAAATAGACATCACATTCCCTTTATCATAACAAGCTGGCCGACAAGACGTCAAATGCCACCACTCCACCAGGTTCTTCGTGAGTTCCATGTGAAAATATACACCAATTTTTCTGTAGAATAATACGCTCTTACCAAGAAACCACTTTTGAATTTTATTTGAGCTTAATTGGCTCAATTAGAAACTATTGGAAATTTAGCAGTGCTATGGCCGCGCATAATGCCAATCAAAAATTTAACTTACCGCTCAGAATAGCAGGTTCATTATTCAGTACAATTCCACAGTGGCGTGGACTGTGGAGGCCTCCAAGAAAATTATACAATATTGGAATATTTAAAGGGAAATATTTACACACAAATTACTTTAAAGTTATTTAAGCTATCGTAAACAATTTTTTCAAATTGGGGAAAGAAAACGTTTGGAAAAAGAAATAATATGTGGAGTTCCACAAGGATCAATATTAGAGCCATTATTATTCCTAATTTACATTAATTCCTTTTCCAAATTGAACTTAAAGGGCAATATAAAGCTATTTGCAGATGATAATTGCTTTGTATAGAAAATTTTATAAATCATCGTCAAAAAAATTGTAAAACTAGTTAGTTAGGTACAGGTATGATATACAAGAATTAAGAGAAATTTTAGCAGCTTCTCAAATCCGTAATAATATACAGGGTGTTACATTTGAAAAAAAAGGACTTATGGTCACTTTTTTAAGTTACCAGAATAGGTGTATTTTTCAACCACCCTGTATATTGCAACTAAGATTTGTGATTAGGGCAAAGAGCCCTATATATGGTATTAGTTAATTATTTACCAAATTTCAGGGTTTTAGTATTTTAGAGTTCAAAATTATCAGCATTTTTAAAAGTGACGTTTTCGGACAAAAAAAACGGAAATTAATTTATATCTTAGAAACGGTAAGCGATAGGTAAGTATAGAGTAGAGTTAATAAAAATTGTAAGGAAAGTAATGGGGATTTCGAAAATAAAAGAAAATATATGGTGTTGCATTTAAAAAATCGTTAAAAAGTTACTTTTATTTTTGTGTGAAAGCGGAATCACTGTATCGTCAAAAATATTTTAGGTTGGTAGAGCATGTTCGTTTATGTACGCGACCAAATTTTCAGAACGATTTATTTACTGGTAGACAAGGGTCGATAATTTTTGAAACCAAAAAAAATAATAGTAGGATAAAACCCATTGGAAAAGGAAGATAATATAACAAAAATTAAAGGAAAAATAAATTACGGGCGATCCGAGGTCGGGAAGGGGGGGGGGGGAGGGGGAGGGGGGAGGGGGAGAGGGTAGAAAACGATTTATCCCGTTTTCCGGCAAAACTACAAGTCCTATGGAAAAACGTTAAATGGCAGAGTTGTAGGTAATAAAAAGATTTACAACTTTTGTTTTTACACTTTTTTCACATAACCTCAAAATTTATGTGAAAAATTCAAATAACCAAGTTTTTGGTTTTTTATTTTTATCTCTTACAAAAAAATTTTTTTATACACGAAATTTGGTGAAAACTTTCCTTTTTATGCCCCAAACACACTGTAATTTTTTTGACTTAAAATATTTATTTTTTAACCTTATTTTGACTTAATATCGAAAAAGCAACCTAATTTTCCATCGAAAATTCTCACGTCAAAATATCTGCTTTTTTAAAAAAGTCGGTAAGCTTTTTGTTCGTTGAAATCTCTACTTTCAGATGGTGTAAAAAAAATATACACTACTATGGTAATGTAAAATAAAAAACCAAAAACTTGGTTATTTGAATTTTTCACATAAATTTTGAGGTTATGTGAAAAAAGTGTAAATACAAAAGTTGTAAATCTTTTTATTACCTACAACTTTGCCATTTAACGTTTTTCCATAGGACTTGTAGTTTTGCCTGCACTCGAGATAAATCGTTTTCTACCCTTAAAAACTCCCCCCCCCCCCTTTCCGCCCTCCGATCGCCCGTAATTTATTTTTCCTTTCCTTTTTGTTATACTCTCTTCCTTTTCCAATGGGTTTCATCCTACTATTATTTTTTTTCACTATTTACCATTTTCAAAGGCTTCAGCCCTGGTATATGGTTCGTCAGAAGCGTCTAACGTTTCATCCACCGTGAATCACCCTGTAGTAGAACTATCGGATATTGGTGATAGAGAAGATTAGAGGCACTTTATAAAAAAAGGTAGTATTTATTTAGTACTACACTTAGGGTGTATACAGCCTCTATACTAAAACTATCTATCACTATCTATTACTATCTATTACGATCTATAGACTATCTATAGACTATCTATTACTATCTATAGACTTTCTATAGACCATCTATCTTTCCTTTATCTAATCAGTCTTTATAAATACTAAACTAAGTTGAACTGACACTTGAACTCTAACTATATTTGTTATTGTATATATTAAATGTTTAATAATTATTATTATAATATGGGTTCATATCCTCTATCAATGAAATATGTGTTCATAATAAAAACAAATATTAATTACAAATCTTAAATACAACAATTATAGGGTGAAGGTAAAATAGGGGTGAAAACCCTTATCGTTACCCTACATATTATTGCTACTTAACTTATTTTAAAACCAGAAAATACCACTACCCCTAAACGAGAATATCACATAACATCTATATAGAGCAGATATTTCCAATGCCTACCGCATAATGTATAAAAATGTGCCTTATGAATAATGTATAAGAGTATTGTTTCCCATTTACCCGTCTTTGCATACTTATAGAAAATACCTGAGTGTTATTCCAGCTTATAAGTATGCATACGAAAACAGAAAGCAACCGCACGTGTAATTCCTGTCTTAATATTATTGATGATCTTTTTTTTGGATATAATTTTTTTTATTGCTTACATTGACAAACATTTTGTGGTTTTTATTCAAGAATTTTAGAAACGCTGTAAGCAAGAAATCAGCTAACAGCGGATGTAGTAGACATATAGATGACACGTACTTCATAACCGTTATTAAAATGCGTTGACGTTCCTACTAGTGATGGGATCACTCGAGTGAAAAATAACCGATAACTCGATTTTTTCAATCACTTAAATTATTCGATTATCTTCGGAAATAACTCAAGTGGCGAACATATGGTTTTTATTTTTCAACGCGTCTCCAAAGTTGCTGCCCGCCTGTCAATCACTCACTGCGGCCAGAGCCATCTCGTAGCGAGCGGCTACATCGAGTGGTTTTCGGTTATTATTGGCGATATTATTCATATTAAATACTGCATTATGGGTTGCCTGCGTAAGATAATAAATATGATTTATTTAGATTTAAATACTGCATTACGGGTTGCCTGCGTAGGATAGTAGGATTTATTATAGTGGTGAGTACTGGTGAGTATTCAGTATTCATAAATATCATGAGTTATGCAATATCGTGACATCTCAAGGTCAAGTAGTCAAGTGATAAGTTAAATTAAGTTGTAAGTTGTAAGATCTGGGAACCATGCCAAAAAATCCACAAATATCTCCGCCACATTTAATAATCCGCAAAAAATCAATCGATTAACAACACCGAGTCAGTTATTCCCAATACAAATGCTGTATATCAACATGAACGATGAACCGCCAATATTAATAATTAATATTAGCATTTGAGTGAAAAAAAATCGATTATCATTCGATTTTTTAAATCACTCGAATTCTCGGTAGTCGATTATTAAAATAAGTCGATTTTTCCCAACACTAGTTCCTACAGCGATCAGAAACAGTCCTTGACAGTCAGGATTCTGCGCAGTAAATATAAAAGTATTCCCACAAAGATTTTGGACAGTTTGAAAACCCAAAGTCGCTGTTCCTACACGTTTCTCTAATAGTTTGCCAACTGTCAGAGCAGTTTGCGAATCTTTTGCCAGTAAAATGTCCGGAGCATGCGCGGTTAAACGCTAGCATAACATATGACATAACCTATTTTTGTTAGACGTGTTTTTGCGGTTTTTGCTTTTGTATAAGACTTTTTCTATTATTAAATTGAGAAATGAGCGACATTGCGTCATCTGATGAAGATTCAGAAATGTCTGCTGTTAGGTTGGTGTTTAATATTTTATTTACTTCTTGAGCTAAAACTTCCCATAGTATCTTAATACTTTTGATTTGAAAAGTGCCAATCTTTAAAGGAGATATTAACATTTTTACAACATTTTATTTAATATAAGTTACTTATTTTGTTTAAGTTTATTTATTGGGCCGAGCCACACGAGTTTAATTACCAAAATAATAATAAACAATTTTGAGGTTATGTCCATCGTTTAAAATTTCTTTAGTTTTAAACACCGAACCGAAGTTAGTTGATTTCGAACGCCTGTTCCTACAAGAGTTTGAAACCGGTCAGAAACTTGCGCCGTAAAGTTGGTTTGAAAATTGTCATGAAGTTGTCGGGGATTCGCTGTAGGAACCAACCTAACATCGTTTGTAGTAGATAGGCGGGGCACAGAGTAGGAATTACGGTGGATTTAACTTTGAATGTGACCTTGCTACTATAGTTTCAATCTAACCTACAAATAACCTAACTTTCTATTCACTTACTTATGAAAAGTAACTGCAGAGTTATTATTTTCCGAATTCTCCCATACTTGACACTTGCGACTCATCTTAATAATTAGTCCCAAAAAATATTACAAAACCGATAAACTAAAGAAAATTTCAGACCGCTGTCAAAGCAATACCAAACGCAAATAAAGATGTTCGATATGCATCGACGCGTCGAAAATATCGATATTTCATAGCGACACATCGTTTTTAGGCGATGCATGGAGGCTATTTGATATTATTTATCGATGTATCGAGGCCTGTTGCGTCGAACAAGAACATTTATTATTTTTTACAACTTGTGGCAACAGGATGAAGCAAGCTGTCCTGGAGATAGAAATAATAATACCAGTAGCTTATCGACAATTGGTAAGTGAAAGTCGGGATCGCCTTTTTCGTAGGAATTTACTCGACGAAGTATATAATTCGCGAAAAGCGGATTCGTTGTATATCGGAAATACAGTCCACTATTAATCAGTTTACAAAGCCTAAATTTTATTCATAAAATAATTATTTTGCCGTTGTCTCTCGATTTTGATTATACCTTTTACAGTGGCGGCTCGTGACTAGTGAGTCAGGGGGGCGCTGGCTTTAAATTAAAAAAAATTAAAATGTCTATTATTTTCGAAACTACGTGTCTGTTTTTTCTAACTTTCTCGTTGTGAATTTTAATTTCATCAGCATAAGCACTACGTAAACAAGTTAAAATATTAGTTTGTCCTAACATCTCAAAACTTACCACATTATAACGATGTTTTGCACTATTTTCATGTTTTTTATTTTCTCTGAAAGATGTTTTAAGTCCTGCACCCCATTTTTGTCCAATTATCATCCCCGCCAAAAAGAAGACACACGAAACAAAAATAGTTATTTACATTACTAGATGCGAAAGTTAATTTTTTGGTGTGAGAAGGTTTTTGAATTGCCGAGGCAAAGCCGAGGTGATTTAATACCTCCGCCAACCAAAAAAGGCTTTCGAATCGTGTAATGTATTAAATTTTTTCTACTAATGTTCTCTAATCAATATATTATTAAGTAATAAACTTTGATTTTATTCAAATTAAAATGATAAAATAATTTTTTTTTTCACCTATAAAATAATCCATGACAACTAGTTATTTGAGTATTGTTGACAACTAGTTATTTGAGTACTGTCAGAGTCTGTCAGTTCGATTTTTTTGTCCTGGCACCGAAAGTATTACTTTCGTAGCTAGCAACCTACTTTCGTAGCTAGCAACGGATAATATTCAGGTAACTGCAACATTTACTTTCGTTTTCTTTCGTGTGGCTAGGGCTCGAAAGTTAATTTATTTATACAGTAGTAGAAAAAAAGAATTTTTGTCCTCACAACCGCATATCCAGGATATTTTATTATATATTTCTTTGTCAAACTAACGCGTAAACTGTGCCTTACTTTTATATTTTAATTGCACTTGTACAATGTTCAATATTGGTATTTTGGCATTTTTTAAATCAAGGTTTTCACTTAAGCTCAGAGAACCAAACACAACCTTCTGTAAATCACTGACCTTCATATTAGCCGAAATTTTTCAACTTTATAATGTAACTAATAAATAACTCAAAACAAATAAACAAAACGTCAACGGCATCGACAGGTCGTATCGAGATTCGCGAACAGCTGATGGGCGCGAAGATTGGAGCTCGTCCGTGGCCGCTCATTGTGCGATGCGTAGGTGACGTCAGGCCTCCGTAGTCGCGTGAATTGGGACGGGATAATCGATAGCCCGCGCTTAGTAACCTTGAGAGCGCGCAACTCGCTTGTCTATGAGTATAGCCTGCCCGCTGGAATAGGGCTATGTTTGGTTTGAATTATTTTAATTGATTGCTTACATACATTGGTTTTTTAAGTAAAGTATTTTTGGATTCTGTTTGAAATAATTGCAGGGAGGGCGGCGCCCCAAAGCCCTTCATTAACCAGCCGCCACTGACCTTTTACCTATAATTTGAAAAAATAGTCCATGCTTAAAGTGGAGTTGAAAGTATGGAAAAGAAAATCAAAGGAATATCAACGTCGCTTATAAAACAAACAATTCTTTGGGAAAATTTCAAAAACTATAAATCAAAAAGCAACAAAGATAATAAAACTAAAACTCTTTCTCCATAAAATTTAATAGAATACAAATTCTTTAGGGGTCTCTACATGTTTCGAACGTAGAAACGTTCATCATCAGGAGACAGAAAATTTATTTAATGCTGATGGTTTTAGCAGAAGAGAAAATGGTGTAGAACCTTAATGGAGCTTTTATGGAATTAAAAAATTGATGTGTAGAAGTGACATAATATGAAGAAAATTGAGGAAAGTTAAAACATATTGAGTATGTGAAAAAGTCAGTAAAGGAGGTCTAAACCAACCAAATAAACTGGGGAAGAAGAAAAAAAGCCTTCCAAAAAGAAGGTGTCGAGGGTTGGGGCTTTAACTCTCAGAACCTTATAAACCATTTTTACCAATATTTTTATTATGATAATATCTTCGTCATACCTTACTTCTACAAATGACAAATTTTATCTTTATTTTGTGTTACAGACTTATTTAAAAAAAATTTACAAAAAATAAAAAAAAAAAAATTCGCCACCTTCTTATTAGAAGGCCTTTTTCTTCTTCCCCCGTTTATTTGGTTGGTTTAGACCTCTTTTACTGTATTTTTCACATACTCATTATGTTTTAACTTTTCTCAATTTTCTTCATTATGATGTCACTTCTACACTTTTTTAATTCCATAAAAGCTCCATTATCGTTTTATACCATTTTCTCTTCTACTAAAACCATCAACATTAAATAAATTCTCTGTCTCCTGATGATGGACGTTTCTACGTTTGAAACATATGTAGAGACCCCTAAAGAATTTTTATTCTCTTAAATTTTGTAGAGGAAGACTTTTAATTTTTTCTTTCTTTTCCATACTTTCACCTTTAGTTTCAGTTATGGTGTGAACTCCATTCCCACATCATGTTAACACTTTTAACAGCGTTAATTTCGCAAACAAAGTGTAGGGGCCAAATTTTTATATTCAATTACTTTAAAACGGAATAAGATTTTGTCAATAGGTTTATTTGTGATTGTTTTGATTGTAAGTACTAAGTAGTATTGTAGATTTGTAACCAAAATGCAATTTGGTAATCAATAAATAAGTACCAGGCCATTAAGCGAGCATTTAAAAAAATACGCGTAGCTGATAGGATCAAGCTCATAATGTTTAACTTAATTATTTTATTTTTTACATTAAATTATTTACATATATAATAAATTACAAGTTTCTTGTCTACGCCGCTTCTATTGAGACAGTGTCATCGTCTAAGGTCGTCCCTGGAGAGCCTCCGCTTAGAATGGGAGATTGCTGCGGGGGCTGAACTGGAAGTTGTTGTGGAACGTCAACTGCTTCAATTACTGGCGAACCGCCTGCAAAATTAGATTATTATAAAAAAATATTAGGTACTTATCATGCGTCTTATTCTCGTAAGTTATCCTAGGATTTAAAGTATTTTATTAGTATCAGATCAGATTTAGAACTATTTACAAGCGGGTACCTGAGCTTTGCTTGCACAAACGCAAAAATTGCTAAAGTAACTGAATAAATAGTAAATTATGCGACTTTCTAGAAAGCCAAAATTTACTTTTTGCTAACCAGTATGGTTTTTGCAGATCTAAGGATACAGAAATAGCTGTAGGAGATATCATAAAAAATGTTCAAGCTAATGTCGACAGCAGTAAAAAATGCTGTTTACTATCTAAAGATCTGTGTAAGGCTTTTGACACGGTAAACCATGATATTTTTAAGAAAATTTCACACCTGTCATTCTAAGCCAATCACACACTTTCATTTCGACAGTTACCAATGACAACCTTCAAATTTTTCGGAAATTTTTCTCCTCCTGCCAAGCTAGGCGATCAAAATTATTAAGTGGAAATCTTTTTTTTTTGACAGCTGTCATATGATCCGAAAATCAGTATTCAGGATCAAATTTTGGTATTTAATGTTTTTATTCATTTTATAATACTAAATAAATACAAATATTTATTTACCAAATATTTCTTTCATTAAGGCTAAATATTTTTGGAATTCTGGTTCGAACTCTTCTCTTCGTAATGGAGAATAACAAGGATAATGGTTATCTTCCCTTTCCACTTCTACCAGATGTCTATGTTTAATATAATAGATGTAATATTTGGATGCAATTTTGTTCTGCTGAATTCTGGTTTTTCTTAAAAAGGATGGGATATCTTCCTCCTAAATCTTCTGGATAGCTGAGAAAAGGTTTTCTTGATGGGGATTTAATGCAGTTTTTTCCATTAAACATTGCAAATACTTTAAATTTTTATGAGACATATTAATGTCCCCTATTTCAGAGCAAGATTTACAAACACCGTAGGGCTTACAATTAGTTTCTTGATTGTTTACTGCCATGATTTAATTATTGTGAACTAAAGAAGCACGTTTAAGAAATAACTGTCGACGTGACGTATAGCAGAGACGATTTTGAGATCACAAGCCTAAGCCTACTTGACTGTGGTATCTACTATCTACCTAGATTTTAAAAATTGTTTTATCTGGCATAACTAGCCTAAACTAGACTATACTATGCTTTCCCTTTGTTTTAGTAAATGAAATGTAGTAAAAATAAATAAAAAGGATAATTTTCACTTATATTTTTTGCATTTCGTTTAACTAAACGGTGAGGAAACTTTTTTTTGAAAGTTTAAGTATTCCCATAATTATGGATAATTTCAATAAAATAATTTAAATAAATTTTAGGTGTGAAATTTTCTTACCGAATCCCCCGCGTCCTTAAATTAATATCCGGAAATTCTTCCTCAGTCACGCATTTTTCTAGAAAATTTTCCCTCGTCTACGACTCGGGAAAATTTTCAAAAATGCGTTCCTGCGGAAATAATTCAAGCACTAGGAAGATTATAGGTGAAAATTATACAGTATTGGGATACGGGGAAATACACACAAACTACTTCAAAGTTATTTAAGCTGTCGTAAATAATTTGTTCAAATTGGGGAAAGAAAAAGTTCGGTAAAGAACTCCTTATTATTTCATGAAGAAACCTGACGGACTGAACCTCTCTCCTAGCAGAAAGTGCTGACTCACCAAAACGAGCCAGTAATGAAAATATTCAATATTCAAAAACGACAAAATTTTTAGGATTCGTTTTAGACGAAAATTTAAATTGGAAATGTCATACCCAGTATATTATCAACTCGATATCTCCTTTGATATCTGTTTTGTACAGAGCTAGATATTTCATTTCTTTGAAATACTTAAAAAAATATATATTTTTCATTAATATATTCAAAACTACAATACTTAGCTTCTGCATGGGGATCTGCTTGTTTATCAAACTTAAAACCATTACAAAAATGGCAAAATAAAGTTATTAAATGTATACACAAATTACCACATTTAGAACCAACTGTTAATCTATATAGACCAAAAGGGTATTTACCAATGATCTGCTAGATATAGATGCCGCACGCCATTCATAAACTCTATTTAAATCTGCTGACAAAATCGTTTGTAGGAGAGAGGAGGTGAAGGCCCGAGGAGGCCGGGAGTGGGGATTAGGTCGGGACAGTTAAAATTTTACTTCGTTACTATGCGCTATCATATGGTCACAGCGGCGTCTCGTTTCAGGGCTCACAATAAAATATAATTAATATAATTATCCAATCTCAAATCAAATATTTTTTAACTTTTGTGAAAAAAAGGGTTTGTAGAACAGTAAAGTTTAATGTATGATTGAAAAAAGGGTCCGCGAAGCAATAAAATTCAATGTAAGTTAATTACTGTTTGTAATAATTATTATAAGGGAAACTTTGGATAGCTATAAATTTACCATTATTTGGTGAACTGAACTCACCTAAAAATAATTACACTAGGTACTAGGTAGGCACCTACTTAAAACATGGTTCTTAAGGTTTTATTGAAATTTAAAAGAAATAAGTTTAAAACAGCCAAGTTCTTTTTACGTTACTTTTAAATAGCGAAGCAAAGCACAAAAAAGATTTTTCTTCCCCCTTGCCGCGGTCAAGGATGCCCCTCTCTATTTCCCATACGAGCTATAGGAAGTTGTTCGCGAGGTTCCTTTAACAACTTAGCTCAGCAAAGATATTTACTTTGCTTAGCTGTTTAAAAGGAGCAAATGGAAAGTATTTATTGACTTGCAATGATTGACTATGTGGGTATGGCCCGAAAATGGTATTGATAACAGAAAAAATGTCATTTTCGGACCACGCCGCGGTTTTCTGAAATGTAAATGTGATCATTCAAGTGTCAAAATGCTCATTGGCATTAGAAGCCTGGTTACTGGTTTCCCTGTCACTTGTCATTATGAATTTTTTTTGTTATAAAATGGTTTTCAAAATCCAAACTGTTTGACTGGTAATTTATTATTTTTATGCAGAAAAACAATCTTAAAATAATAGTAAGTAAGTGTATTAGCATTCCTGTAAATAATCAATCCATTAAAAATTAGAGGTTATGTTTTTAACCAACACGGTGATTTGTTAAAAATGTTGGTCTAATATTGAAAGCTATAAAATTAATATTTACACACTACCAATACGGTTACATATTCCTATAAAATTAACGCATCGAAATAAAACCAGCATATAAAAATAATAATAATAATCGAATATATTATCTTTATTTTCAAGTAACTAAGTATAGTTTATTACAGGAATTAACTTATATATCCAAGTAAAGAATTTGCAGGAATGCTTATAATAAAAATATATTTCATAGATAATTTTACACATGCAGAAAAGAGACATGGTCATGGAGAGAATTTGGAAATTGAAATTGTTTATGATAAATTATTTAAAAATTAAAAATGTTTGCATGCATTCAATAATTTTTTACATTTATACGTTAAATATTATAATTTTATGCCAAAAATGTAAAGTACCTATTAATTATTTTTGCCACCTACCTACGCCTATGAATAGTTAATCCCAACCGACAAATAACCCAACTTTTTATGTACCTACTCACCTATGAAAAGTAACTGCAGAATTATTGTATTCCGCATTCTTGAACAATTCACACCTGTGACCCATCTTAGTTAGTCTTCAAAAAAATATCACAAAACACTAAAGACTCAGCAATTATTACACAATACCGATAAACCGAAACAAATTTCAAACAAACTTTCTAAGAACGACCAAACTAAATCCCTTTATTTCTCTGTGGACCAAACGTCAATGAAATTATGAATGAAAAACGTCTGGCGAATAGGAACGCGGCCTCTTTTACGTTGCCAAACTGCATAATTTTTAAGGGAAATGTCTATGGGTTTTAGACAAAGATTTAAATTTACCATATAACGTCATATTTTTCTCTTCTGCAAAAAGGTAAAACCTATAGATTTATGGCTTTAGTGATGAATATGTTTATGGGTATTATTAAATATTATTTCTATTTTTGAAATTGTAGATTATTTGTTCTCAATAAAAGACGTTTAGTATTATTAGGTACTATCATTATTGTGTTACCTACTTTTAAGAGCATACGTTTGGCAAACAAAGTGGAGGGGCGCAATTAGGGACAGGAGTTACTTCAAAATGGGATACGATTTTGTCAATAGATTCATTTGTTATTGCTTCATCTATAGCTAGCAGATCATTGGTATTTACACGTTCAAAACATTTGTAAATTAAAAATTTGTATTCTAATTCACTGTTATTATTTAAAAAAAAAAATCAAACATAACACTTCAGGAGGAGAAGAAGACATTACATAATCATAACACCAGACATTGTATAAATTATCAAACTATACCAGTAAAAATATTTCGTAAAAAAATCGCTTTTATATGACGAAATAATAAAATATAATCTTCCAAAAAATATCAGAAAAATTTAAAAACAATTAAAAAGATATTTACTAAATTAAATTATTTATACTATTTTTTTAAAATCGATTTTATTAATGAATTAAATTGAATTAACGTCAATTTTTTTTTTGTTTTTATTTTTAATGGTTATTATTTTCTATATTATGATTCCATGTAATGAACTGTAAAACTTAGTTTGGAATAAATACATTTTGAAAGTTAAACACGTAAACCTATTTTTGCTTTATTAAAGGAATTTATTTATTTATGAAATTTTAGGGAGCTCCATCAGTTTTAGTTTTTGAGATACAGAAATTACTAACCAATGAAATATATATAATTTTAGGCATTTTAAACCACTATAAGAGGACTTACAGCAATTATTTAATTAATTTATAAGAATCCTGTTTAATTCCTTACCTTGAATAGGAATTTGACTAGGTCCTTGAACTGCCCCGGGATACTGAGCAATCACAGGAGCTTGAGCAACGGGATACGATCCAACAACGGGACTCTGCGCAATCAATCCCGGATATTGCGCAAAAATAGACTGTTGGGCAAATACTGGTCCATGTGATAACACTGGACTGGCGTAATGAGCTGCAGGAGCGAATAGATGTTGAGAATATACGGCAGGAGCTAGAGCATGATGCGCGTAGGATACAGGTGCGCTGTACGTTACAGGAGCTCTGTAGGCGACAGCTAGTGGTGCTTGTTGTTGACTGTAGAACAGTGATGGTGAGTGTGCGATTGAGCTGGAAGATCTAATGAGGGTTGTGGATGCTGGGACTACCCCTCCGTAAGAAAAATTAATAGTTGCTAGAACTAGTAACAATATGCAAGCCTAAAAATAAATGTTATTGTTAAAGCATCAAGTTAATAATATACTAGAGTCGATTCACTCAGTAAACCTGCAAGATGGCCTACATGTCATATGACAAAAGTCATATTCCAGCTAAATAAAACAAATTTTTGCATTTTCAATGGCTTTTGTCATATTACATGTCGGCCATCTTGTAGGTTTACTGAGTGAATCGACTTTAATATGATTATTTTGGTTTTATTGTAAAAAATTTCTCTACACTAAAAATTAGGGCAATTTAGTTAATTACTCCTATTTGCGGAAGAAATCAAATTTTTTTTTAATGTCACATCACACATCACATAACTATATTTATTATTTAATTTTACATCTTCCCGATGTTTATTAGCAAGCTTAGTTAGCAAATATTGCAAAAAATGTTAGCTTTTATTTATTTAAAAAAAAAATTTACAAAATATCTGCTCGTATCTCACTGCCGGAAAACGGGTTTAAGCCCGGTGAATTTCAGGTATAAGTCTTGACGTGGGTCCAGCAGTATTGAGATATTTACGAACATCCGATTTTTCTTTAAAAGTTGAAAACCCTGTATCGTAAAAACTACGCATTTTCGGACCCATGTTTATATGAACTTTTCTTCTTAAGTTTGGCCACATACTTAAATAACACCCTGTATAAACCATTTGTCGTCTTGTTGAGTTGGTTAATAGATGTCTCTTCTATAAAAAATAGGCCTTTTCACTATAATCGAATTCATTATATTAAGCATTAACATCCTGAACCAGAATCTATTGAAAATACATCATAATATATTGCTCTCTTTGTTTTGATAAACTAAATAGACAAGAACAGGTTAAAAATAGAAAACAATCCGCTCGATATTCAGGTAGATGCGGCGTTCAAATTTAAGCTGAATAACTCGGTCCCATGGGTCGAGGCGAATGTGACGTCAGTGAGTATATTATCGTATTTTTATTAAAGACCGTATCTTGTTTATTTATTTTCTTAGAAAATAATTATTGAAAATTTTAAAAACTGAAACCGTAGATAATTTCATTTTTTCATTCTCTATGCGATAAGATAAAAATCAAAATTTAGTGAAAAATACCATTTTTTTTAGTTTTTTTAGTAAAAAAATTTACCCCCGCCCTCATATTTTGAGGTTGTATACTCGTCTTATCATCCCCCAATCCCATTTACGCCGGTAACCAGTCCGGATGAGATCGGATATCTCGAGGGATGAGGAGGAGGTAACCACTCCCCAATCGGTCATGGAAGCGCGAAACCAAGAATTGAAAGCCCTTGGGATGTGCTTTAAATGACTAAAGATCGTAGTTCGAAGCCCACGTTAAACCGTAGGTCCCCTCGGGAATGGCACTGGCAGCGAAGGAAGGGTAAAAGAACTGAAATAAGCAAGCAAGAAGGTAAAATATAATTAATATCACCTACCTTCATTTTAAGTTTTTTTCTTTAGCTCACACTCAAAATAACAATAACAATGCCCGTATGCTCTGTTCAAAAATAACTTTTATACCTGTTAAACTCCCTGGCATTTAATCCCTTCCCTTGGTCATCCCATCACAAATTAATATTTTTGTTAATCCATATGGTATGTTCGAAATGTATTTCATTGAGTAGGTACCGCTGTTTTGTTTCTGAAAGTTATATTTTTAATATTATTGATTGAGTTCTCTATCTCTCTCTCTCTCTCTCAGTTGGTGTTAATAAAATACCTTGCGAGCAAAAATTATTTCCAACAAAGAGGGCCTTGCATCTAAGGACGTAATGCTTAGCCGTAGAGCTTAATACCTGTTGGGTTGGGTGTCAGTAGCTACCTGAATTAACAATCAATCAGTTATTCCGTCATCTTTGACAGTCGTTACAAGTAATTTGATTCATCGCTAATTTTTCCAATTTCTTGAACAATTCACACAATGGACTTTACGGAACAGCACAAACTATTCATGGTTAAAGCGTATTTTCAAAACGGGGTTGTAGTAAATGGTGAGTGGCAATACAATCCGGATTTGTGCATGGACGATTTTCACGAACATTTTCCTAACGTTGCTTTGATTGCTGGGGATTTTTATCATTGCCTGAAAAGAACCGTGGCTGTGTTTAGGGAAATAGGTTCTATACAACATAAAAAAGGAGCACGAAGACCATCTGTAAGAATAGAGGAACTTGTTGCAAACGTTCGTGAAATAATGGAAAATACGCCTACAAATTGTATAAGGCGCCTGTCCCAAGAAGTGAAAAGATCTTCTGAAACATGCAGGACAATTCTTAAGAAGCAGCTAAATTTTTTTCCTTATAAAGTGCAAGTATTCCAAGAAATACAAGCCTTAGATTTTGAAAGACGCAGGAATTAGTCTCAATGGTTACCCAAAATTTATTGGAAAGAAATGATTTATTATACCTGACATTTTTTCGGATAAAGCCTGGTTCCACCTCTCCTGTTATGTGAATTCTCAGAATACAATGATATGTAATTATTTTTTTTTCTTTCTGTATATTCTTACTTTGTTAATTTTTTAACAACAAAAAAAATTTGTATTTGTCTACTTATTTTATTACTTATTTATTAGTTTGGCCTATCATGTCATAATATGAATTTGACAAAATTTTAACCTAGATTTGGTTGGATATATCTTCCCCATATCATTGTGATCTAAACCAACCACTACGTTTTTTAATATAACCCCTTTTTGATGCAAATAATTTTTGCTCGCACGGTATTAATAACTTGGGCCTTAGTTGACTTATTCCTTCATTTTAAATCTGGAACTACTAAACTAGTAAGGTTTTAAAAGTAGATCCCTTTAGTGAATACGATTGTTAAATTATAAAGAAATTCAGGCACAGAATAGTATGAAGGTACATTTTTTTTGTTCATATTACTAAATAATTAGTTATTAATTATAATTTATAATTTTCGTTACTATTTGGTAAAACATCGCTAACATACAATATATAGAATAATTTATAACACATACCCCGCCCATTTAAGATTAACTTTTGATAAGTGGCATATTCTTATTCTTGTTTTACAATGCGCTATTTCCTGCTCCAGTTTTTTTTATTATTTGGTAATATATTACTTGCTCGGATTATATACACAGTGGCAGATTTAAAATAATAATTTTTGTTAGATAAGGTTGTGAGTTCAGAAGATGATATTATAGTGTCCGCGAAAATAATTAAAAGAGAATAACTGTGGCATATCGGACAAGTGTGTAACTATTTCTTATATTGGAATACACAGGGATCCAAGTTTAATGGATACCCTGGGACGGGTAGACCACGACAGCCGTTTCGTCCTTGTTAGGACTCTACGGGCAGTCATAACTCAAGCAATTCCAAGAACGACGGTAAAATGTACTAAAAGCCTCTTTGCAAAATCCAAGCGGCCATCAATACACCGTAGTGCCATCCCAGCGGAATTAACTCCAATATAAAAGGCAGAATAAACGGATTGCGCGCATTCTAATGGGTGCCAGTGTTGATCTGTTTTCTGGTCTGCAAAATGGCAGATGTTTTCGGTGAAAACGCAAATAGCGTTCCCTATACTAGATTGTGATGCACTTCGTGGTTTATTTAGTTGTCTACCTTTCGATTATTACCAGTGTGACTGCCTTTTATATTGGAGTTAATTCCGCTGGGATGGCGCTACGGTGTATTGATGGCCGCTTTGATTTTGCAAAGAGGCTTTTAATACATTTTACCGCCGTTGTCGGGATGGCTTGGGTGATGGCAGTCCGTAGAGTCCTAACAAGGACGAAACGGCCGTCGTGGTCTACCCACCCAAGGGTATCCATTAAACTTGGATCAATCTGTATTCCAAAATAAAAAATAGTTGCACACTTGTCCGATATGCCACAATATTTTCTTTTACTTAGAAATAATATTTTTCCTACAAGCGTGCGCTATTTGCCGTTTATTCGCACGCATTTTAGTTTGAAAGGATCCATTTCCGCACTCATTGTATTTTAAATTAAAAAAAAAATTCTAAAAAACTGAAAATTTAAAATTAAAAAATGCTTGTAGGAAAAATGTTTATACTAACTAGTTAGTTAATAACTATATTAAAGGCCGCAATTCGAGAAAAAAGTTAATAAAAATAATAATTTTCGTTGACAGGAAAAACTGGGTGTGCGTTGCCTAGTAACATGTAATAGTAACATCCTGCTTCTACCTGTTCGTCAAGTTTAATAACAACTCATACATTATTTCATGTTTTATGAAGCTTTTTGAAACTATTGTTAATTTACCAGTACTATGGAGGCGCTGGTTGGCCAGAAATTTTGCTGACTTTTTCTGTTAAGATAATAGGCGATCAAACACGACACACGGATCCAGAAACAAAATTAACTCCATCCAGGGCCGTCTAAGATGTAAGTCAAGAAGAAGATAGAATTATCAGGCAGTGGCAATGGATATTACCGGGTTTTATAATGTTTTCACAATACCTAAAAGGTTTAAATTTCAATATTTATTTCACAATAATCTAACATTTTCTTTATCATTTTAATGTCAAAATTTAAATCATATTATTATGACATTTACTTTTTTTCTATTGCTACCGCTAGGAGGCAGACGTTGCCACGTCTGGCGGACTATACTTGCGTACAGCGTGGAATATTCCGAACAATATACCCATTATTCTGGCTGTAAAGTAAATTTTGATTGGCTGCCAGCCAAGAATTTTTCATGAAACCTGCATTCAGCGCCGCCATAGCACTTATAAAGTCCCAATAGTTACAAATTGAGTCAATATAAGCTCAAATAACCTCACAAGGGAGGATTCTTTGAAGCCTTGATAACGTCATATTAAATAAATTTAAAAAAAATTTATTTAGTATGTATCTTCTTAATCTTAACATAGCTATCGCCCGTCCTGTCCCTATATGTGCTTAAATCTTTAAAACTACGCAACGGATTTTGAAGCGTTTTTTTTTAGTAGATAGAGTGATTTAAGAGGAAGGTTTCTATGTATAATACATGCATAATATTATAGAGAAACACTGATAAACACTGATAAATTAGAGTAGGGAGAACGAACGACCCAACCTAACCGGTCCCCGGCCTGTTCAACGAATAGACGAAGACAGACTATGTTTTATGCATGGATGTGAATTGTGAACGGGCCGGCAAACGGTTGAGTTTGAGGTTTGTTCGGGTTTGTTCGCCTTATGATCTCACGTCGTATAATACCGGGCTGCAACGCAGGCCGGGTACACGCTAGTTATACATAAAATTAAAAATAATTTATTGCCTGATTGTTTAAAAAATGTTTGTTCTTTTAGTTATGACCATCATAATTATAAAACAAGAACTAATAAAAATGTTTATGTGGATAGAGTGTCTAAAACATTAGCTTATAAATCTATTTTTTATAAAGGTTTAATAGAATATAATAATTTGGAAAATTCTATTAAATCTCAAAAATCATTAAAACTGTTTAAAAAAACTTTAAAATTACATTTAATTAAAAAACAAAATGATACGTAATATTTGATACAATTTGCAAAATGTTTAACTTTTCTGTCTGTTTTTGTTAAAAGAAGGTTGCGTTTTCAAATTTAAAAATAAATCCATAAAAATGTGTTAAAAAAATGTATTAAAAAACATTTAATTGTAGCTTTTTGCTAAATAAAACATGTTACTAATACTGAAAAGAACTTAAACATCGAGTAACATACCAGTTTCATTAAAAAAAAGTATCTTTATTTTTCTACGACTTTTTGGCTCATTCTGTATATGCTTTATTCTAGTACCCTTTTAAATCTCCTAAATATTTTTTGTTTAACATTTTTTGCTAACTTAAAAGCTAGAACGCTATTTTAGAAATAATCAACCGCTTCCATACATATCAGCGACCCTGTAAATTCTTTATAGTCCGCCTTACGAGTCTGTGTATAACGCGTAGCGCACTGTATACTGGCGGTATTTATTTTACAAAAGCGCATAATTTTTACATTTACAAGTAAGATTATATCAATTTATGTCAGTTCATATTTAGGATAATCACGCGTTGGCCAAATATGGAAAAAAATATCGCCTTAATTTACTGATAACTGGTATTGAGCCACCTAGTAGGTATTTTGTTTATATCTTAATAATCAGTGGGCTCACATTTTTATATGTAGATACTTTGCATGTGTATAGCATAAGATTTGAAAGAATCACTTGGGGTAAGTGTGCGAAATGCTCGTAGAGTGTATACAGGGTGTCCATGCAGAAATGATGAGCAAAAAATTTAAGGGATAATTCTGGACCGAAAATAAATGCTATTCCTTCCTACAACATTTTTTCGAAAATTGATTATTAACTAAGTTAAATTTTATTTGCAGTTTTTTGCAATACCTTTTGCCACGCTGATAATATTTTGACGAAATCTAGTATATGGTTTTTTTCGGGATGAGGAATACAAATTTCCCCACCGTTTTTCGCATTTTGTAAAGGGCGCCAAATGGAAGCCTATACTTTAATTTGAATGGTCCCAACTTTTTTGTCCTATACTGTATTCGCATTTTAACTGAATATTTTTATTCTCCTAATATTTTGACAGAAAAAAGGTGTACTACTTTTGTTTCGATAAATCGAACCGTTTTCGAGATAAACGCTAAAATAACATTGCTTATATATGATGAATACGAAATCATTTTAATATATTTTCAACCTTAAACATAGCATAGCAAAGGAAGAAATATTTCATAGAGTTTGTCAAATTTTTTTAAGAAGAATTACTTTATGCAATAGAACTTGATCATTACTGTGAGTATTCAGAGCGATAGTGGCTATAAACCTTTCTATGGTAGAATTAACTCCTATTTCCTATTGGCCTATTTCCTATTGGCTAAATTACCGTAATATTGTCACTACACAACGGTCTAGCAATTTTCGTTGTCTTACAGTAGGAAAGCGCGTTGCTGTCACATATCGTCGCCTTAAGATGCAAATGGCCTAACTCGCAAAAGGCAAATTGTTCAGGAGACCCGAAAAACTACTTACTTGAAACAATGGATTTTACAGTATCAATAGCGACAGTCTACTATCACAAATTATCTGCACACAACTATTGGGAGATAGGCCAATCTCGTAATATCATAGAATGGACCGGAGATCGGCCAGTTTCAACTTACTGTTTTTTTGGGGGAAGGTTGATGTTCTGGTCGTAAAGCATTTTCCAGTCGGTGTGGTTAATTTTAGCGAACAAAACCAATACAAAATATCAATTTAGACAAAACGTAATAATAATAATAATAATAATAATAATAATAATAATAATAATAATAATAATAATAATAATAATAATAATAATAATAATAATAATAATAATAAAAATAATAATAATAATAATAATAATATATATTTCTAAAGACATTTTTTACAATGTAGAGAATTCGTCATGTACCTCATTTAAATTTTAAATTTGTGAGTTACATACAATACACCCAACAAAAAAGAAAAAAAAAACAGACAAACAAAAATAAGTAGCAGTACAAACGAAAGTCGACCATTAAAAAAAACCATTAAAAAAAACTATAATTAAAAAAACTCATCCAAACTATAAATAGATTTATTGACTAAAAATTTCTTTAGGTCCTTCTTAAAACACACTATATTTTTAGAGTTTTTTAAATCCGGAGGCAAAGTGTTAAATAACTTAGGCCCTAGAACGCTTGGAGAGTCCCTGGTAATGTTAAGATTACAATGTGGTATACAAAAGTTTAACTTATATCTCGTGTCAAAAGTATGAATCATAAAGTGTTTCTTAAACTTAGCTTTGTTTAAAAATACGTAAACGCACATTTAAAAAATAAAAACCGATGTAACAGTTAATATATTATATGCCCTAAACAGGTCTCTACAGGAATATGTAGAAGGAACATTACTAATTATTCTTTAGATTTTCTTTTGACACAAAAGAATATCGAAAACCATAGGAAACCTACCCCAGAAACAGACACCATAGGAAATCCTGCTACCCACCTGCGCATGATAAAGTGTCAAGAGCTGCTGAGTAGTTAATACAGGGTGTTGCATTTTAAACTAGTAAGAAATGGAGTTTAGCTTGGCGCACACAGACCGGCAATGCTGTTTCCACGAAATAAATCTGTCGATATTAATTAAAAAATTGGCGTTTTCGGTAAATAAGATTGGACTACCGTTGATATTTAAAATTGAAGGTGTTTGCATAGGCCTTTGACGCGACTGAAAAAGAAGTGCCTGAGTTTTATCGGCATTTACATAAAGATCATTACTACCAAACCATTCGTGCAAGGCTTGTAAGTTATCGTCACACTTTTCCCGCAAAACATCCAAGGATTTATCCGAGACAACCATGGATGTATCATCCGCATATATAGTCAAATAAATACCCGGGTCGACGTTAACCAGGTCATTGATATACAATATAAATAGTATTGGACCCAAAATAGATCCTTGCGGTATGCCCATATCCACATTACATGTATCCGACTCAAACCTGCTAGATATACCGTCGATCCTTTGCTCAATACTGACATACTGCCTACGATCCCCCAAAAATGACTCTATCCAGTTCAAGGCGGCACCCCTAACGCCGTACTTACAGAGTTTGTCACATAGTCTTGTGTGATTGACGCAGTTGAACTCCCTGCTCAGATCGAAAAAGATACCCACTGGACACTCTCCCACGTCAATCCTATCCAGTATCCTTTCATAAAAGGAGTGTATTGCCGAATTAGTAGACCTACCACGAAGAAAGCCGTGTTGCTTGTCTGTAATTATTTTATTGCTTGCCAAAAATGGTAAAAGGCTTTCTAAAAAAGCATATTCGAAAATGTTTGAAAATGAGGAGGACATACACACCGGTCTATAATTCTTGATCATTTGGGGGTCGCCCTTTTTAAAGATAGGCACAACCTTACCGGTCTTAAGAGCACTGGGAAAATTACCCGATATAAAACTCAGATTAATTAAATATGCAAGCGGCTCTGCTATCGCCAAGCCCACTTTCTTCAATAAACAAACAGGGATATCGTCATTGCCAGCGGACCATTTGTTCTTTAATTTAGAATTAATGGTGCAGAGCACATCGTTGGTACTCAAGGGTTTAAGAAAAAGCGAAAATTTATTGTCGAAATTCCTACCCTGTGAATTATTGTTGGTGCGGTTTATTTTATTTAAAACCACTTTCGGTGCGTCAACAAAAAACTTGTTAAACATATTGACGATATTCTGAGGATCCTCAACAACCTCATTATCGCTCTTTATACTAAAATTAGAATTATGTTTATTTTTAGATTTACCCGAGAGATCAGAAATAACTTTCCAAGCCATTTTGCCTGGATTATCAAAGTGAAATATCTTCGATTGATAATACCTTCGCTTCGTCGTTTTTACTAAATTATTATGCCTTTTTTTAGATAATTTATAAAATTCTTTTAAATCCGTATTGCTTCTAGAAAGAACAAAAAGATCCTTCAGTGCCGTGCTTGAGTTTCTTACTTCAGGGGTTACCCACCTCTTACCATCACCCGACTTTTTTCTACGACAAAGCGTCACCGGAAAACATGTCAGTTAAGTGCCTATTAGTATTTGGAACCTGTTATAATATGCATTAAAAATATATTATTTCATATTTTTCAGAGAGTTTTTAAAGCCTATATCATTGTTTTCCTTAGGAAATAACAAATAGTGCACACTTACCCCAGATGACTCTATACACTTTTTACGTATCCTTGCAAGGTCTTTAAATATGTTAAAGCGTTAAAAATAATTTAATGACCACCCTGCAGTAACTTGTAAATATGATGTTTATCTTAATTTTTTGATATTATTAAAGAAAAACGATTTTGTAATTAAATTAAATTATTGGTTATTGTTACCCAGATAAGTCCTTGGATGTTTTGCTTGTGAAATTTAATCTCACTTTCATCTGAGACCGTTAATTTTTCACAGGTTCATCTCGTCAATTCGCGATAGGTATTATTGAATGCTTGTTTCTGTTGTCCAATTATAAAATTTTTAAAAACTGACTTATGATATTATAATATGGTAATTATTTGCACCAAAATATGTTCCATACACCGAGGAATATGATTTAATACAACAGGTTTGCTAAGACATAGTTTGTATTGATAGCATCACAGTGTTGTTGAATAATGAACTACTTTTAATACAGCAATTTTGTTAGGAAATAAATTGTATCTTCTCAATGCGTCGAATTTTCTTCCTATATAGTAAAGCGCTTTGTCTACAATTAGGAATGTAGAACAGCGTCCCCAAAAACGAATTGTATAAGTTAGAACCTATAATTCACAAGACGTTGGTGGGGGTTCGTAGCGATCGATAATCGTAACAAAATTGCTGTTAAAAGTAGTTTATTATTCAACAAGACTGTGCTGCTATTGGAACTGATAACTACCAACAGAAACACTGTTCTAGCAAATCTGGAATTAATATAACACTAAAGCGGGTTTGATACACTAGCAATTTATTTAATATGGGTTAATAAAAAATAAGCTATCAATACAAACTACGCCTTAGCACACCTGTTGTACTAGACCATTTTCCTCAGTGTGTACTGTAAAAAAATACCAGCAATGCCAAGTTGTGAAAAAGAAAATACCGATAATTATAATACTAATAATAATAATAATAATATCATTAATAATAATAATAATAATAATAATAATAATAATAATAATAATAATAATAATAATAATAATAATAATAATAATAATAATAATAATAATAATAATAATAATAATATAGACGCGAAGCGAGGAAAGAAAAAGGACACGTCAACCAGATCCCAACTGATACATCAAGAACGGCAAACACCCCTAGAACAACTGGAACGAAAGAAGTAAAGAAGATCAAAGCTGAAATCAAAGAGAAAAAGAATCAGGAAACGATTAATCGATGGAGAGGAAAAACTATGCACGGACAGATACTCAAAGAAACAGAGAAAGAAACCGTTAATAAAGCAAAAACCTGGATGTGGCTTAACCATGGAGAACTGAAAGTGGAGACGGAAGCACTTATTACTGCATGTCAAGAGCAAGCGATCGCAACCAACTATCTTAAAACCAAAATTCTGAAAACTGGCACAGACCAAAAGTATAGACTGTGCCGGGCAGAAAGCGAGACCATACACCACATTGTCTCAGGTTGCTCGATCCTTGCCAAAAACGAATATCTTGAACGTCACAACGCAGTCGCCGCCCACATCCACTGGAACATATGTAAAAAATATGGAATCAAAGTAACCGAAAAATGGTACGACCATAAACCTGACCCGGTGGTAGATACAAATAAGGTCACACTGATATGGGATCTCAAAATTCAAACTGATCGATCTATAACGGCCATCAAACCAGATCTTGTAGTAAAGGACAAAGTACAAAAGCAGTGCCTAATCATAGATGTTTCCATTCCTTCCGACTACAATATCACCAAGAAAGAGGCAAATAAGAGACTAAAATATCAGAGCCTACTAATAGAAATCGAGAGAATGTGGGGCATGAAGACAAAAGTTATCCCGGTGGTCATAGGAGCAACAGGGCTCATATCGCATTATACACAATCGATCATTAAAGAGATCCCGGGAAAACATCACCTACTCAGCATACAGAAAACTGTTCTTCTGAAAACTGCCCACATTGTACGTAAAGTGTTACAATAATGTCATCGCCGATGGAGAGCACGGTGTGCACCCGGTGAACTTCACACTCACCTTGCCATAAGAAAGATCTTATGTGAAAAGTCGAAAATAATAATAATAATAATAATAATAATAATAATAATAATAATAATAATAATAATAATAATAATAATAATAATAATAATAATAATAATAATCATAGGAAAAAAGAAAAGCACAAAGTCTTTCTCCACAATATTTAATTAGAAAAACTAGGCGAACCTAGAATAATTCATAATTTAAATCGACACGGTTCGAGTGTAGAAACACTCATCATCAGGAAAACAAAGTGAATAGTACAATGCTGATGTTTTTAGCAATAGAGAAAATAAAAGTGGGATTAAGCCGTAATGGAGCTTTTAAAGGTGTAAAATAGGTGTAAAAATTGAATAGTCAAAAGACCGACAATCAAGACTTCAGCATAGGTACTGGAAAGACACTTTTTCCTTTACTCTCTGCATTTTTGTGCCCAAGACAGGGCCTTTGCACTAACCCTTGTCTTTCTAGTATGCTGAAGTATTGATTGTCGGTCTTTTGACTATTCAATTTTGACACCTATTGTACACCTTTAAAAGCTCCATTACGGCTCAATCCCACTTTTATTTGCTCTATTGCTAACATCAGCATTGTACTATTCACTTTGTTTTCCTGATGATGAGTGTTTCTACACTCGAAACATGTCGATTTGAATTATGAATTATTCTAGGTTCGCCTGGTTTTTTTAATTAAATATTGCGGAGAAAGACTTTGTGCTTTTCTTTTTTCCTATACATTTAACTCCACTTTGAGTATGGACTACTTCTTCAAATATAATAATAATAGTAAAACTAGATGCTCCTATAAATAAGAAGGAATTATCTCTTTTGCAATTTGATAGAAATTTTATTATGGCTAAGGTATCATGTTAGAAAGTTTTTGCTGTATAAAACAACGAACTTCTTTGGATGAAGTACGTGCCCTGTAAAAGAAAAAAGTTCAAAATAGGAGGGAATATGTAAGTGACCGACCCTTGCCGATTTGTATGGAAAAATAGTCCTTTTTTCACATCACAGCACCGAAATTATTTGTAGAAAATTAGGTTTTATATTGAAAAAGTTTCTTTCTTGAGAACACCGACAATACTGTTAAGAAAAAGTAAGGAACGGGATGTACCTTACAAGAATTCTAAGAACAGCAATGACATCATATTATGAAATAATTGATGATTATTGCATGTACAGGGTGTTTCATTAAGGGTGGCAACCGGCCATATCTCGGAAACTACTAGGCAAAAAAACTTGGAAAAAAAGCGGTCATGAGAAAATTCTGGAAATTACTTTTAAGTTCCTCATTTCGCCGCAAGGGGGCACAATTAAATTTTTTTTTTAAATTCTTAATTTCTCCGAAAATTCCCATATTAAGGTATAACTCTGATTACATCATCGAAAAGCTTAGACAATTCTGCATAATTTTGGCTTAAGGCTCATTGGCGTACCGACCTTGATAAGAGTGGGGGAAGCTATTGAATGTGTAAACATTAAAATCACTGTAACTTCTAAACGACTTATCCGATTTTACTAAATTTAAGCTTGTTTCGAAGGGAAAGGTAAGTATCTTCAATCGCCGTATCCAACAGTACACGATAGTGTTTAATAAAATTGCAAGAGGGCGCAATTTGTAATAATAACAGTTTTTTCGATTTTATCCCGAAAATTCAAATCATACGGTATAACTATGACATCATAATTGAAAAGTAGATGAAATTTGCAAGAATAGATGTGGAGACCGCAGTTCGATATCTTTGTTCGTTTCAGAGTTATTGCCAAAACAATAATTTTTAATACAAATTGCGCCCTCTAGCAATTTTATTAGAAACTATCGTATACCGTTAGATACAACAATTGAAAGTTCTTCCAAACAAGCTCAAATTTAGTAAAATCGGATAAGTCGTTTAGAAGTTACAGCGATTTTAATGTTTACACTTTCAATAGCTTCCCCCACTCTTAGCAAGGTCGGTACGCCAATGAGCCTTAAACCAAAATGATGCAGAATTGTCTAAGCTTTTCGATGATGTAATCAGAGTTATATCTTAATATAGGAATTTTCGGGGGTAATTACACGAGTGCTTAAAAATTTTCGATAATTTTGCATGAAAGCTTATTGCCTAAAAACTACATGAGTTTATTTTCTTATTTTGGCGAAATAGCCCAAGTCCGAAGGAGGAGGGCTATTTTACAAAATGTGAAAAAAAAACGAATGTACTTTTTATAAGGCAATAATATGCTTAAATGCAAAATTTTCTGAAACTTTTTCTGGAGGAGTGTAATTTATGGAGAAAATTACTCGAATTAACAATAGTTAAATGCAATAATGTATTATATATTTTACTTTAATCATTATTAATAACGCAGCTATTATTAGAATTTGACTCGCAATTTGACTGACATATTATTCCAATAATGGCGTTGTAAAGAGGTAACTATGGTTTTGTGTTTAATAGCTAGAGGGGTTGTTTTCGATAGCTAGGGGTATAGTTTTCGATGTAATCAATCGAAAACAACACCTCTAGCTAAATGCATGAGGGTAATTTTCGGAGAATTAAAAAAAATTTCAATTGTGCCTCCTTGCGGCGAAATGAGGAACTTGAAAGTAATTTCCAGAATTTTCTTATGACCGCTTTAATCATATTTTTTTTTCCAAGTTTCTATGCCTAGTAGTTTCCGAGATATGGCCGGTGGCCACCCTTAATGAAACACCCTGTATATAGTATATCTACGACTAATTGATTAATTTGGGATTTTTAATGAACAACTTTCTTTGTCCATAACATTAGTTATAGTAGAATTAATAAACTGAATTGGTCGTGAACTATCATCAATAAAATTTTGGAAGAGTGTTCAATACAAATTTTGGAATTTTGGTTACTGTAAAGGAAAAAGATGCTTCATTACTATACAGTGTCACCAGTAAAGTCCGCATCATATGGAAGTTTTTTATTAATAGCTTTATTCAAAATTTCACTTTGGCATCAAGTTCTGCTTCGATCGAGATGAAAATTAAGCAAAAAAATAGTAGTCACGTGGTTCGCATTGTCTGTCAAATTTTAATTTTTTCCAAAAAATAATTCAAAAGTGGGGTTATTTTTAAAAATATCGAAAGAACTTATTAGAAAAAGTTTTTTTACATGCAGTTTCTAGCCCACATGCAAAATTTCAGCTGCATAAGATAATTTTGATTTTTTACCTACATTTTGATAATTGCACCACTTTTGCAAAATAAGACTCTTTGCTACATAAAACTTCTCAGTTTTGACAAGGTTTTATTTCAGATACATTTTCTTTAAAGTAGCGCCATATTAAATGTGTGTTTTTCTACAAAAACAAAATTGGGCTATTAAAATTTGGTCGCATGTGATGCAGGACCCTGTATAAGGTAACTTCATAAAATAAGTATTTCTGAAAACGTAGTTTGTGTCTGTAATATACCTTAATATTAACACAAAAAAGAACATAGTGTCATCAGTAAAGTGTTCATTAAGTAGAAAATAAATTTTAGTTTAACTTAACGTAAAGTTTATCTATTTTCAATTATTTAATTTGAAACCCCTTTACTTTCTTTTTTATTTTTTTACTTTCAGACACAAACTTCGTTTTTAAAAATACTTATTTTATGAATTTACCTTATACAGGGTCAAAAACAAATAAACTTTGTATCACATGCGACCAAATTTTAATAGCCCAATTTTGATTTTGTAGAATGTAGAAAAACACGCATTTAATATGACGCTACTTTAAAGAAAATGTATCTGAAATAAAACCTTGTCAAAACTGAGAAGTTTTATGTAGCAAAGGGTCTTATTTTGCAAAAGTGGTGCAATTATCAAAATGTAGGTAAAAAATCAAAATTATCTTATGCAGCTAAAATTCTGCATGTGGGCTAGAAACTGCATTTAAAAAAACTTTTTCCAATAACTTTTTTTGAGATTTTCAGAAATAACCCCACTTTTGAATTATATTTTGGAAAAAATTAAAATTTGACAGATAATGCGAATCACGTGACTACTATTTTTTTGCTCAATTTTCATCTCGATCGAAGCAGAACTTGATGCCAAAGTCAAATTTTGAATAAAGCTATTAATAAAAAAAATCCCATATGATGCGGACTTTACTGGTGACACTATATCTGTTTAGCGATAGTATTTGCTGTAGTTGTCTTGTGGCTCATAGACTGATCAATGTATTCTTCAGCTACCTGTGTAGATCTCCAGCACCCATGACGCTTTAACCCAGTAATATGGCCTCCTTCGTCAATGTACCGAGTGGCAGATGGTCTGCGATAACAATGGCCGGTATAACTTTGAGGATTTAGCAAGTACATTTGGATTTTTGATAATTATATAGATGGAACATGTGATTTATAAACGCTATTAAAATAAGTTGACAACATCGTCTGCAGGAGAGAAGAGGTGAAGAGCTGGGTTTGCGCCGGAGTGGCAAAATATACCTTTGAATGCGGCGTTGCTACTATTAGGCAATCCAACGATGTGTCAAAAATTACAGTGGTTGGCAAATACTGCTTTATAATAATTGGTGCAAGTGGCTTAATGCTTTTTGCCCTTAGGGATGTTCCGATACGCTGAAAGTATCGATCTTTTGTATCGATCCAGATCGATACAAATATATATAGGTATATAGAATATAGGCAATACTGGCATTCTGTATACCAAGAAAGGATAGCCAAAACTTTGTGCGCGCGCGGATTGAGGGAGAAGAGCAGCAAATGCAGCACAAACGACGCGTGGGTTTCGGAATTTTGGAATCTATCGATACTATCTGAACGATACTGAGTAAAATATTTCGATACTCATTATATATCGAATAAAAAATATCGATAAAAAATATCGGAAGGTAAAATATCGATACTCAAAAATATCGTATCGTATGGCGCATCCCTAGTTGCCCTCCACTGTCATTTAAAGTCACGTGGTTTGGATTCCCTAATAGAAGAAACCTAACCTACAAATAAGCCAACTTTCTATTTACTGACCCATGAAGTAACTGCAGAATTATTATTTTTCGAATTCTTGCACACTTGGTACTTCCGAGTCATCTTAATTAGCCTGTACACACAAAATACTAAAAACACAGCAATTATTACACAAAACCGGTAAACTAAAAAAAAAATTAAACCGCTGTCAAAACATGGATATTTTCAAAGCGTTGTATCGTTTTTAAGTGATGCATCGAAGCCATTTGAAATTTGTCGATGTATCGATGAATTAGGCCTTAATTTTATTCGTAAAATAATAATTTTGTCATGGCCTCTCGATCTTAATTATGCCTTTTACCTTTGGTTTTAGTTAAGGTGTGAACTTAGAATAATTAGATTTGTGATTTGTTTTGTAATTCTAATTCTATTAAAATGTTTTTTTCGATGCATCGCAAAAATCGATGTTTTTTTGCGATACATTTTCTGTGGACATCCCTAAACGGAAATGGATGAAACAACGTTATCATGGCCTCATCTTTGGGTGCGGATCTCTTACTGCTGCGTTGCCATACCGCATACCTTTTATAAGGTTTTAGACAAAGATATAAATTTTCGACATCATGATAATAACAGCGTAAGTTTGGCAAACAATGTGGTGCGGCGAAATTCAGATGTTGATTTACTTGAAAATGGATTACGATTCTGGTAATAGGTTTATTTGTTATAGTTTCATCTATAGGTACCAGATCGTTGGGTCGTCCCAAAAACAAGAAACACATCAAAGTAAAAGGTTTTCCAATAGGAACGATATGATTTCAAAATGAAATAAAATTAAATTAATTTCAGATACAACAAAACGTTTTATATTATCTTAAAGTATAGTCGATAACATTTATGTTTTGAATAACACAACATCGTTTAAATGTCCTCCGCGACTTCGTGTACACGAGCGAATTCGACGAAACCAATTTTCGATGACTTTATGCAATGAATCGGGCGTGATCTGACGAATGCAGGGTTCAATGTTCAACCTTAATGCATCAAGTGTTTGTGGTCTGTTTCCATAAACCTTAGATTTCAAATAGCCCCACAAGAAGTAATCTAAAGGAGTTAAATCACAGCTTCTTGGAGGCCACTGAACAGTAGCATTCCTTGAAATTATCCTTTCGTCAAACTTTTCTTGCAGTATATCGATAGTTTCATGAGCAGTGTGACATGCGGTACCGTCTTGCTGGAACCATATATCCTCCAAATCAAGTGCATCTAAATTTGGCCACAAAAAATTTCTTAACATCTGTCGATATCGTTCACCATTCACTGTAACTGCATCTCCTGCCTCATTTTGGAAAAAAAAATGGTCCGATGATGCCACCATACCATAAACCACACCATACAGTTACCTTTAGCGGATACAAAGGCTTCTCATGAATCTGTTGTGGATTGTTTTCACACCAAAAACGGCAATTTTGCTTGTTAACGTATCCACTTAACCAAAAATGAGCTTCATCTGAAAAGATAATTTTTTTGGCAAAATTTCCCTTTCAAGTTGTTCTAAACTCCAAGCAGAAAATTCTCTGCGCCGACGATGGTCCAGTGGCTTAAGTTCTTGGGTCAAAACAATCTTATACGGGTGTAAATTCAAGTCTTCTTTCAAAATACGCCAAGTTGTCGTTTTTTTAATCCTTAATCCTTAATCCTCTTGAGCACGACAAGGAATTGATAAATTTGGATCCACTGCAACACTAACTCTTACAGCAGCAATATTCTCAACAGTTCTTGCGTTTCGATGTCTTCTTGGTGTTTTTACATCGTGAAGAGTAAAATTATTTTCAAATTTCTCAACGATGCGACGAATGGCAAGCAAAGGAGGACGATTATTTACACCAAAGTTTTCGCGAAGTGCGCGATAAGTGTTCACAAAAAATCGTTTATTTTCGTAAAATTTTTGGATAATAACCAAACGTTCTTGAAGCGCGTATTTAGCCATAATAAATTATTATAGTTTACTGACAATAACTGACAACTGGTGACAGGTATAACTTTATTACCATGGTTACCATATCGTTTCAAAATCATATCGTTCTTATTGGAAAACCCTTTATATTATTTAAGCAGAAAAATAAATATTGTTAAATTTGACCAAATTTTTACAAGGTTTGACCAGTAGTTAAGATACCTTCAACAAATTTGTTACCATTTTATTTATAAACATTTCTAATCTACTTCTTATTTAATTAATCTAGATTAATTAATTGGCCTTTACAAAAATATATTACCTTTGAAAACTAAAGAACTTATAATTTTGAATGTACCTAATCAATAGCAATAGCGAATTCAAGGATGACAAGATTCATAGGTACCACTTGCCTTCCGAGAACTTGAATAGGATGACATTTAAAAATACGGTAGTTAGTATAGTTGCTCCACATCACCATAACAAAGAACATATTGCCCAATAATATGTGTTAGATTTAAAATTAAGTTTTTGTGTCTGAATTTGTTACTCAATTGTTTGTTTAAATGTTAATCAAGTGGGCAAACTGAGACAGTGGCATGGAACTAGGTATTTCATTTTAATTTAATAATTAAATTAAACTGTAGGTACATTGTTTTTATACAGTGTGAGTTTGTAAATTGGAATAAATTTAGTCAATCCAGTAGAGTTTTTTTTTGGAAAAATGCTTCGGCACGGGTTTGTTAACATTTTTAGTTGTGGCCTTTCTTATAGAAACAATATTGATTGTGAAATCATTTTTCGATATTAATAATTATAAACTGTTTGAAATATTTATATAAAACCGGTCTTTTAAATGTGTAGTTATTTTAAAATCAAATTATTTCATTTCTCTAATAAATTTTTCAATATTTTACTAGTACTAACTAAAAAAAAACAAGTGCTTGAACACAGAAAAATGCAATAATATCTAACCAAATATACAGGGTGTCCGGGAAAATGTAGGAAATCTCCCGAATATGAAAAAACACGTGAAAAGAAAACTACAAGTTTATATAAACTTCTTTCGTATCGGCCTCCTCTTCGGAGATATTGGGCTCCCAAAGAGCTTCCATGGAATTGGGTTTTTGACACATAATTATTAAACCAACAGGTATATTTTAATTTTTTTAATATGATGTATACCAGGTAAGACCCTTTAAATTACTATCCCAGAAAGTGTTGCGAATTACTCACAGCTGCAGGGACGGACTAGCTGTGACACTAATGTGCCCATTTTGTTTACGCCCTGTATGATAAAAACTTTGAACAACATTTTTTACATACCTTTAACTATTTACTAAAAATTAAGTACTTTTCATTTATGTCGCTAATCCTAACCGTTTTCGTTTTCAAATAATCGGCAGTTCACCTACTTAAAACCAAATCCTATATTCCCACTCATACTAATCTACTACTACTATACTACTAATCTCAGAAAACCTGTAGGTTAGAGACCTCTATAGGATAGATCTTGAAGCTTTCACAAATCGATACTATAGTCGCGGAAGAAGCCTTTTATAATAAACTTCTTCAAATCTTATTTTTATTGATTTAATTCGAACAAAATTTCTGAATATTTTGCTGGTACAAATTCGCGAATTTCGAAAACTGTTATAAGATTAATTATTAGCTACTTACATACTGTTGATATTAGTGTTATAAATGAATCGAAGGTTAAGATCCTAGTTAACTATTTTTTCCAGTTCGAAAATCAATAGATTCTACTCAAACTGGAGACATCTACGCGCCTGCAGTTGAAACACCAAAAATCGTCATCCCTTAATAATCAATATTAAAGCAATTTCTTTTGCTTGGGGATGCTGGATAACATTGCAAACTGCAAATAATCAAATATTTTATTTGTTTTAAACCCCGGCGATAGATCGCATTGGGGGGCTCTTGAATAGCATCTCTATTCCTGAAGTACGTGTCCAGAATGAAGACCCCTAACTGAAACAGCGCTATGCTGTGTGTACAGTTTTAATTTTGTTAGTTAACATTTCTGTAAGTGGGTTCTTAATTTTAATAAACACTTAATCGAACTATTTAATTTCCGCCGTGAAAAAAATAAAATTTTAGTTCCTTAGTTTCACTAACTTTTTTTTAGAATATCGACAGATATTATTGGAAATTTAATTACGCAAATTTTAATATAACTTAGTTTTAACTACGCTTTACTACATTGGGTTAGACAACAACTGCTACTTTCCTTCCAAAATTAAAACACTGGATTTCAACTTGAAGAAGTATTAAGTCAATACTTTAGGTATTGTGCAAACTTGAAGGGAAAGAAATGATACTCTTTAAGTCTTCCTTTACTGCATATTCACATTAAACAAGGTTAAAGTATGGTAAATTATGTACCTGTTTCGATTGTAGAAACATTCATCTTCAGGAGCATATTGGCATCAATAGCCTAGTTAAAATGCCTGCTATTATACCAGAATTCTTAAATCTCCCAGATCAGTTGCTTTACGCTGGTCTTCTGCCATTTTATTGGCATCAGACTCTGGTGTGAACCTGCACTAATAAAAATGATCTAATACAACGGGTTTTGCTAAGACATACCTAATTTGTATTAATTGCTTATTTTTTATTAACCCAAATAAAATAAATTGCTAGTGAATCGAACCCGCTTTAATATTATATCAATTCCAGATTTGCTAGAACAGTGTTTTTATTGGTGGTAATCATAGACAATTTACCTTTAGATAAACAAACAATAATCACGAAAGTGGCAGTTTTATGGCCTCGCGCATGTAAACAAAACTGGGAACTATTAGACATGCGCACTGCAACATTATCGTTTGACGAATGGGAAAATAGACAGGTCCGGGCTTTAAAATTTAAATTCTTATTCATATGCCACCATAGAGGGTTTATTTTACCCCTATTTGGGCATAATACCTACAATTATACAACGGCTGCAACTAGTACTAGTCATTGTTTATATTACAATCCGAGTCACTAAAAGCACAAACACAATTCACTAACTAAACTACACAAAAACCAGAAATCCATAAATATTAAACAGCAGTCCCACAATCCACGATAGCCGATCCGATAGCTGAAAACTTTAGAAAACTACAAGGAATCCGCAGAGAAACCTTAAAACACAACAACAAAAATGGCGGTCGAGCCGGTTCTGGAGAGTATTCTTGAGCGCGTCGATAAAGTAGGATGGCCGATAACACGAGGTTTGTGCGCATGCACGAAGGTTCCCCGAATGAAGACAGCTGACCGACGAGTCATGCGCTCGGACGTATTTTTTCACCCATAAAACGTAACTTTTGTTTGCGCAGGAGGTAAGTTGTAGGTATCTAAAGGTAAATTGTCTATGGTGGTAATCAGTTCCGTTAGCAGCCCAGTCTTGTTGAATAATGAACAACTTTTAGTACAGCAATTTTGTTAAGAAATAATTTGTATCTTCTCAATGCGACGCGTCTTGTTCTCGGTAAAGCGCTTTCTCTACAATTAAGAAAACAGAACAGCGTCTTTAAAAACGAATTGTATCCGTTACAACCTATAATCCACCAAGATGTTGGTGGGGTTAAGTAACGATCGGTAATCGCCGCGCGCCGTATTATTAATTTTAAAGTATTTGTTGCGCAGGTTACATCGTTGTTCGGAGTCTTCTATAAGCCATCCTCTCTTAATTTGACTTTTATTAATCGTACCAATACCTGTTTCAATTAATTTATTTTAACTTTGTATTTAAGTTTTTTTAAACTTTGAAGTATTTGTTCTCAGTGTGAGAACCAACAAATGACACGGTGGATGGAAGATGGAAGTCCTCGACAGTGGCAGAAAGATACATTGAAACTTACTCCAAAATAAGAAGAAAATTGCCAAAAAAATGTCCAATATCTTTATTTGAATTCCTTCCATAAGCATACAAAATGGCAATAAAAACTGTAGCTATAATGTAGTTACTAGTGTTAAAAGTAATCCACTGCTATCACAAAATAACATTTTAGGCACTGACAACAAACTTTAAAAAGTTTAAGTACTTTTAATAATGTTTGCAGTTGCAACGTGAATCACCTTTTTTACAAATATATAAGTATTATATATTTTTTTAAATATTAATATTTGGAAATTCAACGTTTTATTGCAGCGCATCGTTGAAAACGTCGGAGATTGCGAAATAGTTTTTAAATTACTTGATACTACTACCACCATTCTATTACTGTGTTTTCCGTACATTTATACAGTGTCACCATTAAAGTCCGCACCATATGGAACTTTTTTTTATTAATGAGGTTAGTTAAAATTGCCTATCAACAATCGTTTTTGCTTCAAATTAGACTAAAAATTATATATTCAATTGTCACCATCTGTCATTCGGTATCTGTCAAAAATTTCATTTTTGTTAAAAAATGCTGAAAAATGGCATTGTTTTACCGAATTTCGAAAAATGTTATTAGAAAAAGTTGTTTCTAGTATAATTTTAGGCCTAAATACAAAGTTTCAGATGTCTAGCGCAAAGTTGAATTTTTTGCCATTTTTTCAAAGTAACTTTTTTTTTATATAATGTAAATTGGCTTAATGGATTTTAAACAATTTGTTTATACCATACTTAATATTTTATTTAGTTTGTATGCTTATTTTTTCACTAAAATACCATTTTTTTTCGAAATATAAAATTAGAGGCAAAAAAAAATTACACGGGTGGTGCAAAGTTATCATAATTTAAAAATTTTAACAGATAGACGTCATATGTTCTATCTTTTTGATAGTACTTACTTGTAAAAAGTTTAAAAAACTTATAATTAAATTTTCAGATATCAGATTAGTTCATAAATTTCAAATGACAAATTATATTATTTAATATTTTATAAAAATGTAATTTTATACTAAATATAATTTGTCATTTGAAATTTGGGAACTAATCTGATATCTGGAAATTTAATTATAAGTTGTTTAAACTTTTTACGTGTATGTACTATAAAAAAATTGAACATATTATGACGTCTATCTGTTAAAATTTTTAAATTATGATAACTTTGCACCACCCGTGTAAATTTTTTTGTCTCTAATTTTATTTTTTGAAAAAAAAAATGGTATTCTAGTGAAAAAATAAGCATACAAACTAAATAAAATATTAAGTATGGTATAAACAAATAGTTTAATAGTACATTATATACTTAGGTTGAGAAGTGAGCTATTATATAGCGAGCGCTTTTATATACTGAGGCGCGAAGCGCCGAGGGATATAATGTGCGAGGTATATAATAGCCTTCTCAACTGCGGTATATATAGAATTTTTTCTACTACTAACAATAAAATATTACATCAGTATGTAGAAAATATTCGGGTTAGATAATAATATAAAGTTAAAATTATAAAATGTCTGAAATTGAGAGTGAAGAATTGGAAATTTGTATCCCACCCGAGCTTAGATAGGCGGCAAATAGCGCATAGTGCGATCTGTTACCAGAGAAATCTAAGAAACTATACTTGAATGCATACGCGCAATTAATGGACTGGTGTGTAAGAAAAAAAGCTGGTCACAGAACCATTCCTAAAAGAATCTTCCCAATAAAATTATAATAAAAAGTCCTATTTTATTGATAATTTAATCCTGTTTTCCAGAATTTCTTTGTTTAAAATGGTCAAAAAAGGCTGAAAATCAATAATATGTTAAAGAAACGTTGAGTTAAGTTATAAAATTGTCTGCAACAACCTTATTGAACAGCTGTTTTTCATTATTGACCTAGGAAATTTTTTATTATTTATTAACCTAGGTGAAGAAATGTTACTTCTCGATAAAGGAATGAAGTAAATAATGACGATTTCTCAAGTAAGTAGTAGAAAAAATCCATTAAGCCAACTTACGTTATAGAAAAAAAAAGTTACTTTGAAAAAAAGGCAAAAAATTCAACTTTGCGCTAGGCATATGAAACTTTGTAGTTAGGCCTAAAATTGTACTAGAAACAACTTTTTCTAATAACATTTTTTAAAATTCGGTAAAACAATGCCATTTTTCAGCATTTTTTGACAAAAATTTCATTTTTGACAGATACCGAATGACAGATGGTGACAATTGAATATATAATTTTTAGTCTAATTTGAAGCAAAAACGATTGCTGATATTTTATTTTAACTAACCTCATTAATAAAAAAAAGTTCCATATGGTGCGGACTTTAATGGTGACACTGTATATACCTTTAGGGCTTTCTACAAATTTTAGTTAACCATTTACTATTATATACGAGCTTGCCAAAACAATTAAAAATGATGTCCATTAAATACTCAAGCATGTGTTAAATTAATTATAAAGCCATTACGTGCTTGTCATACTCTTTCAATCGTTATGTTGGGGTTAATCTTTAAAAAACGGAAGTTTTCAATTTTTCAAAAAGAAAATACTATGGTATGCTATTTAGTAAGTAAAGACTATTATACAGGGTGGTCCAACGAAAACTTAACACCTCGATTTTCCTGCTTTAAAATAAAAATGTGGAAAATCGCTCGGGCCCGTCGATTTTTATTTCGAGGGGGACATTTTTTGCATATATTTTCAATCTTGTTACTTTAAGTTCCTAGGAGGGAGGGGGGGTAAGATCTAAATCTTAAATGAATACCCCTATTTTATATCATTTTTTTGGATTCTGCATAAAATTCTGAACATTTTTTAATAAAAGCATTATTAGTCTATACCTCGGTCTATACTTAACAGTTTCCTAGATATTGACTCTTGAAAAATTACATTTTTGAACTTTGACAGCGTCTAGCTTTCTAACTGTACGTCTTAGAGCAAAACGGCTTACATGTCCCTATCATCGATTTTTATTATCTTTCCAATAGTGTCAACTTCCGGTTAAACCGGAAGTACTATATTTCTTACATCCGGTTTAACCCAAAGTTGACACTATTGGAAAGATAATAAAAATCGAAGATAGGGACATGTAAGCCGTTTTGCTCTAAGACGTACAGTTAGAAAGCTAGACGCTGTCAAAGTTCAAAAATGTAATTTTCCAAGAGTCAATATCTCGGAAACTGTTAAGTATAGACTAATAATGTATTTATTAAAAAATGTTCAGAATTTTATGCAGAATCCAAAAAAATTATATAAAATAGGGGTATCCATTTAAGATTTAGATCTTACCCCCCCCCCCCCCATTTCCTCCTAGGGGCTTGAAGTAACAAGATTGACAATATACGCAAAAGATGTTCCCCTCATTTTCATTTTAAAGCAGGAAAATCGAGGTGTTAAGTTTTCGTTGGACCACCCTGTATAAAAACATAAAGCAGATAACCTTTAAACAGCCAAGGCATATTTTATCGTACTTTTGTGTATAAAATTCGATGTGTAGGTCTTACATGGGGATACACAGTAAAGATAGAATGTACAAGAGATTCGGGCCTTAAGTCGTCAGTCATTAATACTAAGTAATATAAAAAGTATGATTAGGAACTTAGCACGCATTGGTCTATCGCTCAGAATTTTAGTATTCACCCGGTATTTGTTTAAACCCACAATACACTGAAAAAAGGCTTATATTTCTTATAAGTATTCACGTGCTCGTTATACAACTGTTTATTACCTATTATATGTGACAGCAACGCGCTTTCCTACTGTAAGACAACGAAAATTGCTAGACCGTTGGGTAGTGATAATATCACGGTAATTTGGCCAATAGGAATTAGGAGTTAATGCTACCGTAGAATGGTTTATAGCCATTATGGCTCTGAACACTTACAGTAATGATCAAGTTCTATTGGGGGTCTATTCTGGTTTTATATACTGTATTAGTTCCGACTGGCAGTTGTAATGAAACTTGACATTAATCATAATAATATTTGCTTGCTACGGTTAATAAAGCATATTATACTTACCACCAAAAGTCAGTACTGTAGTTCTCAAAAATTTAAATAGCTTTTAGTGTGATATTGTTCTTGTCGTTTAACATTGCATATGATTATCTATTATGCAACATGGTTTACTGAGATGGTAAAATTCGTCCATCGATTATAAAGTCCAATACTAAAAAGATGGGTTGTGCGAAATAAGAATCTTCTATTGGTTTATCTGACATGCAAAGTATTAAAAAACTTAAATATAAAGTAAAAATAAATTAATTGAAACAGGTATTGATACGATCAATAAAATTTAAATTCAGACAGTACAGCTAAAAGATTCCGAACAGCAAAGTGACCTGCCCAACAAATACGTTAAAACTAATACTACGACACGCGGTGATTGCCGATCGCCAGAAATCCTCACCAACGTATTGTGGTTTATAGGTTCTAACGGATACAATTCGTTTTTGGGGACGCTGCTCTGCTTTCTTAATTGTAGAGAAAGCGCTTTACTGGGAACAAAATGCGTCGCATTGAGAAGATACAATTTATTTCTTAACAAAATTGCTGTATTAGAAGTAGTTCATTATTCAACAAGACTCTGTGGCTATTGGAACTGATCAACAGAAACACTGTTCTAGCAAATCTGGAATTGATATAACACTAAAGCGGGTTTGATACACTAGCAATTTATTTAATATGGGTTAATACACAATAAGCTATCAATACAAACTATGCCCTAGCAAACCAGTTGTACTAGATCATTTTCCTCAGAACTCAGAATTTAATTATTTACCCGGTATTTGGTTAAACCAACAATAAACACATTTTTCTCATTTTCATTTTGAACCGTTCAATGTAAAAAAAATACATCCTAGACACCTACGCTCATAATATAGAATTTAAAGTCATGATAATCACTGGTACAGACACCAATATAATAAAAATTTTCCTCTTTTTTCACTTTATCCAACGAAATGAAATTTTGTTTTCTTAAAGCAAATTACAAAAGTATCTCTTTCTTTTTTCCCCTTTTTGCCCTTACAGCGTTGTGTTTACATGATATAATTGATTTTCGCTGTCTACCCCGGGGCCCATTAACATTTTTATTTGTTCAGTTTCTGCCAATGTCTTCTTCATGAATTATTTCTCGACTTTCCCCGCTCGAGAATCGGATGATGCAGGGCAGGGACAGAGAAAAAGTAATAAATGCAATTTTTACGATTCTCCAGAATCAATGTGTATATTTGTTTCCACTTTTAATTTTGCGAATAGGCTTACTGTCAATACTGTTGTTATTTTTTTTCTTCAATATACAGTGTGTCTACTTTAGTTGGAACCATATGGAAAACTTTTTTATTATTGGTTTTATGAAAAAAAGTTCTGCATAGTCTAAAACTTAAAATGTAACCTTCAGTTATGAAACTTTCCCAGTCATATACGAGGTATATCAGAAATTACGAATTTTGCTCAAGAGTAAAGTACCTTTATTTTTGACAATACAGAAGAATGTTATGAAGGGAAGTTATTTTAAATTAAAAAATATATTCAAATATGCAATTACAGTTCTTTAGCATGAAAATTTATGTTTTGTAATTATTTACGTTTTACATTATAAATTATTTGTATTTATCTCTATTATCTGTTAAAAATTGATAACCTTTCCTAAAATAAATAATTATTATGTATTCATAACCTATTTAAATTGCAAGGTTCTTCAAAAACCCTAACACATGGAATGATTATCATTTTTTAACAGATAAAAGAAATAAATACAAATAATTTATAAATGTAAAACGTAAATAATCACAAAACCTAAATTTTTATGCAAAATAACTGTAATTATATATTTGAATATAACTTTTAATTCAAAATAACTTTTCTTTATAACATTCTTCTGTATTGTCAAAAATAAAGGTACTTTACTCTTAGGCAAACTTCGTAATTTCTGATATACCTCGTATATGACTGGGGAATTTTGATAACCGAAGGTTACATTTTGAGTTTCAGTCCATGCAGAACTTTTTATAAAGAATAACTTTTTTCCATAAAACCAAAAATAAAAAAGTTTTCTGTATGGTTCCAACTTAAGTAGACACACGCTATAATATGGTGAAAAAACGGTTCAGCGTGTAACTGCAAATAAATAGACTATAGTTAGTTACCTTATATGAGGTATAAAAAACTTTTAGGAATCAAAGAACCTTCCTCGGTCTGTTTGCAGAGGGTTATAATAATATAATCGAATTTCCCTAAGAACTCGCCGCATCTTGGTTAAATCACCTGTCATTTATGGCACCGCGTTAAAGTCTGGTCTATTTTAGGTTAAGTGGTTGGCTACAGAGACAAAACCGGACCAAGTTCATTTACCGTTGCCTTTACCATCTTCTAAACTTAGTAAATATTGTACAGGGTTATCCAACCAAGACTAGACAAGGCGATTTTTTGACTTTTCCTGTACTTTTATAAAATAAACTGAAATAGCCATCTTAAGTCATTTTCTCCCGCGAATTCGAATATCTTCAGCAAAAAACAATTGAACATCAAACAAAAGTACTAGGGGTCACTTTGATATTTTTTTAAATGGAACACCCTGTATATTTTTACATTTTTAAATTCCACATAAGATTATAATTATTTTTTATTAAATGCACTATTAGTCTATACTTCATAGTTTCCGAGATATTGACTCTCGAAAAGTGACATTTTTGAACTTTGACAGCTTATAACTTTCTAACAGTACGTTTTAGAGCAAAACGGCTTACATGTCCCTATCTTCAATTTTTATTATCTTCCCAAAAAAATCAACTTCCAGTTAAACCGGAACAACTATATTTCCTTCTTTCGAGTTACATCCGGTTTAACCGGAAGTTTATTTTTTTGGGAAGATAATAAAATTTAAAGATAGGGACATGTAAGCCGTTTTGCTCTAAGACGTACTGTTAAAAAGTTATAAGCTGTCAAAGTTCAAAAATGTCACTTTTCGAGAGTCAATATCTCGGAAACTATGAAGTATAGACTAATAGTGCATTTAATAAAAAATAATTACAATTTAATGTAGAATTTAAAAATGTAAAAATATACAGGGTGTTCCATTAAAAAAAAATATTAAAGTGACCCCTAGTACTTTTGTTTGATGTTCAATTGTTTTTTGCTGAAGATATTCGAATTCGCGGGAGAAAATGACTTAAGATGGCTATTTCAGTTTTTTTATAAAAGTACAGGAAAAGTCAAAAAATTGCCTTGTCTAGTCTTGGTTGGATAACCCTGTACAATAGTCAATGGTTTAAGTAAAATATGGACACAGAAATTTAATATAGCTATAAATAACTGTTATAAGTATATTATTTCTTCTATATTTTTATTCACACAGGTGAATGCTTTCATTTCATCTGTTCAAATTTAGGGATGACAACGATACATCGATGTTGGTATGGTATCAATGCTCAAAATTAAAATTATTTGGACAAATTAAACTTTTTGCCGACGACACAACAATTGTTTATTAGGGTTAACTCATCTATTATCAAATCAATAAAGTGCCTAGTTAAATCATTTACTTATCGTTATATACAGGATGTCTCATAACTAATGAGCAAATACAGCAACAGGAGATAGTAGGCTTGAAAATATGTTATTTATACTTAAAAACGCACGGTTACTTTTCAATAAATATGTTTCGTTATGAAAGGTGTTTATTTAAATGTTTCTTGTCATCTAGCATTTAAAAAAGATCCTTCTTTCATAATTTGAGGTAAAGCGGTCAGAAATGTGAAAGACAAAAAATATATGCGAGAATTTATCAAACTTATATTGTGTAGCTGGCGTTATTTAGGAGGTACCTTAAAAGTCATTATGCTTCTTGCCCTCAAAAATATAACTACACCAAATATGATTCATACCGCTTAACATCAAATCATCGCCAATTTTGTAAAGTAAATATTTACTTGAATCACCCTGTATGTCTTTAACCGTATAAGAAATTAAATTAAATGACATATTTTCAAGTCCACTATCTCCTGTTGCTGTATAGCCCCTTAGTTACGGACAAACCCGAACAAACCCTATATAAATAAAATTCTCACAAAAGTAACAATACCAAAAGGGTTCCCAATATGGTGTTTAAATTAGGGCTCGGATTTTTAAAATATAAGTATTCGAATAGGCGTTTGGTATGTTATTCGAATAGTCGAATAATTCGAATAGTCGAATAATTCAAATAGTCGAATACTCAAATATTCGAATTTCGAATAGGTAGTCGAATATTTGAATAGTCGAATATTTAAATAGTCGAATATTCGAGTAGTCGTCTATTTAAATATCGAAATACAGTCGTTTAATCACGGTAGAAGTGGTTTAACTGCTTGCTGACTATATAATTTTATTTCTGTTTTTCTTTTTTACGTTAAAATTTACAGTTTTACAGAAAACACGAATAGTCGAACATATAAATATCCGAACAAAGTCAAATAGTTAAATATTCGAATGGTCGAATTTTCAAATAGTCGAATAGATACTTGAATAGTCGAATATTCGAATAGTCAAATATTCGAATTTCGAATAGTCGAATATTTGAATAGTCGAATAGTTAAATAGTCGAATATTCGAATAGTCAAATATTCGAATTTCAAACAGACGAATATTTGAATAGTCGAATATTTAAATAGTCGAATATTCGAATAGTCAAATATTCGAATTTCGAATAGTCGAATATTTGAATAGTCGAATTTTTTCACTAACAAAAAATTCGAATTTAGAATATTCGAATATTCGAATTATTCGAATACAATTCCGAGCCCTAGTTTAAATAGGACGTACACCACAAAGCTTATAACTCGCAAAAAATGTATTACTTTTTTCCTTGTATAATAAATTTTAATACATAAATGCTTTTTATAAACAAATACTAAAAGAAATAAATGTTGTTTTCTTCTTTTCCTTTAGTTTTATAATGTTTTCACGTACTTATTTTGGTAGGTACGGGTCTGTCAATATTTTATTGTATCTATAAATAATAAAATTAGTATGTACGCTATATCTTTACAAAATATTAATACTCCCTTACAAAATTTAACAGATGGCGAATGCGACGGTAAAATAACTTAGTCCTGTTCTGTTTCTGTAGCCAACCGCTTAACGTAAAATATACCAGACTTCAACAGTACGTCAGTAATAGTGTTGCCGCGAGACGAGACGAGACGAGAGAAGGCCCTCTCTCGTATCGTCTCGTCAGACGAGATAAAATGTGTCTCTCGTCTCGTCGAGAGAGGGCAAGACGAGACGAGAGACGACCTTCTCTTGTCTCGTCTCGCTTCTCTCGTGATTTAAACCAAATATAGTAAAAACCAAGCCAAATTTTAACGCGTTTAGGTTCGGTTCTATCATATTTGACATAAATTGTGTGCAATAAATATATGTCAAATATTTATGACAGAACCTAACCTAAATGCGTTAAAACTTTGCTTGGTTTAGGGCATGTGCACTAAATGACAGTCGCCCTGAGAAAAAACATTAGTGATGGGAAAACCCGAGTTATTTTAATAACCGACCTGACATTCAAGTGATTTTAAAAACCGGATCAAAACCGGTTTTTCGCTCGAAATCTATATTATGGGAATATGGGCGGTAGTTCGTCGAACAACTTCTAAAAAAGAAAAAGGTCCCCAGTTCCATAAAGTACTAAAAAATCACTTGAATTCTCCATACATTTGCCCCGTAAACTAGTTTGTGTAGCCGCAATGAGTGATTGGTATGCATGAACTGCGGGTTTTTGTTTCATAAGTTTCCTTCCATTTTTGATAACAATGGATACCTGTAAACTAACGGTAAAAACATGTTTTGCTTTTCCTCAGGGCGTCTGTCAAATTTAACTAATGACGTCACGTGCACATGCCCTATTTACTACAGGGTGACCCATTAGTGCGACAAAGGTCAATATCTCCTGTACCACTAAGATAGCGGAAAACTTTTGACGAAGCTTATTAAGGGTTAAGAGGTGCCTCTTATAAAATTATTATTGTCTATACCTACAGGGTGCTCCAAAACACCAGCACGGTAAGAAATTTCCATTTCCAAGATATTGACTTTTAAAAAATGTCATTTTTGAGTTTCGGCAGATCTAACAGTACGTCTTCGAGCAAAACGGCTCACACGTCCCTATCTTCCATTTTTATTATCTTCCCAAAAAAATCACCTTCCGGTTAAACCGGAAGAACTATATTTCCTGCTTTTGAGTTACATCCGGTTTAGCTGGAAGTTTGATTGATTTGGGAAGATAGTGAAAATGGTGGATATAGACATATGCGCCGTTTTGCTCTAAGATGTACTGTTAGAAAGCTATAGGCTGTCGAAACTCAAAAATATAATTTTTCAAAAGTCAATATCTTGAAAACTATAGACTAATAATGCATTTAATAAAAGTAATTATAAATTTATGTAGAATCAGCAAATTTAAAAAATATTATTTTTGGGACACCCTGTCTATTATGAGATTTTTAAAATTTTCTTAAATTCCTCTTATCAAAAATATATCTCCCCTTTGGTTCACTAAGGGCGGATGTCACAATTTTGAGAAAATAACATTAATATCATTTTCCACTAAACCGAAGTCGCTCTATACAATGGACTAAAGCTCTATGTCCTAAAATTAATAGTTTTTAATATAGTAATTATATAAAGCCAGTTGTCCACTATTGCTTTGGAGTACTAACGGCCTATGTGACAAAATTTGGACAACCGTCTCAACAAACTGTGATTAATTTACTTGTGTTGACACTGTTTTTGCCACTTTAATTCAACAATGGATGGTAAAAATAAAAAAATTGTTTCGTCAATATCGCACTTTTTTTTTATACTTGACATTTTTTGTCAAAATTTGACAGCAGAATTTTTTGCGTATTTTTTCCGTATTCCTTGGGCCTGTCTATACCACCCGCTATTTTTTTTGACAAATATAGAAAATTCCCAAATTTGACGTTTTGACAGGTATTCTATATACCGCTTCTCAATAAGATGTTGACATATCTGAGATATACGTTTTGTAGTATACCACTATTTTAGCAACCATACCAAATTTCGTCAAAATCGGATAAACTATAAGGAAGCTAGAGCCAAAGAAAATTTTGACAAATAGTTTATACAGGAGCTGCAGTTCGCACGGTACATACGATTGTTACGATTTTTTTTCCCATTTATCTTTCCAAAACGAAGCTCTGTACGTCGTCCGATTTTTTTTTTAAATAAAAAAAAAATTTGACATTGACAGGTGTCAAATTTTGACAGTGGAATTTTTTTGCTTATTTTTCCCGAAATCTCCGCCCTATAAGGAATACGCCTATAATTTTTTGAATTTTTTTTAAGACCACTTTTTTGCCCGTTTCAGCTCGCTCGCGTCATTTTTATGGTAATTTTTTTATTTAAAAAATTTATTTTCGTTTAATTTAGGTACGTTTACAAAATTTAGAGCTTGCAATATGTTCAATGGACTATCCAGTTTATATTTGAAAATGTAATTATTCTAAAATAATTATAATAAAAACAAAGTCACTTTATTAACGTTTTTAGCTCTCCTGTAAAATACCTTTTTTTGACATCCGCCCTTAGTGGACCAAAGGGGAGATATAATGTCCATATTTGGACCGACGGTTTTCGAGTTATTTGACTGCAAATAATTTTATCCAGCGATAAAACGTCATAATAATAATATGTTATTCGGAATGGCCAGGCACGGCTAACTAGATGAAACTATTTGCATTTAAATAACTCGAAACCGCTGGTCCAAATATAGACATTATGTATATATTTTTGCAAAGAGGAATTTAAGAAGATTTAAAAAAACTCAAAAAGTAACGTTTTTTGCTCGAGAGAGATCGAGAGAAATCGAGAGAGACGAGAATTTCTCGACGAGAGAGGGTACTTCTCTCGTCTCGTCTCGGAGCTTTATTCGAGAGAAAATATCTCTCTCGTCTCGTCGAGAGAGGGCCAGTCAGAGACAAGAGACGAGAAAATCTCGTCTCGGCGGCAACACTAGCCCATTAATGACAGGTGACGTGGCAAGTTCTTAGATTAAGTTGACTTTAATCTGTCTGTAAACTTTAATATTTTTGATAGATTTAAGGAGTCAGTCAATAATCAGGAAGAAAATGTGTCTTGAATACCTGCCTGCCTGCCGCTTCGCCCCTGGAAAACCTTTTAAACGCAGCAATTCCGATGCAGGTCCGTATCATTCTTCCACCCTATTTGCCACTCTCGTAGGGCGGAGATTTATATCTTTTTTTCATCGGATTAAGAACCGCCGCAGGGGTGGCTTTCTTTTGTCCCTAATAATGGCTGAAGGCAGAACCGCCCTTGAGGTACAATAAAAGGTGTATAGAAAAAGAATAATAAATGGGATGCAAAAATGGAAGAAAGTGTGCAAGCAAATTTGTACACAATGAGTGTGTGTATCAGATAATACCAAGGGGGTGCACAGAGAGACTGGATCCTCTTCTCAACGAAAAAAACAGTCAAACATTAAATTCGAAGTAATCACACCGTTCTTGTAGTTTAAGAGTTGGTAATTTTTGTTTTTTCCTTATAAGGTAGAAGTGCTCCAAGAAAAATTAAAAATGAACGACCCTTTGAGGTTAGACTAGTTGCAGTTATGTTATACAGGGTTATCAGCTAAGGGTACGGAGCGGCCATGTCTCGGAAACTACTAAGCATAGGAACTTAAGAAAAAAAAATTGTGTTTAAAGCGGTCATGAGAAAATTCTGGAAATTACTTGTAAGTTCCTCATTTCGCCGGAAGGGGCATATTAAGGTATAACTCTGATTACATCATCGAAAAGCTTAGACAATTTTGCATCATTTTGGTTTAAGGCTCATTGGCGTACCGACCTTGATAAGAGTGGGGGAAGCTATTGAAAGTGTAAACATTAACATCGCTGTAACTTTTAACGACTTATCCGACTTTACTAAATTTAAGCTTGTTTGGAAGAGAAAGGTTAATTGTCATATCCAATGGTACACGAAAGTTTCTAATAAACTTGCTAGAGGGCGCAATTTGTATTAAAAATTATTGTTTTGGCAATAACTCTGAAACGAACAAAGATATCGAACTGGCGGTCTTCACATCTTTTCTTGCAAATTTCTGCTTTCCGATTATGATGTCATAGTTATACCGTATGATTTGAATTTTCGGGATAAAATCGAAAAATCTGTTATTATTACAAATTACGCCTTCTAGCAATTTTATTAAACACTATCGTGTACTTTTGGATACGGCGATTGAAGATACTTACCTTTTCCTTCCAAACAAGCTTAAATTTAGTGAAATCAGATAAGTCGTTTAGAAATGACAGCGATTTTAATGTTTACACATTCAATAGCTTCCCCCACTCTTATCAAGGTTGGTACGCCAACGAGCCTTTAACCAAGATGCAGAATTGTCTAAGCTTTCCAATGATGCAATCAGAGTTATACCTTAATACGGGAATTTTCGCAAAAATTTAAAATTTAAAAAAAGTATTTTCAATTGTGCCCCCTTGCGGCGAAATGAGGAACTTATAAGTAATTTCCAGAATTTTCTCATGACCCCTTTAATTATAATTTTTTTTTCCAAGTTTCTATGTTTTGTAGTTTCCGAGATATGGCCGGTGACCACCCTTAATGAAACACCCTGTATACACTTTATGTATTCGACGGCTTCCATACATTATCATGTCACTATGGAAATAAAAATAATTATTGTTATTATTATTATTGATAATTACGCATACATTCTCAGGCAAAAAAAATGTATTAGCACACTGAGGAAAATGATCTAATACAACAGGATTGCTAAGGGGCCTACAGACACACGTACATGTATTAGTACATGTACGCGCGTTGATCTACGCGCGTTGATGTTCGCCAGTGGGTAGACAAAATACCGACAACAAAACCGACGCACATGTTTACTGTTCCCGCTTGAATGTATGTACGCACGTACATAAACGCGCGCACATGTATGAAGGTGTGGAGACGAAAGTTTGTTTGTTTCAAGGATTTTGTCAGTGTCGTGTTAGTTTTGTTGTTGTAGTTTGATTTGAACATGGCGGATTAAAGAAGTTTTTATTATAACACACACGCAAGCCACTGCCAATAAGTTTAGTTCATCGTCACTCGACATGCTGACACCGCAATGCCTAGAAGACTGACATACAAGTACCTGTGTCTGTAGAGAAATGTGATCCACACACATCAACGCGCGTACATCAACGTGCGTACATGTACTAATACATGTACGTGTGTCTGTAGGCCCCTTTTTTAGACATAGTTTGTATTGATAGCTTATTTTTTATTAACCCATATTAAATAGATTGCTAGTGTATCAACGCCGCTTTAGTTTTATTATTCCAGACTTACTAGAACAGAACATTGGTATAATACAGCAATTTTGTTAAGAAATAAAATGTATCTTCGAAATGCGACGCGTTTTGTTCCCAGTAAAGCGCTTTCTCTACAATTAAGAAAGCAAAACTGGAGTGGGATTCCGTAACTTTTAAAAATAGCGATAGCGAAAGAGATAAAGAAGCGAAGGGAAAGCGATCGCTTTGATACCAAGTAGTCTATAACCATTTCTTTACGAGCAATATCTCTATAAATATGATAACGAATATTGAATTGTCCGTTCTAAAAACATTGCATTTCTTAACAAAAAAAGAAGATAATTCACAATTTTAACTTAACCTCAATTATTAATTAATACTGAAAAGTAAACATCAATTTTTTATAGTTATGTTCCCGGCACAAAGGTTTATTTTAAACAATTTTGAAAACGTATCTACGAAAATCGCGTTCATAAACGTGTTATGAGCGACGAAAGTGATCCGTTTTCACTACATGACAGACGATTTGTTGAATTATTCCGTCTCAACAAAGACTTACTTGGTGCTTGGTGGCATATCTTTTTGATAACGGATCACTTTCAGGAAGAAATAAGGTCAACAATACGCAAGAATACCGAGAGAGACAAGAATTCTTATAGCTTTAAGAACCCTTTATTTTTCTGTGGCTTTAAGGAAGGTTTTTTGCCACAGGCAATTAGCTGTGAGTAACTAATTCAGGATGACCTATTAAAAAATCCATGCACTAACACCGCCCATTGAGCTGGATTGGTTTTTATTGCTCTGCTTCCATAAATAAATATGTTTTTCCATCTTTTTATAATTTTTTTGATTTTCTTCTAACTATCCCAAAATATTACACGAACGAACGTTCGTGCAACGTTATATTTTAGGGTTAGGTTATTATTTTTATATTTTTAAAAGCTTTTTATTATGTTCTTATTCGCATAAGAGAGACAACGTGTATTAAGCTAAAGATAAAAAGAGATAAACTCTGAAGTCGCTTGCAAGAGATACATCTTGAGCGCTCGCTTTCGCTATGAAAGTTCGCGTTACATCGACCCGTTACGAAACAACCCGAACAGTGATATAGAATACGAATTTGTACAAAATCGCTATGAGAGCGCGATCGCTATCGCTATTTTTCATACAGAATCGCTCTCCAGCTTCCCCAGAAACGAATTGTATCCGTTAGAACAAATAATAAGACATAGAAAAAAGAAAAGCACGAAGTCTTTCTCCACAAATTTTATTGTTCGAATAACTAGGCGAACCTAGGATCACATCGACATGTTTCGAGTGTAGAAACACTCATCATCAGGAAAACAAAGTTAAAGGTAAAATGCTGATGTTTTTAGCAAAAGAGAAAATAATAGTGAGATTGAGCCGTAATGGTGTACAAGAGGTGTAAAATTGAGTAGTCAAAAGACCGAAAATGATGACTCCAGCATACTGAAGAAACGAGCGTTAGTGCAAAAGCACACTGTGCCCTGCGAAAAATGAGGGGAGTAAAAGAAAAAATTCAAAAAATTTAGGGAGTTTTGAAAAACTTATCTGTAAAATTCATTATTTCAGTAGTTACTGTAAAAATAATAAGACGTTGGTGAGGGTTCGTAGCGATCGGCAATCGCCGCGCGCCGCATTATTAGTTTTAACGTATTTGTTGCGTAGGTCACATCGTTGATCGAAGTCTTCTAGCTATCCTGTCTCAATTTGAATTTTATTGATCGTATACGTATACCAATGGTACCTGTTTTAATCAATTTATTTTGACTTTGTATTTAAGTTTTTTAAACTTTGCATGTCAGATAAAGCAATAGAAGATTCTGATTTCGCACAACCCATCATTAGTATTGGATTTTATAATCAATGGACGAATTTTGCAATGTTAAACGACAAAAATAATATCACACTAGAATCTATTTAAATTTTTGAAAACTACAGTATTGATTTTTAGTGGTAAAATATGCTTTATTAACCGTAGCAAGCAAATATTATTATGATTAATGTCAAGTTTCATTACAACTGCCAGTAGGACTAATGCAGTAGGTATATAAAACCAGACTACACCCGCAATAGAACTAGATAATTACTGTAAGTATTCAGAGCAATAATGGCTATAAAGCATTCTATGGTAGCATTACCTCATTTTCTATTGGCTAAATTACCGTGATGTTACTAATTTTACAAATAATATCAAAAATTTAATATAAAATATTTTAAAAAACCAGATTTGTCTTTCTTTAACACATATATGTCCCACAGTGGAATGTTGAGAAAAATATGCTGCAGGAAATAAGGCAATCATAAAGCTTAAATGTGTGGAAATATTCGGTAATAAATCCACATGTGGCAATATAAAATGTGTAAAATAAGTGAACGTATGATAAAGCGATTCGCGCGACAAGAAAAGGAGTAAATGCTTTTAAGGCCTAAATGTTTAAATTGAGCATATATTTGACTAGAAAATAAATATGGAGCTTGATTAGTGTACTTTTTCTAAACATATTACAAGTTTTTTAAACTTTTTACATGTAAAATAAAAACAATTCGCTGAATTCCTGAAATTTTTCAAATTTCAATAAAAAAAACGCTGATATATGCACCCCGACTTAATGTTTAAATTAAAGATATTTAGGATGGTTATGGGTGTCGGAACAGGTCGGTCGGGATACAAAAATGCAAATCATAAAATAATTGTAATTTTTTGTTCTTGCTAATTTCAAAACACCAGCAAATATTTCACCATACGCTTACCTGAGGTGAAACTTCGAGATCAGGTATAGCGGAACATGTATGGACCAACCAACATACTATATCGTCCCTGTCCAGGCAAAGCATCGTATGCGCCATTTAAGTAGTAGATATATTAGATAGTATTTAAAACAGTAGCCTTAGAAATCTCAAATTATAATTTAGTTTACACTTTTGAAAACGGTTACAGATACTAACTAACCGAAATGTTGTGTTTAAAAAAATAAGCCTAGCTAGTAAATATTTAATTAAAAAAAAGTTATATTATGTCCCTTTAAAGCAACTAAATGAATGAAATTTGAGCTTTTTTTGCATAAACTCAAGACAGCGCAATAAGTTTAGTAGTTTTGTCCAAAAAGTTCGTTTTAGACAATTAAGTCTAACGAGAAATAAATCATTTTGAAGAAAATTATTTTAAGATGCTTAAATTAACTAACTGGAGAAAATTTATGTGTTTTTCGTATTATATCAATACTACAATAAGTTAAGTAATTTCGGCCATATAGTTCATTTAAGTAACAAAATAAAGATAACGAAAAAAATTTACACTGGTTTTAGGAAACATGCAAAACAGTGGTCGAAAAAACAAGAAAAGGGGGGGGGGGGGTATTAAAATTCCTTTTAAATGCTATTTTAACAATATTAAAACCGTTAAACATCAGCGCTAGTGCCAGTCGACTGACGCACTGCGCTAAAAGCTGTAATTAAAGCCCTTTAGTTGGATTTACGGGAATTAAATTAATTCATGCGTAAGCAAACCGATTTGCCTCAATTGGAGCGTCAAAATTTTTAATTCTGCTTTTGACACCACAATGTATATTTACTATTTTTCGATGTAACGGTAAATATTAAAAATCTTTGTAAATTTTTTCAAATATTTTCATAATAAAAGCGATCCAGTTTAGAAGCGACGCGATTTTAATTTAGTTTTGTTGGTAAAATTAAAATTGTTATATTAGTAAGTGGCTAGACCAATGATCTGGCACCTATAGATGGCACATGTCATTTATAAACGCTATTAAAATGTGTCGACAACATCGTTTTGTAGGAGAGAGGAGGTGAAGAGCTGGATGGGGCCGGGAGCACCAATTATGGTGCAATTACCCTTGAATGTGACCTTCCTGCTATAGTTTGAGATGTATCTAAAACATCGATATTTTCAATGCCATGAATTGATGATATTGGCTGATGCATCGATGTATTTTAATCGATGTATTAGCCCTTAATTTTATTTGTTAAATAATTATTTTGCCGTTGCCTCTCGATCTTGATTATACCTTTTACCTTTGGACCTTTGGTTTCTGTAAGGTATAAGCTTAGAATAATTAAATTTGTGATTTGTTTTGTAATTCTAATTTTATTAAAACGTTGTTTTCGATGCATCGCAAATATTGAGGTTTTTCCGCGATACATTTTCTGTGGACATTCCTAAACGGAAATGAATGAAACAACGTCATCATGGCTATAGACCAATGTCGTGGCGATCACATCTTTGGGGGCAGATTTCTTACTGCTGCGTTGCCATACTGCAGACTTTAGACAAAGATTTAAATTACCCACGTCATGTTAGTACTTTTAACAGCGTAAGTTTGGCAAGGAAAGTGGAGGGGCGAAATTTACATGTTGATTTACATCATAATGGAAAACAATTTTGTTAATAGGTTCATTTGTTATTGTGTCATCTATAGGTACAGGATCATTGGATCTTTGAGCTAGACTCCTTGACAAAAAGCGTAACAATCTAATAGGAAATCTTAGGGAGGGGGTACTTCAATTTTTTTCCAAAACTACTTACTGAAGATGCACCACTATCTAACGCGTATGTTTGCATTGCTGCTTTCATGCATAATTTTATTATTTCTTTAAATATATGAAAATCGTATAATTCAGAAAGGAAAATATGATAATAATATAGTATTTAGTGTTTTACGGTCATTTCTTTTTAAAGTCGGCATTGTACATGTTTATATATTTTGGCATGGACTTAATTATATATTTTATAAATAAATATTTATCTATGTATAAAAACCTAAAAAGGATTATCCTTTATTAGTAAAAATATGTTAATACAAAGAGAAGCTTCTTTCAACATCTACTAATGTAATCGGACAATACTGCAACTTAGGTAGCAAAATATAAACCCAAGATACAACCTCGTTGGATGGTTTACCCTCATAAATGCTTTTTACTGCAGTTAAGTATTTAAATTCTTCATTCTTTTTTTACAGTTACATCCAATTTGTTCCTTACTTGACCTCCTAGTTTACCAGAATTGTTGTTACATTTAGCGGAAAAAGTTACAACAATCTAATTGAGTCTCTTAAACTTAAAATGTCTCCTCGCTCCAACGAGGATATTATTTCCAGTATAAGACTGAAATTAACCTTAATAAGAACAAGATCTTTAGTTACACTTGCACTTTTTAACAACTCTTTACTTTGCACAATACACTGCGAATCGTCGTCTAAATCCAAAATTAGTTCTTTAATGGCTTCGAAATGCTTTGCGTAGAATATTGCTGCCTTAATCCGTGTTCCCCACCGGGTAATTACAGGTTTTGGAGGTAAACTAACTCCTGGTAATCTCTCCTTATACAACTGCACTCTAGAGGTGCTTTCCGAAACACTTTTTTTACATTTAAAATTAATTTATTTACCAAAGGTTTATGTATCACAAGTATGTATTACAAATCGATATAAAAACAGTTTATTAAGCAGGTAATAATAACGCATTATTAAGTGACAATAAACAATCCCTAACAATATACCTGCAAACCCTGGAAACCCCCAATAAATACCTTGTGTATAACCAAAATGTAAATATAATAATTATTATAATCTTTAGATTGGAAAATCCCTGAAATAAGTACCGAACTAGACATTAAACCTTTAACGTTTTAAATTTTTTGATAAAGCCGAAAACATAAAAGTATGCTCTTAAAATAATAATTTATGAAAATATGCATTTTATTATAAAATTTACAAAATACGCAAAAAATGCATATAATATAAAATATGCATTTTGCATATATTCCGCCCTTTAGTGTGTACATAAAGTAAGGAACAAATTCTTTATAGATTAATCTAAAAACATTTCGTAAAAATCCTCGGACACGTATGTAATAATTTTTGATTGGGCATATTTTGACATATACACATATTATACAGGGTAGCTCATGTAGTAGATATGATATTATCGACGATTTTTTTAAATGAAAACCCCTATATTTTAGTTCACATTTGTAATCTCCAAGAATAGCTGATTTCAAAAACATAACATACTTAGGGTCTAAAGTTGATAGTTTCGTAGCTACAGGGTAGAACAAATCATTTTATTTAAGATACATTTTTTTTTAAGGTAGGCTTATTAATTTGCTGTTATGTAACTATGGTTATTTAGATAATGATGATATTATGCTGTCATTACAGTGAATTTTGCTATTAAGATTAGTAGAAGTAAAAAATTAATTTTAATATTTGTTAATATGCGTTTATCTAACACACAAAGAATAGAAATTCTAATGATGATTGGATATGGTGATAGGATTCATACTCAGCAAGAAGTGTGCATTTTGTTCAACGCTAAGTGCCCAGAAAGACCAATCACTAGATCAACTGTAAGTAAACTTAAAACAAAATTTCGAGAAACGGGTTCTGTGGAAGATATTCCCAGGAACGGCCGTCCAACTATTTCGGATGATAAAAAATTAAATATTTTATTGGCTATAGAAGAAAATCCCCATAACAGCATCCGCCAGATTGGCATGGATCATGAGGCAGCTGCAATGACCGTACATAACCTATTAACAGTAGAAAAATGGCATCCGTTTAAAATCCGACTGGTTCATGAGTTGAATGAAGATGATCCAGACCGTAGGATGGAGTTTTGTCAAATGTTAATGGAAAGATGTAACGTAGATCCTTTGTTTGTTGAAAATATCCTATTTTCGGATGAATCTACTTTTAAATTAAATGGTGAAGTAAACCGGCAAAACTGTAGATATTGGGCAAAAGAAAATCCCAGGTGGATGCGTGAGCATCATACTCAATATCCCTGGGCGGGTATAGTGAAGAACAAAATTATTGGGCCATATTTCTTTGACAATAATAAAAACGGGCTAAATTACCTTCAGTTTCTTTAAGAATTTCTTATCCCTACGCTAGTTAACTTATACCCGAGTAGAAATAATCCTGGAATTCTAGATGAAAATTTATGGTACCAACAAGACGGCGCACCTCCACATTATGCAGCAGTAGTGCGCCATTATGTCGATCAAGTTTTTCCGAACAGGTGGATTGGAAGACGTGGGTCTATTGAATGGCCGCCTAGGTCTCCAGACCTTACACCACTGGACTTCTTCTTGTGGGGTCACCTGAAAAATGTCGTTTATAAAATAAGACCTGCCAATATTGAAGATTTAAAAAATCGAATCACAACAGAATGCAGGAATATTTCAGAAGAAACCATAATAAAAGTCCAACAAGAGTTTATTGATCGCTTGGGGTACTGCCAGGCACAAAAAGGAGGACAATTTCAACACTTAATTAAATAGCCTATTTAATTTTATTTAAATTTTTTTAAATTAAAAATACTTCACATTTTTTTTTCTTGCCCTGTAGCTACGAAACTATCAACTTTAGACCCTAAGTATGTTATGTTTTTGAAATCAGCTATTCTTGGAGATTACAAATCTGAACTAAAATATAGGGGTTTTTATTTTAAAAAAATCGTCGATAATGTCATATCTACTACATGAGCTACCCTGTATAATATGTGTATATGTCAAAATATGCGCAATCAAAAATTATTACATACGTGTCCGAGGATTTTTACGAAATGTTTTTAGATTATTAAATAATGAATTTGTTCCTTACTTTATGTACCTACACACTGTATGTCATGATTGTATAGTATACGTTTATTTTTAATAAATTTAACGTTTCGATCTAATCATTCTTTTTACGTTCAGAGATATAAAATGCTAAATGAGACAGCTTTTGTTAATTAAAATGTTGTCAATTATATAATTATTACAATATTATTATGATATTGTTGTCATTATATGATAATATATATTATGATATAAGTTATAACATCTTAAAAATAAATCACAAAATAAGGAAATCGGTTTTTTCTTTAACAATATTTAGATGTTTATGGGAAGTAGGTACTTTTTTTATAAACCTTGTATATATACAAAAATGTTAAAAAGCAAAAAACCTCAACTTAAAATAGTTTATTGTATTTAAAAGTTATAGCAATTTAAATTTTACCAAATATTTTATAACTTTTGCGATCGAATAATGATCGAATAATTGAAAAAATCATATGATTATTTAGAACCCACCCAGCCTCTGCGGCAAATAGTAAATCCAATCTACTAATAGTAATAAGCTATTGGGGGTAACATTTTAAAATGAATTCGTGGGTATTACTGTGGAATTCCCCATCAGGAGGGTGAACGCGGGTTATTGCCTCGTAAGCAGCATTTGACAATTTGATTTAGTGGTCCGCAATTTATTTTAAAGTAAATTACGTTTTTGGGGGAAAATTTGTTCATTATATTGACTTGCAAGTTCCCTTCATAAAATTAAGTTTCATATAAAAAAAAGTAATGGAATCTATTAGTTTTTCTCTACACTAAGAAAAAGCTTTCTATTCCTTATTAGAATTCACATACACTTTATACAACTGTTTAATACTATCTGTGACAGCAATTTGCTATCCTACTGTAAGACAACGAAAATTGCTAGACCGTTGATAGTGATAATATCACGGTAATTTAGTCAATAGGAAATAGGAGTTAATGATACCATAGAATGGTTTATAGCCATTATTGCTCTGAATACTAACAGTAATTATCAAGTTCTATTCGGGGGGGGGGGGCTGGTTTTATATACCTACTTTATTAGTTTCGACTGGCAGCTGTAATGAAACTTGACATTAATCATAATAATATTTGCTTGCTATGGTTAATAACCCAAAGACTTATCTACCAATAAAAATCGGTACTGTAGTTCTCAAAAATTTAAATATCTTTAAGTGTGATATAGTTTTTGTTGTTTAACATTGCATAATATGGTTATCTATTATATGCAACAGGGTTTACTGAGATAATAAAATGCGTCTAATACTAATGATGGGTTGTGCGAAATAAGAATCTTCTATTGCTTTATCTGACATGCAAAGTTTAGAAATACTTAAATATAAAGTAGAAATAAATTAATTAAAACATCAAAAAAGTTCAAATTCCGACAGGACAGCTAGAAGACTCCGAACAACAAGGTGACCTGCGCCACAAATACAGGGTGTTTCATTAAGGTCGAAGAGCGGCCATATCTCGGAAACTATTGGGCATAGAAATTCAGGAAAAAAAAATTAATAGTTAAAGTGACTATGTCCTAGAAATAATTTTTAAGTTTCGCATTTTGCCGCAAGAAGGCGCAATTGAAAAGTAAATTTTAACATTTTAGATATCTCCGAAAATTGCACGTTAAGGTATATTTTTAATAACACCATTAAAAAGCTTGGACCATTTTGCATAATTTTGGTCCCGTGCTTGTTGGCGTACCGACTTTAGTAAGAGTGGGGGAAGCAGTTAAAAGTGTAAACATTTAACTCGCTGTAACTTATAAACCACTTATCCGATTTTAGCAAACTAAAGACTGTTTGGAAGAGAAATGTATGCACTTTCACCAATCGTATTTAGTTGTCAATAATAGTTCTCAATAAAATTGCTAGAGGGCGCAATTTGTAATAATAATAGTTTTTTTGATTTTATCCCGAAAATTCAAATCATACGGTATAATTATGATACCATAATCGAAAAGTAGATTAAATTTGCTAGAAAAAATATTAAAACCGCTGCTCGATATCTTTGTTCGTTTCAGAATTATTGCCAAAAGAGTAATTTTTAATACAAATTGCGCCCTCTAGCAATTTTATTTGAAACTATTGTGTACCATTGTATAAGGCAATTAAAGGTACTTACCTTTCTCTTCCAAACAAGCTTAAATTGAGTGAAATCGGATAAGTCGTTTAGAAGTTACAGCGATTTTAATGTTTACACTTTCAATAGCTTCTCCCACTCTTATCAAGTGAAAGTGAAAATATTAAAATCGCTGTAACTTCTAAACGACTTATCCGATTTTACTCAATTTAAGCTTTTTTGGAAGAGAAAGGTAAGTACCTTTAATTGATGTATTCAGTGGTACACAATAGTTTCAAATAAAATTGCTAGAGGGCGCAATTTGTATTAAAAATTACTGTTTTGGCAATAACTCTGAAACGAACAAAGATATCGAGTAGCGGTTTTAATATTTTTTCTAGCAAATTTAATTTACTTTTCGATTATGGTATCATGATTATACCGTTATACCGTATGATTTGAATTTTCTGGATAAAATCAAAAAAAACTATTATTATTACAAATTGCGCCCTCTAGCAATTTTATTGAGAACTATTATTGACAACTAAATACGATTGGTGAAAGTGCATACATTTCTCTTCCAAACAGCCTTTAGTTTGCTAAAATCGGATAAGTGGTTTATAAGTTACAGCGAGTTAAATGTTTACACATTTAACTGCTTCCCCCACTCTTACTAAAGTCGGTACGCCAACAAGCACGGGATCAAAATTATGCAAAATTGTCCAAGCTTTTTAATGGTGTTATTAAAAATATACCTTAACGTGCAATTTTCGGAGATATCTAAAATGTTAAAATTTACTTTTCAATTGCGCCCCCTTGCGGCAAAATGCGGAACTTAAAGATTATTTCCAGGATTTTCTCATAGTCACTTTAGTTATTAATTTTTTTTCCTGAATTTCTATGCCCAATAGTTTCTGAGATATGGCCGCTCTTCGACCTTAATGAAACACCCTGTATGTTAAACCTAATATTACGGCGCGCGGCGATTGCCGATCGCTACGAACCCCCACCAACGTCTTGTGGATTACTTATAGGTTCTAACGGATAAAATTCGTTTTTGGGGACGCTGTTCTGCTTTCTTAATTATAGGGAAAGTGCTTTATGGGGAGCAAACTGCGTCGCATTGAAAAGATGCAATTTATTTCTTAACAAAATTGCTGTATTAAAAGTAGTTCATTATTCAACAAGACTGTGCGGCTAATGGAACTGATTACTACCAATAAAAACACTGTTCTAGCAAATCTGGAATTGATATAACACTAAAGCGGGTTTGATACACTAGCAATTTATTTAATATGGGTTAATACAAAATAAGCTATCAATATAAACTATGTCTTAGCAAACCTGTTGTATTAGATCAGTTTTCTCAGTATGCCTTCACGAATTTACGCCAAAAGATTTTTTAACAGAAATTATCTTTGCTACAAAAACCATCGCTATAAGCATTTGTTTATTGCTGGTCCATCATTACTTTCTTTGGTTACTATTACAATACGTTAACTAGTAAATAGAGCATTTACTGTAAATTTTCCCTTTTTTGCAACCAATTCTGACCTGTCAAAATGCCACAGCTGATTTGATTAATATTAAATTCATGGTAAAATCAATTTCCATTATGAATATTTGCATTTTTCTTGACCTATTAATTCTAATCAATAAAAATAAAAATTACCTAAGCTTTAGCAAAATCAATACCGCGTTTCTTTTCGGAAACATAATAGTTTCTAAAGTTGCTCAATATATTTAAATTTAAATACGGTTTTCTACTAAAACTTGTTTTAAAAGCTAATGCACAAACTTTTAAAATTATGGCCCAACTTTTACTAGGTACGGAATATGAAAAGAAAAACTTTGTTCTTTAAATTTAGAGTTAAAGCTGTGTTGCAAGAGATTTGGTATAAAGGAAATACAATAGGAAGGAAAGTTTTCCTAGGGTAAAATACGTTCGGGGACGCGAAAGAGACGAGGGGTACCGGCCCCCCTCCCCTTGGAATTTGATTGATATTTATTAAAAAAATAATAATTTCACTTAAATACACAAAACTTTATTTTACTTTACTACTTTAAACTATACAGAATTTATTTAAAAAATGTTTGAAAGCTCTATTAATAATTATATTATTTGTATAATACAGTAAAGTTCCCCTCATATGGGATTTTTTTTATTAATAACTTTATTCGAAATTTGACTTTGGCATTAAGTTCTGCTTCGATTGAGATGAAAATTAAGCAAAAAAATAGTAGTCACATGGTTCGCATTAGGTATCTGTCAAATTTTATTTTTTTCCAAAAAATAATTTAAAAGTGGGGTTATTTCTGAAAGTATCGAAAAATGTATAAGAAAATTTTTTTTTAATGCAGTTTCTAGCCCACATGCAAAATTTTAGCTGCCTAAGATAATTTTGATTTTTTACCCATATTTTGTAAATTGTATCACTTTTTCAAAATAAGACTCAACGCAACCTACATTAAACTTCTTAGTTTTGACAATGCTTTATTTCAGATACATTTTCTTTAAAGTAACGCCATATTAAATGTGTATTTTCTACAAAATCAAAATTGGGCTATTAAAATTTGGTCGCATGTGATGCAAAGTTTATTTGTTTTTGACCCTGTATAAGGTAACTTCATAAAATAAGTATTTTTGAAAATGTAGTTTGTGTCTGAAAGTAATACACCTTAATATTAAGACAAAAAAAAAACACAGTGTCTTCAGTAAAGTGTTTTTTAAGTGGAAAATAAATTTTAGTTTAACAACGTAAAGTTTATCTATTTTCAACGATTTAATTTAAAACCCCTATATTATAATTTATTATTAAGCTATGTCATAATAACGTTAACGTTATTATGACATAGCTTAACAAAAACAGTATGTTAAAATTAGTATATTAAAGTATAAGTGGATATTAAGGTCTTTAAAACACGCGCGATTTTGCAAGCACGACGGCGCAGCCGGAGTGCTTGAAATAGAGCAAGTGTTTTAAAGACCAGTTATCCACGAATACTTTACATTATTTTTTTTTATTGGTATTTATATTCCAAAAAATGGAAATAATAACTTAGTAAGTAAGTGAAATGGTCGAATTCGCGATGTGATATACCTGTCGTTGTCATGAAAATGAGGAGAACAAAAAATACCTTCCAATCTGTCACATAAGATTCATTGTTGTCACCGTTGACATTGGTTGTCTATTGCTTAAAAAAATATTTTATTTACAACCATGTATGTAATAATGACATTTCACCTATCTTTGAAAGGTGGAAAGTTGACGTTTCTTGACTTTTACTTTCCACCCGGGTGGAAAGTGAGCACTTTCCACCCGGGTGGAAAGTAAAATTGTTATTTTTTGTAATTTTATTAAAAATCGATATCTCAAAATAGTAAATTTTTTTTTTTTTAAATTTTAATAAAAATCGATATCTCAAAATAATATACAAACACACCCACACACAACTCATTACACAAATTCAACAACAATAATTTTATTTTTTATTTCTTTAAATGAATTATACCTAAATGACATTTATAAAAAACAAAAAATTAACATGGTTTATGTTTTACTTATTTACATTAAATATTACATTGGCATTATTGTAGGCAGTCACAGATATGTTTAAACCTTGCTGAAATTCTTCTTTTGAAAGGTTTATTTCATGATTATTTGAAGTTAAAGTAGTGTTAGTAAAACTTGAACTTGGCTTTGAAATCAATTTTGCCGTATTAACCTGAGTAGAAACCGAACTGTCTATGTATCCCTCAGCTACTGTGCTAGATTTCCAGCCTCCTAACCGCTTTATTTGCATAAGATCGCCACCGTTATTTGCGAGCAAAGTAGCCGCTGTTCTTCTGAAACAGTGACCAGTAAAACCTTCAGTATTCAGCTTCAGAAAAGCTGCAATTTTTTTTGGAAACTGACTTAAAGTGTTGTGCCCAATACATTGTTTACTAATTTTTCCATATCTTATTTGCATAAAAAGCTTTCCATCCTGTATATTTTTCCGTAAAGTTATGTACTCCTTAAGTGGTGCAATCCATTTATTATCAGTTATCATAAATGATCGTGGCTGGTACGTTTTGCTATTTTGTATTTCAATCGCGACCTTTTCTTCTAAAAAGTGAACGTCTGTTGTTTTCATTTTGTATAATTCATCTGATCGGCAGGCGCCTGAGACACCAATAACCAATGCGACCTACAAATGTATAAAATAATAAGTTAATATAGAAATAGTCAACCTTTTAGCCTAAAATACCTTTTGAACAAGAAATTCCATAGGTGCTTGTTCCAAAAATGTTTCAATATTATCCATAGACAGTGTGGTCGATTTTTTCGGCTTGTATCCTTTGTTTTGCTTTTTTAAAAATGCTAATAGCTTTGCGTGTTTAGATATGTCTACTTTTTCCCTAATTGATAGAGTGGTCCTCAACATTGAATATATTGACCAAAGCGTTGATATTTTCTTTGTCTTGGCATTTTCACTAAAATAAGCTAGTAGCGCCGATTCAGAACCAGGATTTTGAACTTTGTTTCCAATACACCATTCTTTAAAACAGTTATATGCCTTGTCATATCTCGGGCGGCTTTTAGTTGGCAGAAGATCTTCTTCTACTATTTTTGCTGCTTCTCGAATTTCTGGGGGAGTAGCAGCCAAATCAAATTCCTCATCTGAGAGCATTTTTTTGGTGTTTTGTAAAAACTTTGACACTAACGTTTTAAAAAAATAATATATTGTTTAGTGACATGGAAACCATATTCCAAAAATGATATTTGCCATCTTGATGTGTATTATTACCTACGTTATTTTATCACCTGCGGTTATTTGAAATTCTAAATGTCTGTCTACTTTTGCAATGGAAAAGTCAAAATGACATTTACCTTTTAATAATTATTTGAACTCAAAATAATAAGAAGTGGATGTTGGATGTGGTTGTAAATAAAATAGTATACAAACCTCGGTGAAAAGTTTCATTACTGTCTCTGAGATATAGTTTACCTCGACGCTTCGCGTCTCGGTAAACTATCTAATCTCTCGACAGTAATGAAACACTTTCCACCTCGGTACGTAATATACTATTATTTGCCGTTAAAAGGTTATTCTGTCAAATCAGTAATTCAAAAGTTGACATATTTAGACTTCACGTTTCACGGGTTGTTGATGTTGCCATGGTAACTTTAAAACACGCGCGTTTTTGAAAGTGGGATTTAAACACGCTGAGGCGTATTTTAAATAAGCAAAATAGGGTATCAATAAAAAAATAGTATATTAAAGTACACGTTTCATAAGAAGCGGTTTTAGCGCACGCGTCTATTTTAAAAAACGAGCCACAAAGTGGCGGGTTTTTTTATTGACACGTGCGCTAAAACGCCTTATGAAACATGTGCTTTATACATTTTTTTCTATTTCACCTTTTATAATCAAGAAAAATACATTTTAAAAAGAAAATAAATTCTTTAAATTTTGTAAATTTTTATGTCTAAATTTTATGTTGGTAATACTATTTTTTATCATAGTAGCCTCTGGACAACAAAAATTATTTTGCAAACTGTAATTTTTTGATTTATTGACCCATTTTCACCACGAGATTCTAAAGTTATTTTAGCGATATGAGATTTGAAATTGGACGGAATACGTTGTGTGATCCTTGTACATTCGGTACATATACAGAGCGTTCGGAAATTCGGGAGATTTTGCTTTTTTTTCGAATTTCAAAAGACGTGATTTTACGTCACGGCATTGCAATTTAGTATAGTGAAGATGGAAAATTCAAATAAAGTTGAAATTAAAATCGACATTGGAAGGTTAGTAGATTGAATTTTGGATAGGATTTGGCAGAAAATGATAGCTTGAAGCATCTACAAAAGATTGATTTATAGATTTATGCAACCAACATAATATATGACTGTTATCCACACAGAATAATAATAATATAATATAATAATAATATATTTCCAAATCTTAACAAGTACATACAATTTATTCCCTGAAAAATATCAAGTCAAGGAAATATATAGAATACTCACTGAAATCTATTAAGATTTGTGCGTGAACAATTCTTTACTTATTTTCAAAATCTTGATATTCAAATCATTACCTTAAAATTTCAAGTTTCTTAGAATAGTATACTTATCTCAATATACAAAAAATATTAACATCGTTAAAAAAATTACCCATATAATAATATACATTATAATGTATAATGTTACTTGTAATGAAAAATAAATAAAATACTATACCAATTAAATACCCGTACCTAATCTAGAATTCTACCATCACCAGTTTTTATTAAAGCATTTCTCTTGCAACGATTTATAAGTACATTTTCGGAATTATCATTTCATTTATTACAGAATTTATCTGATAGTGCAGAAATCGAGAAAAGAAGCATGCACATTTTTGGACAAGTTATCATTATTTTATTTTTATTCAAATGTCATAAGATGATAAACGAAAAAACACAAAAACAAAAAAACAAATCAGAAAACTTGGAGCAAAGTATAGAAAAATATTGTTGATGAATCTAATTGTGTAAATTTGAGATGATAGTGTAAAGCATGTATGTTGTAGATAACGTTATGAGGATAAATCTATAAAATTGCGAATTTGTTTCCGGGGTAGTGATAATATCCATATTTTTGTTAGTTTTTTAAAGCGCCTGTAATTTTCCAGTCTTATGTTTTCTGGAATTAGGATGTAAATATGGGAAAGGACCTTTGTCCAATCGTTTTATTGGCCCTTAGTGTCTTGGTGTGTTTAGATTTTTTGTATCTGGTATCGTGTTCATGTGAAATTAATTTTAGTTCATTTCTTTTTTTGTGCTGTAAGCAAACGATTTTGTAGCAGTAGCTTTGACATATATCCATAAGACCGCTTTCTAAAAATAATAAGTCGCTTGGGTAATAAAAGTCCTTATTGTAAATAGATTTTATAAACAGTTTCTGAATAACTTCTAATTTAGTTAAATGAGATTTATAAGCCCCACCCCATGTGCTTATACCATATTGTAAGATCGAATAAACCAAAGAAAAATAAACTGTTTTTAGGTGATTTTCAGATAATATAGTTTTTAATTTTTTGAATTTATATAATATTGACCTACATTTTTTTGTTAATATCTTAATATGTTCGTCCCATTTTAAAAATTTGTCAATTTGCACTCCAAGATATCTAGTGCTCGTCACTTCTTTGATTACAATATCCTTTGCTTGTTGTTTAACTGTTATTTCCTTAAAGTGTGGAACTGTTTTTTTGGTACAACTGAAAGCGATATAATTTGTTTTCTTGAAATTTATTGTAAGGTACATGCTGTCGAACCAATTTTTTAGTAATACCAAATCACTTTCTGCACGCTCTTTAACTTCTTTCCAAGTAGTTCCAGTATATAAGACCACGGTGTCATCCGCAAAAGAGGAAACAGAACCAGTACTCCTCAAACTAAATAACTCATTAATATATATTGTAAACAGAACTGGCCCCAAAACCGTCCCCCGTGGAACACCGTACTCTACTTTTCTTGGATCGCTTAACAAATCTGTTAATTGGACATACTGCAGTCGGTCTTTTAAATAACTTTGCATTAAATTTAGAGCTATGCCTCTAAATCCTAAGCTGTTTAATTGCTGTAAAAAATAAAAAAGTAAGTTATCAAGCTATTTTTCCTCTGCGAAAAATGGGTTTTCTCGTAAATCACAAAGGTCGCGCAAGTCAATGAAATAAAACATTTAAATGTTACCAACATCAAAATAAAGAAAAAACGCGTATCGAAACAGCTTCATTACGATACGCAACTTATTATGAACGTGAAATAGAAAAAAGTTATTAAAGGGGGTCTAAGCCAACCAAATAAACTGGGGAAAAAGAAAAAACCTTCCTGAAAAGATGGTATCGAAGATTATTTAAAATTTCTTATAAAACTTTTCAAGTTTATGTCATTAAGACATTATAAGGATAAAATTGTAAAATCACCATGTGTAAAAAATTGAAATTAAAATTAAAATCAAAGAGTGAGGGAGTGAAAAAAATTTTGGAATATTTTTTTTTGAATAAAAAGTAAATAGGTACAAAATTACACAGATTGTGATATCTTCATAATATGACAATTTTATCCCCATAATGTCTTACTAACATACACTTGAAAAGTTTTATAAAAAATTTCAAATAATCTTCGACACCTTCTTTTTAGAAAGGTTTTTTCTATTTCCCCAGTTTATTTGGTTGGTTTAGACCCCCTTTAATAAATTTTTTAACATACTTAGTATCGTTTAACCTTTATCAATTTTCTTCATATTATGTCTCTTCTACTGATCAATTTTTTAATTCCATAAAAGCTCCATTAAGGTTCTCCACCAATTTCTCTTCTGCTAAAACCATCAGCACTAAATAAATTTTCTGTCTCCTGATGATGAACGTTTCTACGTTCGAAATATGTAGAGACCCCTAGAGAATTTTTATTCTATTAAATTTGTGGAGGAAGATTTTAGGTTTTTTCTTTCTTTCCTATAATATAGGTTGATATTTGATGGTAAATGGCAGATATACTTTTGTCTCAAAGTTACCAGGTTAGCTAAATTGACTAATTAGGCACCTTTGACTGAAGCATAAATGATTTTCTTGCAACATGACCCGGTAAGCTTGACTATTTATTTACTTATTGAAAAATTTTGGTTAAATCGGGTTCGCCGATATCATTGAGTTTCGACGGTTGGTTAAATAATGTATTATTTAAAATCATTCTGCAAAAATAGTATAAATTACTCTTTCTATAGCACAATATTCTAGGCGTCAAGTGGCCCCAATGTTGTCACGTAAGCTGCCACCGGGGAACAAAGAAAATCCCCACGTGTTCGAGTAATGTTCTCGTCATATGATGTTATTATATTCGAGGACGTGCAACTGGCTACGGATATTCTTAGAGAAATTTTTCACCTAGTTCTTTTAGTTTCTTTATTGGACAAGTCAACTTTATACGAAGATGGTGCACGAGATAAAAATACGTCTTTAGTAGGAAATCCGTTTAATAGGTACCGGGTGAGTCAACGATTGCGAGGAGTAATTTTAGGCCTTGAAGATAAGATTTGTCGATAATGAGCTTTTGTATGAAGGTATGGTTGGATATCTGGCACATTTTAAAAATATTTTGAATTATATAGGGTGCGCCCAAAAAGTAGGGTGTCATAAAGTTTAATATGATACAATTAGTTTTTGGGGACGCTGTTCGGCTCTCTTAATTCCAGAGAAAGCGCTTTACTGGGAACAAAATGCGTCGCATTGAGAAGATACAATTTATTTCTTAACAAAATTGCTGTATTAAAAGTAGTTCATTATTGAACAAAACTGTGCTGCTAATGGACCTGATTACTACCAATAAAGACAGTGTTTTAGCAAATTTGGAATTGATATAACACTAAATAGGGTTTGATACACTAGCAATTTATTTAATATGGGTTAATAAAAAAAATGTTAATTAATAATTTGTCACTCTGTATTTTCCAAACCATTAACTTTTAGACTGAGGTAAATGGTGCCAGCATTTTGTGTGTATTTTCCGTACATCATGTATAAAAAATGTTAATTTTAAACTTCTCGTATTTCGGTTTATTTTATTTTATAAAGAAATAGGTAATTAAAATCCTAAAATATTAAAACAAATTTAAAAATACCTCCAGGAAAATTTTCCAGTTTTTTAAGTACACGGAAGCCAGAACAATTTCGTAAATTAAAATTTAAAAGAAAGCAATAAATTTAAATTAAAAAAACTTTCGCCCCAAGGTGATGTATACATACGCGTTGTTAAGAGATAAGGTTTTTTATGTGTGTCACGGGAAAAATAAAGAAATTTTAATAATTTCTGCCCAATAGCAGAAGACATGTTATTATGAGAGAGATAAACCACAACTAATATGTCACCCTCTCTTACTGGCTCATAGGGATCTTCATTTTCTTCATTTTCATGCCGCGAATGGCGGCTTTATTTTGTCTAGCCGACGAGTTTATGATTTAGTTTAGTGATGGGAAAAATCGAGTTATTTCAATAATCGATTACCGAGAATTCGAGTGATTTAAAAAACCGAATGATAATCGATTGTTCACTCAAATGCTATATGAGGGGCAATTTAAAAAAAAATCATTTTTTTAATCACTTAAATAATCAACCACATATATTTTTATAGACTTCTAAAAAAAAAAAAAAAAGGTCGCCAGTTCCATAAACTAACTACTTTGTATAGCCCCGCAATGAGTGATCGGTATTTTTTTAACTCGAGTGATCCCATCACTATCAAAAACCTTATGTTCATCACTCATTTCGCCTTCGAATGATTTCCGAAGATAATCGAATAATTCGAGTGATTGAAAAAACCGAGTGTTCGGTTATTTTTCACTCGAGTTATCCCATCACTAATTTAGTTATTGTTGTAGAAGTTGGATGTTAGGTTAGGTCGGTGTGTTGTCCGGTGGGGTTAAAAAGATCAATTTCTTTAAGTTCATTCTGCGTTTCAAAATGAATAAACTCAGTTTTATAAAATATTCGCGACCTTCTGCGCTTTCCTTGAAAGTAAAAATGCAGGTGAAAGAATTGGGTCGTCCCGTGTTTATAACAAACACTCCAAATTTTAAAATTTAATAGTAATGTTTATTCTATCTACCTACATTGGGAAAAAAGCCTTCTATTCCAAGAATTCACATATTCTTTGTACAACTGTTTAATACTACCTATGTGTGACAGCAACGCGCTTTTCCACTGAAAGACATCGAAAATTGCTAGACCGTTGTGTAGTGATAATATCACGGTAATTTAGCCAATAGGAAATAGAAGTTAATGCTACTATTGAATGGTTTAAAGCCAGGAGCGGCGTTAGGGTACGGCCTGGTTGGGCGATCGGCCAGGGCGCCGGATAATTGTAGCTCATCGCTTATAGTTCGAGCTCTACTTACTCGTAAATTCTCTAAATTAAGCGAAAAAATCTTTATGTTGGCAACACTTGAATGGAACGCAGGTTACTCCTATTTTTGTTTTAAATTTCATCAAAGATCGCAACTTACAAGAACTGTATCCAAATGTATAGATAGCATTGTCATTGCGAATATTATTGACTATACCTGTAACGGTTGTAAGTGGAAAGAGGAGTTTTTCAAAGCTGAAGCTGATAAAAACCTATCTTCGATCAACAATATCTCAATCTAGATTGACAAACTTAGCAACTTTGTCAATTGAAAACGAAATTGCTGAAAACATCGACTTTAATAACCTCATAAATGAGTTCGCTGATAGAAAGGCCAGAAAAGTAAAATTTTATTGGTTTTTTTCTAATAAACGGTTATTTTTTATAATAAATAATTATTTCTTTTAATAAATGGTTATGTCATTATATCCTTTCCCTTTTTACGTATGGGTTTGAATTGCACTTGGGGGGCGCCGTAGAAATCTCGCCCAGGGCGCTGGTAGTGTTAAAACCGGCACTGTTTATAGCCAATATTGCTCTGAATACTCACAGTAATTATTAAGTTCTATTGGGGTGTGTAATTTGGTTTTATATACTGTATTAGTTCCGACTGGCAGTTGTAATGAAACTTGACATTAATCATAATTATATTTGCTTGCTTAATAAAGCATACACTTACCACTAAAAATCAGTACTGTAGTTCTTAAAAATTTAAATAGCTCATGTAATATTTGTCTTGTAGAGTATAAAGTCCAGCACTAATGATGAGTTGTGCGAAATAAGAATCTTCTATCGCTTTATCCGACAAGTAAAGTTTAAAAAAAACCTAAAAACAAAGTAAAAATAAATGAACCAAAACAGGTATTGGTACGATCTAAAATTCAAATTCATACAGAACAGCTAAAAAACCTCGAACACCGAGGTGCCCTGCGCAACAAATGCGTTGAAACTAATACTATGGCGCGTGGCGATTGGCGATCGCTGCTAACCTCCACAAACGTCTTGTGGATTATAGGTTCTAACGGATACAATTCGTTTTGGGGGACGCTGTACTGTTTTCTTAATTGTAGAGAAAGCGCTTTACTGGAAACAAAATGCATCGCATTACGAAGATACAATTTAATTCTTAACAAAATTGCTGTATTTAAAGTTGTTCGTTATTCAACAAGACTGTGCTGCTAATGGAACTGATTACTACCAATAAAAACACTTTTCTAGCAAATCGGGAATGGATATATGACTAAAGCGGGTTGGATATACTAGCAATTTATTTAATATGGGTTAATACAAAATAAGCTATCAATGCAAACTATCTCTTAGCAAACCTGTTGTATTAGATCAGTTTCCTCAGTGTAGAAAGACTGTGCTGCTAATGGAACTGATTACTACCAATAAAAACACTGTTCTAACAAATCGGGCATGGATATAGGACTAAAGCGGGTTTGATAGACCAGCAATTTATTTAATATGGGTTAATACAAAATAAGCTATCAATGCAAACTATGTCCTAGCAAGCCTGTTGTATTAGATCAGTTTCCTCAGTGCAGAAAGAGTGTGCTGCTAATGAAACTGATTACTACTAAGAAAAACACTGTTTTAGCAAATCGGGAATGGATATATGACTAAAACGGGTTTGATAGACTAGCAATTTATTTAATATGGGTTACTGCAAAATGAGCTATCAATGCAAACTATGGCTTAGCAAACCTGTTGTATTAGATCATTTTCCTCAGTGTGGAAAGACTGTGCTGCTAATTGAACTGATTACTACCAATAAAAACACTGTTCTAACAAATCGGGCATGGATATATGACTAAAGCGGGTTTGATAGACCAGCAATTTATTTAATATGGGTTAATACAAAATAAGTTATCAATGCAAACTATGTCCTAGCAAGCCTGTTGTATTAGATCAGTTTTCTCAGTGCAGAAAGACTGTGCTGCCAATGAAACTGATTACTACTAAGAAAAACACTGTTTTAGCAAATCGGGAATGGATATATGACTAAAACGGGTTTGATAGACTAGCAATTTATTTAATATGGGTTAATGCAAAATGAGCTATCAATGCAAACTATGGCTTAGCAAACCTGTTGTATTAGATCATTTTCCTCAGTGTGGAAAGACTGTGCTGCTAATTGAACTGATTACTACCAATAAAAACACTGTTCTAACAAATCGGGCATGGATATATGACTAAAGCGGGTTTGATAGACCAGCAATTTATTTAATATTGGTTAATACAAAATAAGCTATCAATGCAAACTATGTCCTAGCAAACCTGTTGTATTAGATCAGTTTCCTCAGTGTAGAAAGACTGTGCTTCTAATGGAACTGATTACTACTAAGAAAAACACTGTTTTAGCAAATCGGGAATGGATATATGACTAAAACGGGTTTGATAGACTAGCAATTTATTTAATATGGGTTAATGCAAAATGAGCTATCAATGCAAACTATGGCTTAGCAAACCTGTTGTATTAGATCATTTTCCTCAGTGTGGAAAGACTGTGCTGCTAATTGAACGTATTACTACCAATAAAAACACTGTTCTAGCAAATCGGGAATTAAAACACACTAAAACGGGTTGAATACACTAGCAAATCTTGAAATTTTGCATAATGTAACTTTACATATTTCCAGGAAAAACAATAATTTTAAAATTTCGTAAAGAACGCCCATGTTTATCCACAATCAAAAACCAACGGCCCCGTGTTTAGCTAAAGCTCACTCCATACTCCACCCAAGTTTACCAATTTCTTAACCAAATTTCCGAATTTGCAATTCAGATTTCAAAGTTTCATATTTTCCTGTGTATCGAGTGCTGTGGTGCTCCTCGAAAGGTCCCTATATCAATTCCGTCAACTTTTTGTTTATTAAATTTTGTTTGAATAACATGACGTGTCTTGACACTTGCACTGATAAACCACAAAATGGAATATTTAAAATATTCGAATTGAAATTGAGGTTTTTGCATAATTTATTTAAATTTTTACCCATACACAAGAAGCTTTGCTTTGTGAGTAAGGCTATAATTTTTAATCAACAAAAATGAAACATAAGTACTTAATATTATACTACTAGCCAAGGTTTAGACAGCTACTATTATTGCTCAGGCAAAATAATGGACTTATACATAATACAGTGTGTATCAGCCAAATGGAATAAATTCGATAATAAATACATGGGGGCTTGTCCGAAAAAACACTCGGACACGTCGATTGGTATTTTTAGTTGCGCATTTTTTTCAATAAAATCTTTTTATACAGGGTGTGTCATGTAACAGTGGCCAATACCAACTTTCTTATTTTAAATACAACACCCTGTATATTATTCAATATTTAAATTCTTCAGAAAATTTTAGACATATTTCATGTACAATATCCTATACCTATCTTCAACTGTTTTGGAAATATTAAGTGTTGTCGAATTTATTGCATTTTAACGTTTTTTTTTTTTAATAGTATATTATTTAATGAGCGTACAATGTAGGCTATATTACACGAGATTTTAAAACACGAGCCGAAGGCTGTTGTTTTAAGAATCCGACTGTAATGTATCCATTATACGCGAGTCAAATACAATACAATACAATACAATACAATACAAAATGTCTTTATTTAATATCAAAGAAATTTATAAAAGAAAATCTAAATAATAAGTGATGGCGACGTTCAAATAAATGCTCTTCCACGCAACCATCAGGTATAAAATAAAATAATAATTCAATAACTGCTAACCTAAGATATATAGGTACTAAGTAATAAAGTAAACAATTAGAAAATAGAAAATCAGAAATAAACGAATCACCATATCAAGTTACACAATGACATAGTTACAAAATCACACACACTCTCCCAGAACAAACTTACCCACCTTACCTTTAAAAGCTTGAAAACTTGGGGAACTCTTGATAACCTCCGGGATATTATTATAAATTTTTGCCGCATTATAAGAAAATGATCGCCGAAACAAGGAGGTGTAGTGACTGGGAATACTGTAAACGGATGATGATCTTGTTGGACGGTTATGTATGTCCGTTCCTTTAAAGAGTTTTTGATATAGGTAAGAAGGAGATTTAGTCTTATTAATTTTATAAACCAAACAGGCCATATGTACTTTAAACCGTTCATCCAGGTTTAGCCAGTGGGTATTCTTAAAACATTCTGAGATGTGATCAAATTTACGTAAATTGTAAGAGAATCGAACACAGGAATTTTGTAATTTTTGTAAGGAATGCCGATCTTGCTGACATAACGCGGGCCAGAAAACAACATCACAATAAGAGACAAATGAAAGAATTAAAGAGTCACATAATTTTAGCTTGATATCAGTAGTAAGAGTATCCTTATGCATGTATAGCAGTTTAAGTTTAAAATAGGACTTTTGAAGTAAATTATATACATGGCCTGAGAATCTTAGGTTTGAATCAAACTGCACTCCTAGATTACGACAACTATCAGTAAAAGTTAAAAGAGAACCATTTAAATTAAGTACAAAATCATCATTTTGTTGTAGCAGATTACTGTTTTTCCCAAATAACAACACTTGTTTTTTGTTTTCATTTAATTTAAGTGAGTGTGCCTGTGAGACTCTAACAATAATGTCAAGATCTTCATTTAATTTTAATGCCGCTGTGAGGAAATCTTTAAGGAAAAATGACAAGTAGATCTGAGAATCATCAGCATACAACTGAAGAATGCAATTCTTTAGAAACGTATAAAAATCAGAAGTATAAATCAAATACAAGATAGGGCCAAGAATACTACCCTGAGGAACCCCCTGAGTAATAAGTAAAAATTCTGAGTTTATTCCACTGCATACAACTCTTTGCTGTCTTCCAGTCAAATAATTCCTAAAAAATGTCACTGCCGTCGGTGAAAACCCAAAGTAATACAATTTATCACAAAGTAAGTTATGGTTTAAGGTATCAAAAGCTTTACTGAAATCAAGCAATACCAGACAAGTGTTCAACCCTTTGTCAGAAGCCGTAAAAATATCATCTGATACTTTAAGTAGAGCAGTGCAGGTACTGTGTAGAGGTCTGAATCCTGACTGAACCATTGGTAAGATTTGTTGACTATTTAAATAAACATTTAGTTGTTGGGCGACAATTTTCTCTAACACCTTGGATATCGTAGGCAGGATACTTATTGGCCTAAAATGACCTATACTATACTAAAGTAGTACTAAATAAATACTATACTACTTTATCTACAACTATTCAGTATTCAAAAAATTAGAAAATGCATTCAGAGCAACAAATTTTATTATAATAGGATATTTTTGCATAACAAGGTAATATTATTAATGGTATTTCTTAACTAAAAAATACAATTCAACAATGTTAACAATAATTAAACCAAATACAATTACTTATTTCTAATTTTTCATGATATTGATTGTAACATTAGAACAATTATGAAAATGAATGGGAGCAGGAATATTACTGATATTCATATCCTTTTTATTAGTAATGAAAAAAGTTTCGGAGCTAACATTATTTACAGTGGTAGGTTTACTTGTCAATCGCTTCGGTCGCCAGCTTAAACTAGATCTGGTGTGTTTTTACCGTAATTCCGGTAACTATGTTTTGTTGGGACCGTGGATTATGAAATCTCATAACCAACGTTTGTAGATTATGAGTAACTATGGTAATATGAACCACATTATATATATACTAACACACACATTATGCTTCTATTATTAAATAGCCGTAGATAAAGATACATATAAATAGTTTGGTTTACTTTTGTTTAAAACTTCTGACCTTAGCAAATCGTTGTCTGTCTACATGACAGTAATTGTCAGTGTTATAGTCGTTTCAATTTCGTTAACTGCATATCAGAAAAAAAGTTTCTTTAACAGAAATACACGGAGATAAAACACGAATACAAATAGAAGTTGCTCGTTTATTTCATGAAAACTTTACAAATTTTCCGCGTATATCTCAAGGGAAAATTAGTATAATAGAAAAGCAGTTTCGCCAGCTTAGACGTGTAAAGCAGATAAAAGAAGTAGCTGCCAATGCAATAGGTGATGATGTGACCCACATACTTCTAGTCGAAACACAGCCCCAATGTTCGATGTAAGCCATTCATCGATTATTCGAACATTACAAGAAAATAAAATATATTCGTATAAAATGATACCTACCCATGAGCTCATGGAAGACGAATTTGATAGGAGAACGTATTTTTGTGAACAAATGATGTCAATGTTAGAAAACAATGTGATCCAATTAGAAATTGTTTTGTTTTCTGATGAGTATATTTCCAAAACAATTGAAGATAGGTATATAGGATATTGTACATAAAACTTGTCTAAAATTATCCGAAGAATTCAAAAATTGAATAATATATAGGATGTTGCGTTTAAAATAAGAAAGCTGGTATTGGCAACGCTGGGAACAAGAAGAATCCCTAAGGAGGAAATTGGTTCAGGTCGTCCCAAACGTTCCAACCCTGAACAGGATGCTGCTTTTTTGGGATATTTAAGAAATAATCCATTTGCACCTGCAAGGGATGCTGTTATTGATACAGCATTTCCTGCCTTCCAACCTACCGCCAGCAGGAGAGTCGAGGAATCCGAACTAAAATGTCGCCCAGCTGCGAGAAAAATGTTGAGGGAAGATTTAATGTCGGAAATTACATTAATATTTTAGAAAACATACTGCCACCATCTGCTGAGCAAATATATCCCAATAATACTTTTATATTTCAACAAGGTAATTGTCCAGTCCACACTGTCAATGCTGTAACCCGGCCACTGGTTTCAAACCCATAATGTGGAAGTGCTGCCTTGGGTCGCTTATAGTCCCAATAATCGAAATTTTAGACCACAAAATTCAGAAAATTTATGGGAAATAATAGGGGAAGGTGGGGTAAGACGGGGGTAGTTAAGGTTTGGTCGAGAATTAAACTAGTATTTTTATGGTAAGAGAAACAAATTATTTATTACAGTAACTACTACTAATATAACATTGGAACAACAGCAAAATAAAAACAAATTTTCTTAAGGTTTAGAAAAAAAAAGCGAATCAATTCAAAAAAGGCATCCTTCCCCATCTTACCCCATAGGCGGGGTAAGACAGGATACCCCATGGGGCAAGATGGGGAAAAGTTGTAGCGGCCAAATAATAACCCATTTTCCCTCCAAAACAGCGGAAATTGCGTTCTTCATTTGTACTTCCGACCATTTCCCTCTATCAGCTTTTCTAACATAGTTTTTTCTAAAACAAAAAGAAAAAAAATTAAATATAATCGAGGGCAAGATGGGGTACCCATATTAAGAAACCCATCATGCCCCTTCGAGCATTATAACACAAACTGTAACATTTAAGAAAAGCCGGTTACCAAAAACCTAAAACCTAATTCTTACCTTAACGCCCACTTTACACTGTCTCTTCAAGAGTCCAAGTTGTCACAATAGAATATTTGAAAAAGTTCTAAACACGCAAAGAAAACAGAACAGAAATAATAGCAAAATACGTGAAAACTCGTTTTCATGCGCTCAAGCCAGTAACGTGACCTATTACTTTGGCGACACTAAGCAACCGAGGGAGGGATGTTAGACGCGTGTATCTGTGTACCAGTCTCGGTTTAGATACGTTCAGCTTAAAAGATGTGGGGTACCCCGTCTTGCCTCACTACCCCGTCTTGCCCCACCTTCCCCTACATGCGTGTTGGGAAGAGCTTGATCCAAATATTGTATCAAATATAATTCAGTTAATTCCGAACAAACTGGCTTAAGTAATAGAAAAACATGGATATTATGACCAAATATTAGATTTTTTTTATTCTTGTTAAACGTTTTTTGTTTCTATTGTAATTTTTATAAAACTGTTAAGATATCTTAACATAGTATAATACAAAGTCGCTATCGCCCGTCTGTTCCTATATCCCCATATGTGCTTAAATCTTTAAAACTACGCAACGGATTTTGCAGCGTTTTTTTAATAGATAGAGCGATTCAAGAAGAAGGTTTTTATGTATAATTAGCGACCCGCCCGGCTTCGCACGCGTGCAATTTCAGAAAGTGGCATGCCGGGTACTAATATATCGGGTTTGTTCGGGTTTGTATTTATACCAGCGGGTTGCCGGGTACACGCTAGTATTATTATAATATAAAAAAAACATTTTGTTATTCTATTGAACTAACGCCCAACGCCAATGCTCTGCGTTTTTAATAACCTTTAACATGCGATAAGCCGGTTTTACGCAAATACGGTTAAGTTTCCTCTCATTCTAATTCGTGTACGCTTTTTTTATGAATACAACTGTAAAAAAAAATTAGAACAATCATTATGTCTTCTTTAAGGCTGTAAAACATGTTGAAACTAATAAAAATAGTGGCATGTCCACTGCCCAGATTATCCAAAATATACCCGATTTAAATAATGTTCAATAATTGAAAGCTGCTTTGAAAATTTACTTCTTGCTTACAACGATCTGACATAATATTATACTTTAACTTTCTGTTTTACGAGAGCGATAAAAAAATTTAAAGCAAAACCTGTACTCACGGACATTTTATGACCTATATTATGAGTCGTTCTGAAACGAATCGTAAAATGTTTCAAAGTAAATAAAAATGATTATCTTTAAGTAATTTCGAGATACCGTAACGAACAATAAATAATATAGTTAACATTTTGTTCGTACTTCATATTTATGTTTTCAATAATAACAGGTACTATAGCGTTACAATCAAAAACACAGGTGTTTTTAATGATCTGATGCCTATAGATGGCACATGTCATTCATAAACGCTATGAAAATTCGATGACAACATTGTTTGTAGGAGAAAGGCGGTGAAGAGCTGGGCGGGGGCCGGGAGTAGGGATTACAGTGGATTAACCTTTGAATGTGACCTTGTTACTATATAGTGTGACCAGTAAAATCCGCATCATATTGGATTTTTCTTTTATTAATAGCTTTATTCGAAATTTGACTTTGGCATCAAGTTCTGCTTCGATCGAGATAAAAATTAAGCAAAAAAATAGTAGTCACGAGATTCGCATTATCTGTCAAATTTTAATTTTTTCCAAAAAATAATTCAAAAGTGGGGTTATTTCTGAAAATATCGAAAAAAGTTATTAGAAAAAGGTTATCATCAGGTTATCACATTGTCCAAATAAAATAAATAAATTCATAAGAACTGCATTTGTATTTGTATAGTTTTCTTCCATGACTTTAAAGTGTATTTCTATCTTGTATCTAAACTTAATGAAATGTCAAAACGATAACCATAGTAACATACGTAAACATCAGTTTTTGTCATGGCTTACTTACTAATAACCGAATAAAAATTGAATTGTATAGAAAATTTAACAAATTATGCTTAATACGTCAAAAAAATGGTTAAACCAGTTAGTTAGGTACAGGTATTAAAATTTTAGCAGCTTTTCAAATCCGTAATAATATACATTTGAAAAAAAGGACTTATGGTCACTTTTTCAAGTTACCAGAATAAGTATATTTTTCAACCACCCTGTATATTGCAACTAAGATTTGGGACTATGGCAAAGAGCCCTATGGTATTAGTTAACTATTTACCAAATTTAAGGATTTTACTGTTTTAGAGTTCAAAATTATCAGCATTTTTAAAAGTGACGTTTTCGGACAAAAAAAAACTGAAATTAATTTATATCTTAGAAACGGTAAGAGATAAGTATAGAGTAGAGTTAATAAAAATTTTAAGGAAAGTAATGGGGATTCGAAAATAAAATAAAATATATAGTGTTGCATTTAAAAAATCGAAGTTACTATTATTTTTGTGTGGAAGCGGCAACACTGTATTGTTAAAAATATTTTAGGTTGGTAGAGCATGTTCGTTTATGTACGGGACCAAATTTTCAAAACGATTCCTTTACTGGTTCGTCAGAAACGTCTAACGTTCCATCCACCGTGAATCACCCTGTATAATCATGCATAGCTTTGTCAATATAATAACCTGCAAAGATTCATTTATGACAAAAAAAACTCAGCAGGCAGCTTATTGTAACATTTATTTTGAAACAAAATTATGATATCGATTTTTACTTTACGTGCCACAATAAAAACAATATCGGAAATAACCTTAACCACAATGTCTGTTGCTCGACTGTCTAGACATAACTGAGCTTCACAGTGTTCTTCAGAAGCCTACATAGGGTACGGGGTTGCCAGCTTTTAAATTAGGAATATATTTGGTGTGTCACAACTTACCCCGTGTTACAACCTGCCCCGATCTCCCCTATGACATGTCTGTGGTGTTAACAGGTTTTATAGTATTAAAGAAACAATAACAATGATTAAGTGGCACTACAAACTGCACAAAAAAACTTTTCTAGTTACCCAATAGAATTGGCTATAATTTTTACAATACAAAATAAACTTAATTAAATTCTTTACGAAGTTTTCAGATTTAAAAATTTCATTAAAAACTGTTCTCTGTTCATCGCAATAAAGTTCTAGAGCAGTCCATTTAAAAACTAAATTAGATGGGCCAAAGTTTTCCGACTCCAGCATGCATTTGGCACTTTAGAGTGACCTACATAAAGAGTCTTGAATGGTAAAAAACTGGAATATGTTAGTGACTATTAATTATTATTAAATATGAAAAATTTGTGTGTGTCCCTAGCTAACCCTAACTAAATATACAATAAACTGTCTATAATTTATAAAAATATAGCTTAGTGGTTTACCGAAACCAGACTATTATATTCCTTATACTTTTCTAATTATGTTTTACCCAATCTTTTATTTTATTTTTGTTTGATTTATTTAATGATCTATTTCTGACATTTATTGGTAAAAGATTGAGCAATCGTGGTCCCATGAAGTAAATATTTCTTTGTGTAGAAGAAAAGTAACGAATGGAAGTACAATAATTTAAATTTCGCGACAGCCCTTATTTAAACTGGGTGAGTCACTGGATTTAAAATTTTTTGTTGAAGGGAGAATTGAATAACTCGTATACAATATAAGCTAAGGAATCCTGATTCAGAGAATACCTAGTAATTCGGTAGGATACATTTTTGGCTTAAACAATAGTGTTTTAATAACATATTTTTGAGTTATTTTTAAAGATAACAAAACAAAGTCGCATGCGGAACCCCAGCACATAATACCATTATTTAAAATTAATTCAGCCAAGGCTAAATAAACCATTTTTGTTAATTTTAATAGTAAAATATGCATTATTTGTGAGAACCTGTATACGAGTTTTCTAATTATTGCTAACATAATCAAGATGAACATCCCATTTGATAAGTTTCTCAAAAAAAAACGCTTAGGTATTTAATAGAGTTGCAAGATCGAATTTTTAAATTGCAATTGCAAGGCAAAGATGTATCGCATGTCGAATTATGTAGCGTTAAGAAATCCTTATTTGCCATTCCGCGCTTAGTCATAGAAAACGAGAAAAACTTAGTTTTATCAATGTTTAAAGTTAAATGATTTGAGTCCAACCAATATTAAATTTTGTGCAGGTCCAATTCCAATTTCCTGAATTCCTCATCCCACGAATTTCCGGTGTCATCTGCATAACATACTATTCTTCCACTTTCTCTAATATTTAACAGGGTTTTAACATATATTGAAAACAGAATTGGACCTAACACTGTACCCTGTGGTACTCCCACCTCTACAGTCTGGAAATCGCTATATACATTATTAATTTTTACTCTTTGTACTCTATGATTCAAATAGACTATACCCCACCACTCTGATGCCAATACTTTAAAGGCGTTCCAGTAGTATTAGATGTGCAACTGTGTCAAAGGCTTTTTTAAGATCTAAAAATGTGACAACCGGTTTAAGATTTTTATTTAAGCCGTCTGTAATAAAGAGATTTATTTCTTGCAAAGATAGTACTAACTTGGGGGCTTAAACCCGTACTGTTGCGAAGAGATAATATTACTTATGTTTCTTAAGAAAGTTCCAAACTTCTTCCGTAATGCATTTTTCCACAATTTTGTTAAGAACACTGCATAATGTTATTGGTCTATAGTTGTTTATATCTGTTTTATCACCGCCTTTATGAATTGGTATAACAGTTGATTTTTTTTTTAAATTTTGGATAATGGCCGGTTGAAAAGATAGTATTAACAAGATATAGTAGAGGCTTAACAAGATTTTTTGGTTTTCCTTTACTATTTTAGCGGTAAATCCATCATCTTCCCATGAGTTTGTATTCTTTAAAGAGTCTATCACATTTATTAGAATTGATTCGTTAATGGGTAGGAAAGCTTGTTGCTGTCACATATAGAATTAAACAGTTGTATAAAGTGTATGTGAATTCTTATAAGGAATAGCTTTTGTCTCGGTGCATAAATCTACGCCGCGCCATCGACTCACCCGGTACAAAAATAAAACAAACACATAAACAATAAATTTTTTATTGAATATAATAAAATGATATACATTATAATGTAACAATAATCTTACATTCTACATCTATACAAAACAATTAATATAAAAAATACAGCGCAGGTCAAAAAAGTCTTGAACAAATTACTATTTAATTTTAAAATTTATGCAAGATTCTCTTTGAATACAAAAAGTGCACATTTTATACGAGACATTTATTTTCTATGTATTCGTGTAAGTACATCTATGAAAAAGTCAGATATCACAAGCGCTCTAAACTTCAGGTGCGTTTAGAACGGATGTAGAGCTATCGTGTGACTAGTAAATCAAGAATTAGGCTAACTAGGCTACTTTGACTGTGAGCAAATTATTTTTCTCAATATCTTTAAAATGTCACAGTCTTAGTTACCTGGTTAGTTAATTATTGTTTAAAATATTTATTAACAACTCTGACATTTTCTTTTAAAAATTAAAAACTTGCACAAATTTTAAATTAAAAAACAGCTGTAAATTTTACTTTTTCACACGCTGTACATAATGTATACGGTATGTTGTACAGCTTTACCTTACATTTATATTACAACAAACAGCAATTTTACTAGAAATATTATACATTCAATCGTTTAGTATTCAATTATAAGCTGCAATATGTTTTACAAAATATTTATTACAAAATTAATAGACATAACTATGTTTATGTTAACGTCTATAACAAAATGGACGGTATAAACAGTGTCAATCTTAAGTTAAAATTAAGTATACAGGATCGGCCAAAAGTAACGATAAATACCTCTCGGTAACGTTAATTATACCAATTAATTTCGAATTCGTTGTGTTGGTCTTTTTCGTCGACCCTGTACAAAGAAATAAAATAGATATATAAAACGTTTTATGGAATTAAATCTAGTGTGATTTTATATGGTACCTATTATTTATTAAACATTGGTAATAGTAAGTGTGTTTTAAGATATGGTTACTAATAATAATCATAGTCCAAGAGATCCTAACAAACTATTTTTGCGAATTGTGTTGGAACCAGCTTATCAATTTTTAATTTTTAGGATAGTACATTTTCATGCTAGAACGAATTGTTGCACGAGTTATGTGTAAGGTTTCTTTAATAAATTCTCTGTGAAATATGTCACTATCTCCCGGACTATTAAATAGACAGTCAATCTTATAAAATATAAGTACAGACTGCAATGACGCCAATGACTATAAACTTGAAAGTAATTGCCATTTTCTAAAACTTAATGATAGATTTTGAAACTGAGAATAATAATAATTTAATGTTAAACATCTTACTTATTTTAACTTTTATTCAAGAATGTATTTGGGCATCCAAAAAACAAGTGTCATTACACTCTGTACATTTTTTTTAAGAATTAATATTATATAAGTATACTATCATTAGAGTCTGAGCATAATATTGCTAATGTATTACATATTATTTAAGTAAAAGTCATTAACATGTACAATAATATACAAAATATCGGTAAAATTCATAGGCCATGAGGCACATTTACTATATTACTAAACATTGGGAGGTAAAGTATGTCCTTGTAAAAAAAGATTCGTAAATTATATGATAAAAAACGTTTATCTTATTAATTTGAAACATAAAGCCAGTGTCCTGGCATCTGGCAATATTTACAGCATTTTGCCCTAATTCCCTATTACTGGCCTTCAAAAGGAGGATCCCTGAAAATTATTCTAATACTTTCGAAACCAGTAAAGAAAGATCCTTGAAATACAGATATTCTACTAATCTTTACGATCTAATTAAGCTACTGCATTAAAAATGTCATTGATTTTTAAAAATGCGTCAAAAGTAGGGAAAGGCGAAGTAAAAACAGACGTAACTTTCTCTTACATTGATTTTCATAATTTTCTATGTCGCGATTTATTCTTCTATCCCAAGCTATAAACAAATGCCCTTATAGCAGTAAAGGGATTACCGTGAACTTTGATATCACATGTAATATACAGTGTGTCCACGGATAGAGTTTGGAAGAGGAAAAACTTCTTTATTATCCTCTATTATAAAAACGTCTGCTTGTGCCGAAACTAAGTTTCGAATATCAGATTTGCGATTACTATACAGGGTTCGTCATAAACAACTATTGTTGCTTTCTTACTTCGAATATGATTTTATATCTGGCCGTTATGTTATATTTTTTTAATTCATTCAATCATAAACTATAAAACTTTTATTCAAACGTGGTACCTCCGAGTTAGCGCATAGTTCAACTCGACATCTGAACTCCCGATAACGGTTCGTACCTTGCTCTATTGGGATATTTGCAATAAGTACTCTTATTTTTTCTATCAAGAGATCTAAGTTATTATTGAAATTGGTTTTTTACACATAATAATGGCTTTAGATATCCCCATAAATGAAGGTTGATAATTATTGTGAAATCGGGACTCCTACGTGCCAACTGATTTGGACCATAGGTACCTTCCAATCCATTTGTTCCCAAAGTGATGATTTATCCAATCATCAAAACCAATAAAATTGAAAATTAGAATTTAGAAAAGAGTCCAAAAAACAAAAACTGTTGTTTCTGACGAACCCTGTCTAGTAGTCGCAATTCTAATGGTTGAAATTGTAGTTTTAACACTAGCAAAATTTATTTAATAAATGAAGGAATTGAAAAAAGGTCCAAAAAAACTAAAAATGTTGTTTTTGACGAACCCTGAATCTGATATTCGAAATTGTAGTTTCAGCCCAAGCAGACTTTTTTATAAAGAATGACTTTTCCACCTATACCTACTAATAAAAAAGTTTTTCCTCTTCCAAACTGTATATATCCGTGGACACACTGTATATGTATTTTATTTAAAAAAGGATCAGTTAGTCAAGTCAATTTATTAGCAATATATATTTTTTATAAATGTTCGACGTGCTCAATAAAATCAAAAACTTTTTTTACAAGACCACACTTTTAACTAAATAACAGCTTGTGTTTAGAAGCTTTTTTCTTAATTTACTACACAACTCGCAGTACTGGTTCTATTAGTAAGAACACTCGTTTAATATAAGCAGATTGTTGGCTTACATTTTGTAAGGACAGGCAAGAAAACGTGTCTATTTTTCTACCTAAGACTGTGAGCTTAACGCTTATGAACCTTGTAAACCTATTCTGTAAGAACATCTACATTGTTATAAGCTTACTGTAACCGAGGAATGTGACAACAAGTTGGCGTACCTGTCACTTTTACATTTATTCAATAAGCACCATAATAGGCTTTCAGGCCGGTAAATGTGTTATAGATAGAATTGCCCCATAAAACTGTTAATCTAATGTAATAAAATATTTCAACAATAAAAATGTTTGGCAGTAGGTAGTCATTTACCTACTTTTGACTAACACTGTACATACGTACAGTGTACACAGTACCCTGCGATAAACTTACTACAAAATAAACGCAACGCGATTATAATATCAAATTCACAATTTCTTACACTCAATTTGGTATCACAGTTTTTTAAGTCCTTGTTTATGACGGATGACGGATTTTTAGTTCAAGGAATTTTATATTTGAGAGCAGAAAAAAAAAATAGTTTCAAAAATTTGGTGTGGAAAATGTCACGTAAAATGTTAATGTACAGACATTCCGCTACGTCAAATTTTTTAAGCCTTAAGCAGCCCACAAACTGCAGCTTTGATTCGGAAACGTATCGCTCAAATGGACAAAATATCAGCGCACCCCGTCTCCTTAGCCGCCGTAGCCACAGACTCATAAGGCGGACTATAATAAAATTATAAAGAAATCTTTAAAGTATCTTTCTTTGGTAACCGATGGATTTTATCCTCAACGAGGTACTAACCATCGAGCACTACTAAAAAGGTTTCAATTTTCATCACTATCTCTCTACAAAGATCATACTTTAGACTACAGTTCCTATTTTAATTATGCAACCATAAGATATACTACACTGAATTACTTGCTCTGCTTAAATTTCGCATCCCAGCTGCTAATACAAGATCAAGAGACCTATTTTATCTGCTCGCAGCACCTAATAACTTGATGATAAGATCGCCAGTTTACAACATAGGGTAAACAATATAGTAATCTTGCCTTTCAACTGGACATTTTTGCCATGAATGCCCATCAGTATGTAACCCTGGTTGTGCTCCTTGGAGGTGCAATATGACTTGTGATGTAATATGACTTTCAGTCTTAATATACAGGGTGGTTGGGGAGGAAAGGGCAATATTTTGGAAATATATTAGAGGGTGAAAATAAGATAAATAAACCCATATGTTTTAGATCGATTCTCAACCATTTCTGAAATAATCGGTTCTGAATTTTTTTATATGGAAATAATGAAGGAGGCTTTAGTTTTAAACGTCCGATAAATTTTGATTAATAGTTTTGACATGCATAATAGTTGTCAGTTAGCTTCATATTGAGCGTATCGACTTGAACCGAGATTTTCATACTTACAATGCCCCACACATTCAGTCACAAGGAGTATGCCGACAGGATATTCGTGTATGGTTACTGTTATGGTAGTGCGATGCGCGCAGTTAATGAATATCGACGTCGCTTTTAAATCGAAGAGTTCCTTACAGAAGAATTTTTCAGAAAGTATTTGCAAGTGCTCAGGAAACTGGAATGTTTCCAAGCGTGAGAATTGTTTCTGAAAGAGTGCAGGGTCTAGATGTGGAAAATGAAGAAAATGTTCTGGATATTGTCGCAGAGAACTCAGGTATAAGTACGAGACGGGTTGCAAATGAACTTCATATACCATTACATCTAGTTGTATGGGAGTCACTTAGAAAAAAACGGTTTAAAACCTTTTCACGTTCAACCCGTTCAACATCTTCTAGATGGGGATCCTGTTTCAAGGGTACAATTTTGTGAATGGATCCATCAAAATCGAAGTCTGCACTAATATATTTTATTGAACGAAACTTTTAACATCGATTCAGTATAATATTAATGTCTGGTGGGGAATGCTCAACGACCAGTTGTTTGGTCCATTTGAAATGGATGGACGTCTTACTGGAGAAGGTTTTTTCGGTTTTTGGAAGACCATTTGATACACATTATTGATAATGTTCCGTTAAATGTTCGTTAACAAATGTACTTCCAACATGATGGAGCCCCACCTCATTTTAGTCTCCGTGTGCGAAATTTCTTGAATTATCGTTTTCCTAATCGCTGGATTGGCAGAGGTGGTCCGCAAGTTTGGCCACCGAGGTCACCAGACCTAAACCCGCTTGATTATTGCCTTTGGGAATGGATGAAATCGCTAGTTTATGAAACACGAGTGGAAACAAGAGAAGCACTCCGCGATCGAATTTTCAATGCTGCAGCTTTTATAAAAAAAACAATCCCCACTCAATCCAACGTGCTACCCGAGCGATTAACAAGCGTGCCGAAAAATGTATTGAAGTTGGTGAAGGGGTTTTTGAAAATATTCTTTAAGTTAGTTTGTACTGCAGTACCTGCAACTATTCGCTTTTAAAAAAAACTTTAGAACCTATTATTTCAGGAATGGTTAAGAATCGAACCAAAACATATGAGTTTATTTCTCTTATTTTCACCCTCTTAACACATTCCCAAAATATTGCCCTTTCCTCCCCAAACACACTGTATAAGCTAGTTGAGATTTAACAAAATATAATATACAGTATGTCTCCGTAAGTTTGCATCATCTGGAAAACTTTTTTATTATTCATTTTACGAAAAAAAGTTATTCTTCATAAAAAGCTCTGCATGGTCTAAAACCTAAAATGCAACTATCAAATATCGAAATTTTCCAGTCATATACGAGGTTTGTCAAACAATGTGAATTTTTTCCAAGAATGTGAATTTTTCCCAAGAGTAAAGTACCTTTATTTTTGATATTATCAAAAATTGTTATTAAAAAAAGTTGATCAGAACTAAAAACTACGTCTAAATATGTAATTATACTTATTTATGTTGAAAAATTATTTTATTAATTTATTTTTAATTATTTAATTCTTTCATTATTTAATTAATTAAATGCGTGTTATTGCATATTTAGACGTGGTTTTTACTTCTTATCAACTTTTTTTAATAACAATTTTTGATAATGTCAAAAATAAAGGTACTTTACTCTTGGGAAAAATTCACATTCTTGGAAAAAATTCACATTTTTTGACAAACCTCGTATATGACTGGAAAATTTCGATATTTGATAGTTGCATTTTAGGTTTTAGACCATGCAGAGCTTTTTATGAAGAATAACTTTTTTTCGTAAAATGAATAATAAAAAAGTTTTTCATATGATGCAAACTTACGGAGACATACTGTATAAATAATAATAATACAAAAACTTATATATTGTATACCTACTTTATGATTTTGATTAAATACGTCTCATAAATGGGGTAACTAAATAAATAAATAATATATATTGTGTGCATTGTAGCGACATAAGCTAAAAAAACAATAAAGAAAAAGATAAAGTGGGCGAAAGAATCGCTTTTAAAGAGAAATCAGTTTTCTCATATTAACCTATTAAAAGAGCTGAACCTGGAACCGGGAGATTGGCCTATTTATTCACAAATGGATTACGAAATCTCTTGTACTCCTTTAAAGTTAGTTACCCCTATTAGTATTAAAGATGACACGCAGTCAAGACAATCTATTACACCACATGCGACTTGCAGCAACTTTGGGATATTTCTTGCTACAGGCATATTATACATGGTTATATTTGACAATTTGAGCGATATGTTTCCTAATCACAGTCTGCCGGAGTGTGATACAAGGAAATACCTACAATAAAAAATCAAAATTAGAAAAATGCAGTTAACCTTTAGGTAGATAATAATATTAAAAGTACTGTGTCTGCATATTTCCAAGCGAAAATCGCACACTTTTTCCATATGTCTTGCGAGTATTTCAGATCTCAGTAGATATAAATTTTACAACAACAATAAATTCCAATCAAATTTAATGTAGTAATCTGCTTTATTAACCATTATTTTTCATGTGTTTGAAATTGTTAGTACCCGCGGCTTTGAACGAGGTGACAATGTTTTACAGTACCGTTATGATTGGCCAAATTAGGTATAGGTAGCTTTAACAAGAGGTGTTAAAAATATAGGTGTAGATAAGCTTTTAACAACAATGTTTTTTAGATAATTGATAGAAGTATAAGAGAAAATAAAATGTAGGTTTATAATAATATCTAATATTAATATTATGAAGTAGCAAGTCTATGATTATTTCTTTAAAATAATAAGGTTTATATTATTGCACCATCTCCCAACCACCGAAGATAAATATATATACAAAAATAAAGCGAAAAGGTTAATAGGAAACTGTAATAATTATTATTAAAAGTTAGTAGGTAATAAAAAAATCGCGGGATCACATTGCTAGTCAGTAACTAAGTATAACTTTTCCCAATAGAGGTCGATACAAAAACATAAATTGGTTGATCGCAAGATAACCTATTTTATTCGATATTGAAATCGTTTCAAATATTTGATTTATTTTAAAAAATCGGTTTTAAATTTGATTGATCTCAATTTCTTGGACACCCTCTATACGGTTGTCCCAAAAGTAATGGGACACAGAGCAAGAGCAGACTCCTTAAGGCGAAATAATGCGATTTATTTAAACTTGCCTTATCCCAAAATTGATAACAACCAAGATACAGGGTGTCAAAGTTTTAATTTTGTTTTCGTTTTTTTGCGATTATTTCTGAACGAAACTACATAGCAGCACAAAATTAAGGATTTTGGGGGTTTTTGAGGTGAGGAATTTAAAAATATCCATAGTTTTTGTGTAACCAGGAGAGGGCGCTGCCTACGGCATGGCCCACTCTTTTTAGCTGGCATAACTTTGTTTGGACTTTTTATATCGATCCGACTATTAAAAAAATAAGTTACTTTACTTCTTTTACATCAAAAACGTACCTATAACTTATTGAAATCGCTAAGAGCAACCATTTTCGAGATAATCGCATTCGAAATTTTTAATGCAAGAATGCTAAAATATTTAAAATAATTTTGTATTCGTATTCGTATTATTTATCACAGCTGGTCTTGATTAAAAACAACGACGTTTCTAAGGCAACAACATGTTACACAAAGTATCATCTGCCAAAGTTAATAAAATTTTTGATTAGAATAAAATGAATAATATTCCGTATACGAAAAAGAGTTTTTATTAGAAAAAATAGTTAATTTAAGTATTTACATTAACTTTGACACTTAGCAAATGTAGCTGATTTACAATAATTTTAAGTCAAAAATTCACCGTTGCTCGATTTTCCGTTATTTTTGGACCACGTACTTGTTGCATTGGACATATAAAATAAGATTATCTCGAAAATGGTTGCTCCTAGCGGCTTCAATGGGTTATACGTTTTTGATGTAAAAGAAGTAAAGTAACTTATTTTTTTAATAGTTGGATCGATATAAGAAGCCTAAACAAAGTTATGCCAGCTAAAAGGAGTGGGTCATGCTGTAGGCAGCGCCCTCTACTGGTTACACAAAATTTATGGATAATTTTGAATTCCTCGCCTCATAAAACCCCAAAACCCTTAATTTTGTGCTGCTATGTCGTTTCGTTAAGAAATAATCGCAAAAAAACCCAAAACAAAATTAAAACTTTGACACCCTGTATCTTGGTTGTTATCAATTTTGGGATAAGGCAAGTTTAAATAAATCGCATTATTTCGACTTAAGGAGTCTGTTGTTGCTCTATGTCCCATTACTTTTGGGACACCCTGTATAAAAGGAAAGTACTGACCAGCAAAATAAATATTGAATAAAATACATTGCATTTTAAAAATCGGCATTAATTTGTCGCAAATTGACTTAGGTATAAAAATTAAAATTTATTATACATTATTTGCAAAAATACCTATGACCTATTCTGTACGATGTCTCTAAAGGACCATAGGCATTAGCATAGTAAGAATTACCCATAATAATTAATTTATATTATATTTAAGCGACTAAGTCATAGCTAGTGTTATCGTCTATTTTTCAAGAAACATTTGGGTTTTTGAAGCTTCTAGAGCGGTTCGAAGCAATTTATTTTTCCTATACAAATTAGAAGATCTGGAAAATATGAAAGTTCTAATTTTTAAAATTTGGTAGAATCACATCCGGTTATACCGAAAGTTATAACTAACTTTGGTATTTTAAATAGAATGCCCTGTATATTTTAGGTTTTTTAAATACCTTATTAAAACCTTAATAACTTTTTATAATAGTTTTATATACTACCTATCTTCAACCGTTTTTGAGATATGAATTATAACAATATTTTTTTATATTAAAACATACCGAGAAGAAAGTTCAGTAACTTTGAAACCAAAAAAGCTAAACATTTATAATTTTGACAGCTTTTAACTAAAACATGGATCTTTACATTCCATAATTGAGGTTTTACGATTTTTATACAGGGGGTTTTTAAAATTGTGCCAAACCAGCCATTCAGATAAATGGGCATAAGTCAAGTTTCGTAAATGGAACACAATGTGTTTTATCTTAATAACGAGTAAAGATTCAATTTCCTATCTAAATGACCAATATGTCTCTATCAATATTTTTAGTCGTTTTGGAATTAAAAGCAATTTAAAAAAATTTCAAAATTTTTTTTGGTGTTTGTTTCATTATTAGTAAAAAATCGCAGTCAAAGCATAGATACTTTATAAAAATAATGTCTTATGAACAAACAGAGTTTTTAAGATTTTTTTAAATTGCTCATAATTCCAAAACGATTAAAAATATGAATAGTGATATATAGTCAATTAGATAGGAAATTGCATACTTTATAAGTTAGTAAGGTAAAACACAGGATGTTCCATTTGCGAAAATTGACTTATGCATATTATTTATCTAAATGGTTGGATGGTGAACTTAAAAAAAACCCTGTATCCAAAATGTAAAACCTAAGTTATGAAAAGTAAAGATCTATGCTTTGGTTAAAAGTTAAAAGCAATTAAAATGTCAAATGCTTAGGTTTATTAGTTTCAAAGTTACTGAACTTTCTTCTCGGTAAGTTTTTACATAAAAAATTAATTTCATAATTCATATTTCAATAACGGTTAGAAATAGGTACCTATGATTGTGATAATATAAGGCACCTTTTGGTTCGGTTAACCGTGCCTTTTTTCTTAGTTTCACAGGTGGTCGTAGGAGAAAGAAATCGCTTAGAACCGCTCTGGAAGCCCCGAAAACCCAAACATTTTTTTAAAATCGGACGGTGACCCTAGCTAATACATAGTTGCTTAATATAAATTAATATTAAGGTTAATTTTTACCAGAGATGCTAGAACCTGCAATTTCCTTATTAATTAACAATAGCAGAATCACAAGTTTACCAATGGACAGCTTAGAATTGCTGCTTAAAACTGATTTCGTCGTAGATTATAGTTTATATCTATTTTTATTACTTATACTGGATATTCCATCGCAATTTCCAGAAAATAAGTAGAAACTTTTAAATAATAAGTGGAAATTCTAAATATTTTTTACACGCCCATGGCCCTCAGAGCCATCGTATGTTATGCATGCATACGAGTACACAGTGTGAGTCTGTACGGTTGGAATAAATTTAGTCAATCCAACACAGTTCTTTTTTTTGGAAAAAAACTGTACTGGATTTACTGAACTTAATCCAAGTTACAAACTTACCCTGTTTAAATGCAGTTCAAAAGTTATAAAGTGAAACAGATATTGCAAGGTGCAAAAGAAAATATATTGATTTAGTACCATTATAATAGCTAAAACTATAGTTAACTACTCAAGTATTAGTGAGTTAGTCCTATCAGCACTGTGAGAAGGCTTTCTTGCTTTAATGGTGGCAAAATTTGCATTACAGGATGTCCTGAAAGAACAAAATATTATATAGTTTTTTCCTAGTCTCGTCATATACAGTAAACTGCAATATTTGTCATTTGGCAAGTGCCCGAATGACTGCCAGTGCTAATACAGTGTATGAACTGTAAAGCCATTAGTGACCTTATTTAACTACTTTACTAAAGTATTGTCACTTTAAGGCATGTGAATTAATTAATAGGTTAGTTATGGTATTTAACATCGAAGCATAATAGTAGGATTATAGGCAAGCGTGCAACATACCAAAAAACGTTATGTCTATCAGGGTAAGCATTTACGAATCATTGAACGTATATTGAATAAACAAGTGGGGCATATCTAAATAATATAAAAAAAAACATAATAATAAATAGCTACCGGTATTAACAACCTCTATTTTCTTGTAGAGGCATCCAGCCCCCACAGATCGTACCACGGTCCGTACATATTACCGTTATGAGGCGATTTATCGTCATATTTCGAATTATATTCAGGATTTTTTAATCGCCTCTGTAACGTTTCTCCATATCCCATTAAACTGCTATCTTCCTCATATTTCGACGAGTTACTGTTGGTTTTCGTCAATTTGGTCCTGGGAAGAAATTGTCGGTTGTCGCCGACGTCAGATAGCTCATCATTGGTAGACTCATAATATTTTGATCTATCCTTCGTTCTATCCTTTGTTCTTTCTTTTTCTTTTTTGTCGGCGGATCTAGACTTGGAATTGGATCGATTTTCTCTACTCGTATCTCTGGAGTCCATCGTCCTATTTTTACCGTTCATTTCGCTATCGATGCTTCTATCCCTTGCGTCAACAGTCCTATTGCGGTTATTCATATCTGAATCTATGCTTTCATAGCTCGGTTTGCTTCGCCTTTCGTTTGTTCCTGTATTCGCGTTCTTTTTATTAGATTCCGCATAATGTTTATTTTTGTCATCTTCGTTGGCAGATCTTCGTTTCGAGTTTTCGGAGGCATAGAATCTATCGTTAAAGCGTTCAGTTTCTCCATTTTCAATGTCAATGCCGAACGTTTTAAATGAATGACGTTGTTCTTGGCGATATTCTACAACGTCTTCTTCTTTAGACCTGTTTCTTTTAACGTTGACGTCGTTTTTTTCTCGTACGCTATTTCTTATTTGATTTACATTATTCATTATAACGTTCTGATGGGTTTCATTTGGCTTGTTAGGAGAGTATTTGCTCGATTTGGACAATTTTTCCAGTTTTTTTCCGATTTCAGCAACGTTTGGAAATTGGGCGTCGGATTTTCTTACTTTCTGGTCATCCACAACAATGCAATCGTACGGATCATCACTGGTCATCTCCGATGCCGAGTCTGATTCTTCGGCTGAAAGGTCATCGCTGTACTGCTGAAGAATATTTTTTCTGTTGACAGTTTTTAGCATTAGCCCATCACCATCATCGTCGTAGAATTGATCCATGTAGTTGATATTTTGAGCGTCTCCGTAAATGTCTTCTTCAAAGTCGTTATTCTTGACTGGTTCATCTTCTTTCTTTCTTGGTGGTAAGCTCAGTTTTTGCTTTTCTTTGAAGCTTTGACTTGGTTTAACCACCTTTTTTGAATCTTTGGGTTGCTTTTCGACTTTCATATTATTGTCGACATTATTAATGGTTTTATCAGAGTCATTGGATTGATCTCTACTTGGCTTTCTCACTCTCTGTTGGCTATTTATTTTGCTCTTGTTATTTTCATCGTCTAAATCGACAAGGTCTCTATGTCTCCATAGAGCCATGCCCTCGAGAATTTCCGTGTCGGAATTGTTTTTTCCGAATTTCCAAAAAGACTTGGTTCGTTTGACCTTCACTTTTGACACCTCTGTTTCGTCAGAGGTCAAGTATCGGTTTTCTACCAAATTACCGTGGCTATTTGATAGTCTGTGTTTGGTTTGTGGTGTTTTCGGACTACGAACTGTATTGTTGTTTGCGTCACCGTTGAGCTGTTTTCTGGATTGACTATAAAATGAAAAGAAAAAAGCAAAATAAATAAATAAATAAAAAAAAGCAAAATAAATAAATAATAAAAAAATTATAAGTTAAAATAAAAATGGTTGCAAAGGGAAATTAATAGGGAGATTGAGTCTTGTAGTTTATGTTAACTTATTTTGCACATTGCAGCGTATAGAAGGTTTTATGTGGCCCTGCATTGCCTTGTGTTTGAGCATGTAGACTTACCTGCAAGGTTGCATTTATTATTAACATCTCATGAGCAAAAAAAAATATTATCAGGTCTTTCCGCGAGTCGGTTTGCGACTACTCTGGACCTAATATAAGTCCTAGGTCGTAATGGACCTTATTAAGATGAAGTAATTAAATATTAAAGTAAAGTTAAAACTGATTGCAAAAAAAATACATTTTTGTTCGTATTGAAAACTATTCTACAACATGCTGCTAGTGCTACAGGAATGTGTTTCCTTTTATCACCTTTGTTACACTTTAAGAAATTGCACATAAATCCAATAAAATAAAGAATAAAGCGCTTTCAATTGCAGTTTTCTAAACTGTAGTAGAATCAAGCAGTAAAACTGCTTCTATTGCCAGGATGGAAAATCGCCTCTCTTTGTTTCGCGTATTTTCCAAAGGGATATTGTCAACTGCTCCCAGTGGAGAATATCTCTGTGATACTACTTTTAAAGTGAATAAGTGAAGTTAGGTGACAAGATAATATCCAAAAACTGTATTAAAAAAAATTTTTTGGACTTAAATTCTAGGCCAAATAGCAAAATTTTAAAATTTCATTTAAATAAATTGAAAAAAGCACATCAGCTTATCGACTTACAAGTTTGCGGTTTCCTTTTTAGGTATATACAGGGTGGCCGGAAATGATGAGCAAAAAATTTAGGGTATAATTCTAGACTTTCTCTGGTGCTCAATGCTGGTGCATAAAAAATTGTAAAAGGAGCACGGTCATGGTCCAAATCGCCCCAATCCGACACTGACCGTGTTCCATACCCTTAAAATAAGAGCAATTGACAATAATCCAATGGTTAAAACTTCAATCTATACACCTTCTATTAAAGCTCATCGGCTAGCCTCAATCGGCCGAAATAAGCTCTATCTTTAACTTACCGATTTGGCAATTTGGTCTGTCCTGCCATTGAATCGTCGTCGGAATAATCGATTTCCGGCTGGGGAGGGGGATCGTTGGAGAAGCCCGAATCGTTGCTGGAGTGAAGGGAGACGTTGCCTACTGGACCACCTGGAAGAAAAGCAGGATATTGTAGCAACAATTATGTGTGAACCACAAAATGTCGAAAGCAACAGTTATTGGTGGCATAGATAGGGGGCCAGGAGGGGCTGTCGCCCTTCCTCTCCCGGTGCCCCTATCGGTGTCTTATGATATGATATATTAGACAAATGAACAGTTTTTCTAAAACCGAAATAAGGACACGAATGAAATTATTGTTCTTACCAAAAACATCAGTAATATATTTATCTAGGCGAGAAGATCCGTTATCCCAAAGTAGTTATGAATGACAATTTTTTTAGAACTTGACGTTACTATTTATAATTCTTTTCATTTAAGACAACAACTAACAACTAGAAAATATCAAAATCACAGGTAAGTGATCTGTAACATCGCCAATATTGGGTGTATAATAATATGTAAGTAATTTTATCCTCACGGTTTTTTGGTTCGTACATGTGCTGACTTCACTTAACTCCTTTACAAAACCTATACTACTTTAATAATTCTTTCACCACTAAACTCAGGATGATGGTGTGGATAGGATTGGTTACATTATTATCAAAGCTTTTGGAAAAGGGAAGGTTTTTATATGAAGGATAAGGGGGTAGAGGGTACCTGCGTTGGAAAAGTCAACTTTATGTAGAGTAGGTACCACCTATTTGTCAAAAAAATGACTAGGTTTGTGTAACAGGGAGTATTTAAAAAGGAATACCGGGAGCATTAGTGTATAATAGGCCCATCTAAAACTTGTAATACCTAGTAAGGGCATTGTGCTATGCTAAGAAACCTCTAGGGCAATTAAGACTTCTCATAAAACACCTAGGACTATTGGGAATAATCCGAGAGACACATTTATATTTTAATAACCAAAATCAACAAAATGAGATCGATAGCTGAAAATATTCCACTTAACACACAGAAACCCAAGAACTCAATTTGGGCACAGTTCTCAGAGTTTCTAATGGTACGAAATTATAAACTGGAAAAATGTACTACTGTGATGGAACTAAATCCTCGAAGATTACGCCTTTAATATAAAGAAGGGTAATGGCGAAGACTATAATCTTCTGTAGAGGCTATATGGGACACTAGAGCAAAAATAATTCAAGAAATGTATTTAACAGAATACGAAAAAAAGATTTACCCTTTTACTGATACGCGAATGGCAAGAGACGCAAAGAGAAAGCGGCTCCAAAGTTGTTAGGAAAAGAGGAAAGTAAGTTCAAAAGCATTATCTACCAAAGGTTTACTAACAATAATGCAAAGCTACAATAAAGAAAACCCAGATGAATCACAAAAAAGTTTTTCCATTTCTGCTCATTTGAACTAGCTTGGAGAGGCAATGAGGCTGTAAATTGCAAAATTCAATATTTTCAAAAGGAGTTTGATACCATGAGATAATTTACCGGACGAATTGAATATAACAGCATATTTTCCAAGATAGTTCAAGGTGGGTCAAAAGGATTGGCAAACAGAAAATGGTTGGTAAGAAATTCATCAAACAAAGACTTATGCCATGTAAGATTATTTTTAAAATTATTGGAAAAAAGAGGACCAAACATTTCCACACACAGACTATTTCTCTCCGTTCATCCAATCTGGCAGAAGGGATGTTAGTTCAAAAATACTCCACTAGGAATAAATACAGTATCTAAGTGGACCAAATCATTCTCATCGATCTTCGGCTGTGTCTGCCCTATTTAAACAAGGTGTGGGGGAGCAAGAGTTGATTAAGTTAACAGGCCACTTAAACGCAAATTCCCTGAAACCATATCTGCAGGTAGATCCTAGTCATCATCTGAAGCTCATCGAAAATCTCAGAACAACAAATGAAGCATATGGACCTTCGACTTCTCAAATACAAGTCAATCATACCCAAAACATGCTGTGATAGAAAAGAATGGACAAACTATAACTTTTAACAACTGTGCGTTTAATATTAGTAATAAATAAATAAAGTTTCTAGTTTGCTAAATAAACAGTGTGTTTTTATTGTTTTCTCATGAAATAGTCTTCTCGAATATCATTAGCAAAATTGTCAAGCAACACACTTTCATACCAGTCGAAAATTTTACCGGCAAAATTTTCTCTCTTATAATATTGTATACGAAAATACGAATATAAATTACGTATATTTTTCCCTATTTTTAGTCAAACTATAATGTAGAGATCCTAAATAAGCAATTTCGTCCAACATGTTTGTTCGAAAGGTTGATATAACTTTAGAACCTGAAGATGAAATACCCTATTTTGGTCGTTTTTTGACAGTACCTACACATTTTAATAATTTCAGCCAAGATCTCGGTTCATGACCGAACACGAATTCACAATTAAACTTGTTGTTGTTGTTGTTGTTGTTTTATTAGTAATTAAAATTTCACTGGTTGTATTATCTACCTATAATGTTATGAATATTTTATCATATTACTCCTACTATCAAAAGTATTATAGTAGTGTCTAGATAAAACAAAATACATAACTATCTAATTTGTTAACGTTTCTTATTATATGTATATAACAGAATAATTACACAAAATGTCAGAATTGAAGCGAACAAAACCCTTTTTATTCTCCCTCTTTATCCGCATACTTTACGCGCCCCGAATTCTCTGTTCCAATAAAGTTGGTCCACCAAACTTCTGCATCAAAATGCTGTGCAGGCATTTAGGGGACGTGTCCGGGCATTCAAGAAATACCTAGTAAATTTTTAAACACCATCCATCGAATAGCACATTCTATAGTACATTGTAAAAAGGAACACGAAATGATATTCATTTCCCAGTTTCCCCACAAGTATGAAGGTTTGAGGCACGAGCTTTTGCGAGTACAAAAGTGGAAATGGGCATTCCAAACGAGTGGTAGGTAGTACACTAAACTTTTTTTACAAAGGCGTCCGAGTGCACCACTTGTCATAACCCATAAAGTTTTATTTTTACTTTCAAATAATTATTTTATTTACAACCATAGGTACATGTAATGTTGACATTACTGACTTTATTGAAGGTTGGGAAGTGTCACATTACCTACCTCTACTTCCCGCCCTGACTTCCCAGCCTGATTCCCCGCCCTCATTTTCAGTCCACTAAAATGTGATATTTTAACTAAAATTTTATCATTTCATTCAGCGGCTCCCCTTATTTCCGGCGGGGTACACTCCATTGATTCTTCTTCCAATAATTTTTAAACTTTATTGTATTGATCGCAAAATATCAGACTTGAACTGACGTTTATTGTTTTAATTTCAAACAAACGGTTCCTTGACAACCGTCGCCTAATTTGAAAATATGCCTACTTGTAAATTTATTTGATTTCTTTAATATATTATATTTTCTATAATACTACGTCACAATGACATTTTTCTTTTAATAATATTTTTAGTTAAAAATTATAAGAAGTGGATGTAGGCTGTGGTTGTAAATAAAATAGTATACAAACCTCGGTGAAAAGTTTCATTACTGTCTCCGAGATATAGTTTACCTCGACGCTTCGCGTCTCGGTAAACTATCTGATCTCTCGACAGTAATGAAACACTTTCCACCTTGGTACGTAATATACTATTCCCGGTCTAATATGGGAATCGTTTGGCTGTCGACCGGCGTAGCACCGTACGTCGAAGTACCGTACGTCGAAGTACCGTACTTCGAAGTACCGTACGTCGAAGTACCGTGCGAGCAAAAATTATTTGCATGAAAATTTGGATTAAAAAACGTATGGCTTGGTTTAGATCACAATCATATGGGGACGATATATCTAACTAAATCTAGGTTAAAATTTTGTCAAATTCATATTATGACATGATATGCCCAACTAATGAGTAATAAAATAAGTAGACAAATACAAATTTATTTTTGGAATACTTGCACTTTATAAGGAAATAAATTTAGCTGCTTCTTAAGAATAGTCCTGCATGTTCCATAAGATCTTCCCACTTCTTGGGACAGGCGTCATACAATTTCTTGGCGTATTTTGCATTATTTCACGAACGTTTGCAACAAGTTCTTCTGTTCTTACAGATGGTCTTCCTGCTCCTTTTTGTCTTGTATAGAACCTGTTTCCCTAAACATAGCCACGGTTCTTTTCAGGCAATGATAAAAATCCCCAGCAATAAAAGCAACGTTTGGAAAATGTTCGTGAAAATCGTCCATGCACAAACCCGGATTGTATTGCCACTCACCATTTACTCTAACCCCGTTTCGAAAATACGCTTCAACCATGAATGTTTTGTGCTGTTCCGTAAAGCCCATTGTGTGAATTGTTCAAGAAATTGGAAAAATTAGCGATGAATCAAATTACTTGTAACGACTGTCAAAGATGACGGAATAAGTGATTGATTGTTAATTCAGGTAGTTACTGACACCCAACAGGTATTAAGGCGCACGGTAGTTTACGCTTTTTTGCCCCGCGTCTATCTCTATCACAGATCACAGCCTTCTAGCAGTTTATTACAATAATTTAACTGCCTCTTCTAGCAGGATCGTTTAGGTTGTGTGGTAAGTGGTTATTTAAAAATGTTGGTTTAACGGAGCTGTTAAATTGGTAAAACCGGTTTTACCTTAACAGCTTATATATTAATGTTTCTTTTGGAAGACTACTACTCGCTTAGTGGTATAATCCCGTATGCGGATTTGAGTTAGCAGAGTCCATTCAATACAGGGTGAACAACTAAAAATACAGTATGAATGGCACGTAAATATTTAAGGGAGTAAGTAAGGGAGAAAAATGCATATAAACATTCTGTCAAAAAGGCTTTCGTTTTTCTTGTTTTTCATTCTCAAAGATAATGATTTCCAATTTGGTTCACTTATTAGCTTTTGGAATTTCTATAAGAGACTGTCAAAATTGTCGGAGGCAGTACTTTTTGTGTAGTGTAGGGTGTACTTTTTTTTGCGCTACCGAAAGTTCCACTCTCCTGTACTTTTTTGGAATACCCTGTATAAATACTGATATCATAATTGTCCCTTTTGTTTAAAATAAATTTCCGTAAAAACTAACAACTATTGTTGCTTTCTTATTTCGAATATGATTTTATATTTGGCCGAGTAACGATTTTGTTGTAAGAAACCCATTTTCTATTTGTCTACTTTTGAAGTATTTTAATTATTTCCTGTTATATTTTTCTTCAATTCATTCAATCATAAATTATAAAACTTTTATTCAAACTTGGTACCACCGGTTAACGCATAGTTTAACTCCGCATCTGAATTCCCGATAACCGTTCCTAATTTGTCATATTGGGATATTTGCAATAACTTCGCTAATTTTTTTTTCAAGACATCTAAGTTATTATTAAAATTGGTTTCATACACATGTGGCTTCAGAGATTCACATAAATGAAAGTTGATAATTGTGAGATCGGGACTCCTACGTGCCAACTGATTTGGATCATATAGGTACCTTCCAATTTATTTGTTCTTAAAGTGATGATTTAGCCAATCATTAAAAGAAAAGGAATTGAAATTATTGAGAATTAGAATTGAAAAAAATTCAAAAAAAAACAAAAACTGTTGTTTCTGACGAACCCTGTATAGTAATCGCAAATCTAATAGTTGAAATTGTAGTTTCAACACTAGCAAACTTCGTTTAATAAATCAAGAAATTGAAAAAAAAATCTTAAAAAGTAAAAATTTCGTTATTTCCGTTCTTTTCTCATTCTTTTTAGTTCCTTATATTTGTATTGTATTCATTTATATATCAATTGTAATGTAAGGGCGTTTTTAAATCAACAATACAACAAGTGTTGGATAGGTCTAGGTGGATCCCAGCCATGGGCCCAAGATCCCCCGGTTAAAATGTCTGGATTATTTTTTCTGGAGACATTTAAAATCGTTGGTGTATTAGACTCCTATCCAGATAAAGGACGATTTAAGAAACAGAATTGCAGCTTCACGTGGAATAATTCGCAATACTCCTGGGATATTCGAGAAAGTTCGCCAGTCTGTGCGACAAAGAGTTGATTCCTGATGCCAAGATAAAGTAGAGTAGACTAGAAATTGTCGGTAGCACAAAAAAATGTAACACCCTGTATATTGCATTCTATAATTTTAACATTTATAACTACATATATCTACATGACATTTATTATCATCCTGTATATACCTACTAGCGGGAAATGTGCCGAGCAAAGGTACTTTGCGATAATCTAGTTTATTAACCCATTAAGGCCTGAGTTTTTCATATTCGAAATTTTAAGGAACAAATTATATTTTAATACTTTAATTAGCAATACAAATACGTTTTAGGTCAAATTATTCAATGTTATTTCGTTATTTTCAAGATGGCGGCCGTTCCTTATATGGCACGCTAGTCCTTTAGGGTCCGTAAAACTACTAATATAAAAAAATTAAAAAAGTGATTCAAACATTTATTTAGATAATATAATCAATAAAACAAGTTTTTTTATTTCATTTAGTATGAAAATCAACAAAGCAGTCAATACATAGTCCTACGACACATTTGCGACACTGTGTGCGCACAGAACTACCTTTATTATATTGCATCGTCGGCGTTTGTTGTTGGGGACATATTCCACCAAATGATTTTTTTCATCAAGCCGTAGATCTGGAGAGATTCTAGAAACTGTTGAAAAACCAAAATCAGTTGGTGGAATATATCCCCAACAACAAACGCCGACGATGCTCCGGACAAAATCATAAAGGTAGTTCTGTGCGCACACAGTGTCACAAATGTGACGTAGGACTATGTATTGACTGCTTTGTTGATTTTCATACTAAATGAAATAAAAAAAAACTTGTTTTATTGATTATATCATCTAAATAAATGTTTAAATCACTTTTTTAATTTTTTTCCATTAGAAGTTTTACGGACCCTAAAGGACTAGCGTTCCATATAAGGAACAGCAGAATAAAATGCAAAACTAAGAAAAACCAAAATATTATAAATACTTCTATCAATAAAAATCAATGTTCGGTACACCAATGTTTACTAAAACATTACTAGTTTCAGTCTAAATATTTGTAAAACCACCAAAATCTGTACTTACCCCTCTTGATGCGCCATTTTCGTGTATGCACCAGATAGCCGAATGGAGCAAATAGTTTTTAAAGAACTCTTTTTGTTTACTTTACGTTAAAACTGATAGGAAACATTACCGAAATACTTAACAACCTGAAAACATCGACCTAAGGAGAGTTTTTGAAATTAAACTATTTTTTTTAACCATTTTATGATGCGTTGTTTTGCGTGCCTTATATGGAACGCTAGTACTTAATGGGTTAACTTACTTCTTTAAATAACATCAGAGTTGATAAACAGATAAATTGCCAAGACATTATTTCTAAAATTAGTCACCTTATAGAAATAAATTAAAGTCATTTGGTATAGTACCTATTTAAAAAATTACCACTTACCAATTTTACCACCTTTGGTCTGCAGATGCAACGGTAGGCCGGACCCAGCTGATGGTCGTTCCCTGCCAGGAGCGGGATGAGTCGAGTACGGCCCTGATGTGGTATTGCTGGTGGCGAAGTTGAAAGCTGAAGCGGACGTTTTAATGCCTAAAACAATTTTTAAAATTGCAGTTTTCATACCAACGACCTTTTAAAGTAGAGACCGTATTATTGTTACCCGATTATTTATCATTCCGTCTGTTTCATTGCGTCATAGCCAGAATTACATACTCGTCGAAAATACCTTACAAAACCCCCCAAAAAACTTGCTAATTTGGCAATTTCAACGGCTCTAGTACAGTTTTGTATTCATAATAAAAGCGTACAAGAATTAGTATGAGGGGTAGGTTTTGTTATATTTGCGTAAAACCGGCTTGTCTAAATGATTGTTTATTGGAGGTTATCTATGGAGAACTAGAGGGTAGGAGGCCGATCGACAATGGCAGCATTTTCAATTTCTGTTCCGGTTTTTTAGTTAGTTCGCTATTGGCCGATAGATGGCTCTCGCGTCCGAAGTGGGCTGATGTTGTCTTCTTCTTCTTCGTTTTTAATATGGAAAACTATATCCTCCATAGTTTTCAACTTTTACTTAAACCCTTTATTTTTCTGTGCTTTTACTTTTGACAATTGAAGACATAAGTGGATAAAGGTGTCATGTCACATTTTTAAATTTCGAAGTTATTCAATAAAACGCGTTATGACTTAGAACTTTTTTAATTATTATTTAATTTTATTTTCTAACACCGCATAAGTTAGGTAAAATTAACTAATTTTATTTGGTGCACTTTATTAATAAAAGCAAATTCATAGCTTTTTTCATAGTGCTATGTAACAAAATTGTAACATGACACCTTTATTCATTAGGATATGCTTGATGTTTGAGTGACTTAACACCTTTATCCTTACAAAAAATCTTCTATTATGAAGAAAGTTTCATTTAAGGTTTACTAATAGTAAGACCTATACCAGGGATGCTCAAAAAGTAGAAAAAGTAGTTTTTTAAAAAAATGCGACATAACACCTTTATCCACTCATGTCTTCAATTGACATTTTATTTTTCGAAATAACAAATAACGTTTGAAGGCAAGACAAGACAAATAACGTTGTATTGTAATTAATTTCCATATTTATAATGAATAATGGTACAATTTATAAAAGTAGAGTTTGCTTTGTGTCGGGGTGTAAGACAGGATCTTCTTCAAAGAGGAAACGAAGCCAAATAAGTATCTTTCTAGCTCCAAAGGTAAGCTCACTTTAAAAAAAAACCTCTGTAGCTAGAATGTTTAGTACCCTGTATTTTAACCACCAAGCATCGTTGGAACTTTATACAGGCCGAGTTTACTAATAAGTATAACAAAGTAAGTGTAAATTCATATAAAAGTCCTTATTTGTTCCTTAAAGAACTAATTTAAATAAAAATAGTTATCGCGTCCATAAGAAACCATTTATTTGATAGCCCACTTCGAACACGAGCGCCATCTTATGGCAACTCGTAAAGCTGAATTACCGATTCTAATTTGGGACCGAATCCAATGCATTGCGATCGGCCTCCTACCTCAAGTCCTCCATAAGGTTATCAAACGTCATAGATTATCAAAAATGCAAAGCATTGGCGACGGTGTAATTAATTTGAATCTGCATGGTGGTAACGTTCGATAAACTTTGACAGAAGAACATAACAATGCCTCGTCGGTTGTCTGAAGTTGAAAAGGCTCAAATTGTATCAAGAATCGAAGAAGGATGGTCAATCCGTGCTGCAGCGCAGTTATATAATAGAAATAAAAAACTATATTGAAAATTAAGCAACGCTGGGAACAAGAAGAATCCCTAAAAAGGAAAATTGGTTCAGGTCGTCTCAAACGATTCAACCCTGACAGGATGCTGCTTTTTGGCATATTTAAGAAATAATCCATTTGCAACGGCAAGGGATGCTGTTTAATACAGCATTTCCTGTCTCCAAACCTACCGCCAGCAGGAGAGTCAAGGAATCTGAACTAAAATGTCGCCCAGCTGCAAAAAAAATGTTTCTTACCGAAGAACAGCGACAATCAGGGATTATTTTTGCTTTAAATTATATATACCGCAATCCCCAATTTTGGAACAAGGTCATTTTACTGATGAAAAGACGTTCCAGTCGACTTATAACGGACAAATTCGTGTGTACCGTCCAAACAATACCAGGTTTGAAGAGCGATATACTAACCCCCCGTCCTAGACATGGGCGTTTCTCTGTAAATGTATGGGGCTGGATAACTGTTCATGGACCTGGTGTTTGATGGGGAATAGATGAAAGATTTAATGCCGGAACTATGAAGGGCTTTAGGAAGGAGTCCGATCGAAAATGGTTGTTCTTTAAATTTACGTCCCTGTTTAGTAGTTAGTTCGCTGTTTCCCGGTCGCGGCGCAGTGATCGTCAAGTGTTTGACTTTTTACAGGTTTTGATAGACGTCAGCGGTATTTTTATTCAATAATTAATAAAATAAGCTTTATTAGATATAATATACAGTGTGTGTATAAAGTCTGGAAACGGCTTAATAACATCACAATTTACTGGCCGATTTTAACCAAATTTGGTACAGTTGTGTAAGAGGATCTAACGCACCGAATGACGATATTGGCGTCGTTGCCAGCTTTTTAGTTTGTCTGGAATTCGAACGAATTTTATATTTTTAAATATAATACCCAGTATATTTTTACATTTTTAAATTCCACTTAAAATTATAGTTATTTTTTATTAAATGCATTATTAGTCTATACTTTATAGTTTCCCAGATATTGACTCTCGAAAAGTGACATTTTTGAACTCTGACAGCTTATAACTTTCTAACAGTACGTCTTAGAGCAAAACGGCTTACATGTCCCTATCTTCAATTTTTATTATCTTCCCAAAAAAATCAACTTCCAGTTAAACCGGAACAACTATATTTCCTGCTTTCGAGTTACATCCGGTTTAACCGGAAGTTGATTTTTTTGGGAAGATAATAAAAATTGAAGATAGGGACATGTAAGCCGTTTTGCTCTAAGACGTACTGTTAGAAAGTTATAAGCTGTCAAAGTTCAAAAATGTCACTTTTCGAGAGTCAATATCTCGGAAACTATGAAGTATAGACTAATAATGCATTTAATAAAAAATAATTATAATTTTATGTGGAATTTAAAAATGTAAAAATATACTGGGTGTTATATTTAAAAATATAAAATTCGTTCGAATTCCAGACACACTAAGAAGCTGGCAACAACGCCAATATCGTCATTCGGTGCGTTAGATCCTCTTACACAACTGTACCAAATTTGGTTTAAATCGGCCAGTAAATTGTGATGTTATTAAGCCGTTTCCAGACTTTATACACACACTGTATACATAATATCTCAGCCTGTAGAGGGTTTTAGTTAACTAAATTCAAAAAAACAGTTGATTATCCCATAAAAACCCATGCATTTTACAGATTTAAATGAACACATGCGCCCCTGACTGCCATTTTTAAAGATGCTTTACCGATCCAAAACTTTGCCCGAAACCAATGTATTGCGATCGGACTCCTAACCTAAAGCCCTCCATAGCCGGAACTTATATTTACATTTAAGAAAACATATTGTTACCATCTGCTGAGCAAATATATCCCAATAATACTTTCATATTTCAACAAGATAATTGTCCAGTTCACACTGCCAATGCTGTAACCCACTGGTTTCAAACCCATAATGCGGAAGTGCTGCCTTGGGTCGCTTATAGTCCCGATATCAATCCAATTGAAAATATTTGGGGTATAATCGTAAAAAAAATATATAGGTACCTACCTAATCGAAATTGTCGGCAAACAAAATTCAGAACATTTATGGAAAATAATACATGCGTGCTGGGAAGAGCTTGATCCAAATATTGTATCAAATATAATTCAGTCAATTCCGAATAGACTGGCTCAAGTAATGGAAAAACAGGGATATCTGACCAAATATCGTGCACCCGGAAGAAGAAGGTGACATCTCAAAATTTGGCAAAATTGAGTTATATACAGAAATCAATTTTAAATATTGTATTCTATCATGAGAAAAAAAGTTACATGTGAGCTTTACTTATTGACCGAGAGATGGCGTGTTGTCGCTTTACTGAATTCGCCAATTTTACGCAGCACGTATCGAGATTATCGAGAAGATGGTGTTATTTCAGTTTGCCTGTGTCTTTTGAGAAGAGCACGTCGCGAATTATATTAGAGAAAGGTGACATTTCTAGTTGTCATGTGGCAAAAGATAGTTTATGTTTAGAAAAATAGATTTATTTATATTCAATAAGGTGACAAGACGAAATATGTACTTAAATTTGCTTATTTTATATTCAAAAAGGTTACTTCTATCAAACTCTCCCTGATCTTAGGCAATAACAAACAATGAATTTTACAATTCAATGGAGGCACAAAGTCTGTAACACAAGTCAAAAAATCATTGTCCTATTAATGCCTTTAAAAAAATATTAGCAAAAATAAAAAAGACATAATCTTTAAACACCTCTCCTGAAAAATAAGTAATTTTGAGATGTCACCCTCTTCTTCCGGGTGCACGATATTAGATTTTATTTATTCTTGTTAAACGTTTTTTGTTTCTATTTTAAATTTTATAAAACTCCTAAGATAGGTAGGTATATTATAAAATAAAAAAAAAAATTTTGGTATTCTATTGAACTAACGCCCACCGCCAATGCTTTGCATTTTTAATGAATTTTAACATGCGATAAGCCGGTTTTACGCAAATATGGTTAAGGTTCCTCTTATTCTAACATGTGTACGGGTTTGTTGTGTTATTTCTATTGTAATCGTATCTGACAACAGGCGTTTTATTAAACGAGTATCGCTTACTATTCGAAATTAAAAAAAAAATTAAAATTTAGGCTATTTAGCGACTATTTTGGGTCGGAGTCCAGAGTGTATATATTATGGTATTTGTTTATATATACATAAAAATATAGACATGTAAAAATAACCATGCTATTACCTGGAGCTGAGTACTGACTTGCTGGGTACGATCCTGCATTGTCAACCATTGGGGATTTAGATGAACTAAAATTAGTGCTTTGTGATTGGGGTATACCGGTTTTTTGGTAGGGAAGTGAAGGAGTAGGGACGGGGGCTGGGGCTGCTGGAGGAGGGATGTTGTTAGAACCGATAGCTCGCCGAATCTGGAACAAAAGGATATATTAGGAAACGGCTAAAACAATTATATTGAAGAATATTTAGTAAATAACCTTAAATTACTTATATTAGTGAATTAAATTGAAAATTTCATAAATTTATGTTCAACCAATTAGAAGGCTCCTTTTTGTTTACGTTGCTTATAGCAACGGGAGACTATCGCGATTGTCGATAGTCTATTAACCTAATGAAATTAATAAGTGATAATTTTTCTTAGGTATACTACTATGACCTAATTTTAATTCAAATGTCAAGTCATTTTGATGTTTCAGGTGAGGCAAACCAGCAAGTAACAATCAGTTTTTTAGTCGTACCCGTGATATTTATTGTTACAATAATATTATGTAAAAAATGATTCGTTTTGGCAATGAATCAGCAAGTTCGATTGCTAAAGAAATTGAGCAGTTAGTAACTCATTTTTATTACTAAAATGTGAGAAACATTAAATAAGTAACAAAGTTGTTATCCGAAATCCAATGTCTTTATAGTTTTAAATTTAAATATAACTTTAAAAAACATATTTCCGATGAGTTTAGTTTAATATGACGCACCGAATTTTTACAATAGAAGTTGATTTTACTTGTTAGTAACTAAAGTTTATTACTAAAATTTCAGGTACATTAAAAGAAACTCCAATTTATGAAATTTTCCTACCGAATCTCCCACGCAGCAGAATTAATTCCCGATAATTTTTTTCTCGGTTTCACTCATGTTTTTGTTGGTATATATCAACAGAACCATTCGTGACCTTAAAAAAAATTATCGGCAATAATTCTGCTGCTAAGGAGATTATAAGTGAATATTATAGTTGCTTATTATTTGACCACTTGTCTTGGCTGAGCTGACCTAAACTGACTACCTTGCCGTTTTATTTGACCAAGTAAGTCAGATTATCTCAGTCAAATTTCCTCCCCCCTTACCTACGCTAAGGTTACCGGATTTGTGACTGAGATCGTTCCTTTTGGCTGATTTATGTGTCAACACTGTCAACTTGTCAATGGTTGTTTTATTTGCAATTTAGTCAAGAAATTTCTTTTAGTTAGCTCAGCCAAGACAACTGGTCAAATAATAAGCAAATTATATAACAGTATGTGATGTTTATCAAAAACCGCTTTGTTGACAGTGACAAGTAAAGTTGTTTTCGTTAGGTACTAATTTATGAAAAGATAATTGATGCGAATCATATTTTCATAGTTATACCTACCCTTTGCTTGCCACTATTATTGAAGATCTCAATTCCAAAAATAAGCCTTAAAGCAAAATAAGCAGCAATGTAGGGTAAGATAGGGAAACACCAACCAGTAACTATTTGTAAAAAAGCAAAGGGGAATTTTTTTCGAGGTTTTGCTTAATTTCTTTTAAATGCACAAAAACCAAAATAATAGTTTCCCTAGAGCCAGGTAGACGATGAAAAAACCATCTCGCCCCTATTAGAACTCATTAGAAAGCCATTTATTTTTTTATCAGTTTATTTTTAAATGTTGAAATACCTAAACTGTCTAAACGACATTTGACACTTTCCTGCTTTTTCAATAATAAAATCGTTGGATATTATTACAGTCAGATATGAAATATATTTGGTGTAAAATAACCATCCAATTTTTTGACATTTTTTTAATAGCAAAATATCTTTTAGAAACAAATTTTCAAGAAAAATAATGTACCAACATTAACCGTGGTAGAATCGCCTAATTGGCAATCGCTTCGCCACCTTTCCCTACAAGAAAAGTATAATACAAATAATTACAAAAAATAAGAAATTCTAGCACTTCTACCTGCTTGGTGGCATTATTGGAAGATCGGTGCAAGTGCAAAGTATCACCGAACATTCTAGTCGGTTGTTCTAGCGTGTTACCGCCAGATGGCGTTTGAGCACCTGATCCAGTCGAAGACGACATCATGTTCGTCGGAGTTGTCGAGCTATTCGAGTGTTGTTGGCTAGAGGAGCCGGCATCGCTGCGGTGTGTCGGGGAGCTGTAACAAAAATTAAAAAATCCTATAATGTTTTTACTTTTTTGCAAAAAACTATTACTTTTTCTTCGATTTCAGTTTTTAAAATAAGAAGATAGTAAAATTTTTAAAATAGCGCTCTTTAATAAAAACTGGCGAAACTCTCGATCTACGACATAAAAAAAAAATGACCAGTCGCAGGGGCTTGGACTGAGGGGCGACACGCCGGGATCAACCTGAATAAAATTTCATGTGTAGCCTCCTGTTCTTATCTGTTTAAGTTATCTAAACAAAGATAACGAAATAATTAACCTCAACAGTGGCAAATAAAGGGATTCGGATAATGGGATGACATGCTAAATATGTGATTTCATGTTTTAATAATAATAAGTTTAAAGGGAAAGAAATAAGACACTTTAAGTCTTCCTCCACTGGTATATGGTAAATTGTTTACATGTTTCGAATACAGTACCATTTATCATCAGGAGAATAGAATAAGGAAATTTGGGACTGTAACAGGTGCAAACAGTCCTAACGGAGCTACAAGATGATTATTTTGTGACTTCAGTCACTCTTCATTTTATTAAAACTCACTTCTCCGCTGCTAAATTTTCTTCTCCTCACACTTGCGTAACCAGTTCACTAATATGGGACCTTTCAGCTACTCCTCATTTCAATACTCTTCTCCTCACACTTAAATCTCTAGTTTACTAATATGTATGTGATCTTTCAACTACTCCTCATTTTATTATAAATATACTTTTTACTACATCTAACATTCCAATATTAAATATCCCTCACACTATGGTGTTGTCTCTTTAAACTTAAATTTTTCAATATTTCACGTATGGCCTCTCGGTAAGTTTACCATTACGTTGAAAGTTTTTCCATACAATTTGCTTGTTTTTCCATCATCTTGTAGCTCCGTTAGGACTGTTTGCACCTGTTACATTTCCAAATTTCCTTATTCTATTCTCCTGATGATGAATGCAATCGAAACATGTAGAGAATTTACCCTGTATGAATAAACCTTAAACTTTCTAATATACCAGTGAAGGAAGACTTAAAGTGTCTTATTTCTTTCCCTTTAAATATACACTCGACTTAAAGTATGGACTATTTCTTCAAAATAATAAGTTTATTTAAAATTTAATAATATAATAATATAATAAATACATAATAATATGTTTATGTTGTATTCTATAAACTTATTGTTCAATCCCCTGAAGCTGAGCTTGTTAGGGGCAAATCGTATTTTTTGTTTTAGTATTTAAAATCATAAAGCATTAATATATTCATTAAAAATCAAGATTCAAAGTAAAAATGTTAATTTATAGTATAAACGCAGTTTTTTGTAGAAATATATTACCAATAATAAAATTATTAATTTGCAATTTTTAGGTAAAAAATATTAGGTAGGTACCTACTTAATTATTCAGAACTTAAAGCATTTCTAAAAATATTTTCAAATTGTCCGTTTTTAATATCCATGTTTTTATTTCGACTTAAAATTATTTTAATAAAATCAATTTTTTTATTTTTGTTGGTAAATAATCGTTTTAAAAATGTATTTTAGAAAGGAATTTATTTAAATGTTTCTTTCCGTCGAGTATTTAAACGCAAATATCTTAAAACCTAATTGAAATATACAAATTAATAAAGTTCAACTTTTTTTCGTTGAAAGACCCTTCTTTCATAATTTGAGGTGTTAGTTTGTGAGAGAATTTGCCGACCTCGTATTGTCACTAGCGCCCTCTAGGAGGTATCTGAAAACTACTCATGAAACCGTCATTCTTGCCCTTAAATACTTAACTACCTATACCAAATTTGATTCATATCCTCCTAACTATTTTCAAATCATCGTCAGTGTGTTAAAATAAATTTTCACATGGATCAAACAGAGTGTGTATATTATGGTTTTGAACTTTTTCCGTTTACTGTAGGTATATATACAGGGTGTCCGGAAATGATAAGCAATAAATTTAGTGGATAATTCTAGACCGAAAATAAATGCTATTTCTTCCTATAACATTTTTTCGAAAATTTATTATTAACGGAGTGACAAGGTGTTAAAGTTAAATTTTATTTGCAGTTTTAAAATACATATTGTTTTTAGAACAATTAATTAAACATTAAAATCGAAGGTTCAAAGTGACGTCCTTCCTCTTCAATGCATAAATTAATTCTTCTTAAAAAATTCCGACGAACTCCATGGAATATTCCTTCCTTTGCCATGCTATGTTTAGGTTTGAAACTAAATTAAAATTATTTCGTATTCATCACGTGCAATCGATGTTATTTTAGCTTTTATCTCGAAAACGGTTCGATTTATCGAAACAAAAGTAGTTTAACTTTTTTATGTCAAAAGGTTAGGACAATAAAAATATTCAGTCGAAATGCGCATACAGTGTAGGACAAAAAAGTTGGAACCATTCAAATTAAAGTGTACGCCCCTATGCGGCGCCCTCTACAAAATGCGATAAAACGGTGAGCAAATTTGTATTCCTCATTCCGAAAAAGCCCCATATTCGAGATTTCGTCAAAATATCAATGGCGTGGCAAAAGGTATGGCAAAAAAGCTGCAAATAAAATTTAATTTTAACACCCTGTAACTCCGGTAATAATGGTCTAGAATTATCCCCGGAAGTTTTTGCACATTATTTCCGTACACCCTGTATACAATATATATTATGAGGAAGGTGCAATTTTTTCTACGATTTTCCAGTACAGATAATAACATATCAGGAATAAGACATATGGTTGGAATCACTTTTTGCCAACATTAGGGCGGCACTGTGACTGTTATAGGTATGGAAAGCAATATTTCAGCAAGTTCGTATTATCAAATAAATCCTGCACATGCCAGTATGCTACAAATTGAATGTTGGAACTCCAAATTGCAAAATCTCATTGAATTGTAGCCGAGAACTATGTGTGCAATAATTTAGTTTGCAGGCGATGTCTTTGCCGAAGTGACAGTCTTTATTGCTATATAAAATTTAATAATCTTAATTTTTTAGACTACTGCACCTTCGCTTTTAAGCTAAAGAAACATAATCAGAATAACGCCTTTCTTTTACCGCCGAAATAGTCGGGTTTGTCTTACACGCGCACTGACGAACCATTGGAAATAGTAATAAATAGCAATAAATAAGTAGTCCTATTTCGAAAAAACACTAAAAATTTATCGAAAAACGCAATTGGTCACAAAAACAGCTCATCAACTCTGTAACGTTAGATTTCATAATGAATATTAAAAATTCAGGGTCGGGCTTAGTAAAAACCTCGGTACAGCGCTGTTATAGTGATTTCCCTAAAACATTATAATTTAATATTATTATGAAACTACAACACTCCCGCGCAAAAAAAAACGGGCATCATAAAATTTGGATTAAGTTTAGGGATTTTTAAATCTTTTATTTCTACTCGGATTTAGGTAATTTTTTAGAGAGCTATAGATACATTTATTAGTTTTAACATGCTTATACCAATTTTAGGAGAAATTGGTTTTTCGACAAAATACAAGGATAATCGAAAAGTTGTTTTTTTTTGCCAAGCGTCAAAACACGTTGTGGAATAATAATTAAGAAACAAAATTACTTCAAAATATCAGTTTTCATTACGCGGCAAATATTCTTTGAATTTTGGTTTTTGGTTCATGTCAATACGTGCATTTTATTCTCACCCAAATGCAAAATGATCTTAGTATTAGCTATTGATGACCGATTTCTTGTTCTTGTACTTAAAACTCTTCGGAATCATCATTTGACGTCAATATAGGCAACTTCGAGAGGTTCGTATAAAAGTGTCAGTTGTTGGACAGTTCGTCGAAGATTACACGGAGGTAATTTAAACTCACGCAGGCCAGACACAAAGCCAAGATTCCGCATCGGGGGGAGGGGGGGAACCAAGATCGCGCCGAAGGCGCTAAAAAAAAGCGCCGCAGGTGAAAATTTTTTGGGTGCCACGCCCGTTTTTTTAAATCATGGCTTTTAAGTGGGAAAAATAAAAAACACAACACAGAATTCTAAAGAGAATTCGTTAAGTCAGCAACTGGACCTAAATAACTACCGTATCATAAGAGTCAAGAATGGAGGAATATTACCCAGGATTATAATATTCGCGGACTAAAGGCTAAAGGCGTAAACCGACGACGTGTACAGGCAGTACAAATATAAATTTATTTGTTTAATAAATCTTGATTATTACAATAACATTTGCTTTCTTGCATTTTATTACTCTATTTTATTTTGAATGCAATGGCAATGAGAAAATTATGGAAAATTTAAATTATTGACATCATCAAGATCATTTTGCATTTGGGTGAGAACAAATGCAGGTATTGACATGAACCAAAAACCAAAATGCAAAGAATATTTGCCGCTTAATAAAAACAATATTTTGAAGTACTTATGCTTCTCAATTATTCCACAGGGTGTTTTAATACTAGGCAGAAAAAACAACTTTTCGATTATCCTTTTATAATATGTCAAAAAACCAATTGCTTTTAAAATTTGTATACGCATATGAAAACTAATAAATGTATTTACAGCTAACTAAAAAAATCACTTAAATCGGAGTAAAAATAAAGAAGTTATAAGGCCCTAAATTTAATCCAAATTTTATTTTGCCCATTTTTTTGCACAGGAGTCTATAAATAATTTTGCCAGTAAAAAATTAAAAAAAAAACACACATGATATATTTAGCATACTATTTTTACCTAATAGGTACACATCACAAATGCATCTAATATAATTTAATATAACCTTTGTTCTTCGTTTTCAAATAAAGGCGGGAAGATCTCGGGCAATTAGCAGTAATTTGTCATCATTGACTATTAAAACGATTCCTGATATCCTGTTCGAAACAAAATGTTAACAATGGATCTCCTTATATATTACATGTGTATGGTAAATACACAGGAATACAATGGTAATTTTTAATATTTTTTTTCTCCTGCTTACAATTACCTGCAGCTCAAAGTTACAATAGTTATTATTAGTTTGGGAGTTGCAATTCAGCAAGTTCGTATTATCTAATAACACTCTACCCAAGGAATATGTTACGAGATATACCTAAGCAAGAAACGTAATATTGCAAAATCTCATTGAAATGAAGTATGTGTATAAAATAAGGAATAACTCAGTTGGAAATCGATGTCTCTGTTATAGCTCTAACAGCGTTGTAAGTAGTTGTTTATTAGTTTCACAGGATTCAGGAAAGTTAAAGCACAAAACAACCTAAACCATTTTCCCATTTAGTCCTACTGTACTTTATAAAGGCCAGGAAATATACTCAATTAAAATAAATAGTTGCGCTTCTCAATTTGAGATTTCGCTAGTAGACACTCAAAGAATATGTTTGTGTTTATTGAAAAACACGTGTTTTATTATTCCCGCTCACGGTTTTAGTGTTTTGGTTAGCTTTTGTAAATCGATTGTTAAATGACATTTTACAATGGACTATTGGAGGTAAGATTTCAATCTTTTTTTCGTAAGTTTATATTGAGATATTCTAAAGATTATAAGTTAAGATATTGCTGATAATTTATTAGAAGCTTTTATTTCATATTTTCAAATTTTTATGTGAATAGAGTGTCTAAAACATTAGCTTATAAATTTATTTCTTATAAAGGTTTCATAGAATATAATAATTTGGAAAATTCTATTAAATCTCAAAAATCATTAAAACTGTTTAAAAAAACTTTAAAATTACATTTAATTAAAAAACAAAGTGATAAGTAATATTTGATATAATTTGCAAAATGTTTAACTTTTCTGTCTGTTTTTGTTAAAAGGTTACGTTTTAAAATTTAAAAATAAATCTATAAGAATGTGTTAAAAAAATGTCTTAAAAAATATTTAATTGTAGCTTTTTGCTAAATAAAACATGTTATAGTGTTTCTTAGGTTAATTTAATGACATTAAACTGTAGGAATTTCCTAACCATAGGCGTCCCAAACAAATAATTAAAATGCGTATACACACTTATAAGTTTGTTTTACATTAGGTGCTTGTACAGAGTTTTTCCGTATATTTTGGAGCACCCCTGGAGCTTTTATTTGAAGACCTAGAAAAAACTTTAAATAACCAAAGTTGCATGATTTCTCCTGAACCGTCAGAATTTGTTATCGGCCAAAACAAATGAACATCGTAAATTTGTTTAATAATGCCAATGTCGATTTTTTTAAATGGAACACCCTGTATATTAATTTTTTTTTACTCCTCACTCTTTTCTGATTTCAAATATGTATATATGTTATATGTTTGTTTCATAAATTATTATCATTATTTATATTAATTATTGTTACTGAATAAGCATTATGTTCTAGCATGTTTTCCTCACACCAATATAGATTTTCTAATCCGCAATATTTTGAAATGAAATTTTGCCTAAACGACTAAAGTAAACATATAACATATATACATATTTGGAATCAGAAAAGAGTGAGGAGTTAAAAAAAAATTAATATACAGGGTGTTCCATTTAAAAAAATCGACATTGGCATTATTAAACAAATTTACGATGTTCATTTGTTTTGGCCGATAACAAATTCTGGCGGTTCAGGAGAAATCATGCAACTTTGGTAATTTAAAGTTTTTTCTAGGTCTTCAAATAAAAGCTCCAGGGGTGCTCCAAAATATACGGAAAAACCCTGTACATACTACACTTTATAAACCCACTGTATATATAATAATAATAATAATAATAATATATTAAAATAATAAATATAAGGTAACTCAAAAATTCTATACACAAAACTAAAATCAGAAAAATAAACGTGACACGGCACGACACTGCTCAGAAAATGCTTTAATTTTTTTACTTTACAGAACTCCATTCTGGAACCATTGTCCAGCCCGTCCACAAATTCCAAAATACGTATATTTTATCTTCGTCTCTTCCACGCCATCGGCGGTCACTGGCCTATCTTTGTCTGACAGAATCCATCGTTGAACGGGCTGGAGACCGCTTCAGCTTATACCAGCCGCTTTAACTGGCGCTAGTATCCCTTGGCAACCGCAACAAATTATATACTGTTGCCAATTCTTCAAAATTTTCGGATTTGTAAGCACAATGTAGTATATACGAGAATCAAGGGTTTGTTAATTAGTTGTTTTTAAACACTGAAAACACTTTTTGTCTTGATTTCAGTTATATTGTTTCTTAAGGACTAAAGAATTTATTATTATAACAATGAATGGCTTGTTATTTTTTTCTGTCACACTCAAAACTCCTCGGTTTAAAGTATATTTACAAACTAGCTTTCAAAGAAAGTTACTGACTAACAATTGAATACTGATATAAAAGAAACATTTTTAATAAAAAAACTTAAAGAATTGAAGAAGAAAGATCTGACAACCCTAGTTGTGAGGTCGGTCCCTTTGAGACTGTTTACCGCCGTTTGTATGCCGTATGGAATGTCATCACACTGACTTTGGATAAATTATACTACTACTACTAACAACAGAAAAAAAAGTATATCAAATTTTTTGACACTTGCCTTAATTGGTCATCAACCAAAATTTCAGTGTAGGCCAACGGGAACCATCCGCTGCACTGCGTTCGAAGATTCTCCCCGAATTGCCACCCCTTATTTCTTTCCCCTATTAAAGCTATCAGGTCTCCTTCGTGAAAGCTAAGTTGATTCTCCCCACTGGAGAGGTAAGCGTATAATGCACGTGCTAGTTGAGCTTCCCATGTGGGGGGAGGGGGTACTGCCATGGATTTAGGACGGCGGGTTGGAGTGTGACCATCTGAAAGTAAAACGTCAGCTATACACTATTGAAATGTCGCAATTTTGTATGATTCGAAAATAGTTATTTATGCAACTAGTGCAAAAAGTGTATGTTTATTGCACATGGCATAGAACTTATTCACCGAGACGTAGTCGAGGTGAATAATATGCCATGTGCAATAAACACACTTTTTGCACATGTTGCATACACTATTTTTTCTACGATCGTTTTTTTATTTAACAAAAAAGTTTAAAATCGCTCTGTATTACCTCTCTTTGTGTACAAAAGTTGTAATTCAAATTTGACAATGGATCATAGATACCTTTGACTTAAATTGTTTGGAAGGAACACGTCCGTCATTGCGCCATATCGTTTTGTGATTCTCGTTTTAACTTCTCAATTTAAAAAAATTAATCAAAATTATGTCTAACCATTACGATGCTATTTTTGAAATGGAATTTTCTTACACTCCTCCTGAAGTGGCAACAAAGGAAGTACCTAACTAATATTAGCGAAAACATACTTCTTGCTTATTTTTATGAAAAATCAAAAACAGTAAAATCATCCACCTTATAGTCTTGGTATTCAATGCTGAAGGCGACACTGACTGTAAAAAATAACATAAAAATTAACGATTATGCTAAATTGATAGTCTTTCTAAAAAGAAAATCTGTTGGCTATCGTCCAAAGAGGTCATAATTATTTATTCAATCAACCCATAACAATATTTGATATTACATATTAAACATTATTAAATTATGGCGCCTTGTCAACTCGAATTCTATTTCGATAGGATATGGACGGTGTGCAACACACAATACAGATACTATAAACAAATTGTTCTTTTCCTAGGTAATTTACTTTATTGCACTAGGGCAAAAAGTACTTTATTGCATAGTATGCAATAAAGACCCACATTTGTCATTAGAAATTCATACACAAAATTACATTTTTTGAACGATCGTAGAAAAAGGTTACTTCCTGACAGATAACGTCAGCGTGCTGATAGATAGATAGATAATATATAGAACTTTCCATTCATAAAACACCCTGTGTTCAATAAATTATTTTAATTGATGATACAACAATTATTCATTTTGCTGAAACTCTTACAGAAATGTATTTTGATATTATTAATGATTTAAAAATAATTCTTTCTTGGCTTCAATCAAATAAACTAACGGTGAATTTTACAATATCTTCTTTTATGTTTATAACGAAAAATAAAATAAATTCCATCATTAACCCCTTAACATTTAACAATGAAAATATTCAATATTCAAAAACGAAAAATGTTTTTATACAATTTTGAAATGCCGCCATTTATATGATTCGGAAAACGTTATTTCCTGACAGATAACGTCAGAGAGATGATAGATAGATATTATCGATAAAACCATAGACATAAAATAAAGGAGACAGAACTTTCAATTCATAAAACACCTTTTGTTCAATAAATTATTTTAATTGATGATACAACAATTATTTATTTTGCTGAAACTCTTGCAGAAATGTATTTTGATATTAATAATGATTTAAGAATACTTCTTTCTTGGCTTCAATCAAATAAACTTACGTTAATATTTTACAATATCTTCTTTTACCCCTTAACATTTAATAATGAAAATATTCAATATTCAAAAACGACAAAATTTTTACCTACACATGCGGCCTAAGTAATTTCTGTACTAAATAGTCTTATTCCGAAGAAATGTTAAAAATCAATCTAAAATCACCAAAGGTCATAAACACAGCTCAGCGACACTGTAGGGTAAGCATTAGTCATAAAATGAATGCATATAAAAAATGAGTCGTAAAAACGCCCGTACAGCGCTACCACATTGTAGTTTGATGTACTTAATTTAGAAACTATAAATAATTATAAGTAGAAAATTAAAAACACGCATATTTAGTATGCCTAATGTTCTTATTTAGTAGGTACAGGCAGTAGATCTAGGGAAATCAGTAGAAAGTTGTCATCATTGATTTCTGTTAAAAAGGATGTTTAGTCGGAGCAAAATGTAAATAGTTTTCTCTCTTTTTATAATATGTCTATGAAATAAATTATTTTCGTAGATTTTAACCTTGAATTACCTCCCAACCGATCATGATATCGATGGGGATTTTTAACACGCTTTTATTAGCCTCACCTGTATGTTTGTATGTATGTTTGTAACCGACTTCTTTGAACCCGATTTTGACCCACTTTAAACGGTCAGATTTAATTTAAATTTTGTAGACTTATCAATAACCGCTGACAATATAATAATCTACACGCAAAAAATTCTGCTGTCAAATTTTTACAGCTGTCAGGTATAAAACGAAGAAGCGATTTTGACGAAACAAATTATGGGGTTGTATGGTATTAGATGCGAAGACTTCGGGAAAAATAAGCAAAAAATTCTCCTATCAATATTTGACAGCTGTCAATATGTCAAATCGTTAAAAAAAATTATATTAATGAAAAAACTATAAGGTCGTATGTTTATTGACAGTGGAAAGTTGAAAAAAATACGCAAAAAATTCTCTTATCAAAATTTGACACCTGTCAATATGTCAGAATTATTACAATAACCGATAGTAAAGAAACAAACGTTCATTATTATTTTCTGCCTATATTAAGAATTTTAAGAATTATTTTAAACTATAATTTTTTTCCGCTTTTTAGTTTGAATAATAATTATTAAAGCGTGTTTTTTAGTTCTTTTAAACTATATTATTTGTTTTTCTAATTATTTGACGTCAAAACAAAAGCGCGCGTGCAAATATTGAGCTAAGTTTTCATTTTTCGGTGATCATATTGAGCTAAATAATAAAGTTTAAGTGCTGGGATTATAAGGCAGTATTCAAGAAGGTCCTAAAATAATACAGTTAATTACTTGGCCAGGGGACCTTTGTTTTACATTATAATGGGTGTTTTAACTAAGTTTTGTTAACTTTGTTCCCGTTTTCATTAGTGTCCAATATTGTAGAGCAGAAGAGAATATTGCTTAGGCCCAAATATTTATGACCAGTGGCGTTCCGTTAGATGTCCAGTGGACGTTGCAGTCATATCAAACAATTGACAGGGCTAGATTATTGAGTAAATTGTATCAGTATGGTATTTGGACAAACGTTTTTAAATGGTTTAAAAATTATTTAAGTAACAGGGCACGAAAAACAAAAATATCAAAAACATATTCAAATAAAAAATAAATAATATAGGAGTTCCTCAAGGAAGTCTACCAGGTAGGTCCAATATTATTTATTTTGTACATCAACGATTGGCCTTTAGTTTTAAAAATGTGTAAGTTACAAATGTTTGCTGATGACACCTTAATTTAAATTAATATTTTAAATATTTTTGATGGTCTAAATACTCTAAATTCTGAGATAAATATATTATTTAATTGGCTGAAAGTAAATAAATTAAAAATAAATATTTCAAAAACTAAATGTATGGTTATGGGTAATAATTTAAATTGTCAAAATATAAATGTTGTAATTGAAAAATTGGAATTAGTAAACAGTTTTAAATATTTGGGGATAATCATTGATTCAAAATTTTAAAAAAATTAATTATCTTGAAAGTATCATATCGAAGATTGCCGGAAAAGTAGGTTATTTTAAAAGAATTAGTTCTAATTTAAGTTTGTTTTCTAAAAAAACGTATTTAATACAAATAAATTACCACATTTTTTTGTTTTCCTTCCATTTGATATTGTGCTAGATGAGGAAATATTTGATAAATTACAAATTTTACAAAATAAGCCAATGCGGATTATTTTAAATTGTGACAAATATACAAAAATAAATTTTATGTTAAAAAATTTAGATTGGTTAAATGTCAGAAATTAAATTTTTTATTTAGTATGTATCTTTATACATAAAATTAAAAATAACTTATTGCCTGATTGCTCGCCTGATTGTTTAAAAAAAATGTTGTTCTTATAATTATGACCATCATAATTAAAAAACAAGAACTAATCAACATTTTTATGTGGATAGAGTGTCTTAAACATTAGCTTATAAGGGGCCGTTCAAATATTACGTATGCAGATTTATTACAATTATTTACCCCCCCCCCATCCCCCTTGTCAGCAAAAGTAAGCAAAAAAATAAATCTATAAAAATGTGTTTAAAAAATGTATTAACAAATATTTAATTGTAGCTTTTTGCTAAATAAAACATACTACTACTACTACATATTAATAAACTAAGCACAAGCAAGCAATATAAGAAAATAGCCACGGTTATTTTCAGTAGTAATATATAACAAGTAGGTGCATAAGGAATTGCAATGCAATTTTTTAATAAAAGCATAGCTAGTTACTATAGTTACCTTGAGTACCATTATTGGACGAATTAAGATTATACTCAGACTTTGCTCTTGACAGTGTATTGGCAGGCGACCCTATGTCAGCGATTGAGCGAATATCAAGACAAGAGGCGTCCATACTTTTAGTTTTCCTGAGTTGTGAATTCAAACTCATTCTGTCTTCTTCAAAGTTTGGACTTCTGGGGTTCGAGTAGAGATCTTCGTCTTGCCACACGGAAATTTGCTACAACAAAAGGCACGATTAATAAGTTTATTTACAATTTAATACTATAATAAATATGTTTATGTTGTCTTCTATAAACTTATTCTTCAATCCCCTGAAGCTGAGCTTGTTACGGGCAAATCTAATTTTTTTGTTTTAGAATGTAAAATCATAAATCATATAATAATATATGCATTAAAAATCCAGTTTTAAAGTAAAAATGTTAATTTATAGTATAAACGCATTTTTTTAAAGAAATCTATTACCTAATATAATAAAATTATTAATTTATAATTTTTAAGTAAAAAATATTACTTATGTAAATTATTCAGAACAATATTAATTAATTAAAGCATTTCTAAAAATATTTTCAAATTGCCCGATTTGAATACCCATGTTTTTATTTCGACTTTAAATTTTTTTAATGAAATCAATTTTTTAACTTTTGTTATAGTAAATAATCGTTTAAATAAAAACTTAAATATTTGAAATTTTTTTGTCCTATGGACTTATTTATTTTAGGTTTTATGGTTATTTCATTTTTATGATGTGTATTATGATTATCGTTTTTAAATTATATAAGGTTTTTATTTTTAAATATATAGATATTAAGATGTTATAATATAAATGTAAAGTTGTCTTAGGTTCAACTTTCTTGTTTCTGAATATAATTCTTTTGAAGGATAGGTAAAGATAATGTTTGTTGAATAAAATTTTTAGAAAATTTTTTGTAATATTTCTAATATTTTAACTAAAGTTCTATTTATTCCTCCCCAACCTAAAATTCCGTAATTTAAATGAGTTTTAACTAACCCGTAAAATAATATTTTCATAATATTATGTCTTACATTTAAAAAAAATTTAATGTTTTTAAAAATCGGTAGTAAACTTCTTAATTTTTTAATTAAGTATTTTAAGTGAAAATTCCCATTTAATTTACTATCAATTTTTATTAATTGCGCTTACGATTCGCGATCAATAATTAATTACGCACAACATTTTTAGGGTTTATTTTTCTTAATGACGAATAATATTATACTAAGTTCGAATGATAAAAATAATACCTACCCTGATTCTATTACTAAATATATTTTCTACAGATTCGGGTAAGTATTCTCTGGTTTTTGCTACGTCCGACCATTTTTCGATGTTTTCAGTATAGGCTTCGGCTCCATGGGTATGATATGACATGTAATGTTTCGCGACGGACAGTTGTCTTTCCAGTACAAATCCGTATCGTCTTCTCTCTTGTGTCATTGCCTAGAAATAAATCAAATAACATTTAGTGTGATCAAACTATGTCTCTTACCAAGCAATATTAGTGAAATAGGTGTAAAAGTGTATCCTTAACCTGGATATACTGAAATAACTAGCAAGTTTCAGATTTACAAAATGTTGTCTTATTTTAAAGTCAACAAACGAAAACACAATAATCCAAAAAATGGCGTTTGGACAACAAAACAAGTATTTCGTTGGCTTGTTGTGCTATACACTGAGGCAAATGATCTAATACAACAGGTTTGCTAAGATATAGTTTGTATCGATAGGATATTTTTCTATTAACCCATATTAAAGAAATTACTGGTTTATCAAACCCACTTTACTATTATATCAATTCCAGATTTGCTAGAACAGTGTTTTTATTGGTAGTAATCAGTTCCATTAGCAGCATAGTCTTGCTGAATAATGAACTACTTTTAATACAGCAATTCTCTTAAATAATAATTAAAGGGCTCGGTGCAAAAACCGGTCAACTCCACTTTTTACCCAAATTGAGTTATTATATGCATCCTATAATAAATTAAGAAATTGTAATTTATAATTAAATAATAAGAAATTGTAAGAACTGTTTGCGCATCTTTTGGTTGAAAGAATCAGCCATCTCTGACAAATCTTATTGTAGATATATAGGCGAAGGAGTTGACTCCACCAATACTTAGGTGCAAGAATCGGTCAACTACAGGAGATGACTGTTTCTTGCCACCAACAATGAAGGAATTTAGTCAAGAAAACGTCAAAACGATTTCGCGTAATAGACGTTACCCAAGATATGATTTTCGATTTTTCCAATACGCAAAAAATTATCCTGTCAAATTTTGACAGCTGTCAGGTATAAAACGAAGATGCGATTTTGACGAAACAAATTATGGGGTAGTACTCGATTCGGAAACTTCGGGAAAAATAAGCAAGAAATTCTCCTGTCAAAATTTGACAGCTGTCAACATGTCAAATCATTTAAAAAAAATTATAATAATGAAAAAACTATAAGGTCGTATGTATATTGACGGTGGAAAGTTGCAAAATACGCAAAAAATTCTTTTGTCAAAATTTTACACCTGTCAATATGTCAGAATTATTACAATAACCGATAGTAAAGAAACAAACGTGGGTTCGTATAGATACTAGACAGTTTTCGTTTTCTTTTAAAAGCGATTCCGATAGCCGCTATTTGACAACTTTGACATTTGAGCTGTCATTTATCGTTATCGTTACGGATAAGTGGCGGGAGCTAACGGACGGAAGACAAAGCCATAGCGAAAACGGAACGCATGCGTAATGACCATTTTTTTGACAGATGCAATCAACATAACTTATTTTTTGTTGAGGTCTGTTTTTAAAGTTTTTGGTTAGAATTTTTGTTTTCTTATTTTCGTCATGGATTCAACAGTAAATTCTCTCAAAAGATCGAGAAATCGTTTCATGGATGAGGACGATATCATTTTATTAGAGGAAATATTGGCCAACAACCTATATGGCGATGCATGTAAATAGGCTTCGGTAGTAGCCAATTTTCTAAAAACCACAGTAAAAGAAGTATCATTGAGAGGGGTTAAAGAAGACACATATCCTACATCATAAATAATATGTCATATATATATGGTTGTTCATGAAGTCAATGATTTTTGAGAGAGCTGAAGCTGACCGTCCAAAAAATACCTCCAAATCAACTAGCCTACTAGGGTAGCTTAATCTTCTTAACAAAATGCAAAACCCTTCCACGCCAGAAGCATTTTGGCTGCTTTTTGTTATTACATTATTGGGAATCCTAAGTGCTTCAGCCAGTCTTTTTAAGTGATTTTTTTCAAATCGGAAATAAAGTTTGCATTCAGCATTATTATAGTTTTCTAAATTAAAATTTCCATACAACTGTGCTCGATACCTGGCGATCAAGCACCTCCAAGAGAAGGGCATCATCCAAATCCGAATCACTGGATGAGTCCAATAAAAGCAACCTTTCGTCTATCATGATGTTTTAGAATTTTGGGTACTAGGAAATTAAAACCAAGCAAAAAATACAGCACAAAACGTACTATATGAAAATATGGATACAAACCATTAAAGATAGGTTATGTAAATGTTATATTTGTCATGTTTACTGTCGAATTCGACTTAACGTTAACGTTAAGCAAAATAAACGAAAACATTTTTACGATCTGTCAAATAGCGGCTTCGTATTCGTATTCGTTATGGTTAACCGTTTGAATTTGCCGATACAACGAAAACTCTCTACTGTTGCTAAGAATAGAAAAAAATTTAAAAAATTCTACCCGTCAAAATAAAATTTTGACAAATTTTTTTGAAAGATTTTGAAAAATTTTGTCGTTTGTTCGGATTTATTCGGGTTTGTATGTATGTTTGTTTTTAACCGACTTTTTGAAACCGATTTTGACCCACTTTAAACGGTCAGATTTAATTTAAATTTTGTAGACTTATCAAGAACCGCTAACAATAAATAATCTACTAATCTAGCTCAATCTACTCAAAAAAAAATGTTTCTAAAGAATAACTCAAACTAAAAAATGAAAAATAAATATAGTTTAAAAAAACTAAAAAACACGCTTTAATAATTAATCAAACTGAAAAGCGGAAAATAAATATAGTTTAAAATAATTATTGAAATTCTTATTATATGCAGAAAATAATAATGAACGATAAACATTAGTATTATTGTGAAAAAAGCGTGGGTCGCTTTGTGATATAGTTTTCGTATATCGAGCATCCCACGCTTTTTTCATTATAATACTAATGTTTATCGTTCATTATTATTTTCTGCAAATTAAGAATTTCAATAATTATTTTAAACTATATTTATTTTCCGCTTTTTAGTTTGATTAATTATATTAAAGCGTGTTTTTTATTTTTTTTAACTATATTTATTTAAAGTAATATGACTATCTTTCATTATTATTTTTATTTTTATACTTACGTTTTTCAGGCTTTGCTCACAAAATGCGTCTAATTTTGTCTTTTCTTCTTCCAATACCTGCATATTCTAAAACAAAAGCCACTCTTAATTCGTAAATAGATCTGTTTAATAAAGCGAAAAAACGAACGCTAACAAAAATGAGTGATTCGCGACCTTTATACAAAGTGGACGTTAAGCCTTTTGCATTAAATGCAAAGATTAGACTTTTAAATATTATGACATTAAAAGTGGCGCGATCAAAGAAGGTTTTTATTTTTACCTAATTAAAAGGATAATACGATATAGTTGCAAGGCATTAAAATAGTTTTCGGAAAAACTTTTAAATGTTTTGAAAAATCTTTGATTTGAATGGAGTAAAGTTTTTCCATGCTTTTTTAGATTATATGATTTCCCGACAGTAAGCCTAATTGTTATTTTGAATATACAATGTTTTAACATAATTTTATTTAACTTTAACCACCGTTGTATTGACCGGATTTAAGGCCGTCTGTTTCCTTTTTATTTAACACTTTATAGTACGTCGTATATAATACCTCAACGATATGCGTTTAGTTTTAAAAATGTGTTAGTTACAAATGTTTGCTGAAGACACCTTAATTTACGTTAATGTTTTAAACGTTTTTGATGGTCTAAATACTCTAAATTCTGAGATAAATATATTATTAAATTGGCTAAAAGTAAATAAATTAAAATTAAATATTTCAAAAACTAAATGTATGGTTATGGGTAATAATTCAAATTGTCAAAATATAAATGTTGTAATTGATGGTGAAAAATTGGAATTAGTAAACAGTTTTAAATATTTATGAATAATCATTGATTCAAAATTACATTTTTTTACTTATTTTGAAAGTATCATATCGAAGATTGCCGGAAAAGTAGGTTATTTTAAAAGAATCAGTTCTAATTTAAGTTTGTTTTCTAAAAAAAACTGTATTTAATACTATTATATTACCACATTTTCTTTATTTTTCTTTCATTTTATATTGTGCTAGTGAGGAAATATTTGATAAATTACCAATTTTACAAAATAAGGCAATGCCGATTATTTTAAATTGTGACAAATATACAAAAATTAATTTTATGTTGAAAAATTTAGATTGGTTGAATGTCGGAAATTTAATTTTTTATTTAGTATGTATCTTTATACATAAAATTAAAAATAATTTGTTGCCTGATTGTTTAAAAATTTTTTGCTCTTTTAATTATGATCATCATAATTATAAAACAAGAACTAATCAAAATTTTTATGTGAATAGAGTGTCTAAAACATAAGCCTATAAATATATTTTTTATAAAGGTTTGATAGAATATAATAATTTGGAAAATTCTATTAAATCTCAAAAATCATTAAAACTGTTTAAAAAAACTTTAAAATTACATTTAATTAAAAAACAAAATGATACGTAATACGTATTTGATACAATTTACAAAATGTTCTTTTCTGTCTGTTTTTGTTAAAAGAAAGTTCCGTTTTAAAATTTAAAAATAAATCTACAAAAATGTGTTAAAAAATGTATTAAAAAATATTTAATTGTAGCCTTTTGCTAAATAAAACATGTTACTACTACTACGTAATTTTTCTGACGATTACAAATTAAAAGAATGATATTTTAGGTAAAATATATAAAATTATGTATTTTTTACAATAAATATACACGACGACGTAATATTCGATTTTTATTTAACTTTTGTTTTATTGACGCGAAAACATCCCTAAAAAAACGAAAATTGGAAGTCAAGTGGTGTCGTCGAAGGCACAGCCATTTTATTTCTTCATGTCGTTTTTCGAGAAAGAAGTGTGGAGGAGATAAAGTGTGGATAAAAGACGATTTAGAGTTTTATTGAATTAAATTGGGTTAAAGAGTTTAAAGTGTAAAACGAATCTATATTGGTTCTTAGGAATGTTTATCAAGGATGCAGACGGAGTTCAAAGCGGAGGTTTAACCGGATTGGCGAACTTTTCAATTTAAAAACTCAATATTTAAGATATTTTTTTAAATTTATTTATTGGTTAACACGCTATTGATTATGCAAATAATAACATAATAAACAATTTATGGCACATTATTATATGCTAAAGTACAATTCTTATAGTGAAGAAGAGTCGCTTCTACCATGGAAGAATAAAGAATCAAAACGCTGTATCTGCATGAAAGTCAAAAATCGAGTTTTAATACAGTGTGTCAACCGATAGAGTTTGGAAGAGGAAAAACTTTTTTATTAGTAGGTATAGAAGAAAAAGTCATTCTTTATAAAAACGTCTGCTTGTGCTGAAACTGCAATTTCAAATATCAGATTTGCGATGACTATACAGGGTACAGGGTTCGTCACAAACAACATTTTTAGTTTTTTTGATCTTTTTTTTTAATTATAATTTTCAATTCCTTTTGATGACTAACTAAATCATCACTTCGGGAACAAAAATGGATTAAAAAGTACCTATGGTCCAAATCAATTGGCACGTATACCGGGTGACAACGAATGTTGTTACCCCCCCTATTTTTTCCGTAGTTTTATTAATACAAATTTTAAAATTTTAGGAGATTCTAAGTGTATATTTTGTTACTTTTTAGTGAAATCGTACTTTTAAAATCACTTCCGGTTTGACCGGAACTGGTATCAACTCTTTTATTTTAAATGGAAACCTATTATTTTTATTTGATATTTGAATTCTACGGCCAATTTCCTTTAAAATGACGTATCACACATTATCATTTGTTTTTAAAATGACTTCCAGGCTAACTTTTCAAGGAAATCCTTAGATGGCCATGGATTCGCTGATACAACATGATTCTTTGAGAGTGGGCCATGGAAGTTTTAAAGTGGTCTATTTTAACCTGTTTTATGTTGAACAATTACATTCTTTGCGAAAGATGCTTCTGTCAAAAATATTTAAGATATGTCATTTTTTTTAAATATGACCTATCTCGATTATTTTTCAATTTTGGCCGCTCCTTTAAGTATAATACCATACTTATGATACATTTTCAAAAAGGTAATTTAATAAGCTATTTTTTGACCCTAAAAAATGCCTTGTTGCCATTTAAAAATATTGAGTAATTCTTTCTCATTGTTTAAAAATATATGACATATCTAAAATATTTTTGACAGAAGCATCATTCGCAAAGAATTAAAATAGACCACTGTAAAACTTCCATGGCCCTCTCTCAAAAAATCATATTGTATACGCGAATCCATGGCCATCTAAGGATTTCCTTGAAAAGTTAGCCTGGAAGCCATTTTAAAAACAAATGATAATGTGTGATACGTCATTTTAAAGGAAATTGGCCGTAGAATTCAAATATCAAATAAAAATAATAGGTTTCCATTTAAAATAAAAGAGTTGATACCAGTTCCGGTCAAACCGGAAGTGATTTTGAAAGTAAGATTTCACTAAAAAGTAACAAAATATACAATTAGAATCTCCTGAAATTTTAAAATTTGTATTAATAAAACTACGGAAAAAATAGGGGGGTAACAACATTCGTTGTCACCCGGTGTAGGAGTCCCGAGGTCACATTATCATTTATGGGGATATCTGAAACCACATGTGTATAAAGCTAATTTTAATAATAACTTAGATGTCTTGAAAGAAAAAATAAGAGTAGTTATTGCAAATATTCCATACAGCAAGTTAGGAACTATTATCGGGAATTCAGATATCGAGTTGACCTATTCGCTAACTCGATGGAACCATATTTGATTAAAAGTTTTATAATTTATGATTGAATGAATTGAAGAAATATGACATGTAATAATAAAAATATTTCAAAAGTAGGCAAATAAAAAATGGTTTTCTATTTCTATAAAATAATATTCGAAGTCAGAAAGCAACAATAGTTGTTGTTTTTACGTAAATTTATATTAAACGAAATCCAAAAAACTAATAATGTTGTTGCTGATGAACCCTGTATAGAAATCGTAAATGTGATATTTGAAATTGTTGTTGCAGCACAAGCAAAACTAGTTTAATAAATCAAGGAATTGAAAAAAATCCTAAAAAGTATAAATGTTGGTTTTGACGAACCCTGTATAGTAATCGCAAATCTGATATTCGAAATTGTAATTTCATTACAAGCAGACGTTTTTATAAACAATGACTTCTTCTTCCATACCGACTAATAAAAAAAGTTTTTCCTCTTCCAAACTCTATCCGTGGACACACTGTCCTATTATATGAGGTCCTAAGCTATTATTATATTATCTTATAAACGGAAAATGCGACATCTCTTCAAAAAACACAAATAAAACGAATTAAAAGGTTTTTGCCGTATCTGCAAAATCAAGCCAATTTTTAAACCACAACGCGGATGCATGCCCGGCGTGTTAATCGAGTGACAGCATATTTTTTTATGTAATTGGAGATACGTCATTTATTGTAAACATCATAATAAAGCGGTTGCTTAATAAAAAAAAAACCGTAAGTAATATTTGTATAAATTATTTATCGAAATTATTTACGAAGGTGTCCTTCAATTACCTTAAGTTCCTTGTCCATAGCCAACCCCGCCTTGGTCGACCCTCTCGACTTTTTCCTTTGTTTTTTCATCATGGCGGCCGCTTTGCTGTAGGTTTCCGATCTCTGTTTGTGTTGTTGAAGAAATCGTTTTTGTTCGCACTGAAAAAGAGAAATAAAAACTTTAATTGGATAAGTGTCGGAAGGGTGCGAAGTGAGAGCCGGAAATTGATTTGATTGATTTAAGATTGGTAGACAGTGTCGGCGTTTTCAAGTTCTATAGGATACCTATGATTTTCTAGGGTATTTGAAAGCCGTCTAAGATAATATAGTGGAAGAAAATTTTTCAGTGTACTGCAGCTATTGAATCTTCGATTATTAAAGAAAATTATCAAGAAGCTTAATATCTGGCGATCTTGCCGGCCATATCAATTGTACCTCTTCTCCCGATCCATCGGTTAGAAAAAACTTCATTTAGGTAAATATTGTGAAACATTTTGCTCATAATGTAACGGTCCTGCTATGGAAGGTATTCGGAATATTTACGATTTTCTTGCACCAAATTGGTAAGCCTCAAAATACGCAACTATCTCTTACCGTTTTCGAGATCCACATGTACAGTTGACGACAGATCATTTCGTACACTAAACTGTAACACTGTAAATGTAACTTTTTTACCTTTATTACCTTTGTAACGTGTTTATTGTTATCATGATATTTGTCAAAGCATTGTCATTACCTTATTTGATTTAAAAATGCCTCATTTAAGTATTATTGAAAAGGCAAGGAATATGTTTAGTAAAAATAGGGTGGTCTTATGAAAAAATAGCTGATCATTTAAGAGTACTTAGAAGTACTGTTCAAGGAATTGTAAAAAAATGGCGCTATCATTAAATACTTGAAAGGTATGTTGGGTCTGGTTTAAATATTAGAAAATCGTCAAATGAAGAAGAACGAAATTTGGTGGAGTATTTAAAACAAAATCCATTTGAAACTGCAGTAGCCACTATGCACATAACAGGATTCCCGAACGCCGAGTAAGACAATGTTCCGCATTAAGAAATCGAGCAGCTGCATCCAAACCGTTTTTAAAAAATAGTAATAAGGAACAAAGAATTGGGTCTGCTATGCAATATTTACCAGAAAATGATTTTCTTGGCAAAATGTTATCTTTTCCGATGACAAAACCAAATATAGACCACCAACTTCCCGATATGATGAGAAGTATAGGTACTCAAAAAAAGTAAACCAGTGAACGTTTCTTTGTAAATGTGTGGGCATGGATAAGCGTTTACGGTGCAGGTGTATGCTGGAATATTGGTGGAACACTAAACAGTAATATATATCTTGATTTTGGGAAATGCTTTTTCTTCCTTCTGCCGCGATAGTTTTTGAAGGAAATAACTTTATATTTCAGCAAGATAACTGCCCTGTACATACTGCAAGAAATATTGGAAACTGGTTTAGATAAAACAACGTAACATGTCTGCCTTTTTGCTCAAGAAGTCCTGATTTAAATCCAATTGAAAATGTTTGGGGATTGATGGTAAAAAAAATGTACAATAGCTATTTATACAATAAGTTGCGAAATGAGTGTCTTTTAGGTACGCGACGTGAAATTGTCCAACGAGGCAAAGCCGAGTTGGACAACACGTCAAAGTAACTAAAAGACATTGTTTCGTAACGAATTGTATACAATATTTTTTCTACTGACGTTTTATAATAACCTCTTTTCGATTGTCATTATGGTTTTTTAATAACCCCCTTTTAAGCGCAGCGTGCTTAAAAAACTTTTAAGCACGTTACCAGGAGCAACGTGCTTAAAAGTAACGCAGGTAATTATTTACAATTAAAACGTAACCACAGACTAGGTATAATTTAATATTTTTTGGCAAGTGTCAATGAAACATAGGTAAAATTAAGTTTTTTATTATAAAACCTCAGTAGAAAAAATATTGTATACAATTCGTTACGAAACAATGTCTTTTAGTCACTTTGACGTGTTGTCCAACTCGGCTTTGCCTCGTTGGACAATTTCACGTCGCATGCCTAAAAGACACTCATTTCGCAAATTATTGTATAAATAGCTATTTTCTACTGAGGTTTTATAATAAAAAACTTAATTTTACTAACATTTTATTACCTATATTTCATTGACACTGACTGACACTGAAAAATATTAAATAATACCTAGTCTGTGGTTACGTTTTAATTGTAAATAATTACCTGCGTTACTTTTAAGCAGGTTGCTCCTGGTAACGTGCTTAAAAGTTTTTTAAGCACGCTGCGCTTAAAAGGAGGTTATTAAAAAACCATAATGACAATCGAAAAGAGGTTATTATAAAACATCAGTAGAAAAAATAAATTTTAAACCACAGAATGAATTATTTCATAAAATACAAGAAATCTAGGGTTAACTCCGAATTACACCAGAAGTATTATTTTATCAATGCCAAGAAGATTACGATTAGTGTTAGATTAGAATCCAATAGTGCAGCAATTAAATATTAGTATTTTGATTATTATTTATCAATAAATTTACCCTTTTTGGCTTTATACTTTTGTAGTTTTCCTGGTATTATTTTATAATTTTGTTATTTCGCGGCTGTAATTTAAACACAAAAATATTTAGAAATAACCATTATTACTTATGGTAAAAAATCGTACATACAGTAATTTACAGGTATGTATATAGCTGGTGTTCTATATAATATAAGCAGCAAAGTGAAACACCTGTTTTACACAACTTTGTTGTAATTAAGTTATGTATGGGGAATCTATACAATGTCGTCAACTGTACCCTTACGAATTTACACTTATTTTAGTGACTATTTCGTTTATAATGCTTTATCATTAAAATTAAGCTTTGTTGTTCTCTTCGTAGTAATGAGAGACACCACGTGGCCTGGCAAATACTGCGAAGGATTGTAGATACCTCTTTTAAAGTTATTCCAATTCAACCAATAGGAAAATAATGATATAAAAAAAATTTAGGATAGACGATTATTTTGTAAATAAATATTCAACGATGTATAAGGTAGACACTTCAATATAGGTTAAATACCGTGGATATAAGCTAAACTATTCGCTCCCTCGGGCTATTACTGAAAATTAACCCCATGTCTTATCTTGGAAGTTGTGTTTTAGTAGCGAATTAGGGAATTTATTACCTGAGTTAAGGCCTGCAAACTTGTAAAACGTGGGCCGTAAATGGATTTATACAAGGTTATTAATCAAGAAAGATTACATAAGATTCTATTGGGCACTTAAGGCCTATCCTATGACAAATAAAGTACTTTTTACACGTTGGTTTTGTCCTAATATGAAGATGTAACGTAAGATCAAAAAAAATTATAACGTAATAGCAAGCACAAGGTTAATGAGCCTTATGAATAAAAACTAAAGTAATTGCTTTTGCGTCCAGCAATTGCCTTAAAGTGCAGGAATTGCTTCTGGTCAATGGTTTTTCTTAAAAAATAGAAGCGATTGCTTTCGTTTGCTTAAAATGTGATAAATAAATTAAGGAATCGCATTTTCTAGTGGAGCAATTGCTTTCAACTTTTTAAGGTAGGTCGACCCCTGAATCATTTGCTTGGTAGCAGTCAACTTTAGTTCTCCGCGGCATACACGTGCGTTGCTCTTAATTTGAGTCTTCAATTATCTGAATATATGAACGTCCGTAAAAGGAAACTGTACAGTGTACGTAAAAATTGCAGATATGATGATTTCAGAAAGTTATATCGATTTTACTGCGAAAATGTTGAGTGGTTGGCAAATTATTTTTTGACTGATACTGGTAAAAGGCGAAGCGGTGCGCTGTCGCCTATAAATAAGATTAAAGTCTTTCTGCGAAAATTATCGGATCCGGGCTTTCAAAATTCTGTAGGTGAAGAACTCGGTGTTCACCACTGTCTGTAAGACATACACTTTTGTAATGGATGCAGTTTTGGAGAAGGCCAATATTTTTATTAAATGTCCTACGAGTACCTGAAGCTGTTATGGAAGCTTAACGGTTGTGGTCAGAGAGATTTATTTATGTTCCTTCAATTTGTGAACGAATATCAATCGCTTGTCTTTAATTTCTTCATAACTACTATCACTTTTCTCTTTTTTTCACTGAAATTTGCCATATCACAAATATAAGTTCCCTATTTCCACGAAAACGTTACAGATTACAATTGTACTAAATAAATAGACCAACGATGTTGTATTGACGTCAACTCTTTTGCAAATTAGGCACCAAACTGAACATGAAATTTAGGTATAATCTGAACAAGTGGATAAGCCACGTCTGAACTTGTGTTAAAGAAGCATTTGCTACAGAGTTGTAAGAAAAACAGCAATTGCTTCAAAAATTTTATTAATATCCAGATCTAGCAATTGCTTTTACTTATAGCATTTGCTAGTCACGCAATTGCTTTTACTAAAAAGTAATTGCTTAATTTTTATTCATTAGGCTTAATGTGTCTTTTTCTAATTGAACGCCAACTTACCTGCACTACTTTTGTGTCCTTTTCCAAATTTGTCTCCAAGGGTACAAGCAGGTCAACATAAAAGGCTTTTAACTGAAAAAAAATACAAAAGTTAAAAACGCTATAAATAAAGGTAACTAACAGTGAGAAAAGTAAGAAAATTATATGATAATTTAGTTTTTAGGATCCAGTAATTGCGGTACCGATTTGGTTTTTGATTCATGGTGATTGTGTCTACAATTTTTCTTTTAAATAACTCAAAATAATTGTATTTCAAAGAGTGGTATGTTATGTCTGTTTAATACATTGATAGTCTTAACCCTTGAATGCCTAAGCGGGGTCCTTGCGGGACCCCAGTACAGTATTTTCTTTAATATTTCTGGAATAAAAAAAAACTGGCAATTGCGCCTTTAGGTATTTGCTTGAAAATAGCGTTAGCACGCAGTGTTGCCAAAACTCACGATAAATCGTGAGATTACACGATTTTGGGAATTATCTTACGATTTCACGAATCACGTCGCGTTTCTCACGATTTTTTATCGTATACGAAACATAAGTAACTAAAATCATTTTTATTCATGACAAATGTCACAAATTTATTGCATTGACATAAAAATTCTCGTATGATTTTCTGCGTTACGACTTTCGCTACTAATTACTGCCGCTACCAGTCATATTTCAGTGGCGTAGCCAGCCTTGCGGGGCGGAAGGGGCGAACATATATGGGGGCGCTTTATGATTTTTTAGAACCACTATTATTATTATTATTATTATTATTATTAAAAAAATGGTGTTTGTTTTTCAAAATACGTATTATAGAATACCAAATTATTTTCAATTTCAATAAATGTTACAGGGTGTAATGAAAGTATATTTTTATTTTGCATATGGGCACCAAGCGGCAGAGGGCGCCATGCAAGGGATCGGGGGGGGCAGGCGCCCCCCCTGGCCCCCACCTGGCTACGCCACTGTCATATTTGCATTGAAAAGATGATTGATTCTAGCAATTCGGATTCTGACTAACTACCTACTACATTTTTTAATACTACATAGGTAATAACGCTAGTTTTTTTTAGTTTTTAAGTTTTTGGAAATGTGTTTGGTTTTTAAACACAGAAAATAAATATTTGGCAACACTGTTAGCATGTGTTAGTTTGGTTTGAGCCGCCGACCACTGAATATATTAAGGAATCAGTTAAAATAATGAAGCACATAAAAAGAACAGGCTGTTGTTTCTTTGGAGCAGGCAGGGAACAGAGAGCAGTGAGAGCACACACGCGGATGTAGCGGTGTTCTGTGTTACTTTACGGAACTGGCGACCTTTGTTTTTTTTTTTTTTTTTTTTATTAGAAACGTAAAATACATTAAAGGGAAAAGTACTTTACCGAACTGTTTAACTGGAATACTCGGAAGTCGATTATTAAAATAATCCGATTTTTCCTACTTTTTTCTTCAAATTAAAAGATCTGGGGAATTTTTAAGAAATTATCTAGGGAAAAAAAATTTTGGACCTGGCAACACTGCCGCCGACTCCGCGACAGTGCCAGGTTATAACGCTATTAGGTAGGTGGAGTCCCTTAGCTATAATAGTATAATACCTACATATTAGTATTTGTTTTGCTTTTGTTAATATTTTTCAGAAGGTGTTGTAAGTTTTTTTTATATATTTAATAAATATTTTGCACACTATAACCTTAAGCTTGTGTTTGATAACTAAAATACACTTTAATGCATATCGATCCATATTGTTTATTTACTATGGGGTCCCTTAGGGACCCCGGTTGGGCATTTACGTTGCTTTCAGTAGGCTGGGCGCTCAAGGGTTAAGGTTCTTAATTGTATTGGTACTCTTAAGATAAGTAATAATATCAATATTTAATACACAGAAAAGCAGAGCGAACAAAAGTAAACAAACAAAACCTAAAGAGTATCAATATCCGAAAAGCTATAAAAAAAAAAATTAGTCATGCATGCATTGGCCTACCGGCGAAATAAGGATGTATCGGCAAAAAGGCCAGTTGTTATTATATAAAAGATATATGGGGTTTTAGTTCTAAGCTTGTGGAGAAAACGATATGTTTTTATTAAATTATTGTATATGTATTGGAATCGGATGTTTTCGTAGGTATTCAGCTGATTCTTGGATATAACGACAAAGTAACAAAATATTAGGTAAAAAACTAAATTTTAAATATCAGATTTACTATACAGGGTTCGTCAAAAATAACATTTTTACTTTTTAGGATTTTCTTTTCAATTCCTTGATTTTTAAATGAATTTAGCTTGTGCTAAGACTACCATTTCGAATATCAGATTTGCGATTACTATACAGGGTTCGGCAGCAACAACATTTTTAGTTTTTTGGATTTCGTTTAAAATAAATTTACGTAAAAACAAACAACTATTGTTGCTTTCTTATTTCGAATATGATTTTATATTTGGCCGAGTAACGATTTTGTTGTAAGAAACCCATTTTTTATTTGCCTTCTTTTAAAGTATTTTTATTATTACATGTCATATTTCTTGAATTTATTCAATCATAAATTATAAAACTTTTATTCAAACGTGGTACCACCGAGTTAGCGCATAGTTCAACTCGACATCTGAATTCCCGATAACAGTTCCTAACTTGCTGTATTGGGAACTACTCTTATTGTTTCTTTCAAGAGATCTAAGTTATTATTGAAATTGGTTTTATACACATGTGGCTTCACATATCCCCATAAATGAAAGTCGATAATTGTGAGATCGGGACTCTTAAGTGCCAACTGATTTGGACCATAGGTATACCTTCCAATCCATTTGTTCCCAAAGTGATAATTTTGCCAATCATCAAAAGGAATTGAAAATAACATCCAAAAAACAAAAGCTGTTCCTGATGAACGCTGTATAGTAGTCGCAAATCTAATAGTCGATATTGTAGTTTCAACACTAGCAAAATTTATTTAATAAATCAAGAAATTGAACAAAAAAATCCAAAAAAATAAAAATGTTGTTTTTGAGGAACCCTGTATAGTAATCGCAAATCTGATATTCGAAATTGTAGTTTTAGCACAAGTAGACGTTTATATAAAGAATGATTTTTTCTCCTATACCTACTAATAAAAAAGTTTTTCCTCTTACAAAATCTATCCGTGGACATACTGTATATACATTTATATTTATATTATTATAGACAACAAACAACATATATTTGTCGAAGTAATAAATAGGTATTATATTAACTTGTCAAACAATTTTGTTTGACAGTATATTAAAATATCCACTTTGAGAAAACGCTTTTAACGTTCCTTTTATATCGGCGCTTCTAGTTCCGGAACTTTATCGTTTAATATCATTCCCCGTTCAACGTGCCATTATGCATCCATTCTAAAGGGCTGTGCGGTTAGGGAACCTAACTTTTGCGTCGCGACAGTCAGAATTGGGCGCGTTGTCATGTTGCGTTCCAAATATCGTGAAAAGGGTAATTTTATTAAGATATTTTGTCCTAACCAAACGAATACATTAAATTTGTATAAATAATTCGACTCGATACAATAACGTATGTATCTAAAGTTTTGGGAATTTTTTCAAAATTAATTTATACTTTTATTGTGAATTAAATCAAGTTACCGTCACAACCACGTTGAAAGAAGCCGTGAAACAGAAACATCGACAACACTGCTTGATGTTCCATGTGTCACGTGCCTTTTTTGAGGTTATCCATGCTTTAGTATGTAATTTACTCGCGAAGTATGTGTTCACTTTGCGGTTTTTCGTATTAATTTGTATTTTTATCCGGTTTTTAACTGATATCTAATACATAGAAAATTTAAGTGACATGATTACTAAGAACCTCTACAAAATATTAGTGAACATTTTTGGTGCGGATTTGCTGTAATAGCTTTAATAAAGTGAAAAATCCAACAGCCTGGCAGGCCTGGCGGTTTGTTTACGGGTCTTATAATGGAGGCAGAATTTTATTTGTTTTAATTTAAAAGTTGTGGTTTTTGTATTCTAGTTAGCTCTTTGGGATAAACTTTATTGTTTTGGGGATACAGTTAATTTATTAAATATTGAAGTGTTTATTTAACTTGAAGGTATATATGTGAATTAGTTTTAAAATATCACTAGTAGAGAAGGTTCGTAAATAGGCAGGATACCCCTAGATACCTAGATACTTAGGTAAGTGCTATTTTCTTTTAGTTTGTTTATTTAACAACATGCCATGCATGTATAATAGAATATTACTTTTGATCGATCAAATAAATCTACTCGTAGTGAAACAAAAACAGCTTCTCAACGCAATATTACTATTATGTATTTAATAATTAGGTAAGTTGTTCTTGTTATCCAAAACTATTTATTACTTTTTTGTACATTTTTCAATATTAATATAGTGGCAACAGAGCCAAAAAAAGACAGAAAATATCAGAAAGAAAAAATGGTGGTGTAATGTCAATAATTGTGGATCCGCAACTCCCAGCTGATGCGGCGTTGCCCGATGTCACTTCATGGCTTCTTTTCAAGGTGGTTGTAGCTTCGTAGTAAGTTGACATAGAACACAAAAAATATCAGAAAGAATAAAAAACTCGCCCGTTGCCGCGCGTCATAATAATAGCTTGTGGAGCCGCAGTAGCTGATGCGGCGTTGCCCGATGTGACTTCATGGCTTATTTTCAAGGTGGTTGTGTTACCGTGGTTGAAAAATAGTTGCTAAGCGACAATAATATATCAATACACATTACTTTTAAACAAATTTTCAATATACACATTCAAACTTACAATAATTCATAAAAGTATTTCATTCTAATGCTAAAACTCTCTATATTTTTATTGAAATAACGCAGAATTGGCAACATCGCGTGGCTTCTCGCATGGTTGTAAAATTTGTGCGGGTCAAGCCCTAGACGGCAATGCTTTGGGGACAACTTGCCGATGCTTTCTTTGTCCAGAAAAGCAATTATACCGCGCGGAAAACCGATTTTATTCCAGCACCTCTTTTGTTTTAATTGGAATTTCCTCTTTTTCTGGCGAGCTTTTTGCTTGTTGAGGGTTTTAATGAATAAATTTGTCGTATTTGTGTAACAAGTTGTTTTGTAAATGTCATCAAGGCCCAAAAAGGCCCGGTAGGTTAACAAATTCCGAATATATTTTTTTTTATTAAAGCAGTTAGCTTGACCCACTTTTTAAAAAATTTATCGGATGGCTTTGTCATGTCATAACATAAGAGAAGTTTACCGAAAAATATTTAAAATATTAGTCCACAATAAAAAACTCAATTGATTAACATGAGGGAATGTTTGATTGAATTTCATTATATTTTCTGGTTTATATTTTATTCAATTCGAAAATCAGTTGCGTGATTTGTATTGTTATTTACGCGATAAAATCATATTGGATTAGGGGAACCAGGGGTAAGACGGGGACGCTAAACATTAATGTCAATAAAAATATAACCAATTTATCAAAAAATAAAGTTGATTCTAAAAATTCTTTGGATTTCATCCATAACTCTTTTAGCATAAAAATGTTTGGCTTAACTTATACACCAAAATACTAAAAACTATAAGTACTTTTTTACCGTGCGAGCAAAAATTATTTGCATCAAACAGGGCCTTGCATCTACGGACGTAATGCTTAGCCGTAGAGCTTAACAATCAATCAGTTATTCCGTCATCTTTGACAGTCGTTACAAGTAATTTGATTCATCGCTAATTTTTCCAATTTCTTGAACAATTCACACAATGGGCTTTACGAAACAGCACAAAACATTCATGGTTGAAGCGTATTACAGAAACGGGGTTAGAGTAAACGGCGAGTGGCAATACAATCCGGGTTTGTGCATGGACGATTTTCACGAACATTTTCCTAACGTTGCTTTTATTGCTGGGGATTGTTATCATTGCCTGAAAAGAACCGTGGCTGTGTTTAGGGAAACAGGTTCTATACAACACAAAAAAGGAGCAGGAAGACCATCTATAAGAACAGAAGAACTTGTTGCAAACGTTCGTGAAATAATGCAAAATACGCCAACAAATTGTATAAGACGCCTGTCCCAAGAAGTGGGAAGATCTTATGGAACATGCAGGACTATTCTTAAGAAGCAACTAAATTTATTTCCTTTAAAACTGCAAGTATTATAATTTTGTAAACAACAAAAATAAATTTGTATTTGTCTACTTATTTTATTACTCATTAGTTTGGCATATAATGTCTTAATATAAATTTGACCAAATTTTAACCTAGATTTGGTTAGATATATAGTCCCCATGCATATCATTGTGATCTAAAGATTAAACCAAGCCCTACGTTTTTTAATCCAAGCCCTCTTTGATACAAATATTTTTTTCTCGCACGGTATAATCAATTTTGTTTTTTATTAAATTTTATGCTTATATACGACAATTCTATTCGTGAAATATTTTGAACGATTCGATTCTTCTTTTAAAAAATGTAAGACGGGTTTAAAAAAAATATTAGAAATTATGCAGCTGGGTACTGTAACATTAGGTTTCCATCAAGCTTATTATTTTTCTAGAATTTCCTTTAAATGGAATTTAAAAGTTTCGAAGTAATTTATTTTTTTATTCGATTAACTTATAATTTCTGAAAGCTGTGTCTGCCTTATCGATGTGAATGAAAAAAAAGTGTTGTTTTTTTCTCGAGGAGAGACTAAGTTAACGTCCTACCCTCGTCAGGGGACTTGACAGTTTTTTCATTAGCCCACAGAAATAAATTGTTCATGTACTCGTTACAATCCATAAAATAATCACCAGATTGAACTTCCACAGATCTAAAAATAATAGGCAACACAAACATACAAATTTAAAATGAACATCCTGAAGCTTTTTTTGCAGTAGCAGTTTTTATAATCCCTTACTTTATTAATTATTAATTAATTTATAATAATTTATGGCAAAACTTAACGTTTTGACAGTTGACAACCACAGATTATGACATCGCGACCGCTGGTACTGGTTCCTTCAATAAGTTCACAGCAAGCAAGGTTAAGTAGACTATATTATACAGTGGCGCAGCGAGGGGGGGTTTTAGGGGTTAAACCCCCCCCCCCCCCCCAGACGCCCAGACTAAGATGGTTTTTTACGGTATAGACGAGGGCTGAAGCCTTTGAAAATGGTAAAAAGTGAAAAAAAAAATAGTAGGATGAAACCCCTTCGAAAAGAAAGAGAATATAACAAAAATGAAAGGAAAAATAATTTACGGGCGATCCGAGTTCGGGAAGTGGAAAGGCGTCAGTTTTTAAGGGTAAATAACGATTTATCTCGATTTCCGGCAAAACTACAAGTCCTATGAAAAAACGTTAAATGGCAAAGTTGTAGGTAATAAAAAGATCTACAACTTTTGTATTTACACTTTTTTCACATAAAGTCAAAATTCATGTGAAAAATTCAAATAACCAAGTTTTTGGTTTTTTATTTTTATCTTTTACAAGAAACATTTTTTTTATGAACTTTGGTGAAAACTTAGCTTTTTATGTCCCAAACACACTGTAATTTTTTTGATTTAAAATATTTATTTTTTTCACCTTATTTTGACTTAATATCGAAAAAGCACCCTAATTTTCAATCGAAAATTCTCACGTCAAAATATCTGCTTTTTTAAAAAAGTCGGTGGTTCGTTGAAATCTCTACTTTCTGATGGTGTAAAAAAATATACATTACTATGTTAAATGTGATGAAATCTCCTTTAAATCCTACCTTTAATTATACTGAGAACAACTATTTTCGCATATTCTTTGCGATTTTTATGTTTTATGTATTTGTAATTTTTTTGTTTATCAATGTAACATGGAATCATACGTTTTTCGAGTAATTAAAGTATAAAATTTAATAAATAGCTCAAAATTGTACATAATAATTTTTAAAAAATCAGATTCGAGTTTTTTTCGTTTCTTTGCATTTTTTGAGAACAGAGAGAGATTTGAACTAACATAAAGCCCACCGACGTGAGAATTTTCGATTGAAAATCAGGGTGCTTTTTCGATATTAAGTCAAAATAAGGTGAAAAAATAAGTATTTTAAATCAAAAAAAATACAGTGTATTTGGGACATAAAAAGGTAAGTTTTCACCAAATTTCGTAAAAAAAAAATTTTTTTGTAAAAGAAGAAAAATAGACAACCAAAAACTTGGTTGTTTGAATTTTTCACATGAATTTTGAGTTTATGTGAAAAAAGTGTAAATACAAAAGTTGTAGATCTTTTTATTACCTATAACTTTGCTATTTAACGTTTTTCCATAGGACTTGTAGTTTTGCCGGAAATCGAGATAAATCGTTTTCTACCCTTAAAACTCACCCCTTTCCACTTCCCGACCTCGAATCGCCCGTAAATTATTTTTCCTTTCATTTTTCTTATATTCTCTTCCTTTTCCAAGGGGTTTCATCCTACTATTATTTTTTTTGGTTTCAAAAATTATCGACCCTGGTCTAGTTTTAGTTTTTAAAATTATGAAATCCTGTTCTTTTTTTTTGAAAACCCCCCCTAATACAAATTTCTGGCTGCGCCACTGATATTATGATGCCAAAATAGAAAAAAATATTTAGAAGTCTAAGCCGAATCCAAAAATGAAATATAATTTAAAAAAATAACATTTAAAAAAATCCGATAAGGATTCATTAAGGTGAGATTAACGACGCCATTTTCTATCGTCTATTCGATTTGCCGAACTGTTGACAATTCGCATGCGCGCTGCAGTGCTGTGCCGATCAGAGTAGTTATTTTTATGCTTTTGGCATACGAAGAAGAAAGACATATTCTGGAGCTGGTCGAGCAAGGCAGATGTTAGTCAGCCGGTCAAAGTTTTGTTTACTTCGTGTTTTGTACAATTACGGAACCTTTCCTGTTAAAACAAACACATATTCTCTTGAATTCTTAGGAGAGATGACATCTAGATAGACCAGAAAATATCGTGTTACCAATAAAAAATGTTGTTTTTACTTCCCTTCTGAAAATCGGCGAGTCTACTTTCAAGGATTTTAAGATAAACTGTGGCAATTTTAGTGGCTCTAAAAAAACTACTTTTTTAAAGGTTTTTGTGCATTCATTTAAAAAAAAAACACCGGCAGTTATAGGTTTATTTTATACGTATATAATACACAACATTAAACGTGTAAGGTTGCCACTTTGAATAAATTCCTTTCATGTTACCAAAGACTCAAAAACAGCACTTTTTGACCATTTTAAAACGTATGGGCACACTTTTGACTTTGAAAAGGTAAGCATTTTAGGGTCAGAGACTAATTATAAGAAACGCATTTTAAGGGAAATGATAGAAATTAAAAATGACCCCGAAAGTATCAATCGAAGGACAGATATAGAAACCCTCAGAACTTCATATTTTAATTTAATTGAAAAAACGAGAAGGGAAAAAAAAAGAGATTAACAACAATAATTTATTTCTACATTATCACCGCTAATACCTGACAAACAAATCAGTTGGTTTCTCGCCTTGCACAGGTTGTACTACAAAATTTTTAAAATTATTAATTGTTTACGGTGCCGTTTGTTACGTGTCCCTTTTACCATTATGTATCCTAATTTTATCTTTTTTATTTGTTTTTTACCATTATGACTCGTGAAGCCCACTTTAACTGTAAGTTTTTACCACTTTTTGTTTGTTGTTTTGCTGTTTTTTTTTGGGTTCACCCTTGGTCCCTACTATATTTTATTTTAATGAGACAACTTTTCTCTTTTCTAATATGTTTTAATTAGGGTGTAATTTTTAAGAAAATTAAAATACACAAATTGTCGTAACTTTCTTTTGTCTCTCTGCTTGCGCGTTATTTCTAAAAGTTTTCTTTTTCGCTTTAAACACCATGAAATATTTAAAAAAACGACACCTGCAGGCTTGTAACTGTGTTACTCTTTAATATATCAAAGATATAATAATATTATGTACTTTCTGTTATGTTATGTTATCGAAAATAAGATTTTTCATTTTTTCAAACAAATCAGTTATGTAATTTTTTTTATCGGTTATTGTTGAAACCTAAGAAATAATCCTATTGTTTCAGAGTCCTGAGGAAGGAAATATATTTTTCGAACCGTCGGCAAATTAGAATTTGGGTTTCATTTGCTCCTTAAGATCCTTAAACCCATAAAAACCGCCTACATATTGCTAGTCATCCCACTATTGAAAGGGGCTGATCAGACGACGCGATAACGCCATCTAACTTTAGACCAATTTCGCTGCTACCAACATTATCAAAGATTGTAGAAAGGCTAGTCAAGAAACGTATCACGAGCTTTATGAATGCCAGAGGTATATTGAACGTTGCCCAAATTGGATTTAGGGCCCAGAAAAGCACCGATGATGCATTTTTTTCCTTTCTAAAGGACCTATACATTTCAATTAATGACGGAGAGGTTGCCGCTGCGGTGTTTTGCGATATGACCAAAGCCTTTGACTGTGTGGATCATGAGATACTGCTCGGTAAGCTTGAAGTTTATGGTTTTCGAGGGACTTCCTTGGCCTGGATGAGATCGTATTTGTCGGATCGTCATCAGTCAGTTATTTTCAATGACGACATTTTCTCCAGCTTACGCTTGACCTCTGGGGTCCCATAGGGATCTATCCTTGGCCCCTTTTTCCTGATATATATATATATATATATATCAATGATCTGGCAACCCTGGATATATCAGGGCTTTTTCTTTTTGCTGATGACGCGACTATTCTGTGGCATTCCCGAGACGCTGACCAGATGGAGATTGTTATCAGTAACGACTTGGTTCGAGTGAAGGATTGGTGTGATGCTAATGTACTTCTACTACCATCAATTTATCTAAGACCAAGATTATTAACTTCAAATATTGTCAAGTGGACGGCGTCATTTTAAATTCTCAAGCTCTGAGTAGAGTAAATTATAATAAATTTCTGGGTTTGTTTGTGGATGATAGGTTGAAGTTTGAGCCACATGTTTTACAACTAACCACTAAGGTTTCTAGAGGTTGCTATGCCTTAAGGGTTATTTTCCAGGAAACGGATATAGTAACTGCGAGGGCTGCCTACTTCGCTTTAATTGATTCACACTTGCGGTATGGTGTGTATTTTTTGGGTGCTTGTTCGGGTTATTTAGTTAACACCGATTTATTCTCCAGAAAAGAGCTCTGCGATTTATGTTTGGCTTGAAACGAAAGGAGTCATGTAAGCCATTGTTTATTAGTAACAAAATCTTAACATCACCATGTATTTTTATATTAGAAACCGTATGTCTCGTGCATAAAAAGTTTGGCCAGGAAATTCTCTCTGCTTCGTCTTATGTTTTCCGTAATACCTACTCATACCACAGCTCTTCCGATACCTGGTTCCACCTTAATTAAGAATTCTTTTGTATACAGGGAAAAAAATTTTTTAATCATCTGCCTAGGCAGGTTACAGAGATTGTCTGCATTAAAGAAATTTAAGAGCGAGGTCAAGAAGATTCTATTGAATAAGGCATATTACTCTGTTTCCGAATTTTTAGAGAATACATTTTAATTTTGGTAGTTTTTGTTTGTAATCTGCTTTGTGAACAACATTTTTACTATTTGATTTTTAATAAAGCTATGTTTGAGTTTGAGTATACGTATAAAGAAGTTGTTGTCTGTTCCTCCTTGTTTTATGTAACTTGTTTTTATATGTTTTTTATATGACTTATTTAGTCTGGTACTAGTATAGGTACTTTTTCTACATTAACTTGTACTTAGTTTTAGATTAATGGCTTGGTTAATAAAAAAGAAAAGGTTTTTTATAACAATAAACCGTATTTTGATTTGATCTGATTTGATTGATTAATAATTTTAAAAATATAACAGTAATTAATATCGTCAAATCCATAAAGCATTAAACATGTTGCATTTTTTAAACGCGGCGAATTTACCAGTTAATTTTGGACTTTTTAATTTTATCATTATGTTAAACAATTTGCTAAATTAAGTGTGACAAATGGCTTCCCGTCTGGACTATAAATTAAAATACAAATTTAAATTCCGATCTATAATATTTTATATCTATTTAATCAGGGCCGTTTCTGAGTGGTGTGCTGGGAGTGCCCCCGCACAAGGGCGGCCAAAGTTATAGGGCGGCGAAAGCCGCCTGCAGTTTCACAGAAAAAAATGTTAGACGTAAAAAAAAATTCTAGGAGTTTTCATAAATATGAAGGGTCAAATAAGAATGGTAAATTCAGTTTTCAAAAAAAAAATTATGCAGTAGCTGTCAAGAATGAGGCAGCCGCCCTTTGTGTTAATTAGAGATTTCTTTTTAGATAGATAAGTATCGGAAAAATAAAAAGAATTCTCAACGGAGGTGGCCGCCCTGCAACCCACGTCAATTACATTTTGTCTTAGGTTTACTCAAAAAATTAAAACTAATTGATATTATTTGAATAATTATGTAGGTATAGTTGAATTCACATAAACTTTTAATGCCGTGACATTTCAGTTCTGTCATACTTGTCAAATACTGCAGCAACTCATAAAATATAAATTTCTAATGGCTAAATTTAATTAGTATAATTGTACTGCACACAAAGTATGTATATCTTGTATTATTTCATACGATTAAAAAGAGATAGAAATAAAAAGAGTTGGCCGAGCAATTCCAGAAAAAAAAAATTAAAAACACTGACCAATCTCAGCTGTATAAGAAATTTGGTAAGTTGGTGAAATCTAAAGTAACTAGACAATGACAAGTCTTGACATTTGGCATTAAAACTTTATGTGAATTTAACTATAGGTCTTATTAATTTGGTAGCAGGGTAGGGGGGGGGGGGGGCACAAATACTCACAGGGCAAAAGAACGCACCCTATTTAAATTTGCCGCCGATGTCCGGTTTCAAATGCTGTTACAAATAACTTTTCCGACGCCGAAAAAAATTACCCAGACATTTTGATTACGAATTAAAAGATGACCCCATCGTCGAGGCCAAACAGAGTTTCAATGTGAATTTTTATTTTTCGATTTTGGATATTTTTTTTTTTTTGCCAGGGGAAACCCTTTATGGGCACCGGTTACTTGTTCTTTGGATATTGCGATAGAATCAATTAAGGAGAGATTCGTTTCACTTAATAAGTGTAATGAAACTTTTGGGTTTTTGTCGAACTTCTATGAAGCTAATGCCATAAATGACGAGAAATTGTTAAAATCCTGCAAAGATCTCGATATAGCGCTTCAATAGCAAGGAAGTCCCACAAACAAAGATATTTTTATTACTCTGCCGGTTACTGTTGCATCTATCGAACGTAGTTTTTCAAAGTTAAAATTAATTAAAAATTACTTGCGATCAATTATGTCCGAAGAAAGGATTATCGGCTTGGCCCTTATCGCCATTGAAAGCCAAATTGCTGAGCCCCTCTGTAGGTAAGTATGAATAAAAGAAAAATATTAAAAATAGACACCTATTAAAGATTTATTTTTCTGACAATTGCTTTGCGCCATAATTTCAGGTAGGTAATTGTAAAATAGTAACTGATTTGATTTAAAGGGCAGCCAGTTCATATGTCGCACAAGGGCGGCCAACAGGCCAGAAACGGCCCTGTATTTAATTAAAGTTTATTGCCGTTCAAATATAGCAATTTAAAATTTACATTGTGCTATCTTTTCGTAATTTTAAAATAACATTTTATCGAATTTATTATTTCTACCAAATACCCGAAGTCATAACTTAAACTTACAATGTTCATCTGTTGATCCTGTATGTCCTTGTAAACTTCCACGACCTTCATCAGGGCAACACCTGCAAATAAAAGTAAAAAGTTAGATTAATTTTATTAAAAATTTGCCCAACTATTTTAAAATGCGGCAGTATGTTTGAGAATGGGGAATTTTTATTGGTGCCAGATAAAAAAAAAACGGCTGGAGATAATCATGGAAATGTTGGAATGTAGAATTTTAATCAAATCCATTTATTTAATCCCTAGAACAAACATATAGGTTTCATACATTTTTCGGCTTTATTAATAAAATTAAAATTTTTCACAGCCAGATCGGTCGATCGAAATTAAAAGCAAATAATGTTTTGCCGAGTAATTTTACACAATAATTATTAATTACGCTTTATTTTATAAGGAAATAAATTTAGCTGCGTCTTAAGAATAGTCCTGTATGTTCCATAAGATCTTTCCACTTCTTGGGACAGACGTCTTATACAATTTGTTGGCGTTTTTTGCATTATTTCACGAACGTTTGCAACAAGTTCTTCTGTTCTTACAGATGGTATTCCTGCTACTTTTTTGTGTTGTATAGAACCTGTTTCCTAAACACAGCCACGGTTCTTTTCAGGCAATGATAAAAATCCCCAGCAATAAAAGCAACGTTAGGAAAATGTTCGCCCATGCACAAACCCGGATTGTATTGCCCCTCACCATTTACTCTAACCCCGCTTCGAAAATACGCTTCAATCATGAATGTTTTGTGCTGTTCCGTAAAGCCCATTGCGTGAATTGTTCAAGAAATTGGAAAAATTAGCGATGAATCAAATTACTTGTAACGACGGTCAAAGATGACGGAATAACTGATTGATTGTTAATTTAGGTAGTTACTGACACGCAACAGGTATTAAGCTCTACGGCTAAACATTACGTCCTTAGATGCAAGATGCAAGGCCTCCATTGCTCGCACGGTATTACATGTATTGAACGTGATACAGACAGTTAAAACAAGTTTCACGGTTTTGACAGGTCAAAATATAAATGTCCATTTATTTTTGTTTCAGCTGCGGGTACATAAGACTCAGTATATATATATAAATAGAAACCGTTTTCTCAACAATGATATATTTTCGTAGGGTTAAAAATTTTATCCACTAGACAGGATGATATCCTCAGGAATTCCCGTCTCGTAAGAGCTACTTTTATGCCTTTTTTGATGCCTAAAGTGTCGTTTAAAGAACATTTTCGCGGATTTCAGAACCATAAATTTCGCTAGAGTGGGACCGCCAGGGTTTAAGTAGTGACATTAGTTTTCTTAGAAGACTTGCGTTTATGTACTGGTAACAAATACGAAATTTTTATAAATACATAAAAGTGGACCCAAGAAATTTTGATCTCTTAACGATAAAATTAAACGTTGAATCGTTGAGGCCTTTACTTGATGGAAATTCATTATAACTCAATGAAAGACAATTTATTTTGTCAGATTTCCACTTTTATTGAAAACCTTTTTCTTTATACGACGCGTTTTACTACATTGTAGTTTCTTTTAGTGTATGGTGCTAACTAATTCTATTTCAGTACAATAACAAAATGGTCTAGATTTAAAATATTGTCTCTATACCGCTGTGCTGTAACTGTGTCATGGAAAAAAATAGGACCAACAATTCTTCTTCGGGAAACAGCTAACCAGACACCAATTTTTTGAGGGTGCAATGTAGACTCTACAAAAGAATGGGGATTTTCACTACTCCACATGCGTGTATTCTGAGAATTTACATAACCGGAGAGGTGGAACCAGGCTTTACCCGAAAAATGTCAGGTGTAATAAATCATTTATTTCCAATAAATGTTGGGTAAACCATTGAGAGTAATTCCTGCGTCTTTCAAAATTTGCGGCTTGTATTTCTTGAAATACTTGCACTTTATAAGGAAATAAATTTAGCTGCTTCTTAAGAATAGCCGTGCATGTTCTATAAGATCTTCACACTTCTTGGGACAGGCTTCTTAGAGGGAATTTTTTGACTTTGAAGGATTCAAAGGTGATTATACCTTTATTACCTAGTGTATGTTTCAAACAGGTTAAAGTTAAATTATACTGGATAAAACATTAAAATTTAATAAAAATAGCTGTCACAATATTAAATATTTTAATCAGAACGGCCAAAAAAAAATCACTCGTTCCAAAAATCGTATAAAAAAAGCTATGTTCCATTTAAAAAACACCTTATCCATATCGTAACTCTTTTGTTTCTGGTTCAAATAAATTTTTGGTTTCATTTTTGAATTCTGCAGGAAAAAGTACATTGATTGGCTATTTTGGATTTTTCTTTAAATACAAGGAAGCTCAAAAATGAGCCCCTGTTCAGTCCTCGTTGGAAGACCCTGTACTTGATTAATGTCGATATTGCAATTAGTTTTTGCGATATATTATGCGTTTAAATGGTAGATAACAAAAACATTTTTCTCTTAGCGAAACATAATTTATTAAAAATTAACGGTGAATATTTTATTATAAAAAATTAAGCATAAAAATGATCTATTTTCAAGTCTATTATCTCTTGTTGCTGTAGAGCCCATTAGTCCTGGGGCATCCTGTATACAGGGTGTCCCGAAATTAGCGTGCAATATTTCTAGGGCGTAAACTATATCCAAAAATATGACAAAAATGTCCTATAAACATACCCCGAGAAATGCTCCTTTAGGGGGCTAGGGCCCCTCAAAGAGGGTCGGGAAGGAAGTCTTTTTTTATAATAGTATGGAAACCCTTAAAGATAATAACATGAAAATTGGTACGTGCCTTCCAACCGATAAGTTGTACATAACAGTAAGTTTAGAGTGAAAATATTTCTTCCAGTGGCGTCGCACGGAGTGGGGCTGAGTGTAAATATTATCCTATATTTTTTATTTCTAGGATTTTTTAATTTTAAGTACAATATTTTAAGAACCCCGAGTTTTTTCTTTAAAAAAGTACTCCTTGTTTTATTTCGATAGAAGGCACCGTTTTCAAGTAAAAATAATTTTAAAATAAAACGTATTTTTCAAAAGAAAGGTTAGTCCATATGAGTTCAGGTAAATCCGAAAGTTATGGTGCAATATTCCTAGGGCGTAAAGTACATCAAAAAGTATTACAAAAATGTTCTATAAACATACCCTTAGAAATGCTCCTTTAGGGGACTAGAGCCTCTCCAAGGGGGGCAAATTTTTTTTTTCGTAATAGCATGAAATCTTTGAAATGATCCATTTTCTATTAAATTTCGATGGACCGTAGCAAGTCTTCTACGGCTAGGTATTCTTCTATGCGGAAATCGCCTCCTGTACTCTATTACAGCGGCAGTAGAACTACCATTACAAAATCCATACACAAAATGAATATCTGTGGGTTAATTCTCTGTTGCCCCCTTTTGAGAGGCTCTAGTCCCCTAAAGGAGCATTTCTGAGGGTATGTTTATAGAACATTTTTGTAATATTTTTTGATGTACTTTACGCCCTAGGAATATTGCACGCTAACTTTCGGATTTACCTAAACTTATATGGACTAACCTTTCTATTAAAAAATACGTTTTATTTTAAAATTAATTTTACTTGAAAACGGTGCCTCCTATTGAAATAAAACAAGGGGTACTTTTTTAAAGAAAAAACTCGAGGTTCTTAAAGTATTGTACTTAAAATTAAAAAATCCTAGAAATAAAAAATATAGGATAATATTTACCCCTAGCCCCACTCCGTGCGACGCCACTGGAAGAAATATTTTCATTCTAAACTAACTGTTATGTACAGTTTATCGGTTGGAAGGCACTTACCAATTTTCATGTCATTATCTTTAAGGGTTTTCATACTATTATAAAAATAAACTTCCTTCCGGACCATCTTTGAGGGGCTCTAGCCCCCTAAAGGAGCATTTCTCGGGGTATGTTTATAGGACATTTTTGTCATATTTTTGGATATAGTTTACGCCCTAGAAATATTGCACGCTAATTTCGGGACACCCTGCATAACTTTCTAGATAGTATAACGTGTTTATCCTTTTTAAATATAATAAGTCATTTTAGACCGTTTTTTTTATATACCCACTTAAAAATAGCGTCAATATCTACCAAATATAAAATATTAATATTCCTAAAATTCATTTATATTTGAAAATAAAATATCGATACAAAAATCGTCAACAAACGCTTGCAATGAATCATGCTTTTTTTTCTTCTTTTTTAGTTTCATTGTTATCTTTAACCAGGTAGAAGCAATCTTATTAAATATTTACTTGATTTCCAGTGGTTGTACGGAACGGAGCTTTTTCTTGCACGCTGCCTGGAAACAACCTCGGGGTTGTTTTTCGTTCGCCAGGGTTTACTATAGCTCATCACTGAATTCAAGTTTATTTCGGTGTCTTTTTGCGCGCGTTTTGTTCGTCGGGCAACCTAATAAAATGCAGTGCTCTGTTCTTTTGAAAGGTATGTGTTTTGTTAAATTTTTATTTGTACTTTAGAAGGGGGCCCTTGGTGTGTGATGACTTTTTTGCTTATCTTGATGTTTAGATACTTATCTGGCAATGAGGTTGGGGGATGCACGCCAAGGATCCAGCTATTAATAACGTAGTTTTATAATGCGCACATGCAGTGGCGCAGCGAGGGGGGGGGGGGGTTTAGGGGTTAAACCCCCCCCCCCAGACGCCCAGACTAAGATGGTTTTTTACGGTTTAGACCAGGGCTGAAGCCTTTGAAAATGGATAAAAGTGAAAAAAAAGAATAGTAGGCTGAAACCCATTGGAAAAGAAAGAGAATATTACAAAAATGAAAGGAAAAATAATTTACGGGCGATCCGAGGTCGGGAAGTGAAAGGGAGTGAGTTTTTAAAGGTAGAAAACGATTTATCTCGATTTCCGGCAAAACTACAAGTCCTATGGAAAAACGTTAAATCGCAAAGTTGTAGGTAATAAAACGAAAGAAAGAACTTTTGTATTTACACTTTTTTCACTTAAGAGCAGTAACCCCCTTTACCACACAATGAAAATTGCCGAACGTTTTGCTGGTCAAACGAAAAGAAAAAATAAAAATTGATATTTAGAAAATAAATTCTACTTTAAATACCCCATCCAGAAAAGTAAATGACGATCGAAAATATTCCCAAAATTTTTTTTAGAATTTTTTTTTATTTTTAGTAATTTTGTAATATCTTAAACAATTCTTTATTGATTCGAAAAGGTTTTGTCTCGAATTAATATCTATGGTCCGGCACTTATACCGGTTTTGAGGGCATCTTGCAAAAATTTTCTGTTTTTACAGAATAACCCTTTACGACTGACCTTTTCTAAGGTACCGTACTGGGGCGCAAGATGTCGCACTGGGTTTTATAAATCCCGTTGATAATTCTTTATTGGTCAAAAGCAAAATGACTTTCCCGGGTGTAGAATGTTGTACCAAACAATTTTTCTTAAATCCATTTTTCAATATCGGCCTTACTTTTTTCTCAAAAAGTTTGGGCGCGTAAACCCACTTTACACGCTTAAATTCACTTTACGCGCCCAAACTTTTTAAGAAAAAAGTAAGGCCGATATTGAAAAATGGATTTAAGAAAAATTGTTTGGTACAACATTCTACACCCGGGAAAGTCATTTTGGTTTTGACCAATAAAGAATTGTTTAAGATATTACAAAATTACTAAAAATAAAAAAAATTTCTAAAAAAAATTTTGGAAATATTTTCGATCGTCATTTACTTTTCTGGATGGGGTATTTAAAGTAGAATTTATTTTCTAAATACCAATTTTTATTTTTTCTTTTCGTTTGACCAGCAAAACGTTCGGCAATTTTCATTGTGGTAAAGGGGTTACTTCCTCTTAAACTCAAAATTTATGTGAAAAATTTAAATAACCAAGTTTTTGGTTTATTATTTTTATCTGTTACAAAAAAAAAAATTCACGAAATTTGGTGAAAACTTACCTTTTTATGTCCCAAACATACTGTAATTTTTTTAATTTAAAATATTTATTTTTTCACTTTATTTTTACTTAATATCGAAAAAGCACCCTAATTTTCAATCAAAAATTCTCACGTCAAAATATCTGCTTTTTTAAAAAAGTCGGTGGGCTTCTTGTTCGTTGAAATCTCTACTTTCTGATGGTGTAAAAAAATATACATTACTATGGTAAATGTGATAAAATCTCCTTTAAATCCTACCTTTAATAATTATATTTAGAACAACTATTTTCGCATATTTTTTGCGATCTTTATGTTTTATGGATTTATAATTTTTTTGTTTATTAATGTAACATGGAATCTTACGTTTTTCGAGTAATTAAAGTTTAAATTTTAATAAATAGCTCAAAATTGTACATAATAATTTTAAAAAAAAATTCGAATTCGAGTTTTTTTCGTTTCTTTGCATTTTTTGAGAACATTTACCATAGTAATGTATATTTTTCACACCATCAGAAAGCAGAGACTTCAACGAACAAAAAGCTCACCGACTTTTTTAAAAAAGCAGATATTTTGACGTGAGAATTTTTTATTGAAAATTAGGGTGCATTTTCGATATTACGTCAAAATAAGGTGAAAAAATAAATATTTTAAATCAAAAAAATTACAGTGTGTTTGGGACATAAAAAGGTAAGTTTTCACCATATTTCGTGAAAAAAAATTTTTTTTTGTAAAAGATAAAAATAAAAAACCAAAAACTTGGTTATTTGAATTTTTCACATAAATTTTGAGGTTATGTGAAAAAAGTGTAAATACAAAAGTTGTAAATCTTTTTATTACCTACAACTTTGCCATTTAACGTTTTTCCATAGGACTTGTAGTTTTGCCGGAAATCGAGATAAATCGTTTTCTACCCTTAAAACCTCACCCCTTTCCACTTCCCGACCTCGAATCGCCCGTAAATTATTTTTCCTTTCATTTTTGTTATATTCTCTTCCTTTTCCAATGGGTTTCATACTACCATTATTTTTTTTTGTTTCAAAAATTATCAAGCCTGGTTTAATTTTAGTTTTTAAAATTTTGAAATCCTGTTCTTTTTTTTTGAAAACCCCCCCTAATACAAAATTCTGGCTGCGCCACTGCGCACATGATGCATGTGTACAGAGGAGGCCCATGGTGTGTGTATGACTTTTTTACTTCATGCAAGTGTTTAGGCAGCAATTAATTATGTAATTGTATAATGCCCATAGTGGCTGGTGGGTTAGATTATTAGCAAAATTAATTTTGTAACAAATTATATACATGATGGTCGTTATGTAACATATTGCTTATCGTCTCTCCCTGTCGATTGGCGATATGAAACAGTTCTGTAACTGTTGGGCAGTTGACAAATGTTCAGATCCGTAATAAAAAAATATTGGCATGATTAAAACGCAAACGTCATCTTGTCGACCGCAAAAAAGTGTAGAAATTGTGCTTGTCGTTAGCAAAACTACAATGTCATTGGTGGTAACCTTATTGTTTCCTTTTTTAGGCGAAGACAATACCAAACCTAATCCACACTAACAGGCGCGGTCGACTCCAAGCCACCTGCGTGCAGTTCTGTAAAGTCGTTGAATGGGTGTTCAGACGTGACTAAGAGGCCGCAGCAAACCAGTACGCCGTGCGAAATAAAGCTTTTCGTGCAGTATAGGTGCCTACATCCTGGATTCGGCATGCAGGACTGAGCGTAACGGATTTTGCGCCCCCGATGGTCCATGTGTATAGCAGCATTTTGAAGAATGAAAGACGGGACAAAAATCCTGTGAGCTTGGAGAAGACACGGGACGAAAACGGGCTTTCAAAATTTCTAATGTGGATTGATATTATGTTTAATAAATTTCGTTATGTATGGAACGGGACAGAGCAACCCAACGTCATCGCTGGAGCTGGCGCATTTTAAACAATAATGTGGTAAGCTTACTGGTTTATAATATGTACCCAATTAATTTAAAAATTAAAGATCAAATCAACATATTAAATTACTAGCTGTATTCAGTCAATTCTGAATGTTTCTAAAATAGCATATTAGACAAAAAGCACTTAGTATTATACTTATAGTATGAGTTTGTAACTTAAGATAAATTCAGTAAATCCAGTACCGTTTTTTTTTGGAAAAATGCTTGCACACGTGTATTCAATGTTCAATTTTCGATTTTTTCTAGCGGCCACACTAATATATTATAAAATAATTTTTTCGCTTTCCTGTAGAAAATTTACTTGTTGGATATACGAGGTATTATTTCACACAATCGATTAATAGTTTAAAACCACATTTTGATGATAACTGATAATTTTATTTTGTAAAATGTATTTTTTTAAATTTCAGATTGTGATTGGGTACGCGTCACGACCCCTAAAACAGAAGTGCAAGTAACACGCGAGTGATGTGAGAAGTTTTGCTTTTCAAGGGCTTGTCTAAACATCGTCGTAGTTTAGAAGCGCGCTAAAGTTAGCCTTTGAAGACCATCGGATGTCTGGAGAAGGTCAATGGCAAGCCGCCTTGTCTCTAGAGGGTATCTCGACGCCCTTTTTGTTTGTACCTTAACAAGAAGAAAGAAGAATGAAGATGAAGTAATCGGGCAAATGGAAATGGACAAGGAGGTAACTATTTCCAAGATTTTATTTTCCTACTTACTACTACTTGGACCGTATCTGTAACACAGTTCAATATCTGACACTATGTTTGACGTTACTACGGGCCAATATTTAACTTTTAAGGCACCTTTCCTTGTTTCAGGATCAACCAGAACAACACCTAAAGCAATGTGTAAAATCCGGGTCGCGATCTTTTTAGGCTGGCGCAAGATACAGAACCCAGTTCGCGTTAAAATCAATCCGATTTTTTTTAGTCTAATGTACAGAAAGGATATGATTGAACATAGTTTGGATTTGTTAATTAAAAGTACCTATAAACAGCAAATATGTCAAAAAACATATTATAATTATTCTACAATCATTTATTAGAAGCTATGACGGGCTAAACGCTAAAAAATTAAAAATACTTTTGGTATAGTATCTGTGGTGTACTCAAATTTTTTTGTGTGTTTGGGTTTCAATAATTATTAAACTGAAAATGACACCATGGACGTTTCTTAATTCGAGATGACAGACGAGAGCAATAAAAATAACTTTATTGATTTAATTATTTAGATTGGTTTCTGTATCTGTTTAATTGGACTTTGAGGAGTTGTTGCAAAATACAGCTGGATTCTGCATCTGTCTAAAGAGCTTTGATTAATTGCGACCATGAAAACTTAAATTAAAATGCGGACACAAGCTGGATTAGAGCAAACTACAAGAATTAACCAAGGTAAGATTTTTAAAACTTTATATACCTACTACAATCTCAAAGTTCTGCCTTAATAATTGCTACCGATATCGCAGTCTAAAAGTGTTTTGGGTTTAACTGATTTACGAGATACTATCTCCTGTTGCTGTATTTACCCATTAGTTACATCCTGACCATCCTGTATATAACGATAAGTTTAAAAAAAAAATTTTATAAACGTGAAATTGATAAATGTAAAAACTCTAATCAAGATATGTGGAAAACTATTAAAAGAATATGTAATAAAAATCAAAAACATAAAAATATAAACGAAATCAAAATTGAAAATGAATCACTCACTGATAAGAAAAGTATAGCTAATATCTTTATTGCTTATTTTTCTGAAGTGGGAGAAAAGCTAGCAAGCAAAATCAATAAAGATAATAACACATTTTCAAATGTGTCAAAAAATAAACAATATAAATTCACGGATGTCAGAAATATAGTACTTACTTCCGGTTTGACCGGAAGTTAATACTATTGGAAAGATAATAAAAATCGAAGATAGGGACATGTAAGCCGTTTTGCTCTAAGACGTACAGTTAGAAAGCTAGACGCTGTCAAAGTTCAAAAATGTCATTTTTCAAGAGTCAATATCTCGGAAACTGTTAAGTATAGACTAATAATGCTTTTATTAAAAAATGTTCAGAATTTTATGCAGAATTCAAAAAAAATATATAAAATAGGGGTATCCATTTAAGATTTAGATCTTACCCCCCTCCCTCCTAGGGGCTTAAAGTAACAAGATTGACAATATACGCAAAAGATGTCCCCCTCGAAATAAAAATCGACGGGTCCGAGCGATTTTCCACATTTTCATTTTAAAGCAGGAAAATCGTGGTAGGAAGTTTTCAAATGAACACCCTGTATAATGCGAAGCCGTAGTTATTAAAATTGGATTCAAAGTTGAATCCGTAACGTGAGTATTATATAATTTGCTTTGTTGTTTTAATGTTAATGATGTTATGTTACATTAATTAGAAACCTTATTGATGTTTATATTAATACATTAGTTACATCATTGTTTAGTAATACGATACCCGATAAGCATTTGGTGTAATGCAGTTATTATGCATATAATGAAGTTGACAAAGCTATACGATGCTTACCAAATCTTATATTACACACGAATGAACTACGTCTTGTATTAAAGGTTTGTGGTATTTTGAAATTATAAGAACTTGTTACAGCACCCGCTTTGTTACTTGGTGAGAACCTACTCAGGTTATGATCAATGCCTTTTAATCCAATTCCATTTTATCCATGCATAATCGAGTTTTTTCTATCATAATTATTAAGTTACAATATTTAAGTATGGTGCATGGGCTGGCACAAAATAGGGTGGTTAAATATATAAGCTCAATTGTTAATTTTAAACCGATAATTATTTAGTTTTATGTATTAAAGGAAATAATTTACCAAACTAACTAGCTAAATTTTGATGTCATATATTTAGTAATAAGGTAACTATTTAGAAAAATGTTAGTCTAAAATTGGCGAAATTAAAATAGTAATTTACGTTACAAGACCGGAAAGTAGTGTGTTTCAGGTCGAGATAAGCATTTCCAGGGCCAGCCGTAGGCGAGTCCTGGAAGCTTGGAGAGACCTGCAAAAGAATAATTTTCGGTTGCGTGACGTACCGGGTGGTCAAATAAGCGAGGACGTCGGCTTTATCTCGGAAACCATTAATCGTACAACTTTCGGAAAGATTTTTTTATGAGGAAAGTAAGTGGTCAAGAGAAATTGCTGAAAATTGCTTTTAAGTTCCTCATTTCGCCGCAAGGGGGCACAATTAAAAATAGTTTTTTTAAATTCTAAATTTCCTCGAAAATTCCCATATTAAGGTATAACTCTGATTACATCATTGGAAAGCTTGGACAATTCTGCATCATTTTGGTTTAAGGCTCTTTGGCGTACCGACCTTGATAAGAGTGGGAGAAGCTATTGAATGTGTAAACAATAAAATCGCTGTAACTTCTAAACGACTTATCCGATTTTACTAAATTTAAGCTTGTTTGGAAGTACCTTCAATTGTCGTATCTAATGGTATACGATAGTTTCTAATAAAATTGCTAGAGGGCGCAATTTGTATTAAAAATTATTGTTGTGGCAATAACTCTGAAACGAACAAAGATATCGAACTGCGGTCTTCACATCTTTTCTTGCAAATTTCATCTACTTTTCGAATATGATGTCATAGTTATACCATATGATTTGAATTTTCCGGGTAAAATCGAAAAAACTGTTATTATTACAAATTGCGCTCTCTAGCAATTTTATTAAACACTATCGTGTACTGTTGGATACGGCAATTGAAGAAGCTTATTTTTCCCTTCCAAACAAGCTTCAATTTAGTAAAATCGGATAAGTCGTTTGGACGTTACAGCGATTTTAATGTTTACACTTTCAATAGCTTCTCCCACTCTTATCAAGGTCGGTACGCCAATGAGCCTTAAACCAAAATGATGCAAAATTGTCTAAGCTTTCCAATGATGTAATCAGAGTTATACCTTAATAGGGGAATTTTTGAAGAAATTTAGAATTTAAAAAAACAATTTTTAATTGTGCCCCCTTGCGGCGAAATGAGGAACTTAAAAGTAATTTCCAGCAATTTCTCTTAACCACTTTACTCATAAAAAATTCTTTCCGAAAGTTGTACGATTAATGATTTCCGAGATAAAGCCGACGTACTCGCTTATTTGACCACCCGGTACAATATTTTTTTTAAATCGACACTTCGATATACATTTAATTCTTCATTTTATTTTATATAACAAAGTGATTAACAAAACTAAAACCAGATAAAAGAATAAAGCTCGATAATGTTAAGGAAGCCAGTTTTTGGGTCTTTTCAGCAAAATATGCCAAAGGGACTTCTTCTTTTACATTTTTCACTTTTTTTCTCCACGCCAATTATTAAATGCGTGGTATGACTCTCGGTCTTAAAAAAAATACTTTTCTGAAGCCTTATAATAATTAAAGGGCGGATTATAAGCACTTAAGTTCAGCCAAAATATGCGCATATAGGCCTTGTTTGCCTTGAAATTATGCGGCTATTTGCATTTTTTTACCAAATATGCATACTGGTATGCAATATTTCCTAATTTAATTATAGTAAAATGAGGTAAAGAAACACATGGGGTTCTAAAAAAAATGTTTATTTTTTAAAAAATGCAAAAAAAAACAAAGAAAAATAAAAGTAAACAATTTTTAAACCGAAAACTGTATAAAAAGCATTTATTACTAAATATTTTTCAAAATTTTTAAGTAAAAAGGATTGTCTTCTATTAGTAATAATATGTTTATACAAAGAGAAGCTTCTTCAAAACATCTACTGATGTAATCGGACAATACTGCGACTTAGGTAGCAAAATATAAGGTCAAGATACAACTTCGTTGGATGGTTTCCCCTTATAAATGCTTTTTTCTGCAGTTAAATATTTAAATCCTTCATTCTTTTTTACAGTTTCATCCAATTTGTTCCTTTCTTGACCTCCTACTTTACCGGGAATTTTGTTGCATTTAGCGGAAAAAGTTTCAACAATACTAATAATTGAGTCTCCTAAACTTAAATTTATACTCTCCAACGAGGATATTATGTCCGAAAAAAAAATAATATTAACGTTGCACTTTTTAACAACTCTTTACTTTGCACAACGCACTGCGAATCGTCATTTAAATCCAAAATTAGTTCTTTAATGGCTTCGAAATGCTCTGCTCAGAATATTGCGACCTTAATTCATGTTCCCCACCGGTCAAGTACAGGTTCTGGAGGTAAATTAACTCCTGGTAATCGGTCCTTATAAAACTGCACCTTTAGAGGTACTTTAAGAAACACTTTTTTTACATCTGAAATTAATGTATTTTAATTTAAATGCATTTTGTTAAGCAGGTAATAATAACGCATTATTAAGTCACAATAAACAACCCCTAACAATATACCTGCAAACCCCGGAAACCCCCAATAAAAACCTTGTGTATAATCAAAATGTAAATATACTTAGATTGGAAAATCCCTGAAATAAGTACCGAACTGGGCATTAAACCTTTAACGTTTTAAATTTTTTAATAAAACCGAAAACGTAAAAATATGCTCTTAACATATTAATTTATAAAAAATATGCATTTTATTATAAAATTGACAAAATATGCAAAAAATGCAAATATATGCCATAATGTCAATAACTGATCAAAATGTATGACCTGTGAGAATGGTTCGCACACCTAACATAATAGTTAAGTCATTTTCAAGACTTTTTTTAACATGTCATGTGTAATAAAATCATTTTTATTTAAAATAAACCATTTGAAGTGTACACTAGTACCTTTATTCCCAATACTATTGGCATTATCTACCTTTAATTTCAACTTAGACCCATTTCTTGTTAAACTTTGGAAGGAATCAACTTAAATTAGCTGACCGATGTCGATGCTTAGTTATCGTTGTTCTAACTCTAGGGATTATTTTGTTATTCAAATTCAGACCCAAATTTGGTCAAACTCTGGATATATACGTAGATGTCTCCAATTGACTTACAAATCATTATATCGAATTATCAAGGGTATATTCTATCACCTACAAGTCCTTGAAGCATAAAATATTAGGATTTTAATGATGTCTCTGTAATAAAATATGACTTTTACATTTGGGGACCCTATCCCTATAGTCAAAATTCAGTCGTTTTAAAATAGATGACAGCAGAAATTTGTCATCGATCAGCTGATATTGGGACATAATAATATCCCCAGATTAGTAGTGGACCGTAATGAGCCCAAACACCGAGTTATGAATTGCGTCTTTGTGCTTTTTGTTACATTTAATTACGTTTTCAAAATATTTAGTGGTTATGGTGCCTTTTATTTTTACTTTCATTGAATTTTAATTACTTTTGTGTAAGTACCTACAATTATTATTCATTAGACCAAAAATTTACAGGTTGAAATTTTTTAATTCTTTTTCATTAGGGATCATAATAATTATTAATGTGTGCCTTGCTCGTTAGTTGATTTCATCGATAAGTAATACGTTTCATTTCATCTGAACGCTGTTTTCGTCGAAAAGTTAGTTTGTGAAATCTTTGTTCTTAAAATGTTTGCTCGTAAAGGTTAGGTTTCTAATGTATAATTTTTATATTTTGCATTATCTAGGTATCCTTTTCTGTTTCAAGAAAAATAAGTAGAACTTAAGTATTTCCCTGACTTAGGAGAGAGTTGGACAAAACCGGGTAGGTTGATAAAACCGGGTATCGCCTAGTTCTGCCAAATGCCAAAACAGTTTTCCATATTATTAACCTTAAAAAATCATCTATTTGATTTCGAAGGAATTATTTTTATTATTGTTATTATTATTATTATTGTTTGGCAATAGATAGTTGAAATAAACTTTTTAATATTATGTTAGCCTATATAATAGTTTAAATAGCTAACCATATTAATATGTAATAGGATAGCGAACAAATATATAATTCTATTTTCTGGGTCTATGTACCTTACATAAGTGAAATTATTATTGGATATTACTATTATTATTGTTTGTATGACAATAAAATAAAGTTTTTAACATTAAGCTAGCCTACATACAAGTTTAGAAACATAACCGTATCAATAAATTGCATTTTAACAAAAATATTCCATAAAAACCACTTTTGGGTTTACGTACCTTACGCAAGTCAAAAACTGTTAAAGTAGGCTTTCCACTGACAAAAAAATTTAATCCCTGGTTGAACTGAAGCTTTTGACTTTATGTTAGCCCACATACAAGTTTAGAAATGTAACCGTATCATAGCAAACAAATTCTATAAAAACCATATTTGGGTCTACGTACGTTACGTATATATGGGGATTTCCTTGACAGTAAATGTAATATCTGACTAAATTCAATTAGTTTATGTTAATCTGTGTGTATTTTACCTATTGGTATAATCTGAACGAATAAAACAAAAAAATATATGTTATAAATATGAGTGACAGAATCCTATTTAAAGTTGCGTTTCAGTTAATTTAGTATTTTTAAGGTTTGGATAATTATAATATTATACAGTTTTTAAATCTATTTTGACACTTCCTTCAAAAGGAATTGTTATTATTATTTGGCAATATTAAACCGGTAGAACCGATAAGACTATTGCATCAATTGTTTTAGAAGGTATCACATGTATAATTTTCAAGTCCGGGCCTGAAATTTATGCCAACTTATAAAAATTTAATAGACCAAAATTGACAGAGTGTCACGTGACTTTGCCTCCATTTTGCGAGAGTATTCAAAATTTCTACTATAGGCTTTGTTTATATGAGCAAGGCTATAAATTTGCTACTTTCAAAATTATTGTTGTTTGCTGGTCTAAAGGTACAGTTACGGCCATTAAATCTTGGGCAGCAAATCTAACAGATTTTGACTTTTTATTAAGTTTTGGTAAATTGCTCTTTTACCTTAATTTACATTTAATCATTAGTAATTACCAAGAGGTATCAGAACTTTTTTTTATTATTTCGAAAAATTAACAAACTATAAAACTATAACAAATTCAATCGGTACCTATTTACAATACATCATATTATTATAATTAATCAAATTTTAATATTTTAGCACGGCTCCCCCTTTGTCCAAGACAGAGTTTATCCTTTTAGGCATTGAAGTTACCAAAGCCCTTGCGAAATCCCGATTTAACTCATTTCAAGCTTGTGCATTTTTATTTTTTAGTTCGTTCAAATTTTGTGGCCTAAAATTATTCTCACCATTAATTTTTTTGACTAAAACACCCCAAACATTTTCCATGACATTTAAATCCGGACTGCGTGAGGGCCATGGTAAAATGATAATTTGTTCCAGATCCATCCATTCCCTTACTTGTCGGGCCGTGTGAATGGGACAATTATCTTGCTGATAAATAAAATCCCTTCCTGAAAATCGTTCTAATACAAAAGGTAACATGGTATTTTGTAAAATATTCATGTATACCTCTGTATTAAATCGCCCTTCAATAAAGTGACACACACCAAATCCTTGAGCACTCATCCATGCCCAGACGTTTACAGAAAATCGACCACTATTTCGATCCTTTTGGGTAAATCTTTCATCGAATCGAGTTCTTGGAGGCCTATATACTCTCAGTTTTCCATTGTAGCAAGACTGAAACACTTCCTCGTCTGTAAATATTACCTTTTCCCAGAAAACTAGAGGTTCCAAGTAATACTGTAACGAAAAACCGACTCGTTGTTCCTTATTTTCGGTAGTTAAAAATGGCTTTTTAGCTGCTGGATGACAGCGTAATTCAGAGATTTCTCTAACCCTTCGTCGAGCTGTTCTCACCGATCCTGGGAAGTTTATTTCTATTTTAGCCCTTACAAAGGATTTAAAAGGTTGGTCCCTTAATATGTTAACCAAATTTTTATCCTGTTCTTCATTGGATTGTTTGGGACCACCACTTACAGGTCTTCTTTCCAAGGAATGCGTTTCTTGCCACTTTGTTTTGAAAAAATGAACCGTACTCTTTGGGATGTTGAGCCTTTCTGAAACTTCCCTTTCAGACCAACCTTCCTGCTCAATATAATGTATTTAATCAATTTTTGCTGGGTCGTTAAATTTGGCATTTTTCATAAATTAAAACTGTGACCTTTATTCTATAATGACATTTTTAATAGATACTTTGTTCAACAGGTAATACAGGAATACTTATAGTAAAATGAGGTGTATGTGTAAATGTTACAAAGCTAAAAAGGTTCTGCCCAAGATTTAATGGCTGTAACTGTACATGTCTATGTTTGCGACCGATAAATCTTTGTTGCTCGTTAGTTGTCCCATGTACCGATAGAAATATTTTCTTTTAAGGGTATTTTCTACTTTATTCCCTTAATAATACAAAATAAACTCGCTTTTACTCTTCTATTTACTTTTCAAAAGAAAATCGCATTTAAAAGGTTCCCCGTAAAGATCTAATCCCATATTATCCTGCTTTGATATACTTTTGTCAGACCCTTTGTGTTATATCGGTTATCTTAACTTCCCGATTTTCGGTTATAACGACAAAACTCAGAGAAATTGTTCGTTTTTTTCGGCACCTATTCGATTTTCTTATAATATTATTTGCGAGGAAATAGGAAAAAACGGATAAATAAGGATAATAATAGGCACTTCGTTATTAAAAGCACGTACTAGAAAAAAATGGTGATGTTCTTAACTAGGGCTGGGCAAAAATTCGATCTATGGATATTTTTATGCAAAGTATGTGTCTAAACAAAATAATTTAGGGATGAAAGGATTTCTTTTTCTGGTAACCCATATACAGGGTGGGGACTTTAACTGGAATAAATTCGATATTATTAAAACCGCTCAAGTTGCGCCTACAAAATTTAAAATGTGGTGGTTTTGGACCATGCGGAATTAAAAAATGATATCGGCGCTGTTGCCAGATTTCCCAGTTTTTCGCTACACGTAGTAATTTTGTTATTTTAAATGGAATGCCCAATTTATTTTTATTACAGTAAATTGGGCGTGTCAAATTTAGTTAGATCCCAAATTTACAAAATTCTATCTTCACTAGTCGCTGAGCTATGGCCACACTGTATTTCCATTAAAAAGTACCGGGACGCTTATCTACCTTAAAGTAGCGTTACCTTGTTAATATCTCCATAGTTATTAAGTTATTGACAAGCTTCAAAAAAAGTTTTTGTCGTGACAAAATGGCTTATTTAACTACAACCTTTAAAATAGAAATTCTCATGATGATCGGTTTCGGGGACCACCAACGTACTCAGGCCGAAGTTTGCACTTTGTTTAAAGAGATACCATGACATCCTGATTTGCCACCACTGAATCAGGTCACTGCGTCCAAAATTGAGGCACAATTCAGAACTTGCTGACACGTTAGAACAGTATCTCGACACCGGCCTCAACGCGTGGACGAGGAAAGAAAATTCGATATTCTTCTCACCTACCAAGAAACTTCCATAACTCCAGCTAGACAAGTAGGACGAGAGTACAATACATGTCACAAAACAATCTTGACAATTTTGAAATCAGCGAGAATTAGCCATTTAAAATAAAACCAGTTCAACAGTTACTTGAGAATGATCCTGATCGGCGAGTAGAGTTTTGCAAGATAGCAATGAATACGATTGATAGTGGCCAAATTCTTCCACATTGGATTTTTTTTGTTCTCTGATGAAGCCACTTTTACCTTAAACGGCGAGGTATGCATTCTTTATTCATCTTCTGATGAAGATTGTACAGGCGCGGATCTGGGTCAAAATCTAGGGGGGGGGGGGGGTAATTGAATCTCAAATATATGTTTTTTAATATAGTTATAGTTAACCCATATCTTTTAAGTACCTATATTTTTAGTGTCAAATTGTCTAATAATTATTGAAAAATAAACAAACCATTACATTAACGAAACATTATTTTTCTACGATTGTTCAAAAAATGTCATTTTGTGTATGAATTTCTAATGACAAAAGTAGGTCTTTATTGCATACTATGCAATAATAGTATATTAACGTACACGTTTTATAAAGCATCATTTTTTATTTTTTCTAATTTGTAGTTTTTTCAATAAAAAACATATTTAAAAAGAAAATAAATCCTTCAAATTTTGTAAATTTTTATGTCTAAATTTTATGTTGGTAATACTATTTCTTATCATAGTAGCCTCTGGACAACAAAAATTATTGTGCGAACTGTAATTTTTTGATTTATTGACCCATTTTCACCACGAGATTCTAAAGTTATTTTAGCGATATGAGATTTGAAATTGGACGGAATACGTTGTGTGATTCTTGTACATTCGGTACATATACAGAGCGTTCGGAAATTCGGGCGATTTTGCTACTTTTTTTCGAATTTCAAAAGACGTGATTTTACGTCACGGCATTGCAATTTAGTATAGGGAAGATGGAAAATTCAAATAAAGTTGAAGTTAAAATCGACATTGGAAGGTTAGTAGATTGAATTTTGGATAGGATTTGGCAGAAAATGATAGCTTGAAGCATCTACAAAAGATTGATTTATAGATTTATGCAACCAACATACATGACTTTTATTCACACAGAATAAAAAAAGTAGGTTATCAAGCTATTTTTCCTCTGCGAAAAATGGGTTTTCTCGTAAATCACAAAGGCCGCGCAAGTCAATGAAATAAAACATTTAAATGTTACCAACATCAAATAAAGAAAAAACGCGTATCGAAATAGCTTCATTACGATACGCAAATGCGTATCGTAATAGATTTGTTATGATACAAAATTAGAAAAAGTACTTTTTGCCCTAGTGCAATAAAGTAAATTACCTAGGAAACGAACAATTTGTTTATAGTATGTGTATTGTGCGTTGCACACCGTCAATACCCTATCGAAATAGAATTCACGTTGACAGGGCGCCATAATTTTATTATGTTGAAGTCAAAGGTATCTATGATCCATTGCCAAATTTGAATTACAACTTTTGCACGCAAAGGAGAGGTAATACAGAGCGATTTTAAACTTTTTTGTTAAATAAAAAAACGATCGTAGAAAAAATAGTGTATGTAACATGTGCAAAAAGTGTGCTTATTACGCATGGCATAATATTCACCTCAACTACGTCTCGGTGAATAACTTCTATGCCGTGTGCAATAAACTATAAAGAGAATAAAAGAAACATAATATTAATCAAATACTTAATAAAAACACATTTATAAAATTAAATCTATTAAACGATGTTTTAATATTTATAAGTATAAGAGGACACTCAAGTTTGGTTGGGTTTAGGATCCAGGGGGGGGGGTAATTACCCCCTACCCCTCCCCGAAATCCGCGCTTGAGATTGTATTAATAATTTTTTTTAGGTTAAGGTTCAGAATTGTCGATACTATGCCGAAAAAATCCACATTGGATTGTTGAACAACATACTCAAAATAGGCAAAAAGTTAATGTGTGGACTGGAATCATTGGAGATAAAATTATTGGACCCTTTTTTTTCGATCAAAATTTAATATGCGAAAGATTTTTGGAATTTTTGCAGGAAATTTTAGTGCCAGAACTGATTGAGTCATACCCCACCGGAAATAATAACTTGGACGAAAGAATTTTTTTCCAGCAGGATGGGGTGCCTTCGCACTATGCGGCTAACGTGCGGAATTACCTGAATACCGCCTTTCCAGGCAGGTGGATTGGACGACGGGGAGCTATTAAATGGCCAGCAAGGTCGCCTGATTTAACACCCTCACATGTTTATTTGTGGGGTGATTTGAAACATAAAGAGTATGTTTAAAAACCTACAAATATTGAAGATCTAAAATATCGGATTAGACTAGAAATCAGATCTATAACTTAAGGTTTTACGCAGCCTACAAAATAAGTTTCATAACCGATTGGCTTTTTGCCAAGAAGTCAATGGAGCGCATTTTGAACAACTTTTGAAATAATAAATCGATAGAACTAGTTTCGTATTTTTGTGGTTTTTTTTTTTTAAATTTGTTCCAGTTTAATTACCGCCTGTAGCACACAGCTGAGAATTCTGACAACATTGCCCATATTATCGTTAATTTCTGCATGCCTAGAAACCCGAACAAACCCCCCAGATAGTAAATTTTGTAAGCGCAACTTTAACGGTTCTAAAGCTAGATAAGCGTTCCGGTACTTTTTAATGGAACTACAGTGTTGCCATAGCTCAGCAACTAGTGAAGATAGAATTTTGTAATCTTGGGATCGTACTAAATTTATCAATTTACTGCAATAAAAATAAATTGGGCATTCCATTTAACATAACAAAATTACTACGTGTAGCACTAAGCTGGGAAATCTGGCAACTGCGCCGATATCATAATCCAATTCAGCATGCTCCAAAACCCCAACATACCAAATTTCGTAGGCGTAACTTTTCCGGTTTTGATAATATCGAATTTATTCCAGTTAAAGTCCCCACCCTGTAGGTACAGTGTAACCAGTAAAGTCCGCATCATGTGGGATTTTTTTTTTATAATAACTTTATTCGAAAGTTGACTTCAAGTTCTGCTTCGATCGAGATGAAAATTAAGCAAAAAAATAGTAGTCACGTGATTTGCATTATCTGTCAAATTTTAATTTTTTCCAAAAAATAATTCAGAAGTGGGGTTACTTCTGAAAGTATCGAAAAAAATTATAAGAATATAATGCAATTTCTAGCCCACATGCAAAATTTTAGCTGCATAAGATAATTTTAATTTTTTACCCATATTTTCTAAATTGCACCACTTTTGCAAAATAAGACTCAACGCAACCCACATAAAACTTTTTAGTTTTGACAATGCTTTATTTCAGATACATTTTCTTAATATATACGTATATTAAATGTGTGTTTTCTACAAAATCAAAATTGGGCTATTCAAATTTAAGTCCCATGTGATGAAAAGTTTATTTGTCTTTGACCCTGTACCCTGTATAAGGTAACTTCATAAAATAAGTATTTTTGAAAACGTAGTTTGTGTCTGAAAGTAATACACCTTAAGGGGGGAGTATCAACATGCTTGCCAACCTATAACCTATTTCGCGTAGATTTATTTATGTTTTCTAGCTTTTATACAAAATTAAAAAAAAATCAGTATCGACTTGATATTCTATAGGTAATTATTGACATATTTAATAAATATCAAGGAATTTCATAACTTATTTTAGGAGAATTGTATAGCGAAAAATATCGGGTAAGATTTTTTTTAACATTATTATGTCATTGTCACTCATTGTTCTTTCACTATACAATTCTCCCAAAATTAGCAATGAAATAAATTGATATCTTTGTAATATATCAGATACTAACTAAATAATGTACCGACGATATTGATTTTCTTTAAATGTTAGCTATTAAAATAATAAACTCAAAAAATCAACGCGAAATAGGTTATAGGTTGGCAATTGATTGAATGACGTTGAGAATTCAACCTTAATGCTAAGACAAAAAAGAACAGTGTCATTAGTAAAGTGTTCATTAAGTGGAAAATAAATTTTAGTGATTGGTAAAAAATCAAAATTATCTTATTTTTGATTGTGTAATAATTACAGGTAATGTGAATGTTAATATGTTGAACCCAGGAAACTCTGTAAGTGAATGTTTTAATTCTTTCGGCCTGGCGCAGGTCATTAATGAGCCAACTAGGGTTACTCAGACGACAGCCACACTATTAGATCCCATTTTTATTAATAATCCGGAGATGGTTCAACAACAGGGTGTTATAAATACTGATTTTATCTCTGATCATAGTCTCGTGTTTTGTACACTATCATTGACATCGTCTGGATCTGCTCAGAAAATGTATACATATAGGTGTTTTAAACACTTTAACGAACAAGCTTTCATTGAGGATATGCGCCGGGTAAGTTGGGATGATATTTATTATATGAACAATATAGATAATAAAATTACCTTTTTAACTGAGAATTTACTAAACATATTTAACACTCACGCACCTATACGGACCGTTCGTTTGAGTAGGGCTCCGGCACCATGGCTTACGGATGCGCTAAAGGCAATTTTGAAAGAACGCGATAAGGCTTTTCGTAAATACAAAAAAAATAAAACGGTGGAAAGTTGGAATAACTACAAACAATTACGTAATTTCGCATTAGCATCTGTAAGACGTGAAAAGGCAGCCTATTTAAAGTTCGTTAACTCGCAGGATGCTGCAACTCTGTGGAAACGGCTTAAGGTTGCCGATATACTCTCCAAACCAAGACCCGAGTTGCCTGACATTTTGCAAAACCCCAATAGTCTTAATGACCACTTTCTTTCTGCTTTTCTAATTCAAACGCCGATGCAGAGCTTATTGAATATTTTCAATCAAATATATACAGTAATGCTCAACTAGTGTTTCACTTACCCTCTCCAGAGGAAATAAATGCAGTAGTTCATAGACTGAAGTCTAATGCTGCTGGTTTGGATGAGATATCATTAATTATGCTAAAATTAGGTTTACCTATATTACTTAATCACTATACACATATAATAAATATTTGTCTAGAGCAGGGTTATTTTCCCGAAGTTTGGAAAACGGAATGGTATGTCCAATACCTAAAGTAAATTCCCCGGCAACGTTAAATGACGTAAGACCAATAAGTCTCTTACCGGTACTAAGCAAGGTTCTTGAAAGGGTTGTGTACCAACAACTTCTTACTTTTGTAACTGAAAATGGGATAATACCGGCTCACCAGTCTGGATTTCGCCCTGGCCACGGTACGACGACAGCTCTTTTGCATATTAATGATATTATTATTGGGAACCTGGATAGGGGGATGGCAACGCTCTTAACACTGCTTGACTATTCGAATGCGTTTGATTGCGTGGACCATACCCTTATGCTTGCAAAGCTGCATTACTTTGGATTGTCAGATCAATCTCCTTTTTTAAAAATTACCTGGAGGGTAGACGGCAACTTGTAAGATCGCGCTCAGAAGTGTCAGACATCGGTAATGTGGCGTCTGGGGTACCACAGGGCTCCATCTTGGGACCCCTTCTCTTTATATTGTATACTTTCGATATCGGTAAAATACCATCATTTTCCAAAGTCCACACTTATGCCGATGATACACAGCTTGTCTGCACTTTTCATCCGTCAAATTAAAACGATATCGAAGCAAACATTAACACAGACTTGCAGCGAATTTCTGAATATAGCAGTAAACACAACCTTAGATTAAATGGTCAAAAGACACAGGTTTTACTTTTTGCACCTAAAGGGTGTTATGACTTTTTGAAACAGTATATCAATGTACAATGTAATGGGGAGCGTCTTCACTTCACGGATACTGCCAAAAATTTAGGGGTGCTGTTTGATGACAAATTAAGGTTTAGTAGACATATATCAAACTTACGTAAAAGGACTTACATGGTGTTAAAAATACTATATGCAAATAAACATATTCTTAACTTTACAGTGCGTAAAAAGTTATGTGAAGCCTATATATTGTCTATGATTTCATATTGTATTATCTTATATTATCCTTGTTTAACTCAAGAGGACAAGCAACATCTACAAATAATGCAGAATAATAATTGCTGCAGATTTATATTTAATTTAAAAAAATATGACCATATTTCGCTAAAAATATGTGAACTCAATTGGTTGAATATGGCCAATATATTTCAACTTTTATTATTGACATTTGTATACAAATTATCAAAAACATCAACACCTATGTACTTAAGATCTGAGTTAGTTTTTCGAAAAGATATTCACAATGTTTCAGTTCGATCAAATACACTCACGATGCCCCAACATAAAAAAACTATTTTTCAGCGAGGATTTACCTACAACGCGGTAAAATATTTTAATATTTTTAATAATTACTTCACTTGCCCCTCTTTAATGTTGTTTCGTAATAAAATAAGAAACTTACTTCTGGCGAAGCAGGTTAATCCTAACGCTGAGGGCTAGTTTCTGTGATTTTGATTTTCATTGACAGTTTCAATTACCTATATATCTACCTAAATCTAGAACGGCTGTTTTTTACTAGAACGTATTGTGGTGCACATTATGTGTGCCAACGGTGCATATTATTACTATTATGGCTCATTTTATTATTATTATTTTTGTTATATAATTTGTGACTCACTATATTTACTATATATTATATTGTCGAATTACGCAATATTAATAATTTATTTTGTTTTAAAAGGGTTAATGTTGAGTAGCTGATATTTATCAGCTAGACTTCGCCCTTTAAGAATTGTAATTTATAATTTATATTCTTAATAAAGACTATTATTATTATTATTATTATTATTATTATTATCTTATGCCGCTGAAATTTTGCATATGGGCATATGGGAACTGCATTTAAAAAAACTTTTTCTAATAACTTTTTCGATATTTTCAGAAATAACCCCACTTTTGAATTATTTTTTGGAAAAAATTAAAATTTGACAGATAATGCGAATCACGTGACTACTAGTTTTTGCTTAATTTTCATCACGATCAAAGCAGAACTTGATGTCAAAGTCAAATTTCGAATAAAGTTATTAATAAAAGAAATCCCATATGATGCGGACTTTACTGGTCACACTGTATATTTAAGAAAAACTTGTGTTAAATGATTTTCCTTAGTGTATCGGCCGATATCATTTATGCCTCACTCAAAGTTGCCTGCTCAGTTAATTACTGTTTTGAAACTTTTGTGCAATATGTTTTAATTTCGTGGTTATAAAAGCACGACTAAAGTTTATACTCCTTTTCAAGCTCCTTTCTGAACAAGGAAATTAATTTTTGATTTCATTTTTTTGACATAGATTGCCTTTACCTACCTTTTTCTTTGCGATACCTTCAACCCAATTAAATTTGCGACAATATTGTTACTGGAAAATTATCCACAATATCCTACTTTGCTTGAAGCTAATCCTTTTTAGTCGACAATTAGCTAGTTATTCGGGCGTAGTACGGATGCTATAATACAATCTAGCTGGCTTATTGTCAGGCAAATAACAATACAAAATATCAAGCTACAATACACGGTCATGAAATAATTTAGTTCGCGCTTGCCGAATATTTCTAAAATAAAAATCATGTTAGGGTGTGTGTGTGTTCCCTAGCCGGGATATCGGGTTCCAAAGGGAGACGTTTATCGTATTAATTTTTAAACTACCTCATATACTTTGATACCATTTTGGTAACTTGTACAGGGAACAAGTAGGTGCTACGGCCAACGGAGTAGGCACAGGTATATATTTAGGGAAAGACTCCCAGAATGGAAATCGATATACCCCCTTGTACGCATGACATACAAGCATGCGTACAAAAGAATCTTGAAAAGGGCTACCACGAACCAAAAGATATATATTCTCAGACAACCAAGCTACCCTTAAGGCTTTGACTTTGAACATCTTCCGATTTACATGAAAAATCACGATGGAGTGCCACAACGACCTAAAAGACCTGGCATCAAGAAACAACAAGGCTGAAAAAAAATATTAATACAACGTGTCCCAAATTAGGGACGTGATGATATCGATAATTTTTTTTAAATGGCAACCCTAGCTTTAACTTGACTATTTTTAAAGTGCATATTAAGTTTTACATAAGTTGAAAATTTCAAATTTTTATTCATTGTACGAAACCGGCAAATGTTGAGGTGTTGTAAGCATAAATATGACATGAGTCACAGCCCTCTTTACTTACCAAGCCACGAAAGAGAAACATCGACAACACTGTTTGGCGGTACGCTTGTCACGTGACTTTTTTGAAGTTAGCCATGTTGTAGTATGTAATTTACTCCTGATTCAGGTGTTAACCTTGCGGCTTTTCGTGTTAATTTGTATTTTTATCCGGTTTTCGATTGATCCAATAGAAAATTTAAGTGACATGATTGCTATAAGAACCTCTACAAAATTTACGTGAAAATTTTTGGTGCGGGTTTGCTGTACTAGCATTAATAAAGTGAGAAATCGAACAGCCTGGCCGGCCGGACGGTTTGTTTACGGGTCTTATAAATGGATTCAAAATTTTATTTGTTTTAATTTAAAAGTTGTATTTTTGTATTTTAGTTAGTTCTTTGGGATAAACTTTATTGTTTTGTGGCTACAGTTAATTTAATAAACATTAAAGCGTTTATTTTGCTTGAAGGCATATTATGTGAATTAGTTTAAATATATCACTAGTAGAGATAGTTCGTAAGTAGGTAGGATACCTCTAAATACCTAGGTACTTAGGTAAGTACTATTTTTTTTGTAGTTTGTTTATTAACATGCCAAACTCCTGCTGTATTCCTGGGTGTAACTCTAACTATAAAAGTGCTTTAAAAGCAGGTGAAGAGAGTGTTTTTCACTTCCCAAAAGGTCAAAATCTGAAAATTCTTTGGCTAAAAGCCATTCCAAGAGCTAATTGATCGCCCACACAATATACTGTAGTTTGTGATAAGCATTTTGTCCCCAGTCACATTATTCGTGAAGATATTTATCTTTTGCCTCATGGCACCACAAAAAAAAATTCCAACTAAAGTTAGACTAAATTTAACAGCTGTTCCATGCTTTTATCCCAATTTACCTGCTTACTTGTCAAAAACTGTTCTTATTCCTAGAATAAGTCCAGCGGAGAGAAACAAGGAACAACAAGAGCGTACCTCTCAACTTAATCAAGCTTTCGAGCAATCAGATTTTATAAAAAGTTTTGACGATCTCAGTAATTATTCACAAAAAATTAATACTTCTGAGTTTTGGGAAGTAAAAATTGTAAGTGACTCGAAAATATATTTTTATAGTTTATATTTGACCAATGACTGTATAAATATTGTTAATCAAATTTCAGTGGACATTGATATGAAGGTATAAAGGTTTTTTTAAAAGGTAATGAATTGGGTTACAATGATTTGAAATAGATTTTACTCTTTGAAATGAAACTAAGCAGGTGGTGTCCGCTTGAAAACTTACTGTCTCGGTACCAATTCATACATTGTGAAAGTAACGAAGTTACCCAGATAGTAGGTGACTTTCTTAAGACAAGCGCAGATTTCTTAAACAAAGCCTTAAGCTTACTAAATTTTGAGACTTCAGAAGATGATGGTTAATCCTATAATTTAAACGCAGAAGATAATAATTTGTATGATAGAATATTACTTTTGATCGATCAAATAAATCTACTGCAAGTGAAACAAAAACAGCTTCTCAACGCAATATTACTATTATTTAATAATTAGGTATGTTGTTCTTGTTATCCAAAACTATTTATTAATTTTTTGTACACTTTTCAATATCAATATAGTGGCAACAGAGCCAAAAAAACAAAAAATATTATCAGAAAGAATAAAAAACTCGCCCGTTAATAATAGCTTGTGGATCTACAACTCTCAGCTGATTGCCCGATGTCACTTCATGGCTTCTTTTCAAGGTGTTGTGCATGAGTGTAGGTTAATTTCTCCTGAAGTAATTAAAAATATTCTTAACGAGATTTATTTGCGTTTAGGATATTGCCAAATAGTGAATGGAGAATAAAACATTTTAAACATTTATTGACGAAAAAGTATTAAACATGGATAAAGGTTTTTTTATTTTTCAATTAATTTTTTTTTTTAGTAATATCGTATAAATGACAATTCTTGAAAACGAACATTAGAATTTTCAATGTACCGAGCTTTTTATTGTACAGGGTGTCCCAAATTCGAGCCTCATCATGGGGATCTCGAAAACTATAAGAGATACAGCATCGGTTAAATTGTGGCAAAGTTGCGCAATTTCGTACTGAGCAATATCGCAAAAAAATATCTGAGCTATCTTTTTTAGTTTTTGAAATTTTTGCAAAAAACTAAAATTTTGAGTTTTTGTTTTTTTAAATTGCTCGACTTATTTTATCCGCTACAGAAAAACCAGCACAACATTGTTAAGGCAACTTTTTACGCTCCATATTGTGACGTTTTTAGAATTTCGTTACAACGTTTCGTTTTTGTGGAACTATTATGAACTTTAATTTTTTAAATACGGACCTGCATTTTTTATTTTATTTTTTGATAGCCCTTTAAGCCCTGAATTCTACCATACACTTAATTATATTTAGACGTTTTGATGTCATTACTACATCTTCAGGAATGTGATAATTATTTTTAAATACGGCCCTGGTGTATATTTGACTCTTGGTTTATTAAAACTACTATACTGGGCTAAATTAGTATCAAGCGTAGCAAAATAACTATAATGAGGCTGCAAGCGTTCAGAATAGTCCTGTAAATAACGGTCACAAGAAATTTGTGAATTCCTATTGGAAGAATAATAAACTCGTAACATGTCGCGCTTTTCTAAAGCAGGAAACATAATTTTGCTGAAATATTCAGTATAAATGGTGACTGTAGTTGTCAAGATAATTAAGGTGGAAGTATCAACATGCTTGCCAACCTATAACCTATTTCGCGTATATTTATTTAATTTTTCTAGCTTTCACACAAAATTTAAATAAAATCATTATCGTCTTCATATTTTATAGGTAATAATTGACATATTAAATAAATATCAAGGAATTTCATTAAATATTTTAGGAGAATTTTATAGCGAAAAATGTCGGGTAAGATTTTTTTTAACATTATTATGTCATTGTTCTTTTAATATACAATTCTCCCAAAATTAGCAATGAAATAAATTGATGTTTTTGTAATCTATTACCTAAATATTGTACCGACGATATTGATTTTATTTAAATGTTAGTTAATCAAATAATAAACTAAAAAAAGCAACGCCAAATAGGTTATAGGTTGGCAATAGATGAAATGACGTTGAGAATTCAACCTTAAGCCAAACAATCAAGTAAAAGTTCTTGTCATAGCAAACTTTTGTTTGGTTTTATTATAAAAACTTAAATATAGTAAATTATTTGTATAAAATTCCGGATCCATTTACATGTTGTATGTGGTAAAAAGATTAAGTAACTAACACCAGGGCCGTATTTAAAAATAATTATCACATTCCTGAAGATGTAATAATGACATCAAAACGTCTAAATATTATTAAGTGTGGTACATGGTTTATTTCAGGGCTTAAAGGGCTATCAAAAAATAAAATAAAAAATGCAGGTCCGTATTTAAAAAATTAAAGTTGATAATAGTTCCACAAAAACAAAACGTTGTAACGAAATTCTAAAAACGTCACAATATGGAGCGTAAAAAGTTGCTTTAACAATGTTGTGCTTGTTTTTCTGTAGCGGATAAAATAAGTCGAGCAATTTAAAAAAACAAAAACTCAAAATTTTAGTTTTTTGCAAAAACTTCAAAAACTAAAAAAGATAGCTCAGATATTTTTTTGCGATATTGCTCAGTACGAAATTGCGCAACTTTGCCACAATTTAACCGATGCTGTATCTCTTATAGTTTTCGAGATCCCTATGATGAGGCTCGAATTTGGGACACCCTGTACTATCTTATCATTTTAACTTTTTTCTCTTGTTATTGGAATATACATTCCATTTAATACAAATTTGAATTTTATAACAAAGAACTTTCTAACAACAAAGCAAAAAGTATACGTTCATACATTTAATATTCAGTTCGACAAACTCCAAAAACAGCGGTTTAAACTCGCAAGTTTCAGTCCAAAAAGCTTAACCTTTTTAAATAAATATTCCCGGGGAGAAGCTATAAAATTCAGAAGCGGGTTGTTTCGAGAGCACGTGTTTTCCTTCCCAGGATATCCAAGTTTTTTGACAAGTAGAAGATTTATAATTTTTGTTGCTTACTTTTTTTTACAACCTTTCATCTGTGATTTTATTGGGGATACAAGATTGGATGATAATTCATATTTTAAATTATTCTCAAAAAAAAAACATTGGGAAAATGATGTTTTTTAAACTGTTAATTCAAATTTAAATTCAAATTCAAATTAAATTTATTCAACTAAGGATCATACATTATGATTTGAGGTTCGTCATATAAAACTATAAAATAAAATAGACTTAACTAACTTAGGAGGCAGTTTAAAACATTAAATGTACGAGAAAAATCTACACACACAAACATAACATCGTTTAGGCATTCAAAAAGTCTTTTAGTGTGTAAAATGCATTTTTTATAAGAAAGTCCTTTAGTTTTCTTCCAAATATATTTCTTGTTATGGATTGTTTGATTTCTTCTAGCAGTTTATTGAAAAATTTGATGCAGGCATAGTGGGGAGATTTTTCATATCGTGTTGAAGTATGTCTAGGGGGTGTTTTTTTAAGGTCGACGAGCGGCCATATCTCGGAAACTTCTGGGCATAGAAACTCAGAAAAAGAAAAATGATAACTAGAGTGGCCATGAGAAAATTCTGGAAATAGTTTTAAAGTCCCGCATTTTGCCGTGTAATAGAACGCAAAAATCTATGTTTTTATTTTAAGTTATTTTTATTTAAAGTGCGTTCTCAGGCAAAACAATATGTTTCCCATTTTAAAATTCAAAGAAGGGCTCTAAAAGCTTTTATTCCAAACATAAATATGATAATATAACCCAAATGTAGTATAACTATTTTAAACAAATATCAACGGTTTTTCTTAAACAAATAACCATTGCCCAAATTATTCTAAACCAACGTTATGTCATAAAGTTTATTTTTCTATACCCTAAAAGCAGGCTGTTTGCTAAAATCTAACCCCAGATGGGAATAATAAATAAAGGGACTTTCGTGGGTGGTCCATTATGATGAGATAAAAATGAACCATATTATTGAGAAAAAAATGGAAAATATAGGAAGAACCTGGAATTTGTATTTTGACTATTCTATGTATGTAAAAGTCGGATCAGATTTATTCTTTTATTTTCCCTGGAACAGCTTAAAAGGTTTTTTTTTAAGTAAATCTGATTGCTGTACTTTAAATTTAAGGTTAATTTAGGAATGTTATTTGTAAGACCGTTTTTACGGTTATTTTATAAGTATGGAATGTATTGTTTAGCTATAGATATGATTTTTAAGGTAAAATGTCCATAAAGAGAGAAAAGGTTTTAATTAAATATCGAGAGGGTATAACTAGAGTCACCTAGCGGTAATGTCTACAATCATATATTGGGACGACCCTGTTTTATGGTCTAAGGCAGAGTCTTAGAGAGAAATGACCACTGATTGGTTGCATAGAATAAACTATCACTTGGTACCGAGGGATGATATTGATTTTAGTACTTTCTATAGGTTCAAATAGCTAAATATTTGAATAAGCATAATTTAAGGGGTGTCTTTAGAAGTTAGATGCTTAATCGGGGAATTTCACAATTGAGTTCCTAAGTTTCTATTGTCGTGTTCGGTTTACTAAGTTCCGAAGTTTCTGTTATCGGGTTCGGTTTGACCAAGTACCAAAGAGGCTTTATTTTCAGGTGTAATTAGGCGGGTTTTTAAGAGTACATATTTTCGGACTCATTTCTCTCTTTGATATACCTCTTGTGTAGTGAATCCTTTGTTTCTTAAAAGTGTAAAGTTAAATTGTGGGTTTTAAGTATCATTGTGGTTTTTACCTATAAGTTTCAGGGTTTTAGTGTTTAGACTTTTCAGTTTTCGGGGATTATCATAAATTAATCTTTGGGTGATTAAATTACAGGGTTGTATTGATTGAAAAATAGTTATTTTATCTGTTCATAGGGTTTTAAATATTAAATGGGTAATTTTTGGATTCGTACAGTAAACGCATTTAAATAGAACAATCTCTCTTTATTAGTTAGCATAATACATATTTTGTATTAGTTTTACAGTCTTTCTTTTTCTTGTTCAGTAACTTTTCTTTCTATCTTTCTTTATAATTGTTGTTAATAGATTTATAAGTTGTTGTTTAAACTGGGTGTTGTTTTATTGTAACAATCAATATAAAGGGTTTCATTAACAAAGGTTGAACGGTTCGCTCTCGCGCCCTAAAGACGCGTCGCGGCGACGTTATTGTTAACATCATCACCTGGATATTGCTGTTTGGTCGACATTGGTAAGTCGTTTGGTATTAACAGTAGATACAACTAACCGAACGAGACGACGTTGACGTTATTATGAAGAACTCCATTATCTCCAAGAGTGCCTTTGCTATATATTTGTCTTAGTTATTTATACTAGTAATTCTACACTTATGTGAGAGGACCAGGTCTGGTATTCTCGGTCAGAAACGCTACCATTGATAATTAATAATGTTTATTATAGTCAGAACGCTACCGCGTAATTAACTAGTAATTAGTGATATACCAGATCAATCCTGTCACATAAAATTGGTGGCAGCTTAGTGAATGTCTTTTTGCTAGCTTACAATCTTTGACAAAAAAATTGTTGGTCAACGAATTTCTTTTGCTGAATTAAAATGTTTTTTTTTTACATAAAAAGTGGCCACTACTTTTCAACTAGATTTATTTTGCTTGTTGTCAGCGTATCGAATTTCTTTTTGAAAAATTTCAATGTTTTTTCATAAAAAAAATAGTTAATACCTGTACGCTGTGTATTCTTTTTGGATAGTTTTTTTTTGTTGATAAAAGGATAATGTAACAATGTTTTTGTTGTCAGTGATAGTATGATTGTAATTGATGTAAGCTGAGCAACAAAGATAGTGAACCTTACGCCAGCTAGAATGGTTTTAATAGCCCCAAATAACGATGATCATAAAATGCGTATAATATAATTCTTTGTCAAAAACCAGAGAACCCATTCTCTGTTCATTCAGTTTTTCTTGTTTTCTTTGTTTGACGGAATATTTGTCGGATAGTAGGTAAATAAAGTAAATTTTACCTGGAAAAGTAATTGCTTTTGAGTCAAAAAGCATAGTATTGTTTTAAATATCGAGTTGATTGTGGTAATTGGAACATATTAGCTAAAAATGGACCTACATATTGGAATATGAATGAATTTCGAAAGAAATTTATTTATTTTGTGGTATGTATTAATCTTTGATCTGTTTGTTTAAGTAATAATTGTATTTAATTGATTAAAAGTCACAATAAAATCGTATAAACCGTGAATTTTAGCGTATTTCATCGTCGATATGTTCTAATTTTAATCAATCTGTCATGTTACTATATATCGAGTATGTACCACATGTAAAATGTAACTTTTTCTTACGTTTATTTTATTCACTGGAATAAAATATATCTGTAACAGTAAATTACTTTTTTTGGGATTATTTTGTCTTTCGGTTGTCGCAGAAATTGCATGTTACCGCAATAATAGTAAATTAACGGAAATTAGTGATCATTAAGTAAAGGTAAAGCGCGTATTTTTTTTTAAAGGTATATTGTTCAAAATTAACAGTCTAGGAAAAGTTGAAGATTAATTTTCTCAATAATTAAAGTGTTCCTAATCTCGATTTTAGCGGGTTAATGTGAGATGTAGAGATAGGGATTTTCAGGAAAAAGTAAGGGCACAGCAGCAAGAATCCAACAGGAAGAAGGATTGCATGTTTACTAAATTTGGTCATAATGTGTTGTGTTAAAGTAATAGTTGTTTACTCGATATGCGGTTTTAGAGCATAACCGATTTAAGGATTAAAAGTAAAATGTAAAAAAGACGTAGTTTGACGTGTAATGACAAAGATAAGAGATGCCATGAGTATTAAGTTTTTTCGGTTGGTTTAGTAAGTCAAAACACAACATATTGTTGACTGTTTGTGGAGTAGTTGAATACTAATAGAACTTTGGTGCTCCTTTGACATGTATGGTGCAAATATATGTCATCGTATTTTTGTTTAAATGAGGTGTAGAAATCATCTATTGTTTAGTTAGTTAAATTCAACCCTTTTGCGATTCTTGTAAATATAAGAAAACATATTTACTGAGTGAAGCTGTATAACAGCTCTTATTGAGGTTGATATTATTCAGAACAGCTGCGTCTATTTATGTCATTCTGTGGTATATTATAATTGTAATAATAACATAATAATGTTAGCGATGTTTTTCTAATAACCGGCCATAATAATTTAAATATTGAAATTTTGTTGTATACATATATTTTTGTTTAATTGACAAACTAATCTGTTTCTATTTCAGCGTAATATTTTGTTACCTGGAAGCTACAAACTGTTATAAACTGGTAAACGAACCATCTTTGTGTTAATGAACTATAAAAGTCCTTTTAGCAGTGTAAAGTTGTGGCGTTCCATTATGATTTTTGATAATAATTTATTGATTTTATTTCAGTCTCTTGGAAAGTGACCAGTACTATGGTGGTACGACTGTCCATCGTTTAAATTGCGATATTACAATTTACATACAGTAATAAATTATTTTTTCACAGGTCCGATTGTAATCAGTTCTGATCTGATATTGATGACGGAATAGCAGCGAATTTTCAATATTATGAATGCAGTACAGTGTATTTTATTTAGGTACATTTTTCTTTTCAGGTATTTTTTTTTTCTCTTTCAGGACGTACATTGAACCTAATAATAAGGTTATTGTTATTGTTTTTGTTTGTTGTTTAATTGGAATTTGGTTTTGTTGATATAATTTTTCGATTTCGTTTTTTTTTGAAAAGGGTATAAAAACTTTGTGGTACAAAGGTAAGAGGCATGGAAGTATTTATTTGCATTATATTGTAGTTGTATTGAAAGTAGATTTTTGAGAATCAGTACTCTATACCGTCATTTAAATAAAATTAATTTGCACAAGGTATTTTATTATGCGAACGTAGTAGCCCATCAAGGTGTTTATGACTAAAGGGTACCTACCCTATCTTTATTGTTTGGGGTTACGGATATAACCGATTGATGATATTGTTTAGTTAACTATTCTTTTAAACTGGCGCGTCACAAAATATGATAGTCTGGGGTCTGGTGCTACATTTGCATAATAATAGTTTTACGATCGGGCGGTATTTTGATCGGTATTCCGATCGGTATTTTGAAAGGTGTTTGCGATTAAAAAGGTTTATTATTTAACGCGTACGAGAATCACCTTTCCGGTAAAATGCTATTTTTTCTTTAACAATGAATTAACATCCGGATTAAGTCATGTAAGGTATGATTTTTTTTTTTATTATTATTGTTTTTTTTTAAAGGTGGTTTGTTACCTTTCGTCTAACGTATTGTTATTTTAAGAAATATTCGGTAAAGGTTGCTTTGTGGAATTTTGTAAAGTGAGTGAATTTAGTAAAGTGGTAATGTGCTGTCTTACGTCAAAAATTGGCGGATAGTTGAGTATTCCCGGACAAAAGAAGATATATCCAGAAAACACAGATCCATTTACGAATACTTAGTTGATGAATATTTTTGATAGTTGTGGTGTTGACAATGAAACGACTGACTCCCATTTAAAAAAATTACAAAGACATATCAGTGAGTCACGGATAAAGATGGAAGAACAAATGAGCTTTATGGATCAATTTAAGTCTATAGAAGACTAGAAGAATCTAAAAGAATGGTGCTGTGTGGATATAACTTGATATTGCAAATGGTTATCCAGAACGACTCTACCTCGTTGAAAATCACATCAACGATGCGATGGAACTAGCGTATAGCATAGATAGGCGAGTGTTATCTGTATGCTTCAGAAATGCAGGCGAGACACTTCAAGGGATCGACGAGAAGAATGAAATTGAATTTACTGGCGAATAGCCAGGGAGCACGGAGCGTGTACAAGGGATACATAGCTCAGGAGAGTGCTGGGCGCATAGGAGCGGTAAGAGAGATACATAGCTCAAGTTGTGCCGGGGAGATGGTACCTAACCTTGAATATGAAGCATGCATGTCTAGTTCTGTTGGTTCACCAATAAATAGTAATAAAAAATTTTCTGTAAATCTTAAGGATGGAGTCCCGATGATGCACAGAAGATTTTTCCAGATGAATAATAGACCAGAAGAAAAGGACAACAACCTGATTAACAATAGTATTAAACTTTAACAGTCGAACTCTAAGGACTGATCACCCCTAGCAATAAGACTGCATGAAGACTTAGAATTACCGGTTTTTTCACGGCTGCAATTTCTTAGTTTCGTAGACGTACGTACTATGATTTGCGAGTCAACAAATCACACATGTATCGGCATTTGTATGGCGACCGAAATAGTAAGCATTGAAAACCACAAACAAACAAAATAGAACACTGTTGCCCGATTTCTAAATATTGCCTCACTTCAGACCATAAATAATTCCCCCACCCCTGTTAAAAAAATTGGTGATGTAGATAGTTTGGATAGGACAGATTCTCTCCACAGTTCTGTGTTGGAAAAGTAAATAATGTTGGGCTCCGCGGTGAGCATAGAATAAATTTAAAGCCAATTGCAAGATCCCGGAAGAAGATAGTAGCAGGAGGAGCCTAAGGTAACAGTAGCAGGAGAAGCAATAGCGTGCATAATAAGAAGTAGTAGCAGGAGAAGTTGTAGCAGGAGAACTTGTAGCAGGAGGAGTTGTAGCGAGCCTTAGAAGGCAGGAGGAGATGTTGCGTTCATAACAAGGAGACAATAGCAGGGGAACTGTAAAGTATCATATCAGGAAAGTATCATATCAGGAAAGTATCATATCAGGAAAGTATCATATCAGGAAAGTATCATAACAGAAAAGTATCAAGAAGCTCTACAGCGAGCATAACAGAAAAAATCAGAATGTTCTGTAGTAAGTATATTAGGAGGCTCTTCAGTGAACGTAGCAGGAAAACATCAGGAGACTCGGTAGTGAACATAGCAGTAATTTAGGATTCCGTAAGAAAACCAAGAGTTTTTGTAGTTTTGGGAAGTTACCGAGATATCTTTTTACAAGAAGAAATAGGCCTATGGGTAGAAATGTAAAAGTTGTTACGGATTTTCAGAGCATGCGCCGAGCACGAAAGCACCTTGTCGAATTCTTTATCGAATTCCTTATCGAATATCTTACTAAATTCCTTGAGTTCTACAAGAAGAACTGTAGATAGGAATAGAAGAAATGTTAAAGAAAAAGGATATAGAAAATGGTAAATTTGGTTTGGGTAAGACAAAAATGGGAAGACATTTTTAGGTATCAGTTTTAAAAAATCGTGAGTCTAGAGTAAAAAATAGGTAAGATAAAATGGAAGAAGTTTTAAAGGAACGATTAAAAAATCGTGAACTAGTTTGGAAAAAGGGTAAGTAAAAGATTGAAGAAATTTATTGAAATTAATAGTTGAACGTATTTCAAGGGGAAATTGTTTTATAACTTTAATTAATTTTTTTTAGAGCAAGCCGAGCCAGGAAAGTGTAATATAAAAGATGAAGTACAGCCTATTGACTTCTCGTACAGTCAATGTACCTACATATTATAAGGTTTTATTACTTAAGTGTGTGGCATAGTATAAGTCTAGTTTGTAAGAGAAGTTAAATAAAAATAGTTTTTTTTTATTACTGTTTTTTTTTATGTTGTACTGTGTATATAACCCGTTGTGAGCAAAAGTAATGTCTTGATGTTTTAGAAGGAAAGTAACTATGATGCCATGAATCTTTTTATTAGAATCCTTAGCCCATATGTTTTAACCAGGAGTAATAGCGTATGATTGTGCGGACAAGACCAGAGAGCGTATAGGTGTCCCTATTACCCGAGAAGCCTTGCCAGGACCCAAGAAGCTATATGGAGATCATACCAAAGAATAGAAGTAGACCAGAAGAGACAGTACGTACCGGAACATGACTTTACGTACCAAGTAAATGATGATCAAGTAATTGGACATTGGACAGCCATCGTAGCACAGTACCAGGAGGTTATGTCCATCATGAAGAGATGCCAACTGAGAGAAAAGATTCCTAAAAATAGATTAGCGTTAGACAAACAATCGCCAGATGTCGTACGAAACCTTGTAAAGCAGACTTCAGGTTACGTGAGTGGAGTATTGGAAGAAGTACTCTACACTGTAAAGTGCTATACAAAACTGAAATCTGTTCCGTACCGCTATTACACATATATTGGTGGAACGTGGAACAGAAGTGGAATGGCAACCACTAGACCCAGCTAACTATTGGATGGAAGTTAGCCAGAGTTGAGAGGGACCACTGATGTCTTTGAATTAGACGCCAATGAGGAGGAAGACAGAATTTCAATGTGCGGACTTTCCATTTCCCCAATAAGTTCCAATGGAATATATACGCAGGAAGACATGTATAGAGTTCAACAGACACTGTTATACCCGACACTAGGAAGCAGTAACTATCCAGGTTACCAGGAGGATAGTGGGCAATTGACAACGCCGATTCCTAGTTTATGCCCAATTTATTCTCGCAGCACGAATTTCCAGCATGGCACACTCTGCAGCGGAGGAGGTATTAGGCTTTTTATCCAAGATGGATAAGCTTGCATAGTTAGTTATTTGTTGAACTGTTAATAACTACTATATAGTTAAGGAAGCAAGCTGATGAAACAACCTAGCCCATAACAACCTGTATCAGACGAATTGGCAACTCACTAGAGGTGAGATAATCCCATCAAATGAAGATGTAGAGCTGAATAGAGTGATGGTGAAGCCCATTGTACCATTGGGAATGAGATTCCGAAAACATCCCAGACCAGGAAGCGGCATGTAAGCCAGCCAATTGTCGTGGCAAGACAGAACAGAAGTGCGAAGTTAGAAAAGACTTAGTGTAACGAATTTGGACAGAATCGGAACTAATAAATCGCGGAAAAACAGGAGTGTGTGCTAAAAATTTGTGGGTTCGTGTCGGTAAGTGTGAGAATCGCCCCGTAAAGACTGCATTTAGCAGAATGGTTATCAGTGCTTTGTTGATAGTAATTTTGATTTAGTTTTTTTTTAATTGGTAGATATTGTGTTGAGTTTCGAATGTACAAGATGCAAACCAGTGGCGTAGATATTATTTTCCTATTTTTTTTTAGTCAATATATGATTCATTCTAAGGTGGGGGCAATGTAATAGAACGCAAAAATCTATGTTTTTATTTTAAGTTATTTTTATTAAAGTGCGTTCTCAGGCAAAACAATATGTTTCCTATTTTAAAATTCAAAGAAGGGCTCTAAAAGCTTTTATTCCAAGAATAAATATAATAATAATACCCAAATGTAGCTAACTATTTTAAACAAATACGAACGGTTTTTCTTAAACAAATAAATTGCCCAAGTTATCCTAAAGATTTGTTAAGTCATAAAGTTTATTTTTCTATAATACCCTAAAAGCTGGTTGTTAGCAAAAACTCAAATAAATAATAGAATCTATAGAAGAGCACGTTTTGTCAAAGATAATGTAAACTTTATAAGAATCTATACTAACCCCAGATGGGAATAATAAATAAAGGGACTTTCGTGGGTGGTCCATTATAATGAGCTAATGAACCATATTATTGAGAAAAAAATGGAAAATATAGGAAGAACCTGGAATTTGTATTTTGACCATTCTATTTATGTAAAAGTCGGATCAGATTTATTCTTTTATTTTCCCTGGAACAGCTTAAAAGGGTTTTTTTTTAAGTAAATCTGATTGCTGTACTTTAAATTTAAGGTTATTTAGGAATGTTATTTGTAAGACCGTTTTTACGGTTATTTTATAAGTATGGAATGTATTGTTTAGCTATAGATATGATTTTTAAGGTAAAATGTCCATAAAGAGAGAAAAGGTTTTAATTAAATATCGAGAGGGTATAACTAGAGTCACCTAGCGGTAATGTCTACAATCATATATTGGGACGACCCTGTTTTATGATCTAAGGCAGAGTCTTAGAGAGAAATGACCTCTGATTGGTTGGATAGAATAAACTATCACTTGGTACCGAGGGATGATATTGATTTTAGTACTTTCTATAGGTTCAAATAGCTAAATATTTGAATAAGCATAATTTAAGGGGTGTCTTTAGAAGTTAGATGCTTAATCGGGGAATTTCACAATTGAGTTCCTAAGTTTCTATTGTCGTGTTCGGTTTACTAAGTTCCGAAGTTTCTGTTATCGGGTTCGGTTTGACCAAGTACCAAAGAGGCTTTATTTTCAGGTGTAATTAGGCGGGTTTTTAAGAGTACATATTTTCGGACTCATTTCTCTCTTTGATATACCTCTTGTGTAGTGAATCCTTTGTTTCTTAAAAGTGTAAAGTTAAATTGTGGGTTTTAAGTATCATTGTGGTTTTTACCTATAAGTTTCAGGGTTTTAGTGTTTAGACTTTTCAGTTTTCGGGGATTATCATAAATTAATCTTTGGGTGATTAAATTACAGGGTTGTATTGATTGAAAAATAGTTATTTTATCTGTTCATAGGGTTTTAAATATTAAATGGGTAATTTTTGGATTCGTACAGTAAACGCATTTAAATAGAACAATCTCTCTTTATTAGTTAGCATAATACATATTTTGTATTAGTTTTACAGTCTTTCTTTTTCTTGTTCAGTAACTTTTCTTTCTATCTTTCTTTATAATTGTTGTTAATAGATTTATAAGTTGTTGTTTAAACTGGGTGTTGTTTTATTGTAACAATCAATATAAAGGGTTTCATTAACAAAGGTTGAACGGTTCGCTCTCGCGCCCTAAAGACGCGTCGCGGCGACGTTATTGTTAACATCATCACCTGGATATTGCTGTTTGGTCGACATTGGTAAGTCGTTTGGTATTAACAGTAGATACAACTAACCGAACGAGACGACGTTGACGTTATTATGAAGAACTCCATTATCTCCAAGAGTGCCTTTGCTATATATTTGTCTTAGTTATTTATACTAGTAATTCTACACTTATGTGAGAGGACCAGGTCTGGTATTCTCGGTCAGAAACGCTACCATTGATAATTAATAATGTTTATTATAGTCAGAACGCTACCGCGTAATTAACTAGTAATTAGTGATATACCAGATCAATCCTGTCACACACCGGATTTAAAATTAAATCAAACTTGTAAAAAGAAAAAAGAAGGTCGATCTTTTATTAGACATTTTAATATTGACATTTACACAAAAAACAAATGAATATGTGGGTGTAATATTAGAAACTCCTGTTGCGCTTAAAAACCGACGAATGGAATTTTTATTTAAAGACTAGAAACTTTTAGTGAGGTATGTATAAAGAAATGTTTTTTTTTCAATCTGTATAGGTATCTACTACTATATATATCCACTATAAAACTATTAAAATTTTTAAAAAATAAAAAATAAATTTGGTGCCAAAACAAAGAAAATATAAATCCCATTAAAAAACTGCGTTTTTTTTTTATCTTCTTGGATAAAAAGCACAAAGAAAATCGATACAAAGGTAAAAAGGGGCGTGGCACCTCGAAAAATTTTCGCCTGCGGCGCTTTTTTGCCTGCGGCGCACACCCTACGATAAATGTCACGAGCCGCCACTGAAAACTGGTGTGATTTTCTATGAATCAGTGAGAATTTTCCTGTGCCTAATATCTGTAGTTTTATCTATTAACCTAACCATTTAAAGAAATAGGTGAAGGTCATATCATAGGTCCCTTTTTCATTAATGGCAATTTACACAACAGTTAATATTTCCGAAACAGTTGACGATAGGCAGCGGCGCACCCAGGATTTTATGTTAGGGGGGGCCGCCAACCAGTGCTGGAAGCAAATTTTTTAATAAACTTTTAAGTTACGCATTTTTCTAGAACTTTGGAGCTTTTTCAACAGGTACTCTTGCAGGGAAGATCGCAATAGCTAGCATAGTCATGGGAGTCGTTAAACGGTTTCTAAGGGGGGGGGGGGGGGGGCATTGGCGGCTTGTGACTTGTTAACTTGGGGGTGTACTAAAAGCCTGCTGTAGGCGAAATGCGCCGCAGGCAAAATTTTTTTAAGACCACGCCCAAATTTGGTCAATAATTATTATAGTAAATATTTTAAAAATTTATGATTACCTTCTTATTATATTGAAAATGAAATAAGATAAAAAATAGAAAGGCTAATTTATTTTTCATTAGTGGGTACATTGTTTAAAAGTAAAGTTCATTCATCTGTTTTTATTTGCAGCAAACTTATCAATAACAATAAAGTCCCTAGATTTACACTTTGTGGTATGTATCAAGTTAATTTCGAGAGTTTAGGTCTTCCCTTAATTTTAATTTCAATTTTTTGCTCAATACTTAATGAGCTAAAATTGTTTCTCAAACATTCATAGTCGTTTTGGCATTAAAACAATTTATTTTTATTAAAATAAGTCTTTACTACCCCAAAATAATAACAAAAATATAAAGGAAAACTCGAAATAATAAATTCATAAATTCAATCAAACCATATTAAACCGCAATAAGTAAACTTTTGTCAACAAGTCAACTTCCAGGGAGAGGGGGGGGGGGGCAAATGCCCCACCTGGCCCCCCTCAAACGAGGCCCGTGAGGTAAATCTAAGAAAATTGACTTTTAAAAATACTTATCCACTTTCATAATTTTTATTTCATTGGGGGTTTTGGGGGGGCCAAGCCCCCTTGGCCCCCCCCCTGGGTGCGCCACTGACGATAGGTATAGGATATTGTACATGAAATATGTCTGAAATTTTCTGAAAAATCTTAAAATTGAATAATATATAGTGTGTTGCATTTAAAATAAGAAAGTTGGTCACTGTTACATGACATACCCTGTATAAAAAGTTTTTATTGAAAAAAATGGGCAACTAGAAATACCAAACGACGTGTCCGAGCGTTTTTTCGGGCACGCTCCCATGTATTTATTATCGAATTTATTCCATTTGGCTGATACACACTGTCACAACCACCTTGAAAAGAAGCCTTGAAGTGACATCGGGCAACGCCGCATCAGCTGGGAGTTGCGGATACTCAGGCACGCGCGGCAACGGTCGAGTTTTTTATTCTTTCTGATATTTTTTGTGTTTTTTTGGCTCTGTTGCCACTATATTGATATTGAAAAATGAACTAACACTGAAACCTGATTAACCATATTTATACAGTCATTGGTCAAATCTAAACTATAAAAATATATATTATAGCACAAACTACAGAATACTGTGTGGGCGACCAATTAGCTCTTGGAATGGCTTTTAGCCATAGAATTTTCAGATTTTCATCTTTTGGGAAGTGAAAAACTGATACACTCTCTTCACCTGCTTTTAAAACACTTTTATAGATAGAGTTACACGCAGTAATACAGCGGGAGCTTGGCATGTTAATAAATAAACAAACTACAAGAAAATAGTACTTCCCTAAGTACCTAGGTATCTAGAGGTATCCTACCTACTTACGAACTATCTCTACTAGTGATATTTTTAAACTACTTCATATATACCTTCAAGTTAAACAAACACTTCAATATTTAATAAATTAACTGTAACCACAAAACAATAAAGTTTGTCCCAAAGAGCTAACTAGAATGCAAATAACACAACTTTTAAATTATTAAAAATAAAATTCTACCGTCATTATAAGACCCGTAAACAAACCGCCAGGCCTGCCAGGCTGTTGGAATTTTCACTGTATTAATGCTATTACAGCAATTCCGCACCAAAAATGTTCACTAATATTTTGTAGAGGTTCTTAGCAATCCTGTCACCTAAATTTTCTATTAGATATCAATCGAAAACAGGATAAAAATACAAATTAATACGAAAAACTGCAAAATTAACAACTACTTCGCGCGTAAATTACATACTAAAGTATGGATAACCTCAAAAACTCACGTGACACATGGATCTTCAAGCAGTGTTGTCGATGTTTCTGTTTCATGGCTTCTTTCAAGGTGGTTGTAACACTGTATACTACAACTGAAAAACTTTTCAATTTCCATGCATGTAACGGTGCAGCAGTAGGTATAGATTTAAAAAATAATTCATTGATCCGTTGCAGGTTACAATGGAAAGTCAATTCATTCAACATAATCTGTGACATTTCGGAACGTACTAGCAACAATAAATGAAATTGTCCATGTAAATTTGGAGCGTATGCAACATGCTAAATGGTAACAAATTTGTCTTTACAAAATCGGAAACCGCGTATGCATGATTTATTCACGTTTCGTATTGGGAAATGGCTTTACACTGTATTACTTTGGGCTATTATGATAATTGTAAATTACTGATACGTTCTGAGCTCTGGTTTTGCGTTTATTAGTTAATTAAGTATTAATCGACGTTTGAAACAGCAAGGACGGATCGGACGTGAACAATCGCCTTCAGAAGAGTTAGAATTTGATTACCCGAAAAATGTTTAGCGGTTTGCAGGTAAAGTTTTGTCTTCGCTGGGCATCGAAACCAAATCCTCTCGCTTGCTCTAACCCATGGGATTTTTTCGGTAAATTTTTATTTTGGTTGTAGTATGTAAACTTATAACAAAAAGGTGTTCCTGTGTTTTAAAATTTTGAAATTGGAAGGAGTTAAACAGGTTTTTACTAAGCTAAAAAAAATAAAGGTATATAGGTATCCCCTACATAAACGCCATAAGTACAAACTAACTTAGTATCTTTAAGCGATCCATGTTTCTTCGAAATCTATTATTTAACGAATAACAATGCATATATACTTACTTTATACATACAGTGTGACCAGTAAAGTCCGCATCATATGGGATTTTTTTTTATTAATAGCTTTATTCGAAATTTGACTTTTGCATCAAGTTCTGCTTCGATCGAGATGAAAATTAAGCAAAAAAAAGTATATAGGGAGAGTATTTGTGGAGACGACAGTGGGTTTTTCCCCTATATCTCTACAGCTCCAATTTGAGATAATGGACTACTTCTGCAAAATTAAAAAAATAGTAGTCACGTGATTCGCATTATCTGTGAAATTTTTTTTTTTAAATAATTCAAAAGTAGGGTTATTTCTAAAAAAATCGATAAATGTTATAAGAAAAGGTTTTTTTAAATGCAGTTTCTATCCCACATGCAAAATTTCGGCTGCTTAAGATAACTTTGATTTTTTACCCACCAGTAAAACTTATTTTCCACTTAGTGAACACTTTACTGATGACACTCTGTTCTTTTTTTGCTTAATATTAAGGTGTATTCTTTTCAGACACAAACTACGTTTTCAAAAATACTTATTTTATGAAGTTACCTTATACAGGGTCAAAAACAAATAAACTTTGCATCACATGCGACCAAATTTTAACAGCCCAATTTTGATTTTGTAGAAAAACACACATTTAATATTGCGCTACTTTAAAGAAAATTTATCTGAAATAAAGCATTGTCAAAACTAAGAAGTTTTTTGTAGGTTGCGTTGAGTCTTATTTTGCAAAAGTGGTGCAATTTACAAAATATGGGTAAAAAATCAATTTTGCATGTGGGCTAGAAACTGCATTTAAAAAAACTTTTTCTAATAACTTTTTTCGATACTTTCAGAAATAACCCTACTTTTGAATTATTTTTTGGAAAAAATTTAAATTTGGCAGATAATGCGAATCACGTGACTACTATTTTTTTTGCTTAATTTTCATCTCAATCGAAGCAGAACTTGATGCCAAAGTCAAATTTTGAATAAAGCTATTAATAAAAAAAATCCCATATGATGCGGACTTTACTGGTCACATACATATTATACTAGTATTTACTATTAGCTAAGAATAACCCGTTTATGAGTTTCTTTAAAAACATTTACTCATGAATATTTTATCACCGTAATTGACAGGTATTTCCAGCAAACTAGGTTATCTCTAGAGCTCTTCTCCCCTTTATCATTTCTCATTCCTTTCCCGTACCCCAGGGCTAAAAGTTAAGATTCCATCGTGATGCCACGGTTAAACATTACAGAGTTTACTAGAAAGGGATTACACCGAAATGTCAACTCAAAGTATGTCATTTCAAGAGCAAACAAACATTTGCGTATGAGTACGTACGCAAACACATCAGATTCCTGCTATCTGAAGCTTAATCTTGTAAAGACGGCTTCACGGGCGTACGATAAATAGATGAAGTAAAAAATGTTTAAAAATAACGAATTAATAATATTTTAAAAATTTGCTTGACGGTATGGGACCTATGCTTAATGTGTCATAAAGATGGCGCTGCCTAACAGTTTATATTTAAACAAGAATAGTATCGTGGCTAAGTCATCTATCATTTGTGGCACCCTGTTGAAGTCTGGTCTATTTTACTTTAAGATGTTGACAACAGAGACAGGACTGAGTTCTTTTACCATTTTATTCACCATACTTTAAACTTGCACGGGGGTCTTAATGGTTTAATAGCATAATGGCTTGCAAAAATACAAAGTTCATTTTATTGACAATTAAAATATCGAGCTCAACGTGCGATAGATTAAAAGTTATGGCGTTATTCATTGGTAAAACACAGAAATACAATTGACATGCACTAAACTTACCAGTGGAAAACTCTATAAACAACGCTAACAACATACAAGAGTTTCGCCGCCCAAATAATGTAGCTACGAGCCAATCAAGCGGCCTGCGCATGTTTCGCGTTCAATGCTGCATTGCCATATTATAATTTACGTTCGCGGCGTATTACAAAGCCGCCAAAATGCCATGTGTTTTTACATACAAACAGCTGGATTAGTTCTCAGTAAGCGCATGGTTTGGCAACCTATTGTACCGTAATTAATACCGATAAACTAATATTAATACATTTATAATGGCAAATGATGATAAAAGAAATGTTTGTTATTGGAAATAGGAGAGTGAATTAACCTAAACTAGTTAATTCTACTCACCCTTCAACTTAAATATTAAACACCAAGAAAATTTAATTTCTGAAATCTAACGCGTGAGCTTGCTACGGCCCACACCAGCTATTAGGGGAAGGTTGCCTATATTGAACCGCTACCTAAATTGGACCATTGAACCACAGTACATTTCTCCGAAACTAAACAAGTGCCATATCATCTGGCAACACTGTAACATACCTTCACCTAGAACCTTTGATCGGTAACACACTCAACTAGTTGGCCGTTAGTGCTTGGCGTGTACAGAGCAAAACGTAATTTACATAATTTTAATGTAATATTTTTAGGATTTTCCTAAGAATTTACCTTAGAACCATAAAACTCCAAGCAAAATCTTTTTTATGGAAGTTTGCAAGTAAGTTTTTCTCTTTCTATTTCTCCTATTACCATGCCATATATGTTTTTTCTTGTTTCTTTCCTGGGTGGTTTTGTAAAACACGTGGTAGCTGCTTAAATTGGACCACTGGGTGATTGCCAAAACTGAACCGGTCCAATTTAGGAAATTTTTCCAAATTGTGCAAAAATAATTTTTCCCTTTAAATAAGTTAATGTCATGAACTAACACCATTTCAATATTGCTAAAATCTTTTTTCTTTGAGTTAAAAAATGAAACTATGACTGGTCCAATATAGGAAACTAATAGGTACTTTTTTTGCATTATGATGTCTTCTATCGAAATTTTGATTGCAAATTTGATGTTTTTTTGAAATATAAGTATAAAACTTCCCATACCAACAATTTTATTTTTTATTTATTTATTGAACACCTAAGCTTCCGATTTAAATCATGTGGTCCAATTTTGGAATCCCCAGGTGCAATTTAGGCAACCGGTTTCCTATATTGATTTTTTATAGCCTGGTATATCATAGACACTTAAATAAAATTGTGCAAAAAATCCTGCAGTTGAACAACATACTAAAGTATACTAAGGTATAGCTTTAAGATCGATTTTGCGTTATTATCAGGATCTATGATAAGAAATCTGGAAATTGGTCCAATATGGGCAACCTTCCCCTAATATCACATTAAAAATTCATCCGCCATCTTGGATTTTGACTGATTTCCGGGGCCAGGATTAATGTTAATTTTGAATATGTTAAAATAGACACTTTACACACTAGAATGCAAAAATAATCATTTGTTTTGCAATTTTGCCCAGGTCAAGGGAATTTTTACACCATATTGACTGCATTACATGTGGGTGTCAACTGTTGAAATGCTTTGTTTCTAGAAAAAGTTTACTCTACCCATTGATTTTTATAAAAATAGGTATGTAATCCCTTCTGACTGAGCTCATCTGACCTATATGAAGGATGATCAAAAAATGATAGAAAGTTCCACCCCCGCATTGCACTTGACTAAACTGAGTCGAGAACTATCCCTTTAATGAACTTTGCCCCTTCACATAATATTGAATAGGATCGTATTATTATTTCTTTTCGTTTTCCTTTAAAATGTTTACTAGAAAATTGGCCTATTCAGTAAATTTTCCGAAAATCCGATAACTTTATAAATTAATAATTAAAAAATTGTACCGATCTTCTTAAACAAAAATACCAAATTTTATCGATATGTACCTACGGCACTGATCATAAGGGTGTAAGGGTATATAAACCCCGAGCTGGGGGATTAAAAGTTTAACTCGGTGTAAGTTTAAATTAGATTATCCTAGCTTAGATTTGAATAATAACAACCCTGACGAACAAACCCGATTTTGTCTACATCCGGTGTTATTTGAATTTGCAATAGTAAAATAGTTTTTAACCAATAAACGTCAATGGACAAGGACACGTTTGGCCAATCTAAAGTTTTACTTCATGTCACGTCAGCATTTTGATAATTTTCGTGATCACCTGCTAGAATTAAGAGTCCATTACCCCATCGTGAACTTTCGCTGTCACTGGATTTATCCAAGTTGATCGAAATTTTATACAATAATTTATGCTATTATAAATTGCCGACTTTTCCGAGTCATTAACTCCATTATGACACCAAATGTTTACTTATTTAATTTAATATTACTGGCAGTATGTTAAGACGCATTCAACAATGTTTATAAGACTTATCAAAAAGTCAATTATTGTAGAATAATGACTTTGACAAATAATTTATTTTCAAATACAGTTAACGACACATAATTTCGTACACTAAACTGTGACTTTGTAAATGCAACTTTTTTACTTTTATTACCTTTGTAACGTGTTAATTGTTATCATGATATCTGTCAAAGTATTGTCATTTTCTTATTTGATTTAAAAATGCCTCATTTAAGTATTATTGAAAAAGCAAGAATAATATGTTTAGTAGAAATAGGGTGGTCTTATGGAAAAATAGCTGATCATTTTAGAGTACCTAGAATTACTGTTTAAGGAATTGTAAGAAAATGGCGTCAAACCCTTGAAAGGTCTGTTGGGTCTGGTATAAATAATGGAAAATCATCAAATGAAGAAGACCAAAATTTGGTGGAGTATTTAAGACAAAATCCATTTGAAACTGCAGTATCCGCTATGCACATAACAGGGTTCCCTGCTTTATCTAGAACTGAGCGACGCCGAGTAATCAATGTTCCAAATTAAGAAATCCAGCAGCTGCATCCAAACCGTTTTTAAAAAATAGTGATAAGGAACAAAGAATTGGGTTTGCTATGGAATATTTACTTTTATTTAATGATTTTTTTTGGCAAAATGTTATTTTTTCCGATTAGAAACCTTTTCAGTCTATATATTATGGAAGGATTCGAGTATGTAGACCACCAAATTCCCGATATGATGAGAAGTATATAAAAAAAAGCAAACCAGTGGACGTTTCCCTGTTAATGTGTGGGCATGGATAAATGTTTACGGTGCAGGTGTATGCTGGAATATTGGTGGAACACCAACCAGTAATATAGATCTTCAGATTTTGGAAAATGTTTTTTCTTCCTTCTGCCGCGATAGTTTTTTAAGGAAATAACTTTATATTTCAGCAGGATAACTGCCCTGTGCGTACTACAAGAAATATAGAAAACTTGTTTAGACAAAACAACGTAACATGTCTGCCTTGGTGCTCAAGAAGTTCTGATTTAAATCCAACTGAAAATGTTTGGCGATCGATGATAAAAGAAATGTACAAAATAAATTTTAAACAGAATGAAATAGAGTTATTTGATAAAATAGAAGAAATTTGGAAAGGGCTAACTCCGGATTACACCAAAAGTATTATTTTGTCATTTCGTCAATGCCAAGAAGATTACGATTAGTGTTAGAATCCAATGGCGCAGCAATTAAATATTAGTATTTTGTTTGTTTTGTTAATACATTTACCCTTTTTGGCTTTATACTTTTGTAGTTTTCCTGGTATTATTTTATAATTTTCTTATTTCGCGGCTGTAATTTAAACACAAAAATATTTAGAAATAACCATTATTACTTATGGTAAAAAATCGTACATACAATAGTTTACATCTATGTATATTGCTGGTGTTCTATCCAGGTATAAGCAGCAAGGTGAGAAACCCGTTTTAACCAATTTTGTTGTAATTGACTAACGTATGGCAGTGTACAAATTTATATGTCGTCAACTGTACATTCGATAGATTTAGTCAATTTAGTCGAAGTAAACGTAATAAATGTAAAGAGCGAGTAAAAAGTACCCATCGGCGATAATACACCCTTAAAATCTAATTTAGATATAATTTTTCATGAGTGTACTTTAAAAATATCATCATGACAGTTTTTTCTGCGTAAACGAGTCCTTAATAAGATAATAAAAGTAATTGCCGGCCAATTAGAGAACACTTCAAGCAAGTCCCGCCTCTGAAACTGAATTTAGATCCTGAAATCCGAGAAAGGCAAAAGTGAATAGGCCTTAAGATAATGAATTTACATTGTGCGTCACATAAAGACTCAAGAAATCAAATGAAATCATTAACGATAAGAAGAGGATGTCTTTGAGAGGAAAATGGCTTTCAATGACTTCTTAAGATTAGTAGTGGAGAAGATATATTTAATTTACTGAATAAAGATTAAATATGAAATATTCGAATGTTCTGTATACAGTGTGACCAGTAAAGTCCGCATCATATATGATTTTTCTTTATTACTAGCTTTATTCGAAATTTCCCTTTGGCATCAAGTTCTGCTTCGATCGATATGAAAATTAAGCAAAAAAATAGTAGTCACGTGATTCGCATTATATGTCAAATTTTCATTTTTTCCAAAAAATAATTCAAAAGTGGGGTTATTTCTGAAAATATCGAAAAAAGTTATAAGAAAAAGTTTTTTTAAATGCAGTTTCTAGCCTGCATGCAGCTGCATAAGATAACTTTGATTTTTTACCCACCACTTAAATTTATTTTCCAGTTAATGAACACTTTACAGATGACACTGTGTTATTTTTTTGTCTTAATATTAAGGAGTATTACTTTTAGACACAAACTACGTTTTCAAAAATACTTATTTTATGAAGTTACCTTATACAGGGTCAAAAACAAATAAACTGCATCACATGAGACCAAATTTTAATAGCCCAATTTTGATTTTGTAGAGATACACACATTTAATATGGCTGAACTTTAAACAAAATGTATCTGAAATAAAGCATTGTCAAAACTAAGAAGTTTATTTTGCAAAAGTGGTGCAATTTACAAAATATGGGTAAAAAATCAAAATTATCTTATGCTGCTAAATTTTTGCATGTGTGCTAGAATCTGCATTTAAAAAAACTTTTTCTAATAAATTTTGTCGATACTTTTAGAAATAACCCTACTTTTGAATTATTTTTTGAAAAAAAAATAAAATTTTACAGTTAGTGCGAATCACGTGACTACTAATTTTTTTGCTTAATTTTCATCTCGATCGAAGCAAAGTCAAATTTCGAATAAAGTTATTAATAAAAAAAATCCCATATTATGATGCGGACTTTACTGGTCACACTGTAGACAACCTTCCCCTAAACTTCAGAATTTATTACTAAAATGTTAAGAGCAGCCATTTATAACACGACAAAACAACTCGTGAAAAATATTATTCTAGCCTCATCTTACTTAAAACGAGAATAATAATTTTGTCTTAACGAAATTTCAAACTGTAGAAACCAGCGTTTATGTCCATTATCCCAGGTGTAACTGCGGGTCGAAGTTGTTTGCTTACAACTTGACGCGGTGCGCTAATATAACATTGGGGTTAGTTAATCTATGTTCCGTCTCGTTTTAATAGTCGGAGGGAGACTTTATCTTTTGAAGTGTTGAAATAAGGGACGGAGAGAGGACGTGACAAAAAGTCGATGACAAATGTTCCGGAAGTTCGCGGTTAGTTGGGGATATGTTTTTGTTCCTTAATTGCCGAAATAAAGTTTTTGCTCTTCGTGAATTAAAAGCCGCATTTAGGTCGTCACGTTTCGGGACAAAGTGAAACTTTCAGTTCCGAAAAATCTATTTTTTAATGCCCTTAAGTAAAATGGAGAAGGGAATATTGGGAAATACCAAAAATGCATTCCAGTTTGAAATTTCTGTTAGTGACTAATCTATACTTAAATTCCTCCAAAGAAATAACATAATTATGTCGATCATATAAATCAATTCGAAAATTCCAGAGCTTATCAAAATGTTGTGAAATTATGTAGGTATCAATATACCCGGAGAAAAGAAACTGTGGTAAAGATAGCCCCATATATGATTATTATTTTTGCAAAAATTATGTACATAATAGTACAGGGGTGGCGAACGTTTATGTATAAACGTGCCATTTTTTCTAAAGAAATGTTTATTGAGGCCATAGACGTGCCGTCAAATTCGTAATATAATAATTGATCATTTTATGTCGAGTGCTATCAATAGCACGCGAGCCGTTCGTTGTTTCGCCATCCCTGTAAATAGTATACAGTGTCCGCAAGAAAGTCCGCATCAAATGGGTTCTTTTTTATTATTAAGTATAGGTAAAATTTGAAAAAGCAGTTACTTTTTGCTTACCTAAAAACCAAAAATGACGTATACTGAAGCAGCTGCACGACTTGCGTTACCTGTCAAATTTGACATTTTTGATAAAATAGGTTCAAAAATGCCCTTAATTATCAAAACATCGAAAAACTTTATTTGAGAAAGTTGTTTATTTAGGCATTTTTAGCCTCTGTACGGAATTTTGACAGTCTAATACAATTTTTATTTTTTGCCAGGTTTTTGAAAATTTTGATCGACCCTCGTAGATTAACTTTTATACATCGATGTAAAACCATTTGCCTTTACTTCATTTGTAATCTTAATGCAAATTTGTGTAAAATTTTTGTTTCCAATTATTTATTTTGCTTCAAAAACTGAAATTGTTATTGATCAGTATGTAATGTTTGATGCAAAGTTTATCTAATTACATCAGTTTTGCCAAAACCGACGTTTCTCATTTTTCTTAAGTTAGTAAACAGATGTACAAAAAGAAAATATTAGGAAGCTTCCGTTGAAATTTTACTTAATTAATATTGGATCAAAAAGATTAAATATTAATCGCTCGAAACATTTTATTCAACAAAAATATAGTTTAATATAATAAAATTAATTTAATTTAATATCTATTAATTAAGTAAAATTTCAACGAAACCTTCCTGATATTTTCTTTTTGTACATCTGTTTACTAACTTAAGAAAAATGAGAAACGTCGGTTTTGGCAAAACTGATGTAATTAGATAAACTTTGCTTCAAACATTACATACTGATCAATAACAATTTCAGTTTTTGAAGCAAAATAAATAATTGGAAACAAAAATTTTACACAAATTTGCATTAAGATTACAAATGAAGTAAAGGCAAATGGTTTTACATCAATGTATAAAAGTTAATCTACGAGGGTTGATCAAAATTTTCAAGAATCTGGCAAAAAATAAAAATTGTATTAGACTCTCAAAATTTTGTGAAAAGGCTTAAAATGCCTAAGTAAATAACTTTCTCGAATAAAGTTTTTCGATATTTTAATAAATAAGGGCATTTTTGAACCTATTTTATTAAAAATGTCAAATTTGACAGGTAACGCAAGTCGTGCAGCTGCTTCAGTATACGTCATTTTTGGTTTTTAGGTAAGCAAAAACTAACTGCTTTTTCAATTTTTACCTATACCTAATAATAAAAAAAAATCCCATTTGATGCGGACTTTCTTGCGGACACTGTATTAGACCAGGGTCGATAATTTTTGAAACCAAAAAAAATAATAGTAGGATGAAACCCATTGAAAAAGGAAGAGAATATAACAAAAATAAAAGGAAAAATAAATTACGGGCGATCCGAGGTCGGGAAGTGGGGGGCGGTGAGTTTTTAAGGTTAGAAAACGATTTATCTCGATTTTCGGCAAAACTACAAGTCCTATGGAAAAACGTTAAATGGCAAATTTATAGATAATAAAAAGATCTACAACTTTTGTATTTACACTTTTTCACATAACCTTAAAATTTATGTGAAAAATTCAAATAACCAAGTTTTTGGTTTTTTATTTTCATCTTTTACAAAAAAATTTTTTTTATACACGGAATTTTGTGAAAACTTACTTTTTTATGTCCCAAACACAGTGTAATTTTTTTGATTTAAAATATTTATTGTTTAACCTTATTTTGACTTAATATCGAAAAAGCACCCTAATTTTCAATCGAAAATTCTCACTTCAAAATATCTGCTTTTTTAAAAAAGTCGGTGGGCTTTTTGTTCGTTGAAATCTCTCTCTTTCTGATGGTGTAAAAAAATATACATTACTATGGTAAATATTCTCAAAAAATGCAAAGAAACGAAAAAAAAAATCGAATCAGAATTTTTTTTTTTAATCATTATGTACAATTTTAAGCTATTTATTAAAATTTATACTTTAATTACTCGAAAAACGTAAGATTCCATGTTACATTGATAAACAAAAAAATTACAAATCCATAAAACATAAAGATCGCAAAAAATATGCGAAAATAGTTGTTCTAAATATATTAATCAATATTAAGTCAAAATAAGGTGAAAAAATAAATATTTTAAATCAAAAAAATTACAGTGTCTTTGAGACATAAAAAGGTAGGTACGTTTTCACCAAATTTCGCAAAAAAAAAATTTCTTGTAAAAGATAAAAATAAAAACCCAAAAACTTGGTTATTTGAATTTTTCACATAAATTTTGAGGTTATGTGAAAAAAGTGTAAATACAAAAGTTGTAGACCTTTTTATTACCTACAACTTTGCCATTTAACGTTCTTCCATAGAACTTGTTGTTTTGCCGAAAATCGAGATAAATCGTTTTCTAACCTTGAAAAATTACCGCCCCCCCACTTCCCGACCTCGGATCGCCCGTAATTTATTTTTCCTTTCATTTTGGTTATATTCTCTTCCTTTTTCAATGGGTTTCATTCTACTATTTTTTTTTTTCACTTTTTACCATTTGCAAAGTCTTCAGCCCTGGTCTATATCTACTAAATATATTTATTAAAAACGACAATAATAAACAGTGTAAAATTTATTTTAGCAATAAAATTACCCAACCTAAAAATACAATGGAATTTAATCCGATTAACTATTTCAAGAAATAAAAAAGGAAAAATGGTAATTGGCCAACCAATAAGTAGAAAACAGTAGCAAAAGCACTGGTAATCAATTTAAGGATTGTACAGAAAATTGTCCATGAAAGAAAGCATAATATAATACCGAAGAATACTAAAAAATGTAAACAAAGAAAACCATTTATAATTATAGACTAAAAACTGTCATCATCACTTAGAAATTCTAAAAGGTCCTCTGAGTCGTCCTCGAATGGCGCAATAATCATCGGCGCTACTTCGACATCTAAGTAATACGTGTTCTTGATCCCACCAATTCCTTATTAATTTTTCTCCACGACCATTACTGAATGCAATAATTCCAAAATCATTTTTGATAATAGAATGTAAAAATTCTCGCTCTTGAGTTGGAATATTTATTCTGAAACACTTGCTTCTTATGCGTTTTGCGTGTATTTTCATTCCATAACAAGATACAGAATGAATATTCTGTAATTGGTATAAACGACATAGGTTGCCATGAATTTCGAAACTGTCAGTGTCAGATGAAAATGGCCGCGTTGTAATAATTAATTTCAGACAAATTTTAGTGCAAGTCAAAAAATGAGTGAAAAATCGGATGAATCAGATAGGGAACTGGATGGTCGTGTAGAAAATATAGTCTGCTACTCGGTTAGAATGAAAATTCGATACTCGTGGTTCCTCACGCTCGCTACGCTCGCGTTCGGAATACATACAACATATTTGGTAAATGATTTTGGTTGTGTTTTTCAAGCCACACATAAATATCACTTTCTCGCCAAGATGAACTAATTTGTTTATTTAAAATTCTTGAATGATATGATGCATTGTCAAATACAATTAAAGACGGCTCATCTAAATTTGGGATGAATTGAGCTTTTAGCCATTTTTCAAACATTTCGCAATTCATATTGTCATGATAGTCGCATAAATAAATAAATTTTAAAAAATTTAAAAAACTAAAAATTTATATTAACGAGGAAATTTTCAGCTTTAAGGTTGAATTCTCAATGTCATTCAATCTATTGCCAACCTATAACCTATTTCGCGTTGATTTTTTGAGTTTATTATTTTAATAACTAACATTTAAAGAAAATCAATATCGTCGGTACATTATTTACGTAGTATCTGATATATTACAAAAATATCAATTTATTTCATTGGTAATTTTGGGAGAATTGTATAGTGAAAGAACAATAAGTGACAATGACATAATAATGTTAAAAAAAATCTTACCCGATATTTTTCGCTATACAATTCTCCTAAAATAAGTTATGAAATTCCTTGATATTTATTAAATATGTCAATTATTACCTATAGAATATCAAGTCGATACTGATTTTCTTTAAATTTTGTATAAAAGCTAGAAAACATAAATAAATCTACGCCAAATAGGTTATAGGTTGGCAAGCATGTTGATACTCCTACCTTAATAACCCTAGGACATTGATAATGGACGATATAATTTTAGTCGAAAGCACGTTGCCTGGTAACAACTCGACGCTGAAGGCGGAGGGTTGTTACCTTGGTTACGTGCTTCAGAGAAAATTATGAGGCATTGGTCAATGTCCGAGGGATATTAGATCAGAAAATTTTTTGATAAATTTTTGATAAAAAAATAAAATTTCTGGCAACCAAACAATTATTTATTTATTAAAAGTACAATTTGTAAAGGTGCAGTTATTAAAATTTATCGTAACATTTTTTGATTGGCTATTTTTTTCTACTATAGAAGATCCATTACCACGCATAGTATTAATAATCTTATTGTGGTGTTCTTGGTCGATGTTTAAGTATGGTTTTATAGAATTTGGATTGTTATGACTAGTGATTTTCAGCAATTGTTGTTCTTGCATACCTTTTTTTGCCAATTCGCTAACAGCAGTTGACCTGTTTGAATGGTTTGTTATTTTTTTGTCCTTTACATTCAGGCCGATAGCTTCAGCAGACGATTTTGTCCATCCATTAATAGTATTTTTTCCAACAGGGACATTATCGTACCACCAACTATCGGATTCCGTTTTCCAGTGTCGATTTGGTTTTAAGAACAGCCGTGGTGACGTTATATGTAATATGTACGCCTCGTTTTGATATCAATTTATGAAACAGGCGTACAAGGCATCTTGGACTTTCACTATTGACAATCAACCATTTATTACTTGTACAGCTTTTTGAACCGCCTTGGCAAGTTTTACTGAACACTGGATTATATTCAATACGATTTGTTGGAGAACCATAGTTATTTTTTTCGATTTGAAAAAAATCCAGGAGACATGCAACTGCTTCGCCTCCTCTCCACGCTAATTCTACTGCAGCAATATGGTAGAATTTACGCATAAGACCTTCAGGGGTATTTTCATTCCAGAACAATATTATTTGGTTTACTTCAGATAGACTTAACGAAACTGAACTGGTCTTACGTTTACATGGATCTTCAGTATCATTGCCAGCTCTTCTACGCTTCTATGTTTATTTAACTCGTATTTGCGTTCACAGCAAAACTCCATAAATATTCCCCACGTGTATTTGTGACTGTTTCTGGTATTTTTGAGATTGTTTCATTAACTAGCGCGTTAATGCAATGAAAATTTGCATTGCCAAAACGTGACATTTTGAAATTTATATAGTTGGAATATGAACTGTCAAAGTATTGGTGTCATAATAAATTATACCTGGGTGTCATAGTGATTTTTTGGTTTTCACTTAATTGTTAATATGATTGGGTGATTTATGTAAGATGATAAAGAATAACAAAATTTAATTGGCTGTTTGAATTGTCAAAAAATTTTCAGGCAAAGTACATTTGCCGCTTTATTTATCTCACTTTTGAGTTCCTAGTTTTTCAATATTCTTGTGGTTTATGAAAGCGCTCGATTTCATGTATCTAATGCTAGTTTCAGTTTGCTGACCATCAATTCCTACATCATTCGCAATTACTGAAGCTAATTTTGTTATCCTTTCGGAATCTACATGCACGCCAATAAATCAAATTAATCAAATTAATCATACTGTTGGTATAGCGTCAAATGTTTGTATTTTGATTTGGAACGTTTTGCGGACTAACTGAGGCACAATAATTGGTAATATTTTGTATATATGGCGCAATCACCGAGGGGGAGGGTTAAGGTAAACTCCCCCCCCCCCTCCCCCTCCCCCTAAACGAATTTTGAGCAAATAAATACATACTTAAAAAAAAGGTTTTTGTGAGTGAAGCAATTCATTTCATCATAACTTGCCTGTTGTGTTGTTAATTTAAATACTTTTAAGAGCTGGATGTGGGTTATTTATTTGTTGCCAAGATGTGTGTCATACCACACTATAGATAACCAGAAAAATGCAATGGAATAGTGGGAAAATATAAATGAACTTTACAAAGTTATTTCAGTTTTTAGAGATAAGCATCTTAAAAACGTGATTCAAATAATGTAAATTTGTATTTTTGTTTAAATGTAATTTAAAAGTTTTTTTAAATAGTTTTAATGATATTTCAGATTTTTTAATAGAATTTCCCAAATTATTATATTCTATCAATCCTTTATGAAAAATAGACTTCTGGTAATGTTTTAGAAACTCTATCCACATAAAAATTTCGAATTGTTGTTTTTTAATTATGATGGTCATAATTAAAAGGACAAAATTTTTTTAAACAATCGGGCAATAAATTATTTTTAATTTAAGGTATAAAGATACATACCAAATAAAGAATTAAATTTCTGACATTCAACCAATCTAATTTTTTTACCATAAAATTTATTGTATATTTATAGATAACCAGAAAAATGCAATGGAATAGTGGGAAAATATAAATGAAGTTTACAAAGTTATTTCAGTTTTTAGAGATAAGAATCTTAAAAACGTGATTCAAATAAAGTAAATTTGTATATTTGTTTAAATGTAATTTAAAAGTTTTTTAAATGGTTTTAATGATATTTCAGATTTTTTAATAGAATTTCCCAAATTATTATATTCTATCAAACCTTAACGAAAAATATACTTCTGCTAATGTTTTAGAAACTCGATCCACATAAAAATTTCGAATTGTTGTTTTATAATTATGATGGTCATAATTAAAAGAACAAAAAATTTTTAAACAATCGGGCAATAAATTATTTTTAATTTTATGTATAAAGATAAATACTAAATAAAGAATTAAATTTCTGACATTCAACCAATCTAATTTTTTTACCATCAAATTTATTGTATATTCGTCACAATTTAAAATAATCCGCATTGCCTTATTTTGTAAAATTTGTAATTTGTCAAATATTTCCTCACTAGCACAATATAGAATGGAAGAACAATAAAGAAATAAAAGGTGGTAATATAATAGTATTAAATACAGTTTTTTTAGAAAACAAACTTAAATAAAAACTGATTATTTTAAAATAACCTGCTTTTCCGCCAATCTTCGATATGATACTTTCAAAATAATTAAGAAATTTTAATTTTAAATCAATAATTATCCCTAAATATTTTAAATTGTTTACTAATTCCAATTTTTCAACATTAATAATTACTACATTTATATTCTGACAATTGAAATTATTACCCATAACCATACATTTAGTTTTCGAAATATTCAATTTTAACTTATTTATTTTTAGCCAATTTAATAATATGTTTATCCCAAAATTTAAAGTATATCGTTGGTCTAATTCTAATACCCCGTAACTGTATAGATCGGTATTTTACAGGGGAAGCTTTTTTAGTTTATAAGTTCTAAATATCATTCAAAAAGTTACAAAAATTTGTTTATGTTACAATTTCACTACTAAATGATAAAATAAAAATCGCTTTCTTTCTAAAATTGTTTTTTACTAAATTAAGTAAGATACGGTTTATTACAACTTAAAAAAAATAAACAATGTTACCATACGGGATATTATAATATAAAATAACCCGTATCTGAAATTAAATTCTTAATTTAAAAGGCAACATTTAAAAAGTAATAACCCGTATCGTAAACATTAAACAAAAATTAATAATTTTCTATTGTAAACTTCAAAATTATAAGATAAGATTTTTTTACGTTTGTAAAATATACATTAAAAAACGTTATTTAACAGTGTCCTTACCTTTAACGATGACATTTTTTAACAAAATGTACTTTTTGTAACAAACAACAGACCTGTCAACCTTCATACGTGCAAACTAAACATATGAACTGAACGATACGGTATATTATTTTGTATATTAGGCAGCGCTGCAATACGGGTTATTAGAATCATCAAATTTTTCGCGCCAATAATTTTCAAGGCCAATATGGTGTATTTCAACTCATGACAGAGTAAACATGCAACCGAATGGCGCGAAAAAGCTAAATTTGATGTTTTTTGTAGATACGGGGTATTAGAATTAGACCAACGATATACAGGGTCTTCCAACGAGGACTGAACAGGGGCTCATTTTTGAGCTTCCTTGTATTTAAAGAAAAATCCAAAATAGCCAATCGATGTAATTTTTCCTGCAGAATTCAAAAATGAAACCAAAAATTTATTTAAACCAGAAACAAAAGAGTTACGATATGGATAAAGTGTTTTTTAAATGAATCATAGCTTTTTTTATACGATTTTTGGAACGAGTGATTTTTTTTTGTCCGTTCTGATTAAAATATTTAATATTATGACAGCTATTTTTATTAAATTTTAATGTTTTATCCAGTATAATTTAACTTTAACCTGTTTGAAACATACACTAGGTAATAAAGGTATAATCACCTTTGAATCCTTCAAAGTAATTTCGGCAATATTATAGTAAATTTGTCAAATTTTTTGACTTTGAAGGATTCAAAGGTGATTATACCTTTATTACCTAGTGTATGTTTCAAACAGGTTAAAGTTAAATTATACTGGATAAAACATTAAAATTTAATAAAAATAGCTGTCACAATATTAAATATTTTAATCAGAACGGACAAAAAAAAAATCACTCGTTCCAAAAATCGTATAAAAAAAGCTATGTTCCATTTAAAAAACACCTTATCCATAGCGTAACTCTTTTGTTTCTGGTTCAAATAAATTTTTGGTTTCATTTTTGAATTCTGCAGGAAAAAGTACATCGATTGGCTATTTTGGATTTTTCTTTAAATACAAGGAAGCTCAAAAATGAGCCCCTGTTCAGTCCTCGTTGGAAGACCCTGTACATTTAGACCATCAAAAATATTTAAAACATTAATGTAAATTAAGGTGGCATCAAGAAACATTTGTGTTTTTTTTTGACCTTGAGCATAGCTCATTTAGCCACCGCAGAGTATATTAATTAAATAAATTATAGATTAAATAGTTTTTCACAATTTAATGATAGGGAAGAAACATTTGTAACTTACACATTTTTAAAACTAAATGCATATCGTTGAAGTATAAAATAAATAATATTGGATCTAGTATACCTCCTCATAGTATTTATTTTTTATGCGAATATGTTTTTGATATCTTTGTTTTTTGGGACCTGTTATTTAAATAATTTTTAAACCATTTATAAACGTTTTCGCGAATACCATACTGATACAATTTACTTAATAATCTAGCACTGTCAATTGTTTCGGATGCCCGCTTAAAATCCATATATGACAGAATGTTCTCTACAAACAGTGGGATGTCCTTGCTCGGAGTAAACGTAAGTTTATGAATGTTATGAGTGGTTTATATATTTGGTCTATTCGCGTTGAGTTGATGATTGATATAAAGTACATATTTTGCTTGTTACGCTGGTTCCCCCCATCCCCCACACACCCCCCTCGTAGGCGCATTGTATTTGGTATCTAATGACTGCAATTACAACCGGCAGTCCACCGTTACCTATTTCTATTTGTCCCTTTAAGACAACCTTGACAAAAGGTGCCGAAATGACAATCAAAAATATCGTTTAACCGAAATTCAGGTCTAAACGGTCCATTTCCATAAACCTTCCATTAACTTTAACTCCATTGCAGTTATAAATGTCCTCCACGCATTACCTTCACGTTTAATTGGAAATCTCCCCGTCTCCATTAAAATGGAACGGATGAATTTTCCCCAAAGCTATTTCATCTGACCGTTCGCATTCGTTTAGTTTCTAGCTCGAATGCTGTGATCTTGTTCAAATATGCGGCAATTTGATGGAAAACGGCGTGTTTGAATGCAGAGGAATAAATCGCATCAACAATATTAAAAGACAAGTCGTTAAATAGAAGCTGGATAGCGTTAAACGTTTAAAACAAGTTACTGAATCAGAAAATTGGATGAGTTGGGGAATTTGACGATTTCTAAAATTTAAAACATCGTCAGGTCGACACGGGCAGTGATTGGTCGGAATTACTATATTTCTTACAACCGGTTTAACCGGAAGTTGACAATATTGGAAAGATAATAAAAATCGAATATTGGGACATGTAAGCCGTTTTGCTCTAAGACGTACAGTTAGAAAGCTAGATGCTGTCAAAGTTCAAAAATGTCATTTTTCAAGAGTCAATATCTCGGAAATTGTTTAGTATAGACTAATAATGCTTTTATTAAAAAATGTTCAGAATTTTATGCAGAATCCAAAAAAATTATATAAAATAGGGGTATCCATTTAAGATTTAGATCTTACCCTTCCTACCTCCTAGGGGCTTGAAGTAACAAAATTGACAATATATGCAAAAGATGTCCCCCTCCAACTTAAAAATCGACGGGTCCGAGCGATTTTCCCCATTTTCATTTAAAAGCAGGAAAATCGAGGTGGGAAGTTTTCAAATGAACACCCTGTATAGTATTAAACAGTTGTATAAAGAGTAGGTAAGGAATAGAAGGCTTTTTTCTCATTGTACCAAAAGCTATTCGGGACTTTTTTCGTCCGCGTCCGCATACGACTAGAACCATACAAAATATCGGGATCTGGATTATTACGAAGTCATAAAAACCCATGTTGTTTAATGAGCTATTATAATTGCACTTGTTGTTTTATGCATAGCATATTGCTCGCAGTCTCACAGTATTATGGGCATTATATTAATAAACGGTTGTAGTTAAAAGTACGTTTTTTCTAACGTAAAATTTCTAATTATTGTGTTTATGCCGGTTTATATAACATGCCCCGAGTCTTAACACTTTGATGTGCGAAAAGTGTCGCTTCTTGTCTTAAGCTGTCTAAACTTTTAAACTTTATAAGACAAAGTTTGGAAGTGTGGAGTATATTTAGACGAAAATCGAATTAACGCCCCTACACGTCGCCCGTCGTTGTAACTGGTGAGTTTTATTACATTATACGACTTCTTTTAGACCATTAAATGAATGAAAATGATTTTCGAAACTGCGAATAATTGGATAACATGGGTTCTTATGCCCGGTGTAAAGATGGAAGGGAGGGGGGGGCGATCATCCCTGCTCCCTATAGTGCTACCTAACTGCAGTGCGATTCAGAGCAATGAAACTTGGTGAATGTCTTTTGGCAGGTAGGCGCTATTTGTTGGCTTGTATTTTTTACAGTACAGAATAGTAGATTCTGTAACAAGGTTGGAATGAAAAGTCGATCCGAGTGGAAGATTCCGAACGCGAGCGTAGCGGTACAACTCCTTAGTTTGGATTGACATTATTCGTCATAGCATAGCATTTTGTTGTAGGTTAACCTACATATCCAGCGTCTGCAGCAACCGCTTCTTGTAGAATTTCCACATTCGATTCTTAGAAAAATTTTCTTTTAAAAACTCTAGTGTCTTGCACAAATTATGTATAATATCGAGACCTCTTTCTCCATCCTTTAATTTTAAGTAGATTCTTTCAAGTATCTTAATTTTGTCAACAGCCTTGCCCTTATAAGTCTATCTATTTTAGTACAAATTATTATTATACATTTATAGTAAAGGAAACAGTTATTGTTACGGCAGGGAAGAAAATTTAGTGTCCACAGTATAAAAGCGAGTTCCACCTTATTTTAAGCCCATTAATTTTCCCAAAATTAAATTTGCCACTAACTTAAAGTGTCAACAAAACCTTATCTTACACCCGGAGTCTACCGGATCACAATAGCCTCGCACGAGAACAAATACCTGCCGCTGCAGGAAAATTAGTTAGAGTAGGCGAAAATTATCTTATGCAAGGGGAGGACGGCAGGTGGAGGGGGAGGGGGGCTAATAATTTTCCACCGTTGACAGTTTGCGGTATTGCCAAAGCAGCAAATAAAGTCACTGCCAGACTTTTATTTTTTTAAAGTTTCAACATGTTTTACAGTAATATATATACAGGGTTCCCTATTTAAAACAAAACAGGCTAAATATCTGGTTCCACGTTAATTTAAAAAAAAAACGCTCGGACCCGTCGATTTTCATTTCGAGGGAAACATCTTTTGCATATATTGTCAATCTTGTTACTTCAAGCCCCTAGGAGGGAGAGGGGGTAAGATCTAAATCTTAAATGGATACCCCTATTTTATTTAATTTTTTTGGATTCTGCATAAAATTCTGAACATTTTTTAATAAAAGCATTATTAGTCTATACTAAACAGTTTCCGAGATATTGACTCTTTAAAAATGAGATTTTTGAAATTTGACAGCGTCTAGCTTTCTAACTGTACGTCTTAGAGTAAAACGGCTTACATGCCCCTATCTTCGATTTTTATTATCTTTCCAATAGTGTCGACTTCCGGTTAAACCGGAAGTACTATATTTCTTACAACCGGTTTAACCGGAAGTTGGCACTATTGGAAAGATAATAAAAATCGAAGATAGGGACATGTAAGCCGTTTTACTCTAAAGACGTACCGTTAGAAAGCTAGACGCTGTCAAAGTTCAAAAATCTCATTTTTCAAGAGTTAATATCTGGGCAACTGTTTAGTATAGACCAATAATGCTTTGACTAAAAAATGTTCAGAAATTTATGCAGAGTCCAAAAAAGTTATATAAAATGGGGGTATCCATTTAAGATTTAGATCTTACTCCCCCTCCCTCCTAGGGGCTTAATGTAACCAGATTGACAATATATGCAAAAGATGTCTTCCTCGAAATAAAAATCGACGGGTCCGAGCGTTTTTTTTTAAATTAACGTGAAACCCGATATTTAGCCTGTTTCGTTTTAAATGGGGAACCCTGTATAATAGTAATAATAATTGTACTAATTTATTTTTTTATTTTACACTATTTCACAGTTACAATGAGCCAATTAACAAATGGGTAAACAGGCTATTTAAAATAAAAGAGGTAATATTTTCAATTTATATCAATTCAAAAAAATTATGTGATAACAAGAAATTTAGACTTAAATTATGATATTGAAACGGAATATGTATGTGTTGCACAATCGATAAATAGGGAGTATTTACAGATATTGGTACGCGCGGTTGGTACATAAAAAGTGTGGGAATAACGTGTTCTAGGAACGAGGAATTGCAGGTTTTCTAATATATCACTGCATTCAACTCTATTATGCAAGATATTATGAAGAAATTTAAGTTAAAAAACTGTACGTCGATCTTCTGAGGAGCAAAACGAGTGCCTTTGCAATAGAGCTCTTCTAGAATACCGATTTCAGGATACTGACCATCAATTTTAGAACTTAAATATTTTAGAAAATGTCATTGGACCCTTTCAATGCAATTAAGGTGCACTTGATAATATGGAGACCATACAACCGAAGCGTACTCCAATTTAAATCTTACAAATAAAATAGTATTTTTTAGTGTATGACAATTTAAAAAATCACGAGAATGTCTTATTATAAAACCTAGGGATCTACGATAGGAAGCAACAAGGTCATTTATGTGGGGACCAAAAGATAGTTTACTGTAAAATTTAATAATACACCCAAATCGCTAAAAGTCTCAGCTATGTCCACTGTAATGTTATTAATTTTGTAATCATACACAATGGTATGTCGTTTTAATGAAAAGGTCATTATGTTACACTTACTGATATTTAACTGCAATTTATTTTAAACACACAATTGAAGTTTTTCACAGTTTGCCAGGTTCTGAATACGAGCATAGATTTTTTTGTCATCGGCATAAAGAAGACCATCACTGGTAAGATTATTAACTATATCATTAATAAATATTATAAACATTAAAGGACCCAAAATGGACCCCTGTGCTACACCCGATGTAGCATCCAAAGGCACAGATGATTGGCCACCGTACTCCACTATTTGTTGTCGTTTATTTAGATAAGAATGGAAAAACTTTATAAGATTATCTAGATACCAAACGAGTTTATTAAGTAAAATGCTATGGTCCAATCTATGAAATGCCTTAGAAAAACCTGTAAAAATAACATCAACCTGACAGTTCTGATCAAAGGCTTCAGCCACAAATTGTGTAAAACGAACTAAGTTGGATGTTGTAGATTTGCCCTTAACAAAACCGTGTTGTTTATCCGACAACTTACTCTTAACTTGGAAGTACAAATTTTTATGAAGAAATATTTCAAAACATTTGGAAAAATTATTGATGATACTTATTGATCTGTAGTTCTCAGTGGAATTTAAAGTTACACCATCGACGAGCGGAATTGGTAAAACAGATGAATTCTAAAAGAATTCGGCGAAAGCAATAGCAATTTCACTATGATCTTTAAAGTTATTATCAAAATTTAATACATTTACTATCAAAATTACAAACAATATTTAGGACTGTTATTTTGCTTCAAATGGGTCGTTCAGGAAATATCGCAAAGGACATTTACGATACTCTCCGAGAACTATTTTCCATATAGTACCATGTAATCATTCTATTTTTCTTGAATACCGCAAAATATGTTAACACTAATAACAAATAAACCGTCTAGTAATATTTGCCATTATTATAATTATTACTGGTAGTTTCATTGATGTATGTATCACTGCCTTATTTAAATTTTTTAGAATCAGTGTTGTTAAAGCTTTTATAATGCAATGACGATGCAGCGTTTATTATTTTATATTAATATCATATTAAAACTCCAGTTTGTTCTTATGGAGCTCATTTTTATCTTATATTCTCCATATCTCCGGTTTAAAGAAAAATATTGACCTGTGATTTTCACAGAAATTATTCTTACTTATTCTTCTTTTTGTTTAAATTAAAAAGGATACATCGTTACATCAAAAATGTCCCTTTTTCATTGTACACCCCATTAATTGGCAGCAACATTATTCACAATCCTTTAAGCTCTGGCAACGGTGCGCTTCGCCTTCCGTGTCTACCAGTTTCAGCCGTGCTCATTGTTCACGTTTTGCTAGTCTGCAAGGTACACATTTAATTTAAATATTAATTAAAACCAAATTTGAATTCACTTTAGTTGTCGGAGTGATGATCACGTAATAGAGAAGCTTTTTAAAACGGAATAAAAAATTGTTTGGTGGGAAACTAATTGGATGAAATACTCGTAGGTGACTTGGGGGGCAATTTTTAGTTTAAATATTACATCCTACAAATTTATTTAACACAATTATTGATAGAGATAAATTATTAAAATTTTTTATCAGTATGGATTAAGGGGAGTAGTTTCAACACTATTTAAGTAATAGGCAGCAAAAGACAAAAATTAATAACATTTTCCTCCACAGGGTAGCATTTTAGATCCATTATTATTTATTCTTTATACAGGGTGTTTCAGAACATGTGGGCAATCTCTCGGATTCATATAGATTAGGTGAAAATAACATGATAAGTTCATATAATATTTTTTCCTAAGAGCCCCCCTCGAGGAGATATATGCCCCTAAAGACCGGCCCTGAAAACTAGTTTTTTATTGATAGCCTTTGAATCGCCCTGTATATTTTGATTAAAATTTAGTATAATCTACACTCTGGCAAGCTTTATTAAATAGGTTAACAATAAAATGTATAGTTCATTCTGTGGACCAGTGACGGACTAGCTTGGGCATAAAAATCTTACATCTATGACAGGTGTCATGCAATCGGGATTTTTATATTATTTTTGGATAGCTTACGTATTTTAACGCAAAATAGATACTCTTCGCAGATTTCGATAAGTTGAACCGTTTTCGAGAAAAAGACAATAACGTTAATAATTATTATAACTATAATAATAGGAAAATGAACGATTTTTACCTAATTAAAAAATTTATAACAAGGCTCAATGTGGGCTCCCTCTACTCTAACACACTCCCGGGCATGATGTACTGAAGACTGCTGCACCCTCCATAACACCCCTATTATAACGAAAAAACACGAAACAGATTCGGGTACGATTAAACCTTTTTAAAGTATGTTAACGGTCAAGTTGATTTTTCTCGAAAACGGTTCAACTTATCGAAATCTACGAAGAGTATCTATTTGGCGTTAAAATACGTAAGCTATCCAAAAATAATATAAAAATCCCGATTGCATGACACCTGTCAAAGATGTAAGATTTTTAATGCCCAAGCTAGTCCGTCCCTGGCCCACAGAATGAACTGTACATTTTATTATTAACCTATTTATTAAAGCTTTCTATAGTGTAGATTATACTAAATTTTAATCAAAATATACAGGGCGATTCAAAGGCTATCAATAAAAAACTAGTTTTCAGGGCCGGTCTTTAGGGGCATATATCTCCTCGAGGGGGGCTCTTAGGAAAAAATATTATATGAACTTATCATATTATTTTCACCTAATCTATATGAATCCGAGAGATTGCCCACATGTTCTGAAACACCCTGTATAAATGATATGCCAAATGTTTTGAAACAAAGTTTTATTCAAATGTTTGCTGATAATACTTTATTACACAGGGTGTTTGGGGAGGACAGAGCAATATTTTGGGAATGTGTTCAGAGGGTGAAAATAAGAGAAATAAACACATTATGTTTTAGTTCGATTCTCAACCATTTCTGAATTTTTTTTATATTGACATAATGAAGGAGGCTTTAGTTTTAAACGTCCGATACATTTTGATTGATAGTTTTGACATGCATAAGTAGTCGTCAGTTAGCTTCATATTGAGCGTATCGACTTGAACCAAGATTTTCATACTTATAATGCCCCACACATTCGGTCACAGGGAGTATGCCGACATGATATTCTTGTATGGTTACTGTAACGGTAGTGCGATGCGCGCAGTTAATGAATATCGTAGCCGTTTTCCAAATCGAAGAGTTCCTAATAGAAGAGTTTTTCAAAAAGTATTTGCAAGTGTTTAGGAAACTGAACTGTTTCCAAGCGTGAGAATTGTTTCTGAAAGAGTCTAGATGTGGAAAATGAAGAAAATGTTCTGGATATTGTCGCAGAGAACTTAGGTATAAGTACGAGACGGTTTGCAAATGAACTTCATATACCATCACATCTAGTCGTATTATAGGAGTCACTTAGAAAAAACGGTTTAAAACCTTTTCACGTTCAACCCGTTCAACATCTTCCTGATGGTGATCCTGATTCAATGGTACAATTTTGTTAATGGATCCATCAAAATCGAATACATTTTATTTAGCGATGAAGCTCAGTTCACTCGTGATGGAATTAATAATTGCCACAATGAACATCGATGGTCACACTGAGAAAATAGCTCCAAGTAAACTGTGGTAGCTGGGAAAAGTTTACTTACACCAGCTAATATTTCATTTATTATAGAAATTTAGTTTTTCTTCAAACGTCAATAAACTTGACGTTTTTCTACTAATTTTTTGACGTTAAAGTTCTACTTTTTCGTCAGAAGGCGGTTGCTTTTGGCAACGGAAGAAAAAGTATTTACTTTTTCTTCCGTTGCCAATAGCAGCGGAAGTAAAAGTATGACTGTGTTCTCATGACTAAATATATATTAAATAATACCGTACAGGTAAATTCTGAGTCTGACATTTTAATTTGAAGTAAATGTAGTTTTAAAAAATTCTATTTTTAAAAGGATAAAAATTAAATAAAGTTACGCAATAATGAATGCTGACACTTGTCAAATCGAATGGCACGTCGCTATCAAACAATATAATAATAAATCCATAGTAACGCTAGCCCCTTCTCAAAACTTAAAATTATTAAATAAAACAATTTTATTAAAACATTTTGTATCTTTGTGTTTTCATATTTAAACAACGTCTGAAGAAAAAAAAGTATGTTTTATTCGGAGTAAAAGCAACTTCTTATGGTTCGTCCGGCAAACCTACAGACTCGTCAGAAAAGTATCGCTTTTACTCCCAATAAAACAATATACTATTATTTAAAGCAAGTAAAACAAATTAGCTACAATCGGTTTAGTTGGATCTAATAAATTAGTAAACAATGTTTATTTGTTTTTAGTAAACATATAATTTTTAAGTATACTGTACACCTAATTTAAACTTGTGTTCACTTGTTTTGGATAAATTAAGACATGTAAAAAAGTGTACTTTAAAAAATATTCTCCTAAGTAAACTTGGTTGCTTAAATAAAGTGTCCAGTTCACTTGTTTGGCCTTTCGTCAACGTTCGGTTCGCTTTTAGCCGCTCCCGCTTAACTTCGGCAGGATGAAACTCGAAACTCGTGGCGTCGCACGCAATACGATTTATCATTTTCTTTTCGTCCTAGGCGAAGTCGGTCGGATTGTTTGGTGCTCTGTTGCTGTGATATTTGTGTTGCCGTATTGGACATCGCGGTGTACTATAATATTATGGAGTGTTCTAATATGGAGTATTTGTTAATAAATTGGAATTTAGAAGATCATATTTCTGCTTTTCAGGGTATCCCTTTCCTTATCCCTTTCACTAATTCTAACTAAACAATTTGTCTATTTTAAATAAATGGTTTATTGGTTAAAGGTACATAATTTAATAAATGGGTTACTTATTCCAAGTAAACAGTTCATTTAGATCAGATAACGAATTTCTAAGTACACCTGTTTATTTGTGTTTACTAGTTCTAGGTAAACTATTTCAGCATTTTCCATTTACTTAGGCCAAGTGAACCCTTCACTAGTCACTATATGTGGTGAACTTTTTAATTAAAGTAAGTGTATTTTCACCTAGATCTAATAAACTTTTTTCTCAGTGCAGATGAAAAACCTCATGCTACATTTGAACGAAAGTTTCAACATCGATTCAGTATTAATGTCTGGTGTGGAATGCTCAAGGACCAGTTGTTTGGTCCATTTGAAATGGATGGGCGTCTTACTAGAGAAGGATATTTACGGTTTTTGGAAGAGAAGTTAGTTTATACGGCAGTACCTGTAATTATTCGCTTTTAAATAAAAATTAACTTACAAAAACTTTAGAACCGATTATTTCAGAAATGGTTGAGAAGCGAACTAAAACATATGGGTTTATTTCTCTTATTTTCACCCTCTGAACACATTTCCAAAATATTGCCCTTTCCTCCCCGAACACCCTGTATATAAAGGGTAAAAATACTCTTGATTGTACAGAAATTTTAAATTTTAAATTAAAAACTATATGAAACTGGTTAAAGATAAATAAATTAAAATTAAATGTTTCTAAAACAAAATTTATGGTTATTGGAAATAACGTGAATAATACAGATATAAATATTTTTGTTGATGATGAAAAATTAGAACTTATACCCTGTTTTAAATATTTGGGAACAATTTTAGATTCTAAATTAAAATTTGAAAATTTTGAAAATCTTGTATCTAAAATGGGAAAAAAATTAATTATTTAAAAACAATGAGTGGAAATTTAAGTTTATTTTCACGAAGAACAATTTATAACACTGTAATTTTACCTCATTTTTCATATTGTTCAACTATTTTATACACAGCAAATGATGGTGTAGGTATTTAAGAGACTCCAAGTTTTGCAAAATGAAGCTATGCGTATAAATTTAAATGAGGATAAATATACGAAAATAAATTTAATGTTAGAGAAACTTCAGTGGTTAAATGTTAAAAATTTAATATTTCCTTTGATTTGTACTTTTATTTTTAAAATACAACATAACTTACTACTAACTTATTAACCCTAACTAACCTACTTCTCATTTAAAAGATTTAATAGCTCAAAATTTTGAAAATCATAACTATTCAACCAAGATAACCAAGATTTTTGTCTAGGTAGGGTTTATTTGACATATAAATCGGCTCCTCATAAAAGATTAAGTAAATATAACAACTTCAATATTTCAATTAAATCACAGAGCTCTTTGAATAATATTAAAAGATCATTAAAAAAGTATTTATTTAAAAAACAAAATAGTGACTGATAAAAAAAATTTAATACTTCAAAGATGATATTGTTAAATTAGTTTAAATATTTTATAAAACTTGTTAAATTGTAGCACATTGCTAAATAAATCTTGTTACTACTACATAATAATAATAACATTAATAATAATAATAATTCATCACGATTAACCGAGAAAGTATGCCTTTTGTTTCAGGGATGATTTTGAACTATGTTACTGCTTCCTCTTTCATTTAAAGCAATAATATCAATACATGTAGGTCAAAGTTAAATTTAAATTATTTGTCCATCATACCAAATAATAAAATTCATAGTATAAAAGAGATTTCTTTACATTCAGAGACCCTTTCAACTGCTAGTTTAAAATACATTTTGAAGTACGCCATTTTAAGCACTAATGCCTAGCAGCACTTCTACATATTTAATAAAGTCTTAATATATAAAATTTACAAAATAGAAAATACGCCAAAGTTGCGAAGCTTAAGGCCATATTGCACCATTTTTTATTTATTTTGTAATCAGTGTTAAAAAATATGTAAAATGCGTCTATATTCTATAAAAAAAAAATAAAGAAAAATAGACTTTTCCTTATAATTTTGGGAATATTCAGAAAACAAAACTAAATTTCTGTTTGGATTTTTGTTTCCTACAAAATAAATTCTTATTTAAATAAGAAAAGAAAGTGCTTATTTTTATAGCAGTGTTGTTTTAGTTGAGGACGATAATATAGTTCTAAATGCTTTTTGGTGCCGCCCGAATTGAATTGAAATAGGTTATTATAAGGTATAATTTATCCAAACTCGGTTTGAGGACATTCCACCGACCTCACAACCAGGGTTGTCAGATCTTTCTTCTTCAATTCTTTAAGTTTTTTTTTATTAAAGATGTTTCAATTATATCAGTATTCAATTTCAGTAACTTTCTTTGAAAGCTAGTTTGCAAATATACTTTAAACCGAGGAGTTTTGAGTGTGACAGAAAAAAATAACAAGCCATTCATTGTTATAATAATACATTCTTTAGTCCTTAAGAAACAATATAACTGAAATCAAGAGAGAAGTGTTTTCAGTGTTTAAAAACAACTAATTAACAAACCCTATACTGTACTGTATGCTTATACATAATATATTAATAAACCAGAAAATTTGGTAGAACTGGCAACCGTTCACAATTTATGCACGTTGTAAGGGGTGATAAGCGCTAGCTACCTGCAGCTGGTAAAGCAGAAGCGGTCCCCAGCCCGTTCAACGATCGATTCTGTCAGACAGAGATAGGCCAGTGACCGCGGATGGCGTGAAAGAGACGAAGATAAAATATACGCGATTTGGAACTTATGGACGGGCCGGGGAATGGTCCGAGAATGGAGTTCTGGCAGTGTCGTGCCGTGTCAGGTTTATTTTTCTGGTTTTAGTTTTGTGTATATAATCTTTGAGTTACCTACCTTATATTTATTATTTTAATATAATATTAATATATATACAGCGGGTTTATAAAGTGTTGTATGTACAAACGCCTAATGTTAAACAAACTTATAAATGTGTATTCGCATTTTAATTTTTTGTTTGGAACGCCTATGGTTAGGAGTTTCATACTGTTTTATGACATTAAATTGGCCTAAGAAACACTATACATAGCTGAAGAAATGTTCTAATTTTGTACGTATTTCATATACAGTGTGTGTATAAAGTCTGGAAACGGCTTAATAACATCACAATTTACTGGCCGATTTAAACCAAATTTGGTACAGTTGTGTAAGAGGATCTATCGCACCGAATGACGATATTGGCGTTGTTGCCAGCTTTTTAGTTTGTCTGGAATTCGAACGAATTTTATATTTTTAAATATAACACCCAGTATATTTTTACATTTTTAAATTCCACATAAAATTATAATTATTTTTTATTAAATGCATTGTTAGTCTATACTTCATAGTTTCCGAGATATTGACTCTCGAAAAGTGACATTTTTGAACTTTGACAGCCTATAACTTTCTAACAGTACGTCTTAGAGCAAAACGGCTTACATGTCCCTATCTTCAATTTTTATTATCTTCCCAAAAAAATCAATTTCCAGTTAAACCGGAACAACTATATTTCCTGCTTTCGAGTTACATCCAACCCTTGCTTACAAAAAAAAACATGTGGATAAATTTTGTGAAATGAAACTTAAATAAGTAATTTCCACAATTTGTGTGTTTTTGTTATCCATCAGTGAAATAGCGATGGCTTCTTATATACAGGGTGTCCGGGAAAATGTGGGAAATCTCCCTGATATGAAAAAAGCACGTGAAAAGAATACTACAAGTTCTTATAAACTTCTTTCGTATCGGCCTCCTCTTCGGAGATATGGGCTCCCAAGGAGCTCCCATAGAATTAAGTTTTTGACACATAATTATTAAACCAACAGATGTATTTCATATATATTATTAATATTAAGCAGTTAAAAGTGAACATTTATAATTTATAGGAACAAAGATGTATCTTTTTATTGAAATACCCTAATATACATGATGTAAATATGTTAAAAATTACGTTTTTCCGAAAACGGTTAGGATTAGCCACATGAATGAAGAGTAGTTAATTTTTAGGCAATAGTTAGTAGGTATGTAAAAAACGTTGTCCAAAGTTGTTATCATACAGGGCGTAAAAAAAATGGGAACTTTAGTGTCACAGCTAGTCCGTCCCTGCAGCTGTGAGTAATTCGCAACACTTTCTGGGATAGTAATTTGAAGGGTCTTACATAGATCATATGAAAAAAAAATTGAAATATACCTGTTGGTTTAATAATGATGTGTCAAAAACTTAATTCCATGGGAGCTCTTTGGGGCGCCCATATCTCCGAAGAGGAGGCCGATACGAAAGAAGTTTATATGAACTTGCAGTATTCTTTTTACGTGTTTTTTTCATATCCGGGAGATTTTCCACATTTTCCCGGATGCATATGCTTCCCGGATACCCTGTACATATCAAACTAATTGTATAGAAGTTAATTCAGTTTTCATAAAAAATATCCTTTTACTTTTAACAAGTAAAATTTTACATAAAGCGAAAACCCGGACTTATGTGGGTATAAATCCAAAACATAAGCAATTTTTCTTAAACACTGATAGCGATAAAACTTAATATATACCCTCAGAGGACCTAATGGGAAAAGACACATACTATTCCGCAGATGTTCTGCACTGTATCGACTTTAAGGCGGACGGTATCAGGGACGTATTTGCGGCGGCAGAGTTTTGACGATTTTTTAACAAAACCATTTTTTTTCGTCCCATACTAACAGCAATGTGCTTATTAAAGCTATGTAAGAACTTTTATAAATTAAAGTTAACTTAGGGCTAGTACTTAAGGACATAATTAACATCTTCGGCACATAACGTACGTTAATCCGATATTTGGAAAATGTCAACTTATTTTTTTTTCTGTCTTCGTTATCGCGTACTCATACTCGTAGTTCCTGGAAAATAAATGTGTGTTTCAGAAACACTAGTAGTTCTATAAATCTAAACCGTTGGTCACAATATCAGCAGTTGTAAAAGTTCTAAGAATTAAAACGAAAACGTCGTAGCACTCATAGTTCTAACGGTTGGAAAATATTAAAAATTTGGTGTTATAGTAGTACTTGCAGGTGTAAAAGTTATGATAATAATATCAGAAATTTTAGTGTACATATGATGACATAACAGTGGTTGCAAAATATTAAAATATGTGTGTGTCATAACACTCGCAGTTGTAAAAGTTATAAATATTAAAAGGTGAGTCGTAATATCAGCAATTGTAATTAATTATTATTAAATTAAAAATTTCCATATTTTTCCTTTCTTAAAGCTTCATTAAAGTAAAACTGACATCTGGTGACCACAACTAGAAATATTCTTTTGTTTTTCTGGCAATTTGGAGCAATAATTCAAAAAATTCGATTACACTTGGATACCAGCTGTTGCAATAGTCTATTTCTAATAACCTTATCGATATTTTTTATATCGAAATATTCTATTATGTTAAGAAATCCTTGAATTCATTAATCCAAAGCAAATTATATTTATAACCGTAAAAAATAATTTTGAATTTCGCAGATTCTTAAAAAAAATCTAAAAATTAATGAAAATTTAAATTATTTTAGATTTCTGCGAAATTCAAAATTATTTTTTACGGTTATAAATATAATTTGCTTTGGATTAATGAATTTAAGGATTTCTTAACATAATAGAATATTTCGATATAAAAAATATCGATAAGGTTATTAGAAATATACTATTGCAACAGCTGGTATCCAAGTGTAAACGAATTTTTTGAATTATTGCTCCAAATTGTCAGAAAAACAAAAGAATAGAATAGAATAGAACTTTATTTCATATTATGTTTCACAATACATATCATAAAGACATAAAAGAAATGACGTCACAAGATTACATTACTATAAGTTTTACATAAGTATTTTTCCTGGTTTTACATATTAAAGTAATCTTCAATTTTATACGGTTCCAGTCCAATTAGAAGTTTTTTAGTCTCCAATTTAAATTTTTTATAACATGATATATTCTTAATTCTATTTGGTAATTTATTATAAATTCTTATACACATATATGAGGGGTGTCTTTCTGTCATTGTTAACTTATGGATTGGATAATTTATATCTAATGTTCTAATATTATATACATTATTTACATTGTTTATTAAGAATTTTTCTTTGTGTTTAAATAAATAAAGTAAACATTCATGCAAATATAGGCCATATATTGTTAAAATGCCGTTTTCCTTGAATTTCCCCCTGCAAGATTCTATTATACCCATCTTAAAAATGATTCTTATAATCCTTTTTTGTACAATGAAAATGGATTTAGTTTCTGAGCTAATTCCCCAAAAAATTAATCCATATCTAAGAAGCGCTTCAAAATTTGCAAAATATAAAATCTTAAGAATATCCCTATTTACATAACCTGTACATGTTCGAATTGCATAGCAGACTTTATTTAGTTTTTTACCCAAACTCTCAATTTGGGGTGACCATTTTAGGAACTCGTCAATGACAATTCCCAAAAAAGTTGTATATTTTACTGTCTCTATGTCCTTTTCACTTAATACAATATTCATTGGTTTCTCTTTTGTTGTCCTATTCGTACTAAAAATCACAATATTTGTTTTATCTTCATTTATTATTAATTTGTTACGTTCAAACCATTCTTTTGCATCTGAGAAAAAACACTCTATTTGCCGAATCAGAGATTCAGGTTCTTCTTCACCTACAAGTAAATTTGTGTCATCTGCAAAGTTTGTCATAGCTCGACCATCACCATTCGCTATGCAATTGAGATCATTTATGAATATCAAGAATAGAATGGGCCCCAAAACACTCCCTTGAGGTAGACCCATCGTTATTTCTTTGATATTTGACTTAACTGCTTGATTGTTCTTTGTAATTACAACTCGTTGTTGTCTATTTGATAGATATGATTCCAGCCACTGTAAGGCATTTCCTTCGACTCCATAAGAGCTTAGTTTCAAAAGTAGATAACTCCAATCAATGCAGTCATACGCCTTCGATAGGTCTATGAATAACCCCGCTGTAAGCTTACCTTCTTCTAATAGGTTTTGTATTGTCTGCGTAAATTGATACACTGCCGTCTGTGTCGATCTATTTTTTAGATACCCATGCTGAGTGGAACTGAACAAATTAAATTCATTAAAAAAACTTAGCAACCTCCTTGCCATTGCTAGCTCAAACATTTTTGAAAAACTGTTCAATAAACTTATTGGTCTGTAGTTTTCCATCTCTTCCGGATCTCCTTTCTTAAGAATAGGTTTTATTAATGAGCGCTTTAACTGCTTTGGAAAAATGCCAAATTTCAATGAATTATTCAATATGTAGCACAACACCGTATTGATTTTACTTATACTGGATTTGACTATTTTAGTAGGAATTTCATCTTCACCACTACTCCATTTATTTTTCATTTCTTTTGAGAGATCTATTACTTCATTTGGAGAAAAAGGTTTTAGAAAAAGTGATTTGTCATTTTTTGGAATATTTAAATGTGGGGGTGGTAAGTTTGCATTATTGTTCCTTAAAGTAGAAACAATTTGAATTAAGAACTCGTTATATTGTTCCACTATAACTTCTGGATGTCCCTTAATTTGGCATTCTTCCTTATCAGTGTATTTGCCTTTTATGTCATTAACTACAGACCACATAATTTTACTTTTATTATCAGAGTTTGTTATTTTCTGACTTAGAGAATTTGCTCTTACTTCCCTCAACATGTTATCGTATTCCCGCTTTGTATTTTTATAGAGATCTTTATAGTTATTGTCGCACCTACTGAGAGTGAGGAGTAGGTCCAATCTATTCTTGCATTCCTTAATTCTGCTATCATGATATACATTTATCCTACGTTTATGATTGTGAATCAGTCTTTTTGGAAAGCTTTCATTAAAAATATTCATGTAGTTATTCATGAACATCTCCCACTGTCCATTTACATCATTTTTAGTAACATTATATACACATTGCCAATCTTCCTGACCTAGTATTTGCAAAAAATAACCTACATTATTGTCATTAAAAAATCTTTTGTATCTAGTACCTATTTTACTACTACCATTTAACTTAAAAACTAGTCTTTGAGATGTGTGATCTGACACATGATTTTCTATTACTTCATTAACTTCATACTGACCTAAATTTGTAAATATGTTATCTATGCAGCTCTGACTATTATCTGTGACCCTAGTATTATCAAAGATAGTTTCATGTAACATAAATGAGTTTGCAATCGATAGTAGTTTAGTTCTGAGTTTATTTGGTTTTTTAAATTCTATATTGAAGTCTCCTCCAATAAGAATTTTTTTATTTTCGTTACAGATCATAGTCAAAATCTGCTCTAACCTCTGAAAGAATATGTCTGGGTTTCCATTTGGCGGTCTATAAATTGATAAAACAATAAATTGCTGATTACTTATAGTACATTCTGCTGCGGCACATTCTATTTCACCAATAATTGAACAATCAGTTATTTTTTTTCGATTTTTACATTTGACCTGAGTTCTAACATACACAGCTGCTCCTCCATGTCTTCCTTCGCCACGACATACCTTTGATACCAACTTGAAATTTTGTATGCCTATGCATTCTAATTGTTCCTCACTCTTCCAGTGTTCTGTCAATAGCAAGAACCTACATTCATCATAACCCTGCAGAAAGTACTGTAATCTGTCTACAGAGTTCCCCAGCGACTGCACATTCTGATGTATTAAACTAATAGAATTCCCATTTTTTTGTTCGGTCTTATTCAGAAAACAAGTGTGTATTTCCTCTTTTCGGGTTTCCTTTAATTTCTCTCTTGATCTAAAAAATCAGCTGATCTTATAAATATATCCTTATGTCTTCTAAAATCAAACCTTCTGATTCCTACATTTTGTGGCCACAGATCAGGATTGTATAGTTCATCTTTCCTACTTAAAGGAGCGCTTACCATGAATGCTTTCAACTGGTTTTCTTTTGTTGTTAGTTCTCTGACGTCAATTTTTTCATTCTCAAAGCCAGGAGTATTTACCAGGTAATTTTTTATAGCTTCAGCCGAGGCTGTTCTCTTTACTCTGTAAATATAAAGCCATACCTTTCTATCACCTCCTTGAAACTCTCTATTTATATCAGAATCAGACCCCTTCTTTGTTCCGAATCGTTTTTTTTTACGTTGCACGGTTTGGTAGCCGTCATTTTCTTTATCCACAATTTGTTTGTTATTATTTTCGTTATTGTCGCCCTCGACATTCGGTCGGTTCCAGTTATTCGACCTACGGTTAGGTTCATTTGATCTACTGCGTTCGCCACTTGCTTCCACCATTTCGACAACAGATTTCACAGATTTAGGATTTCGATTTTGAACAAATCGGTTTCTTCCGCCATCTATTGACTCACAGGCTGCACTGTAAGCCCTTTCTGTTGGTCGCTCTAGATTTTTAATTTTTTCAATTAATAAACCATTGTTTTCTTTTAGGATTGCATTATTTTCCTTCAAAACCTGGTTTTTATCTTCCATCTCGGTTATCAGCTTTTTTAATAACCCTATTTCTGTTTGGCACTGTTTGCTTTCTATTTGCAGTTGTTTGTTTACATTTTTTAGGTCCTCTGCCACATTTTGGCTGCTTGAACAACATTTGACTAGATTCTCCTTTCCTATCGCAATCAAGCCAGGAATTCGGAATGCACATGAACTATGGAATGATGCACTACACTTTACACATTTTATGATTATATTAATCACTTTCTTTTTACAATAATGGCACACTTTTTCACGACCGTCTTCTGGCGACTCATCATCACCCGCCATCTTGTTGTGAATATTTCTAGTTGTGGTCACCAGATGTCAGTTTTACTTTAATGAAGCTTTAAGAAAGGAAAAATATGGAAATTTTTAATTCGGTAAAAAAATATTTATAAAAATATTCGATTTTATGTTTTTTCAAGTAGATATCCCAAACATTGTATTTAAAATTCTAATTCTAAACACTTTTTATTCTTGAAATTTTTTCGATATCTCATCATTTATCTGATTTATGATGATTTCATATTGTTTTTTTCAACTTTCCCGCCATACCGTTGGTCACGTGACGTATGTCAAAATCGATTTTAAGGTAATGGGACATGCACATCCAATCCCCCAAAAAAGATTTTTCAATATTCCGCTAATAAAATTGTTTCCCATATGTTGCGAACTCTTTGCCGGTCACTGTATAAACTAGGGGTATCCGTTTAAGATTTAGATCTTACCCCCCCTCCCTCCTAGGGGCTTGAAGTAACAAGATTGACAATATACGCAAAAGATGTTTCGCTGGAAATAAAAATCGACGGGTCCGAGCGATTTTTCACATTTTTATTTTAAAGCAGGAAAATCGAGGTGGAAATTTTCAAATGAACACCCTGTAGAAACGATAGTTAATTTATTGTTTTATTTTGGTAGAATATACTTTTAATATAGGGGTTACTAACATTAGATAAGAAAATATATTTACTCAGGAAGTTTTAATTTTTTTTTAATATCTCATTGGGTTTGCAACAAAAAACTATCCATCCCTTAAAATAGCTTTTTCTTAACGTTCAAAAGTCAGTTGAGACACAATGTTATGTTTCGTTAAGTTTTATGAGGAATTTTATTTCTTATTTATTACAAGTGGGTAACATCCATAGTAAAAAAATTGCACGAATACGACACGTATTGCATTCATTTTATTTACAATACACCCCTGCAGCCGTTATCTTCCTAAAACAGAAATAGCTCCAAAATAAATGGCCCACGTTCACAGTAAAGCCCCTTTTATGAGAAAGTGTTGTTGGTAGTTTTTCTTAATAAACTCTAGATTTTTTACTTTTATTGGGGATCCTGCGTTGAGCGTCTCGCATATTTTTTTCGTACACACAGTTGACACATGGGACAAATAACATAAGATTTTTCGTACTTTTTCAAAGTGTTTTTATGAACTAGCTTGAGATAAAAAGAAAGTTTTTTTTGTTTAACTTATGAAACCAGAATGAAAAAAATTGACAACGGTATGTTGATATTATAAATATTTGAAAAATAAAAATTATGTATTTGAAACAACCCAAAATTAATAACGTTATTAGCCTGGTAAAAAATTTTACAGTTCTTATTTTATAGACGTTTTACTTGTTTCCCTAGAAACAGTGAATAATTATAATGTACTATTAGATACTTTATATTACAAAGAAATGTTGAAATAAGTATAAAATAAAAAATTTCTGGTATAGGCCGATGAAAACTTTACGAACTTGTATATACAGTGTGTCCAAGAAAGTATGCAACATATGGGGAAGTTTTTTTTATCACCGATTTGTCAGAAAATTTTATTCTTTATAAAAGTCGATGCATGCCTTAAAACTGTAAATGCATATTTCATATTTCACCTGCGGCTAATAGTAAAGGAGTAAATGCCTTTTTTTCGAAATTGCCTTAAGAGTAAAGTACCTTAATTATTAGAGAAACAGCAAAATTTTATATGGAAATTTTCTTGCAAATTAGTAAGTTAGTCCAAATCCGAAATTTGAGTTAGGTGTCACAATTTTTAATTTTTTTTTGGTTAATCTCTATTTTCCCCTAAACGGTACACCTCTGGTCGATTTTTTGTTTACGCAGTTTTAATATATTTATTAAATAACTTAAACGTGGGTTTATAATAAAAATGGATTAAATAGTTGCAAACTTTTTAAAACCTTTCAATGTTACGAGTGGGTTGCACACCTACTTAAACACATTTTAGCCAACTTATGTTCTAAACAAAATTATGATAGAATCCAACTCTATTCATATTACTGGAACTAATTATTAATTTATTTGTTATTTTCCCCCAGTACGCTGAAGTCCAAAAACCTATTTTAAAGAAATGCATATAAAAAAATTAAAAATTGACACACCTAACTCAAATTTCGTATTTGGAATAAGTTTTTAATTTGCAAAAACATTTCCATATAAAATTTTCCTGAATTTCTAATAATTAAGTTCCTTTACTTAAAAGGCAATTTCGAAAAAATGGCATTTGCTCCCCTACTATTAGCTGCAGGTGAAATATAAAATATGCATTTATAGTTTTAAGGAATGCACCAACTTTTTTAAAGAATACAATTTTCTGAGAAATCGATGATTAAAAACTTTCCATATTATGTTGCATACTTTTTTGGACACACTGTGTATGTTGAAACAAATGAAAATAAAACGTCTAGTGACATTTGACACTATGATATCTACTGTTCGTTTCATTGAGGTATGTATCACTGCCCCATTTAATTTATAAAAATTTTACGAAAAGCATTTTCTAAACTTTTTTAATTGACTTTAAAAATTTTAAAAAAGAAAAATATTGATCATGGCCTTCGTTAATACACAAAAGTCAAATAAACAAAAATGTCTTTAGCATTTCCAAATAGACTGACTCAAAACAAATTGTCTTATAATTTAGTTTTTAACTTAACAAAACTTCGAAAGTCAAAAACCTTTATTTAAAAACAAATTTCCTCGACAATTTCGGCCCTAATAATTTGCACCGACCTTCTTTCTCACGAGGGGGAGGACTTTGATCTCTGTTTGTTTTTCCCATCGACTTTTTTTTGCGTTTGATTATATAGGTTCGCTTCTCCCTTTCGGGGAATGGCTTGATAAAAATAAGGGCAAAACGGGAAATATTCATTTGTATAAATTTTTACAAGGGCGAAATTAGGTAAATATCCTTAATTTGTTTTTAAGGGGACTTGATTTTTAAAAATAAACACGACGAGTTTCGTTGCTCTTTTCCTCGTAACATATTGTAATACATTAAGCGCATCTTCAGTTTGAGTTCGATTCACATTCTACTATCGCTCTATAACAGCAAAGAAGCAAACACGTTAATACGTACCGTGCGAGCAAAAATTATCTGCATCAAAGAGGGCTTGGATTAAAAAAATAGGGCTTGGTTTAGATCACAATGATATGGGGACGATATAAGAATATCTAACCAAATCTAGGTTAAAATTTTGTCAAATAGATATTATGACATGATATTATGACAAACTAATGAGTAATAAAATAAGTAGACCAATACAAATTTATTTTAGTTGTTTACAAAATTAACAAAAAACAAAAAGAAAAATAATTACATAAATTGCTGAAATTGGCCACCGCCATGCTCCAATCATAAATTCACACGTCTCTTCATATTTTCGAAAGTGTTGACCAGCATCTTTGGAGAAATGTTACCACATTCATGGATAATCCTTGCTTGTAATTGTTCTAAATTTGCAACTAATGTTTTAAAAATAGTGTTGTTTAAATGATGAAAAATGAAGTAATCCATAACCGTAAAATAAGGTGATCTACGTGGAAATTCAATGTCTGATCGAGAACTGATCAATTGGTCGTCGAAAAATTTGCGTAAGTAGTTAATAGTTTAGGCGGCTGTATGGGCGGTTGCACGGTCCTGTTGAAAATATCCAAAACGTAGTTCGGCGTCAAGTAACTGCTCCACAAATGTATTCAAAATGCTGTGCTGTAACTGTGTCATGGAAAAAAAAGGACCAACAATTCTTCTTCGGAAAACAGCTAACCAGACACCCATTTTTTGAGGGTGCAATGTAGACTCTACAAAAAAATGGGGATTTTCACTACTCCACATGCGTGTATTCTGAGAATTCATATAACCAGAGAGGTGAAACCAGGCTTCATCCGAAAAAAATGTCAGGTCTAATAAATCATTTCTTACAATAAATTTTGGGTAAACCATTGAGAGTAATTTCTGCGTCTTTCAAAATCTGCGGCTTGTATATCTTGGAATACTTGACCTTTATAAGGAAATAAATTTAGCTGCTTCTTAAGAATAATCCTGCATGTTCCATAAGATCTTCCCACTTCTTGGGACAGGCATCTTATACAATTTGTTGGCGTATTTTGCATTATTTTACGAACGTTTGCAACAAGTTATTCTATTTTTACAGATGGTCTTCCTGCTCCTTTTTTGTGTTGTATTGAACCTGTTTCCCTAAACACAGCCACGGTTCTTTTCAGGCAATGATAAAAATCCCCAGCAATAAAAGCAACGTTAGGAAAATATTCGTGAAAATCGTCCATGCACAAACCCGTTTCGAAAATACGCTTCAACCATGAATGTTTTGTGCTGTTCCGTAAAGCCCATTGTGTGAATTGTTCAAGAAATAAATTAGCGATGAATCAAATTACTTGTAACGACTGTCAAAGATGATGGAATAACTGATTGATTGTTAATTCAGGTAGTTACTGACACCCAACAGGTATTAAGCTCTACGGTTAAGCATTACGTCCTCAGATGCAAGGCCCTCTTTGATGCAAATAATTTTTGCTCGCACGGTAGTAGTCTCATGTTAGCCAAGCGCCCACCATGATGGTTAATGTTTTCTATCTTGACTAAATTTCTCAGGTAAGCGTACGGTGAAATGGTTTGTTAAACCTAGTCAGAGGGACTGCTTGGCGTTTTCTGGCACAAACCAAAAAAATACTGTTTTCTAGCCAGTAAAACGCTTGGAAGGTAGTAAGTAATGTTCTGCCACATAATCTAAATAATTTCTGTTAGATAAAACACACATTTAAATTGGTCGCGTTCCAAGGTCCAATATCCTTTTTAGGTTATTTTTAACGAATTCACGGCCCCAGAACAGCTGTATTACTTATCAAAATTTAAACAAGTTTTGATTATTAGCATAAACATAAAAAGGAGCTCTTAACTAAGAATAAAACCTTTTGAATTTCAATGCATTCGATTTCACAAGCAGTTTACCTACGAGTACAAGCACTTCCATTTTTGCACTATTCCACGATTTTATTCAAATTCTGATCATACATTCGCCCTTTTCAATACACACGTGCACCGACAAGTGAAATCTCATTCATGTCAAATGCCATTTTCCAATCCTAGAATGCGGATAATCGAACTCTACGCTTAAAGAAATCTTATTATGTTTTATTATTTGACTCGAGCATAGCTTGACGTTTTTATTTTTTAATATAACCAGCCAACTATAGTAGGTCGTAGGGTCTTCCAACGCAGAAATTTGCGGCCTGTTCTGGTGGTTTTCCATTGCTATTGGAAATATTGCACAGTAAAAAATTCAATGGATTAACAGCAACGGATATCTGATAAACGACGTGTCGCTCGCATGTTGCCGGTTCATTTTGTCTTTTTGTGCGGGATAAAAAGTGGGTGATTACGGTTTAATAAAAGGATTTTAACGAAAAAATATTATATAAGTAATTTTTTCTTTTTCTGGCAACCCAGCAACACTTTTACACATCTTACAAAAAAAATAAAAACGCTTCTGTTCCTTAAATTGTTTTTTCTTCCTAGCGTCCATGAAAACCGACCCGATAATTAGACATTTTAGACAGACAAATGAAGGGTATCGGGAGAAAACCATGAATGTCACAAAACTTTCGAAATTAAGCTAAACACGCCATCTTGTGGGTCTTGGCAAATACTATCAACTGTCGTATTAATAAAGGGAGAAAACGATGAATGTGCCGAGTTATTAAGCCTTTTAGATATGCTATATCGGGAGAAAATCGTGGAGGTCCACGCGTAAACGGTCGAAACAATGAATGTCCACTCATCCGAACGCGATGCCGCGGTCTCTGTTACAAGTACCAGGCTCATCCAGGGTAACCCGATCCAAAAGAAAATTAAGTAATGGTAAGAAACAGCTCCTTCTTTAACGCCGAAAGTTTTACTTTTTAACAAAAATTTATTTTAATTAATACTTTATAGATGGAAAATCAATGGTATCAGCTGCGTCCCATAATCCAACTAAAAATTTTCGAAGCAGTACCTAATCCATATTACTTCTTTAAATAAAAGTAAGTTACTATGATTTAATATTGTACACTGTAACTCATCATTATACGTACCTACTTTACTTCTAGGTAACGAAAAAGAGGACACCTAAATAATGGACATTCATTGTTTTCTCGGTTAAAAATGTGTCGCTCGATGGATTTCTTTTTAATTCCATAAGAACTATGGGAAAAAAAGCGCCGCAGGCAAAAATGTTTTGCCACGCCCTTTTTTGAATCCTGGTGCTTAGTTTTCAAGTAGGAAAAATAAAAAACAAGACAAAATCCTTAAGAAAAGCACGAAAAAAACCGGTAATAATTGAGGTGCTTGGGTCTGTAGGGCAATTTCCCCCATCCTCCCTATACCCACGCCTGCATTTAAAAAATATGATTTTATTCGTTTTGGGTTTGTTCGGGTTTGTTTTGTATTAAAATTTTACACAAATATGTATTTTTATTATTTTATTATACAGTGTGGTTGTTTAAGTGTGCAACATATTGGCATTTTTTTTATTACCGATTTCTCAGAAAACTTCATTCTTGATAAAAGTTGGTGCATGTTCGATAATCATATTTGGTGCACTTGGAATGGTAGGTCAAAAAATATAAAACTTGTACAAGAATAAAGTTTTTTAATAAATATTTAAAATAAAAATTTTGCACTTTAAATGATAGTTTTTTAATTGGCATATTATCATTACTAATGTTTTATCTTGATAAAAAGAATTTTTACCATATTTTAAAATTGTGTTTAATATCGTTGCAACAAACATGAAGTTTGTGATTCCTTAATAAATTAAAAATTCAGGTAAATTTTACAAAAATGCTTCAATTTGAACAAAGATATGTGAAATTGAATTGATTTTGATTAATTTATGAAGGTCTTTATGGTGAACATAAAAAAAAATTTTTTTAATTATTGTTTTTTAAAAAAATATATTTTTTTTTTGTTTTAGGAGGTCACGTTTTTGAATCTATGCATAACTTTTAATTCTAAACAACTTTTCTTTATAACATTTTGCTGAATTTTCTGAAATACGGATACTTTATTCTTGTACAAGTTTTATATTTTTTGACCTACCCTGTATGCCGTTTGACTTCCAACCATTCCAAGTGCACCCAATATGATTATCGAATATGCACCAACTATTATCAAGAATAAAGTTTTCTGAAAAATCGGTAATAAAAAAAATGCCCATTTGTTGCACACTTAAACAACCACACTGTATCTATAGGTACCATACTAGGTATACTGTATACATGACAAACTGTCACGAAGAAAATTTATTAGCGTAGGAAATGTTTAATGTGTTCCCTATATTGTCGAAATCAGAGCTCTAATAATAATATATATATATTTCGCATAAATTTCTGTAAGTTTTATAAGTATGGTATCGAGTTTCGGGGGGGCCCGGGCCCCCGCCCCCCCCCTCCCCCCCCCTAGCTACGTGCCTGGCCCTGTTTTAAACTACTACTTTATTTAATATAATTTTAAGTAAAACATAACTGACGCCGCTACTGCACAAATAAATTGTCCCACAAAAAGAATTCCCAAATTCCTCTATCTAGGTTAAAAAGGCTTTTTTTTCTTTGTGTCGGATATCGAGGCAGTTTTGTTTTCTTAAGCTTTCCCCCTAGACTTACTCTTGGAGGGGCGTGCACGGCCTTACAAATGACGGTATTTTAGATTACTTTAACCGGAATATAACTTATATCTTTAAAAAAGGCGCGCGTGTCTTAAACTGTTGTCTTCTTTGTGCAGTTTCTATATGGAAACGTGCCTGTTTTTGGATTTTTACCACTTTTAGATATTTCGATTTAAATTTTTTTAAAAGTCTATCTACCAGGGTCACAAGAAAATCTGAGAATCACCTGATGGTAGTCACAGGTTACATACAGTGTCACCAGTAAAGTTTGCATCGTATGGGATTTTTTTTTATTAGCTTTATTCGAAATTTGACTTTGGCATCAAGTTCTGCTTCGATCGAGATGAAAATTAAGCAAAAAAATAGTAGTCACGTGATTCGCATTATCTGTCAAATTTTAATTTTTTTCAAAAAATAATTCAAAAGTGGGGTTATTTCTGAAAATATCAAAAAAAGTTATTAGAAAAAGTTTTTTTAAATGCAGTTTCTAGCCCACATGCAAAATTACAGCTGTCATGCGTCGGCACACAACAATATCAGCTGGGCACAAACAACACAACATCGCGAACACAAACACCAACACAGTAAGCAACAGCTTGCTACTGGCTACTGCTCAGACGATCTGAGCACAAATATCGCAAACACAAGCACTAACACAGTAAGCTTATTACTTAGCTAGAGTAGTTAGACGACAAAGCCAGCTTAAGTACACCGAGTACCCAAAGCGCTGGCGAGTAAGACGCAAAGCACGCATTAGGCGTGCAGGGCTGAAATACCGAACCGAGTGGTCTGAAGGTTTATACGCCTATGGCGCGGAAACCGCAGGAACACTGTGAGTTTAGTCGGTAGCCCCCCCCCCCCCACAGGGGGTTGAATCCGACACTCCTCTGTTAGTATCACCACAGGGGTCAGTCTTTTGAAGATTCTCATCGAAAAAAAAAAGCAATTAAATTGTCACTACATTTTGAATCAATAATGTTTGTTTAAAACGTGTTACGTATTAAAGTTCCTTTATTTATAATATTATTATCATATTAAACAATTAAAACAATACCCTACGCATTTTAATTATTTGTTTGGGTCACCTATGGTTAGGAGTTTTATACTGTTTTATGTCATTAAATTGACCTAAGAAACACTATACTTGTTTGAGCCTTATTCTTGAATTTGCTGTGCAAGCTAACGGTCTTCATACCTTTATAACTGCCCCAAGGCTGAGTTTGCAAAGTGAGTCAGTAGAGGCTCGAACAAACACAAGTACAATCTATATTACTGTAATACTATATATTTATTTTGTATGATTGATTCTTTAGTTTTGAAGTTTTAACTTTTTCTGACAAAACTTCGTTTTAAAGTAACATTACTTTGGACCGTTATTTTCTAACACCACGAGAGGAACCGTTCTATGACTTTGTTTATGTTATTGGATCTATTATTGTGTGTCTATGCTCATTTGGAGAGAAAGAAAATTAAATTACTAATAATAAATTAATTAAATAAAAAATTAAATACCTTATATACTAATAGTCATCTTAATACGTCCTAATTCTTAATTTGCAAAGTGCCCTGAGATCTACTTAACTCGCATTTAAGAAGCAAACATAATGGAGGATCTGGCAAGAATTTACAGGATATAATTTTTTTCTCTTCTTCATAATTAAGTTTTTTTCTCACTTATATTTATATTCAAATGCGAAAAATGGGGATTGGGTTCAAAACCTTTGAAATATTGCCATGACCGTTTACAAAAAAATTCCGACATCTTTATTCTTAAGCAAACATTTTGCGGGTCGTATTTATAGCTTGACAAGTTTAAGGTATTTTAGAGAAAATGGAATTTCCTGCTAATAAGACGCGAATGGTTTGTGTCAGGAAAGAAAAAAGGTACTTAAATACATATTTTTTGTTCTGCAACGTTTTTTCAGTATTCAGGTTTCACGTTCGAGCTTAATCTGAACCGACACGAATCACAGAAACCGATTTTTTGATAAAAATATCTCGACGATCAAAACCCATATACAAGTGTGACCAGTAAAGTCCGCATCATAGGGGATTTTTTTTATTAACAGCTTTATTCAAAATTTGACTTTGGCATCAAGTTCTGCTTCGATCGGGATGATAATTAAGCAAAAAAATAGTAGTCACCTGATTCGCATTATCTGTCAAATTTTAATTTAAAAGTGGGGTTATTTCTGAAAGTATCAAAAAAGTTCTTAGAAAAAGTTTTTTTAAATGCAGTTTCTAGCCCACGTGCAAAATTTTAGCTACATAAGATAATTTTGATTTTTTACACATATTTTGTAAATTGCACCACTTTTGCAAAATATAACTTAAAGCAACCTACATAAAACTTCTTTGTTTTGACAATGCTTTATTTCAGATACATTTTCTTTAAAGTAGCGCCGTATTAAATGTGGGTTTTTCTACAAAATCAAAATTGGGCTATTACAATTTGGTCGCATATGATGCAAAGTTTATTCGTTTTTGTCCCTGTATAAGGTAACTTCATAGAATAAGTATTTTTGAAAACGTAGTTTATGTCTGAAAGTAATACACCTTAATATTAGGACAAAAAAGAGCAGTGTCATCAGTAAAGTGTTCATTAAAAGTGGAAAATCAATTTTAGTGATGGGTAAAAATCAAAATTATGTTATGCAGCTGAAATTTTGCATGTGGGCTAAAAAACTGCATTTAAAAAACTTTTTCCTAAAGCTTTTTTTTCATATCTTTTGAATTATTTTTTGGAAAAAATTAAAATTTGACAGAGAATGCGAATCACGTGACTAGTATTTTTTTGATTAATTTTCATCTCGATGGAAGCAGAACTTGATGCCAAAGTCAAATTTCGAATAAAGCTAAATCCCATATGATGCAGACTTTACTGGTCACACAGTTAGTATGTAGTTTAAAAAAATTTGATACAGTCATGAGATAGGTATTGAAAAACGCCAACGCTCATCCAACAAAAACTAATTTTTTGATTTGTCCTATCAATTGTAGAAAAAAACTACTACATTTGTTTATTTTTATTTAAATACATGTGCTTTACATTAGCCAAATTATCAAAAAGGAAAGTTTCTCAATTTTTTAAAAAAATTTTGAATTTTGAAATTTTGAAATTTTGAAATTTTGAAATTTTGAAACTTTGAAATTTGAAATTTTGAAATTTTGAAATTTTCTCACGACTTAATTGAGTCAATCCCAATAAATTGCGTTGTAATTATCGATAAAAAAAAAGTTAGATTTTGAACTTACCAATATCGGAGGATCCACCCCATGTTCCCTGCTGGGCCTGTTTGGCTAACTTGCTAATGGCGTCAACGTACAATCTTGATGCGGCAGCGGCACCTGCAAGAAAAAATACCCTTGTATTTTCCATTTTACTTATATTTTTATCCGATTATTGTGTCAAAAAATTACGTTTTATAAATCAAATATTTGTACGAAAAGGTAAACATTTTTAATAAGGCATTGACTATTGCGCTGGTAGCTAGGTAACACTTTTCGTCCCAGGCCGAAAAATATTTTTCGGACGCTAACATTTTTTCAACAAACTGTTTATTTTATTTTCAAATATTTACAATATTTATATTACATGTACAATTAGAACAATTTTAAACAAGAACAGGGTGCTGTAAATTTGATTTTGAGGGTGTGTTATTATTTTTGTTCTCCGTTATGATATTATTCTCTAATGTTGAACTCGATTCGAAGACGGATTGCGATACCTGAGTAGGTACTGATTGCAGTTCAGATTGTGGAATGTTAAATATTTTCCTGGTCAGCTCTAACTTATTGCTACGGAAATCATCTATGTAGCCATCGGATACTCCAGAAGACTTCCAGCCTTCATGCCGTTTTAGAGAAGTTATGTCTGCTTCTGCATCTACAAGCAACGTGGCCGATGTTCTTCGGAAACAATGTCCCCTGAATTCCTTGGCATTCGGCAGTTTTAGGTAAGACGCTATTTCCAGAGGTATCGAGCCAAATTTCTGTATACCGACAACTTGCTTATAGCGTTTTCCATTGCGATCAGACACAAAAAATTGCCCATCACTCATATTTGTTGAACGTAAAGCCATATAATTTCTATAATACTTTAGATATTCTCCTGTCGCCGCAATGATCTCGGTTTGTTTGATTTATTATAGGGAATTTTTATTAACAAAACCGTTCCCAAATCTTGTATGTCATCAATTTTCATATGTGCCAGTTCTTTAAGACGACATGCGCCCGCGATTCCGAAAATAAAAGCAACCTGGCAGTTTCTCGAATATCAGGTGGCGTACCTACTATAAGATCTTCACTATCACGGCCTACGGCCCACTACTGAACTTCGAACTTTTAGGAATAAATCAGTCCCAGCTGTTAATGTCACATATGGGTGTCAACGGTCAAAACGCTTTGTTTTAAGAAAAAGTTGACTCTACTACAGGTTGTTGTCTCTGTCCAGCAGCTTTATAAAGATTATTCGACTATGCGATCTATCTTTTCCTTGATCGATAGCCACAGTACCTACTCTCTGCTAGATCGGCAGGTATCCCTGCGACTTCTCTATCTAGCCCATCATTAACCTCATTGACATCTATAAAACCGACTAAAGCTAATGTGAGTTTTATACAAGACACAATCGTAGTAACTTCGTCGAATTGACAATTTTCTCGGGATGTCCTTTCCCGTTCAACTAATACCAACTTACCTAAACGACAAAAGTAACTAGAAAGTCCTTAGGGCAATTTATTCCGAAAAATTTCGCTTTAATTACGGCGAGCGGAAATAAAAGGAATCTTCCGTGCGTTTCCTTAAGCCCCGTTCCAGTTTCTGGAGCGATGCAATTAAGGCAGTGAGATTTAGTGGGCCTAACTTGACAACTTTGAGTTATTTTCAGTAATTTTTGAAACGGCTTTATATCGTTCTTTTTCGTAAGATAACTGCATTAAATTTACGATAATAAGCGACCGTAAGAGCTTTTAATTAAATATATAAGTGTATTTTATTGCCTCGAAATAAGTTATAAAGATATACAGTGTGTCCCCGGATGGAGTTGACAAGAGGAAAAATTTCTTTATTATTGATTTTACGACAAAAAGTGATTCTTTATAAAAAATTCTGCTTATCGAGAAAATGAATTTACCATATAAAATTTTTAGATCAGATGTACCTACACCTGTTGTTTAATAATTAGGATAACATGAAAATGCTTTTAGAGAGAAGTGCCATTATTTATTATTTTAGACAAAATGTCAACAAATGAAACAAAGTTGTTTATAATTCAAAATAAAGCCTAAATGCAAAATTTGAAATGTACAGGGTGTCCCATTTTCGATACTTTTAGTGGATATTGGAGTTATTATCAAAGATAGGGATTTGCGGTTTTCACGTCACTGTGCTACTTTTTAACGAAACTTATTATTCCGGTGTCAAATATGTCATGGCATTCTTAGATTTTAATCTACAAGGCGATTTTGAAAGTCTTTCCTTTTTAGGCACCCCTCGTAATTCCGTTATGCGTCAACGTATTAAAAAAGTAAAAACTGATGTTCGTAGAACTTTTTACGTAGAGCTCAGTGGCGTAATCAGTTTTTTTCTAAAAATGTTAGTTTTCCAGATATTAACCCAACCTATGTTTTTTTTAAATAGGACACCCTGTATATTATTTTTTATTTTGATTAAGTATCATTTGGGCTTTTCAAAAATGTATAGATGTTTATATTTATTTTGAAAAACAAGCTCAAAATTTGATGTTTTTAATTGTTTACTTTATTTGTAACAGTAGGCTATGGCCAATTTATTAGAAAAAAATTGAAATGACCAAAAATTAAAAGATTTGTAATTTAATGAAATACTTTTTTACGTAGGTAATTTTATTTTACTTATTTTTATCAATGGCTGTTTATGAGAATTATGAAAATTATGACAGGTTGGTATGTTTTATACAATGCAATGAAAATTCCCAAGAACCTCCTGAATTATATTTCAATACGTAGGTAATGTATTTAAAAGAGCTTTCATTATGATAATTTCTCTTATCTGACAATTGTTTTCATTCATATTAGGCATCCAGAAAGAAGGCAACCATTTTCAGAAATATTTGCTCGTTTGAAAACCAATCTAGTTGAGCACGGGTCGTTTATTCAGCCACGTCCCAAAACATACTTCAAAGAAGACAGGGAGAGAAAAGAAATAAATGTTTTATCTTACGCAGAAGCAACGACTTCATCTTCCTGTAGAAAAATAGAGGAAGAAATTGGTGTACCAAGTTGTAACGCTCAGAGAATATTGAAAAAATATAATTACTATCCATATAAATTTAAGATAGTGCAACATTTACACCCCGGAGATGCCGAGCGTCGAATAACATTTTGCCAATGGTATTTAGAACAAATCCGCACTAACACATCTTTTGGCAGACTTGTCATCTGGTCTGACGAATGTTATTTTTTAAGTGCAGGAATTTTTAATCGTCATAACACGAGGCGTTGGTCTGCAGAAAATCACCATTTAATTTTCGAAAGGGCACAACAAGGGCGCTTCGGGATTGGTGTATCATGTTTCATTTTGGGCCGCCACATAGTCTACCGAATGTATGATGATGGTCTCACAGCTCGTAAATACCTAGAAATCCTGGAGGAAGTTATTCCCGAATTGCTGGAAAATATTCCATTGGCCCATTTCAATTCCGTCTATCTCCAAAAAGACGGTGCTCCGGGTCACAACTCTCTGCTAATAAGGCCATTTCTGGACAATAACTTTCCTCAAAGATGGATAAGGACAAATGGGCCTGTGAGGTGGCCCGCACGATCTTCCGATCTTTCCATTTTGGATTTTTTTTTGTGGGGTTTTATGAAAAATCAAGTATATAAGACACGACATGAATCTCTAGCGGAACTTCGTGAGGCAATTGAGTTGGCCTTTCAAACTCTTCAGAATAGATCTATTATTCTTTTTAATGCAATTGTTATTGTGTGTTAATTATTATATTATGTTAATTATTGTTGCGTTTGGCCATGGCCTACTGTTACAAATAAAGTAAATAATTAAAAACATCAAATTTTGAGCTTGATTTTTAAAATATATATAAACATCTATACATTTTTAAAAAGCCCAAATGATACTTAATCAATATAAAAAATAATATACAGGGTGTCCTATTTAAAAAAACATAGGTTGGGTTAATATCTGGAAAACTAACATTTTTAGAAAAAACTGATTACGCCACTGAGCTCTACGTAAAAAGTTCTACGAATATCCGTTTTTACTTTTTTAATAAGTTGACGCATAACGGAATTACAAGGGGTGCCTAAAAAGGAAAGATTTTCAAAATCGCCTTGTAGATTAAAATCTAAGAATGCCATGACATATGTGACACCGGAATAATACGTTTCGTTAAAAAGTAGCACAGTGACGCGAAAACCGCAAATCGCTATTTTTTATAATAACTCCAATAACCCCTTAAAGTATCGAAAATGGGACACCCTGTACATTCTAATTTTTGTTATTTATTATATACAATAGAATTTATGAACATTCGAAATGAAAACCTGAGAGTGCTGACCTATTTATTTAATTTATTTCTAATTTGGAGAAATGTGTGCAGGTTGGAGGAGGGCATGTAAAATAATAACTTTTTCCACAATTGTACATTTTGAATGTTCATAAATTCTATTGTAAATAATAAAAAACAAAAACTAGAACTCAGATTTTAAATTTTGCATTTATTTTGGATTATACAGGGTGATTCATTAAGGGTGGCGACCGGCCATATCTCGGAAACTACTAGGCATAGAAACTTGGAGAAAAAAAAATTATGATTAAAGCGGTCATGAGAAAATTCTGGAAATTACTTTTAAGTTCCTCATTTCGCCGCAAGGGGGCACAATTAATTTTTTTTTTAATTCTAAATTTCTCCGAAATTTCCCATATTAAGGTATAACTCTGATTACATCATCGAAAAGCTTAGACAATTCTGCATCATTTTTGTTTAAGGCTCATTGGCGTACCGGCCTTGATAAGAGTGGGGGAAGCTATTGAATGTGCAAACATTAAAATCGCTGTAACTTGTAAACGACTTATCCGATTTTACTAGATTTAAGCTTGTTTGAAAGGGAAAGGTAAGTATTTTCAATCGCCGTATCCAATAGTACACTATAGTGTGTAATAAAATTGCTAGAGGGCGCAATTTGTAATAATAACAGTTTTTTTCGATTTTATCCCGGAAATTCTAATTATACGGTATAACTATGACATCATAATCGAAAAGTAGATGAAATTTGCAAGAAAAGATGTGAAGACCGCAGTTCGATATCTTTGTTCGTTTCAGAGTTATTGCCAAAACAATAATTTTTAATACAAATTGCGCCCTCTAGCAATTTTATTAGAAATTATCTTGTACCATTGGATACGACAATTGAAGATACTTACCTTTCTCTTCCAAAGAAGCTTAAATTTAGTAAAATCGGTTAAGTCGTTTAGAAGTTACAGCGATTTTAATGTTTACAGTTTCACTTGATAAGAGTGGGAGAAGCTATTGAAAGTGTAAACATTAAAATCGCTGTAACTTCTAAACGACTTATCCGATTTTACTAAATTTAAGCTTGTTTGGAAGAACCTTCAATTGTCGTATCTATTGGTACAAGATAGTTTCTAATAAAATTGCTAGAGGGCGCAATTTGTATTAAAAATTAATGTATTGGCAATAACTCTGAAACGAACAAAGATATCGAGCTGCGGTTTTGATATTTTTTCTAGCAAATTTTATCTACTTTTTGATTATGGTATCATAATTATACCGTATGATTTAAATTTTCGGTATAAAATCAAAAAAACTATTATTATTACAAATTGCGCCCTCTAGTAATTTTATTGAGAACTATTATGGACAACTAAATACGATTGGTGAAAGTGCATACATTCCTCTTCCAAACAGTCTTTAGTTTGCTAAAATCGGATAAGTCGTTTAGAAGTTATAGCGATTTAAATGTTTACACTTTCAACAGCTTCCCCCACTCTTATTAAAGTCGGTACACCAATGAGCATAAGACCAAAATGATGCATAATTGTCCAAGCTTTAAAGTGGTGTTAGCAAACATATACGTTAATGTGGAATTTTCGGAGTTATGTAAAATTTTAAAATTTACTTTTCAATTACGCCCTCTTGCGGCAAAATGCGGAACCTAAAAGTAATTTCCAGAATTTTCTCATGATCGCTTTAATCATAATTTTTTTTTCTTTAAGTTTCTATGCCTAGTAGTTTCCGAGATATGGCCGGTCGCCACCCTTAATGAATCACCCTGTATACAACTTTGTTTCATAAACATTTTGTCTAAAATTATAAATAATGGTACTTCTCTCGTAAAGCATTTTCATGTTTTCTTAATTTATCCACATCTGATCTAAAAAAATTTTATAAAGAATAACTTTTCGTCGTAAAATCAATAATAAAGATATTTTTCCTCTTGTCAAAACCATCCGGGGACACACTGTATACAGTGTGTCCACGGATAGAGTCTGGAAGAGGAAAAACTTTTTTATTAGTTGATATAAAAGAAAAAACCATTTGCTATAAAAACGTCTGCTTGTGCTGAAACTCCAATTTCGAATATCAGACTTGCGATTATTATACAGGGTTAATCGCAAACTAACTAAGGCAAAATTACTGTACATGGTTCGTCACAAACAAGAGTTTTTTTTTTTTTTGAATTTTTTTTCAGTACTAATTTTCAATTCCTTTTTATACTTTTTTTTTTTTTTTTATAACTGACCCCTAAACAGTAATGTGTTTACTGGTACCAGGGCCTTGAATTTACAATTTATTGTATTAACAATCAAATATTATAAAATATACGTACTATAAATTATTTAAATAGGAACTATTTTAGGTTTAAGTCTTTGATTGTAAGTACTTTCTGAGATCACGACGCATGCTTTCCTTGGTTGGTAATGCTGTTATAATTTCTGGGATGGAGTTAAATGCTTGAATGCTTCGGAAAATTGGCGAGTCCTGTGTAGTTTTAGTTTTTACATATTCATTTCTCAGTTGATTTTTTGTTCTTATATTATGGCTGTGTGTTAATTTAACTTGCTTCAATTCTGTATTTGTTTTTTGAATTTTATTTTTAATTGAATAAATTAGTTTCACCTGTTCACATGTTTTGATTGTATTTAATTTCCAAATTTTATTATTGTACAGATCTGCACTGGGTGTGTATCGGTGTAATGAGTATATTGATTTAATAGCTTTGTTCTGAGTCCGTTGAAGTTTGTTTAGATCACATTTCGCAGCGTTTCCCCAACATGGAATCAAATATAGTAGATGTGGTAAGATGTAACTATTATATATTAATTTTCTGGAATTGTGATTTAATAAGTGGGCACATTTGTTTACCGCTCCTATCATTGGCACAACCTTTTTAATGACTTTCTGAATATGAGATTTCCAACTTAATTTATCTGACAAGACCAGTCCTAGATATTTGTATTCAGTTACTTTTTTTAACATTTCATTATTTATTTTCACATTTATATCACAGTCAGGTTTATTTTTTTGCTTAATAGTCATGTACACAGTTTTTCCAATGTTTATAGTTAACTTATTTTGGCACAGCCATTGATAGTATAAGTTTAGGTCTGTGTTTAGTTGTTCCTGGAGTTCCTGTATATTTGTGCCCGATCGGACTATCACTTTGGGAACAAATGGATTGAAAGGTACCTATGGTCCATGGTCCAAATCAGTTGGCACGTAGGAGTCCCGATCTCACAATAATTATCGACTTCCATTTATGAGGATATCTAAAGCCACATGTGTATAAAACCAATTTCAATAATAACTTAGATCTTTTGAGAGAAAAAATAAGGGTAGTTATTGCAAATATCCCAATACAGCAAGTTAGGAACTGTTATCGGGAATTCAGATGTCGAGTTGAACTATGCGCTAACTCGATGGTACCGCGTTTGAATAAAAGGTTTATAATTTATGATTGAATGAATTGAAGAAATATGACATGTAAATAAAAATACTTCAAAAGTAGGCAAATAAAACAACAAAATGTTAAGAATTTATTTATTATTAAAAAAAGCTTATTATACTGTAAATAAATATAATGATGATGATTTGTCGTAGTTATTTACAATTATTTATATTTTATTGTTAGTTAAAATTTCCGCAAGCTTTGTCGATAAAGATGTTTTTTCTGACATTAAGCACATACGAAAGTTTGGTATAATTAGAAACATTCATCCACATTATTCTGTAATTTTAAAACTTGGAAAGTTTTAAGCAACCCCTTCGTCGAACCTGCGATATTGTCTGGTTAGAAAACCGTAACGTCACATTAGGCGAAAACTTAAATTTATAATCCGCTTTACTTCTCCCAACTTAAAGTGTGTGCTCAGTTTCTTCTAACTTGATATATAACGCCGTGAAGTCAACATTATCTGATCTAGACTAACAAATGACGTTTCCGGAATAGTAAACTAGTATATTTCCTTCCTCGTGTGTTTGTCTTTTCGAAGTATATGTATGTATTTAGTAAAAGATTACATTCAATTTCATACTTGGTTTTCCATTAAGGTGGGTTATGCTTTTGGCATACGAAGAAAAAAGACAAACATATTCTGGAGCTGGTAGAGCAAGGCAGATGTTACGCAGCCGGTCATAGTTTTGTTCACATATTCTTTGAATTCTTAAGAGAGATGACATCTAGATAAACCAGAAAATATCGTGTAATCAGTAAAAATTGTTGTCTTTACTTCAGTTCTGAAAATCGACGTGTTTACTTTCAAGGATTTTAAGGTAAATTGTGGCAATTTTGGTGGTTTGAAAAAACTGCTTTTTTAAAAGTTTCTGTGTATTTATTTTAAAAAAACCGTCAATGCCTCCCTGAGTGAACAGCCCTTCCAAAATTATTTTTTTTAATAACTGCAAGGTTCCAGAAGTTACCCCTGCATTCAAGCCATTTATAGGTCTTTTATATCATCAACTTCGTAAGTGGGTTCAACATTAGTTTTTAACTAAGCAGGTAAAGTTTAAATTTTTCATTTTTGACAAAGATTTATCTTATATTGAAATACGCTAAATACATGATATAAATAAAATGACGCTTTTCCGAAAATGGTTAGGATTAGCGACATGAATGAAGAGTACTTAATTTTTAGTAAATAGTTAAAGGTATATAAAAAACGTTGTCCAAAGTTTTTATCATACAGGGCGTAAAAAAATGAGCACATTAGTGCCACAGCTAGTTCGTCCCTGCAGCTGTGAGTAATTCGCAACACTTTCTGGCATAGTAATTTGAAGGGTCTTACCTGGTATACATCATATGAAAAAAAATTGAAATATACCTGTTGGTTTAATAATTATGTGTCAAAATCTTAATTCCATGGGAGCTCTTTGGGAGCTCATATCTCCGAAGAGGAGGCCGATACGAAAGAAGTTTATATGAACTTTTAGTATTCTTTTCATGTATTTTTTTTTCATATCCAGGAGATTTCCCACATTTTCCCGGACACCCTGATATATTATACAGTGACCGGCAGAAAGTGCGTAGCACATGCAAAAGTTTTTTATCTTTAATTTTAGAAAATTAATTTTATTTTAGATAGGTTCTGCATGTTCTCAAACCAAAATAACACCCATTAAATCCGGTAAAAGTCTTATGGTATACGAGGTAGGATCAAAAATTTTAAATTCTGCTAAGAGTAAAGTACCTCCATCTTTCATTTTAGAATATTTTTTTACTAAGAAGCATTGTTTGAATTTCAAAGTTATACCCAAATTCTTTCGCTTATTTTGGACAAAAAAAGGGATTTAATCGTGTTTTCTGAATAACCCTGTATAAAAAATAAATGGCAACCGAACAGTACGAAAATAAGATTTTCTGCAGACTTTGTTAGAGATTACCGTCGTTCATAAGTCCGATTTGTTTGTTTTCATAATATTATGGCTTTTTAAAATAATAGAAACATTAAAATATTAAATATTTTTTCTGGCACACCGTATTTTATTTTCTGAGGGAACAAGTTTTTCATCTAACTGATATTTTTTGATTTACATTGACTTAAAGCATCTACTAAATACTTTTTTATACATTGAAGTATCCATAGAAAGTTTCCTTTTGATTTATAAAAAAAAAATTTAATTCAAAATATATTTTGAACGGATTTTATTCGGCATGGTCACGCAAAATAAGGAAACTTTCTATGCATACTTCAATGTATAAAAAACTATTTAGGAGATGCTTTAAGTCAATGTGAATCAAAAAATATCAGTTAAATGAAATTAACTTGTTCCCTCAGAAAATAAAATACGGTGTGCAGCAAAAATATTTAATATTTTTATGTTTTTATTTTAAAAAGCCATAATATTATGAAAATAAACTAATCGAACTTATGATCGACGGTTATCTCTAACATGCCATTTATTTTTTATACAGTGTTATTCAGAAAACACGATTATATCTATTTTTTTGTCCAAAATAAGCGAAATTTGGGTATAACTTTGAAATTAAAACAATAACTCTTAGTAAAAAATATTCTAAAATGAAAGATGGAGGTACTTTATTCTTAGCGGAATTTTAAATTTTTGATCCTACCTCGTATACCTACCATAGGACTTTTGCCGGATTTAATGGGCGTTTAAACTTAAAGATAAAAAACTTTCCCATATTATGCTGTGCACTTTCTGTCGGTCACTGTATAAATGTTTTTTTTGGAGTGTTTACTATATTAAATTAATGTTGTTAAATCAACTTTATGCTTACCGTTCGTCCTATAAAATCCTTTAATGGAAAATGCGAGTGATTAAATTGAATTTATGTTTTTGTCGCATTTAATTTTAAAAACGGAGTTTATAATTTAGGAAAACTCAAGCTCGGACGCGAAATTAAATTATTCAGTATGTTGATTCCGTTCCACATGGATTCAAAACATTTTCCGTGCACTGACACAAACAGATATAACAATTAAATTTTCTACCTACCTAAATTAATTTTCATTTAGGCGCACGTGCAAAGGAAAAACGTTTTATTTGGGGACGCAGCTAGAACGTTTTTACTTTTATCCTTAAAAAAAACAAAATAACTAACGGGATGATGTTTAAGAAAAGTTACAAAAAAAATGTGAAAATGTTTTAGAAGTTTTATATTGTAGACTTTTTCAACATCAATGTTAAAAAAGCAGTTCCATTGCACAGGAAGAAAAAATAATAACTATTTGTTATGTTTCACAAATTTGATCAGATTGCTGATACGTACTTCGGCCGTTGCGGGTCATTGTCAAAGGAGTACAAGAAGATACTAAATTCTACGTGAGATTACAAAGGTATTTATATCATATTATGGCAATTATAAACATGTCATAAAATTAAAATTAGGATTAGAAGATTAAATGGTCAACTGTGGGTTTTCCTAATTTTTAAAGGTACAGATACATATTTGGTTCTAAATAAGTGTGCTATTTTGAATTAGGGAAGCACCTTAAGGTATTTCGGTTTGATAGTCAAGTCAATAAAAACAACTTACACAAACACATATTCAATGCTAAAATAGAAACTAAAAACAAACTGTTACAAAGTAAGGTCTACCAAATAAAATGCGACAACTGCGATGGACAAACAGGTAGAAATTTTGACACCAGACTTAATGAACACAAAACATCTATTTAAAAAAAAATAAAACAGGGTTAGCTAATCACTGCATAAAAGACAATCACTCAATCTCTAACAACATAAAACACATATACATGCACAATAAAAGCAGAAAACTACATCTACTAAAAACAATAGCTATCAAAAAAGCCATAAAAAAACAAATGTAATGTTGTTAATAATCAAACCGAAATACCTTCTCGTATAACCAACCGGAAGTGATTCAAACGTGAAAATATAATATTTTAAAAGTTTAAAGTCATTTACGTTTGCTGTATCAAATTTTAAAAATGATAACTATACTCGTTTCCAAGATCTTCTAATATACCACTTAACGTCTATGTATATCCTAAATACAAACGTCTCAATGTACCGATTTTCATTTTTTTGCCTGAACCCGTCACATTTTCAAAACCATTATCCACGTACCCTGCCGAATTACTCACACCACCCTCCTCGTAAACGCAAACTCAAGTAACTATCATACTTAAAATTCTGGGTAGCGTTCAACTTTACGTACACGAAAACAGATGCACCCTCTATTATTTGTCAGTCCTCCACCTAACATCTGCTTTAAGTCTATTTTATCGCCAATTTTCTCGCGTTAATAACGACGGCTCCGAAATAATAATAACACTTTAAAAAAAAATCGCTATTATGTTACGTTCTTAGACCGGAAATGTGTAGTTTCTGTTTCAGAGGCGTCCAAGTTTGTTGAAACTAATAAATAATTTTATATACCGTAATGGCAAGCTTCAACTTACACTGACATGTTGTGTGAGTATGAAAGAGAAAGTAATATATTTTATATATTATATATATATATATTTTATAACGACAACCGATCAATCCGTGTTGCCGAAGTGACCAACGCATTCCATGGTTACATAGACAGAAATTCTGAAATTTATTATAGGATTTAAAAATGCAACAGTTATTTTAAATTGTTAGTTTTTATTAGCCCAGAAATATTAAAAGATACCGTGCGAGCAAAAATTATTCCCATCAAAGAGGGCTTGGATTAAAAAACGTAGGGCTTGGTTTAGATCACAATGATATGGGGACGATATATCTAACCAAATCTAGGTTAAAATTTTTGTCAAATTCATATTATGACATGATATGCCAAACTAATGAGTAATAAAATAAGTAGACAAATACAAATTTATTTTTGATGTTTACAAAATTAACAACGTAAGAATATACAGAAAGAAGAGGAAAAATAATTTTATAAATTGCTGAAATTGGCCACCGCCATGCTCCAAGCATAAATTTACACGTCTCGTCACATTTTCGAAAGTGTTGACCAGCATCTCTGGAGTAATGTTACCACATTCTTGGATAATCCTTTCTTGTAATTGTTCTAAATTTGCAACTGGTGTTTTAAAAATATTGTTCTTTAAATGAGGAAAAACGAAGTAATCCATAACCGTTAAACAAGGTGATCTAGGTGGGAATTCAATTTCTGATCGAAACCTGATCAATCCGTCGTTGAAAAAATTGCATAAGTAGTTAATTGTTTCGGCGGCTGTATGGGCGGTTGCACCGTCCTGTTGAAAATATTCAAAAGGTGAAGTAATTGGTCCACAAATGGATTTAAAATATTGTCTTTAAACCGTTGTGCTGTAACTGTGTCATGGAAAAAAATAGTACCAATAATTATTCTTCGGAAAACAGCTAACCAGACACCAATTTTTTGAGGGTGCAATGTGGACTCTACAAAAAAATGGGGATTTTTACTACTCCACATTTCTTCCGAAAAAAATGTCATGTCCAATAAATCATTTCTTTCCAATAAATTTTGGGTAAACCATTGAGAGTAATTCCTGCGTTTTTCAAAATCTGCGGCTTGTATTTCTTGGAATACTTGCACTTTATAAGGAAATAAATTTAGCTGCTTTTTAAGAATAGTCCTGCATGTTCCATAAGGTCTTCCCACTTCTTGGGACAGGCGTCATATACAATTTGTTGGCGTAATGTGTATTATTTCACAAACGTTTGCAACAAGTTCTTCTGTTCTTACAGATGGTCTTCCTGCTCCTTTTTTGTGTTGTATAGAAACTATTTTCCTAAACACAGCCATGGTTCTTTTCAGGAAATGGTAAAAATACCCAGCAATAAAAGCAACATTAGGAAAATGTTCGTGAAAATCGTCCATGCACAAACCCGGATTGTATTGCCACTCACAATTTACTCTAACCCCGTTTCGAAAATACGCTTCAACCATGAATGTTTTGTGCTGTTCCGTAAAGCCCATTGTGTGAATTATTCAAGAAATTGGAAAAATTAGCGATGAATCAAAGACGACGGAATAACTGGTTGATTGTTAATTCAGGTAGTTACTGACACCCAATAGGTATTAAGCTCTACGGCTAAGCATTACGTCCTTAGATGCAAGGCCCTCTTTGATGCAAATAATTTTTGCTCGCACGGTACTATTTAACATAAAGATTTTAAAAATTTTTTAAAAAATCTATCGATTTATGCTTCTTTTTTGCATAGGTTCGTTAAATTTCAACAAAAATAATTGTATTGTCTTTTGGCACGCCACTGTTATCCTCAGTGTGCAGTTTATTTGCCTTGTAGCAATAATCTCCCAAGGGTTGCTCATTTTATAACAGGGGCGAAAAGCAAATTATGGTTTTAAGAAGTTTCTTTGTCACTTTGGGAAAAGTTGGGCCGTTGAGATTCTTGCTTTGTAGTGGAAATTTTGAATTCGTCTGAATACATGTTTAGAGATAAGGATTTGTCGGTTCGCGGCAGATTTGTCGGTCATAAGGCACAGTTTCAACGTTATCTTGAAGGATATTGTTTATTTATAATTTATTGTTATTTAAATTTAATAAATGGCTTAACTTTATTGATCAACAGCAATTAAAAATTAAGTAATTAAGGGGATATTTCGAAAAACAAACCCGAACCAAGAATAGATTAGTGTAGATCGGGAAAATTAAATTATCATTTTATATAACGTAGTGACAGTTTCTGCTTAATTTGTTCTACAGTGTGACCAGTAAAGTCCGCATCATATGGGATTGTTTTTATTAATAGCTTTATTCGAAATTTGACATCAAGTTCTGCTTCGATCGTGATGAAAATTTACGTAAAAAATACTAGTTACGTGATTCGCACGATAGTGTGACAGATATGTCAAATTTTAATTTTAATTATTCAAAAGTGGGGTTATTTCTAAAAATATCGAAAAAAGTTATAAGAATAAGTTTTTTAAATGCAGTTTCTAGCCCACATGCACAATTTCAGCTGCATAAGATAATTTTGATTTTTTACCCACCACTAAAATTTATTTTCCACTTATTAAACACTTTACTGATGACACTGTGTTCTTTTTTGTCTTAATATTAAGGTGTATTACTTTCAGACAGAAACTACGTTTTCAATTTTAAATTTTATGAAGTTACCTTATAGAGGGTCAAAAACAATTAAACTTTGCATCACATGCGACCAAATTTTAATAGCCCAATTTTGAATTTGTAGAAAAACACACATTTAATATGGCGCTACTTTAAAGAACATGTATTTGAAATAAAGCGTTGTCAAAACTAAGAAGTTTTATGTAGGTTGCGTTGAGTCTTATTTTGCAAACGTGGTGCAATTTACAAAATATGGGTAAGAAATCAAAATTATCTTATGCAGCTAACATTTTGCATGTGGGCTAGAAACTGCATTTAAAAAAACGTTTTCTACTAACTTTTTTCGATACTATCATAAATAACCCCACTTTTAAATTATTTAAAAAAAAATTGATAGATAGGTATAGGTAATGCGAATCACGTGACTACTATTTTTTTTGCTTAATTTTCATCTCGATAGAAGCAGAACTTGATGTCAAAGTCAAATTTCGAATAAAGCTATTAATAAAAAAAAAATCCCATATGATGCGGACTTTACTGGTCACACTGTATATAAACGCCGTATAAGCAACTGGATAGGAATGTCCTGCGTTGTGTCACAATCAGTATTCTTTCTGCATGACAGTAGTTCCCTAAACACCCAATGTACAACACTTCCTACAACTGTAACTTGCCCATAGACAAATCCGTATTTAGTTTTAACTAATTTCTGTATATTGTGAAACGAAAATAACACAAATCTTGTAGTTTACATTGTTAGTATTCTATTAGGAGTAGAATACAAGATAATTTATTAGCACTCAGCTTTGTTTACTAGAGCTTAATTAATTTTAAAGCTACTCAGAGATCAGTATAATTTGACGTGACATTTCTTCAGATAGGCTGTAGAAATTAAAGTAGAATCCCTAATTGCATTAAATTCACTTACCTAATTGTATTTTCCTAACAAGGGTAGTAAATAATAAGAACAATAATTACATTTGTTAGCAAAAGTTTACTATTATATATCATTATAATTTATTAATCTTTTAGTAAGTAATTCCATTTAACACTTGACTTAATGCTTTCGACGTGACTTTTATGACGTAAAATAACATTTAAAAAATTGTTATAACTTTTTTGAAGTTGACACCGACAAAATTTTCATAATATTGATAAAATAATTCAGTATTTTAGGAACATAAAAGATAATATTTAAATAACTTAGGATATACTGCATGTTAATGATTTTGCAATTGAATTTAGCTTATTAAGTTCTTTAAAAAACTTAGTTACATTCTTCAGTCTAAAATAAACAAGGGAGCCACCTTAAATTTTGCATGAGATTCCCTATGTTGCACCAGCCAAAGGAACACCCTGTAAACGACATACTGATTCTAATGTGATGTTATTACTTATAATAAAAAGTTAACCAATATAAATACAAACGGTCGTACACCGAATAAGAGAATCTTAAATACCAACTAATTCAACAACACAACTGGAGAAACCAAGTTCAGTCCTAATAGTTATTCAATTCTTAATACACATTTTATACAAGGCATAATACTTTTCTCAGAAGGTCAAGGAACAGCAAAAAAAAAGAAAAGCATAATCAATGCTTGTGTGTTTATACAGGGTGTTTCAATAAAAACTCCCAGGCCAAGTATTTCGAAAACTAAAAGCGACATGTAAAAAAGTCATGTCCCATAAAAAATTTTGATAAATCCAACATGAAAGGAGATATTTGGGGTTAAGTTTTTTTTTTTAAATAATTTTAACGAGTATTTTAATTATAAATATTTTTAATATTCCTTAGCAGATTTTAATTTAATTTTGATAATGATAATTTTAGTGATAAAACGCTCGTGTAGCGCTAAATTATTACGTCCAGTGACGTCTCAGGGAGCGTCTTAACAAATAATATTGGCAAAAAATAGGACGCCATGGAGTTTTTGGTAATTTTTATATTTTTTCCGGATTAAGCAACTAAAAATATCCTTTTCTTGTCTAGTAAATTGTTTTCTTATCTTGCTTGGTTTTCGAGAAATAAAAATAAAAACAATTTTATTGCATATCTCTGGAAAACAAAAATAATTAAATAATTAATACGTTGTATCTTTTGCTATTACTCGAAATACACTATTGAGAGTTTGCAGAACCGAATTATTATATTCATTTGCTATGTGTGTATATGAAATCGGTAATAATTTTGAACACCTTATTTGACCCCATTAAATAGTTTTTAGTGTTGTTCTAATTTTCATTAATAATTTTGTATATTTTCTCGTCAGTTCTTTCATAAAATTTAAAACATTTTTTAATTTTTTTTTATAATGCTTTAATGTTTTAATGCTTTTAAACAACAAATAATACATCGTATTAATTATTTAATGATTTTTGTTTTCCAGAGATATGCAATAAAATTGTTTTTATTTTTATTTCTCGAAAACCAAGCAGGATAAGGAAACAATTTAACAGACAAGAAAAGGATATCTTTAGTTGCTTAATCCGAAAAAAATATAAAATTTACCAAAAACTCAGTGGCGTCTTATTTTTTGCCAATATTATTTGTTCAGACGCTCCCTGAGACGTCACTGGACGTAATAATTTACCGCTACACCAGCGGTTTATCACTAAATTTATCATTATCAAAATCAAATTAAAATCTGCCAAGGATATTAAAAATATTTATAATTAAAATACTCGTTAAAATTATTTAAAAAAAAACTTAACCCCAAATATCTCCTTTCATGTTGGATTTATCAAAATTTTTTATGTGACATAATTGGACCAAAAATTAATTATCTTTAAGAACGACAATATTTAAAAGCTCCTGTCAACGAAAAATTTCCTTGCACCTTGGCGTTACCTACATCTTGTATTATTCAAACACATTTTTTACACAGTTGTGAAGCCCATTATAGAGGCTAAAAACTGGCGTTTACAGAATTTACATGTAACTTTTAGTTTTCGAAATAATTGGCCTGGGAGTTTTTATTGAAACGCCCTGTATAGTTGTAGTAGTAGGAAGTGGTAGAAAGAGGGAGTTTGATGCCAGGGCCGGTAATGACCACTTTGTTAATCCTCCAGGTGGTCCTCTGTCCCCACAACTAAATATGTCTCTTGCATCAGGCTACCACCTGGATTTACTTGTACTAGTGCCCATTATGACAGCGAAATATTCAGGAACAAAACAACTGTATTTTCTTTGGATGACTAATTAAACTTCCATGAATAATTAACCGGTCTGATGTTATACAAGAAAAACAGAGCTAATAGAGTAATCCCGTTGCAGAACATCGCCAAAGGCCAAATAAACAACTTACTTTGTACAATGGGGCGCTGGCTTTTGTTTGTACAATGGGGGGGGGGGGGGCACAAACAAAATTTAGGGCAGTTCAGGACGGTTCGTGGGCGATTCGTCAACAACTGGGGTATAATAAACATTAAAACATTCAAATAAAAAAATAAATAATATAGGAGTTCCTCAAGGAAGTATACTAGGTCCTATATTATTTATTTTATACATCAACGATATGCCTTTAGTTTTAAAAATGGTAAAAAGTTACAAATGTTTGCTGATGACACCTTAATTTACATTAATGTTTTAAATATTTTTGACGGTCTAAATACTCTAAATTCTAAGATAAATATATTATTAAATGGGCTAAAAGTAAATAAATTAAAATTAAATATTTCAAAAACTAAATGTATGGTTATGGGTAATAATTTAGATTGTCAAAATATAAATGTTGTAATTGATAGTGAAAAATTGGAATTATTAAACATTAAATTTTTAGGAATAATCATTGATTCAGAATTAAAATTTTTAAACTATTTTGAAAGTATTATATCAAAGATTGCTGATAAAGTAGGTTATTTTAAAAGAATCAGTTCCAATTTAAGTTTGTTTTCTAAAAAAACTGTATTTAATACTTATATATTACCACATTTTCTTTATTGTTCTTCGATTTTATATTGTGCTAGTGAGGAAATAATTGATAAATTACAAATTTTACAAAATAAGGCAATGCGGATTATTTTAAATTTTGACAAATATACAAAAGTTAATTTTATGTTGAAAAATTTAGATTGGTTGAATGTCAGAAATTACATTTTTTATTTAGTATGTAAAATTAAAAATAATTTATTGCCTGATAGTTTAAAAAATTTTGTTCTTTTAATTATGACCATCATCATAATTATAAAACAAGGACTAATCAAAATTTTTATGTGGATAGAGTGTCTAAAACATTAGCTTATAAATCTATTTTTTATAAAGATTTGATATAATATAATAATTTGGAAAATTTTATTAAATCTCAAAAATCATTAAATCTGTTTTAAAAAATTTTAAAATTACATTTAATTAAAAAACAAAATGATACGTAATATTTGATACAATTTGCAAAATGTTCAACTTTTCTGTCTGTTTTTGTTAAAAGAAGGTTGCGTTTTAACATTTAACAATAAATCTATAAAAATGTGTTAAAAAAATGTATTAAAAAATATTTAATTGTAACTTTTTGCTAAATAAATCATGTTACTACTACTACTACTATTCAACATCCTAATCAATCCACAAACAATATCATCAATTATTTAAAATAATAAAATTATAATTTTTGACGTGCAAAATTGCATCAATTCCCCACGTATGATTGGTGTATAAAAATTATAATCTTGGGACAAAATTATGTAGGGGAACGTTGACTATATTGGATCAGTTTCAAGTTTTCTCGCTGTAGGTTCTGACAACAGGTTTATAGCGATTAGGTAAGGTTCACTAAACAATTTCAGACAGATATTTCATCGACGGTTACCTGAAAAATGCAATCAAGATAGAAAAAATTAAAACACCGCGATGAGCGCTCCACTAACATGAGTACCGTTTGAGCAAAAATTATTTGCATCAAAGAGGGCTTGGATTAAAAAACGTGGGGCTTGGTTTAGATCACAATGATATGGGGACGATATATCTAACCAAATCTAGGTTAAACTTTTGTCAAATTCATATTATGACATGATATGCCAAACTAATGAGTAATAAAATAAGTAGACAGTAAGTTAGAGTAATTCCTGCGTCGTTCAAAATCTGCGGCTTGTATTTCTTGGAATACTTGCACTTTATAAGGAAATAAATTTAGCTGCTTCTTAAGAATAGTCCTGCATGTTCCATAAGATCTTCTCACTTCTTGGGACAGGCGTCTTATACAATTTGTTGGCGTATTTTGCATTATTTCACGAACTTTTGCAATAAGTTCTTCTGTTCTTACAGATGGTCTTCCTGCTCCTTTTTTGTGTTGTATAGAACCTGTTTCCCTAAACACAGCCACGGTTCTTTTCAGGCAATGATTAAAATCTCCAGCAGTACAAGCAACGTTAGGAAAATGTTCGTAAAAATCGTCCATGCACAAACCCGGATTATATTGCCACTCACCATTTACTATAACCCCGTTTCGAAAATACGCTTCAACCATGAAAGTTTTGTGCTGTTCCGTAAAGCCCATTGTGTGAATTGTTCAAGAAATTGGAAAAATTAGCGATGAATCAAATTACTTGTAACGACTGTCAAAGAAGACGGAATAACTGATTGATTGTTAATTCAATTAATTGATGCAAATAATTTTTGCTCGCACGGTATACAGATAAAGAAATCACAAAAAGATCCGAAATAATAATTTAAAATAATTTTTTAAGCGTCTAAAATAATTATTAATCCAAACAAAATAATGCTTCGAGTTTTGTGAACCTTTCGAAGTTGATTTTAATCGTCTCAATACCCGAAGCATTCCCTTGTCCGAGTTATAAATTTTCTGTGTATCCCGACGGATCAAACTATCAAAGGATTTGCTTCTCTCTCTGGTTTTTCCATTTCCAAAGTCAGACAACAAGACCATTCGTCTTGTGTCATCTGGAAAAAGGCTGGAAAATAGACTTTTCGGCTGTCCCGATGCAGGAAAACTATCGTGCTGTCACGGGGAACATTCACGACAAGATAAATTGTATTTTAATTCAGGAGTTCGTATTTGAACGCAAATCACGGGTATATTTTGGTGTTATGAAGATAATTTCCCGTCGATTGCCATTTAGATTATTATTCCTCTTCGATAATTCCGTTAAGACGCTGTAAACGCCAAAGTGGATGAATGATTTAATGACTCCGAATTTATAAAACATCGTAGGCGACCAAATATACATCAATTTGTTTTATCACTGCTTTCTTGCACTCAATATACCGGGTGTTTCTCAAAAGACATTCACCCCTATAACTTTTGTGCATTTATAGAAATTAGAATAAAATTTTGAGATTATGCATAAAAGATTAGTCTGCATGTATTGGCATAATTTTTAATTTGTTAGCGCTTCCGGTTTGACAGGAAGTAACCTTGACTTTGATATTTTAAATGGGACATCTTGTATATTTTTACGTATTTGGGTTCAGCATAACATTCTGAGTAAAATGACATCTCACTTGTAATTTTTTGACGTGTTATTACATTTTTATGTTTATTTTTTATTTTCAATCTAGAGTGCTACAAATTAATTAAATCTGTTAATGTATAGTCAAGTAGTATAATATGAAAAGTAAAATCATGTCATAATAATTGACTTTCTAAGTTTCACAAGCGTTTAAAAAATGATTTTTTTTTGCTTGACGTTTACTTCATTTTTCCAAATTGAACGATGGTAGGTAGTTCACCATATTTAAAACGAGCATTTTTTTCCAACAATTTGATACCATACATTCCTATGCTATTTTAAAATTGACACGAAAAAATTTGCCTTTAGTCCCAGTCGCAAATTTAAAAGCATTATGCATTATTGCCGCCCTGTCTTTTGCAAAGAAATACAGTATGTCTCCGTAAGTTTGCATCATATGGAAAACTTTTTTATTATTCATTTTACGAAAAAAAGTTATTCTTCATAAAAAGCTCTGCATGGTCTAAAACCTAAAATGCAACCATCAAATATCGAAATTTTCCAGTCATATACGAGGTTTGTCAAAAAATGTGAATTTTTCCCAAGAATGTAAATTTTCCCCAAGAGTAAAGTACCTTTATTTTTGACATTATCAAAAATTGTTATTAAAAAAAGTTGTTCAAAACTAAAAACCACGTCTAAATATGCAATTATACGCATTTATGTTGAAAAATTATTTTATTAATTTATTATTAATTATTTAATTTTTTAATTATTTAATTAATTTAATGCGTGTTATTGCATATTTAGACGTGGTTTTTAGTTTTGATCAACTTTTTTTAATAACAATTTTTGATAATGTCAAAAATAAAGGTACTTTACTCTTGGGAAAAATTTACATTCTTGGGAAAAATTCACATTTTTTGACAAACCTCGTATATGACTGGAAAATTTCGATATTTGATGGTTGCATTTTAGGTTTTAGACCATGCAGAGCTTTTTATGAGGAGTAACTTTTTTTCGTAAAATGAATAATAAAAAAGTTTTCCATATGATGCAAACTTACAGAGACATACTGTATAAAGGCGGCTTTGAAAAACAATGGAATGGTTTTGAAAACCAATATATGGTTTTAAATTAAAATTGTAATGTCATTCGTTTATTAAACTTACATTGTAAATCAAATAAAATGGTTAGTTTTACTAGAAATGAACAAATTGATATGTTCCTAATTTTTGTAGTGACCAGAAAAATTCTTCTGAAGCCGCAAGATTGTATGTATTGTATGTTTTATAAACTAATGACATTACAACTTTAAATTAAAGCCATATTGCCTTTTAAAACCATTCCATTGTTTTTCAAAGCATCTAACCTTAGGAATTATTATTCTAGGAAATATTTTGGGGCGTAACTTATTGTGTTTAAAATACTTTTAAATTATATCGAAGCATTTGGCTTATATAGGTACATTTATTATTGGTTTTAAGTTTATAAATATGTAATTATAAAGAATATTCTGTCCTTACCAATGCTCAAGTTACTTGTCATGATACTAAAAGTGATATATTACACAACATGTTAACTAATATATCAAGATTTACGTATTTAAATATAAAAAGTAATTATCATAACACCTTGTATAATATAGTAGAGTACACACTCTTCCAGTTTCCAAATTCACTCTCCCTAATAACAAAACTGTCAGGGCCACCAGGGTTAGAACAACTAACTAGTTCGGCAACATGGGATATGGTTGTGTACATGCTGTTAGTCAAATTAGTTTTGGCACTATGATATAATGTTGTTAGATTTGTGATTTTAGGTTTGGTAGTTATCCATAGAGCTGGAATTAATTTATGGCGATCTTCGCTGTGAAGTCGCTGGGCAAATAACAATTAATTGTGTAATTATTGTTAAGGACAATTCACTAATATAGAAGAATTTTAAATGATTTTCTATTTAAGTAGTAAGAGTTTATATGCACAGTAAAAAATCATTGATTAACATGTTATTAAAAAAAAAATAATCATATTGGATTTTATTTAAACCGATACTGGTCAATAATAATTGTATAAAATATGCCAATCTTTTAAATCATGTTTGATTTGAGGGATTTTAGAACGCCTTGGAAGCTGCTGACGCATGCGTAACATGTGACAGTATAATCGGTTGGAAGTCATAATTTTTCGAACACCACCGAGACTTACTAAGTGAAGACTTGAAATAAAAACCGGGCTAAGTGCCAAAACTGTAGTTTTGAGATAATCGATTTTATTTTTTAATTCGGCGTGCTGGACTTACACCGCGCGCCATCTTTCAACGAATAGTAAATATATTTACGATAATCCTGGCACATGACACGTTTTATTGGTTGTTGGCGATGGTATTTAGCACTCTTTTCAAGTTCTAACACAATTTTTTAATTTTTGGTACTTAGCCCGGTTTTTATTTCAGGTCTTCAAGTATGCTATTGCAAAGGATCTGCTAAGTTCTAGACATCATTTTTTTTCACCAACAAATATTAACATTTTACACGAATGTTTAAAAGGTGAAAAGTCAGATTTACTGGAAAAAATTAAAACTACTAAAGCTAAAAAGAGCCCTATACTTATTTGCGTTAATGATGTATTAAAGTTTGTTTGTTGGTTTGATCTTCAATAATATTATTTATTTTACTTTACTCCCAACCAACTTTACAAGTTTATTACAGGGATAAGTATATAAAAATAACTAACAATTATTACTCTAACTTAGTAGATATACATGTATATAAAAAATATACTAGAAGTACTATTGAATTGGCTGAACCCCAAATAGAAATAAGATACTGAATTTTTGATTGTACTAACACATGATAAATATTTTTTAAATAATTTAAAGATATACAATGACGAACTTTAAAGAATATCCCAATTCACGGAGAAGAAAAAGTTCGAATATGTTCTACTTGTTTTCTCTAGCTTAAATTTTCATCAATATATAAGTAATCCTAAAAAATTTATGTTATCTTATTAATACCTTCCCCATTAAATATTATTGGTTGCTTCTCCATATCTAGTCTTTGTTTAGCAATGTACATAAATGAAGATTTATTAAAATTTAAAGTTAATTTAAAAGATTGCAACCAGTGAAATATAATTTTAAAATCTTTTTTGATATTTAATTGGATGTCCGTAATATTTTTAGCATAATAAATAATTGTTGTGTCGTCGGCAAAAAGTTAAATTTTTCCATATACTTTTAGTTTTGAAGTAGAATTGATATAAATAAGAAATAATGGGTCCTAGAATGGAACCTTGTTAAATAGGTTGGTGTTTGTTTTTCTTGTTTAAAACCTGATTTATGCGTCTAGAACTGTCATTTCTTAACAATTTTAAGGCACAAAACTGCTAAGCTATCTCTTCTTTTATTTATCCCAACAAACATAATTTTACATTGCCATATTCGTTTATTCTTATTCTGATCTGAACTGATCTGACTACTCTCTGACATCTTGTTTTGTTTATAATACAATTTTGTAAACGTTTTCTAAATTAATTATGTTGCTTATACTCTACTTCCGACTTTTGAAAAATATTCTTTGTTAATGACACTATGGAAAACACGAAGTATTTACACAATGTACACTCACCGACATTAAATTCGGGACAATCAAAATTTAGATCAAATTTAATGTATTATGAATTTTTCTTCCATAGTCCGATTTCCACCTTTTTTTTACAAAATGTAGATAATTATTTCGGGTTTAATAAATTTTATTCAATTTTCAAAAATACAGTTTACATGTTGAAATATACAGGAAAATAAAAAAGTATGTTTTTTCCCTTTAAGTTTGTAACACTCTGTACAGTAATTTTGCAACATAAACTACACTGAATATGCTTTTCTGCACAGTTTGATTCATTTTTAACATTTTGCTGTTTTATTCTTCTCTGTATGGTTATCGGTTTAAAAGATATGAATTTTATAAATAAACAATACACTTTTTACAACAATTATTGAAAACACTCTGGATTTTTTTTTTTGTTTAGGTTTCCTTGGAAACGTATTCTGCATTTGTCAATCAGTTTTATCAGACATTTTGAGCCTTTAAAACGTTTCGTGAGTGAATTCCAAATGTATTTTTTATTTTACGATGCCTTTGTCATCTGAAGATTCAGCTAGAGCCGTTGCTCTTCATGATGTTGGTTATTCCTATAGAGAAGTGACGAATATGCTAGGTTTCACAAAATCTAGCGTGGAAATAGCCGCTGAAAGGTTTCGTGAGACTGAAAGTTATGGTAGAACACCTGGATCTGGAAGAAATCGTGCTACTTCCGCCCTTGATGACCGCTTTATAAGAGTCTCAGTTTTAAGAGATAGGCATACTAGTGCAGTAGTGATAAGAAATTAACTCCAAAGAGTTCGTCAAGTTGCTGTCAATGAAATTACAGTAAGAAGAAGACTTCATGAAGTCAATTTACGGGCCAGAAGACCGGCAACTGGACCAGAGCTCCTCAGACAGCATCGAGTTAATAGGCTTCTTTTTTTGCAAGAACACATTAACTGGAACCTTCAAGAGTGGAGGCAAGTTCTATTTTCAGACGAGTCCAGATTTTGCCTGAGGTCTCCTGACGGACGAGAAAGAGTATGGAGACGATAAGGAGAAAGATTCGCCCAATGTTATTTTAGCGAAAGCGTTAGCTTTGGTGGTGGATCCATTATGGTGTGGGGCGGTATTTCATTTGACGCTCGAACAGAACTTGTTTTTCTTGACAGAGGAACTGTAACTGCCCAAAGGTACATTAAAGAAATTCTGGAAGAACATGTTGTTGTTTTTGCATAATTTGTCGGTAACGAATTCGTTTTCATGCATGACAATGCCCGTCCACATACTGCCAGAATAGTAACCCAATATTTAGAAGAGGTTGGAATAAACGTTATGCGCTGGCCCGCTCGTAGTCCTGACCTTAATCCGATAGAACATGTATGGGACATGTTAGGTAGAAGAATCAGAAAACGCCGAGGACAGTTATTCACTATTCAACAACTCCGAAATGCTCTAGAAGAAGAATGGGGTAATATTCGTCAAGAGGATATATCCAAAACCTAATTAGAGGAATGAATCGACGTTTAGTAGCTGTTATAAGAGGTAGAGGAGGTAACACGAGGTACTAACTTTTAAAACTCCTACTTTTTATGTTTTAATTAAAAATAGGCTTAATCTTAAAGTACAATGTTTATTTCAAAATCTCATATCTCTTAAACCGATAACGATACAGAGAAGAATAAAACAGCAAAATGTTAAAAATGAATCAGACTATGCAGAAAAGCATATTCAGTGTAGTTTGTGTTGCAAAATTACTCTACAGAGTGTTACAAACTTAAAGGGAAAAAACATGCTTTTTTATTTTCCTGTATATTTCAACATGTAAACTGTATTTTTGAAAATTGAATAAAATTAATTAAACCCGAAACAATTATCTACATTTTGTAAAAAAAAGGTTGAAATTGGACTATGGAAGAAAAAGTTATAATACATTAAATTTGATCTAAATTTTGGTTGTCCCGATTTTAATGTCGGTGAGTGTAGAATGGAACTCATTTGTATTTTCTAGTTTTCAACTGCTCTCCTCTGAACGTTCGGTCAAATGAACTAGCGGAACAATTAAATTTTGCTAAATAGACGATGATCTATTCATAAAGTTGTTAATGATGTACCCAGGTTCAGAAATGTTAATTTGCCAGAGGTTGTAGAAATTTTAGATTTAATTATCTTTTATTTTGTTTAGTATAAAACAATAAAAAACTAAATAGGTACCCTAGCAATTCTTAGGGTTGTAAGTCCATCTAAAATGAAAAAATTGTTTGGGTTAATTAAGTAAAAACGAAACCCAGGATTTTTTCATCATACATACACAGGGTAACTTTTTGAAAACTTACAATATAATCAAATCTGGTCTTATCATGCAGGTCCAAAGGTCACCGATCATATGACACAATTCGAAAATTCCAGAGCTTATCAAAATGTAAGATTATGTAGGTATCAATATATCCGAAGAAAAGAAACATAGTTTTATTATTTTAACTGTCGGGAAGATAGCCACATAATATATTATTATTTTTGCAAAAATTATGTACATAATAGTACAGGGGTGGCGATCTTTTATGTATTAACATGCAATTTTTTCTAAAGAAATGTTTAATGAGGCCATAGACGTGCCGTCAAATTCGTAATATGAATAATTCATAGTAAACTTTGTGATCGGTGGCGTGCCCAAAATTTTATGTGAATTTTTTCGCCATGCCTGTAAATAGTAAATCTACTAAATCTATTTATTAAAAACGACAATAATAAACAGTGTAATTTATTTTAGCAATAAAATTACCTAATCTAAAAATACAATGGAAATGGAATTTAATCCGATCAACTATTTCAAGAAATAAAAAGAAAAAATGGTAATTTGCCAAACAATAAGTAGAAAACAGTAGCAAAAACAGTAGTATTCCATTTAAGGATTGTACAGAAAATTGTTCATGAAAAAAAGCATAATATAATACCGAAGAATACTAAAAAATGTAAACAAAGAAAACCGTTTACAATAGACTAAAAACTTAAAAACTGTGATCATCGCTTAGAAATTCTAGAAAGTCCTCTTCATCTGAGTCGTCCTGAAATGGAGCAATGATCATCGGCTCTACTTCGACATCTAATACTTTCCTTATTAAATTTACTGTATGTTCCACCGATTTCTTTCAGTACTCCTATGTAATATTATGATCCAACGAATCTTGCCAAACTCTCTCTACTTGCGAGAATCTAAGACCATCACCTACATGTTTTTCATTAAAAGATTTTGCCCCAGCCCATATTAATTCTATCGCAATAAACTGGCAATGATATGGAGGCAGTCGTAGAATCTCCTGGCCGTATTTCCGCAATATTTCAACTACACCGTATATTTTGGGTAATTTGAGAGACTTTGCCATTGATAGGAGTTCGGATTTTAACATATTTGGTAAATGATTTTGGTTGTGTTTTTCAAGGCACTCATAAATATCACTTTTTCGCCAAGATGAACTAGGTTGTTTATTTAAAATTCTTGACTGATATGATGCATTGTCTAATACAATTAAAGATGGCTCATCTAAATTTGGGATTAATTGAGCTTTTTGCCATATTTTAAACAATTCGCAATTCATATTGTCTTGATAGTCAGACCCTTTTTGTTGTGGAAGAAAAAATTTAGCTTGCACATGGAACATATCCTGTTACAGAACTGGCATGTAAAATAATGAACCGCTTTCCCGTGCCATATCCTTTTTTTCTTTTCACGCTTTTCACAGAATCATATTGCCAAGATTTTGAACCACTTCCATTTGAAAATATTCATGTTTCGTCTAAAAATAATAATTTTCTAAATTTTGATTTGTAATTATCCGTATATTTTTTTAAAAACTAAACACGCTGACTTACTATCTGTGGCTGCTAACATAAAAATCTCCGGTTACAGTTTTTTTTTATAGCGAAAACCCAACTTTTTTATTAATTTTGATAACGATTCAAGTCCGATTTGGAAATCACCTCGAATTTTTAGATTTTCTTTTAAAACTGGAAGAGTTACATTGGTTTTTGATCTGTATAAATCATAAGTCACGTTTCGAACTCCCATTTTAATATTTTCCGTTAAATCTTTAGTATTTGGCTTTCTTCGTTTACATTTTTTAGTATTTCTCGGTATTATATTATGCTTTCTTTCATGCCATTGATGGCACGCGACATAAAGTTTTAGGCACGCCACCGATCGCAAAGTTTACTATAAATTAGTCTATATAATAATAATAATAATAATAATAATAATAATAATAATAATAATAATAATAATAATAATAATAATAATAATAATAATAATAATAATAATAATAATAATAATAATAATAATAATAATAATAATAATAATAATAATAATAATAATAATAATAATAATAATAATAATAATAATAATAATAATAATAATAATAATAATAATAATAATAATAATAATAATAATAATAATAATAATAATAATAATAATAATAATAATAATAATAATAATAATAATAATAATAATAATAATAATAATAATAATAATAATAATAATAATAATAATAATAATAATAATAATAATAATAATAATAATAATAATAATAATAATAATAATAATAATAATAATAATAATAATAATAATAATAATAATAATAATAATAATAATAATAATAATAATAATAATAATAATAATAATAATAATAATAATAATAATAATAATAATAATAATAATAATAATAATAATAATAATAATAATAATAATAATAATAATAATAATAATAATAATAATAATAATAATAATAATAATAATAATAATAATAATAATAATAATAATAATAATAATAATAATAATAATAATAATAATAATAATAATAATAATAATAATAATAATAATAATAATAATAATAATAATAATAATAATAATAATAATAATAATAATAATAATAATAATAATAATAATAATAATAATAATAATAATAATAATAATAATAATAATAATAATAATAATAATAATAATAATAATAATAATAATAATAATAATAATAATAATAATAATAATAATAATAATAATAATAATAATAATAATAATAATAATAATAATAATAATAATAATAATAATAATAATAATAATAATAATAATAATAATAATAATAATAATAATAATAATAATAATAATAATAATAATAATAATAATAATAATAATAATAATAATAATAATAATAATAATAATAATAATAATAATAATAATAATAATAATAATAATAATAATAATAATAATAATAATAATAATAATAATAATAATAATAATAATAATAATAATAATAATAATAATAATAATAATAATAATAATAATAATAATAATAATAATAATAATAATAATAATAACGTCTTTATTTCTACATTACAAAGGTTTAAATGTTAACATTTATTATGCTGTATTAATTGCAAGTGTAGTGTAGAAAAAGGCGAAGTTCAGTAATAGACTGTCCCTTAAGGCCAGCCCATTCTGCTCTACTCAACCCTAGCAGGACTTTAGTAAATGTTTTACTATATTTGGCGCAACAAGCTCTAAAAAAATTTGAAATAAACTAGTTCCATTATAGGTAGACACACAACCAACATACTGTATCATTATCTTTAGGTAGTTTTGAATTGTTAAAAACATTTACGATAAGTTCCTAATTTTCATGTGTTAGTTTGTTTATTGAAAAAGTATTTAAAAATATGGCGATAAAATTTTTTTGGCTCCATTGATTTAAAGATATTTGGAAGGGGATTATACATATTTGCTATGCTATACGTAAAGCTTTTTTCAAAATACGCGGTTCTATGAAAAGGCGGTGTTATGAGACGTCCAAAACGAACGTTAATATTATGTACACTGGAACGAAATATAATTTTTTTATACAAATAGGCGGGAGTTTTAGAAGCAATAATTCTGTGATAGAAACAAACTGAGTGGACCTTTCTCCTGCTCTCCATGTTCAACCACTTTGCTTCATTCAATTTATAAGAGATTCTTTCAAATTTACGGATTCCATATACAAGTCAAAGACAAGAATTTTGCACTTTTTGTATTCTATTTTTTTGTATTCGAGTTAAACAATTACCATAAACTACATCTGCATGGTTGAAGATTGAGAGCACAAGAGAGTCACACATCATCTTTTTGAGTCTCACCGACAAATCATGTCGACTGGAGTAAAGTAATTTCAATCTGACATAAGCATGTTGTATACAGTTTGAAACATGTTTCTCAAAACTCAAAGAACTATCGAATACGAGCCCAAGGTTGCGTACATTGTCTTTAATTTCCAGCTCAGTAGACTCAATTTTTATATTAATCTGGTTTTTTATGTAATTAACTTCATTCTTTGGACCGAATAGCATCAGACAACATTTTTTAGGATTTAGGAACAGAGAATGTTTCAAGGCACGAGATCCCCCCCCCCCCCCCCCTCTAGGTCGTTATTTAATTTTTGACAGGACTCAAGCAAATTTTCTTTTTTAAAAGAAATATACAGTTGGGCATCATCCGCGTAATACTGATCTTTGCAGTTTTTAAGAGCGGTGGGAAGACTGGAAGTGTAAATGGCATACAACAGTGGACTTATGATTGACCCCTGCGGTACGCCATTGGAAATATATAGTTCCGCAGATACATTTGCTCCGATCTTAACACACTGAGACCTACCAGTAAGGAAACCTTCAAAAAACTTTATTGCACTTTCACTCAGGCCTATATAGTGTAAAATTGCAAGGAGAATTTTATGATTTAAAGTGTCGAAGGCCTTTGAGAAATCAAGTAATGCCAACACCGTAACCCTTCCATCCTCTGTAGCTCTAAAAATGTCATCGCTCACGTTAGTTAAAGCGGTGGAACACCCATGATGACGCCGAAAGCCCGATTGTGTTTCCGGAAGAATTCGGTTTTGCTTGACATGTTCTGTAAGTTGTTTATTTATGATTTTTTCCAAAACTTTAGATAGACACGGAAGGATACTTATAGGTCTCAAATCTTTAAGCTCTTGATGATTATTTGTCTTAGGCAACAATCCTCATTAAACATTTCTTTAGAAAAAATGACACGTTAATACATAAAGGTTCGCCACCCCTGTACTATTACGTACATAATTTTTGCAAAAATAATATTATGTGGCTATCTTCACGACAGTTAAAATAATAAAACTATGTTTCTTTTCTCCGGGTATATTGATTCCTACATAATCTCACAACATTTTGATAGGCTCTGGAATTTTCGAATTGATTCATATGATCGGTGATCTTTGGACCCGCATGATAATACCAGATTTGACTATATGTTTGGTTTTTTGATAATATCTTCTTTAGTGTAGAACGTATAGCCATGACTAATTTTCAAAACATCACTCTGTATAGTCCATGTCATTGTTTAACTTTGTACATATCTTGTAATTACAAACTTAATATTTTACCACACTGCTAAAACTAATTTGAGTATCAACATTGTACACCACAGTATCCCGGGTTACCAAACTAATTCTTTGTTCTTAACGTTGCTCTCGTATTCCGACAGATTGTTAAAGTGTATGAAATAGAAGCAAAACATTTACACAATACAACTATTCGTATTTCCTGGTTTTCAACTCTTCCCTCCTGAACATTTGGTCAAGCAAACTTTTAGGACAATTAAACTTTGTCAACTCTATTCATAAAGTTCGTTAATGATGAGATGGTATATTCAAAAATTTTAATGAATATATAAATAATGACTGAAACAGTTTCGAGACTGTTATTTTGATTGGAACGGGTTTGTCAGGAAACATCGCAGGGAACGTTTCGGATACTCTCCGGGAACTATTTTCCATGTAGTAACACTTGATCATTGTTATTTATTCTTGAATACCGTAAAACATGTTGAAACCGATAAAAATAAAACGTCAAGTATCAGAGCCGTATTTAAATTTTAAGATTTTTTTTAAATAACTTTCAATGAAATATCATTAAATAAATTAAAACAAGTAATTTCAAAATTGAATTCAAATAACAACTATGGAGAAATATTGAATGAAAAAGTGTTTAAAGAAACATTTGGCAGCATTGGTTACCCATTATTAAATTTTATAAATTCTTGTTTAAAATATGGAAATATGCCTGATGAATTAAAATGTTCTTACATTACACCAGTGCCGACAGTAAAAAAAACTAAAAAATGGGATGAGATGAGGCCAGTAAATGTTTTATGGGATGTTGAGAAATTATTAGAAGAAGTCGTATATAAACAATTATTAGAATTCATTGATGCCAACAAAATTTTAGTTTCCGTTCAAGCTGGTTTTCGAAAACGGTACTCGACAGAGACAGCCATTCAATGTGTACTTGAGACGTGGAAGAGAACCATTGATCAAGTGGAAAATGTTATAGCTGTATTTTTGGATTTTAAGCCGGCATTCGAAACAATTGACAGGGCTAGATTATTGACTAAATTGTATAAGCATGGTATTCGCGGAAACGTTTATAAATGGTTTAAAAATTATTTAAGTAACAGGTCACAAAAAACAAAAATATCAAAAACATATTCAAATAAAAAAATAAATAATATAGGAGTTCCTCAAGGAAGTATACTAGGTTCAATATTATTTATTTTATACATCAACGATATGCCTTTAGTTTTAAAAATGTGTAAGTTACAAATGTTTGCTGATGACACCTTAATTTACATTAATGTTTTAAATATTTTTGATGGTCTAAATACTCTAAATTCTGAGATAAATATATTATTAAATTGTCCATTTTATATTGTGCTAGTGAGGAAATATTTAATAAATTACAAATTTTGCAAAATAAGACAATGCGGATTATTTTAAATTGTGACAAATATACAAAAATTAATTTTATGTTGAAAAATTTAGATTGGTTGAATGTCAGAAATTAAATTTTTTATTTAGTATGTATCTATATACATAAAATTAAAAATAATTTATTGCCTGATTGTTTAAAAAAATTTTGTTCTTTTAATTATGACCATCATAATTATAAAACAAGAACTAATCAAAATTTGTATGTGGATAGAGTGTCTTAAACATTAGCTTATAAATCTATTTTTTATAAAGGTTTAATAGAATATAATAATTTGGAAAATTCTATTAAATCTCAAAAATCGTTAAAACTGTTTAAAAAAACTTTAAAATTACATTTAATTAAGAAACAAAATGATACGTAATATTTGATACAATTTGCAAAATGTTTAAAACTTTTCTGTCTGTTTTTTACTACTACTACTACTACTATTGGCTTATTAGAAAATAATAAAATTTGCTGTGCAAGTCCTTCATACAAGGACCTTCAATAAAGCTTAATACAATTTTGACGTAAAATTAAAGGGAGAGCCAATATTTGAGAGTAACAACATTTACATCCGTCCAAACGTCATTTTGCCATAACCAGATATCTGTCTTCGTCTGCTGTAAATCATCCTAGAGGGCCATGCTAAATCATTTGGCCTTGTACTATTAAAGCTATGATTTTCAACTTTATAATACTGGCAACTGCAATGCTGCTTTGTTTACCCTTAATGTAAGGTTAGATGCCAAATTGTTTTTGGCATCGGGTTAAATATATGTTACGGTCTATTGGTCGCCGTTAAAAGTATTTTATTAACGCTGCTCTCATTTGAATAATAAAATACTTTATAGTGCGTGGGCAGAGGTTAAAAATATTGTTGAAAATAGTACATAATAATATTCTAAATTTAATTGAGCGCGTGTTATGTCTGCTAGCTGGGGGACAAACCCCGTCACTGAAAGTCCCAAAATAAATAAAATGTTTATTTAAAATAACTTTTTGTCTAAAACTATTATAGAGAATAAACTACAAAATAAAATCGCGGAACACGGCGAAACCGGAAGTGAAAAAAAAAACATTTGTAGGTCAAAAAGTGCCGCTTATTATGTATATGGGATATCCCAAATTTCAATCAATTACCTTTAAAACTAACGGAGATACGGGGGGTGTACCATGATCCTGTTACACCCGGTATAGATACCTACATTTGTAGCAAAATATTCGTTTATCGTTAACGAAGTTATTTTTTGACGAAGTTTAATATATTTTTCACTTAAATGGGGTTGATTTTATATACTTACAATGAACAACTATCCAAATGGACCTTGTCTGAAACTTTTAATGTTATGAATAGAGGTGATAATGGCCATCAAAATAAAACCAATTGAATGGGTAACATTTTTTAGTTTAGAAAGTTGTAAGACTTAAAGTAGAAAGCTTAATACAAACTTTTCCAAAGAATAAATTGTGATTTGTCCAATTGTGTTCTCGGAGACAGTTTAAAAATTGTTTTGCTTCATGAAAGAATCCCAGGCATTACTCTTTATTTTTACTTCAAGTTTTCTTATTGATACTAATAGAAACTGGGATGTTACTTCTATAAGGTTTTTTATTTTTTTAGTTTAAGTGTAATTACAGCGATGGTTTTTTTATCTATCTTACTGTGTGTAAAGACTCAAAACAACTACTCCTATGTCAGTATACTACGCCGAGCATAAATCTCTATGGAAATAATAGTATACAGTGTGTCCTTAAAGGGTTGGTCAATAATTTGGGATTTAGTAGATTTTTGACCGCATGTAGGAGTAGTAGTAATAACATGTTTTATTTGGCAAAAAGTTACAATTAAATATTTTTTAATATATTTTTTTAACAAATTTTTATACCTACATTTATTTTTAAATTTTAAAACGCAACCGTCCTTTAACAAAAACAGACAGAAAAGTTAAACATTTTATTTTTTAATTACCTAAATGTAATTTTAAAGTTTGGTTAAATAGTTTTAATGATTTTTGAGACTTAATAGAATTTTCCAACTTATTATATTCTATCAAATCTTTATGTAAAATAGACTTATATGCTAATGCTTTAGACCCTCTATCCAAAAAAAAATTTAGTTCTTGTTTTATAATTATGATGGTCATAATTAAAAAATCAAAAATTTTTTAAACAATCAGGCAATAAATTATTTTTAATTTTATGTATAAAGATACATACTAAATAAAAAATTGAATTTCTGACATTCTCAACCTATCTAATTTAAAAAAAAAAAATTTTTGTATATTTGTCACAATTTAAAATAATCAGCATTGCCTTATTTTGTAAAATTTGTAATTTATTAACTATTTCCTCACTAGCACAATATAAAATGGAAGAACAATAAAGAAAATGTGGTATAAACAATAGTATTGAATAAAGTTTTTTTAGAAAACAATCTTAAATTAGAACTGATTCTTTTAAAATAACCTACTTTTCCGGCAATCTTCGATATGATACTTTCAAAATAATTTTAAAATTTTAATTTTGAATCAATCATTATCCCTAAATATTTCAAATTGTTTACTAATTCCAATTTTTCACCATCAATTACAAAATTTATATTTTGACAGTTTAAATTATTACCCATAACCATACATTTAGTTTTTGAAATATTTAATTTTAATTTATTTACTTTTAGCCAATTTAATAATATACACGGTGTTCATTTGAAAACTTCCCACCTCGATTTTCCTGCTTTAAAATGAAAATGTGGAAAATCGCTCGAACCCGTTGATTTTTATTTTGAGGGGGACATCTTTTGCGTATATTGTCAATCTTGTTACTTCAAGCCCTTAGGAGGGAGGGGGGGGGGGGGTAAGATCTAAACCTTACATGGATATAATATATATATAATTTTTTTGGATTCTGCATAAAAGTCTGAACATTTTTTAGAAAAAGCATTATTGGTCTATAGTTAACAGTTTTCGAGATATTGAATCTTGAAAAATGACATTTTTGAACTTTGACAGCGTCTAGCTTTCTAACTGTACGTCTTTAGAGCAAAACGGCTTACATGTCCCTATCTCCGTTTTTTATTATCTTTCCAACAGTGTCAACTTCCGGTCAAACCGGAAGTACTATATTTCTTACATACGGTTTAACCGAAAGTTCACACTATTGGAAAGATAATAAAAATCGAAGATAGGGACATGTAAGCCGTTTTGCTCTAAGACGTACAGTTAGAAAGCTAGACGCTGTCAAAGTTCAAAAATGTCATTTTTCAAGAGTAAATATCTCGGAAACTGTTAAGTATAGACTAATAAAGCTTTTATTAAAAAATGTTCAGAATTTTATGCAGAATCCAAAAAAATTATATAAAATAGGGGTATTCATTTAAGATTTAGAGCTTACCCCCCCTCCCTCCTAGGGGCTTGAAGTAACAAGATTGACAATATACGCAAAAGATGTCCCCCTCGAAATTAAAATCGACGGGTCCGAGCGATTTTCCACATTTTCATTTTAAAGCAGGAAAATCGAGGTGGGAAGTTTTCAAATGAACACCCTGTATTTATCTCAGAATTTAGAGTATTTAGACCATCAAAAATATTTAAATATTTATGTTTATGAGTATTTTTTTCCTATCTTGAGGAGCACTATCACTCTTTTACGCGACATTCATTGTATTTTACTTTAAAACAATTTGTGAATCTCTCTCAATTTAACATTATAATAAAATACAACTGTACTTTTAAATTGATACATCCAATAAAATAAAAGCGTCTGATATAACAATCCTGTACCAGTTATTTGAATCGTCAGCGTCTAGACGCCATCCGACGACGCTCTTAGCGTCTCGTCTGTGATGTGTCATTTTCGCATTTTCGCTAAATTAATCCTGCATTATTAAAATTGTACACAGGGTGATTCACGTTGAATGGCCTATCAGAAGAACTCGCAAACAAGTAAAGTTATCTTTTAAAACAAATTGGGAACGGGCATCGGTAGTTGACAATTAACTATATAGTAGTTAGAGTGGCAGACCTCTGGATTGTCCAAACAGTCACACGTAGTCCTATAAGGACCGTTGTGGTACCACACATGTTCCGCGGAACCTATTGCATCAGCTTCCTGATGGTTGACGCGATCGTAGAAGAATATTGACAGCTCATTCAAATCAGCCACTGCTGTTAATAAACTTAGTAAGTCGACAGAGTTGCAGGCGGCTAACTTCCTCCAGATCAATAAAAAATGGTTCGCCCAGTGCATTGAAGCTTCTTTTCGCGATGCCGGGGCATTCACACAAGAAATGCTGAATACTTTCCTCCTCTTCCTCATCTCTGCAACTTCTACAGAAGTCGTTAGTTGGTATTGCCATACGTTCAGCGTGTCTACCGAACAGGCAATGTCCTGTTATTACGACAATGAAGTTTCTTAGGTCCTTCCGACTGTGCTGTAATAGCGCTGTGGTTTTCCTGTTATCAAGTAGGGTCCACAATTGCCTGGAGATGCTACAAGTTGTAAGCCCTGTTCATCTGCTTTGTGCAAGTTGTTTAGCTGCTGGATCTATCTCTTCTTTGACTGATCTCAGTGGTCTAGCCACAATATTCTCTGCTAGTTCGGCAGACATGCTTGCGCCCTCCCTGGCGAGCGCATCAGCAGTCTCGTTGCCATATATGTTGCTGTGCCCAGGAACCCAAAACAAGGTGATTCGATGTTGAGCACCAAGCGTGCAGAGATTGTTGCGACAGCGCCTTACTAATTTTTACTTAGTACTGCTGGAGCAAATTGCCTTTATTGCTGCTTGACTGTCTATATTCATAGATAGCTATAGACGCAGGTCCTCTTAAGCCAGGGTGATCCCGCAGGGTATTAACTATATAGTAGGTATGTTGCTGACTCTGAGAACTCTGTTCCTCAGATAATGTTATCTCTTTCTTCGGCAATTCCTTGCTCAAAGCGGGGAATGCAAAAGAAAAAATAATTGCATAACACTTTGTCCCGAAAGATAAGCTCCTGTAATGGAATTTCATTTCAAAGGAAATTGTTTTTTTATATGAAATGTCTTGGCTTTAGCTTTTGTTATATCACTCGATTGAGGAGTGAAAAGGGGGCCTTAATTTTATTGTCCGGGGTCTGAGTAAAGAAGGGTGCATTTTAAAATGCCCATTTGGAGATTTCAGATGGGAGTTGTAAGGGTGTTCTTTTAGACAAAGTGATCTTAATATTGATTAAAAAAGGTATCGGCAGAGCGTTGACATACTCGAGTATTTTAAAAAAAGATATTTTGCACTTGAAAGTAAATTTGCCAACCCAAAAATAAAAATATAAGTGTTCTTATCTATACATTAGAAAGAAGCCGGAAGGACGGCTTAAAAATGGACGTCGGGGTGGGAGCTGGTGGTATCTTCTCCGAGAGCATGCAAATACAAAGGTCGTATAGACTCACTGACTACTGCAGCATTTTCCAGGCAGAATTTTTTGCAGTGGATAAAGCAGTCAAGGATCACCCTGGCTTGAGAGGGCCTGCGTCTATAGATATCTATATAGACAACCATAAAGGCAATTTGCTCTAGCAGTAATAAGTCAAAATTAGTAAGGCGCTGTTGCAACAATCTCTGCACACTTGGTACTCAACATCAAATCACCTTGTGTTGGGTTCCTGGACACAGCAATATATATGGCAACGAGACTGCTGATGCGCTCGCCAGGGAGGGCACAGGCATGTTCGGTCGAACTAGCAGAGAATACTGTGGCTAGACCACTGGGATCAGTCAAAGAGAAGATAGATCGAACAGCTAAACAACTTGCACTAAGCAGATGGACTGGGCTTACAACTTGTAGCATCTCCAGGCAATTGTGGCCCCTACTTGATAACGGGAAAATGACCCAATGATCTGGGCGAACCATTCTTTAATGATCTGGAGGAAGTGAGTAGCCTGCAACTGGGTCGACTCACTAAGTTTATTAATAGCAGTGGCTGGTTTGACTGAGCTGTCAAGATTCTTCTAAGATCGCGTTAGCCATCAGGAAGCTGATGCGGATAGGTTCCGCGGAACATATGTGGTACCACAACGGTCATTATAGGACTACATGTGACTGTTTGGACAATACCAGAGATCTGCCACTCTAACCTTACCTAACCTAAGATCCTTCTGAGTATGATAATAATTGAAGACATTGCTGAAAGAACGAGGTAAGTCCACTTTTTTGAGAAAATTACATTTTTACACCATTATATACAATTCGCCAAGCCCGATCGATTGGTGCAAAAACGATGTATCTACAGTGTATCCCTGGTTGCTTAAACCGATGTTGGACTTACCTCCCCCAAAGCAGATTGGTGCAAGAACGAGGCAAGTGCGGACTTACGCCATACAATATAATGTATGGTAAATAAACTTTCTGAAACGAGTTTTAAAAACGCTAGAAAGTTTTTTTCAATTATCTCGAAAACATGAAAAGTGGACTTACCGCGTTCTTGCAGCAGGGTCTTCAATTGGTTTCAAATGGATAGTTGTTCTGCGTTTAATGCACGAGAAGTAGGGGAATATGTCTAAAACGTTTTCGAGGGACGTACAATAGGATTCAATTAGCCAGCTAGGTCTCCTGATCTGTGATTGATGAATGCCGATTTAACATAATAAGTTATTTCCACAGCATCCTGTATAGAAGCATTGGGTAATTCAAGTAATTTGTTACGGTATATGAACATTGGACCTGTTTACTTAAATCTCGATTATACAATGCGGAATAAAAACATACGTAAAACATGTTTTCCAAAATGAGTTCCTAACCCCATTCGTTCAAATCAGATTTATTTTATTTGCACAGCAACTGTTCGACCTCCATTGTATGGTATGTCAATATTGAATTTCGAAGTCAACGTCCATTGAATCGCTCCCCATAGAATTCTCTGCATTCAAGCAATTCTTACTTCTTGAACTGCATAATGTTTAGATTTCTTGGAAATTGTCAAATCGTTTTCGATCGTAAAACGTCCTTTGTTGTGTAAAATAGAATAGATTTTTTCCACTAATTTTGCTGAAATTGTATGTTTGGAAGTAGAATATTTATTTGACGGTGATTTGTGTGACTAGGACGAAAATCCCTTTTATTGGGTAAAGCGGCCAAAGTCGCCGGCTAACATCATTCAGTTATATATTTAATACAGACATTAAACAGTATATTATGTTACAAGGACGAAAAATGTAGTATTTCGGACGTAATGCGGGAGATTACCGGATGAGGCAAAGTCGAGGCCGGTAACCCGCATAGTCCGAAATACATTTTTCGTCCGTATGACATACGATATTTTTTATCCGATTATAAAATGATGTAAAAATAAAGTAAACCAATAAAAATTAATTGATTCAGCCGATACTAGGTGGAAATCCATAATTATAGTATTATGAGATACAGTAAAACAAAGTTGAACTTGTAAATTTCCACTATATTAGACAGAAAATGACATGTTTCGCTAACACTGTAGCTTCGTCAGATGACAATGATTTAATAAAGGTGAAAAGTAAAAATTGGATGCAATAAAATTAAACTATTTAAGATGTAAATAAAACAGTGGGAGGGTTACAATTGCGGGGAAATCCAACAGAGGGTTTAAAAATTTAATTAAATTAGGTACAATATGGGTAGGTATTAACAAAATCTTAATTATATGGTTAACAGAATAAATTTAGCAAAGGTTAATTATTTAAATCTAATTGATCATTAAGTAACAGGTCCGTATTTTTATGTTTATTTATTTCCATAGATTCTAACAAATTCAGTTTTAAGCCTTTGCTTTCTGTATGTAAGATTTTAAAGGAAGGATCGAAATTAATTTGATAATCAAGTAAATGGTTAGCATAGTTTGAGTCTGTTTTATTTTTTAGAAAACTGTTATAATGTTCCTGTATTCTTTTGTCAAACTGTCTACCTGTTTGGCCAATGTATGTTTTAGAACAATCTTTGCATTTTAATTTATAGACGCCTGATTTTTTGTTTTTATCGCTTTTAGTTTTATTGTTTTTGATGAATTTACTTAAAGAGTTATTAGTTTTGTAACACAAATTTATATCAAGTTTGTTAAGAAAATTGCCAATTACTTTGCTAGGTTGTCCAAAGAAAGTGACAAGTTTAAATTGGTCAGAGTTTTTGCTTCTAGAATAAAATAAGTCAATAGCCTTTTTGTAAGTTTTCTTTTTTAGGATTTGGTCAATTTAATTTGAATTATATCCGTTATTAACTGCAATTTGTTTAATAATGTTTAGTTCTTTTTGAAAATTGATTTTATTTATAGGGAGAGTTACTAGTCTATGGATCATACTGTAAAAAGAAGCTAATTTGTGTTGTATAGGGTGGCAAGAAGAATTGTGTATGACAGTATCTGTATGAGATGGTTTATGGAAAACGAAGAAAACGTGTCTATCGTTTTCTCTCTTAATATTTAAATCAAGAAAATTGATAGAATTGTTACTTTCCTGTTCTATTGTAAACTTGATATTTTTGTGTAGGCTGTTAGTATATTCCAAAAAGACTTTTAACTGTCAATCAGTACCAAGAATGAAATAAAAATGTTTTCTTGGTACTGATAGACAGTTAAAAGTCTTTTTGGATTATATTAACAGCCTACACAAAAATATCAAGTTTACAATAGAACAGGAAAGTAACAATTCTATCAATTTTCTTGATTTAAATATTAAGAGAGAAAATGATAGACACGTTTTCTTCGTTTCTTTCTTTCTTAATTACAGGTTGCTTTTATTTTCGGAATCGCGGGCGCATGTCATCGAGAAGAACTGGCTCATATGAAAATTGATGACTTACAAGATTTGGGAACGGCTTTGTTAATAAAAATTCCCTATAATAAATCAAACAAACCGAGATCATTTACGGTGACGGGAGAATATCTAAAGTATTATATGGCTTTACTTCCAACAAATATGAGTGATGGGCGATTTTTGTGGCAATGGAAAATGCTATAAGCAAGTTGTCGGTATACACAAATTTGGCTCCATACCTCAGGAAATAGCGTCTTACCTAAAACTGCCGAATGCCAAGGAATTCACGGGCCATTGTTTCCGAAGAACATCGGCCACATTGCTTGTAGATGCGGGAGCAGACATAACTTCTCTAAAACGGCATGGAGGCTGGAAGTCTTCTGGAGTAGCCGAAGGCTACATAGATTATTCCTTAAGCAATAAGTTAGAGCTGACCAAGAAAATATTCAACATTCCACAATCTGAACTGCAATCAGTACCGACTCAGGTATCGCAATACGTCTTCCAATCGAGTTCAACATAGAAGAATAATATCATAACGGAGAACAAAAATAATAACACATCCTCAAAATCATTTACAACACCCTGTTCTTGTTCACAATTGTTCCAATTGTACATTTAATATAAATATTGTAAATAATTGAAAATAAAATAAATGTTAGCGTCCGAAAAATATTTTTCGGCCTGGGACGAAAAGTGTTACCTAACTACCAGCGCAATAGTCAATACCTTATTGAAAAGGTTGCATTTTCGTACAAATATTATCTGATCTATAAAACGTCATTTGTTGACACAATCGGATAAAAAATTAGTTTTCGTCATTTCCGGGCATCCTGCTTTAAATTGACTTGGAGGTGCTCACTCAGGTCCTGGAAAAACATCATTGTCATTAAATTTCCACACTTTCGTCCTCAGATCTTTAAACACAAATAAATCATACCGTGCGAGCAAAAATTATTTGCATCAAAGAGGGCCTTGCATCTAAGGACGTAATGCTTAGCCGTAGAGCTTAATACATGTTGGGGGTCAGTAACTACCTGAAGTAACAATCAATCAGTTATTTCGTCATCTTTGACAGTCGTTACAAGTAATTTGATTCATCGCTAATTTTTCCAATTTCTTGAACAATTCACACAATGGGCTTTACGGAACAGCACAAAACATTCATGGTTGAAGCGTATTATCGAAACGGGGTTAGAGTAAATGGTGAGTGGCAATACAATCCGGGTTTGTGCATGGACGATTTTCACGAACATTTTCCTAACGTGTTGCTTTTATTGCTGGGGATTTTTATCATTGCCTGAAAAGAACCGTGGCTGTGTTTAGGGAAACAGGTTCCATACAACACAAAAAATGAGCAAGAAGACCATCTGTTAGAACAGAAGAACTTGTTGAAAATGTTCGTGAAATAATGCAAAATACGCCAACAAATTGTATAAGACGCATGTCCCAAGAAGTGGGAAGATCTTATGGAACATGCAGGACTATTCTTAAGAAGCAGCTAAATTTATTTCCTTATAAAGTGCAAGTATTCCAAGAAATACAAGCCGCAGATTTTGAAAGAGGCAGGAATTACTCTCAATGGTTTACCCAAAATTTATTGGAAAGAAATGATTTATTTATTAGACCTGACATTTTTTTCGGATGAAGCATGGTTCCACCTCTCCGGTTATGTGAATTCTCAGAATACACGCATGTGGAGTATTGAAAATCCCCATTTTTTTGTAGATTCCACATTGCACCCTCAAAAAATTGGTGTCTGGTTAGCTGTTTCCCGAAAAACAATTATTGTTGGTCTCATTTTTTTCCATGACACAGTTACAGCACAGCGGTATAGAGACATGATTTTGAATCCATTTGTGGAGCAATTACTTGACGATGAACTACGTTTTGGATATTTTCAACAGGACGGTGCAACCGCCTATACAGCCGCCGAAACTATTAACTACTTACGCAATTTTTTCGACGACAGATTGATTAGTTTTCGATCAGACATTGAATTCCCACCTAGATCACCTTGTTAAACGGTTATGGATTACTTCGTTTTTGCTCATCTAAAGAACACTATTTTTAAAACAACAGTTGCAAATTTAGAACAATTACAAAAAAGGATTATCCAAGAATGTGGTAACATTTCTCAAGAGCTGCTGCATGGTCAACACTTTCTCGAAAATATGAAGAGACGTGTGAATTTATGCTTGGAGCATGGCGGTGGCCAATTTCAGCAATTTATGTAATTATTTTTCTTTTTCTTTCTATATATTCTTACTTTGTTAATTTTGTAAACAACAAAATTGTGCACTTATTTTATGACTCATTAGTTTGGCATATCATGTCATAATATGAATTTTGACAAAATTTTGCCATAGATTTGGTTAGATATATCGTCCCCACATCATTGTGATCTAAACCAAGCCCTACATTTTTTAATCCAATTTGATGCAAATAATTTTTGCTCGCACGGTATGATCTCCCAATTTGGCGGAGTTCGGTAACGGCGGAGGGCAACAAATAAGATTATTTTACATGCGGCAATAAACTCTTAATAAAATACACCAATACTTTAACGCTTAGGGCGTCGTTAGGTGACACGTCATCAATCATGCCAACTTTTTGTTTTTCTTACAACTCCCGCTTTTCGCTTTATTCAGGTTTGAAGTAAGTGTGCGTATTTTCAAGAAAGATTAGGCAGTCAATCATATTGGTGTTGAAGCAAAAGCCTTAAGATTTAGAGAAAGTTTATTTTTATGTAGACTTTTGCCTGCTTCCGCACAAAGGAAACACCATTTTTTACAAACATCAATAAGGCTGCCAACTAATTTTATAACGTCCGTACGGTAGAGTTTGTAAAAGTTTTAAAAAAAGTAATGTTGTATTGAAAGTTTAACAAGAGTGATATTGAAAAGACATATTTAAACCCGTAAATCTTATTACGATTATACAACTCCATGTACATTTTTCCTATACACGGTTAGGAAAAATTACCAGAACGGTCGATTATTTCAAAATATACAGGGGTTATCAAAAAACGTCTTACATAAAAAATGTAGGGCTGTTAAAAATTTACATATCGGTGATAAATTGAAATATACAGGGTCGCCCACAAAGTGGTGGAGAATGATAGTTTTATTTTTTTAAATAGAACACCCTGTATATTTTTACATTTTTAAATTCCACATAAAATTATAATTATTTTTTATTAAATGCATTATTAGTCTATACTTCATAGTTTCCGACATATTGACTCTCGAAAAGTGACATTTTTGAACTTTGACAGCTTATAACTTTCTAACAGTACGTCTTAGAGCAAAACGGCTTACGTGTCCCTATCTTCAATTTTTATTATCTTCCCAAAAAAATCAACTTCCTGTTAAACCGGATGTAACTCGAAACCAGGAAATATAGTTGTTCCGGTTTAACTGGAAGTTGATTTTTTTGGGAAGATAATAAAAATTAAAGATAGGGACATGTAAGCCGTTTTGCTCTAAGACGTACTGTTAGAAAGTTATAAGGTGTCAAAATTCAAAAATGTCACTTTTCGAGAGTCAATATCTCGGAAACTATGAAGTATACACTAATAATGCATTTAATAAAAAATAATTATAATTTTATGTGGAACTGAAAAATGTAAAAATATACAGGGTGTTCTATTTAAAAAAATATAACTATCATTCTCCACAACTTTATGGGCGACCCTGTATATTTAAATTTATCACCGATATGTAGATTTTTAACAGCCCTACATTTTTTATATAAGATGTTTTTTGATAACCCCTGTATATTTTGAAATAATCGACCGTTCTGGTAATTTTTCCTAACCCTGTATATAGAAGGATGTGATTAATAAGTGATAATCATTTAAGTGATTATCGCTTGGCTTGGTGGCCATATTGTAATTGTCATTTTTTGATAAATTATTTCAGAAGTCATTTCTGTCAGTTCTTGTTACAAAATGGCAAAAGAAAGATTTGGTAAAATTTTGTTGCCTCAAGTCGACGATGCTATTAAAAATGTGAAGCCAAAAAATACCGAGCGTTCAGACAAATATGTATGGAAGCAGTTTACTGAGTTTTGCCTTGCACGAAATTTCAAAATTAAGAAAACGACAACAGACGAGGATTTATTATATACCGTGCGAGCAAAAATTATTTGCATCAAAGAGGGCTTGGATTAAAAAACGTAGGGCTTGGTTTAGATCATAATGATATGGGGACGATATATCTAACCAAATCTAGGTTAAAATTTTGTTAAATTCATATTATGACGTATTATGCCAAACTAATGAGTAATAAATAGGTAGACAAATACAAATTTATTTTTGTTGGTTACAAAATTAACAAAGGAAGAATATACAGAAAGAAAAAGAAAAGTAATTACATAAATTGCTGAAATTGGCCACCGCCATGCTCCAAGCATAAATTCACACTTCTCTTCATATTTTCGAAAGTATTGACCAGCATCAATGGAGAAATGTTAACACATTCTTGGATAATCCTTTCTTTTTTCTTCTTAAGAATAGTCCTGCATGTTCCATAAGATCTTCCCACTTCTTGGGACAGGCGTCTTATACAATTTGTTGGCGCATTTTGCATTATTTCACGAACGTTTGCAACAAGTTCTTCTGTTCTTACAGATGGTCTTCCTGTTCTTTTTTTGTGTTGTATAGAACCTGTTTCCCTAAACACAGCCACGGTTCTTTTTCAGGCAATGATAAAAATCCCCAGCAATAAAAGCAACGTTAGGAAAATGTTCGTAACAATCGTCCATGCACAAACCCGGATTGTATTGCCACTCACCATTTACTCTAACCCTGTTTCGAAAATACGCTTCAATGAATTGGAAAAATTAGCGATGAATCAAATTACTTGTAACGACTGTCAAAGATGACGGAATAACTGATTGATTGTTAATTGAGGTAGTTACTGACACCCAACAGGCATTAACCTCTACGGCTAAGCATTACGTCTTTAGATGCAAGGCCCTCTTTGATGCAAATAATTTTTGCTCGCACGGTATTATAATGACTGCTGCTGCAGGAATCCGATATTAGAGCTTTAAAGCGTGATATCTAGGCGTAATAATTTTTTAGAACTAGTTTGTATAAAATAAAATGTAACTAAGAAATGTTAATCGGCATGCATACAAAGTTGGAGAGGGAATTTTAGGGTCTCCGTAGTGCTAATGGCAGAGCGCTCGACTGTGGATTGACAGGTTCCGGGTTTGAATCCCGAATTTAAAAACTTTGTGGCAAGGCGATTAACATTTTATAGTTACATTTTATACAGTCACCAAAAACTACGAGACTTGTTTATAATTAAATTCAGTAAGGTTATTAAAAACCTTTGGAAACTAAAGATTTTATATTTTTACAATGATTTTCTGGGTAACTATGCCTACAAAAACATATTCACACCCCAGAAGACGGAATTTACTAATTTCTTAAATCTTTTAGGAGATAGATTTTGAATTACAATATTTAATTTGAATATTAGCCTACCCAAACACTGATAGCGAGGTTTGAGCAGCTTGTTATTCAAAATAAGCCGGCATAAGGTATTCAAATATGCTGCTAAAATTAACATTCTGATTTCCATAATAGAAAATACAAGTTTATTAAAAATATGACAATTAATAACGCTTTATTTATAAGATAAGTTTAAAAAAAAATACAGGAAAGGAAAAAAGTTAGAATTTCCATTTACTTATCCTTGATTAATGGATGATTTTGATTCATAAAATTTATGCTTCTTGTGCTTTCATTATAAGTAATAAATACCGAGCGAGCAAAAATTATTTGCATCAAAGAGGGCTTGGATTAAAGAAAGTGGGGTTTGGTTTAGATCACAATGATATGGGGACGATATATCTAACCAAATCTAGGTTAAAATGTTGTTAAATTCATATTATGATATGATATGCCAAACTAATGAGTAATAAAATAAGTAGACAAATACAAATTATTTTTGTTGTTTACAAAATTAACAAAGTAAGAATATACAGAAAGAAAAAGAAAAATAATTACATAAACTGCTGAAATTGGCCACCGCCACGCTCCAAGCATAAATTCACACGTCTCTTCATATTTTCGAAAGTGTTGACTAGCATCTCTGGAGAAATGTTACCACATTCTTGGATAATCCTTTCTTGTAATTGTTTTAAATTTGCAACAGGTGTTTTAAAAATAGTGTTCTTTAAATAAGGAAAAACGAAGTAATCCATAACCGTTAAACAAGGTGATCTAGATGGGAATTCAATGTCTTATCGAAAGCTGATTAATCTGTAGTCGAAAAAATTGCGTAAGTAGTTAATAGTTTCTTCGGCTGTATGGACGGTTGCACCGTCCTGTTGAAAATATCCAAAACGTAGTTCGTCGTCAAGTAATTGCTCCACAAATGGATTCAAAATATTGTCTCTATACCGGTGTGCTGTAACTGTGTCATGAAAAAAAATAGGACCAACAATTCTTGTTCGGGAAATAGCTAACCAGACACCAATTTTTCGAGGTTGCAATGTGGACTCTACAAAAAAATGGGGATTTTCACTACTCTACATGCGTGTATTCTGAGAATTCACATTACAGGAGAGGTGGAACCAGGCTTCATCCGAAAAAAATATTAGGTGTAATAAATCATTTCTTTCCAATAAATTTTGGGTAAACCATTGAAAGTCTTTCCTGCGTCTTTAAAAAATTGCGGCTTGTAGTTCTTGGAATACTTGCACTTTATTAGGAATTAAATTTAGCTGCTTCTTAAGAATAGTCCTGCATATTCCATAAGATCTTCCCACTTCTTGGGACAGGTGTCTTATACAATTTTTTGGCGTATTTTGCATTATTTCACGAACGTTTGCAACAAGTTCTTCTGTTCTTACAGATGGTCTTCCTGCTCCTTTTTTGTGTTGTATAGAACCTGTTTCCCTAAACACAGCCACGGTTCTTTTCAGGCAATGATAAAAATCCCCAGCAATAAAAGCAACGTTAGGAAAATGTTCGTGAAAATCGTCCACGCACAAACCCGGATTGTATTGCCACTCACCATTTACTCTAACCTCGTTTCGAAAATACGCGTCAACCATGAATGTTTTGTGCTGTTCCGTAAAGCCCATTGTGTGAATTGTTCAAGAAATTGGAAAAATTAGCGATGAATCACATTACTTGTAACGACTGTCAAAGATGACGGAATAACTGATTGATTGTTAATTCAGGTAGTTACTCACACCCAACAGGTATTACGCTCTACGGCTAAGCATTACATCGTTAGATGCAAGGCCCTCTTTGATGCAAATAATTTTTGCTTGCACGGTAAAAAATAGCTTTAACGGCACTTTTGTACATCTTCGTAATAATCTCAATAATAATTAAATGCCCCTAAAGCTAATACATCACCAGCAGCAGATACTCGAGCAAATTTTAAACATAAAATATAATAAATTTCGCAGCAACAGTTGAACATAGCACAAAAAAGTTGAAACGATTTATCAGAATGAAATGTTACTCCGCAGAAAGGAAATTATATTTTCCGCTACGAATATATAGGAATTGGAAATATAAAATACACATACCGCGATATTCGTAAAATAGAGGAAATTCGAATTTTACCTGAAGATATACATTTGCGAAGTCAACATGATTTAAATAATAATAGGAATTCTAGATAGAAGTAAAAGGCAACACTTATTTATAAAGTAAACCTATATTTCGTTTATTTGTATCAATTTATACTATTAAAAAACCATATATGAATAGCGGAAGTAGAGAGCGGTTTTTCCTTTTATTTCGTCAAATTTATTCCAAGACCATTTCGCCATATCATAAAAGAAAGGAACACAAAGTTCACACTATGAACAATTTGTGCCATCTAGTATCAAAGTTGGATACTTGTTGAGAGGAAATACTCTTTAAAAGTCACAATTATTATTATAGGAGTGGTAGGCAGCGCTGGAAGCTCATAGGCTAGCCGTTTGGACCGAAAACCAATGATATCTGAATAGGATTAAATAATAATATCTACCCTTTTTCATCTCTTCCAGTTCTCAAGATCTCGATACATCTGATCACCAGTTCGAGACCAATCAACAAAAGAGAAGGTAAGTTTCTCATGTAAAACTGTTTTCAATGCTTGTAATTGTAAATCCTACACTGAGGAAAATGATCTAATACAACCGGTTTGTTAAGACAGAGTTTGTATTGATAGCTTATTTTTTATTAACCCATATAAAAGCAAATTGCCAGTGTATCAAACCCGCTTTACTGTTATATGAATTCCATACTTACTAGAACAGTGTTTTTATTGGTAGTAATCAGCTCCATTAGCAGCAAAGTCTTGCTGAATAATGAACTACTTTTAATACAGCAATTTTGTTAAGAAATAAATTATATCTTCTCAATGCGACGCATTTTGTTCCCAGTAAAGCGCTTTCTTTACAATTAGGAAAGCAGAACAGCGTCCCCAAAAACGAATTGTATTCGTTAGAACCTATAATCCATAAGAAGTTGGTAGAGGTTAGTAGCGATCGGCAATCGCTGCGCGCCGTAAAATTAGTTGTAACGTATTTGTTGCACGTTGGAACGCTGTTCTGCTATCTTAATAGGGAACTTTCCAATTTTTTTTTTCAATAATTTAGGCTTAAGTTAGGCCTAAAAAAAATATTCCCCAATTATTACTCCTTAAAAATCAGTAATAACTTGGTAAAAGTTCTTTATAGTTTCGCGCGTGTCAAAAGCATTTCAAACGACCTTTTAAGCGCGCCAAGCCCGATGACGTCACGAAGTATGACTTTTCCGTCATCCTGACTGGTGGCCGAGCTACCGAGTTTGCATTTGGATTGCCGTGTGTTATTGTTATTGTATTGTTGTTTTAAGGTAGAATTTTCAACGTCGTTCAATTTATTGCCAACCTATAACCTATTTCGTGGATGTCACACACGAATTATACTTCGTGACGTCACGACCCGTTTTTACCTGCTTGGGATAATTTGAATTTTGTGGCATTTTTAAATCTTGCTAGCGGTCTTTTGGGACGAAATATGTTTTATGACAATTATGGAGGGCTTTAGGAAGGAGTCCGATCGAAAATGGCTGTTCTTTAAATTTACGTCCCTGTTTAGTAGTTAGTTCGCTGTTTCCCGGTCGCGGCGCAGTGATCGTCAAGTGTTTGACTTTTTACAGGTTTTGATAGACGTCAGCGGTATTTTTATCCAATAATTAATAAAATAAGCTTTATTAGATATAATATATACATATCTCAGATCTTAGCCTATAGAGGGTTTTAGTTAACTAAATTCAATAAAACAGTTGATTATCCCATAAGAACCCATGCATTTTACAGATTTAAAGAAACATATGCGCCCCTGACGGCCATTTTTAAAGCTGCTTTACCGATCCAAAACTTTGCCCGAAACCAATGTATTGCGATCGGACTCCTAACCTAAAGCCCTCCATAATGACAATATATACTTATGATTTATAGAATTTTTCCCCATTTAAAATTTTTGTCAAGTTCCCTATTGTAGAGAATTTATTTATTATGGGTTAATAAAAAATAATCAATTTAAACTATCTCTTAGCAAGCCTGTTGTATTAGATCATTTTCCTATGTGTAGGGTATGATTGCGATTTACCTTTTATATGGGATATTTTATATAAAACGATAAATTCATATTTTTTTACTATGGAGTGTTTCTCATGTGTTACCAGTAAAGTCCGCATCATATGGGATTTTTTTTTATTAATAACTTTATTCGAAATTTGACTTTGGCATCAAGTTCTGCTTCGATCAAGATGAAAATTAAGCAAAAAAATAGTAGTCACGTGATTTGCATCATCTATTCTGTCAAATTTTAATTTTTTTCAAAATATAAATAATTCAAAATTAGGGTTATTTCTAAAAGTATCGAAAAAAGTTTTTAAAAAATGTTTTTTTAAATGCAGTTTCTAGCCCACATGCAAAATTTTAGCTGCATAAGATAATTTTGATCACTTTTGCAAAATAAGACTCAACGCAACCTACATAAAACTTCTTAGTTTTGACAATGCTTTATTTCAGATACATTTTCTTTAAAGTAGCGCCATATTAAATGTGTGTTTTTCCACATAATCAAAATTGGGCTAATAAAATTCGGTCGCATCTGACGCAAAGTTTATTTGTTTTTGACCCTGTATAAGGTAACTTCATAAAATAAGTATTTTTGAAAACGAGCGTTGTGTTTGAAAGTAATACACCTTAATATTAGGACAAAAAAGAACACAGTGTCATCAGTAAAGGGTTCATTAAGTGGAAAATAAATTTTAGTGGTGGGTAAAAAATCAAAATTACCTTATGCAGCTAAAATTTTGCAAGTGGGCTAGAAACTGCATTTAAAAAAAACTTTTTCTAATAACTTTTTTCGATATTTTCAGAAATAAGCTCAAGCTCAGTTTTGAATTACGTTTTGAAAAAAATTAAAATTTGACAGATAATGCGAATCGCGTGACTACTATTTTTTTGCTTAATTTTCATCTCGATCGAAGCAGAACTTGATGCCAAAGTCAAATTTCGAATAAAGCTATCAATAAGAAAAATCCCATATGATGCGGACTTTACTGGTCACACTGTATATTTTTACTGTAACACCCGCCTATGCTATCGTCTTTATTTTACCAGCTCAACGCGCTTTTTCTCGCTTTTCGCTTCTCGCTTCTCGCTTTAAGTGACGGACGGGACGATGAAAGCGTTCTTTTATTTTGCTTACTTGTCAGATGAAATTAAATTCATCAGTCAAATTATTGTTTAATCTGTTCTTCGAGAAAAAAGATCGGTTCCCCCAATTCCGTAAGACGGATAGACACTGTCGAGTTTTTGCAATATTACTTTCTGTTCGGGGGGTGGCACCCTTGTTGAAAGTATATCGTCGGGTGTGGTAGTTTGGGTATGCTGTATATGTCTTATTAAGGATGTCTTTTATTTTCGGTGTAAGTTTCTAACTTTAAATGCTTGGACACAGGTATTAATATATATCGATAATTTTTTTAATTGCAACCCTAATTTTTAAGTGCATATTAAGTTATACATGAGCATCAAATTTCAAGTGTTTATTTCTTGTCATTTATAAGAAAAAAAGAAAGAAAGAAAGTTATTTACAAAATTTCATGATCTTCAGGATTTTCACAGACATGATACTAGACAAACTATTTTTTTTACAACTATTAAAATAAACAGCAACTTTGGGCATTTTGTATTTAAGCTTTATTTTGAATTATAAACAACTTTGTTTTATAAACAGTTTGTTTAAAATAATAAATAATGGTACTTTTTTCTTAAAGCATTTTAATGTTTTCTTAATTTATCAACATCTAATCTAAAATTTTTAAATGGTTTTTTAATTTTCTCGACAAGTAGACTTTTTTTTATAAAGAATAGCTTTTCGTCGTAAAATTAATAATAAAGATATTTTTCCTCTTGTCAACTCCATCTGGGGACACACTGTATAAAGGATTAATATTATATAATATTTTATAATAAAAATTTTAAATCTGGTTCTTATGTATAGCTGAATATGCCGTTTAAAAATAGTCAATAAAAACTAGGGTTGCATTAAAAAAAAATATTGGGAGACACTGTATCAATATTTTTTTTCTAACAATAGACCACAACTTAAAAGTGTCCAAGCATTTTCCAAAAAACTGAATGAGAGAGAGAGAGAGAGAGAGACCTATTAGAAAGCACAAACTATGTGAGACTAGCTTCGTTCGTCCAGCGGTCAGAAACCGTCAGCAAATTGACGACGCATGCGCACGTGTTTAAAAGCGTTCGCACACGACAAATCCCAAACCGCTGACAGAAAATCCGGCGTTCGCAGATGCCAAATTGTAACATAAACGCAAAGCTAAAAATTTCCAGTTGGCAACCATCTGTTAAAAACCACGCATGCGTAGAGAAAAATTGGTTGAGAATTGCTTGAACGAATAAAGCTATTATTGTACACAATAATTTTTTAAATTTTTATTATTTTCCAAATTAAAAATATTTTTTAATATGTAAAATATGCCTCATACCCAATTATTTTTTTCAAATGGATACAGCTTAATATATAACTTGTAACATTCCCTAAGTAACTATTTTAAGTTTCTGATTAAAAATAAGTCTGGCTGAGTTAAGTCCGGACTATACGGTGACTGGTTTAACTAGAGAAAATTACACTCGCCGAACAAAATCATTTAGCGAAGTTCTCTCTTAGAAACATTTACCAAAAAGGACATTTTCTGACTAAAACCCTTCTTATCTTACAGCAAAGAATAATCGCTAAAGTGGTAAATGTATGTCCCAATGCATGTAAAAAAAAACCTACCGGCCTACGGCATGCCCATTGCAAAATTCTTATTTAACGAATGAGACAATAGACATGTCCGGGCTTTAAAATTTAAAAATAAAAATATACACAGTGTCGTTGAAGGCTTCCTTGACCATACTTTTAAATATTATGGAATAAAGTGTGCTTTTTGAACTTAACAATATTATACAACTCCGGACCCGTCGATTTTTATTTATTTTATAAAGTCCTTCTCATCCTCACTAATCTTTCTAGGCAGTTAATAATGATGCTGATGTGTAATTTTAATACCCAATGAACTTTGGACTGATAATATATCCAATAAAATTATTGCTTAAAACTTGGATTAACATAAACATACCGAAGTTTAGTATAATCAATTGAAATCAAGTGTTTATCGATTGAACGGGCAAAGATGACTATATCATCAATATATACGAAACATTGAATACCGTGGACACCTGGAAGGGCTATTCTCATTAATCGTTGAAAAGTACTAGGCCTATTTTTTAAACCAAACAGCATGCGCAGATATTCATAATGACCTGCAGTGGTTGAAAAAGCTTTTAAAATGTCTTTATCGCCCATTAAAATTTGGTGAAATCCCCATGCTAAAACCTTGTAAAATTCTTAGAATGACCTGATTGATCTAAGATGTCGTCAATATTAGGTAGAGAGAAGCGGCACGAATCTATAATAACTCACATAATCTATATATTATATTTAAACTAGAAATCCGCAAAGGGGGAGGTAAGATCTAAATCTTAAATGGATACCCCTATTTTATATAATTTTTTTGGATTCTGCATAAAATTCTGAACATTTTTTAATAAAAGCATTATTAGTCTATACTTAACAGTTTTCGAGATATTGACTCTTGAAAAATGACATTTTTGAACTTTGACAGCGTCTAGCTTTCTAACTGTACGTCTTAGAGCAAAACGGCTTACATGTCCCTATCTTCGATTTTTATTATCTTTCCAATAGTGTCAACTTCTGGTCAAACCGGAAGTACTATATTTCTTCTTTCTTATTTAATATTTAGATCTTACCCCCCTCCCTCCTAGGGTCTTGAAGTAACAAGATTGACAATATACGCAAGAGATGTTCCCCTCGAAATAAAAATCGACGGGTCCGAGCGATTTTCCACATTTTCATTTTAAAGCAGGAAAATCAAGGTGGGAAGTTTTTAAATGAACACCCTGTTATATATATATAAAGGTATATTATTATGCTAGAACCAGGACGCTTCCGGTTAGTAGCCGTACGTATTTTTATTAATAAATTATTGATAAGTAGGTAACTGTATTTCTGTTCAGCACGATAATAATTCCTCCTTGACACGAAAAAACGGTGGCGATGAGCTTCTGTGCTTTCCAGCTGAAGGCTCTGCGCCGACTATTTTTTAAAGGGGAAAATTAAGTAAACAAATATGATAGCCAGTTTGAAACAACATTTTCCAGTACCCCTCGCATCAATAAAACAAATCACAAAAATACCTTAATTTAAATGTAAACCATCACCCAAAATAGACAACAAAAATACAAGCAAAAATATTCCAAGTTACTTACTGTGCAGTGCCTTGAGGTAAGCTTTTCCAGCGTTGATCATTTGTCTGGCGCCGGGGTTGAATTTATCCAGGATGTTCTGAAACAAAATTGGATGTTTTACTTGCAAGCAATTATTTGCGTTGAAGACTTAAGTTTAATTTGCATTCCGCAGTGTGCCAGAGCAAGAAATCAAGTCAGATCCGGACTTTTTAAAATTATTGTCCGATCGAATACTTTAGATTTTGACGAGTAAATTGACCAAGGTAGATTAACCGATACATAAAGCATAGTAAAACCATTTCGAGAGAGTAGAAAATCTGCTTTCAAAACCATATTTAGAAGCTTCCAGTTTCCGATATCTTACTAATACTATTGTCTGATGGCTTAGATGAAAGACAATAGAAATCGAAGAGGGACTTGATCCTTCTTGTAAGTTTAGACAGAATAATTTAAGCAGTTTTCCTTTAGAAACCAGAATTTCGCCCGTTCCATTTATCCGCATAGAAAATGAATTGATGAAGTCTGATTATACAAATAAAAAGAATTGGGCTTAATCGACTGCAATTCTATGCAACATTTTGGTTTTATTAATGGGATTGTTGCAAATTTTTTACATAATATACAGTGACAAGTTAGCGACATAATGTAAAACAGGTTTATTGATTTAATATTGAAAAAACTTTTTATTCCGATTATCTCTACATAATGGCATAGAGTACACAAATTTAATTAGGCCTAGTATAAACTACCCGTTTGGTGGAAAAACTGTATACGACGGGCCAAATTATTGGTCAAGAAATTGTACAAGTCGACCTTTAATTTATTTTCACGTGTAAATAACTAAAATTTGCCCCAAGTTCTTGCCAAAATTTATTGTCAAAAAATTGGAATTTGTCATTTTTTTTTTGTTATTTATTTTTATTTATTTATTTTACACCATTTCACAGTTACAATGAGCCAATTAACAAATGGGTATATAGACTATTTAAAATAAAATAGGTATTATTATAACAATAATATAAAAATTTTGTGATAACAATTAATTTAGACTTAAATTATTATATTGAAACGGAATAATTATGCCTGAAAATACACTAATACGCTAATTTAGTTTTATACTGGATTAGCCACAACTAAAAATGTCAAATCTATTTTGGTGCAGATTGTATGTGTTGCACAATCGATAAATAGGGGAGTATTTACATATTGGTATGCGCGGTTGGTACATAAAAAGTGTGGGAATAACGTGTTCTAGGGACGAGGAATTGCAGGTTTTCTAATATATCACTGCATTCAACTCTATTATGCAAGATATTATAAAGAAATTTAAGTTGAGAAACTGGTACGTCGATCTTCTAAGGAGCAAAACGAGTGCCTTTGCAATAGAGCTTCTTCTAGAATACCGATTTCAGGATACTGACCATCAATTTAAAAACTAAGATATTTTAGAAAACGCCGTTGGACCCTTTCAATGCGATTTAGGTGCACTTGATAATATGGAGACCATACAACCGAAGCGTACTCCAATTTAGATCTTACAAATGCATAATAAAGTATTTTTAGTGACATTTTAAAAAATCACGAGAATGTCTTATTATAAAACCTAGGGATCTATCACAGGAGGCAACAAGGTCATTTATGTGGGCAACAAAAGATAGTTTACTGTCAAATAATACACCCGATTCGCGAAAAGTCTCAGCTCTGTCCACTGTAATATTATTAAATTTGTAATCATACACAATGGTATGTCATTTTAATGAAAAAGTCAATATATTACACTTACTGATACTTAACGGCAATTTATTTTAAACACACCATCTATATATCAAGTCAATGGACAATTGAAGTTATTCACAGTCTGCCAGGTTACGAATACGAGCATAGATTTTCTTGTCATCGACATAAAGAAGACCTTCACTGTCAAGATTATTAACTATATCATTAATAAATATTATAAACATTAGTTAGTTATCCTCTATCAAAACTTATTTTGATTTTTTGGATATCCTGAAGTATATTTATATCCTAATTCTTCCAGGATTTGATATAATTTCACGTGACAAATGTCAAAATAAATTTTTGAGTTACCTATATAATAACCTTCTGTCAATTGCTTTTTTCGAAATTGACGTATTCGGCCTATTAACGTTTTAAGCCACACGACTTTCTTAAAATTGACTGATTCGGCGAACCAACTATTCACTAACTGACATTATTCCACCAATTGACTTCACGTAATACTGAACTAATTGAGTTGTCAATGCCAATTGACCCGTATTTGATCAATGCATTTTCGAATTTGTTCAATTACTTGACGCAGCATCACGCAAGTACAACTCTGTTATATAACCGAACTAAGTTTTATGTGAACTTTGTTTCTGGGCGTGGAGAAAGGTTTGCACGGATCGAAAGTTTAAATTTAAGCGGTATTTATTGGAAATGAGCTAAGTTGCCGTTTGGATAGCTAAGTATTCCAATGAACCATGTTGAATATTATATGTGCTCGTTAAGTGCAAGTTTATGAGCATCAGTAATTTTTAGTTATAGTCTTTAACTTGTAAGGAAATATTATAAAGTATAAACGGATGCCGAACTACCGACCCCCGAAGTCCAGTATTTTGGTATATTTTTTTCTTGTCGAGTACTATAGCTACAATATGCCAATTGAAAAATTTCAATAAAAAGATGTTTATATCACTACTGTTAAATTTTGACAGAGAGCTGTCAATGTCAAAATTTTGTCGGAGGATAGTAGCTGCAAGAGTCTGAAATCAAAATTTAACTCGTATAATAAAAAATATCGAAGATTGCCGGAAAAGTAGGTTATTTTAAAAGAATCTGTTCTAATTTAGGTTTGTTTCCTAAAAAAAACTGTATTTAATACTATTATATTACCACATTTTCTTTATTGTTCTTCCATTTTATATTGTGGTATGAGGAAATATTTGACAAATTACAAATTTTACAAAATAAGGCAATGCGGATTATTTTAAATTGTGACAAATATACAAAAATAAATTTTATGTTAAAAAATTTAGATTGGTTGAATGTCAGAAATTTAATTTTTTATTTAGTATGTATCTTTATACATAAAATTAAAAATAATTTATTGCCGGATTGTTTAAAAAATTTTTGTTCTTTTAATCATGACCGTCATAATTATAAAACAAGAACTAATCAAAAATTTTTTGTGGATAGAGTGTCTAAAACATAAGCTTATAAGTCTAGTTTTCATAAAGGTTTGATAGAATATAATAATTTGAAAAGTTCAATTAAATCTCAAATATCATTAAAACTATTTAAAAAAACTTTAAAATTGCATTTAATTAAAAAACAGAATGATACATAATATTTGATACAATTTGCAAAATGTTTAACTTTTCTGTCTGTTTTTGTGAAAACAAGGTTGCGTTATAGAATTTAAAAATAAATCTATAAAACTGTGTTAAAAAAAAATGTATTAAAAAATATTTAATTGTAGAAAAAGAAAAGCACGAAGTCTTTCTCCACAATCTTTATTAATCGAAACTAGGCGAACCTAGTGTCACATCGACATGTTTCGAGTGTAGAAACACTCATCATCAGGAAACAAAGTGAAAAATTAAAATGCTGATGTTTTTAGCAAGAGAAAATAATGGTGAGATTGAGCCGTAATGGAGCTTTTAATGGTGTACAAGAGATGTAAAATTGAAAAATCAGAAGGTCAAAAATCAAGACTCCAGCATACTGAAGAGTCGAGGGTTAAGTGTAGAAGCACACTGTCGTGCAGAAAAAGATAGGGTAGTAAAAGTTAGGGAGTTTTGAAAAACATATCTGTTAAAAGTATTAATAAATTACTGAAACATCCTGAGTTTTATTGAGCCCAGTCAGAAACATTTGAAAAAGTTGGGGTGAGATGTAAAGAAAAGAAGAGAAAAAGAAAAAATTGTTTTTTTTGGTCAAAGCATCTGTAAAAAATAGAAAGGGGAATGTAGTAAATGAAATTTAAGAGGTGTAGTAGATTAGCTTACCTTTTATTATAAAAGTAAAAACAGTTGGGGTACCAGGCTTTTTACGGCCCAGTTACCCCGCCAGAGTCAAAGCAGACACATTTTGTGGAAAAAGTTTTTAAGAAATTTTTTAGAAAAAATTATTGTGTTCCCGTTATAGAGGTGCTACTGTAGCCAACACGTGTAGGATGGGAAATGAATCTAAACTTGACATTGTAAAAGAGGGGAACAAATGACAAGCGTTTTGGCGGTCAAAATGAAGAATCCTCAAGTATGCCAGGAGTTTATAAGAATTTTGTAAAAGTTATAAAGGAGAAAAGCTCAATTAAGGTTCAAAATTGCTTAAAATACTAAAAATCACTTAAAATACAAGATACAATCAATACAATCCCTATAAAATAGAAAGAAAATTACATTTAGAAATATGTTGCTGAGGTTTGAAAATAGGCATCATAAGTATTTGTGTGACGACCTCTGTTGGTAGGTTTATAATATTAGAAAAGTGTAACTCAGTATTTCGACAAAGTAAAAAGTGACTATCACAGTGCCATCTATGAGCAAGAGGTGATTAATATAAGACCTTTTGGTTTGTCGGTAAAGTAAATTAGATAACGTAGAGATGTTAAAATTGGTGCTGAAAATCAATTAGTCGCGGATAAAAGCAGACCAATTTACGATCACCCAAATTGTGTTAGCGAGTGGCCCTTACCGTAGCCAACGCCATAAAGAAGTGAAGAAGAGTTAGTCACAGATGGCCCTGAAAATAGGTTATGTTATAATTATTGAAAATCAATTGAAATCGAAAAGATAAAGCAGAAAAAGGGGGGCAAAAGGATTGAGAGCAGGGTCAGTTGAGTCATGAAAAGTTGAGGGAATTAAAAAAGTTTGTGGAACTATGTTGAATTTGGTCATTTAGACAGATAATATTTAAATTATTTAAAGTTTTATTGATTTCCAGAATCTCCAAGAGATCGAGTTTGTTACCCTTGGTGCAAAAGTGTAGATATTTCGTGTGAGAGTCTGGTATAAAGTTGTGTTTATTTGAATGAATGTGTCTAGAAAAGTTGGATTTAATTTTAGAGGGAGAGAGGTCCTGATTGTGGAGAAAGACTTCGTGCTTTTCTTTTTCTGTATCATTTAACTCCACTTTGAGTATGGACTACTTCTTCAAAATTTAATTGTAGGTTTTTGCTAAATAAAACATGTTACTACTACTTACTACTAACTTATTCTGAACTCACCAATGCAAAAAGTATCTGGTCAACTGTAAAAAACTAAAATAAAAAGTTTCCAGATTTCCCAACACTTTATACCAAAGTTCACCAACAGTAAATGCAAGGAACGGATAAAACTAACTGCGTAGTGGAAAAGAAGAAAAGCTTGAATAGGAAATACCGTCAAAATACTCTAAAATGTACTTCTCTAACGTGTGAAACTTTTAAGCTCTAGGATCATAAGCTCTAAAACAAACGAGACACAGTTTACTTACCATTTGTGGGAAAACAAAATGTTTTAAAGGGGGCTTCAACCGGGAAAACTACCGAGCGAATGAGTCTGTGCTGTTGAAGTTTTTTTAATTTAATTTTAAAAAAAGTGTTTGCATCGTTTTTTAACATGGCCAAACTTCGATAATAAAATTTAAAAGAATAAAGCTTGATCCTGGCGTTGTTTCTACCGGCTTTTCAAATATAATCTGCAAACAAATAAAAAACGTGTTTATACAGGGTATTTGGGGAGGAAAGGGCAAAATATTATGTGTTCAAAGGGTGAAAATAAGAGAAATAAACACATACGTTTTAGTTAGATTCTCAACCATTTCTTCACTAATAGGTTCTAAAGTTTTTGTGAGTTAATTCTTATTTTAAAAGCGAATAATTGCAGGTACTGTAGTACCAAAAACCCCTCCACTAACTTCAATACATTTTTCGGCACGTTTGTTCATCGCTCGGGTAGCACGTTGGATTGAGTGGGGATTGTTTTTTTATAAAAGCTGCAGCATTGAAAATTCGATCGCGGAGTGCTTCTCTCGTTTCCACCTGTGTTTTATATACTAGCGATTTCATCCATCCCCAAAGGCAATAATCAAGCGGGTTTAAGTCTGGTGACCTCGGTGGCCAAACTTGTGGGCCACCTCTGCCAATCCAGCGATTGGGAAAACGATAATTCAAGAAATTTCGCACACGGAGACTAAAACGAGGTGGGGCTCCATCATGTTGGAAGTACATTCGTTGTCGAACATTTAATCATCATCAACATCATTTAAAATGTGTATCAAATGGTCTTACAAAAACCGTAAATATCCTTTTCCAGTAAGACGTCCATCCATTTCGAATGAGCCAAATAACTGATCGTTGAGCATTCCACACCAAACTTTAATACTGAATCGATGTTGAAAGTTTCCTTCAAATGTAGCATGAGGGTTTTCATCTGATCACCGATGTTCATTGTGGCAATTATTAATTCCATCACGAGTGAACTGAGCTTCATCGCTAAATAAAATGTATTTGTGCAGACTTCGATTTTGATAGATCCATTCACAAAATTGTACCCTTAAAGCAGGATCACCATCTAGAAGATGTTGAACGGGTTGAACGTGAAAAGGTTTTAAACCGTTTGTTCTAAGTGACTCTCATACGGCTAGATGTGATGGTATATGAAATACCATCCAAGTTCATTTGCAACCCATCTCGTACTTATACCTGAATACTCTGCGACAATAACCAAAGTGACTCCCATACGGCTAGATGTGATGGTATATGAAGTTCATTTGCAACCCATCTCGTACTTATACCTGAATACTCTGCGACAATAACCAAAGTGACTCCCATACGACTAGATGTGATTGTATATGAAGTTCATTTGCAACCCGTCTCGTACTTATACCTGAGTACTCTGCGACAATAACCAAAGTGGCTCTCATACGGCTAGATGTGGTGGTATATGAAGTTCATTTGCAACCCATCTCGTACTTATACCTGAATACTCTGCGACAATAACCAAAGTGACTCCCATACGGCTAGATGTGATGGTATATGAAGTTCATTTGCAACCCATCTCGTACTTATACCTGAATACTCTGCGACAATAACCAAAGTGACTCCCATACGGCTAGATGTGATTGTATATAAAGTTCATTTGCAACCCGTCTCGTACTTATACCTGAGTACTCTGCGACAATATCCAGAACATTTTGTTCTTTTTCCACATCTATACCCGGCACTTTTTCAAAAACAATTCTCATGCTGGGAAACATTCCAGTTTCCTGACAAGTTGCAAATACTTTTGGAAAAACTCTTCTATCAGGAACTCTTCGATTTGAAAAACGACGTCGATATTCATTAACTGCGCGCATCGCACCACCGTTACAGCAACCATACACGAATATCATGTCGGCATACCTACTCCCTGTGACTGAATGTGTGGGGCATTGTAAGTATGAAAATCTTGGTTCAAGTCGATTCGCTCAATATGAAGCCAACTGATAACTACTATGCATGTCGAAACTATCAATCAAAATGTATAGAACGTTTAAAACTAAAACCTCATTCATTATTTCAATATAAAAAAAATTCAGAACCGATTATTTCAGAAATGGTTGAGAATTGAACTAAAACATATGGGTTTATCTCTCTTAATACATTCCCAAAATATTGCCCTTTCCTCCACAAACATCCTGTATATGTATCTAATATATTCTTGGTGTGGTCAAAGCTTTGGAAGACCATTTGATACACATTTTAAATGATGTTGATATTTACATTCGGAAACAGTAAAAAGAAACGTTGCTTATTTTTCTAGCACATTAAAATTTCTCTCGTTACATAGGTGCACTTCAGAAAGTCTTTGTATTCATCTTAACTGATTATATTTCCATTTTTTTCTGACAATTATTACTTATTTTTGACCGCGTTCGAAATTACCCACCTTGATTTCATTTATATTTCACCATTAACAGACGGTATTTAAGAAGTTATTTAACAGTGAAAATCAATTTTATTTTTAATTTTCGTTTTAAATGGAAAAAAAGATTAAATAGTCCCTTATAAACGTCCACTTTCCTCAACAACCAGCGTCAACTGAAACTTCCAACTTTTTTGAAACTAAGCGCGACTTTAGTCGGTTAAAGAAAAGGCTTAGACACACTTTGAAGAGCGTAAGAAATTGTCGCGGTTATTTGAAATAAACAGTGGCGTCCTTGCAAGGTAGCACGAATCAGAAGAACCGGCTTTACAAAACATTTATCGAACGTTTATAGAAATTTAATGCAAAAGTGCCAAATTTCGTAACCCCAGTTGCCTTCTTGGAAAAACCTGGGGACTCAAACCGAAGATGTTGCTATGTTGTTGTTACTACAATTACCAGACCCTTGACATCATGCGGCTCTGTAGTTTGGTGGACAAAAACACCAATTACGACAGTCATGAAACTAAATAGCTTAACAAGGCGGGCCTGCTATTGTATCAGCATTGCAATGAAAATCACCCCCACCACAGCAATGAAAATCATACTAGGACTAACACCCTCATAAATACACATCAGAATGGAGGCCAACTGCAGCGCATCTAGGATGGAAACAAATGGGAAATGGAAGCGCCACCCCGAACAAATAGGGTACAAAAGAGCCACGGACCTAATCAACGACGAGCTCATGGAAATGCGACTAATCGCAGACTCGGAAAGACACAGAAAAGCTAGCAGCATATATCTGGGAAACTACGATACCAAGCAGAAGTTCATGCAATACAAGCATGCGTACAAAAGAATTTTAGCTACCACGACCAAAAGATACACATCTGATCAGACAGCCAAGCTGCCCTTAGGCCTCTTTCACACTATCAGGTTTAGCCGGTCCGGTTTCAAACCGGACAAGTAATGGACCATTCGTTTAAATATAGCTCTTCACATTATCAGGTTCAGGTTTGGCGACCGGTTACAGCCGGATGGGTCGACTGGAGCATCCGGTTCACTGATGGTGGGATATTGCAGCTTATGCGCGCGTTCACACTTGTCCGGCTATGGTCTTCAGGTTTAGTCTGTGGTAGTTTATTATTTGTTTTAAATCTGGCGAGGAAGGTGTGAACGCTTACCTGATAGTTAAGCTAAATATTTCTTTTGGACTGATGCAATTCCTCATTTTTGTATCTTGACGCAGTAAAACTGGCTGTAATTTAGTATGTAGTTCTTTAAAAGAAGAAACAGAAATTTTAAAGTAATAAAAAAAAATTTTTTCGTCACTTCTTAATTCCTCATACAAAATTTGAAAAGCACCAATCTCGTCCGTGTTTGAAGTAGAGGATGTACCCAAAGTCCCTTTTTACCATTTCTTTGCTTCTTACGCTTTCTATATAAATACCACAAAGCTATAACAGCATTACGATCCATCATCGAAACGTGGACTAAAGTTTACTGATAAGGACAATACCGGACCTGATGGAAACCTGATCGGGTCCGGATATTTTTATTTTTACTTCAGGATTCTGTCCGGTTTAAAACCTGACCGGCGAACCCGATAGTGTGAAAGAGACCTTAACGATCTGAAAGACGCGGTAGCCAGGAACAACAAGGTTAAATTCCTGTGGCTTCCCGGTCACTCAGAGATAAAAAAAAAACATCTATCTCGATGAACCGATTCACCTGGTCAAACAGACAGTGTCGAATAATGCCACTTTATCTTAAAAATAAAAAATAAAAATTTTTTCCAATTTGATGCATAATTTACTTACCTTATTTTTTTTTAACTGGCCGCATATTTTTCAAAATTTAATAGCTTTCCCGATCTAAATTAGCTAATTTAAAAAAAGATTGACGTTTAGGGCAACAAGCGAAGGGAAAAGGGTCCATTAAGGAGCCACTGAACTTGGATGCTTATAAGATTGCGATTAAAAAGCGTTTAAATAAATTCTTCTTTCCTTTCGCCGAGGGCCCAGCGCTTATTGCTGAAGGGCTTTATGTTTTTTTTTAAATTAAGTTTTATCAGTGAAAATAAGTTCGCAAAGAGACGTTTTTAATGCTTCATAAATACAGGGTGTTATTTAAGTATGTGGCCAAACTTCAAGAGGTGCTTCTTTAAGCAATTTTAAGAAGAAAAGTCTATATAAACATGGGTACGAAAATGCATAGTTTTTACGATACATACGATACGACACGAACTTTTTAAAGAAATCTGATGTTCGTAAATATCTCAATACTCTTTTATTTGATTTTGTTGAAATTTGTCAATTCTGTTTGTAATGACAAGAGGATAATTTAGCCTCAATTATATTAAAATTATTAAGTCCAGTGGCGTCCAGAAAGACATCCAACTAATATTTTGACAAAAAAATTGCGCCCTACTGACTTTTTAAAATTATGTATTTTCATCGAATTAAGCAACTACAAATAAAACTATTTTATTTCCTGAGTTTTTTTTATATATTGCTTTGTTTTCGAGAAAAAAAATAAAAACAACTTTATTGCATGTCCCCGGGACAAGAAGAGTTATAGTTGTTACTTTTAAAACATTGCCGTAATAAATTATTACATTATTATTTTATATTATTTTCTTTTATCGGAAACAGTTTTAATCTGTGCGTAAAAATTCAAAAGAGGACTTTCGTGTAATTTTAATTGCTTAATAGTTTGTAAGTAGTTTAAATTTTTTACTCCTATTGTCCCGGGGACATGCAATAAAGTGGTTTTTATTTTTTTTCTCGAAAAGAAAGTAAGATATGAAAAAAACTCAGGAAATAAAATAGTTGTATTTGTAGTTGCTTAATTCCATAAAAATACACAATTTTAAAAAAAGTCAGTGGCGCTCAATTTTTTTGTCAAAAATATTAGTTGAACTGTTTTCTTGGACGCCACTGGACTTAATAATTTTAATCTAATTGAGGATAAATTATCCTCTTATTATTACAAACAATATTGTCAAATTTCAACAAAATCGAAAGAAAGAGTATTGAGATATTTACAACATCCGATTTTTTTTTTAAAGTTTGACACTATATCGTAAAAACTATGCATTTTCGGTTACATATGAACTTTTCTTCCTGAAATCACTTAAAGAAGCACCCCTTGGAGTTTGGCCACATACTTAAATAACACCCTGTATATTTATTTCCATTAATATAAAAATTTATATTATGTAACGAACAAAATGTTAGGAACTTTTCAATGTGCAAAGAGGCGTAGGGGACGTAACTGGACTTCATTTTTAGGGGGGCTGCCAAACATAAACTAGAATCAGTGCGCAGTAGGCGAAGGGGTTTTTAAAGGAGCGTTCACCATTTTGTCACAACTGGTGTTTCTTAGCTTTAAAGTAAAATTTTCTGGTTAGGTGAAAGTCCACACGGGCGTAAATTTAACAAAGTAAGTGTGGCGTGATTGGTCGATTGGGCCGCCATTTCCAAAAATGGCGACTTAATAACCAATCACCTCTAAACGCCAGTGGAAACTCGGTCTTAACCAGAACCGCGAATATTAATTTCATTTGATCATCTCAACGCCATGGAATTCATAATGAGTAAATGAACTTTTACCCAATAACATTTCCCCCTCTCCACTTCCCTCACGGTGTCACGCTACGGAAATCTTTTTTTTTACAAAGGCGAACACTTAGACCGAATTGGTCTAAGGGTAAACACCACCAGTAGTACATATTACTTATTTGGAGGCTAATTAATATTTCAGGGAGTCATATCAAGCCTCAACTCCCCCTTGTTACGTCCCTCACAAGGGATAATTACAACTAAAAATTGCCCCCTTGGAAAAAGTAAAATTAAATTAATTCCTTGTCATTTCCCTTTTATTATTTTTTTTATCGATTCTCTGATTTGTCCGCATAACTACGCTATAAAGGATTTTGTTAATTTTATCATTGAATACCTAAAATTTGCATTCGAACCAATTTATTGCAGCGGTTTTTTTATTGCCTGCGACATCTGGCACGATTGCAGGTAAATAAAAATATTTCATTAAACCGAGAAATAAAATAAAAATTTATCAATGAATTGCATCAAAAATTGTACGTCGGTCAAAAGTTTATAGGTAGTTAGTATTTTTTCAAATTCATTATTTTTAAACAAAATTGGAATAAACCATTTCTAAACATCAACAGATATATCGCCGTAAGCTTACCGGAAAATTCCAGTCCGGACATATTTGCCGCCTATAGGGGGGGGGGGGGATGTGAATCGAGCTCAAAGTTGGCACTTGGCAACATTGTATCTTGATCGATTTCTTGTTACCTTCAAACAAGTTAATTTTGTATTTCTTTCTTTACTTTAAAAGCTGCCCTGCAAGTTCAGTATTCCCTTATGTTAGCTAAAAGAGTAGATGCTGTTGGGGAACTAGAACCAACCTGGGTAAAATATTTCTTTTTTCTAACATTTTAATCCCTATAATAATAATTTGGTTGAACTATTGTAGTGGAAATAGAGTAATTTAGTTTCTCTGGACAATTATTAATTATATCGGCCAACTCTTTGGTACCGTGCGAGCAAAAATTATTTGCATCAAAGAGGGCTTGGATTAAAAACGTGGGGCTTGGTTTAGATCACAATGATATTATGGGGACGATATATCTAACCAAATCTAGGTTAAAATTTTGTCAAATTTATATTATGACATGATATGCCAAACTAATGAGTAATAAAATAAGTAGACAAATACAAATGTATTTTTGTTATTTACAAAATTAACAAAGTAAGAATATACAGAAAGAAAAAGAAAAATAATTACATAAATTGCTGAAATTGGCCACCAGGCATAAATTCACGCGTCTCTTCATATTTTCGAAAGTGTTGACCAGCATCTCTGGAGAAATGTTACCACATTCTTGGATAATCCTTTCTTGTAATAATTGTTCTAAATTTGCAACTGGTGTTTTAAAAATAGTGTTCTTTAAACGAGGAAAAACGAAGTAATCCATAACCGTTAAACAAGGTTTAAGATTTAGCTGCTTCTTAAGAATAGTCCTGCATGTTCCATAAGATTTTCCCACTTCTTGGGACAGGCGTTTTATACAATTTGTTGGAGTATTTTGCATAATTTCACGAACGTTTGCAACAAGTTCTTCTGTTCTTACAGATGGCCTTCCTGCTCATTTTTTGTGTTGTATAGAACCTGTTTCCCTAAACACAGCCACGGTTATTTTCAGGCAATGATAAAAATCCCCAGCAATAAAAGCAACGTTAGGAAAATGTTCGAGAAAATCGTCCATGCACAAACCCTGATTGTATTGCCACTCACCATTTACTCTAACCCCGATTCGAAAATACATTTAAACCATGAATGTTTTGTGCTGTTCTGTAAAGCCCACTGTGTGAATTTTTCAAGAAATTGGAAAAATTAGCGATGAATCAAATTACTTGTAACGACTGTCAAAGATGACGAAATAACTGATTGACTGTTAATTCATAAAGTTACTGACACCCAACAGGTATTAGGCTCTACGGCTAAGCATTACGTCCTTAGATGCAAATAATTTTTGCTCGCACGGTAATATTGGAAAGACCATACAGTTTTTCTACAGATGCTTTAAAATAACAAGCATTGCCTTTATTATTCTGCCCTAAACGTTTGTTTTTCCTTTATTTTAACAAACAATTTTTTCCTGTGTATACCCTTGATTCCTAGAAAATTCAATTAAGTCAGCTAGTGATTAATTCCCTCGATCAAGAGATAGCGAGCTTCAAGCAACACGAAACACTCCCCCTTTATCCAATCGAGGGTTATGTAATTCGTTTTGTTTTAATCGCTCCTCATTACTCCTTTATCAGAGATGGTCAATTGCGTTTTTTTATCGATATACATAATTTTGTATAAACCAATGATCTGGAACCTATAGGATGAAACAATACCAAATGAACCTATTGACAAATCGTATTCCATTCTAAAGTAAACTAACATGCAAATTTCGTCCCTCCACTTTAAATTTAAATCCTTGACTGAAACGTAAAAAGTAAGGAAATGTAGCAGTAAGAGATTCGACCCCAAAGATGTGATCGCCACGACAGTGATCTGAGGCCATGAGACGTTGTTTCATTCATTTCCGTTTTGGGATGTCTATAGAAAATGTATCGCAGAAAACGAAAACTTTTTTTAATAGAATTAGATGTACAAAACAAATCACAAATCTAATTTTTCTAAGCTCACGCCTTAATTGAAACCAAAGGTAAAATAATGTATAATCAAGATCGAGAGGCAACGGCAAAAGAATTATTTTACGAATAAAATTCAGACCTAAAACATCGATGCATCGACAAATATCAAATTCTTTGACAGCGGTCAGAAATTTTCCTCAGTTCTTCGGTTTTGTGTAAAAATTGCTGTATTTTTAGGGTTTTGTTATATTTTTTTGAAGACTAATTCGAGAATTCGGAAAATAATTATTTAACTTTTTATTGGTGAGTAAATAGAAAGTTGGGTTATTTATAGGTTAGGTTTAAACGATATTAGCAAGGTCGCATTCAACGGTAAATCCACCGTAATCCCTACTCCCGTCCCCACCCAGCTCTTCACCGCCTCTCTCCTGCAAGCGATGTTGTCAACACATTTTAATAGCGTTTAAGAGTGGCGTGCGCCATCTATGATCATTGGTATAAAACGCATTACAAAGATTTCTCAGACAAACTTAATGCTGACATGAAAACAGTAGAGCACACTGAAAAGTATCTTAAAGAAGCAAGCATTGGTTTCGAATTTATTTAAAAGATGAAAGAATGCACGCACCGAAGGCGAATATTTTTTCAGACATTAGTTAAAAATATTACCGTTTGATTCAAAATTCTGCAATATTTTTTAAATATTAATTAAAATATAATTACAAAAACGTTGTATAGTGTTTCTTAGGTCAATTTAATGACATTAAACTGTAGGAATTTCCTAACCATAGGCGTCCCAAACAAATAATTAAAATGCGTATACACACTTATAAGTTTGTTTTACATTAGGTGTTTGTACATACTACACTTTATAAACCCACTGTATATATAATAATATTATATTAAAATAATAAATATAAGGTAACTCAAAAATTCTATACACAAAACTAAAATCATAAAAATAAACCTGACACGGCACGACACTGCTCAGAAAATGCTTTAATATTTTTACCAGAACTCCATTCTGGGACCATTGTCCAGCCCGTACACAAATTCCAAATTACGTATATTTTATCTTCGTCTCTTCCACGTCATCGGCGGTCACTGGCCTATCTCTGTCTGACAGAATCGATCGTTAGACGGGCTGCGTACCGCTTCAGCTTACACCAGCCGCTTTAACTGGCGCTTGCAAGCGCAACAAATTATATGCTGTTGCCAATTCTTCAAAATTTTCGGATTTGTAAGCACAATGTAAGTATATACGAGAAACAAGGGTTTGTTAATTAGTTGTTTTTAAACACTGAAAACACTTTTTGTTTTGATTTCAGTTTCTTAGGGACTAAGGAATGTATTATTATAACAATGAATGGCTTGTTATTTTTTTCTGTCACACTCAAAACTCCTCGGTTTAAAATATATTTGCAAACTAGCTTTCAAAGAAAGTTACTGACTAACAATTGAATACTGATATAAAAGAAACATTTTCAATAAAAAAAACCTAAAGAATTGAAGAAGAAAGATCTGACAACCCTAGTTGTGAGGTCGGTCTCTTTGAGACTGTTTACCGCCGTTTTTATGCCGTATGGAATGATTGGAATGTCATCAGACTGACTTTGGATAAATGAAACATATTTAGAGCCATAATATCAGTCTTCTAGTATAAACTATTCAGATTTTCACACACTTAAATACAATCAAGTATTTGCAACGCATATTAAAAGGAAAAAAAAACACTTTAAGTCTTCCTCCACTGGTATATTAAAAGTTGATGTTGTCTTATTAATATGACAATTATCCTACTTTACTAATTTTCTTTCTACACTCCACTAATGGCCTCTCGGTAGGTTTACCATTACGTTGGTAGTTTTCCCATACCTTTTGTTTATTTGTCCATTGGCTTGTAGGACTATTTGCACCCGTCACATTTCCTTATTCCTTGTGCTTTTCTCCTGATGATGAATGCTACTGCATTCGAAACATGTAGAGAATTCACCCTATATTAATAACCTCAACTTTTAATATACCAGTGGAGGAAGACTTAAAGTGTTTTTTTTTTCCTTCAAACATACACTCCACTTAAAGTATGGACTATTTCTTCAAGCATATTATAAGGATTTTCCTAGTATGTTTACTGGGAGGTAGCTAGTATGAAAAGTAGTAAACCCCTGGAAATACATTTACATAGTCTACCATACTATGAAGCGGCAAAACACTTAACAATCTTTCAAACGCTTCAATCCGCTTTAAATTCTGTGGTAGTTTGAATTTTAAATTAAAATTTTCAAACTCCTAAAACGCAGGACTTTTCCAAAAAAAATCCCAACCTTTTTATAGTGTATCGATAGAGCGTTACCATCCCTATAACACGTGGCGTCTAATCGCATTAGGACGAAAAAGAAGGGTTAAAACGAATTATTGGCTTTGTTTGTTTTACAAAATAATGGTTTATTTATTTACAGCAAGATTTATATAGGTGCGCTAATAAAAAGATAATAATTAGGTTGTCGGATATTTTTCTAGGCGTTTGTATTCATTTGTAGTAAAATAAAAAATAAATGGGGAAAAAATAAAAGAAATAGCTTGAAGAAATAAGTCCATACTTTAAGTGGAGTGTATGTTTAAAGGGATAGAAATAAGACACTTTAAGGCAACGAAACCAATGAAACCAGTTGCGTACAACCATGAAACCAGTTGCGAATGCAACTTTACCTATTGAGATAACGTATGTCCGTCCACTATGCGACTGCAACCTATTTTTGACGCAACCTATACGAAACCGATCGCATGAAACCAAACCTGCAGATCGCGAATTGACCAGTTGCGTGCGATCACTGTAGGGAAGCAGTTCGTAGATGCATTTTTGTGGTATATTGCGATTAAATACCATACTTAATTTTAAAAAACTGCTACCTTATTTATTACGTTTATTTACGCACCTAAGTGTAATCAGAAGTCGCTCTGTCACTCCAATTGCCTTCCGAAACCTAGTATTTTTCTTTTCAATTCGTGGACCAACTAACCTCACCAATTCATTGAAACTTTCTGCACTCATTCTATAGATTTTTTGAAATTTGACCGGGTCTTGCATTTCTTCTGCTATTACAGAGAACCTTCTCGGGTGATTTTCCTTAAAATCTGGATGAATCCAAAAACGCTTTCGGGCTTTTCTTCTTCTTAAAAACATGGCACCCACAACAAAATCTTCATCAGACGACGACATATTTCAAACTAAACTGCAAATAGGTTGCACAAATGGACGTAAAATGACGCGACTAGTTTCATGAAACCAGTTTCATGCAACTGGTCGCATGCAACCGGTTGCGTAAATGGACGAGCCGCCTAAGTCTTCCTCCACTGGTATATTAAAATAAGTTTCAGGGTTTAATAAAGGGTAAATTCTCTACATGTTTCGAATGCATAAGCGTTCACCATCAGGAGAATAGAATAAGGAATTTAGAAATATAATAGTTGCACACAGTCCTAACGGAGCTACGAGATGATGGAAAAAAAGGAAGGTATGCTGTATTAAACAGTTGTATTAAGAGTATGTGAAATCTTATAAGGTTTTTTTTTCAGTGTGTAAAGTTGATGATTTAGCCAGCATTTTCATTTTTAGTAAACACCATACAATATAATGGGCACCATAAACAAAAAAACGTCGGCTTTGCGAAAAAAATATGTTTATGAAGTTTATCGTTCTTGGCTTGATCGTCCGTCGTTAGACCAAGTACCGTGCGAGCAAAAACTATTTGCATTAAATAGGGCTTGGATTAAAAAACGTAGGGCTTGGTTTAGATCACAATGATATGGGGACGATATATCTAACCAAATCTAGGTTAAAATTTTGTCAAATTCATATTATGACATGATAATAATATGCCAAACTAATGAGTAATAAAATAAGTAGACAAATACAATTTATTTTTGTTGTTTACAAAATTAACAAAGTAAGAATATACAGAAAGAAGCTTGTATTTCTTGGAATACTTGCACTTTAAGGAAATAAATTTAGCTGCTTCTTAAGAATAGTCCTGCATGTTCCAAAGGATCTTCCCACTTCTTGGGACAGGCGTCTTGTACAATTTGTTGGCGCATTTTGCATTATTTCACGAACGTTTGCAACAAGTTCTTCTGTTCTTACAGCTGGTCTTCCTGCTCCTTTTTTGTGTTGTATAGAACCTGTTTCCCTAAACACAGCCACGGTTCTTTTCAGGCAATGATAAAAATTCCCAGCAATAAAAGCAACGTTGGGAAAATGTTCGTGAAAATCGTCCATGCACAAACCCGGATTGTATTGCCACTCACAATTTACTCTAACCCCGTTTCGAAAATTGGAAAAATTAGCGATGAATCAAATTACTTTTAACGATTGTCAAAGATGACGGAATAACTGATTGATTGTTACTTCAGGTAGTTACTAACACCCAACAGGTATTAAGCTCTACGGCTAAGCATTACGTCCTTAGATGCAAGGCCCTCTTTGATGCAAATAATTTTTGCTCGCATGGTACAAATATCTGGTGTCAATAATAGAGAATCAGTACCTAATGAAAAAATAGACTGGGAAATTAATAAAAGAACAGGGAAAACAGGGAAAATGCAAACAGCTTAAAATCCTAATTTTCAGGAAGAAAAGAAACGCTCACAAAATATTTTTTCGTCTTGTCTCGCGAAAATCTCGCAATATTTCGTTCTCGCAATATAATGTCACAATAAAATTTTAATTCTGCAAAATTAAATTGGGGATAACACGTGTTTTGCTTATTCGTAACAAGCTTGTATCGCTATTTTGGTGATTTTAACCAATAAACGTCAATTTACGGGTAAAACTGATTGTGGATTCTCCGTACAGGAAAAAAGGACACTGATTAGTTGTATTGTTAGTTGAGTAAAGAAAATAAAAACTCGTTGTTTCCAGACGTAGCAGGCCGAACGCATAATAATCAGTCGTTCATATACAACCTCACTCCTTCCAGATATTCCTTCAAAATGTTAAACTTTTGCAGAAATTAAACATCAAAAGCACACAAGGCAATGCGGGTATATTTTTAGGCTTGCAACCCTTTTGCGAATCTCTGTTACAATGGAATCCGAAGATAAGCCTATCTTATGAAAGATAATAAAGTCCTTTTAATTAAAAAGGCTTTATTAAAATGTTACCAAGGGCTTGGGGGCAGGATACAGAGTACCTATTATTTTTGGAAAACGTGATCAAAAATTATCGTTAATTTTCAAATTTCTTCTGATTTTTTTTCGATAAATGTTTCTGTATTGTCACTGATCTGATGACCCATTAGAACTGAACTTAGATTTGCAGGACTTTTTAAACAAAACAATATCAATTGTCCTGTGAACCTGTGATACACTGCATTGTTTACCAAGAAACCCTATCTGGAAAGTCCTTACGCCAAATGAATGTCATGAAACTAATAATATTATAAGAGAAAAGACAATTAAAAAATCAACAATAAAATGATAATTTAGTTAATTTTTTGGTAGGTAGATGCTAATAGTGCAGATTAGCGATATGCCACAGGAGCACGTGCCCGCCCTCTCCCCTCTTTGGGGAAAATGCTCGGACACGTCAATTTAGTTTTATATCTGCTCACATTGTGACGTTATTCGTTTGTTTCTTTGTAGACATTTGTCAAAGATATGACGAAATGGATATTTTTTTTAAATGGAAACATACAGCTTGTGATATATCATTTGAAAGATAATATCTCGTATAGTATGCGCGTAGTTGGCGCCATTCTGTCAAGCTATTTCAAAATGGCGACTGTTAAAAAATCTCTATTTAAATAAGCGGAAATAATAAATCATTGATGTTTTTTTTACCTTTCAAGGTAAGAAATCTTCATTGTTTCACGTTCTGACATTTTGTGACATTCTGAACTTGTAATAGTAATTTACGTTACAAGACCGGAAAGTAGTGTTTTTCAGGTCGAGACAAGCATTTCCAGGGCGAGCCATAGGCGAGTCCTGGAAGCTTGGAGAGACCTGGAAAACACTACTTTTCGGTTGCGTGACGTACAATATTTTTTTTAAGACCGACACTTCGATATATTTTATAATCTACACGAAACAAGTTTGACATAAAGAACAAAATTAAAAATCAACGAACTGTCACTCGACAATACATCGAAATGTTGTTGTCATAATAACGAAATCAAGGTATCTTGTATTATCAAAGAGCGATTGGAAAAACAAAAATCAGGGAAAAATCTTTTCCGGACTCTAATGTCATTTTTCCGGTTTTGCGATCGGAAAAACGTTATTTTCTAGCTAGACGAAAAATTGTCCAGAAAGTGTAAATTTTCTGGTCGGTTTTAAAAAAAAATAATTTAGGCATTTCCGAAGTATTATTTGACAATTTTCTAAACCAAAATGGTTTTATTGGAAATACAGCGTATCGAAGTCTTGATATTGTTAGGATGTGGAGATAAAATAAGAAGTCAAATTGAAGTGTGCACTTTATTTAATGCTAAATATCCGTATAATCAAATTTCCCAGGGCACTGTTAGTAAAATATTCCACAAATTTGATGAACATGACACAGTAAAGGACTTGCCTAGGAATGGACGGCCACGTGTTTTAGGCGACGATGAAAAATTGGATATTGCATAATCTCCACAGGATAATCCGCATGTTTCAATAGTTTCAGTGGCTCAAAATCATGATACATCTATAGAGGTACCATTGGAAGATTTTTGAAAGCAGAAAAATACCACTCTTATAAAGTATATCTTGCCCAAGGGCTTTTAGAAGATGACTATGACAGGCGTTTGCAATTTTGCAAAGAAATGATGAGACTAGAATATATTATTTTCGGATGAAGCTACTTTCTATACATAGTTGTACGTTATATGTTATTCAATTATAGGTGCACATAAATTTTCCAAAAGAAAAACTAGGTCACATGATTTTTATTATTAATACCCAATAAAATAAAATGTTATCTGCACCACCGAAATATTGCCTCCATATACCTACGACGGCAGATATTTTTATTTAAATTTTCACCATTTAAAACCCAGAAAAGGTACAATGGCTATAATTTACCTCGTTTGTGACATTGTTAAATTCTGGTCTATTCAAACTGCGAAAAATAATGCAGTGTTTATGTAAATTTTATTTTTCTCTGCGACACTTTAAATAAATAGACTATAGGATGGTTCAGTAGAGTATGTATGCGGTTACACAAAAAAATATGAAAAATATTCTAATCTTCCGCTATTGCAATGTCGCACAGGCAGGACTTTAAACATGTAAGAAATATAGTTTAACATGTCTGTCATTTTTGGTTATACAGTGTGACCAGTAAAGTACGCATCATTTGGGATTTTTTTTTATTAATACCTAGCTTTATTCGAAATTTAACTTTGGCATCAAGTTTTGCTTCGATCGAGATGAAAGTTAAGCAAAAAAATAGTAGTCACGTGATTCGCATTATCTGTCAAATTTTAATTTTTTTCAAAAAATAATTCAAAAGTCGGGTTATTTCTGAAAATATCGAAAAAAGTCATTAGAAAAAGTTTTTTTAAATGCACACGCAAAAATTTCAGCTGCACAAGATAATTTTGATTTGTTACCCACCACTAAAATTTATTTGCCACTTAATAAACACTTTACTGATGACACTGTTCTTTTTTGTCTTAACATTAAGGTGTATTACTTTCAGACACAAACTACGTATTCAAAAATACTTATTTTATGAAGTTACCTTATACAGGGTCAACAAGTAAGCTTTGCATCACATGCGACCAAATTTTAATACCCCAATTTTGATTTTGTAGAAAACACACATTTAATATTGCGCTACTTTAAAGAAAATGTAGCTGAAATAAAGCATTGTCAAACTAAGAAGTTTTATGTAGGTTGCGTTGAGTCTTATTTTGCAAAAGTGGTGCAATTTACAAAATATGGGTAAAAAATCAAAATTATCTTATGCAGCTAAAATTTGCATGTGGGCTAGAAACTGCATTTAAAAAAACTTTTTCTTATAACTTTTTTCGATACATTCAGAAATAACCCTACTTTTGAATTATTTTTTGGAAAAAATTAAAATTTGACAGATAATGCGAATCATGTGACTACTATTTTTTTGCTTTGCGGATTTTTTTTTTATTATTTATGAACAAATTCCCAACGAACTTTAAAAGTCCATTACAGGGAATATTTCCCTCATATGTTAAAGTTCCCATAAGAGAAATGCAATTTTCGCAAAATTACAGCGAATATAAATTATAAACAACAACAAACTTAAAAATTAACAATTTTTATAAAAATACATAAATATATAATAGTTTAAGTTAAATTGTTTTATTCATTTCACATTAATTTGGTAAACATTAATCATTAATGTTAAGTTGTTTGTTTATACTTCTATTTTTTGTTTTCTAATTTTTCCTGAGTACTTACATGTATTATACGTTTATTACAATTAAATTAATCTATGAGGATTTTCTTCAACAAAACGCTTTTTTTTTCCGCTTGCAAAACATATTTTTACGAGATTATGTTTAGGCACAAATTTGATGATCCGTATCATGATTTGCTCAATTTTTTAAAATCTATTTCCAAATTGAAAAAATAGGCGCCAAAATGTGTCTGGCCTAAGGCGTCAAACGACCTTAATTCCTGTGTTAATGTCACATGTGGACCAACAACTGTCGAAAAGCTTTGTTTTTAGAAAAAGTTGACTCTACTAACCTAAAATTTAAATTTTAAAATAAAATTGTTGAATTCCTTGAGTAAAATTAATTAAAATTGGCAAAATGCTAAAATTAAAATAGTGAAATACAAAAAATTTAATTTTTCGAATTTTAATCCATTTTCAGATGCTACAGATGTTTCCTCGTGCGGTGACATTTAACTGCACCTACCCTAATTAATTTTATTGCGTAATTTTAACCAGCTATGCTCGCCGCAAATTATATTTAATTAATTTCAGAAAAACCTGTCCACGCTTTGTCCGACAAACATTTTCAAAAAAAAAAAATTAACGACAGCTTGCGACATTGTGCATTGTATAATTCAATTTGACCGGACTATTATTTATTTTATAAAATACAAGTCGTCGCACGGGAACATGAACCTCGCTTATGGTTTACAATGAATTATTATTATTATGCAGCTCATATTATTTTAATTGGTACTAATTTTAAAGAGTATCATATTTATGGTAAAGGTGCACAAAAACAAGAAATTACGTAACATAAAGATTTGTAAAAAATTTATGTTTTTACCACCTGATAAATTATTGCCTTTTTTGATGGTATCTTGTAAATTAGCATGGTATCTTGGATCGGACGTGATGGAATTTTGTTCCTGATGGTATAGAAGTTTAATAAAAATTGCCGAAAATGTGTTAATTGAAAGGTATTTATAAAATGTGTTAATTTCATTTTAACGCGATAATAAGAATCAAATTTAAGTGTTAATAAGTGGCTGTAAAAATATGAGGTGTCTTGGACAGACGTTTTTATGTGGCTTCATCGTCATTTTATCGAATTGATCTGCTTACTTTGGATAATTTAAAAAATCGGCAAATAACATAGACAAATACAGGGTGTTTGGAAGGAAATGACAATATTTTGGGAATGTGTTCAGAGGGTGAAAATAAAAGAAATAAACCCATATACAGGGTGTCCCAGATAAGAATGCACTCTACAGGGATCTCGTAAACCATAGGAGATACAGAGATGGTTAAATTAGAGAAAAGTTGCGCATTATTGATTCCTGTAACGTCATGTTTTCAAATTAAAAAAATTCCGAATGCTTCCGAAGATATTTGGATAAAACCGAATTTTCGCGATTTCGTTTTAATTGATTTATGATTTTATTTGAGAAGACATGTCAAAATAAATTTGACATTCTCATTGCCACTTTTTCTAACCTACAAGATGGTTTAATTGCATGTTTGATCCGATGTTTCGTTTAGTCACAACCATCATCAACTTTGTTATTTTATATAGTAGGAAAATTTTATTTTATGCTTAATAAATTCTACGCTTTATTCTTAATCTAACGGTGTATCACACTTATTATTTATCAGACGTTTCGATATAGAAAAACACATCATCAATGAAAATAGGCACATTATCGAAAATATTTTTGTTTTTATTGTTGTATTTAAACATTAGTTGGATTTTAAAACATTTTTTTTAAAAGAAACTTATAACAGAACATAATATTTAATAAAACTTATCTGAAAAATGCAACTAGTAATAATTAATTTTAATTATTAAATACAATTACATATTTTTTATTTTTAAAAAATGCATGATAATATTCAAACATAACGTACCATTTAAATTCGGCATCATATGAAATTGATTGACGACATTGACGTTCGCAATTATTGTTTAAATTGTTTCTTTAGATCTGTCACTTAGTTACAGAGACCTGTTATAAATTTGGTAATAACTATTATGTTTTTTTTTAAATAACTCCAGAAATGTTAAATAACGTTATGGAAGAAATTGTTTACCGGTGTTATTTATGTTTGGAGAATGTGGGTGGAATTTTTGAAAATAAAAAATAATTTATTATAAAAATAATTGTATTTAATAATTAAAATTAATTATTACTTACTTGTTGCATTTTTCAAATAAGTTTTATTAGATATTATGTTTTGTTATAAGGTTCTTTTAAAAAAATGTTTTAAAATCCAACTAGTGTTTAAATACAACAATAAAAACAAAAATATTTTCGATAATGTGCCTATTTTTATAGATGATGTGTTTTTAAATATCGAAACGTCTAATAAATAATAAGTGTGATACACCGTTAAATTAAGAATAAAGCGTTGAATTTATTAAGCATAAAATAAAAATTTCCTACTATTTAAAATAACAAAGTTGATGATGGTTGTGACTAAACGAAACCTCGGATCAAAAATGTAATTAAATCATCTTGTAGGGGAGAAAAAGTGGCAATGAGAATGTCAAATTTATTTTGACATGTCTCCTCAAATAAAATCATAAATCAATTAAAACGAAATCGCGAAAATTCGGTTTTATCCAAATACCTTCGGAAGCATTCGGAATTTTTTTAATTTGAAAACATGACGTTACAGGATTCAGTAATGCGCAACTTTTCTCTAATTTAACCATCTTTGTATCTCCTATGGTTTACGAGATCCCTGTAGAGTGCATTCTTATCTGGGAGTATGTTGTAGTTTGATTCTCAACCATTTCTGAAATAATCGGCTCTGAATTTTTTTTATATTGAAATAATGAAGGAGGCTTTAGTTTTAAACATGCGATACATTTTGATTGATAGTTTTGACATGCATAGTAGTTTGTCAGTTTAGGGTGACCAGATGTACTCTTTTTAAGAGTATTATACTCTTTTGAGTCGGCAAATACTCTATACTCTTCTTTTAGTAATATTTTGCTCATTATACTCTTTTTTTTTCAAATATGAATTTGTGCCAAAAAAATAATTAAGATCAACCCAAATAATCCGGTTGGTCGCTCGAAAACGCCGATAATGACCGGACAATTACAAATTTTTAATGAGACAATTACAAAAAAGAAATGATATTACAGCTATAGAAGTATCATCTTTCTACTTGGATATTCTAATCTAAAAAAATATGAAGATAGATTGAATAAATCATTTTTTCCATTTACAGCAAAAAACTTACTTATAAAGTTGTCAAAAGAAGGCCATGTTAATGAGGGTTATGCTTATTCTGTAGCCAAAAGGTTTTACCATGAAATTGTCAGTTACTTAGAAATTTGGTCAGCACGATTTGTTCAAAATATTAATGAAATGAAGCATTTTCTTCTTAATTCAAAAATTACGTAGGAAGAATTTCAAGAATCTTTTCTTTGTTTCTTTAAACATGTAGAACAGTTTTCAATATCATTCAACGACAATAAGATTTTCGATACATATTGTATGATTTCCAAATGTATGGACAATCATTTTGAGAAGTGGGTTGAACAAAAAGAAACTGTTCTAAATAAGTGGAACACAATTTATAAGGATTTTATTGCTGCTAACTCTGAGTTAAAAATTATTAAAGTAGGAACTTATTGAGTTTCGTTTTACGATACCGGGTACAAACGTAGACTGTGAACGACTTTTTAGTATAATTAACAATTATTGGACAGATGAAAAGTCGAATGAGTGGAATGAGTGTTTCAACACTGGAAGAAGTAACGAAGGTAAAATTTAATATTAATTTCAGTTGTGAGGAATTTCGCTTAAAAATTAAGGACGATATAAACCTATTAATAAAAGCCAAATCTTCTGTAAAATATGATTAATATAAAGTACATGCTTATAAACAACAGCTTTTTTTTGTTTAACCCTAATATTGCTACATTATAAAACTAAAGTTATCGGATACTCTTTTTTTTCTAAAAATTTCTGGTCACCCAATGTCAGTTAGCTTCATATTGAGCGTATCGACGAACCAAGATTTTCACACTTACAATGCCCCACACATTCAGTCACAGGGAGTATGCCGACATGATACTCGCGTATGGTTACTGTAACGGTAGTTAATGAATATCGACGTCGTTTTCCAAATCGAAGAGTTCCTAATAGAAGAGTTTTGCAAAAAGTGTTTGCAAGCGCTCAGGCAACTGGAATGTTCCCAAAGCGTGAGCATTGTTTCTGAAAGAGTGCAGGGTCTAGATGTGGAAAATGAAGAAAATTTTCGGGATATTATCGCAGAAAACTCAGGTATAAGTACGAGACGGGTTGCAAATGAACTTCATAAACCATCACATCTAGCCCTATGGGAGTCACTTGGAAAAAACGGTTTAAAACATTTTCACGTTCAACCCGTTCAACATCTTCTAGATGGTGATCCTGCTGCAAGGGTACAATTTTGTGAATGGATCCATCAAAATCGAAGTCTGCACAAATACATTTTATTTAGCGATGAAGCTCAGTTCACTCGTGATGGAATTAATAATTGCCACAATGAACATCGGTGGTCAGATGAAACCCTCATGCTACATTTGAACGAAACTTTCAACATCGATTCAGTATCAACGTCTGGTGTAGAATGCTCAACGACCAGTTGTTTAGTCCATTTGAAATGGATGTGCGTCTTACTGGAGAAGGATATTTACGGTTCTTCGAAGACCATTTGATACACATTTTGGATGATGTTCCGTTAAATGTTCGACAACAAATGTACTTCCAACATGATGAAGCCCCCCCTCATTTTAGTCTCCGTGTGCGAAATTTCTTAAATTATCGTTTTCCTAATTGCTGGATTGGCAGAGGTGGTCCGCAAGTTTGGCCAACGAGGTCTCCAGACTTAAACCGGCTTGATTATTGCCTTTGGGGATGATGTTTCCTGATGATGAACGTTTCTGCGTTCGAAACATGTAGAGACCTTTAACTAAGAATTTGTTTATTCTATTAAACTTTGTGGAGGAAGACTTTGTGGTAGATTATAGGTTCTAACGGATACAATTCGTTTTTGGGGATACTGTTTTACTTTCTTAATTGTAGAGAAAGCGTTTTACTGGGAACAAAATGCGTCGCATTGAGAAGATATAATTTGTTTCTTAAAAAAATTGCTGTATTAAAAGTAGTTCATTATTCCACAAGACTGTGCAGTTAATGGAACTGATTACAACCAATAAAAACACTATCTAGCCAATCTGGAATTGATATAACACTAAAGCGGGTTTGAGACACTAGCACTTTATTTATTATGGGTAAATACAAAATAAGCTATCAATACAACCTATGTCTTAGTAAATCTGTTGTATTAGATCAGTTTCCTTATTGCAAGCCTAAATTAAGGCACTATTGTAGTGCTAGAAAGAATAAAATATTTTTTTTTTGGCAAGTTTATAATTTTGTAAATTAAAATTTGTTTCCTTATTTGTTATTTATTCCAATAGTAGTAAAAAAATATTAGAATCTACAAGTCAATAAATTTTGTTTCACATTAAGTTGCAGGTTCTTTCCATGTAAAACCACATTTAACACATCTTCCCAGTTTTGTTTCTGGATTCTATTGATCTATCCACGTTTCATCGACGTTAATCATTTTTTATTAAAATCTGAATCACAAGTATTACTTACAAGAAGTACCTAATACGAAGGGTAATATATACGTAATGAAGGATGACATCAATTAAAGTGAAAATAAAATTTTTCTTTCAAAAATATTTACTTGCTTGATTTATTTTCCTTAACTCAAACGAAGCATTAAACTTCAGAGATGAAATTTATGTTTAAATTTACTTTTCGTACATTCATTAAATTTAGCAGTATAATGATAATCACAAAACAAACTTTTCCAAATTGAATATTTTTAAAAGTTTTTCGCGATAATAAATAATGTTTAATATTCTGAGTAGCAATTATTGTATACAGGGTGATTCAAAAGTAAGCGGCATCCTTTTGGGGGCGTAATCCGTGCATAAAAATAAGGCAAAAAGTTTCTATTAACATGGGTCCGAAAATGATTCCTAAGGGAGCTACGCCCCTTTGAATAGGACACCTTAAAGACGATGTTTTCTCTAGTACTTTATAACCCTTTACAATTACATTTTGAAAATTGGTGTACTGTATGAACAGTTGATGGTGAATAAGATTCTAAATTCAAAATTTTAAAATTTTATTCAGTGGCGTCACATACGGGGGAGGGTAAGGGTTAAAACATCCCTATTTATTTTTTCTTTAGGTTATTGCAATTTTGTTCAGAAATTATAAAATTCTAGAGTTTTTTACGTATAAAAGGTACTCTTAGTTCAATTCGATAGAGTGTACCGTTTACTAGAAAATCGATTTTGAAAATTTTCTGATTTGCGTATGTTTATTTATAAAAAATAATCTGCATTACCACAACAGGTGTCCTATTCAAAGGGGTGTAGCTCCCTTAGGAAGCATTTTCGGACCCATGTTAATAGAAACTTTTTGCCTTATTTTTATGCACGGATTACGCCCGCGAAAGGATGCCGCTTACTTTTGAATCACCCTGTATACAGGTTATTCAAACCAACGACGATCCTAACACCCTATATAAAATTTTATTAATTAAAATTTTATTATTGTGATATTGGCATATTGTAGCTGGAAATTGCTTCTGCCTTTACTGAGGAAAATGATCTAATGCAACAGGTTTGCTAAGACATAGTTTGTACTGATAGCTTATTTTGTATTAACCCATATTAAATAAATGGCTAGTGTATCAAACCCGTTTTAGTGTTATATCAATTCCAGATTTGCTAGAACAGTGTTTCTTTGGTAGTAATCAGTTCCATTAGCAGCACAGTCATGTTAAATAATGAACTACGAGGGCGGATTGATATTGAAGCTACCTAAGTAGGAAAAAAACATTTTTTTTTTCAAAAACCATTTATTTCTCAATATAGCTCAATACACTTAGTAAGACGATATTCCAACTTTTTTATACCATCTGAATAATACGATTTTGGGAACCCCTCAAAATACGCGTTAGTTTCGGTAATCACTTCTTCGTTTGAGATTAATCTTTTTCCTGCGAGCCATTTTTTCAAGTTTGGAAACAGGAAAAAGTCACTAGGGGCTAAATCTGGACTATAAGGTGGATGATCAACCAATTCGAAGTGTATTTCACGTAATTTTAGCATCGTATCTAATGCTGTGTGAACCGGTGCGTTGTCTTGAAGAAAGAGCACTTTTTTCTTCTTTAAATGTGGTCGTTTTTTCTTGATTGCATCAATCAATTGATCCAATAATGCACGATTATACTTTCCTGTGATTGTGGATCCTTTTTCAAAATAATCGATGAGCAATATTCCGTGTGCATCCCAAAATACAGTGGCCATAACCTTGCCAGCCGATTTCACTGTCTTCGCCTTCTTCGGAGCACTTCCACCAGCTTCCACCCATTGTTTCGATTGATTTTTGGTTTCAGGTGTGTAGTGGTGGACCCACGTTTCATCAACAGTTATTAATCGACGCCAAAAATCAACAGGATTACGCTTTATCATGTCCAAACACCGCTGTGAATTGGTCTGTCGAACTCGTTTTTGTTCGACACTGAGCAAACGCGGCACCCATCTTGCCGATAGCTTTTTCATATGCAAATGTCCATACAAAATGTTGAACACACGTTCATATGATATGTTTACCATTTCACCAATCTCACGTAATTTGACTCGGCGATCATTCATAACGATATCGAGGATTTTCTTGATATTTTCTTCAGAAACCACCTCTTTTGGCCTTCCTGTTGATCGTATTGTTGCAGTGCTTGTTCGGCCGCGTTTAAATTCAGCAATCCAATATTTTACCATGTAATCTGACGGAGCAGACTCACCTTAATGTTTATCGAGCTTTTCTTTTGTCTCTTTCGCCGTTTTCCCTTTCAAATAATAGTGTTTAATCACTGCACGAAATTCACTTTTTTCCATTTTTCAAGAAACACAAAGGTTGCTTACTTCAAACGACTACAACAAATAAACTAATCGATGAATTTGGCTGAAATTTTAACAGCTGACGTTTGACAGATCGCAATTTCTGAAAAAAAAAAGTTAGCGCTAGGTAGCTTCAATATCAATCCGCCATCGTACTTTTAGTACAGCAATATTGTTAAGAAATAAATTGTATCTTCTCAATGCGACGCATTTTGTTTTCAGTAAAGAGCTTTCTCTACAATTAAGAAAGCAGAACAGCGTTCCCAAAAACGAATTGTATCCGTGAAAACCTATAATCCACCAATACGTTGGCGGGGATTCGTAGTGATCGGCAATCACCGCGCGCCGTATTATTAGTTTCAACGTATTTGTTGCGCAGGTCACATCGTTGTTCGGAGTCTTCTAGCTGCCTCGCCTAAATTTGAATTTTATTGATCGTACCAATACCTGATTCAATTGATTTATTTGTACTGTGTATTTAAGTTTTTTTAAACTTTGCATGTCAGATAAAGCAATAGAAGATTCTTATTTCGCACAACCCATCATTAGTATTGGATTTTATAATCTGTGGACGAATTTTACCATCTCAGTAAACCATGTTGCATAATAGATATCTTATGCAATGTTAAAAGACAAGAACAATATCACACTAGAAGCTATTTAAATTTTTGAGAACTACAGTATTGATTTTTAGTGGTAAGTGTATGCGTTATTAACCGTAGCAAGCAAATATTATTACGATTAATGTCAAGTTTCATTACAACTGCCAGTCGGAACTAACACAGTATAGTATTAAAGAGTTGAATAAAGAGTATGTAAATTCTTATAAGGAATAGAAGGTTTTTTCATCAACGTTCAACTCTAGTATTATTTTGATTTTCATGCTATACCGGCTTACATGCTCGCTTCTGTTTTTTTTATTTGTTCCAAAAATGTAATACTTATTAAGTATAGTTATTGTTATTATTATTATTATTATTATTATAAGGAAAGATAGAATTACCTACTTTATTTTTTTATAATAAGACACATTGTGTACTGTTATGTAACAAAAACGAATTTAAAATCATCAAATTCGCTCTTGTCAGATAAGATCACTACTCACGTGCACAAGCGACTCTTAAATTATACATATTTAAGAATTATCTTAAACATGAAACGGGTGGTTTCAGAAAATGGCAAAGGTGAAGAAAGAGCAATAAGAAATAATTATTGTGCCTTCTGGTCTTGGTGCCGGTAATAAATACTTGTCGACGAGTACATTTGTCCCTTACGTCAAACTAATTGCAGTTTTTGTACCTACATATCTTGTAAAGACCGGTGATACATGCTAACTGCAACATATGAGGCTAATTTGAGCACGTTCATTGTTATTGTATAATACCTACGTAATTAATTTTAATACAACTGAAAAGATCATAGTCTGATATGACTTTTTACACAAAAAGCTAGCCCTACACTGGGGAAAATAATCTAATGCAACAGGTTTGCTAACATATAGTTTGTATTCATAACTTATCTTTTAATAGCCCATATTAAATAAGTTGCTAGTAGTGTTGCCGCTGAGACGAGAGATTCTCGTCTCTCGTCTCGTCTGGCCCTCTCTCGACGAGACGAGAGAGATATTTTCTCTCGAATAAAGCTCCGAGACGAGACGAGAAATTCTCGTCTCTCTCGAGCAAAAAATGTTACTTTTTGAGCTTTTTTAAATCTTCTTAAATTCCTCTTTGCAAAAATATACATAATGTCTATATTTGGACCAGCGGTTTTCGAGTTATTTGACTGCAAATAGTTTCATCTAGTTAGCCGTGCCTGGCCATTCAGACTATAGTAATTTACGTTACAAGACCGGAAAGTAGTGTTTTTCAGGTCGAGTCCTGGAAGCTTGGAGAGACCTGCACAACACTTATTTTCAGTTGCGTGACGTACAATATTTTTTTAAGACCGACACTTCGATATACTTACATTAAATTATTTTATATTATTTTTAAATGCGTCGTATGACTTCTCGTAACGGGCTTTTTATTTTACTAGCAATATATCGTAAGTCGCTTTCCTTGCTGCTTCCAAAATTTCTTCTGAAATCTCATTTTCCGTATCGGATAATTTAAAATCTGAATTCATATTGTTAAATTTGCGCACTCGCGAAACAAGTTTCACATAAACAACAAATTAAAAATCAACGAACTGTCACTCGACAATACATCGAAATGTTGTTGTCATAGTAACGAAATCAAGGTAGCTTGTATTATGAAAGAGCGATTGGAAAAACAAAAAACAGGGACCGGAATAGTAATTTACGTTACAAGACCGGAAAGTAGTGTTTTTCAGGTCGAGACAAGCATTTCCCGGGCGAGCTATAGGCGAGTCCTGGAAGCTTGGAGAGACCTGAAAAACACTACTTTTCGGTTGCGTAACGTACAATATTTTTTTTAAGACCGACACTTCGATATATTTTATAATCTACGCGAAACAAGTTTGACATAAAGAACAAAATTAATAATCAACGAACTGTCACTCGACAATACATCGAGATGTTGTTGTCATAATAACGAAATCAAGGTATCTTGTATTATCAAAGAGCGATTGGAAAAACAAAAAACAGGGTGACATTAGAGACCGGAAAAGTGACATTAGAGTCCGGAAAAGATTTTTCCTGTCCCTAATGTCACTTTTCCGGTCTTGCGATCGGAAAAACGTTATTTTCTAGACGAAAAATTGTCCAGAAAGTGTAAATTTTCTGGTCGGTTTTAAAAAAAAATCGTTTCCGGTCTCTAACGTCAATTTTCCGGTCTTAATCGACAAAACGTTATGTTCTGGACGAAAAATTGTCCAGAAAGTGTATATTTTCTGGTCGGTTTTAAAAAAACATATTGTTATGACGTTTTATTGGGGTTTTAGGAACAAAACGATGCAAAACTTCCCAGCTTTTATTACATCGACGGGGTATTTTAAATAATATATATCTTATTGTTTTGCTATTATCTGAATCTACCTTTCTCATATTTAATATAAAGGGTGGCCCATTAGTGCGACAAAGGTCAATATCTCCGATACCATTAAAGATAGCGGAAAACTTTTCTCCAAGCTTATAAAGGGTTAAGAGGAGGTGCCTCTTTTAAAATTATTTTCGTCGTGCTCCAAAAAACCGTCACGGTAAAAATTTTCCATTTTTTAAATAAAACACCCGGTATATTTTTTAAATTTTTAGATTCAACATAAATTTATAATTACTTTTATTAAATGCATTATTAGTCTATAGTTAATAGTTTTCAAGATATTGACTTTTGAAAAATTATATTTTTGAGTTTCGACAGCCTATAGTTTTCTAACAGTACATCTTAGAGCAAAACGGTGCATATGTCTATATCTTCCATTTTCACTATCTTCCCAAATCAATCAAACTACCGGCTAAACCGGATGTAACTCGAAAGCAGGAAATATAGTTCTTCCGGTTTAACCGGAAGGTGATTTTTTTGGGAAGATAATAAAAATGGAAGATAGGGAAATGTGAGCCGTTTTCCTCTAAGACGTACTGTTAGATCTGTCGAATCTCAAAAATGACATATTTTAAAAGTCAATATCTTGGAAATGGAAATTTCTTACCGTGTTGGTGTTTTAGAGCACCCTTCATAGACAAAAATAATTTTATAAGAGGCACCTCTTAACCCTTAATAAGCTTCTTCAAAAGTTTTCCGCTATCTTCGTTGTACAGGAGATATTGACCTTTGTCGCACTAATGGGCCTCCCTGTAGTAAATACCAAGCAAAGTTTTAACGCATTTAGGTTAGGTTCTGTCATATTTGACATACATTGCACACAATTTATGTCAAATATGATAGAACCTAACCTAAACGCGTTAAAATTTTCCTTGGTTTTTACTATATTTGGTTTAAATCACGAGAGAAGCGAGACGAGACGAGAGAAGGTCGTCTCTCGTCTCGTCTCGCCCTCTCTCGACGAGGCGAGAGACCCATTTTATCTCGTCTCGCGGCAACACTAGTTGCTAGTGTTTCAAACCCGCTTTGTTGTTATATCAATTCCAGATTTGCTAGAACGGTGTTTTTATTGGTAGTAATCAGTTCAATTAGCAGCGCAGTCTTGTTAAATAATGAACTACTTTTAATACAGCAATTTTGTTAAGAAATAAATTGTATCTTCTGAATGCGACGTATTTTGTTCCCAGTAAAGCGCTATCTTTACAATTAAGAAAGCAGAACAGCGTCCCCAAAGACGAATTGTATCCGTTAGAACCTAAAATTCACAAAAGACGTTGGTGAGAGTTCGTAGCGATCGGCAAATGTCGCGCGCCGTATTATTAGTTTTAACGTATTTATTGCGCAGGTCACATCGTTGTTCGGAGTCTTCTAGCTGTCCTGTCTGAATTTTAACTTTATTGATCGTACCAACTGCTAACTGCCAGTTGAAACTAATACAGAATACAAAACCAGATTACACCCCCAATAGAACTTGACAATTACTGTGAGTATTCAAAGCAATAATGGCTATAAGTCATTCTATGGTAGCAATAACTCCTATTTCCTATTGGCTAAATCACCGTGATATTATCACTACACAACGGTCTAGCGATTTTCGTTGTCATACAGTAGATAAGCGCGTTGCTGTTGAAAACCCGAGCGGTTGGTCTCCAAGATGGAATAAAACTTCTTGAAGATGGTTGGTAGACAGAAGTGTTTTTATGAAATAGGTAAGAATCTGTCTAGTTTTAATAAGAACTATGGTAACTTTAAATGTCAGAAAAGATGAATGTGGAGTGTCCTCTTGTCTTGTCCCATTTGACTATTTATACTAAATCTTATCATTATTTTCTGTGCGTAAATTCGCAAGAAAAATAGGAGATAATAACCAATTAAACATAATTGGTATTCAACCGAAACGAAAAACTATAAAGTGTGAAATTTTGGCAAACAGATTAAGAGGTTAAAATAATTTAGATAGATGAGGTCAAATAACACTTGAAAAGAGATTATGTTCTTACAAAGAAAAAGCATGAAAATAGGTATTTCAATTTATACAGGATATAACATTGCTGTCACATATAGGTAGTATTAAACAGTTTAAAGAGTGTATACAAAAATGCTTTTTAAAGCATCACGTCGTTAAAACGTTTTAACCTTAAAACATTTGCATGCATGTAATATGCACCCAATTTTTCCTCTGTTGACGAAATTTAGCAAGTCGGGACACACAATTTATTGCAATTTAAAAAAGATGTCGAAAATCAGTTGTGTAAATTAAACCCCCGCCCGCCCGGCGGTTAGGGGGTGGGGGGGCTAACTAAAAGAAAGCTATTTTTTTTGCAAAACTATGATAATCAATTTATAGTTGATACACATTTTTTTTCTTCGGCTTGTATTTATTCTTAAAACTAAATTTTTTGAATTAGTACGGTTTTTTAAGTTTTTTTCTTTTCCGTTCTTGGAAACCATGGCTTTGATTTTATATTCAAAACACCATCTGCACTTTTTTATAACTTAAAATTATAATAAAATAATAATAATAATAATAAATAAAAAAAAACAGGATTTTTGGCGGTTAAGATATTATTTATCGCTTTTCTTAATATAAACTCTTATTTTACGTATAACCAATGCATAATTTGATAATGAGTGATGCAATAATTTGTAGAAAATAATGGGTAAAGAAGTTCCAATAATAAAATAACACCAAGACAAATTAACAAAAACCCCAAAAGTTATGCAACGAAATATATCATTTTAAAACGTTACATTCTACAAAAGGAAAAAGTTGGTGTTATATTTTATTTTAATTATTCCTTAGGTATACGGAAATGTTAACAAAAGTAATTAATGACTTGCTTCTCCCTTCAGGTGTTAAAAGTAGCAACAAAATCACCAGACTAAAGAGAGAGATAAGTTTAATTAGATTGTGACAACCGATTTTTTTAGTGATTAATTTAATAATTTTGCTACAGCCAACTTTCATTTTCTCCATCTTTTTTTTGTTAGTCACTATATTATTATTGTTATTAAACCAAACAATAAAAAAATCACGTTACCATGACTTTACCATAGATGAAGATGATCGTCTTTCTCAGGAGTTTGTAGGTTTAATTTTTTTACTTCTTAGCCTGGGTCACGGTCAATAATAGGTGCCAGAATTAACAAACGTAACAATGGGCAACTTTTATTTTTCATCTGTTATTGTTCGTTAGTCATTAATAATCGCCCACATATATCCACAAAAACAAATGTGATTAATTTTTATAAAATTACTTAAACACCTTTTACTTTAAATCCATTGTATTGGGTGACCACGACATCTTTAAACACGTTTCTGTTTTTATTTAAAATTATTTTTTTAACTTAATGTTTCTTCATAAAAATGTGTACTTCCAAGTTAAGAGTAAGCTGTCGGATAAACGACACAGTTTTGTTAAGGGCAAATCTACAACATCCAACTTAGTTTGTTTTACACAATTTGTGGCTGAAGCCTTTGATCAGAACCGTCAGGTTGATGTTATTTTTACAGATTTTTCTAAGGCATTTGATAGATTGGACCATATAATTTTACTTAATAAACTCGTTTGGTATCTCAGATAATCTTATAAAGTTTTTCCATTCTTATCTAAATGAATGATAACAAATAGTGGAGTGCGGTGGCCAATCATCTGTGCCTTTGGATGCTACATCGGGTGTAGCACAGGGGTCCATTTTGGGTCCTTTAATGTTTATAATGTTTATTAATGATATAGTTAATAATCTTGACAGTGATGGTCTTCTTTATGCCGATGACAAGAAAATCTATGCTCGTATTCGTAACCTGGTAGACCGTGAAAAACTTCAATTGTCCATTGACATGATATATAGATGGAGTGTTCAAAATAAATTGCCGTTAAATATCAGTAAGTGTTTCATTAAAAGATTGTGTATGATTACAAAATTATTAACATTACAGTGGACAGAGCTGAGACATTTCGCGATTTGGGTGTATAATTTGACAGTAAACTATCTTTTATTCCCCACATAAATGACCTTGTTGCCTCCTGTCATAAATCCCTAGGTTTTATAATAAGACATTCTCGTGATTTTTTAAATTGTCATACACTTAAAATACTTTTTTATGCATTTGTAAGATCTAAATTGGAGTACGCTTTGGTTGTATGGTCTCCATATTATCAAGTGCACCTTAATCGCATTGAAAGGGTCCAACGGCGTTTTCTAAAATATCTTAGTTTTAAAATTGATGGTCAGTATCCTGAAATCGGTATTCTAGAAGAAGCTTTATTGCAAAAGCACTCGTTTTGCTCCTTAGAAGATCGACGTACAGTTTCTCCACTTAAATTTCTTAATAATACCAAATATAGCGTTTTAAATTGATAGCATAGGTACTCTTTTTCTACTTTTTTTATAAGTAACTCAAGGTATAGCTTATAATTTGGGCAAAGTTAGATTCTTGCCAGCACTCTGTATAGAACACTTACAATTAAAAAATAATAATAATTTTTTATTTAACTATTTCGCAACAATTAATTACAAATATGGTTAAAGATATTTTAGCAATGTCAAATTGAAAAATATTTTAATTTGTTATTTAGTTGGTACAACATCTAGCACCTGCAAATACACTGTCAAAACAATCAAGCACAATTGTTAACATAATCGTGAACATATTATTACAATCCTTGTTAGGCTTAGGCATTTTGGTCACTTCAGATTATAGAGTCTCTAAACCACCCCCCCCCCCCCCCCCCCCCCCGCCTCGCCCGTGGGTGTGCACGAGGAACACAACAATCAACGAGCAATATGCGAGAGAGGAAATTACTATTACTAGGATATGGAGTCGAGGAGAGAAAAGTGTATAGGTACCCCTGAATGAGAGTTAGTATGGACAAAATTGCTTGGGTGGTTTCCGAGTTATTTTTGAAGAAAAGAAAAACCAGTTTGTAAAAACTGCCTATCACTGAAGAAAATGATCTAATACAACAGGTTTGCTAAGACATAGTGTTTTTTATTGGTAGTAATCAGTTCCATTAGCAGCACTGTCTTGTTCAATAATAAACTACTTTTATTACAGCAATTTTGTTAAGAAATGAATTGTATCTTCTCAATGCGACGCATTTTGTTCCCAGTAAAGCGCTTCCTCTACAATTAAGAAAACAGATCAGCGTCCTCAAAAACGAATTGTATCCGCTAAAACCTATAATACACAAGACGTTAGTGGTGGTTCGTAGCGATCGGCAAATGTCGCGCGCCGTATTAGTTTTAACGTATTTATTGCGCAGGTCACATCGTTGTTCGGAGTCTTCTAGCTGTTCTGTCCGAATTTGGATTTTATTGATTGTACCAATACCGTAAAACAGGGTTACTTTGTCACCCCGGGGTAACTTTGTCATCTTCAGCGGCGCGCCATGTTTTTTTTATATGGAGGGCATAATGGGCGGCGGAGACTCAAATAATAATGATGATTCTTTTGTTACAAATCCAGCTACCTAATTGAAGCATGAGAACCTACGAAAAAACCCCTGGCAGCCGACCATATGGCAACTATAGCAAAGAAAATTTGGAAGCAGCAGTGGAGGCCGTTCGAAACGGTATGAGCAAAAAACTAGCCGCTCAAACCTATGGTATTCCACGCATGACCTTAGTCAATAGATGCCTTGGAAGGCATAAGAAGTCCGTGGGACATACCACAGTCCTTAGTAAGGAAGAAGAGCAGTTAATTTTAAGGACCCTGGGAGTCGTTGCAGAATGGGGATTTCCACTTACTTTAAACCTTAAGTTTTGTGCCATACTAATTAGTAGTGATTAGTCTTAGCTCGGTTTTCACTTTTTTTTTGTTTAGTTGAGTTTATGTTAAGTTAAAATTTATTTTGTTGTTTATGTTTATTCTAGCATTAAGGTTTGGGTACTAAAGTTCCTGTTTTCTATTCGTTAATAAATGTACTTACAGTTTTCTTTACTAGAAATAAATATTTTGCTACTTTTGTATAAAGCAGTAGTTTATTTTTCGCGTTTTTCATCATTTTGCCATTAAAAAAATTGAGATATACCACCCCAAAAAATTTTACGTCCATATCAGGGCTACTTTGGCGATATAATGTTGTTTTAGGTGTTTTACGTGTATTTAAAATTTGGTTACAAAGTAGCCCCAACCACGGGTCATATATATTTTTTATTTCTACGGTTTATTATAACATTTTTTGCATAGCTCATAGTTGTATGTCCATGCATGATTACGTCGGTATAGTCATAATTTTTGCACACCCAAATTCCCAAGGTTATCCGAGTTATAAGTAAAAATATGTTCAAAAGGTGACAAAGTAACCCCGTTTTACGGTACCTGATTAATTAATTTATTTTTACTTTGTATTTACGTTTTATTCAACTTTGCATGTCAGATAAAGCAATAGAAAATTCTTATTTCGCACAACCCATCATTGGTATTGAACTTTATAAGGTATGGACGCATTTTTCGATCTCAGTAAACCATGTTACATAATAGATAATCATGCAAGAAGCTATTTAAATTTTTAAGAACTCCAGTACTGATTTTTAGTGGTAAGTATAATATACTTTATTAACCGTAGCAAGCAAATATTATTATGATTAATGTCAAGTTTTATTACAACTGCCAGCCGGAACTAATACAGTATATAAAACCATATAACACCTCAATAAAACTTAATAATTACTGTGAGGATTCAGAGTAATAATGGCTATAAACCATTCTATGGTGGCATTAACTCCTATTTAATTGTCTAAATTACCGTGATACTATCACTACACAACGGTCTAGCAATTGTCGTTGTCTTACATTATGAAAGCGCGTTGCTGTCACATATAGTATTAAACAGTTGTATAAGGAATATATAATATGAATTCTAATAAGGAATAGAAGGCTTTTTTCTCAGCGATAAATGATGTCAAACTTTAAGTAGGTACTTGTATTTTTTACGGTGTAGATATAGATTGTGTATTTTATTTTAAAAATGCCTACCAGCCTACCTTTGCTTGTAATCGGGTATTCCATTGTATGGTCTCGTCGCACCCATTTTCTTTCCTAAACCTACTTACGCCAAACTGCATATTTGTTATAAGGCTGCGCCTTTAAAATTTAAATAGCTTTTGTTAATAGAATAATACCGCTTATATACTACATACAATGACTTATAATTCCATCCCGAATATTGTTTATTATTGAATTTTTAAAACCGGCTTTAATTCAATATTCTTTTTCTAAAGACTTTGTTCTTCCACTTTAATGGATGCAATGAAAAATTAATGATCAGATCTCAGTTGTTTTCACAATTTGTTATTGATTCAATTAGAGACAACGTTAGGGCTAAATCACCAAGAAAATATCTAAAATTCGACCTTTACTTAAAAAGAATTTAGCAAATCGAAAAGAGGATTGAGAGTATGCGCAAAAGGTGTCCTAGTCGAAATAAAAATCGACGGATTTTTTTCTGTTAAGCGATAAATAAGAGAAATCGGCTTTGGCTCGCTTTCATTGGCCCACCCTGTAGGTATATATATACGTTTACGTATTTTTCCTGAATAAACACATGATGCCTATCTACACTATTTTTGAAGTGCAGCAAATATTTCACCTGTTTGACGCTTTTACGCCTAAAAGAGTTACGAGTAGATGAGGAATATGTATACGTATGTATATCTGCACTATAAAAAAGCCTTCTATTCCTTATAAGAATTCACATACTCTTTATACAACTGTTTATTACTATATGTGACAGCAATGCGCTTTCCTACTGTAAGACAACGAAAATTGCTAGACCGGTGTGTAGTGATAATATCACGGTAATTTAGCCAATATAACCATTATTGCTCTGAATACTCACAGTAAGTATCAAGTTCTATTGGGGGTGCAATCTGGTTTTATATACTGTATTAGTTCCTACAGACGTTAATGAAACTTGACATTAATCATAATAATATTTGCTTGCTACGTTTAATAAAGCATATACTTACCACTAAAAATCAGTACTGCAATGTAGTTTCAAAAACTTAAATAGATTCTAGTGTGATATTGTCCTTGTCGTTTAACATTGCATATATGATTAGAGAGATTTTGGAACGCTTAAAATAACAACAGTAAAACACAGTGTTATGGTTAATTTTATTAACGATAACGATTACGATGACAATTACAAGAATAAATTTTGAACGTCTTAAAAATAAATAATTTGACAGATGCAAACATAACCTTTTTAATCTCATGACATGAGTCAATCAACAATGGAAAAGGACGAAAAGGTACAAAAATGTAAGATATAAATAAGAATAACCATAACGATAGCCTTCCTTATATCTCCGTAATTAACGAAGCTCGTTATCGTTAATAAAGGAATCGCTGCCCCGATTTAGTACTGCGCATGCTCAGAATAAGGATAACCATAACGACAGGCTAAAATAAGAGTTCCAAAATCTCTCTATTATCTATTATGTAACATGGTTTACTGAGATAGTTAAATTCGTCCATAAACTATAAAATCCAATACTTCCAATACTAATGATGGGTTGTGCGAAATAAATATCTTCTATTGTTTATTTGATTTAAAAAAACTTAAATACAAAGTAAAAATAAATGAATTGAAACAGGTATTGGTACGATCAATAAAATTCAAATTCAAACAGGATAGCAAGAAGATTTCGATCAACGATGTGACGTGCGCAACTAATACGTTAAAACTAATAATACGGCGCGCGGCGATTGCCGATCGCTACCGAACCCCCACCAACGTATTGTGGATTATATGTAGTAACAAATACAATTCGTTTTTGGGGAGGCTGTTCTGGTTTTTTAATTGAAGAGAAAGCGCTTTACCGGGAACAAAATGCGCCGCATTGAGAAGATACAATTTATTTCTTAACAAAATTGCTGTATTAAAAGTAGTTCGTTATTCAACAAGACTGTTCTGCTAATGGAACTGATTACTACCCATAAAAAATACTGTTTTAGCAAATCTGGAATTGATATAACACTAGCTATCAATACAAATTATGTCTCTGTTCTATTAGATCAGAGTGTAGTTGTAAATAAATGGTCTTCCCCAAAACACCTTTAATGGTCCAACATTCTACGAATTTTTTAAAAATAATTATTATTCAAAGCACTTTATTGGGTCAATTTAGACTATTTAAAGCCTTTATTACAACTTTGCCAAAGCCTTTAAAACAATTCCACTTTTTAACAGTTCTAAACAAACTTCTGCAATTACTTAAACGAATTGTTTTCAGCGAAGTGGTTTTGTAAAACGACTTTCAGTAAGGGGTAAGGGCAGAGGCGCATCTCAAATTTTTTTGGTAAGTAAATATAACTTACTGTCAGAAACAGAAAAATTCATAATTTTTTTATGTGTTTTAAGCATAGAGATATATTCAAAAACCTAACTTATAGATATATCCCGATCATACAGGGTGGAATTTTTAACTGGTTTAAATTCAGTATTCGAAAGCCTCTTTATTTGCTGAAAAAATACAGAACTACGGCTTCATTTATTTTTAGTTTGGCGTATCTTTATGAAATTGACCCCTCTTTTGAGGGGTAGAAACTGCCCCCAACTTTTTTTTCAAAAGTGTAAAGGTATGTATTGTGATACGTTGAAAAGGGAACACGACCCATTTCGGTAATGTAGACGCAATTTGTTTTATTGTAAAAATTTCACGATAACGTCAATTTTGCTAATGGTGCTTTGGGAAATTGATAGTAGATCGGGGTGTGTTTCGTGAAAAAAATCTGCCACTTCTGCTTGAGTACGCGATCTGTCGCCAAAGCCAATCATCAGTAAAATTGCGATTTTGTATGATTTAGTTAAATAACCCGTTTAGTATAGCAAAAATACTTCTTACTTTAAAGTAACGGGTTAAATAGCACAAAATACTATAACACATAAGTAATCACTTCTTCTTAAACAACTGCGCTGGCAAACCCAAATTGTAGTCTCAATTGTTGCTAAAATTGCCATTTTTTTCTGGCTTTCTAGATTACCGAAATTGAAAAGTAAATAGTGGGCTGTATTCCATTTTTCATGCCCTTTCCAACGAGTTATCACAATAATTACCTTTACATTTGTAAAAAAAAAATTGGGGACGGTTTCTATTCCAAAAAGAAGGGTAAATTTTATGAAGACATGAAAATACCATGCCAAACTAAAAATAAACGCAGCCGTAGTGCTGTATTTTTTCAGGAAATAAAGAGGCCTCCTGTTACTGAATGTATTCCAGTTAAAAATTAATAATGACAAACATTTACTTGATAATGTTATTACTTTTTGAAATATCATATTAATATTGCTTTATTTTTGCCAATCCCACGCGATTAATTGGGCATTACTAATAATAACAGTACCTAATAATGACGTTATTTGTTTTGACTGATCGACTTTCTAAGGAAGTCCTTAATTTTAGTTATTTTTTTGCCAAGTGCAGGTTTATTTTTCGTTTGTTTTCCTGCAAAAACATATATTTTACTGATCATTAAAATTTTTCGAGAAAAATTTAATCAAAAACGTTACTATAGGATTTACCATGCGAGCCAAAATTATTTGCATCTAAGGACGTAATGCTTAGCCGTACAGCTTAATACCTGTTGGGTGTCAGTTACTACCTGAATTAACAACCAATCAGTTATTCCGTCGTCTTTGACAGTCGTTACAAGTAATTTGATTCATCGCTAATTTTTCCAATTTCTTGAACAATTCACACAATGGGCTTTACGAAATAGCACAAAACATTCATGGTTGCAGCGTATTTTCGAAACGGGGTTAGAGTAAATGGCGAGTGGCAATACAATCCGGGTTTGTGCATGGACGATTTTCACGAACATTTTCCTAACGTTGCTTTAATTGCTGGGGATTTTTACCATTGCCTGAAAAGAACCGTGGCTGTGTTTAGGGAAACAGGTTCTATACAACACAAAAAAGGAGCAGGGAGACCATCTGTAAGAACAGAAGAACTTGTTGCAAACGTTCGAGAAATAATGCAAAATACGCCAACAAATTGTATAAGACGCCTGTCCCAAGAAGTGCGAAGATCTTATGGAACATGCAAGACTATTCTTAAGAAGCAGCTACATTTATTTCCTTATAAAGTGCAAGTATTCCAAGAAATACAAGCCGCAGATTTTGAAAGACGCAGCAATTACTCTCAATGGTTTACCCAAAATTTATTGGAAAAAAATGATTTATTAGACCTGTCATTTTTTTCGGATGAAGCCTGGTTCCACCTCTCCGGTTATGTGAATTCTCAGAATACACGCATGTGAAATAGTGAAAATCCCCATTTTTTTGTAGAGTCCCCCAATTGCACCATCAAAAAATTGGTGTTTTTTTTCATGAAAGTGTCCCACATCGACACTTGATGCAGCTTCGCGCTTCATCCTCTTTTCGCTATCCCCGTATAAAGGTTCAAGTAGACCTTTGAGTTTCCTTTCATTCGTCGAATCCTTGCCTCAGTTAAATAGAAAAGAACAGGTGACTTGACATGATGATATCATTTAGGTAGATGATGAGAGTGTCAAGGTATGCTTATCTATGTTATCATCAAAGTGCTTTTCGATGTGGCATAGGATGAAATAGGATTGTTCTCGCCCGTTAAGCTGAACCTCTTCTTCTCTAAGAATGTTTAAGCTACTACTCCGCAACGAAGGAGTCACTTATTGCAATTTAATTCCAAAAGTTGTACGAGCCGCCACTGAGAAGGGGTGAATTTTTATTTCTAAGGGTTAATTAGGAGTAAAGTTTCATTGTTTTGTGGTGCTGTTTTTTCTTTAATTAGCAAAGGGTTTCTTTAATTAGTCAAGTTAAAAGGGAACAAATTCAATGTTCTTAAAAGATGACGTAATAATAACGGTCTTTAGAAAAAAGGGGTTTAAATAATCCTTTACTACAAAAGTTTTCATTTTATTTAAATTTTTTTTTATATTTTTCCTGAATCTATGGCAGTCTCGGTATATACTGTAATACTGTATACACTGTATAATGTAAAGTTCTTAAAGCCCTTAGAGCGCTTATATTCAGCAAGGTGAGGGGTAAGAAGGAGGCAAGGAAGAGGCAAGGAAGAGGCATCCAATACTGGGGCAACCGAGACTAAAACCAGAGGATACTTCTACACGCTTCCAAGCTGACTTATACAAATTTGTGCAAGAAACTGGGATCATTGAGTGGGTGTTAGACCACCTAGGATCAGCATAATTGGTCAAACCTGGCCGAACTGTATCGGGCACTTGGAGGGACTCTGGGATTTTTAAATCATACTCTATTGTCATAAAATCATCGTCACTTAAAAGTAAAAAATATCCAGTTAATTTTACCCAGGGTGCTTACCAAGAGAAAAATTCCCGGATTTTTTTCCGTCATCATGATTAAATGCTAGACTAACAGCATTTCTGTCGAACTAGCAGAGAATACTGTGGCTAGAGCACTGGGATCAGTCAAAGAAGAAATAGATCGAATAGCTAAAAAACTTGCGCAAAGCAGATGGACTTATAGGACTACGTGTGACTGTTTGGACAATGCCAGAGGTCTGCCACTCTAACCTAACCTAACCTAACAGCATTTAATTGGTTACAAAGTATAGGTGTAAAAAATAAAAAGAAGAAAGAAGGAAACATCAAAAAAGTGCTGTTTGAAATTTCATCTACGCCTTTTAAAACTTTGCTAATAGCAAATTTAATACCTCTTAATGACAGTCATTAATGTTTCAATTAATTTTTTGAAAGCCTTTCAATGTCCGCGCTAATAAATACTAATTTTAGTGTAGTTATATGGCAGTAATAATTTGAAAATAGGTACCTGACGCTAAAGGTAAGTAGGGGAGACCGGACCAATAGAAAATGTAAGGGCACTAAATAATAGATTTTTCATTATGTAAGCATACTGAAAAGAAAGCCTTATATTTCTTATAGAAATTCACGTACTCCTTATACAACAAACTGTTTAATACTATATATGTGACACTACACTAACGCGCTTTCCTACTGCAAGACAACGAAAATTGCTAGACCGTTGTGTAATGATAAAACCGCGGTTTTTTAGCCAATAGGAACTAGGCGTTAATGCTACAATAGAATGGTTTATAGACATTATCGCTCTGAAATCTCAGAGCAGTTCTATTGGGTGTGTATACTGTACTAGTTCCGACTGGCAGTTGTAATAACACTTGACATTATAATATTTGCTTGCTAGTACACTAGATTAATTTGATTATGAAACCGATAATATATAATTAATTTTTACTAGCTATGTTATTGTTAGTAGTTGTTTATTGTTATTATCGTTATCGATACTATTAGGTATATCATGTCTACCAACCTTCATTTCCACATTATTTGAAACGTTTTTAAATGGAAATAGATTGGATTTTTTAGAGTTAGAGTTGTAACTAATTAACTTTTTTTCCTATAGAAATATTTGAGATTTAAATCTGATACTCTCAGGAAATGGTCATGTTGATGGGAGGAATCGAATTCAATAAAAAAGAGTAGTGTTACATTTGAAAAAAAAACATTCCTTGAGTTACAGAAAAAACTAAAAATCTGGCAACGTCGCAATTGTCAATTTTCAATTCAATTTTTTAACACGCTTTTATTATTAGCTTCACCTTCATGTTTGTATTATGTTTGTAACCGACTTCTTTGAACCCGATTTTGACACACTTTAATCGGTCAGATTTAATTCAAATTTTGTAAACTTATCAAGAACCGCTGACAATACAATAATCTAATACGCAAAAAATTCTCCTGTCAAATTTTGACAGCTGTCACTTATAAAATGAAGAAGCGATTTTGACGAAACAAATTATGGGGTCGTATAATATTCGATGCGGAGACTTCGGGAAAAATAAGCAAAAAATTCTCCTATCAAAATTTGACAGCTGTCAATATATCAAATCGTTTAAAAAAAATGATATTAATGAAAAAACTATAAGACTTAGATTGACGGTGGAAAGTAGAAAAAAAAAATCTCTTGTTAAAATTTGACACATGTCAATATGTCAGAATTATTACAAAAACCGAAATTAACCGAGTTTGATAGAGGCCGAATAGTTGGATTAAGGGAGGCTGGACTGTCTTACCGGGATATTGCTGCTAGAGTGCAAAGAAGTTTAGATACTGTGGTGAAATGCTGTCAGGCATGGCTTCAAGAAGGCCGAACACATAGAACCAGGGGCACCGGACGAGTTCGCAGAACAACAGAGCTTCAAGAACGTCGCCTAAGATTGCTAGCTTTGCGAGATCGTTTCTCTACCACTAGGGTAATTGCAAACCAGTGGTTTGCAGAACATGAAAGGCGTATTGGAATGCGAACCGTTTATCGTCGAATAAGGTCCTTCGGTCTTTTTTCATTCCGTCCTCGAGAGCATCGAAACAATCGACTTGAGTGGTGTAGAGAACGACTAGCGTGGGACCAGCGATGGAACACAGTGGTCTTTAGCGATGAATCCCGATTTTGTGCAGCCATGCATGATGGTCGGCAACGGGTAAGAAGGCGACGCGTGGTGAACGGCGTGATCCACAATTTTTTGTTAAGAGGCATGTTCATCGCACTGTTGGGATTATGGTGTGGGGTTCCATTGCTTACGGCTCTACGTCACCTTTAGTGTTCATTCAACATGAATGCGCAGCATTACATTCAAGAAATAGTGGAACCACATTTAATCCCATACCTTAGGACTCTCCAAAACCCAACTTTTCAGCAAAATAATGCCCAACCACATGTAGCAAGAGTAACGTTGGATTACTTTGAATATGCTGAAATTAATTTGCTGCCATGACCTCCACGATCTCCTGATTTGTCTCCCATTGAACACGTGTGGGACGTGATGGGTAGGAGATTAAACAATTTACAACAGCCTCCTCAAACTGTGGCTGCGCTCCAACACCAGGTTGAGGTGGCCTGGAATGAGATACCCCAGGAGGATATTAACCACCTAATTAGAAGTATGCCTAGACGCATTAATGAATGTTTCAGGCACCATGGTGCATCAACACATTATTGAAGGTAAAACCGAATAAACTTAGTCTGTCTTTAAAGATTGGATTGCAATTTTAATCATTTCCTTACTATGACCCTCCGGATGTTTATGTAAAATATTATTGAAGTTAAATAATTTTTACTGGGTGTTCGGGTTTCTATGTCACTTAGTATATAAGCACAAAAAAGGATCCAACTTAGCCTAGTCTCCACTACCTTACGTTAAAAGTGACTATTTATTTTCTTTTTACCATTTATCTCGCCAATTTCATTAACTTTAACTGCTGCTCTAACTGTTGTACGGCGTTGACAGCGACCCATATTTCTTTAACTAAACTGCACCGTTCTTTATACCTTTCAGTTTAAAGGGAGTGAGTTTATTTAAATGTTTAAAAATGTAGCCTTATTTACTGAACCGTGTGACAGTTCAATGTAAAAATTATTTAATCTGGTGAGGTTTGTTCAGTAAATTAAGTAATATCCGGCATAATTTTTTGGTATAGCGTCAAAAAGACGCGTAATTTTGAACGCGCCACAAAAAGACGCGGAAATTTGGACGCGCGACCAATGGAAGCGTATGACAATTGGACGCGCTACTTTTGGACGTATTCGTATTCCATAAAGACGCAAATGTTAGTTTTTTCCCGTTTTTTTGTAAGTCTTTCTAGGTTATACTGTGTGGTTCACTTTATAATAGCAGTACTTTAACAGTCGATGTAAAATTTGTTTTAAGAAGAAAAGTTTATATTAATATAATAATATGTTCGTAAAGGGTTAGTTTGTCGATTAAAATCATATATTAAAATTTTTTTTCTTGTTTATGCCTTTACCACTCATCCGTCTTATCACTCTTATCTATAGATTTGTTTGTCGTGCTGATTTCTTCTTTAGTTTTTCTAGAAACACTCTCAAATAATTCTCACATCACATACCAAAAAGACTTTATGATTTCCGGTAGTTACCTACCTATAAAGGTAAATAAAGCAAAAATGTATGCGTTCTTATGACCACGTCCTAAAGCTTTGCGTCCAATTTACTCCGCGTATATTTATCGTATGCGTCCTTTTGTATCGCATCCAAATGTCCGCGTCCTTTTGTCGCACGTCCAAATTTAGGCTTAACTCACACGTATCATTTTCCGACGACTTCAGAACCACAATAAAGTGGTCGTCTGTAGAGAGTAGCCATAAAGTATGGAAACTGCGCGCAACACTCACACGTCCGACGCATTGCCGACAATGCGGCGACAGTCGCAATGTGTTGACGGTATGATCCACTAAATTGTCGCAGGCGGTTGGCCAGAGCAACTCACATGTGCGATTCTCCAGCGGCACACCGACAACAGGCTGAACAGGTCGGCGCTTATCTTATAGCATAGCTATTGCGAGGCGTTCGTCCGAAGATATACTTTTCCTCATGGGCGTGTCGTTACGGTCCAAACTCATGATACAAAGAAAGAAAGATATGATCGATCGTATTCCCAATTCGGTCCGGTCCGCGCAATGACGTCATGTGGTGCTAACGAGATTTAAAATTACATAGGATTAGCCGGTAAAAGTAGAAATTTTACTGCATATTTTGCAATTATTGCTTTGGAAGATTTAAGTGCATATTATTTTAAGTACTTTAAGGATAGAGGTTCATAAATCAGAACGTATTTCATGATGTTCTTGGGTTAAATGTTAAAATTTAGCATATATTTGGTATCAATGAAAATAATTGTCTGCTTATGCATTTTATCTTTTAAATGATTACAATTACTTATTTATTTTTACAAAATCATAAAAAAATACCCTATATTTTTTGGTCCTTTCACCTTAAGCAATAAATTGTTTGAAAAAAATTTGTACAAATGTGCAGTCTTAAACATTTTTAGAAAACAGTTTCGAGCCTTAAATGACCAAAATCAATTAATTTGCTTATTAAGATTTCTTTATGCAATAGGAAACGATAATATTTTTGGAGATGTCTGTTTATAAATTTATATTCTTAACATTTGACCAGGGGCGGACTGGAATCATTTGGCCCCGGTGGCTACATGATCTCTATGGCCCCAACCCTCATTAAGAAAAATTTTTGAAACAAAAATATGGTTGTTTATTAAATGTTTGGACCAATTGGCCCCAAAGACCTTCTGGCCTCGGTGGCGATGGCCACCCGCTCCAGTCCGCCACTGCATTTGACTATAATTTGACCAAGGATAAGGATGTAAAAAACTCATTTAGACATTAAAAAAAATATACTAGGACTGGTAATTGTCATAATAGTAATAAGAGGTACATTAACAATTATTAAAAAATAAGGCACACATACAGGGTGTCCCAGATAAGAATGCACTCTACAGGGATCTCGTTATCCATAGGAGATACAGAGATGGTTAAATTAGAGAAAAGTTGCGCAATACTGAATTCTGTAACGTCATGTTTTCAAATTTAAAAAATTCCGAATGCTTCCGAAGATATTTGGATAAAACCGAATTTTCGCGATTTCGTTTTAATTGATTTCTGATTTTATTTGAGGAGACATTTCAAAATAAATTTAACATTCTCATTGCCACTTTTTCTCCCCTACAAGATGGTTTAATTACATTTTTGATCCGACGTTTCGTTTAGTCACAACCATCATCAACTTTGTTATTTTAAATTGTAGGAAAATTTTAGTTTATGCTTAGTAAATTCTACGTTTTATTTTAAATCTAACAGTGTATCACGCTTAATATTTATTAGACGTTTCGATATTTAAAAATACATCATCAATGAAAATAGGCACATTATCGAAAATATTTTTGTTTTTATTGTTTTATTTAAACACTAGTTGGAATTTAAAACATTTTTTTAAAAGAAACTTATAACAAAACATAATATCTAATAAAATTTATCTGAAAAATGCAACAAGTAATAATTAATTTTAATTATTAAATACAATTAAATATTTGTGATAATGTGCCTATTTTCACTGATGATGTGTTTTTAAATATCGAAACGTCTAATAAATAATAAGTGTGATACACCGTTAGATTTAAAATAAAGCGTAGAATTTATTAAGCATAAAATAAAATTTTCCTACTATTTAAAATAACAAAGTTGATGATGGTTGTGACTAAACGAAACGTCGAATCAAAAATGTAATTAAACCATCTTGTCGGAGAGAAAAAGTGGCAATGAAAATGTTAAATTTATTTTGACATGTCTCCTCAAATAAAATCATAAATCAATTAAAACGAAATCGCGAAAATTCGGTTTTATCCAAATATCTTCGGAAGCATTCGGAATTTTTTAAATTTAAAAACATGACGTTACAGGATTTAGTAATGCGCAACTTTTCTCTAATTTAACCATCTCTGTATCTCATATGGTTTATAAGTTCCCTGTAGAGTGCATTCTTATCTGGGACACCCTGTATAACGGTTTATTATTTTAAACCAATTTCGTCAAATTAAACTTTTTTATCTCACCTACGAGGAGGAGAACAATTTTTTTAAGCTAAAATTTAAAATATTTTACATTGATTTGTATCATAAATATGTAGGTATATACTTTTGCAGATAATTATAACAAATAAAAGCTGTCATATTGTCACCTATGCATAACGCCACTGCACAACGCATATTAACAACTAATTGTCACTAACAAACAACAATAATAATCCAAAAAAATACTAAAAACCTCTTTCTGTATAACAAATAATAACAATAGTACATAAAACCAAACGTATTTTATACGAAGCTCGCCAGAAAATTAGCACCGCATGACGTAAGCGGCTGTCGATTTGGCTCCGCCCACATGCGCAATGTCATATCTCTTCTTTCTTTGTATCATGGTCCAAACTATTCTTTAACTCGTTTGACAAATAATCGAATGTATTTTTGCTTATTCTGAAGTAATTAAAAAACTTATCGTCATACATCCTTAACAAAGGGTAGAGTTGTTGAAATTGACTTTCAGTTCTATTTTGAATAATAGGATGAACCCAATAAATTCTACTGCGACGACGCCGCCTTCTTCGCCGTTACAAAAGCCACGACTGTGCTTCCTCTTCCAAATCCATTGTAGAACTGGCCGGTAGAGGTGGGTCGTTATTTAGATAACGCGATTTTGGAGCGGTATATTTTGATAACGCTCCAACGCGCTCCACAACGACTAAGTAACTAGTTACCGTGGAGCGACACCGGCAACGGAAACGTCAGCCGCAGTTTACAGAACGAACGGTCGAGACCGCTCATCGAGAACGCGACGCGACGGCTGCATTCTGCGTTACATTTCAATGCCGCTTTGCAGCAACGTTTCACGGTTTGTAGCGGAGCGTAAGATCTGGCAAGCCCACGTGCTATATTCTACTGTTGGAGCGCAACGTAAAATACATCGTTAGGACTGGTTGTATACCCTTGAATACGCATAATAAAACAAGGTATCAGGCGATTTGGAGTGGACTGGAGCGTCACTCCGGTCGAAGCGACGCTGCACTCGTACGTTCCAACTGGAGCGAGCAACTTCAGGAACGAACAATAGTGAATCGCGCTGCAACGTGGAACTATGAAAAATGTCTTGCAATGCGGTTTGAATTTGAAAGAAGACTGATGCTATTATAATTACTTTTAGATTATTAGATTTACCGAATCTTACTGTTAATAAAATAAGAATAGTAAAAATTAAATATATAATACCAACATTTTTATAAGTTTAAGAATAAATAAACAAACAGTAAAAACACTTTTTTAACGTCGATTTTTATATAAAATTGCAATGGGTTGTTTGGGATTTTAACAGTTCGTTTAATATTGTAGCCTATAAGCACGCGGTTGGAAAATTTTGGTCGCTCCAAAGTACCGTTGTTTTGGAGCGGTATTTTTTTGGAGCGTTCGTGATTGGAACGCTCCAGACGTGGAACCGTTTTTTCCACCACTACTGGCCGGTCTTTGTCTAATCAGACGTACGCCTGTACGCCGACTAAAATATAGTTAAAAAGTGGTCCATTGCTGCGACAGCGTAATAACAGCATAACGACCGTTTTGTAGTTGTATTGTAGTACGTGTGAGTTAAGCCTTATGAGTCCTGTTTTTGGTGACCCTAACTTTTTACCAATAGCTTGCACTGAGGAATATGGGGAAACAGGTTTGCTAAGACATAGTTTGTATTGATAGCTTATTTTTTATTAACCCATAGGTATTAAATAAATTGCTAGTGTATCAAACCCGCTTTAGTGCTATATCCATTCCAGATTTGCCAGAACAGTGTTTCTTTGGTAGTAATCAGTTTCATTAGCAGCACAGTCTTGTTGAATAATGAACTACTTTTAATACAGCAATTTTGTCGAGAGATAAATTGTATCTTCTCAATGCGACGCATTTTGTTCCCAGCAAAACGCTTTCTCTACAATTAAGAAAGCAGAACAACGTCTCCCATTAGAACCAGGCACGTAGCCAGGATTTCTTCTCGGGGGGTGACTCATCGAGATCGCGCCACAGGCAAAATTTTTTTGGGTGCCACGACCTTTTTTGAATCATGGTGCTTGGTTTTCAAGTGGGAAAAATAAAAAACACAATACAAATTTCTTAAGAAAATTCGTTAAGTCTTAGTGTAAAAACGTAAATTTAAGCTTTATTGTCGTATTTAACTAGTTTCGTTTCTTAAACCTTTAAGTAAACTTAAAAAAAAGTGCATTTACCTATTACATGGCTTTAATTTGCGCCTAGAACCATCCATGGTGGCAGGAAGCCAATTATATTCAGGTAACCTAAAATAAGTTAGCCAAATACACCGCCTCATAAAGTTTATTTTGTTTTTGTAAGTTTTATTAGTATGGTCTCGAGTCTCGGGAAGGGGGGGGGGGGAGGCGGGCCCCCTGCCCCATCCCCCAGCTACGTGCCTGATTAGAACCTTTAATCCAACAAGACGTTGGTGGAGATTTGTAATGATAGTCAATCGCCGCGCGCTGTAGTATTCGTTTTAAGGTCTTCGTTGTGCAGGTCACATCGTTGTTCGGAGTCTTCTAGTTGTCCTGTCTGAATTTGAATTTTATTGACCATACCAATACCTGTTTCAATTAATTCTTTTTACTTTGAATATAACTTTAGCAATAGAACTTGATAATTACTGTGAGTATTCAGAGCAATAATGGCTATAATCCATTCTATGGTAGCAGTAACTCCTATTTCCTATTGGCTAAATTACCGTGATATTATCACTACACAACGGTCTAGCGATTTTCATTGTCTTTCAGCAGGAAAGCGCGTTGCTGTCACATATTGTAATAAACAGTTTTACAAAGAATATGTGAATTCTTATAAGGAATAGAAGGTTTTTTTATCAGCGTGGGTAAAAATGCCACGATTTTAAAATTTTAACCAAAAAGCATATTTTCTTGAGAGTAGTGCATAATAGCTTGAGAGAAGAGTACATGTATATCTGATTATGGTAAGTAAATACTATTCAAATAGATCTAGAAAATGTAATTCAAATTGTAAAGCAAGAAAAACCGAATTTTTGTATAATAAATGCCTAATTATACCAGTACTTGGCGAAGCAAACAAGTAGGTATTTTAACTGAGAATTTTAAACGCTTATTTTTCTAACAAAGCGGAGTTTTCTCTTTTTTTTCGCTAATTAAGCTCAGCAATCTTAACTTGCTGTTTTTCCTAAAAAGAAAATATTTTCCGTTTTTAAATAAACGGAAAAAATCCCAGCTAAATAAACTGCCTGAATTTTTTACTAGAAAGTCGTATGTATCTTTAATATTTTTTTAGCAAGAAAAATTCCTAAAGGAAAATAAAATACTTCAGGAAAACAGTTTGCCAATGTCTAATGCTGTAAAGTTTGGTAAGTAGTCGATTCCGAAAATTTTTAGTTTTAAATTTTTTTTCCAATTTAATATTTTTATATGTCGATTTTGCAAAGGAAAATTAGCAAAACAGAAAAACAGTTTCACCAGCTTGGACATGTAAAGCAGATAAAAAAGTAGCTGCCAATGCAATAAGTGATGATACCAAATTAAATATTAAGCTTGAGTTTGAGGAAAACCCACTTACTTCTAGTCGAAAAACAGCCTTAATGTTCGATGTTAGCCATTTATCGATTACTCGAACATTACAAGAAAATAAAATGTATCCCTATAAAATGATACCTACTCATGAGCTCATGGAAGACGATTTTGATAGGAGAACGTATTTTTGTGAACGAATGAATGGTGGCAATGTTACATAACAATGTGATCCAATTACAACATGTTTTGTTTTCTGATGAGTGCACCTTTACACTTCACGGTCATGCGAATCGTCAGAATTGCCGCTGTTGATCTAGGGATTAGAGAAGAACACACACAATATCCTAAAAAGGTTAATGTTTGGGCAGGAATAGTTGGAGATCATATCATAGGTCCCTTTTTCATTAATAGCAATTTAAATGGAGATAATTATTTGGCACGGCTCCAAAATAATGTCTTGCAAAACTTTCCCAAACTTATATCCTGATCCAGCAAACCCACAAATTCCAGCGAATATGATATGGTTTCAGCAAGATGGAGCACCGCCCTATTACAAAATCAATATCCGGCAGTATCTTAACGGAGTATCTCCAAATCGGTGGATAGGGAGGCGTGGATCAATGGAATGGCCAGCACGATCACCTGATCTGACGCCATTAGATTTCCTCTTATGGGGTTATGTCAAAAATATTGTATACAAAACTCACCTCGACTTAGCTGACTTAAGAAAACGAATAACGCTTGCGATTAGATCGGTCACGCCTGAGATTTTCAGTAACAATAGAAGATTAGGTTTTAAGTTCAGTTTCTCCTTGTTGGCTATTATAAAGTTAACAGCTTCATACATTTCTTTAGCATTTGAGTGTTTTTCAATGCTGTCATAGCCAACTAGGAGTAACTAAACTTAAAATCCGCAGCAAAATCGTCATTTAAAAATATTAAGTTGACAATATTTCGAAAGATGTATTCAAAGCCTTTTTACGGGATTGGTTGAGTTATGGCTGCCCGTAGAGTTCTAACAAGGACGAAACGACCGTCGTGGTCTACCCGCCGTAGGGTATCCATTGTGCTTGGATCCCTGTGTATTCCAATATAAAAAACAATTACACACTTGTCCGATATGCCACAATATTCGATTTTAATTATTTTCGTGGATACTATGTTATCTTCTAAACGATTTTATGGCTTTTCTTAAACGGATTGCGCGCATTCTCGTGGGTGCCAGCGTTGATCTGTTTCTAGTCTGCAAAATGGCAGATGTTCCTATGAAAATGAAAACGCAAATAGCGTTCCCTATACTGGATTGTGATTCACTTCGTGGGTTATTTAGTCGTCTACTTTTCGATTATTACCAGTGTGACTGCCTTTTATATTGGAGTTAATTCCGCTGGGATGGCGCTATGGTGTATTGATGGCCGTCTGGTTTTGTAAAAGGCTTTTAATATATCTTACCGCTGTGTCGGGATTCCTTGGTTTATGGCTGCCCATATAGTCCTAACAAGGACGAAACGGCCGCCGTGGTCTACCCGCCCCAGGGTATCCATTGTGCTTGGATCCCTGTTTATTCCAATATAAAAAAACAGTTACACACTTGTCCGATATGCCACAATATTCGCTTTTAATACTGTCCAATTTTCAAAATGTTCCTATATTAACAGTTTTTTATGTATAGGTCGAAGCGGTTTCCGGTGAGACACCCTGTATATGGGCAAGCAAGCCCCTGAGAAAGTATCCCCAGTTACAGTTCTATTTTTTAAAGAACATAATATTTAATAAAGTCATTATTCGCGAAGAAACAACATCGCCAAAGGCGTTTATTTCCTTCCAGCAAGCCTTGAGCTATATCCATGTATCTACCGCAAAACCTTTGTCCTAATTTTCTTTTTTTCCTTGTTTGTCATTTTATATACCCGCTAAACATTTTTTATTACCTCGCTTGGCTCTCCCGAATATTAATTTTTTTCTTCCTAATTTCTTAGGACGCGGTCATTAATTATAATAATCTTTTTAGGGCTTTTGATGGCACGGTCTCTTATTTCAACATTCTTATCTTAACAACTTCCACTCATCCCTCTAAGAAGTAAATCTTCCCTAACAAATAGGTGCGATTTTTCTTTTCAACGGGGAAATGTAGGACGGAGAAGTAATGGTTTTATATACACCTAAAGTATAAACATCAAAAATTGTGTGAAGATAACAGATAACACGAGATGGGAGAAATACACAGGGTGACAATTTGAAAACGAACAGCATTTAATATTGCCTCTACCAATGATAGTATGAAAATTTGGCGAAACACGTCAATGGATATATCAAGGGGGAAATTTTTTAAGGCATTTGTTGTCGTGTTACTTTCAACCCTCTGACCCCCAGGGCACTTACCCCTAAAATTTTAAATGGCAACCCCTATTTCTTTTGCCATTATTGTGTTCCTTATAAAATTTTCATTTCAATAATTTTTTTTTCAAAATTGTGATTATTAACCTCACAAATTAATGAAATGTATTTAAATAAACATTTAAATAATGCAACTCCTTGAAAAATTATGATAATGATAATGAAATACTGGAAAGCTCACCTTTCCTACTTTATGAATTGTTCAAAATGGGTTCCATTCTTCTCCAAGCACAAGTACAGCCGGTATTCAAACTGTTTTCGGACATTTTCAAGAGTTTCCTGTACAATTCTTTGTTGTAATTGTTCAATGGAATCTGGTTGAGTTTTAAAAACAACGGATTTCAAGTGACCCCATAAGAAAAATCCAGCGGTGTCAGATCTGGTGACCTAGGTGGCCATTCTATAGGTCCCCTCCTACCAATCCACTGCTCTGGGTAATTATCCAACCGCTCTCTTACTGGGCGTACATAATGCGGAGGCGCTCCGTCCTGTTGGAAGTGCAGCAAATGTTCATCTAGAGCAAGATTTCCATTGGCGTCCCTTTGATTTTCCACCTCACGAATTATAAGAGGTTCTATAGCTGTGTCTAACATTTCTGCATACATTTCACCATTTAGATTTCCATTGATAAAGAGGGGACCGATGATACTATTGCCTAATATACCCGCCCAAACATTTATTTTTTGAGGGTATTGCGTATGCCCCTCTCTAATAATGTGAGGATTGAGGTCGCTCCAATAACGACAGTTTTGTTTGTTGACCTTACCATTTAAGTAAAAAGTGCATTCGTCACTGAAACAGATATTCTTTATTAACCTGGGCTGAGTAATAATCTTATCCGTCATAATTTCGCAAAACTCAATACGTCTGTCCGGGTCATCGTCCTTTAATTCTTGAGTAATTAGGAGTTTGTATGGATGAAATTTGTGAAGCTTCAATACTTTCCTGATTGACTCACGCGACAGTCCAGTTTGATCTGCAACTTTACGAAGGGACGTAGTGGGAGCCATAGCGACTTCACCAAAAACCTCAATTTGAGCGGCATCATTGAGGAGTCTTGGCTCATTTGTTTTCTTATTGCAAACAGATCCTGTTTCTTCAAATTTAGCTACTAACTCACGGATGTACTTGTGTCCAACATTTGTTTCACGATCTCTTGCGTTGAATACGGCCGCCGTTCGTGCAAAGCAACGATTTTCAGCTCCGTAAATGAAAATCATTTTTACACGTTCAGCAATAGTGTAAACCATTTTAAGAAACGACACTAATATTTAAAAACTATTGAAATGTTTATGAAATTACCATTCACAGCTTATTTCACTGATTCTAGCAGAACATGAAATAAATAATGAACACCAGGAGTCGGAAAATAAGGTACCTACTAACTGCAAAACGAGAATCTTGTTTTGTCGAAAACGGCAAAAAAATTAAATTATTTTATGTTTTCTAGTGGCGATATCGAAGACGAAATGTAAATAAATAAAATAATTTGGAATGTAAGTATAGGTAGGTACAAACAGTTTTAAACGAAGTGCTATGAGGCGGTGAATGCAATTCGTTTAAAAATTCGATATTAAATACATTTAATTAATTTGTAAGGTTAATAATCATAATTTTGAAAAAAAAATTATACAGTTTATGTAGAATTTTATAAGGAACACAAAAATGGCTGAAGAAATAGGGGTTGCCATTTAAAATTTTAGGGGTAGGTGCCCTGGGGGTCAGGGGGTTAAAAGTAACACGACAACAAATACCATAAATATTTAAAATTTTCATACTATCATTGGTAGAGGCAATATTAAATGCTGTTCGTTTTCAAATTGTCACCCTGTATTTTAAAGTATTTTAGCCCATGCAATTTTTTGCCCCAATATTTCATTTCAATATAGGTATGGGGTTGGAAAAGTGATAAAACTTTCCTTATGTCCAGGGACACCAGAGGGTTCAGGACAACGAGATGGCAAATGAACTTGCCAGACGCGGAGTCGGAACCCCATTTCCTTGAACCCGAACCGGCCATAGGAACAACCAAACAGTAAGTAGGATCTGCACTGAACGAGTGGGCTTATCTCGAGGAAGAGGAGAAACTGCATTTATTGGGTTCCTGCGAGGAGGGAACGATTTGGCGAGAGCCAAGGTTAGAGTGGCTGGGGGAAGACTCTGGGGGTGGGCAAAAAGGATGGCCTTTTGTCTACTTGCTATGTTTCAGAACCTCCTCTCAATTACTACTACTACCACTATTACTAGGTCCAGCTGATCAAATAGATTTACTTAATTCTTTAGCAATAGTGGACACTACTATATGGTTATCTACACACCCTCCATGTTTTCCTAATATTACTTCTTATAAATAATAATTGTTGACTTTGTTATTTGTGATCGCCCTGCCCTGTATGTATACCCATGGTAATGAAAATATATAAAATCTAGGCTCATCAAACCCATCATTTATAACATTAACGAAATTAAAGCTCTTCAGCATCAAGGTTGTGTGAAAATGATATTTAATAAACTGGTTTCACTTTTAATCGTATCTTCATGTTCATTATTAACATTTTAATCAAATATATCGGCGTTTGCAGAACGAAGCGAAATATATATTTTTTATTATGAGGCAGAAAACATTAAAATAAATTGATTAATTTTCCAAAAGAGCTAATTGGTTGGACCAAGGCCTTTAAAACAAAACCTAGATTATCACATTTTTAAGTTGACCAACGTTTCGATCTCTATGAGGTCATCCTTCGGGGTCAAGAAAGGGTTTTCGAAAACTTATCAGTATGGTTAATAAATATATTAGGTGAACTGATTAAATTACGGGAATTGTCGTCAAAAAAGTGCAGAATCACCTGGATTTTGAGTTGGTTGAAGATATAAACAAAATGCAAGTGGAAGACACCCAAAGCGACTTTGAATCCTTAAAAATCAATATTTTAACGCCAATAGAACTAGATATACAATAGCTGACTAGCGGGACTCCTGTAATTGTGACGTGTGGCTTTACAGGTGATTACTTCTAATCAGGTTTTAAGCTGGTTTTCGAAAAGGGTATTCGACAGAGACTGACGATTTAATGTGTGATTGAGACGTGAAAGAGAACCATTGATCCAGGGGACAATGTTATAGATGTATTTTTGGATTTTAAGCGGGCATTCGAAACAAGTGACAGGGCTAGATTATTGAGTAAATTGTATCAGTATGGTATTCGCGGAAACGTTTATAAATGGTTTAAAAATTATTTAATCAACAGGTCACAAAAAACAAAAAATATCAAAACTATTCAAATAAAAAAATGAATAATATAGGAGTTCCTCAAGGAAGTATACTAGGTCCAATATTATTTATTTTATACATCAACGATATGCCTTTTGTTTTAAAAATGTGTAAGTTACAAATGTTTACTGATGACACCTTAATTTATATTAACGTTTTAAATATTTTTGATGGTCTAAATACACTAAATTCTGAGATAAATATATTATTAAATTGGCTAAAAGGGATTATCATTGATTCAAAATTGAAATTTTTTAATTATTTTGAAAGTATTATATCTAAAATTGCCGGAAAAGTAGGTTATTTTAAAAGAATCAGTTCTAATTTAAGTTTGTTTTCTAAAAAAACTGTATTTAATACTATTATATTACCACATTTTCTTTATTGTTCTTCCATTTTATATTGTGCTAGTGAGAAAATATTTGATAAATTACAAATTTTAAAAAATAAGGGAATGCGGATTATTTTAAATTGTGACAAATATACAAAAATTAATTTTATGTTGAAAAATTTAGATTAGTGGAATGTCAGAAATTTAATTTTTTATTTAGTAGGTATGTATTTTTATACATAAAATTAAAAATAATTTATTGCCTGATTGTTTAACAAAATTTTGTTCTTTTAATTATGACCATCATAATTATAAAACAAGAACTAATCCAAATTTTTATGTGGATAGAGTGTCTAAAACATTAGCTTTAAATCTATTTTTTATAAAGGTTTGATAGAATATAATAATTTGGATAATTCTATTAAACCTCAAAAATCATTAAAACTATTTAAAAAAACTTTAAAATTACATTTATTTCAAAAACAAAATGATACGTAATATTTGATACAATTTGCAAAATGTTTAACTTTTCTGTCTGTTTTTTATTAAAATAAGGTTCCGTTTTAAAATTAAAAATAAATCTATAAAAATGTTGTTAAAAAATGTTTTAAAAAATATTTAATTGTAGCTTTTTGCTAAAAAAACATGTTACTACTACTACTACTACAATAAGTTTTTTACAGGTGCTGGTATGCTTTAAAAGAGTTTCCCACATCGCCACTTGATGGAGCTTAGTGCTTCATCCCCTTGACGGTCTTCCCGTATCCTTATTCAATTGGAACTTTGAGTTTCCTTTCTTCGCCATGATATGTTAGGTATGTTATTTGGCAAAATCGAACTTAACATCCATAACCTTTCAGGAAACTATTTCAAAAAAAAATAATAGCATGATGTTCGCTCGTGTACGCAGTAGAAGATCAACGTAATTATTGACTTAGAATACCGACAAGAAAATTCAATTAACATTTCATTGCAAAATTCTTGCTAGGTTACCTCATGGTAATCTCGTTATGCAACTAACAACTAACGTTAATCATTATTGCTGTTATTAGATTCCCTAGTTGAACCGAAGACGTTGGCGATGGCGTGTTTAAAGTACGTTCGCAATAAGAGATATATTTTTAATTTAAATAAGGTAACCCAAGTAGCATTTTTAGAAACGTTTTGGTAAATGTATCGAAACCTATGTTTCTGTTTCCAATACAAAAAGGAATCTGTAGTAGTGGTAGTAACATGTTTTATTTAGCAAAAAGCTACAATTAAATATTTTTTAATACATTTCTTTAACACATTTTTATAGATTTATTTTTATACTTTAAAACGCAACCTTCTTTGAACAAAAACAGACAGAAAAGTTAAACATTTTGTAAATTGTATGAAATATTATGTATCAATTTTAAAGTTTTTTTAAACAGTTTTAATGATTTTTGAGATTTAATAAAATTTTCCAAATTATTATATTCTATTAAACCTTTATAAAAAATAGATTTATAAAGCTAATGTTTCAGATACTCTATCCACATAAAAATTTTGATTAGTTCTTGTTTTATAATTATGATGGTCATAATTAAAAGAACAAAAAATGTTTAAACAATCAGGCAATAAATTATTTTTAATTTTATGTATACATACTAAATAAATAATTAAATTTCTGACATTCAACCAATCTAAATTTTTCAACATAAAATTAATTTTTGTATATTTGTGACAATTTAAAATAATCTGCATTGCCTTATTTTGTAAAATTTGTAATTTATCAAATATTTCCTCAATAGCACAATATAAAATGGAAGAACAATAAAGAAAATGTGGTAATATAATAGTATTAGATACAGTTTTTTTAGAAAATAAACTTAAATTAGAACTGATTCTTTTAAAATAACCTACTTTTCCGGCAATTTTAGATATAATACTTTCAAAATAATTTAAAAATTTCAATTTTGAATCAAGGATTATTCCGAAATATTTAAAACTTTTTACTAATAATTCCAATTTTTTACCATCAATTGAAACATTTATATTTTGACAATTTAAATTATTACCCATAACCATACATTTAGTTTTTGAAATATTTAATTTTAATTTATTTACCTTCTTTAGCCAATTTAATAATATATTTATTTATATATTATGTTGGCTACAAATTTGGAAAAAAATTCGAAACGTACACATTTTAACACTATTGCACCATTGCACGTGTTTCCGAGTGGTTGGTACTAGCTGTGAGTTTCGACGTTTCGACGCATAATAGATACTTTTATGGAAAATGTTTTGAAAATATCAAAGGTGTTTATTCTCAATATTAGAGGGCAGTGTTTGAAAATGTAAAAATAGACACAATAAGGAAACAAATAATTCGAATTACCTGCAGGTTGTTACATAGAGGAACACAATATAAAGACGAAATAATTTCGCCATAATGCATATGTCACAAGTGTATTTTCTACAAGACATGATTTATTTCACGGGTGTATCAAATCCGCTCTAGTGTTATATCAATTCCAGATTAGCTAGAACAGTGTTTTTATTGGTAATAATCAGTTCCATTAGTAGCACAGTTTTGTTGAATAATGATCCACTATTAATACAGCAATTTTGTTAAGAAATAAATTGTATCATCTCAATGCGACGCATTTCGTTTCCAGTAAAGCGCTTTCTCTGCAATTAAGGGAGCAGAACAGCGTTCCCAAAAACGGCTTGTATCCGTTAGAACCTATAATACACAAGACGTTGTTGGGGGTTCGATAGCGATCGGCAATCGCCGCTCGAAGTAGTATTAGTTTTAACGTATTTGTTGCGCAGGTCACATCGCTGTTCGAAGTCTTCTAGCTGTCCTGTCTGAATTTAAATTTTATTGATCGCGTACCAATACCTATTTAAATTCATTTATTTTTACTTTGTATTTAAGTTTTTTAAAACTTTGCATGTCAGATAAAGCAATAGAAGATTCTTATTTTGCACAACCCGTCATTGGGACGAATTTTACCATCTCAGTAAACCATGTTGCTTAATAGATAATTATATGCAATGTTAAACGACAAGAACAATATTACACTAGAAGCTATTCAAATTTTTGAGGACTGCAGTACTGATTTTTATGAATATATGCTTTATTAAGCGTAGCAAGCAAATATTATTATGAATAATGTCAAATTTCATTACCTACAACTACTAGTACAGTATATAAAACCAGATTACACCCCCAATAGAACTCAATAATTACTGAGAGGATTCAGAGTAATAATGGCTATAAATCATTCTATGGTAGCAATAACTCCTGTTTCCTATCCTACATAACGGTCTAGCAATTTTCGCTGTCTTACAGTAGAAAAGCGTATGGCTGTTACATACAGTGTCACCAGTAAAGTCCGCATCATATGGGATTTTTTTTTATTAATAGCTTTATTCGAAATTTGACTTTGGCATCAAGCTCTGCTTCGATCGAGATGAAAATTAAGCAAAAAAATAGTAGTCACGTGATTCGCATTATCTGTCAAATTTAAATTTTTTCAAAAAAATAATTCAAAAGTGGGGTTATTTCTTAAAATATCGAAAAAAGTTATTAGAAAAAGTTGTTTTAAATGCAGTTTCTAGCCCACATGCAAAATTTCAGCCGCATAAGATAATTTTCATTTTTTACCTATATTTTGTAAATTGAACCACTTTTGCAAAATAAGACTCAACGCAACCTACATAAAACTTCTTAGTTTTGACAATGCTTTATTTCAGATACATTTTCTTTAAAGTAGCGCCATAATAAATGTGTGTTTTTCTACAAAATCAAAATAGGGCTAATAAAATTTGCTCGCATGTGATGCAACGTTTATTTGTTTTTGACCCTGTATAAGGTAACTTCATAAAATAAGTATTTTTCAAAACGTAGTTTGTGCCTAAAAGTAAAAAAAAGAAAAATAAAAAATAAAGTAAAGGAGTTTTAAATTAAATCGTTGAAAATAGATAAACTTTACGTTAAGTTAAACTAAAATTTATTTTCCACTTAAAAAACATTTTACTGAAGACACTGTTTTCTTTTTTGTCTTAACATTAAGGTGTATTACTTTCAGACACGAACAACCTTTTTAAAAATACTTATTTTATGGACTTACCTTATACAGGGTCAAAAACAAATGAACTTTGCATCACATGCGACCCGATTTTAATAGCCAAATTTTGATTTTGTAGAAAAACACACATTTAATATGGCGCTACTTTAAAGAAAATGTATCTGAAATAAAGCATAGTCAAAACTAAGAAGTTTTATGTAAGTTGCGTTGAGTCTTATTTTGCAAAAGTGGTTCAATTTACAAAATATAGGTAAAAAATGAAAATTATCTTATGCGGCTGAAATTTTGCATATGGGCTAGAAACTGCAGTTAAAAAAACTTTTTCTAATAACTTTTTTCGTTATTTTAAGAAATAACCCCACTTTTGAATTATTTTTTTGAAAACATTAAAATTTGACAGATAATGCGAATCACGTGACTACTATTTTTTTGCTTAATTTTCATCTCGATCGAAGCAGAGCTTGATGCCAAAGTCAAATTTCGAATAAAGCTATTAATAAAAAAAAATCCCATATGATGCGGACTTTACTGGTGACACTGTATAGTAGGTATTAAACAGTTGTATAAAAAGTATGTGAATTCTTATAAGGAACAGAAGGCTTTTTCTCAGTGTATCACACCGTAGTATTGTTGTGAATGCATTTTAGATTCTTTAGTTTAACCACTAGCGTGTCTACTGTTTACTTTTTATTTTCTTATTAGCCTTACTAAATAAATGAAGGCGATGTTATAGATTCGTTAATTATTATTAAATTCCATCATTTATAAATAAATCTCCATTTTTTTGAAATATTCTCTTGCCTAACAAGTAAAATACAGTGAAGAAATGTAACGGTTTCTAATTATAGAAGACTTTATATTGAATAATTATCAAATTACACTGCTGTTTCTTAATAAGGTTATGCAGTTTCTAATTCGTGATAACGCAAATTACACCATAAAAATTCCTTTGAAGAAGTTTACAACCGAGTAGGTAACTACCACAGACATATTATATATAAGGAGATAAAATTGCTTATATTTTGTCCCGATCGGAAACAGTTTTTAACAGAAATCAATGATGCCAAATTTCTGCTGATTGCCCTAGATCTACCGCCTGTGTAGTAGTAGTAGTAGTATGTTTTATTTAGCAAGAAGTTGCTTTAAATTCTCTTATACTTTACAAAGTCAAAACATAATATTTGCTTTAATTAAGGAATATGTTTTACTATATCTATATCACTTATAGCTTCCGGTGTCCTAGATTCTTTGCTAATCATAGTAATTAGTGAAATATGTAAATCTATATCTACTAAACAGATTAAGAAACCATAAAGGGAAATTGGTTTAATTTAATTTAGTGCAGGGGAGAGTGGGTATAGTTGTCACCATATTTTTCTTTCCCGTGCTTTGTATCATTTTCGTAAAGTCAATATTAGATATTAGGTTTTATATCCTTAGTATTAGGAAAAGTCCCATGAATAATATAAATCGTTTAGAAGACAAGACGACTGATGGATAATATGCAAAAAAAATATTTGACATTGCACTTAGTACCAGGGAAGATTGTCCCAATCTTTGAGACAAATAATACATGAGACAGTTCTTTGTATGAATGCAACTATTTTTGCTTTTTTATAACTAAATACTAAAAAAATAATGCTGTTCTCTTTTTGTGACAAACCATTACTATTACTAAGGGAGAGAAAACTTGTAAGTCAGAAATATTAAATAATGATGTAGGCATAGCACAAGGTAGCATTTTGGGCCCCCTTCTTTTCATAATATTTGTCAACGACTTGGCTTTCATAACAGAAGATAAAAACCAGCATATTGTTAAATATGCAGATGATACTAATTTAATTATCGGAAATAAGTTTTTAGATGACCTTTTAATAAAAGCCAAACTCTTTTTTAACCTAGTATCAGATTGGTTTTCAAAAAATAGATTAATTTTAAACAAAGAAAAGACCAATATAATTTTATTTAAAACTAAACAGTCAACAGTTCAAGGTCCACCAACTTTTAGCATTGTTAATAAAGAGTTAAATTTCTCAAAGGATGTAAAATTTCTAGGTATCAATATCAATGAATGCTTGGACTGGTCGGTCCACTTGAACAATTTAATAAAAAGACTAAACTCCGTTTGTTATGGAATTAGGGTCGTTGGTAAGTATATGAATGAGGAAACAGTTAGGATAATGTATCATGCTAATTTTGAATCGTTAATTAAGTATGGAATTATATTTTGGGGAAGACACAACACGACACAAGACATTTTTGTGGTTCAAAAGCCGATAATGAGAATTATGGGTAAGATGGATTATAAGCAAAGTTGTAGAGGCGTTTTTAAAAATAAGCGCATAATGACAGTTTACGGGATATATATTTATGAATGTTTAATGTTTTTCTTTAAGAATCAGGAACTTTTTAATTTTAAACAACCACATTCTTACCCCACAAGAACAATGGATGTTAACTACCCAATACATCGACTGACACGTACAGAAAGATCGCCACATTATATGTGTTTAAAATTATTTAATGCCTTACCAAATAGAATTAAAAAAGTAGATTCACAAAAATTGTACAAAAGAGAAATTAAAAAACTACTTATCGATTTAGAACCTTATAGTCTAGGTGAATTTTTCGCTTAAAAGTTTAAGAAAAACAATGAACTTTTCGTTAGCTGGTGACGTCATTTCATTTTATGTTTTTTGTATTCATGATTTGAAATAAAGAAGTTTATTATTATTATTATTATTATTATTATTATTATTATTATTATTATTATTATTATTATTATTATTATTATTATAATAATATTCACAATTATGCTGAGCGGCCCGCACACGATCAATATATTGATCAATACAGGATAATATTGATCAGTATATTGTCCATGTGCGGGTATTGAACTAAATATTGAAGTCGATATCAAATATTGACGAAATTTAAATATTTTAAAATTCGGACTTCAATACTGGTACGTGATGGGGATATTGATCAGTTTATTAAAAGTGTGCGGTCTAACCTCAATATTTTCATCAGTATTTTCTTGCCGTGCCTAGTGACCGTTGTTGATTGTTGTGAAAAACAGGTTTTTGAAGGTTGTCGCCATGAGTGAAGTTGATTTTGAAAACGAAACAGAACAAGTGATGCGAAGTTTCATTGAAACAGTTGGAACGATGCCTATATTGTGGGATTATCGCAATGCATCTTATAAAAATAAAAGAAAACGTGGTGAAGCATTGGAAATACTATTTCCTATTTATCGACGTATTCAACAAAATGCCAACGTGAAAAACATAACCAAAAAAATAATAGCCTTCGAAGTAATTACAGTAATTACATAATTGCGTAGCTTACTGACCGTGTACCCATCAATGCTGACTTAAGATCTTCGAAGCTCCTACCTGTAGCAAGATACCGAAGAGTAACTGTTAGTTTCTCTTTAACAGATAAAGCTTCAATCATTGCTACGAGTGTATCAAACTTATCTGTCCATTCGAAAATAGTTGCAGTAATCGTTTACATAACTTGAAACGATTTCTCTATACAGATACAACGTAGGTATACCTAGAATATGATAAAAACTATGACAGTTCTTGTATTATTCACAAACTAGCTACATGCCAGAGTTGAAGCGATATTCCTATGGATTGTTGTTATTGCTTTATCTATGAAGAATGTTCTTTCCGCATAACAGCTTTTTTTGACTTACTAGTGTGGACCCGGTTTCCCCTATCGGAAAGAATCCATAGGAAGTTCGTTTTAATATATCCCAGATAAAGGCAGGTCATACACTTGTCGCTAGTGGGTCAATAGATATTTATGTACCAAGGCCAGAAAGAGACAGGTTTTGGCCCACTGCATGAGACGTATCCGTAGGCTACGACACACCAATTTCTTATCTATCTAATTGTATTACCACGTCTAAAACATTGTTAACAAAGTATCATTTTAAAAATGTAGATACATTATATTATATTTAAATGAATTTTTTATTTTAGGGATACCTATAGACTACATTTTAGCCCAATGTTTTTAACATCGAATGATCTGTTCAAAAAACTTGATCGATATGTAACTGACGACTCATTTGACACTCATTGTGCACTTAACCATTCCGTGGCCACTTAATTGTTCTGACCTAAGCCTCATTAAAAATGTACAGGAATGGAGGCTTAGGCAATATCAAGATGTCGCACTTTAACTAGATCAAAAAAAGTGGCAAACGTTACAAAATAAGTCACAGTGAATCGGAGTAAAATTGTTCTTCGTCTCTATAAATTTAACATAATAATGATTAAAAATTAAAAAATATTTCTTTGGAATCCCTCAGGGTAGGTACCGTCTTTATTTATTACCTATATAAAATCCTAAGCTACTACATATAAGTAATAATAACGGAATAGTCATATCATATGCTGACGACACAGCTGTGGTATTCAAGGTAAAACTTGGACTCAAGTGAACGAGTCAGCTATGGATGGTATGAAAAAAAATTAAGATCTGGCTGGATTTCTTAAATTAACCTTGAATACTTCCAAAGCTAATTACATAACATTCTCTCTTACTTTTTCTAATCGTCCTAATTGTAACAATATAAAAATTTTAAATCCTGAAGAAGTTATCTGTGAGGTAAATTCATTCAACAAAATATTTAGGAATTACTAATTACTATTGATAAACATCTTAAATGGGAAGCACATGTCAGTTATTTGACAAACAATATTAGAAACATAATTCATAAATTCTATATTTTAAGGGAAATTATTGGCAGAAAACTAGTACTCTCCATAATATACGACTTTAGTAGAATCTCTATTAGGATACGGTGTAATTGCGTGGAGTGGGATCTACAAAAACTCACTAAAACCTCTAAATGTCGTTCAAAATTATATCCTAAAAATAATCTATAAAAAAAACGATACTCCACACATATACTGTATCTATTATTAATTGCTGTATTAACTCATAAAACATCCACATTAAGAAATTATATTAATCACCCATATCAGACCCGCAAGATAAATTGACATCAGTTGATAATTCTTAAAGTAGTGAAAATGTCAATTTAAAATTTATTCATTACTTAGCTCCAAAAATGTATAGTGCTCTTCCACTAGAAATAAGAAATATTCCAAACAGCAAAAAGTTTTAGAAAAAAATGTAGGACTTTAATAAGTAGCGACTTAAATAAATTTAGTGTAATATTTTAAAAATTCTTCTCTCCCATTTTAGTAATAAGACACCCAAGTGCATACAATAAGCTACTTCAGATTACTCTTATTCTCATATAATTATATATACTCTATTAAACACTGATATTTAAGCTATAATAGTACCTATATAGTAGCTTTTAATTAAACCCTAAGATTACTTATTTAATAACATTAAGATTACTGTATTATTATTTTGAATTAAATTTTGCACATACAGTGATTTAGTTCTCTATCCTATAAGACTATATACCTACTATATATTATTACAGTATTGCCCGAAATAAACAGTACTGAACTTGTAATCGTATTATATATTTAAAAAATACATATTATTGACACTTTATTATATGTTCTAAATGTGCACCTCCTCGTTCAAGACAGACTTCATAACGATGTTCTAAGTTTCTGGTCATGTTATTGAATAAGGGTTGTCTCAGAGCTGCGAAGAAGACTCTAACGGCATCATTTAATTCATCGATGGTTTGTGGTGCCTGTTTGAAAACGGCATTTTTAGCCATGCCCCAAATGTATGCGTCTGGAGGTGTGAGGTCTGGAGAATGTGAAGGATAAGGGAAGTCAGTAAATCGTGAAATGAATTTGCTTGAAAAATGTTCTTGAAGAAATTGACGAATTGCGGCAGCAGTATGGCAAGTTGCCCCGTCCTGCTGAAAAAATTGGTTTCGAAATGCCAAGTTACGTGCACGACAGAATTGACATAGATCAGGGATAAATCGTGTTAAAATGTGTCTGTACCTCTGTTGATTCAGTGTGACTTGCCTACCATTCTCTTCGATGAAGTACGGACCAATGATTCTGTGTCAGGACACAGCACACCAGACACTCACTTTTGCACTATGTAAAGGAACCTCTTGAACCTCATCGGGTCTGGCAAAGCCCAGAAATCGATTTGTGCGACGATTCACATAGCCTGACAAGTGAAAGTGTGCTTCGTCTGAAAACCAAACATTTTTCAAAAATTCAGGATTTTCATACTGTAACGCGAGAATTCTGGCGCAATATTCCACTCTACTGCGATAATCCCGAGGATGTAGTTGTTGATGTACCTGAATCACATACGAAAATGCACCCAGCTCCTTCAGGATTCTTTGAAAGGAAGTTCTTTTTAAATCAAGTTGTAACGCTGTCCTTGCCTGGCTGGCTTTCGGATTTTGTAAGATTTGCTCAAAAACACGTTCATGGTTATTGTTGTTGTTAACTGTCCTGGGACGCCCCGAGTTTCCTTTTCGTTGGCACAATACACTACCCGTATTTCTGAACTTTTCAATAATCTTCAAAATTACAGCATTACTTGGAGAACGTTTATTAAACCGTTGTGTGAATTGATCAGACACGTATAGCAAACTTGCACCATTGCGTATGAGCGAAAATAATGCTCTACCAGAAACACTTTCTCCTCTGTACTTAACACCATTTTTAACAATTAGGCCCTACTAATTACTTGTTTGAGGTTTACTTGACAGGTCTATACTAGCTAACTTGAGTGTGACAGCGCACGCATAAAAACACCGCCAACTTAGTTTCAGTACTGTTTATTTCGGGCATTCTGTATGTATATAAATATAATATAAATCATGTAGACATATTATTATATATACTCTTTCCATCTAATACTTTTTTGTCAATAAATACTCAAAATGTTTTTCATTCCCTATTTGGCAATATAGGTACTAAATGCAAGTAAAATTCCTTTTAAACATTTCTAATTACAGAAAAAAGAAAAGCACAAAGTCTTTCTCCACAATTCTTTATTAGAATAACTAGGCGAACCTAGAATAAATTCATAATAACTAAATTCGACATGTTTCGAGTGTAGAAACACTCATCATCAGGAAAACAAAGTGAATGGCACAATGCTGATGTTGTTAGCAATAGAGAAAATAATAAGTGGGATTGAGCCGTAATGGAGCTTTCAAAGGTGTACAAGAGGTGTAAAAAATTGAATAGTCAAAAACCGACAATAAAGACTTCAGCATACTGGAAAGTCAGGGGTTAGTGCAAATGCCCTGTCTTGGGCAGAAAAATTGAAGAGTGTAAAAGAAAAATTAGGGAGTTTTAACAGACTTTGTGGAAAACATTTGTTAAGTATAGTGAAAAATCTTAAGTTTTATTCAGCTTTATAAGAGACATGTAAAAGTATTGAAATACCGCACACCATACACTTATATCTTCATTATATCTATTCATGCATGCTTTCATATCCTTAACATTTGCCGGTTTCGTCCAAGAAAAGAAAATTTTAATTTTGGTACTTATGTACAGTGTGTGTATAAAGTCTGGAAACGGCTTAATAACATCACAATTTACTGGCCGATTTAAACCAAATTTGGTACAGTTGTGTAAGAGGATCTAACGCACCGAATGACGATATTGGCGTTGTTGCCAGCTTTTTAGTTTGTCTGGAATTCAAACGAATTTTATATTTTTAAATATAACACCCAGTATATTTTTACATTTTTAAATTCCACATAAAATTATAATTATTTTTTATTAAATGCACTATTAGTCTATACTTCATAGTTTCCGAGATATTGACTCTCGAAAAGTGACATTTTTGAACTTTGACAGCTTATAACTTTCTAACAGTACGTCTTAGAGGAAAACGGCTTACATGTCCCTATCTTCAATTTTTATTATCTTTCCAAAAAAATCAACTTCCAGTTAAACCGGAACAACTATATTTCCTGCTTTCGAGTTACATCCGGTTTAACCGGAAGTTGATTTTTTTGGGAAGATAATAAAAATTGAAGACAGGGACATGTAAGCCGTTTTGCTCTAAGACGTACTGTTAGAAAGTTATAAGCTGTCAAAGTTCAAAAATGTCACTTTTCGAGAGTCAATATCTCGGAAACTATGAAGTATAGACTAATAGTGCATTTAATAAAAAATAATTATAATTTTATGTGGAATTTAAAAATGTAAAAATATACTGGGTGTTATATTTAAAAATATAAAATTCGTTCGAATTCCAGACAAACTAAAAGCTGGCAACAACGCCAATATCGTCATTCGGTGCGTTAGATCCTCTTACACAACTGTACCAAATTTGGTTTAAATCGGCCAGTAAATTGTTATGTTATTAAGCCGTTTCCAGACTTTATACACACACTGTATAGCTTAATATGCCCTTTAAAAACAATAAAATCTAGGGTTGCCATTTAAAAAAATTATCGATATCGTCATATCTCTAATTTGGGGTACACCGTATCAATAGTTCTTTTTTATAAAAAATACAAAAATATTAATACAGGTGTCCAAGCATTTTTTCGAAAAAAAACTGAACTGGATTTACTCAGTTTACCTCACTTATTCAATAATTATTATTAATAAAACTATTGACGCACTGTGTACCTATTTCATAAACTAATTTAAAGTAATTAGGAGCCCGTAACAGAAAAAAAAAACGTTTTAAGTGATGCGACGAGGCGGCGACGTTGTGTCTGCGACCATAAATTGAAAAAAGACATCCTAGAAAAATCTCGGACTCACATAATGACTGCAAAAAGATAACTTGTTGATGACCTTAAAGAAAAAGAACGTTTCCTCGTTTTACAAGCTGTTAAAGTCGTACAAATTGCTTCTTGTTCCGCTGCGTTGTCAAATTTAATTTTATCGAATTTCTTCTTAAATCGAAGTCATCTCTCTCTGTATTTTTTAGGGGTCCGCGAACCCACGAGGTACAAAAAGAAAATAAGACAAAAATAATTTACTAACAGCGGTGTGCACAAGGTCGTACGGTTATTTTAAATCCAGATTAATTCATTTTTGACGTGGTACAAGTTACAAAAAAATTATTTAAGGCCAAGTTAAAAGATAAACTGGATTAAGAACTGGAGCTGCATACCAATGTAAAACAAATAAAGTGATAAGTTGTGATAGATTATAAGATAAGTTTTTTTCATTTCAAATCTAGATGAGTATTATTACCGTGCGAGCAAAAATTATTTGCATCAAAGAGGGCCTTGCATCTAAGGACGTAATGCTTAGCCTTAGAGCTTAATACCTGTTTTATGCATGGTGCCTGAGAGAGGAAATGTCAATCAATCCTCACAAAACGGTAATTGTGCCATTTACCAAGAAAAGGAAGCTGGGAAATCTAAGACCGCCTACCTTAAAAGGAGAGAGTATACCATTTGCAAGAGAAGCGAAATATCTGGGAGTCACCCTAGACAAAACGCTAAGCTCTCATATAGAAAAGACTATCCGTAAGGCAAATCTTTCTCTATGGACATGTCGCAGAATTTGCGGAAAATCCTGGGGCATGGCACCAAAACAACTATACTGGCTTTATGTGACGGTCATCAGACCAATGATCACGTACGGCTCTGTCGTTTGGTGGAAAAACGGCCAACAACGACAGGCTCAAGCGAAACTATCCGGACTGCAGAGGCACGCATGCCTTGCGATCACTGGAGCCATTCGCACAACACCAACGGCATCGATGGAAGTCCTATTAGGACTTATACCACTTCACATATACCTGGAGAAGGAGGCCAAATGGGCCACCTACAGACTATATCAAGCAGCTACTAACAGGCCGCAGTCATGTATCATGGAGGACACCAACTTGTTGGGCGGCATGTTAACCTGCGACATGTTGAATATGCCCTCAGACATAATGACAAGAAAATCCAACAACGAACCGCCTTACAAAATTATCCACCCAAAAAGGGATGAATGGGTCAGTAACAGCGCCGACCTGTTAAAGGCGGAATTTGGAATATTCACAGACGGCTCCAAAACTAAAGAAGGTATTGGAGCCGGAATTTATGGCGAAAACCCAAAAATAGAACTAACTATCAGCCTGGGAACTATGACAACCATATTCCAAGCAGAGGTTTATGCAATTGAAATGTGTGCAAGACTGCTGACAGACCGACGGTATGCACATAAAACAACCAAGATATTTTCCGACAGTCAAGCTGCATTAAAAGCTCTTGAATCGAGATGGTGTACCTCAAAAACGGTGTGGAGCTGTCACGAGGCACTATCCGAACTAGGTTTGAACAACAAAATAACCTTAATATGGATACCGGGACACATGGGTCTGGAGGGTAATGAAGCTGCCGACAAGCTCGCTAAGAGAGGTGCAGCTCAAAAATTCACAGGACCCGAGCCGGTAATAAGTATATCTCATGCTACGGCCAGAAAGGCAATACTAGCTGAAGCAGAAAGCAAATGGGAAAGACACTGGTTGAATTTACCAGGTTTAACACAATCAAAAGCATTTATAAACAACCATATAAACCGACAGCTAAATGACAAACTACTAGAGCTCAACAGGTCATGCCTTAAAGCACTAGTGGGATTGTACACCGGCCACTGCAGACTGCGACACCACATGTATAAAATTGGAATAGCCCCAACTGATGAATGCCGGTTTTGCATGGAAGATGCAGAAACAGCAGAAAACGTAATGTGCGCTTGCCCCGCAGCAGGAAGAATCAGATTCGCGCTATTTGGCGAGATGACTCTGCTGCCGGATGACATGAAAAATGTCTCCCCCAATATCCTCATTACCCTAATTAAAAGGTTGGCCTTATTGGGGGAAATATAAGTAAGGTGTGAGCCACAATAGACCGCATGGTCGCGGTGGAGGGTTGGCTGTAACCCACTCACTTTCAACCTAACCTAACCTAACCTAATACCTGTTGGGTGTCAGTAGCTACCTGAATTAACAATCAATCAGTTATTCCGTCATCTTTGACAGTCGTTACAAGTAATTTGATTCATCGCTAATTTTTCCAATTCGTTGAAGCGTATTTTTGAAATGGGGTTAGAGTAAATGGTGAGTGGCAATACAATCTGGGTTTGTGCATGGACGATTGTTACGAACATTTTCCTAACGTTGCTTTTATTGCTGGGGATTTTTATCATTGCTTGAAAATAACCGTGGCTGTGTTTAGGGAAACAGGTTCTATACAACACAAAAAAGGAGCAGGAAGGCCATCTATAAGAACAGAAGAACTTGTTGCAAACGTTCGTGAAATAATGCAAAATACGCCAACAAATTGTATAAGACGCCTGTCACAAGAAGTGGAAAGATCTTATGGAACATGCAGGACTATTCTTAAGAAGCAGCTAAATTTATTTCCTTATAACGTGCAAGTTTTCCGTGAAATACAAGACGCAGATTTTGGAAGACGCAGGAATTACTCTCAATGGTTTACCCAAAATTTATTGGAATGAAATGATTTATTAGACCTGACATTTTTTTCGGATGAAACCTGGTTCCACCTCTCCGGTTATGTGAATTCTCAGAATACATGTAATTATTTTTCTTTTTCGTTCTGTATATTCTTATTTTGTTAATTTTGTAAACAACAAAAATAAATTTGTATTTGTTTACTTATTTTATTACTCATTAGTTTAGCATATCATGTCATAATATGAATTTGACAAAATTTTAACCTAGATTTGGTTAGATATATCGTCCCCATATCATTGTGATCTAAACCAAGCACTACGTTTTTTAATCCAAGCCCTCTTTGATGCAAATAATTTTTGCTCGCACGGTATTTGCCTTAAGGTTAGGTACGCGATTACATCGAAGATTGCTGTTTTGTTTGTTTTTTATTTTCGATTTGATAAAGTAAGTTTAGTTAGCTTGTTCTCTTGCTTCTCGAACTAAAAACACGACAGTGAATCATTTTTAAACAAATTTTAGAAACCAAACATTAAAAACAATTTTCTTACCTCAAATCTGATAGGTTGGCAGCCACTAAAAACACCAGAAATCACTACCTTTCACCCCAACTTGGTCAAAAAATTAGAACAAGTTCCAGTTTCTTGACTTTTCACGTTAAAATAAAATGAAGATCAACTTTTACAATTTCTTGAGCAGTGCACACCAACATTTAGTTTTTAGTAAGTCGTTTTAAAATTTTAAGCCCGGACCTGTCTATCTTGCCGTTCGTTTAATGAGAATTTTGCAGTGCGCATGCCTGTTCCTGTGTGGCTTTGCTTACATGCGCAAGGCCATAAGTTTGCCACTTTTGTTATTATTGCCCATTCAGGTGGGATGTCTAGGTTTACTTAGTTTACGTTTAAGCAAATTGCTTTCTTCTCACATCCCGTTGTTGCAATAGCAAATAATAGTAGGTATATTATTTAACGAGCGTATAATGTAGGCCATAACAAAACGAGGATGAAGTTTACTGCACGAGCCAAAGGCGAGTGTTGTAAATCATCCGAGTGTATTATGGTTCATTAGACGCGAGTCAAATACTAGACTTTATCTAAAACCATCCATTTATACAGTGCCTGAAAAAAAGTTGAGTTCATAGGTATGGGAAATATAATAATAACAGTAGAGGGAGATGGGGTGTTCTGCGCCAGATTCCGGAGGTCCAAACTGCGCATGCCCGGGAAGCTCGCAGACGTGGGCGGTACTAATTATGACGTCACCTGTCATCTGTCATCTGTCACCTGTCATCTGTCATCTGTCAATGTCAAAGTCAATGTCAATGTCAATGTCAAAGTCAATGTCAATGTCAATGTCATACGTCATATGTCATACGGCATCTGTCAACTGTCAAACGTCACATTGTTGGGCGTTAGCAACTTTGGGCCTTAGCTACTTGGGCGCTAGTTACATTGGGCAATAATATTCTATATATGGAATGTGTTCAGGATGATGTCATATTACGAATAGGAAAAGATGGAGGATGCCACCTGTCAATTAAGACAGTTCAAGGTCACCGATCATTTATCAATTGTTTAATAAAAAATTTGATATATGGGTAATATATAGGATGACCTAGTAAGTTATTATGAAAAAATCCCGAGACCCTCAGGTCGAGGTGTACTAAAGATATATGCTCGCCTACGGCTCGTTAAGGTTGTTAGGGATAATATAGCATGTGGTTCGTATTTAGGGTGAATAGCAAGGTATTTTGAAAAATCCCGAGACCGCAGGTCGAGGTGTGCTAAAGACATGTGTTCGCCTACGGTTCGTTAAGGTTGTTAAGGATAATATAGCATGTGGTTCGTATTTAGGGTAAATAGTAAGTTATTTTTAAAAAATCCCGAGACCGTAGGTCGAGGTGTACTAAAGATATATGCTCGCCTACGGCTCGCTAAGATTGTTAGAAATAACGTAACATATGAATCGTATTAAGGGTGACGGAACAAGTTATTATGAAAAAATTCCGAGACCCTCAGGTCGAGGTGTACGAAAGATATATGCTAGCCTACGGCTCGCTAAGGTTGTTAGGGATAGCGCAACATGCGATTCGTATTAAGGATGATGCAACAAGTAAATATGAAAAAATTCCGAGACCCTCAGGTCGAGGTGTACTAAAAACATAGACTCGCCTACAGCTCGCTAAGGTTGTTAGAAATAATGAAACATGTGAAGCGTATTTGGGGTAACGTAACAAGTTATTTAGAAAAAATCCCGAGACCACAGGTCGAGGTGTGCTAAAAATATAGACTCGCCTACGGCTCTCTAAGGTTGTTAGGGATAGCATAGCATGTGATTCGTATTTAGGATGACGAAACAAGCTATGAAAAAAAAATTCCCGAGACCGCAGGTCGAGGTGTACTAAAGACATATGCTCGCCTACGACTCGTTAAGGTTGTTAGAAATGTGATTCGTATTTAGGGTAATGCAACAAGTAAATATGAAAAATCTCGAGGCCTGCAAGGGTGAGGTATACTAGAGTTATATGTTCGCTCGTTAAAGTCGCTAAGGATATGTGAATTGTATTACGGATGACGTAACAAACCATTACGAAAAACCCAGAAGTCGATGGTCTAACTGATTTGGGAGATATAGTTTTTGCGATTAGGATCCCTTATGACTAAAGGTAGAGAGAGGCGAAATTTGGTAAACAGGTAGATGATGGGCATACCTATCGACTAGTGAAGCAATATTTCAAAAATATCAAGTAAAAAACAGCGCTAGAGGTATAAAACCATAGAGTCCTAGCAGGAGACAAGATCATCCGGTTTGGAATTAATATAGTAGCTGCTGGAAATCTAAACGGCATGGATAAGAATAACTAAGTATTGCATCAGAAAAATATGTAATTATTTCGCGAATGTAGTAAGCAATTAATAATTAATGTCAACTGACATGATCGAAGTAAATAAGCAATTAATATACGTCAAAATTATGGTATATACGATAGGATTCCAATGGGTAGAGACCTCATATAATCGACAAACCACGAAAAAATTAGTCGTTTCCGTTACTAAACAAGAGAAGAAAACAGATAAAAGCTAACCTATACATCACCTACTTTGTTAATACCTATAATCTATACCATGCACAGCACAGTTTAAATATTAAACAACAAATAACCTTTCTGATGGGATAAAAACTTCGAATAAACCATTACAGTACCTAAAAAATGATATTTGAACATATAAAACCCCTAGTATACCTATACAACCACCTATACATACCAATACAAGTTCTGTCAGACCTATACTTGGCTTATGGGCATGCTTATTAGTGCCCTATAACAGTAGGCAGGTTTATGATTGTCGTTTGGATATATAAATAGGCCAGTGCATGATAGCATATTTAACAGCACCCATATATACAAAATAAGCAACCAATAAATACTCTGATAGGATAAAAACATACAATTAACCATTAAAGTACCTAAAAAAGGACTTTGAACCCATAAAACCCTATTTAACAGTCTATACAAAACAAACAACCAATAACATTTCCGATAGGGCAAAAACATCAAATAATCCACTAAAGTAGCTAAAAATGGTATATGAACCCATCAAACGGCTATTTAACAGCTCCTATTCAATAATAAGTAGCCAAAAACAGCTCTGAACTGATCGGGATCGAATAAAAACATACAATAACCCACTAAAGCAGATGCTTGCGAATACAGCTGCTAGATAATATTAAATATTATGGATACGAATAATTTTGTATTGCATCAGAAAATATGTAATTATACATATCTCTGAAAATGCAGCATCTAATTAATATCCAACATTATTACTAGCTCTCTATCAATAGGCTAGTGACTAGCTAGCGTCCTATCTATGAAAGTAAAACGCAAGAACTTAAACTTATGCGAATATCGGATTAGAGTCCTTATGCCTAATAAGCAGCTAATGAAAAGCTTTGAAAAGATATAAGCAGTTATGAACGTCTAGGAACAGCAAATAAGACGTTATCCAACCACCAATCAGCCACTAATCATCCACTAACCAACCATTATTAGGGCAATTAATGAACACCTTTGAACCAACAAAACGCCTATTTAGCATAATAAACAACTAAAACATCTCTGTTCTTCATAAGGCAAAAACTAAAAACTATTAAAACAAACCACTAAAGTAGCACAAAAACAGCCTTTGAATCTATAAAACGACTATTCAACAGCTCTTAAACCAGACAAAAAAACGTTTAATACACATCTAAGAACCTAATAGGTAGCTGAAGCAGCAAAAGTTCGTTTTCACACCTCGCCTACGACTCATCGGGCTCATCATCATCATATAGCCCGGTATAACACCTTAAGTCGCTAGAAAAAGCCAACGATGATTCTTCGAGCGGACGATGTTAAAGATATGAAGTCCCAAACCCCCCAAAACGAGATATTCGAGACATACCAGACAGACGTTTCAGTAAAATTGAGAGGAGGGCAGGAGTCTATCATAGACGCAGAATATATTAAGTTTAATATAGTGAACCAAACCAAGCTCATAAAGATTAAGTGTTAAGGAATGATTAAGTGTAAATTAAGCGGTCAAATATAAAAAAATAGCCTACTTGGGAACATATAGCTCTAAGTGATCATATACAAAACATCGAGGTTAGACAGAGAACTTACAACACCCCATGAAAATAAATCTAAAATCTGGTATACATATCTGTTTATTTAACAACACGTCTATCAATAGAAAAACACTTAGCGTTACAGGTATGAACAGCAAATAAGACGTTATTCAACTACTAATCAACCGCTAATCATCCACTAACCCATCACTATTAGGTCAATTAATGAACACCTTTGAACCAATAAAACAGCTATTTAGCAGCTCCTATACATAATAAACAACTAAAACCTCTCTGTTCTTCATAGGATAAAAACTAAAAACTATTAAAACAAACCAATAAAGTAGCACAAAAAACAGCCTTTAAATCTATAAAAAACGGGTATTCAACAGCTCTTAAGCCAGACAAAAACGCTTAATAAACATCTAAGAACCTAATAGGTAGCTGAAGCAGCAAAAGTTCGTTTTCATACCTCGCCTACGGATCATCGAGCATATTATCAGACTATAGTAGAATGCATGATATAACACCTTAACTCGCTAGAAAAAATCAAGGATGATCCTTAGAACGGGCGGTGTTAAAGATATGAAGACCTAAAAACCCAAAACGAAATATTTGAGACATGTAGAGACAAAGATAGGCGTTTCAGTAAAATTAGGACGAGGGTAAGAGGTTGTCATAAACGCCGAATATATCTAGTTTACTATAGGGAACTAAACCGAATTCATAAAGATTAAGCGCTAAGGAACGATTAAGTGAAAATCAAGCGGTCAAATAGCCTACATATTGCTCTAAGTAATCATATACAAAACATCGAGGTTAGACAGAGAACCCACCACACTCCCATAAAAATAAATCTAAAATCTGTTAAACATATCTGTTTATTTAACAACATGTCTATCAATAGAAAAACACTTAGCGCTATACTAAATTAGGGGGTTATAATTCTTAAAAGCAATTTGGCGGTTCCGAAATTGTGGGCATTGTTGAGGAGCAGACTTAGTTAAGATATTATATACACCAAGAGTATATAAATTAAACTAATAATGGTAGCAAATGCACAAGTGTTAGTCATGCAAATAAATAATATAACAACAACCGACGGTTCTAGGTTAAAAACTAACTATTAATCTGAAGGCAGGGCCATTAAAGTTCCTTAACAGTCAATGTAAAATGCTGTAATACAGGGATTCGCAAGAAGTCGATTACGATCGGATAATTACGTCAAAAGACTTAGCCGAACGATCCAACTTGCTGAAATCTAGCGCAAAAGTATAGCTAAGTTATATGTTGTGTACTTAAATTCAACTGCTAAGATCAAAAACACACACCATATAAAATTATTACATAATACATTATTGCAGTGTCTTCCAAATGACTACAAAAATTCAATTAGAACAAACTACGATTGTATAGAGCAGGCACAAAAAAAGAGATAGATAAACGTTGACAACTATTACGGGTATAACGAAGAGAAATCAATAACTAACATGTGAATCAGCTACATACAACCACCTATGATAGTACCTCACATGAAGTTAAATTATCCGCCTCAATAGTAAAAAGCACCTTAAGATCAAAAAAATTAAAAGCTAAAGAACTCGATGAAGAGTAACTAAATAAAATGAACGCCACCTACATTTAATTTGCAAATAAGTAAGAAATAATAGACTAAATAGCCGTAAATCAAAAGACATTAGAGACAACGAATAGCTGCTGGATAGATCCTTATCCGCCAAAAACACCCCCGCGATGCTAAAAAATCAGAATAAATAGGAAAAAATTAAGGTAATATTGTCTTAAAGACTCGGTAGTTCCTACAAAAGTATTTAAGTAACACGAATGCAAGGCAAACCTAACCAAACTTCTTGGGTGTGGTTATTATGTATAAAGACCAGCTAACACCAAAAAAGAGACCTGTACGTCAAAAAAGTATACATATACGATAAACCTCTAATATTAGGAATACCGAAGGATGATACAATACAACTACTAACAGGAATCAAATTAAAGCTAATCGAATGATCGTTCAAATAAATAAAATTCTCATTTAAAATGTTATGACAACTACATGAGATGAGGTTAAATGTATAAATTTGGAGACTTCAGGGCGATCAGACTCACCTAATCGATCTTACAACATATGAAAAAATAAATCAATTAATTAGATAAATGGCTTCATAGCAGGGCTTCCAATAGCCTAGTGGATAGATAACATCTAAACTATCAAAAATAAAGCACAAGAGTTGTAAAAATTATTTATCGAATCACAAAATTTGACGCATAGCACATGAGGAGAATACCTTCTAATACCAATTCGTGAATGTTCGAACACAATCGTATAACTATCAAAAGCAAATATTGGGATACGGCTCGTTAAGGCTATTTGGTAATACTTGATGATAGATGCATGTGTAGCATAGCATCACAAGACACCTAAAAAACCCAAAAACCTCATCAGACAACTAGTTGGCGAGTTACGATTAGAGCTGCTATGTCGGGAAATATGGGAAGGGAGGGGGTATAGTAAACGGCTAGAAGGTAAAAAAAGCTCCAACAACTAGTAAAAAATTATTTGAAAACCTTAAGTCATAAATGTATTAGATTCATTAATGTCTTAATGGTAGCGATAGTGAATATTTATGCAATAGGTAGATATTAAAAAAAAAAAAATACCTATGGAAACGATTAAAGCCATTAAAATAATACAAGAAACATCAATGTGAGACACATAAAATACAGTTTTAAAGGAAAAAATTCGATTATATACCAATAGAAACCGGCGTGTTAGGCATTCAAAACGACGGCCAACTAAGCTGTTTAAATAATATAAAAGTGCCACTATGAGAACGTTAAGATGATCAAGAGAGGGACAGGATGTAAATTTGCAGGAAAAATACGAGGAAATAGAGCAAATAATGCAACAAAATAATTAAGTAGTAATCTAGCAGGATAGTAAACATATTAGTAAAAAGCGCTGCAGAAAATAAAAAATATAGCAATTCTAATCAAGCATTAAAAAAATCTATTCTAAATAATATTTGTTTATACAGATAAGTAGAAAACTATCGAAACATTGAGCAAGAAGGAGTGGCGACTGCAGGTATAAAATTTAACAACTATTGGCAAAATATACGGAAAAATATCAAAAATACCATCAATTTCACCAGAATGCTATTGTCAAAACCGTAGAACTCAAATATACATTTTAAAAAATTAAGCCAGCATCAAATGGCTTATTTGTCTATGTAATTATTGAATGAGGGCTGTGTGTGTAGAATAAACTATTCATGCAAATTAACTATAACGCAAAAATCATACAAGTCTGATACAGACAGTACCCCCCATAAGAGCCAAAAGCTAGTATTCAATGTTAAAATAGCGGGTTCACTTCATATAAAGCACACCAGTCAAAAAATATGCATATGAATTGTGTGAGGCGAAGTGCTATTATAAATGTTGTCTATATCAAGCTCAATACCGTTACCATATATAAACCCAACTTGCAAGAGTAATAAAACTAATAATTAAGTGTAACTCATGAGGCAACATAATATAAAAAATAGATGGTTGGGAAACATAGGATTCTAAGTCGCTGGCAGAACCCTGCTTAGTCAATCTCAACAATATTTCAAATGGACGGAGGGTGAGAGGTATGTATATTACATTACATATATTGGCTCTTCTGTACTCTATATAAATTTAATATAAGGTACAGGTAACAATCATCAGCCTATTTTATATCATCTAACTTTGATAGTCATTTAATAAAACACAATTTCATAATATTTTAAATAACTTTTAATTATTTTTCAGTATCTATAATATGTTGAGCTATCTAGCCATACTTCACGTCTTGCATAATTAATTGCTTCTCGTATCTCAGGATCTTCAAAATACCCGTATAAGCGCTGAACTTCTTCAAAATTCCCCAACTTGTTCATGTCGCATACAAATCTTAAGGCATCTGGTTCTTCAAAGTATCGCTCACATATATCCAAAGCTCTAACTATATTTTTCATAGCCACCGGACGAATTCCCCGTTCTTCTTTACGTTTTTGAAGTGTATTATATATATCCCGAATTACATGATGTGCATCATTATTTACTATATTCTGTGCTTTATCCATGATATCTAATTGATTGCAGGTATTGCAAGTAATTAGGACAGCGGTCTGTCTTAAAATAAGCCTCAGTGCTTCTGCTGGTAGTAAATATATCAACAGGCCTAATTACTCGGTGAAACCTGAATCTATAGAGGATTATTCGGGGTTTCGGGGTTACTCGGGTTCATTAGGATTTTGAGAATGTATTTTGCTTGACGTAGTTTTTAAACACAGTCACGGCCAAAGGCTCACGAAATTTGCAAAATTTTGGGAGAAGGCCGTGACTGTGTTTAAAAACTACGTCAAGCAAAATACATTCTCAAAATCCTAATGAACCCGAGTAACCCCGAAACCCCGAATAATCCTCTATAGATTCAGGTTTCACCGAGTAATTAGGCCTGTTGATATATTTACTACCAGCAGAAGCACTGAGGCTTATTTTAAGACAGACCGCTGTCCTAATTACTTGCAATACCTGCAATCAATTAGATATCATGGATAAAGCACAGAATATAGTAAATAATGATGCACATCATGTAATTCGGGATATATATAATACACTTCAAAAACGTAAAGAAGAACGGGGAATTCGTCCGGTGGCTATGAAAAATATAGTTAGAGCTTTGGATATATGTGAGCGATACTTTGAAGAACCAGATGCCTTAAGATTTGTATGCGACATGAACAAGTTGGGGAATTTTGAAGAAGTTCAGCGCTTATACGGGTATTTTGAAGATCCTGAGATACGAGAAGCAATTAATTATGCAAGACGTGAAGTATGGCTAGATAGCTCAACATATTATAGATACTGAAAAATAATTAAAAGTTATTTAAAATATTATGAAATTGTGTTTTATTAAATGACTATCAAAGTTAGATGATATAAAATAGGCTGATGATTGTTACCTGTACCTTATATTAAATTTATATAGAGTACAGAAGAGCCAATATATGTAATGTAATATACATACCTCTCACCCTCCGTCCATTTGAAATATTGTTGAGATTGACTAAGCAGGGTTCTGCCAGCGACTTAGAATCCTATGTTTCCCAACCATCTATTTTTTATATTATGTTGCCTCATGAGTTACACTTAATTATTAGTTTTATTACTCTTGCAAGTTGGGTTTATATATGGTAACGGTATTGAGCTTGATATAGACAACATTTATAATAGCACTTCGCCTCACACAATTCATATGCATATTTTTTGACTGGTGTGCTTTATATGAAGTGAACCCGCTATTTTAACATTGAATACTAGCTTTTGGCTCTTATGGGGGGTACTGTCTGTATCAGACTTGTATGATTTTTGCGTTATAGTTAATTTGCATGAATAGTTTATTCTACACACACAGCCCTCATTCAATAATTACATAGACAAATAAGCCATTTGATGCTGGCTTAATTTTTTAAAATGTATATTTGAGTTCTACGGTTTTGACAATAGCATTCTGGTGAAATTGATGGTATTTTTGATATTTTTCCGTATATTTTGCCAATAGTTGTTAAATTTTATACCTGCAGTCGCCACTCCTTCTTGCTCAATGTTTCGATAGTTTTCTACTTATCTGTATAAACAAATATTATTTAGAATAGATTTTTTTAATGCTTGATTAGAATTGCTATATTTTTTATTTTCTGCAGCGCTTTTTACTAATATGTTTACTATCCTGCTAGATTACTACTTAATTATTTTGTTGCATTATTTGCTCTATTTCCTCGTATTTTTCCTGCAAATTTACATCCTGTCCCTCTCTTGATCATCTTAACGTTCTCATAGTGGCACTTTTATATTATTTAAACAGCTTAGTTGGCCGTCGTTTTGAATGCCTAACACGCCGGTTTCTATTGGTATATAATCGAATTTTTTCCTTTAAAACTGTATTTTATGTGTCTCACATTGATGTTTCTTGTATTATTTTAATGGCTTTAATCGTTTCCATAGGTATTTTTTTTTTTTTAATATCTACCTATTGCATAAATATTCACTATCGCTACCATTAAGACATTAATGAATCTAATACATTTATGACTTAAGGTTTTCAAATAATTTTTTACTAGTTGTTGGAGCTTTTTTTACCTTCTAGCCGTTTACTATACCCCCTCCCTTCCCATATTTCCCGACATAGCAGCTCTAATCGTAACTCGCCAACTAGTTGTCTGATGAGGTTTTTGGGTTTTTTAGGTGTCTTGTGATGCTATGCTACACATGCATCTATCATCAAGTATTACCAAATAGCCTTAACGAGCCGTATCCCAATATTTGCTTTTGATAGTTATACGATTGTGTTCGAACATTCACGAATTGGTATTAGAAGGTATTCTCCTCATGTGCTATGCGTCAAATTTTGTGATTCGATAAATAATTTTTACAACTCTTGTGCTTTATTTTTGATAGTTTAGATGTTATCTATCCACTAGGCTATTGGAAGCCCTGCTATGAAGCCATTTATCTAATTAATTGATTTATTTTTTCATATGTTGTAAGATCGATTAGGTGAGTCTGATCGCCCTGAAGTCTCCAAATTTATACATTTAACCTCATCTCATGTAGTTGTCATAACATTTTAAATGAGAATTTTATTTATTTGAACGATCATTCGATTAGCTTTAATTTGATTCCTGTTAGTAGTTGTATAGTATCATCCTTCGGTATTCCTAATATTAGAGGTTTATCGTATATGTATACTTTTTTGACGTACAGGTCTCTTTTTTGGTGTTAGCTGGTCTTTATACATAATAACCACACCCAAGAAGTTTGGTTAGGTTTGCCTTGCATTCGTGTTACTTAAATACTTTTGTAGGAACTACCGAGTCTTTAAGACAATATTACCTTAATTTTTTCCTATTTATTCTGATTTTTTAGCATCGCGGGGGTGTTTTTGGCGGATAAGGATCTATCCAGCAGCTATTCGTTGTCTCTAATGTCTTTTGATTTACGGCTATTTAGTCTATTATTTCTTACTTATTTGCAAATTAAATGTAGGTGGCGTTCATTTTATTTAGTTACTCTTCATCGAGTTCTTTAGCTTTTAATTTTTTTGATCTTAAGGTGCTTTTTACTATTGAGGCGGATAATTTAACTTCATGTGAGGTACTATCATAGGTGGTTGTATGTAGCTGATTCACATGTTAGTTATTGATTTCTCTTCGTTATACCCGTAATAGTTGTCAACGTTTATCTATCTCTTTTTTTGTGCCTGCTCTATACAATCGTAGTTTGTTCTAATTGAATTTTTGTAGTCATTTGGAAGACACTGCAATAATGTATTATGTAATAATTTTATATGGTGTGTGTTTTTGATCTTAGCAGTTGAATTTAAGTACACAACATATAACTTAGCTATACTTTTGCGCTAGATTTCAGCAAGTTGGATCGTTCGGCTAAGTCTTTTGACGTAATTATCCGATCGTAATCGACTTCTTGCGAATCCCTGTATTACAGCATTTTACATTGACTGTTAAGGAACTTTAATGGCCCTGCCTTCAGATTAATAGTTAGTTTTTAACCTAGAACCGTCGGTTGTTGTTATATTATTTATTTGCATGACTAACACTTGTGCATTTGCTACCATTATTAGTTTAATTTATATACTCTTGGTGTATATAATATCTTAACTAAGTCTGCTCCTCAACAATGCCCACAATTTCGGAACCGCCAAATTGCTTTTAAGAATTATAACCCCCTAATTTAGTATAGCGCTAAGTGTTTTTCTATTGATAGACATGTTGTTAAATAAACAGATATGTTTAACAGATTTTAGATTTATTTTTATGGGAGTGTGGTGGGTTCTCTGTCTAACCTCGATGTTTTGTATATGATTACTTAGAGCAATATGTAGGCTATTTGACCGCTTGATTTTCACTTAATCGTTCCTTAGCGCTTAATCTTTATGAATTCGGTTTAGTTCCCTATAGTAAACTAGATATATTCGGCGTTTATGACAACCTCTTACCCTCGTCCTAATTTTACTGAAACGCCTATCTTTGTCTCTACATGTCTCAAATATTTCGTTTTGGGTTTTTAGGTCTTCATATCTTTAACACCGCCCGTTCTAAGGATCATCCTTGATTTTTTCTAGCGAGTTAAGGTGTTATATCATGCATTCTACTATAGTCTGATAATATGCTCGATGATCCGTAGGCGAGGTATGAAAACGAACTTTTGCTGCTTCAGCTACCTATTAGGTTCTTAGATGTTTATTAAGCGTTTTTGTCTGGCTTAAGAGCTGTTGAATACCCGTTTTTTATAGATTTAAAGGCTGTTTTTTGTGCTACTTTATTGGTTTGTTTTAATAGTTTTTAGTTTTTATCCTATGAAGAACAGAGAGGTTTTAGTTGTTTATTATGTATAGGAGCTGCTAAATAGCTGTTTTATTGGTTCAAAGGTGTTCATTAATTGACCTAATAGTGATGGGTTAGTGGATGATTAGCGGTTGATTAGTAGTTGAATAACGTCTTATTTGCTGTTCATACCTGTAACGCTAAGTGTTTTTCTATTGATAGACGTGTTGTTAAATAAACAGATATGTATACCAGATTTTAGATTTATTTTCATGGGGTGTTGTAAGTTCTCTGTCTAACCTCGATGTTTTGTATATGATCACTTAGAGCTATATGTTCCCAAGTAGGCTATTTTTTTATATTTGACCGCTTAATTTACACTTAATCATTCCTTAACACTTAATCTTTATGAGCTTGGTTTGGTTCACTATATTAAACTTAATATATTCTGCGTCTATGATAGACTCCTGCCCTCCTCTCAATTTTACTGAAACGTCTGTCTGGTATGTCTCGAATATCTCGTTTTGGGGGGTTTGGGACTTCATATCTTTAACATCGTCCGCTCGAAGAATCATCGTTGGCTTTTTCTAGCGACTTAAGGTGTTATACCGGGCTATATGATGATGATGAGCCCGATGAGTCGTAGGCGAGGTGTGAAAACGAACTTTTGCTGCTTCAGCTACCTATTAGGTTCTTAGATGTGTATTAAACGTTTTTTTGTCTGGTTTAAGAGCTGTTGAATAGTCGTTTTATAGATTCAAAGGCTGTTTTTGTGCTACTTTAGTGGTTTGTTTTAATAGTTTTTAGTTTTTGCCTTATGAAGAACAGAGATGTTTTAGTTGTTTATTATGCTAAATAGGCGTTTTGTTGGTTCAAAGGTGTTCATTAATTGCCCTAATAATGGTTGGTTAGTGGATGATTAGTGGCTGATTGGTGGTTGGATAACGTCTTATTTGCTGTTCCTAGACGTTCATAACTGCTTATATCTTTTCAAAGCTTTTCATTAGCTGCTTATTAGGCATAAGGACTCTAATCCGATATTCGCATAAGTTTAAGTTCTTGCGTTTTACTTTCATAGATAGGACGCTAGCTAGTCACTAGCCTATTGATAGAGAGCTAGTAATAATGTTGGATATTAATTAGATGCTGCATTTTCAGAGATATGTATAATTACATATTTTCTGATGCAATACAAAATTATTCGTATCCATAATATTTAATATTATCTAGCAGCTGTATTCGCAAGCATCTGCTTTAGTGGGTTATTGTATGTTTTTATTCGATCCCGATCAGTTCAGAGCTGTTTTTGGCTACTTATTATTGAATAGGAGCTGTTAAATAGCCGTTTGATGGGTTCATATACCATTTTTAGCTACTTTAGTGGATTATTTGATGTTTTTGCCCTATCGGAAATGTTATTGGTTGTTTGTTTTGTATAGACTGTTAAATAGGGTTTTATGGGTTCAAAGTCCTTTTTTAGGTACTTTAATGGTTAATTGTATGTTTTTATCCTATCAGAGTATTTATTGGTTGCTTATTTTGTATATATGGGTGCTGTTAAATATGCTATCATGCACTGGCCTATTTATATATCCAAACGACAATCATAAACCTGCCTACTGTTATAGGGCACTAATAAGCATGCCCATAAGCCAAGTATAGGTCTGACAGAACTTGTATTGGTATGTATAGGTGGTTGTATAGGTATACTAGGGGTTTTATATGTTCAAATATCATTTTTTAGGTACTGTAATGGTTTATTCGAAGTTTTTATCCCATCAGAAAGGTTATTTGTTGTTTAATATTTAAACTGTGCTGTGCATGGTATAGATTATAGGTATTAACAAAGTAGGTGATGTATAGGTTAGCTTTTATCTGTTTTCTTCTCTTGTTTAGTAACGGAAACGACTAATTTTTTCGTGGTTTGTCGATTATATGAGGTCTCTACCCATTGGAATCCTATCGTATATACCATAATTTTGACGTATATTAATTGCTTATTTACTTCGATCATGTCAGTTGACATTAATTATTAATTGCTTACTACATTCGCGAAATAATTACATATTTTTCTGATGCAATACTTAGTTATTCTTATCCATGCCGTTTAGATTTCCAGCAGCTACTATATTAATTCCAAACCGGATGATCTTGTCTCCTGCTAGGACTCTATGGTTTTATACCTCTAGCGCTGTTTTTTACTTGATATTTTTGAAATATTGCTTCACTAGTCGATAGGTATGCCCATCATCTACCTGTTTACCAAATTTCGCCTCTCTCTACCTTTAGTCATAAGGGATCCTAATCGCAAAAACTATATCTCCCAAATCAGTTAGACCATCGACTTCTGGGTTTTTCGTAATGGTTTGTTACGTCATCCGTAATACAATTCACATATCCTTAGCGACTTTAACGAGCGAACATATAACTCTAGTATACCTCACCCTTGCAGGCCTCGAGATTTTTCATATTTACTTGTTGCATTACCCTAAATACGAATCACATTTCTAACAACCTTAACGAGTCGTAGGCGAGCATATGTCTTTAGTACACCTCGACCTGCGGTCTCGGGAATTTTTTTTTCATAGCTTGTTTCGTCATCCTAAATACGAATCACATGCTATGCTATCCCTAACAACCTTAGAGAGCCGTAGGCGAGTCTATATTTTTAGCACACCTCGACCTGTGGTCTCGGGATTTTTTCTAAATAACTTGTTACGTTACCCCAAATACGCTTCACATGTTTCATTATTTCTAACAACCTTAGCGAGCTGTAGGCGAGTCTATGTTTTTAGTACACCTCGACCTGAGGGTCTCGGAATTTTTTCATATTTACTTGTTGCATCATCCTTAATACGAATCGCATGTTGCGCTATCCCTAACAACCTTAGCGAGCCGTAGGCTAGCATATATCTTTCGTACACCTCGACCTGAGGGTCTCGGAATTTTTTCATAATAACTTGTTCCGTCACCCTTAATACGATTCATATGTTACGTTATTTCTAACAATCTTAGCGAGCCGTAGGCGAGCATATATCTTTAGTACACCTCGACCTACGGTCTCGGGATTTTTTAAAAATAACTTACTATTTACCCTAAATACGAACCACATGCTATATTATCCTTAACAACCTTAACGAACCGTAGGCGAACACATGTCTTTAGCACACCTCGACCTGCGGTCTCGGGATTTTTCAAAATACCTTGCTATTCACCCTAAATACGAACCACATGCTATATTATCCCTAACAACCTTAACGAGCCGTAGGCGAGCATATATCTTTAGTACACCTCGACCTGAGGGTCTCGGGATTTTTTCATAATAACTTACTAGGTCATCCTATATATTACCCATATATCAAATTTTTTATTAAACAATTGATAAATGATCGGTGACCTTGAACTGTCTTAATTGACAGGTGGCATCCTCCATCTTTTCCTATTCGTAATATGACATCATCCTGAACACATTCCATATATAGAATATTATTGCCCAATGTAACTAGCGCCCAAGTAGCTAAGGCCCAAAGTTGCTAACGCCCAACAATGTGACGTTTGACAGTTGACAGATGCCGTATGACATATGACGTATGACATTGACATTGACATTGACTTTGACATTGACATTGACATTGACTTTGACATTGACAGATGACAGATGACAGGTGACAGATGACAGATGACAGGTGACGTCATAATTAGTACCGCCCACGTCTGCGAGCTTCCCGGGCATGCGCAGTTTGGACCTCCGGAATCTGGCGCAGAACACCCCATCTCCCTCTACTAATAACACTTGTTGTTTTATGATAATTACACTTGTTGTATTATGGAAAGCATAATGCTCTTATTATCAGAAGTATTATGCACCTATTATTAAATGGTTGTAGATAAATACCTTAAAACAATTCAACGTTAATGGTTGTAGATAAAAACATGTTTGTAAAGGGATGACGTAGGTATGTCTGTTTGCGTGCATAGTTTATGCTTCTTTAAAATTGTTTTATATACCTACCTATATTTTTAATAGGTTTTGATTCAGGATGACGGTGCCGAATATGATAAATTCCTTTTTAGCGAAAAGGCCCAATAACGGTACCAACAGACTGTCCACGGATGAAAAATTTCATTTTTCGGGAAAAAGTCATTCTTGATAAAAAGTTTTGCTTGTAAAAAAATGCAGTTGACGAAGAGAAAATTTGGATTTTTGATACAGGGTTTGCAAAAAACTTCAAAAACATGATTTTTCTCCAAGAGTAAACCACCTTTATTTTTCATTTTTGACCAAAATGCCAATTAGATAACTAGTTTAAAATAACGTTTGTAATTTAAATCCGAGATTTAAAATAAATCTTCGATTTTTTTTTAATTTTTAGAGGTAAATGAAAATTTTGCTGCTCAATAAAAATAATAATATGAAATTTTATTGGACTCTATTTTCATAATGGGTGGCGTGTATCTTATTTTAAAATTTTAAATGCATTTCTACCATCTTTTGTAAAAACAAGGAATTTTTTAAACTTTTTATTACTTTGCTTTACGTATGGGGCAAATTTAAAACTGTCAAATAGAATTTGGTGCATTTTGAAAATGTTGACCTTAGAGCAAAGGGTTTATTTAGTTCAATGTTACGATGCGGGCGAAAGTTATTACAACATTGTGATAGAGAAATTTGATCAAATATATCCTAACGTTTACGTCTCAAAAATGGGACTTCATAAAGAGGGGGAGTGTTTGAATAGCAAATTATGAAATTAGTATTAATTTGTTGTTATTTTAAGATTTTTTTGTTTTATTTCCGGGGTTTTTTTATTTGTGAAATTAAAAATACATATTTCTGGTAACACCAAAAATCAATTTTTGAAACTTTTTTGATACCCCTAATTCGACCGCTAATGCTGCTATCCAAAAAAAAATCGTTTACCTCTAAAAATTAAAAAAGCTAAAAAAATCGATGATTTATTTTAAATCTCAAATTTAAATTACAAACGTTATTCTAAATAAGTTTTCTAATTGGCATTTTGGTTAAAAATGAAAAATAAAGGTAGTTTACTCTTGGAGGAAAATCATGTTCTTAAAGTTTTTGCGAACCCTGTATAAAAAATCAAAATTTGCTCTTCGTGAATTGCATTTTTTTTACAAGCAAAACTTTTTATCAGGAATGACTTTTTCCCGAGAAATGAAATTTTTCATCCATCTTTGCTATTGTAAACCCTATCCGCGGACAGTCTGTATATTACCAATTATGCTTAGATACGTTGGCTCTTTCCCTCCTATAATTATTATATTTTTCTGTGTTAAAAATAAGTGGTTTTCTTCAAAAGTTAATTTGACATCGTAAAATAAAAACTTCAAGAACTGGCAATCGGCCAAAGCACTTCGAATCGACTCGATGAAACGGAAAAGCACTTTTTTAGTATTTTGCTTGTCTATTCTTCGTATTAACTGTACCTATATTTACCGATAACTCGTAACACAGTGATATACTACTATATTCCCATATAGTTACAGACAATACGTACAAGACGAAAGAAATATATAAAAAAACGTTCTTGCAGAAGAGGCATTAGCGACATCAATTTGTAAACAATGGGCATTATGTTCTTTGTATACCTACAACGCCAACGCTGATTTCTAAAGGGCATAGGTGCATTCTTTGTAATATAATGAAATGATTCATTGCCAAACGAAAAAAAAAAATTTAACATTAGGACTTCCAACATCAATAAACACGATTGTGTCAAAAAATTACGTTTTATAGATCAGATATTTGTACGAAAAGGTAACCTTTTCCTTAACCTAACGCGCTGGTAACTATAGGTAACACTTTTCGTCCCAGGCCGAAAAATATTTTTCGGACGCTAACATTTTTTCAACAAACTGTTTATTTTATTTTCAATTATTTACAATATAATTTATATTAAATGTACAGGGTGGCCAACTAAGCGAGGTAAGCGGCTGTATCTCAGGAACCGTTAATCGTACAGCTCTCGGAAAAAAAATTATATAAGTAAAGCGATCATGAGAAAATTCTGGAAATTACTTTTAAGTTCCTCATTTCGCCGCAAGGGGGCACAATTGAAAATTATTATTTTTAATTTTAAATTTCTCTGAAAATTCCCATATTAAGGTATAACTCTGATTACATAATTGGAAAGCTTAGACCATTCTGCATCATTTTTCTTTAAGGCTCGTTGGCGTACCGACCTTGATAAGAGTGGGGGAAGCTATTGAATGTGTAAACATTAAAATCGCTGTGACTTCTAAACGCCTTATGCGATTTTACTAAATTTAATCTTGTTCGGAAGGGAAAGGTAAGTACTTTCAATCATCGTATCCCATGTTATACGATAGTTTCTAATAAAATTGCTAGAGGGCGCAATTTGTAATAATAACAGTTTTTTTGATTTTATACCGAAAATTCAAATAATACGGTATAACTGTGATATCATATTCGGAAAGTAGATTAAATTTGCAAGAAAAAATGTAAAGACCGCAGTTCGATATTGTTGTTCGTTCCAGAGTTATTGCCAAAACAATAATTTTTAATTCAATTTGCGCCCTCTAGCAATTTTATTAACTATTGTGTACCATTGGATATGACAATTAAAGGTACTTACGTTTCTCTTCCAAACGACCTTAAATGTAGTAAAATTGGATAAGTCGTTTAGAAGTTACTGCGATTTAAATTTTTACACTTTCACTTGATAAGAGTGGAAGAAGCTATTGAAAGTGTAAACATTATAATCGCTGTAGCTTCTAAACGACTTATCCGATTTTACTAAATTTAAGGTCGTTTGGAAGAGAAAGGTAAGGGCCTTTAATTGTCATATCCAATGGTACACAATAGTTTCTAATAAATTTGCTAGAGGGCGCAATTTGAATTAAAAATTATTGTTTTGGCAATAATTCTGAAACGAACAACAATATCGAACTGCGGTCTTTACATTTTTTCTTGCAAATTTAATCTACTTTCCGAATATGATGTCATAGTTATACCGTATGATTTGAATTTTCGGGATAAAATCAAAAAAACTGTTATTATTACAAATTGCGCCCTCTAGCAATTTTATCAGAAGCTATCGTATACCATTGAATACGACGATTGAAGGTACTTACCTTTTTCTTCCAAAAAGCTTAAATTTAGTTAAATCGGATAAGTCGTTTAGAAGTTACAACTATTTTAATGTTTACACATTCAATAGCTTCTCCCACTCTTATCAAGGTCGGTACGCCAACGAGCCTTAAACCAAAATGATGCAGAATTATCTAATCTTTCCAATGATGTAATCAGAGTTATACCTTAATATGGGAATTTTCGGAGAAATTTAAAATTAAAAAAAATAATTTTCAATTGTGCCTCTCCTTGCGACGAAATGAGGAACTTGAAAGTAATTTCCAGAATTTTCTCATGATCGCTTTACTTATATCATTTTTTTTCCGAAAGCTGTACGATTAACGGTTCCTGAGATACAGCCGCTTACCTCGCTTAGTTGGCCACCCTGTGCAATTATTAACGTAGTTACAGGATGTTAAAGTTAAATTTTTTTTGCAGTTTTAAAATACATAAGTTACTAGAACAATAAATTAAACAGTCAAATCAAAGGTTCAAAGTGACGTCCTTCCTCTTCAATGCATAAATTAATTCTAAAAAAATTTCGATGAACTCCATGGAATATTCCTTCCATTGCTATGCTATGTTTATAAGGTTGAAAATAAATTAAAATGATTTCGTATTCATCACATGCAAGCCATGTTATTTTAGCGTTTTTCTCGAAAACGGTTAGATTTATCGAAACAAAAGTAGTATACTTTTTTATGTCAAAAGGTTAGGAGAATACAAATATTTAGTCAAAATGCGCATACAGTGTAGGACAAAAAAGTTGGGACCATTCCAATTAAAGTATAGAGTCCTATGTGGCGCCCACTATAAAACGCGAAAAAACGGTGGAATTATCCCCTACATTTTTTGCTCATCATTTCCGAACACCCTGTATAAAGACCGATGCACGTGGGTCTATAATTAAATTCTACAGTGATGGGCTAAAATATGGAACAAATTCATTTAAAAATCAGGTATTCATTTTTTAAAAAAACGCTCGGACACGTCGATTATAATTCTTTCTTCCGGATTTTTTGCCTCAAAAAGAAATTATACCGGGTGTGTCAAAAAGAAGATGTAGCAAATTTTTTTGTTTTTTAAGTAGAACCCCCCTATTTTTACTTATTACCCTAATTCTACGTCAAATTCTGCGCATAATTCATGTAGCATACTCTATCCTTATCTCTAACGGTTTTAGAGAAAAATTACATCATAAAAAAAATTCTTTAAAAAAAGGTACATGTACCTACTTAAAGGTAAACAGGTAAATTTAAATGAATTGTTACTACGATAGCAAGTCATGTGTCAATCAAAAATTAGTTTAGGTATAATTTTGAAAAACGGTGATCATGGTGCATTTAAATGAAACACAAAGAATCGAAATTTTAATTTTAATTGGATGTGGAGACAAAACAAGAAGTCAAGAAGAAGTTTGTAACTTGTTTAACGCTAAGTATCCAGAACGGCAGATTACAAGATCTACAGTAAGTAAAATTGAGAAGAAATTCAGGGAAACAGGGAATGTAAAGGATCGCCTACGGCCAGGTCGTCCAAAAATTAGTGAAAACTCACAATTGAACATTTTGTTAGAGGTTGAAGATAAGCCTCATAGTGCATCCACTGAAGTAGCCCTTAATAATGATGTTAGCCGACGATCTGTGTTGCGGGTATTGAAACAAGAAAAGTACCATCCGTACAAAATTAGGTTGCTGCCCGAGCTAAACGAAGATGATCCCGACCGCCGACTACAGTTTTGTGAAACTATGATGGAAATTTGCAACTTAAATCTATTTTTCCATCGCAACATACTTTTTAGCGATGAAGCCACGTTTTGTTTGAATGGTTCGGTAAACAGACAAAATTTTCGGTATTGGAGTACAAATAATCCCCGTTGGATGAGAGAACAGCACACGCAATACCCACAAAAAGTAAATGTTTGGGCAGGGATATTAAATGATAGAATTATTGAACCTTTTTTCTTCGATGGAAATCTTACAGGAGACCGGTATTTACAATTTCTTCAAAATGAATTAATTCCCACACTAGCAGCAGATTTTCCAAATCCGAATCAGCCTCATCTACCAGAAGCGCCTATTTGGTTTCAGCAGGATGGTGCTCCGCCTCATTTTGCTCGACAAGTACGAGAGTATTTGAATACTGTATTTCCCGAACGATGGATAGGTAGAAGAGGACCCATAGAATGGCCTGCAAGATCTCCCGATCTTACACCCATGGATTTCTTTCTTTGGGGTTATTTGAAATCAAAAGTGTATAAGGATAAACCACAAAATTTGGAAGACTTAAAATTTAAAATTAGATATGAAATTAGGCAAATTAATGAAAATACTGTAAATAATGTTTTAGAAGGGTTTTTAAGTAGATTAGCATATTGTCAAGAAGTTAATGGTTTGCATTTTCAACACTTAATAAACTAATTTTTTAACCTTTTTTTAAAGACTTTTTTTTATGATGTAATTTTTCTCTAAAACCGTTAGAATTAGGGTAATAAGTAAAAATAGGGGGGTTCTATTTAAAAAAAACAAATAAATTTTGCTACATCTACTTTTTGACACACCCGGTATAATTTCTTTTTGAGGCAAAAAATCCAGAAGAAAGAATTATAATCGACGTGTCCCAGCGTTTTTTCAAAAAATGAATACCTGATTTTTTAATGAATTTGTTCCATATTTTAGCCCATCACTGTATACTTTAATAACAAAGTTACTACAGACGAATATAACAATAATTGCAAGAAATTAATTCAATATAAGACCATTCACTATTTATATTGCTTTAATCAATTTGAGTCACAGTCTAATAAATTGGCAACTCATCGACAGGGGAAAGCATCATGGCAATTAACTAGTTATCTTTTGTTTGACAGTTCTGTATTCAAGAGAACCATATTGCGGTCTTCCAATTGCAACGGTTTAATAAAAACAGAAGAAATGGGTTTTATGTAGTAGTAGTAGTAGTAGTAACATGTTTTATTTAGCAAAAAGCTACAATTAAATATTTTTTAATACATTGTTTTAACACATATTTATATATTTATTTTTAAATTTTAAAACGCAACCTTCTTTTAACAAAAACAGACAGAAAAGTTAAACATTTTGTAAATTGTATCAATAATTAATATTACGTATCATTTTGTTTTTTAATTAAATTTAATTTTAAAGTTTTTTTAAACAGTTTTAATGATTTTTGAGATTTAATAGAATTTTCCAAATTATTATATTCTATCAAACCTTTATTAAAGATAGATTTATAAGTCAATGTTTTAGACACTCTATCCACAGAAAAATTTCGATTAGTTCTTGTTTTATAATTATGGTAGTCATAATAAAATTAAAAGAACAAAAATTTTTAAAACAATCATCAGGCAATAAATTATTTTTAATTTTATGTATGAAGATACATACTAAATAAAAAATTAAATTTCTGACATTTAACCAATCTAAGTTTTTCAACATAAAATTAATTTTTGTATATTTGTCACAATTTAAAATATTCCGCATTGCCTTATTTTGTAAAATTTGTAATTTATCAAATATTTCCTCACCAGCAAAATATAAAATGGAAGAACAATAAAGAAAATGTGGTAATATAATAGTATTAAATACAGTTTCTTTAGAAAACAAACTTAAATTAGAACTGATTCTTTTAAAATAACCTACTTTTCCGGCAATCTTCGATGTAATACTTTTACAATAATTAAAAAATTTTAATTTTGAATCAATAATTATCCCTAAATAACTGTTTACTAATTCCAATTTTTCACCATCAATTACAACATTTATATTTTGACAATTTAAATTATTACCCATAACCATACATTTCGTTTTTTAAATATTTAATTTTAATTTATTTACTTTTAGCCAATTTAATAATAAATTTATCTCAGAATTTAGAATATTTAGACCATCAAAAATATTTAAAACAATAATGTAAATTAAGGTGTCATCAGCAAACATTTGTAACTTACACATTTTTAAAACTAAAGGCATATCGTTGATGTATAAAATAAATAATATTGGACCCAGTACACTTCCTTGAGGAACTCCTATATTATTTATTTTTTTATTTGAATATGTTTTTGATATTTTTGTTTTTATTATTTTTATTACAATTTATACGTGTCTGATTTACTCACAGTTTACTCCTGGGTTTTGAGTATTTTTTACTTGCGCCTTGCACTGCCGTTTAATCAAAAACGACTATCGAGCATCGAATGTATTCCAACAAAATTAGTGCATTTTTGTACGTTTGACTTTTGTATTATTGCCAAGATAATTTCCAGGAACGTCCGAGATTATTCTTTCTCTGCAAAATCAACGTTATATTCTCGCTTTGCTGCTGCATTTAATTTCATGTGGTTTTTGCCTTCTTAATATATAGAAAAAGAGATACTTGACATTCCTCCATCAAACATAGTTCTGCAGAATGCAAAACACATTTTATAGCAGATATTTTGAATGTCCATTCCTTCCCCGTGTTCACACGCCTTCTTTCCTAATTGTACCTTGCGAGCAAAAAGTATTTGCATCAAAGAGGGCTTGGATTATAAAACGTGGGGGCTTGGTTTAGATCACAATGATATGGGGACGATATTATATCTAACCAAATCCAGGTTAAAATTTTGTCAAATTCATATTATGATATGATATGCCAAAGTAATGAGTAATAAAATAAGTAGACAAATACAAGTTTATTTTTGTTGTTTACAAAATTAACAAAGTAAGAATATACAGAAAGAAAAAGAATTACATGTGGGAATTCAATGTCTGATCGAAAACTGATGAATCTGTCGTCGAAAAAATTGCGTAAGTAGTTAATAGTTTCGGCGGCTCTATGGGCAATTGCACCATCCTGTTGAAAATATCCTCTCTCTCTTTAAAGGTCTTAATATAATAAATATTACAGTAGTATAATATTAACTTGCATTACACCGGGCTAAAGGATCAGTTTTTCATAACTGTTCCTGCCCAGGATACGCACTGGCGAACGCCCGTGGGGTTGGTGTTGACCCTGTGGTATGATCAATTGACGTATAGCTACGCTTGGATGGAAACCTAGTTCGTCGTCAAGTAATTGCTCCACAAATGAATTCAAAATATTGTCTCTATACCGCTGTGCTGTAGCTGTGTCATGGAAAAAAATTAGGACCAACAATAATTCTTCTTTGGGAAAGCTAACCAGACACCAACTTTTTGAGGGTGCGATGTGGACAAAAAAATGAGGATTTTCACTACTCCACATGAGTGTATTCTGAGAATTCGCATAACCGGAGAGGTGGAACAAACGGTGAAAGCAACGTTAGGAAAATGTTCGTGAAAATCGTCAATGCACAAACCCGGATTGTATTGCCACTCACCATTTACTCTAACCCCGTTTCGAAAATACGCGTCAACAATGAATGTTTTGTGCAGTTCCGTAAAGCCCATTGTGTGGATTGTTCAAGAAATTGGAAAAATTAGCGATGAATCAAATTACTTGTAACAACTGTTAAAGATGACGGAATAACTCATTGATTGTTAATTCAGGTAGTTACTGACACCCAACAGGTATTATATTCTACCGCTAAGGGCCAATTGTATACCTATGAATTAACTTTCGAGTTAATCCTAAGTTTTACCCTAGAGTTAGTCCTTGAGTTATCCCAAGGTAAAAAATTTTGCCCGTTGTATGGGTGTGAGTTAAAAATGTTGTTTTAGCTAATATGACTTTAAATACAACAACCATGGAATTAACAAGAATCTAATAAAAATACGGAATAACAAATCAAAATAAATGTTTTATTGTTACAAGACAAAATCTCATTAACAAAGCTTTTAAGTCAACGTAGAAGTAGTTTATATAATGTATACAATAGTTTACAAAGTAGTTTATATAATATATAATAAGTATATAGGCATACTACATTAAATAATTTGTAAAACACAAGCTACTTAATAAAAAATAGGAAAAACAAAACATTCTCTATATGTGCATTTCGATAACCATTACCAATTACAATAGGAAAACGAAATATAACTAAATAGCATCATTATAATACTCCTGAAGAATGTATAAACTTACTGTTCAGTGTTTCGTTGCAGGTGTAGACCAATATCTTGAATTATTAATTCCACTGAAGCCTTTGAAACTTTAAATCTTGCAATAAATTCGTGATCTAGGTACCTACTTATCCAGTTCTCCGCATGTTTTCAATTCGAGGCCTGAAGACTCTGGGCCTCCTTGTGTTTTCTACTATATCATTAATAATATATCTAAATCATCTTCATCATCAGAAAGAAAATCGTAAACAATATCGAAAGCATCCATATTATGTAAATACCAATAGAAAACACACCACTACCACAGAACACAAACACACCGCCTTATAAGTTAGGTTACAAATATTAAAAATATGCCATTTTTATGCTTTTAATCCTAAGATTGAGGGTTTACTCGTAGTCCATCCACGAGTTGGGGATTAATCCTAGGGTTGGGGGTAACCTCTGCTTATACAATGCATTTTTATACTAGCCCTCGGATTAACTCCAGTTCTTGGGTTAACCCAAACCTATACAATTGGCCCTAAGCACTACGTCCTTAGATGCAAGGCCCTCTTTGATGCAAATAATTTTTGCTCGCACGGCAATATTACTACATTATTACGGTTTCCCGCCAATGTCCCTAAAATATAACCGATTTAACATTTTATCAAGGTATTAATTTTATCAAACCCGTAATTATTATAAATTGCGCGCAAACACCCAAAAAATACGTCATTTTGAATTCATGTCACACCAGATTTTAAGCCCTTTCTCCATTTTAACGGGGAGATATGACGACGAGGTTAAAAGATAAAATTACGAAAATTTGAATAATAAAAAGATTCTTAAGAGTTACACGTTTTGGCTGTTAATTTTTTCGCTTTAGGGGGTGTAAAAAACAGTAAACAATTCCACAGCTGTTATTTGCAATTCTCCGAGGGTAATATTTTTCGGGGGGAAAAATATGTCATTTTGTTCCTAAACGATGCAGGGTCGTTTTCAGGAGAAGGCTATAGAACTGTATGGTTTAAAAATTATTTTAATTAATTCACAAACATTGTGTAATATACAGTATGTCTCCGTAAGTAAGAACCATATGGAATAGGGCCTACTTTTTTATTATTAATTTTACGAAAAAAAGTTATTCTTCATAAAAAGTTCTGCATGGTCTGAAACCTAAAATGCAACTATCAGATATTAAACTCTTTTAGGCGTATACGAGGTTTGTCAAAAAATATGAATTTGGCAAGAGCAAAGTACCTACCTTTATTTTTGACAAATAGAAAATTGTTATTAAAAAAAGTTGATCGGAACTAAAAACCACGTTTAATTATGCAATTTCACCCATTTACGATGGAAAAAATATTTTTTCTTTTTTGAAACGTATGATTGTGTACCTACAATAACAATGCAAATTTAATAGAACTGTACAGTAGTTACATGCAATCTAGGATGTATATTTTCTTATTGGAAATACTTATAAATGCATATGTATTTATTACGGACTTATTTATATTGCAACATTGTTAGATAAAATTAAGAAACGAAAAGGTTATCATGTTTTTAATAATTACAAGAGATAAATGTTCATTCATAATTAATTAATAATGCAGAAAAATTATTAAAAAATAACAAAACCTATTTTTTCATCGTAAATAGGTGTAATTACATATTCAACGTGGTTTTTAGTTTTGATCAACTTTTTTTAATAACAATTTTCGATATTGTCAAAAATAAAGGTACTTTGCTCTTGGGCAAAATTCATATTTTTTGACAAACCTCGTATACGCCTAAAAGAATTTAATATCTGATAGTTGCATTTTAGGTTTTAGACCATGCAGGACTTTTTATTAAGAATAACTTTATTTCGTAAAATTAATACTAAAAAAGTTTTCCATATGGTTCCAACTTACGGAGACATACTGTATATTATTAAAAAGTTTTTCGTTTCAATGTTTGTGAAAATACTTTTTAGTGCCTCTCGTAAAAACAGTAACTGCAAAATTCCTGAAATCCTCTTAAATTTCAGTAATATCAGTTCCCCTCATCATCGGTGTGCATAGTTCAACCAGCTCAACATTGCGGTATTGCTGACCCACTTCACAATGTGGTCAATAAGATACGTTACATTTTGTACACTCATTGTACCTGGGTTAGTCGATTTGCATTGTTGGTCAAACTAAGGTTGTTGTTGCCATTTATTTCATCAACCAGGTGCGATAAAGCGTTGTTTTCTGGTTTTACGGCATAAAGTTTGAATTGAATCATTCGAAAAGTTTAAGTTTAATTCGCGGTTTTTGATTTTATTTCCCAAATTTTATCGTATGTTTTAAGTTTTAAGCAATTTGTACCGCGATTGTGCGGAGTACTTTTAGGCCTTGAAGATAAAATTTGTCGATAATAAGCTTTTGTATTAAGATATGGTTGGATATCTGGCACATTTTAAAAATATTTTAAATTATACAGGGTGCGCCCAAAAAGTATATAGGGTGTCATAAAGTTGCATTTTTTTAAATGGGACACTCTATATCTGAATACATTTAATAATTTTACGAATTATTTCATAAATTTTTATTAATAGTTTAATATACGAAAAAGTTTTAGTTTTTAAAATAATTCGACTTATAATGAAAATTTTGCATTTGCAACTATATCGTTGTTGTGAAAATACTAGATAAATTTCGACTCTAAGCGATTCATAATTTTTATACTTACTAAATAAAGTCAAAAATACATATTCACTGTAAAATATTTGACATCTCATTTACAGGGTGTTTACTTTCTAGGACCAAAGTCAGAAAACTTCTAATTGAAAAATATCACTTTTATTAAATGGAACATCATATAATACTATAAATATAGTACTATATTTCTTACAACCGGTTTAACCGGAAGTTGACACTATTGGAAAGATAATAAAAATCGAAGATGGGGACATGTAAGCCGTTTTACTCTAAAGACGTACAGTTAGAAAGCTAGACGCTGTCAAAGTTTAAAAATCTCATTTTTCAAGAGTCAATATCTCGGAAACTGTTTAGTATAGACTAATAATACTTTTATTATATAAAATAGGGGTATCCATTTAAGATTTAGATCTTACCCCCCTCCCTCCTAGGGGCTTGAAGTAACAAGATTGACAACATACGCAAAAGATGTCCCCCTCGAAATAAAAATCGACGGGTCCGAGCGTTTTTTTTTTTAAATTAACGTGGAACCAGATATTTAGCCTGTTTCGTTTAACATGGGGAACCCTATATTAAATTGTTTATTGAAATATATTTTGTGTTTTTTATTTGATCAAAATGTCATGATATCTTGGAAACTAATGAATTCGAGTATAACTTATGGTTAATAAAAAATGTTCTAAATTAACTAAGCAATAAAAATGATTAATATTAATTAATGAATAAATTAATTACAAAAATTAAACTTTAATTCTCCACAACTTTTGGGCGAACCTGTATAAGTATTCCAATTTATTACGATTATGTAGATTTTTAAAAGCCTTACAATTTTTTTAGAAGACATTTTTTGCGAATTCCTGTATCTTTTAAAATAATCGACCATTTTGGTAATTTCTCTTAACCCTGTATAAAGCCTGGTTTTGCTTATTTTCCTTATAGTTTGAGATATAAAACGTTGTTTTACATAATCCAAGTGGTGATACATCCTTTATTTGTGTAGTAAATTGCCAAATTTAATTTGGTATTTCCGCAAAATAATTATACAAACGTTTTGACGAGTTTCAAGCATAACAAATTTTAAATAATTAGTAACACTGCCGTTCATATTAATCAGTTATGCTTGGTAAGTTTTACTTCAGACCAAGCAAATTGAATTGTCCTTTTGGGTCATGTAATTTTCGTACTTATCAAACCTAGTTATATGTTACAAAATGTAATTTTTTTAAATTGGCTGTTACATATCCCAAGATCATTATTAAATTCATAAAGATTTACCTTATTTCAATTAATTAAATCTGTTAATTTATAGTCAAGTAGTATATGAAAATTAAAATAATGCCATAATAATTGACTTTCTAAGTTTTTCAAGCGCTTAAAAAATAAAATTTTGTTTACTTGACTTTTACTCCATTTTTCCAAATGGAACGATGTTAGTTTACTAGGATATTTCAAACGAGCATTTTTTTTTCAACAATTTGATACCATACACTTCTATACATGCTATTTTAAAATTGACACTGAAAAATTTGCCTTAAATCCCAATCGCAAATTTAAACGCGTTATGTATTATTGGCGCCGTCTCTTTTCTAAAGGAATATAAAGGCGACTTTGAAAAACAATGGAATGGTTTGAAAACCAATATGACTTTAATTTAAATTTGTAATGTCATTAGTTTATAAAACATACAATCGTGCGGCTTCAGAAGAATTTTTCTGGTCACTCCAAAAATTAGGAGCATATTAAGTTGTTCATTTCTAGTAAAACAAACCATTTTATCTGATTTACAATGTGAGTTTAATAAACGAATGACATTACAATTTTAATTTAAAACCATATTAGTTTTCAAAACAATTCCATTGTTTTTCAAAGCTGCCTTTATATTTCTTTAGAAAAGAAAGGGCGGCAATAATGCATAACGCTTTTAAATTTGCGATTGGGACTTAAGGATGAATTCTCAACGTCATTCAATCTATTGCCAACCTATAAACTATTTCGCGTTGATTTTTTGAGTTTATTATTTTAATAACTAACATGTAAAGAAAATTAATATCGTCGGTACATTATTTAGGTAGTAACTGATATATTACAAAAATATCAATTTATTTCATTGCTAATTTTGGGAGAATTGTATAGTGAAAGAAAAATGAGTGACAATGACATAATAATGTTAAAAAAAATCTTACCCGATATTTTTCGCTATACAATTCTCCTAAAATAAGTTATGAAATTCCTTGATATTTATTAAATATGTCAATTATTACCTATAGAATATCAAGTCGATACTGATTTTCTTTAAATTTTGTAGAAAACATAAATAAATCTACGCGAAATAGGTTATAGGTTGGCAAGCATGTTGATACTCCCACCGCAAATTTTTTCGTGTCAACGTTAAAATAGCATGGGAGTGTATGGTATCAAATTGTTAGAAAAAAATACTTGTTTTAAATATATCCTAGTGAACTACCATCGTTCCATTTGGAAAAATGGAGTAAACGTCAAGAAAACAAAATTTTAGTTTTTAAACGCTTGTGAAACTTAGAAAGTCAATTATTATGACATAATTATGGAGGACTTGAGGTAGGAGGCCGATCGCAATGCATTGGATTCGGTCCCAAATTAGAATCGGTAATTCAGCTTTACGAGTTGCCATAAGATGGCGCTCGTGTTCGAAGTGGGCTATCAAATAAATGGTTTCTTATGGATGCGATAACTATTTTTATTTAAATTAGTTCTTTAAGGAACAAGTAAGGACTTTTATATGAATTTACACTTTCTTTGTTATACTTATTAGTAAACTCGGCCTGTATAAAGTTCCAACGATGCTTCGTTTTTAAAATACAGGAACATTCTAGCTAGAGGGTTTTACCTTTGGAGCTAGAAAGAGACTTATTTGGCTGCGTTTCATCTCTGAAGAAGATCCTGTCTTGCCACCCCCACACAAAGCAAACTCTACTTTTATAAATTGTACCATTATTCATTATAAATATGGAAATTAATTACAATACAACGTTATTTGTCTTGTCTTGCCTTCAAACGTTATTTGTTATTTCGAAAAATAAAATGTCAATTGTCAAAAGTAAAAGCACAGAAAAATAAAGGGTTTAAGTAAAAGTTAAAAACTATGGAGGATCTAGTTTTCCATATTAAAAACGAAGAAGAAGAAGACAACATCAGCCCACTTCGGACGCGAGAGCCATCTATCGGCCAATAGCGAACTAACCAAAAAAACGGGACAGAATTTGAAAATGCTGCCATTGTCGATTGGCCTCCTACCCTATAGTTCTCCATAGACATAATTTTAATTTTCATATACTACTTGACTATAAATTAACAGATTTAATTAATTTGTGGCACTCTAGATTGAAAATAAAAAATAAACATAGAAATGTTATAACACGTCAAAAAATGACAAGCGAGGTGTCATTTTACTCAGAATGTTATTATGAATCTCAAAAAGTAAAATTATGCACGATGTCCCATTTAAAATACCAAAGTCAAGATCACTTCTGGTCAAACTGGAAGTGCTAATAAATTGAAAATGATGCCAATAAATGCAGACTCATCTCTTATGCACAATCTCAAATTTCATTTTAATATCTATAAATACAGAAAAGTTATAGGGATGAACGTCTTTTGAGAAACATCCGGTATATAACCAAACCAAGTACCAGAACCGTAGTTACTTTAAATTAAGATTAAGTACATACTTAAATATCATTATCAAGTACTTGAACTACTCAATACGTCACTACGTCAGGTATGTTTAATAGAAAATGCTTACCTTATAGATGCCATCTACAAGCTTAATAAGTTCCTCCGTTTCCATTTTGACTTTTTTTGTTTTAGCGAAAAGTGTCAGTCAAAATACATGCCAGTCCTAATAATATCACCGTACAAAACACTTCACTACACGTATATATTTTTACACAATATTTTTCGTATTTATTATTTTTCTCGCTCCCTGTGTTTTTCCACTTCAAAGATTTTTGACAAGCAGGAAACTGTTTTGCATGTTTAATAAGAGGGTCTATCGACTCTGAAAAAGAGAAAAACAATTTTAATATAATATAATATAAAAAAGCAAAGTTTATAACAGAGGGAAACATTCCATACGAACTCATCGCACATTTTTTGTCACCGGCATTGTTCTTTTTACAACAAAACATTGTCAATCATAATTCGTTCAAAGTTTTCCGTGTCCTTATAATATTACAATGTGCAACGCTGTATGAATCGGCTACTGTAAGCAGCTTAAAATAGTTTTTTATTCCTACGAACCAAGGGCGTCCATAGGGGGGGGGGGGGGGTGCAAGTGCCCCCCCCCCCCCCCCCTAGGCACCCACATTACTATTTTATTTCATAATTCAGTATAAATATTGAATAGTACAGTGGTTAGTTAGTAGACCAACAAATCACTAAAGTGAACAATTACATAATAAAAACATATCATTAGAGACTTTTTACACCTCTTAAATTAATACCAGTTTTTAGCTCCGTTATGGTTAACTTTATTAAACATAACGAGTAGCGCCACTGTTAAAACCAGAGATTTTGCATCGCCTATACGTTCTGTCTGTAGTTATTAATTTGGCGCCGGCGCACCTAAACAAAATAACATACCTAACCTAACAATAATTTGATTAAGTTGTATATTTTAATGTAAAGCTACTATTCCTTTGAATATTAATTAATTGCTTATCACAATTTTAATTCATAGCAATGATGCTTCATAACTTTTGTATGTTCCGGCAACCATGCAGTTTAAGCATAACCATAAGGATAACGATAAGCTCTTCCTTATCCTTCCGTAACTAACGGAGTCCGTTATGGTTATTAACCATAGCGGATCACCTTTCTGACATTGCGCATGCTCAGAATAACCATGACCACAAAAGAATGACGAATTAAGAGGTGCAAAAAGTCTCTATTAAATTAATACATTAGGCATAAGTTAAATAAATAGTCTTATACAGTGTCACCAGTAAAGTCCGCATCATATGGGATTTTTTTTATTAATATCTTTATTCAAAATTTGACTTTGGCATCAAGTTCAGCATCGATCGAATGGTAAATTAGGCAAATAAATAGTAGTCACAGAAAAATAAAGGGTAGTAGTCACGTGATTCGCATTATCTGTCAAATTCTAATTTTTTTTCAAAAAATAATTCAAAAGTTTTCTGAAAATATCGAAAAAAGTTATAATTTTTTTTAAATGCAGTTTCTAGCCCACATGCAAAATTTCAGCTGGATAAGATAATTTTGCTTTTTTAGTTTTTTACCTATATTTTATAAATTGCACCACTTTTGCAAAATAAGACTCAACGCAACCTATACATAAAATTTCTTAGTTTTGACAAGGCTTTATTTCAGATACATTTTCTTTAAACTAGCGTCATATTAAATGTGTGTTTTTCTACAAAATCAAAATTGGGCTATTAAAATTTGGTCGCATATGATGCAAAGTTTATTTGTTTTTGACCCTGTATAAGGTAACTTCATAAAATACGTATTTTTGAAAACGTAGTTTGTGACTGAAAGTAAAAAAATAAAATAAAGAGATTTTAAATTAAATCGTTGAAAATAGATAAACTTTCCGTTGGGTTAAGCAAAAATTTATTTTCCACTTAATGAACACTTTACTGAAGACACTGTGTTCTTTTTTGTCTTAATATTAAGGTGTATTACTTTCAGACACAAACTATGTTTTCAAAAATACTTATTTTATGAAGTTACCTTATACAGGGTTAATAACAAATGAACTTTGCATCACATGCGACCAAATCTTAATAGCCCTATTTTGATCGTAGAAAAACACACATTTAATATAACGCTACAAAAAAAAATGTATCTGAAATAAAGCATTGTCAAAACTAAGAAGTTTTATGTAGGTTGCGTTGAGTGTTATTTTGCAAAAGTGGTGCAATTTACAAAATATGGGTAAAAAATAAAAATTATCTTATTCAGCTGAAATTTTGCACGTGGGCTAGAAACTGCATTTAAAAAAACTTTTTCCTATAACTTTTCTTGATATTTTCAGAAATAACCCCACTTTTGAATTATTTTTAGAAAAAAATTAAAATTTGACAGATAATGCGAATCACGTGACTACTATTTTTTTGCTTAATTAATAATCATCTCGATCGAAGCAGAACTTGATGCCAAAGTCAAATATCGAATAAAGTTAATAATAATAAAAAATCCCATATGATGCGGACTTTACTGGTCACACTGTATATAAAAAAGTATTGTTTAAGTTTTTGCCCCCCCCCCCCCCTGAAAAACGCTCTATGGACGCCCTTGCTACGAATTGTCCTGTTTCTCGGCATAATCAAGTAGTTTTGTGGTGTGTGGTAAAGTTGTTTCAAGTTTAAATCGTAGATGGCATTTGAAATAATTTGTTTATTGATAACGGTTGTACATTTGGTGTCATTCTTGGATTTTTAGGAAGAGTTCATGTTTATTTACCCGTACATAGCGAAGCGTAAAATTCCTTTTTGTTTACGAGTTCATCAGCGAAAATAATTAAAAGATAGAGTAAGATCGGGGAATATGGAATACCATTTTCGTTTTGTTGAATAACTGGAAAAATAATACACTTTTCACTCTGAAATTTGGTAAATGAGAAGGTCAGGTCATTATCTATAAGTAGCTTATAATCAGTTTTGATTATAAAAACACCGTTTCAGCTGAGAAAAAAAAAGTCAAATTAGTCACTTTTATGTGTTAAAAAAAAATGCAGGGTAATATGGAATAGGTATATGGGCTAATATGGGATAGAGTAAAACATAGGAAGAAAGAAACGAAAATAAGTTTAATTCTAAATTGACAAAATTTTACAAAAATCAAACAAACAAATAACTTGCTCTAACTTTAACTAGCTCTACTTGCAAAAATCGCAAACGTACACATCTCTTGCACCAGATGTGCAAGCTTCATGAGCCCATCCGTCGCAAATGATACACTGCACCCACATCTCTCTGCTCTTATTCATTGTAAACTTCTCATCACAGAAAATACATTCCGTGTCATTAACAACTTGCTTGCGACTAACAAAGTTCGACAAGGGGATATCATTATCATCAGAAGAGTCTGCGTGAAAGGGTTTAGAATGAGAATCTGAAGATGACGTTGATGATGAACGTTGCATCCGCTTTTCCTTGGTAGGATATTTTAGAGAACTTGGACCAGCATCATTGGGTATCTTCAGAGAACTTGGACCAGCTTGATTAAGTATCTTTTTGGTAACTTTATCACGCGAAAGATTGATAGACTCCTCTGACTCGTCCTTATTGGGAGTTGAAGTTACCACTTTTGCGCGACAAGGTTTTCGTCACCTGGTGCCAGTTTTCTTGGTTAGTTGTGGTATGGGTATGACATCCTTAGGGAGAATGTTTTGTTCTTGACATGCCACTTGTTCCGCATCTGCTGTGACATGAGGGGAAATTTGGGCTACCAATGGGTAGGGAAATATGGAATATCCCATAATACCCGAAACATTTTCTGGAGGAAAAAATACCTGTCAAAAATATGTTTTTTTGAAACAATGTACTCACAACAATTTAAAAAAGTAGTTAATCATTAGGATCGACTTACCTGCCAGAATGAGCGATAGTTCTGTACAAATACAACTACTACATAAATTTAAAAATCTCTATTGAAAAACTTGGTAAACACGTATAATGGCGTACGGCGTTTTGCGAACTAATAAAACGAAACCGTTGAAACCTGTTGAGGTTAATAATGGTTTAGGGTGGGAATGAAGTCAGTTTAGGTATAAAATTGCAGATGTCGCCAGCCACAAAAAAATTAGCAGCTATTCCATATTACCCGGACTATTCCATATTCCCCGATTTTACTCTAATATTGTGGCATATCGGACAAGTGTGTAACTGTTTTTATATTGGAATACACAGGGATCCAAGCACACCGGATACCCTGACGTCGGACAAGTGTGTGATATGCCACAATATTTCCATTTGATTATTTTTGCGGACACTATATTATCTTCTAAACATTATTATAGTAAACGGCTTGCGCGCATTCTACTGGATGCCGGCGTTAATCTGTTTTCTGGTCTGCAAATGGCAGATGTTTTCGGTGAAAACGCAAATAGCGTTCCCTATACTGGATTGTGATGCACTTCGTGGTATATTTAATTGTCTACCTTTCGATTATTACCAGTGTAACTGCCTTTTATATTGTAGTTAATTCCGCTGGGATGGCTCCCAAAGAGCTCCCATGGAATTAAGTTTTTGACGCATAATTATTAAACCAACAGGAATATTTCAATTTTTTTTCATATGATGTATACCAGGTAAGACCCTTCAAATTACTATCCCAGTGTTGCGAATTACTCATAGCTGCAGGGACGGCCTAGCTGTGGCACTAATGTGCTAATTTTTTTTACGCCCTGTATGGTAAAAACTTTGGACAACGATTTTTACATACCTTCAACTATTGACTAAAATTTAAGTACTCTTCATTCATGTCGCTAATCCTAACCGTTTTCGGAAGAACGTCATTTTATTGCGATCATGTTTTATATTAAGCAGTTAAAAGTGAACATTTATAATTTATAGGAACAAAGATGTATCTTTTATTAAAATACGCTAAATATACATGATGTAAATATGTTAAACATGACATTTTTCCGAAAACGGTTAGGATTAGCGACATGAATGAAGAGTACTTAATTTTTAGTCAATAGTTAAAGGTATGTAAAAAACGTTGTCCAAAGTTTTTATTACACAGGGCGTAAAAAAAATTGCCACATTAGTGTTACAGCTAGTCCGTCCCTGCAGCTGTGAGTAATTCGCAACACTTTCTGGGATAGCAATTTGAAGGGTCTTACCTGGTATAGATGATATGAAAAAAGAATTGAAATATACCTGTTGGTTTAATAACTACCTATGTGTCAAAAACTTAATTCCATGGGAGCTCTTTGGGAGCCCATACCTGCGAAGAGGAGGCCAATACGAAAGAAGTTTATATGAACTTGTATTATTCTTTTCACGTGTTTTTTTCATATCCGGGAGATTTCCCACATTTTCCCGGACACTCTGTACAGGCGATTTTTATTACTTTTAAAATAACAAAATAATTTACTTTAATGCCTCGAGAGCATGAAGAGTACCTGATATGGATTTTTAACGATATTGTCACCTTTGTTCTTAATTCTATTGTTAGCTAAAGACATTGATAAATTGCCAAGGTATGTATTAACATAACAATGACGCCAGTGGCAAAAAAATTTAGTCAGGTTTGTTCAAACTAATATTTAACAAAGGATGATCAATAAATTTATCTGTATCGGCAAACATAAACATAATATTATGTTTCAATATTTAAAGCCTGCAATTAATTATTACCAATGGCTTTGATCAACTTCGATATTAAACGGATACTCTTGTTTATTGTGTACTTGAATTACGAAATATTGCTGAATTTGACACAAGGGATTTACTATTTTAATTATTATAAATTGTTTGCTTCGTCTATTAAATTTTAATTAAACAAATTAAGTAGGTATGTACTATTTTTTATTTCTATTTAGTTAGGGGCATCAATCAGATATTTTATTTTCAGCCATGTATGTAATATTGACATTCCTGTCTTTTTAGAAATTTGAAAATATCACATTTCTGTCTTCTTACTTCCGATCCACATTTTCCATCCTAGGACGGAAAGAAGCCGTGAAACAGAAACATCGACAACACTGCTTGACGATCCATGTATCACGTGACTTTTTTGAGGTTATCCATGCTTTAGTATGTAATTTACTCGCGAAGTAGGTGTTAACTTTAGGGTTTTTCGTAATAATTTGTATTTCAATCCGATTGTCGATTGATATCTAATAGAAAATTTAGGTGACATGATTGCTAAGAACCTCTACAAAATACCAGTGAAAATTTTTGGAGCGGGTTTGCTCTAATAGCATTAATAAAGTGAGAAATCGAACAGCCTGGCCGGCCCAGGGCGGTTTGTTTACGGGTCTTATAATGGCGGCAGAATTTTATTTGTTTTAATTTAAAAGTTGTGTTTTTTGTATTCTGGTTAGCTCTTTGGGATAAACTTTATTGTTTTGTGGCTACAGTTAATTTATTAAATATTGAAGTGTTTATTTAACTCGAAGGTATATGTGAATTAGTTTAAAAATATCACTAATAGAGATAGTTCGTAAATAGGTAGGATACCTCCAGCAGATACCTAGGTACTTAGGTAAGTACTATTTTTTTTCTTTTAGTTTGTTTATTTACCAACATGCCAAGCCCCTGCTGTATTCCCGGGAGTAACTTTAAAAGTGTTTTAAAAGCAGGCAGTTTTTCACTTCCCAAAAGATGAAAATCTGAAAGTTCTATGGCTAAAAGCCATTCCAAGAGCTAATTGGTCGCCCACACAGTATTCTGTAGTTTGTGCTAAGCATTTTATCCCCACTGACATTATTCGTGGTCTCAGCTTGGAAACTTATTGTCTTGGTACCAATTCATACATTGTGAAAGTAACGAAGTTACCCAGATAGTCGGTGACTTTCTTAAGACAATCGTAGATTTCTTAAATAAAGCCTTAAGCTTACTAAATTTTAAGACTTCAGAAGATGATAGTCAATCCTGTAATTTAAACGCAGAAGATAATAATTTGTATAATAGAATATTACTTTTGATCGATCAAATAAATTTACTCGTAGTGAAACAAAAACAGCTTCTCAACGCAATATTACTATTATTTAATAATTAGGTAAGTTGTTCTTGTTATCCAAAACTATTTATTACTTTTTTACATTTTTCAATATCAATATAGTGGCAACAGAGTCAAAAAAACACAAAAAATATCAGAAAGGATAAAAAAAACTCGCCCGTTGCCGCTCGTCATAATAATAGCTTGTGGATCCACCACTCCCAGCTGATGCGGCGTTGCCCGATGTCACTTCATGGCTTCTTTTCAAGGTGGTTGTGCGGGTACCTATCCGCTAGTGTGTTATAAAAATAATGAAACGACAGCCGGACACCGTGCAACATAAAATACAATTTTAAACTTAAAAAAACACTTAAGTATCAACAAAATGAAATGACAAATAAAAGAGAAATCCGTCGAGTTGACAAGAGAATCTAAAAAACGTGAGTCTCTGATGTTTCCATTGCCGGAATGAAAGTGCTAATGACGCTTACGCTCGTCGCTCTCAAATCGTACATTAAAATAGGAAACTGGTTTGCTATATTAATTATTAAAATTCCGTATAAAACATATGTCAATACTCCTCGGAAATCGATAAAAATAAATATTTCAAGAACTTAAACAAGCCAGAAGCATAAATTTTATTGTTTATTGTACGTTTGGACAAACTAAGTTATTGACATTAGCCGCGTTCCTTTTGCTTACTTTTAAATAGCATAGAGAGACGGCTAAGTTGAGCGTTCGTTTTAGAAATTTAACTCGGCTTAACAAAGATTTTTTGCTCCCCCTCGCCGCGGTTAAGTGTACCACACTATTTTCCTCATAAGACTATGCGAAGTTGTTCGCGAAGCGTTTGTTAATTTTTTTGATAAATTTTAGTTTCTGAATTTAATATTGGTAAAAGTATACAATAAGGTTCTGAAATTTTAAAATAACAGCACCCGGAAATGTCCATATTAACGGACACGAAGGATGTTTATGGCATGACATAGGTCTGGGTTATCACAGTGCAGTGTTATATACTGGGTGGTCAAATAAGCGAGGACGTCGGCTTTATCTCGGAAACCATTAATCGTACAACTTTCGGAAAGATTTTTTATGAGTAAAGTGTTCAAGAGAAATTGCTGGAAATTACTTTTAAGTTCCTCATTTGTGTAAGAGGATCTAACGCACCGAATGACGATATTGGCGTTGTTGCCAGCTTTTTAGTTTGTCTGGAATTCGAAAGAATTTTATATTTTTAAATATAACACCCAGTATATTTTTACATTTTTAAATTTCACATAAAATTATAATTATTTTTTATTAAATGCATTATTGGTCTATACTTCATAGTTTCCGAGATATTGACTCTCGAAAAGTGACATTTTTGAACTTTGACAGCTTATAACTTTCTAACAGTACGTCTTGGAGCAAAACGGCTTACATGTCCCTATCTTCAATTTTTATTATCTTCCCAAAAAATCAACTAACGAATAACTGGAAGTTGATTTTTTGGGAAGATAATAAAAATTGAAGATAGGGACATGTAAGCCGTTTTGCTCCAAGACGTACTGTTAGAAAGTTATAAGCTGTCAAAGTTCAAAAATGTCACTTTTCGAGAGTCAATATCTCGGAAACTATGAAGTATAGACTAATAATGCATTTAATAAAAAATAATTATAATTTTATGTGGAATTTAAAAATGTAAAAATATACTGGGTGTTATATTTAAAAATATAAAATTCGTTCGAATTCCAGACAAACTAAAAAGCTGGCAACAACGCCAATATCGTCATTCGGTGCGTTAGATCCTCTTACACAACTGTACCAAATTTGGTTTAAATCGGCCAGTAAATTGTGATGTTATTAGGCCGTTTCCAGACTTTATACACACACTGTATATGTAAAAAACTAGCTGATGCCCGTAAAAAAACTTGATCAACATTATCTATATAATAATGTTAATTAAAATTTTATATTGAAATTTATATGTAAATAAAATTTTTATATGTCAATAATTAAAACATTTAAAGAGGCATAAATTATTGTTTACAGCTAACGTGCTTATTTTACACCGGAAAGATTATAATTAATATTAATTAATAACTAGGCATAAATAATATAAAAATAGACATTTTTCTAAAATCGACACAATGTCAATTCATATAGACAAAAAGCAGTGAGAAAGTAAATTTATGTAGATATTCAAAAATACTTGTGAGATGACAAATTAAGAAGACTATCGTGTAGTTGTAGTAGTAGTATACACTAATTTATTTACTCTAATTTTACTCTCAAAATAGCGCTTACTGTTCGCCTTGCTGACGATACAGTTCTTCTGATCAAGGGGTAAACATGGCACAATGTATTTGAAAGAGCAGAGAGGACTGCTATCTATGTAAAAGAGTTTGGATGGACTATACTATAATCTTTCAACACCTAATGTCAACAAAACAAATTTTATGTGTTTTTCAATGAATAAGATTGAGTTCCCTAATAAAATGAAATTGTATTTCACTCAAATGTTTGCGACTTCTCTGAGAAATTTTCATGTAGTGGTATAATTAGAACTGTGAAATGTACAAAATATTTGGGTGTTTAATCTGACCAGTTTTTAAAATGGTCTGGTCATGCAGAATATGTAAAAAATAAATTAAAAAAAGCTCGTTTATAAATTCTACGAATTGCGTGACATTCTAAACAGATTGGTTATAATTAATATCTATCAATCTTTGGCTGAATCTTGTCTCAGTTATGGAATAATTTGTTGGGGCTCTGCTCATAAAAATGTCTTAAGCAATATTACTATTGCCTAAAAATATATTTTAAAAATAGTTTTATTTAAGTCCAGATGGTTTTCCTCTGAACTTTTATTTCAACAGGCTGGTGTCTTCTTAATTATTCAATTATATATAAAAAATGTGCTTAGATTTTCTCTTACTACTACTACACTTACACTACTACATCTTGACTGGAGCGATTATAAATCGTAACTTAACTGTTTCTTTTATACACTTTCATGCTGCACAACGATTCATTTATTATGTGGCTCCTAAAATTTTGAACTTGATACCAGAGCATGTTACAAGAAAAAAATGTCAACACATAAAAAAGGATCTTAATACATGGATTATGAATAACACTGAAATAATTTAAAATGTTATTAGGTTTTTATAAATTATATTCTAAAAATGGGTTTGCCTTGGGGTTTGCTATTAGATATTAACTATACTATTATTACAGACTTTATATAAATATTAAGTATTTGTCTAAGTTAACTGTGTAAGTGAATGTGTGCACACACAGACTTTAAGTCCATAGTGTACACATAGTATTTAAATTTTTTGTTACCTAATGGTTGGTACCATGTGTTCTAATTATTTTAATGTAATCTAAATAATCTAAAATAAATATATCCTGGTTAAAAATGATATTGGCTTGCGGTTTTCACAGAAAAAAAAATTAAACTATTATTCTGTAGTATACCTATAGTGTGAGTTTGTAACAAATTGAGTAAATCCAATACAGTTCTTTTTTTTGGAAAAATGCTGGATTTTAAGATCTGGTTTTTTGATTTTTATGATAATTTTTTTAAATAAACCCTAGTTTCTTATAGACTATTTTTAAAGTGCATATTAAGTTATACCGGGTGTCCACGGAAGGTGGCTCGCCCCTCTAACTTTTTTGTTTTTCAAGATAATGAAATAAAATTCGGGGGATTTGTATACGACATAAAACTGCATTTTTTGACAGGTGACTCAACATTATGGAACTTCCGGTTTAACCGGAAATGACATAAACTTTCGATTTTTAAATGGGACACCTGATATATTTTTACTTTTTTTGGCTCCATATGACATTCTAAATACAACGATGTGTCACTTGTCATTTTTGGTCACCAAGAAAATATTTTTTTTCCAAATTTATTGTTTTATCTAGAGGGCTATGAATACCTTAAAATCACTTATTTCAGTTCTTTAATCTTGGGAAAAATACAATTTTACTATTTTTAGTCCAATGCTATGTGCTATGTAAAATTAAATTTTTAAAGTTGTATAACTTTTTTTTTTAATGGCAACATGGTGGCTTGTCGGGTTAAGGAAAAAGAGGATTTTATTACGATTATTTTGATACCATACACTATTAGGTTTTAGAAAAGCTGCCATTAAAAAACTTTAAAAAGTTAACTTAGAACTTTCCTAAAATGAAGCATATTTTGAGAATAAATTTGGATTTAAATGCATCAAGTAGCCTGTGACCATCAAAACTGATAAAACAAAATCACGCCTTGAAGAAAAGTGACATGCCGACAGCTTCTGCCAAAGTAAATTAGTTTGTTGTTTAAAAAACATGAAAAATACTAGTTTTACAAGGAGTAAAAAGTTGATATGTTATTATTGTCAGGCTCATTTCGCATTTTCGGAACCAGTTTTGGGTACCTAATAGTGCCGGGTTGGATGACGCCGATTAAAATATCTTTGTGCGTAAAGTCGTGCAGCATCGGTTGAATTATTTCTACATTCTCAAAACACTAATAACATATCAACTTTGTAAAACTATTATTTTCCATGCTTTTTAAACAACAACCTAATTTACTTTGGCAGAAGCTGTCGGCATGTCAATTTTCTTTAAGGCGTGATTTTGTTTTATCAGTTTTGCTGGTCACAGGCTACTTGATGCATTTAAATCTAAATTTATTCTCAAAAGATGCTTCATTTTAGGAAAGTTCTAAGTTAACTTTTTAAAGTTTTTTAATGGCAGCTTTTCTATAATAATAATAATCAAAAGCAGCTTTTCTAAAACCTAATAGTGTATGGTATCAAAATAATCGTAATAAAATCCTCTTTTTCCTTAACCCGACGAGCCACCATGTTGCCATTTAAAAAAAATGAGTTACTTATACAACTTTAAAGATTAAATTTTACATAGCACATAGCATTGGACCAAAAATAGTAAAATTGTATTTTTCCCAAGATTAAAGAACTGGAATAAGTGATTTTAAGGTATTCATAGCCCTCTAGATAAAACAATAAATTTGGAAAAAAAAAATTTTCTTGGTGACAAAAAGTGACAAGTGACACATCGTTGTATTTAGAATGTCATATGGAGTCAAAAAAAGTAAAAATATACCAGGTGTTCCATTTGAAAATCGAAAGTTTATGTCACTTCCGGTTAAATTGAAAGTTCCATCATGTTGAGTCACCTGTCAAAAAATGCAGTTTTATGTCGTATACAAATCCCCCGAATTGTATTTCATTATCTTGAAAAACAAAAAAGTTAGAGGGGCGAGCCACCTTCCGTGGACACCCGGTATATGTATAAGTACCAAATCTTAAATTTTTATTCCTTGTCATTTATGTCAAAAATGAATTTAATTAAAAATTTAAAAATTCTTCTATCCATCTTTAATACTTTTTCGTCAATATCATCACATCTTGAATTTGGGACAAACTGTATCAATATTTTTTTTATAAAAAAATACCACAACTTAAAATGTTAGTAGCCTTGTCCTAGCTTTTTTCCAAAAAAAAAACTGTACTGGATTTACTGGAAGTTACAAACTCATATGATATAATTTTTAAAATATTTATATGCTTCCCATGAATACGCCGCTGACCACAGGACTTTTTAGTAAACACTGCCATTATTAGAAGGCACACCGTGGAGTATTTAGGGGGGGGGGGTGGTCCAGGGGGTCCAGGTGGATCCTCCTCGATACATACCTAATCGTAAATACACCACTGCTTATGCAAGTTCTAAATATATTATACTTATTGAAATAAATTACCATATTAACAAAATATAGTAATGCCTTCAATATGAATTGTAAAAACAAAAGTAGCAAGACCACTTTCCAATCAAGAGTATTCTTAAAGTCGTCTCTTTAAGAATCCCAAACTTAATATCGAAATTATTTGAATTGGTTTTACTTTATGGGTTATTCCAAATTTGACTTTGGAATCAAGTTCTGCTTCGATCGAGATGAAAATTAAGCAAAAAAATAGTAGTCACGTGATTCGCATTATCTGTCAAATTTTAATTTTTTTCAAAAATACTTACATTATGAAGTTACCTTAAACAGTGGCGTAGCGTGCAGGGGGCCAGGGGGGGGAGCGATCGCCCCCCCGCCGTTTGAGTCCTTTCTTAAACGGCGCCCCCTTGCCAGTTCCAGGTTTTAATTAGGTTGAAATTTGTTTATAACTTTTGGAGTATAGAAATAAATAAAATAAACCTGTTACCTATTTCGAGATTCTATTTTATTTTCACTACTTAATTTAATTTATAATAAAAATATTTTGCCACGACCCATAATTTGTATTTTTTCAGTTTTGAAATCTCTAATTTACTAGAGACTAAATTTTATCTTTTTAAAAGTCTGTTATTGTCGCCAATGAGAATATATTCTGAGAGTTTTAACAAAATTCCCCTTGCTGGTTCATATTTTGTTTTCATGTGGCCATTTTAGAAATGACGAAACAAAAACTTTATTTCTCTTGCCAAAATTTAGTAAATAAACGAAATTATACATTAGCAGTGAGGCGCTCTTTGAACAAGGGCGTAGATAAGGGGGTCATTACCCCCCCCCCCCCCAGGACCCATACTGAGCCATAAAAACGAAACACTTTTTTACATAAGCGCATAATTTTTTTTGTGATTTTCTTAAGGATCTTGCATATTTTATATTTTTCCTATATTATATTTGAAAATCAGACATCATTGAAAAAAGGGCGTGGCACCCAAAAAATTTTCGCCTGCGGCGCTATTTCTTTTGACGCCGCGACCTCTTTTACCCCCCCCCCCCCCCCCCACCCCCCATAAAAAACCATTAGCACGCCCTTGCCTTTCGCCCCCTCCGCCCCTTTAACCACGCTACGCCACTGACCTTAAACAGGGCCAAAAGCATATAAACTTTGCATCACATGCGACGAAATTTTAATAGCCCAATTTTTATTTTGTAAAAAAACACACATTTAATATGGAGCTACTTTAAAGAAAATGTATCTGAAATAAAGCATTGTCAAAACTAAGAAGTTTTATGTAGGTTGCGTTGAGTCTTATTTTGCAAAAGTGGGCAATCAACAAAATATCGGTAAAAAATCAAAATTATTACTATAATATAGAAACTACATTTAAAAAAACTTTTTCCAATAACTTTTTTTGCAACTTTCAGAAATAACCCCACTTTTAAATTATTTTTTGGAAATAATTAAAATTTGACAGATAATGCGAATCACGTGACTACTATTTTTTTGCTTAATTTTCATCTCGATCGAAGCAGAACTTAATGCCAAAGTCAAATTTCGAATAAAGTTATTAATAAAAAAAAAACCATATGATGCGGACTTTACTGGTCACACTGTATATGTCTGTGGTTTTAACCCCTATTATACTAGTATGTATTCGCGGCCAAAATAAAAAATTCTTAAATGATAATGACACATTATCCTAACATAGTATAAAACAAAGTCGCTGTCGCTGTCGCTGTCTGTCCGTCCCTACCTATATATGCCTAAATCTTTAAAACTACGCAACGGATTTTGAAGCGGTCTTTTTTAATAGATAGATTGATTCAAGGGGAAGGTTTTTATGTATATTTAGCGACCCGCCCCGGCTTCGCACGGGTACAATTTCAGAAAGTGGCATGCCGGGTACTAATATATCGGGTTTGTTCGGGTTTGTATTTATACCAGCGGTTACATGCTAGTTTTATATAAGACCTAATATCCAATTTGTTTCTCGAAATCTTTTGCCCTCAATAATATTAGGACCCTTAATAAAGTGGTATGAAAAGTAAAATTGATGGGACCACACCCACTTCCTGCTTTAAACCATTAAAATTGAGATACGCTGTTATTATATCTATAATTTACTTCTTCTTGGCCTAAAAGAAGATGCCATTGATAATTTAATTGTAGATTAGGCACTCTTATAGTTTATAGGTATTCCGGTACTTGAAATCGATAATCTAATCAATTCTACTTTCTATTATAACTATTACCTTTTAACTAAAATTAACTATTCTATAACCAAAATTCAGTGGCGCAACCAGGGTGGGGGGGGGCTGCCGGGCTGCAGCCCCCCCCCTCCCCCCGAGCTTAGAAACTTAGCCTATTCGTTTAATTGCAAACCAATTTTTCATGTCACTCGAACTATTTTCGCATGTTTTTTGCCATCTCAATGTTTTATGGATTTGTAATTTTTTTGTTTATCAATGTAACATGGAATCTTACGTTTTTTGAGTAATTAAAGTATAAATTTTAATAAATAGATCAAAATTGTACATAATGATTAAAAAAAAAATTTTGATTCGAGTTTTTTCCGTTTCCTTGCAGTTTTTGAGAACATTTACCATAGTAATGTATATATTTATCTACACCATCAGAAAGTAGAGATTTCAACGAACAAAAAGCCCACCAACTTTTTTAAAACAGCAGATATTTTGACGTGAGAATTCTCGATTGAAAATAAGGGTGCTTTTTCGATATTAAGTCAAAATAAGGTGAAAAAATTAATATTTTAAATCAAAATAATTACAGTGTGTTTGGGACATAAAAAGGTAAGTTATCACAAAATTTCGTGAAAACATAATTTTTTTTCTAAAAGATAAAAATAAAAAAAACAAAAACTTGGTTATTTGAATTTTTCACATACATTTTGAGGTAATGTGAAAAAAGTGTCAATACAAAAGTTGTAGATCTTTTTATTACCTACAACTTTGCTATTTAACGTTTTTCCATAGGACTTGTAGTTTTCCCGGAAATCGAGATAAATCATTTTCTAGCCTTAAAAACTCACCCCTTTCCACTTCCAGACCTCGGATCGCCCGTAAAATATTTTTCCTTTCATTTTTATTATATTCTTTTTCTTTTCCAATGGGTTTCATCCTACTATTATTATTTTTTGTTTCAAAAATTATCGACCCTGGTCTACCTATTTATGCGAACCACGATATTGATATTACCGTGGAAGAAATTCTGGACGAAATGGCAAGAACAAAACGAAGAATTTTACTTTAATATTAGTAATATTAGTGATTACTTACAACTTATTGTATAAAGTTTTTGTTTTAGTATAAGTATGTATAATATATGCATTACTTATTTTAAATAAATTTTTACTAATTAAAATAAAATCTTTTTTTTCAGAAATATTTCGTTAGGGCCAGCGGCGTATTATTGCAGAAGTTTTAGGGGGCTGTCGTTCTCGTCAATCATACGTATTTTACCCAAAAAAGGGCGTGGCACCCAAAAATTTTTTCAAGAAGTTAAAGCCCCCCCCGAACAAAATTTCTGGTTGCGCCACTGCCAAAATTGCAATATTTACTTTTCATTTTTTTTGCTGTAAGAGGCACCCGACATTACGCAAAATATATTTTTATTTTTGCTTTATACCAAACAATAAAAACAAGTTCTTTTTCCTTCGAGATGTTTACTTTTGTATTTTCTTATTTTTACGGATTTTGAGGTTCTTTTAACATATTTAATTTATACAACCAGTGCCTGTTTATTTGCTGTAACTTCTTATTTTTTGATTTAATAAGAAAAACGTTACAGGATAAAAACTTCGAAAAGTAGCGTTTGTAAACGAAATTTAATTTTTTTAGTGGCGAAGATTGAATTCTGCTGGGTTTTTGAAAATTCGTATTATACAGCAGGTTGTTTACTCCTATGGAGTAATAAGTAGTAGTAACAAGATTTATATAGCAATTAGCTACAATTTTACAAGTTTTATAAAATATATAAACTAATTTAACAATATTATCTTTAAAAGTTTTAAAAGAAAAATAAAATTATCAGTCACTTTTTTGTTTTTTAAATAAATAATTTTTTAAAATGTTTTTTCTGTGATTTAATTGAAATATTCAATTTTTTATATCCTTTATGGAAAACCGATTTATATGTCAAATGTTTTGATACCCTACCTAGACAAAAAAATGTATTATACCTGGTTGGATAGTTATGATTTGCAAAATTTTGAATTATAAGATCTTTTAAATGAGAAGGCAGTAAGTTGTTGTATTTAAAAAACAAAAGTACAAATCAAAAGAGATATTAAATTTTTAACATTTGAAAACCTCTGAAGTTTCTCTAACATTAAATTTATTTTCGTATAAGTATATTTATCCACATTTAAAATTATACTTATCGCTTTATTTTGCAAAACTAGGAGTCTATTAAATATCCCATCATTTGCTTTGTATAAAATAGTTAAACAATATAAAAAAATGAGGTAAAAATAACAGCGTTATAAATTGTTTTTTGTAAAAATAAACTTAAATTTTGACTAATTCTTTTTAAATAATAAATTTTTTTCCAATTTTAGATACAAGATTTTCAAAATGTAATTGAAATTTTAATTTAGAATCTAAAATTACTTCCAAATATTTCAAAGAGTGTATAATTTCTAATTTTTCATCATCAACAAAAATATTTATATCTGTATTATTCACGTTATTTCCAATAACCATAAATTTTGTTTTAGAAACATTTAAGTTTAATTTATTCATCTTTAACTAAAAACGATTTCAATCTTCGCCACACAAAAAATTAAAATTCGTTTACAAGCTCTATAGGCGGAATTGACACGTACCCCAAAAAAATTCTTTGCGGCATAAACGGTGCTGATGAACGTTGCTAACTTCACACATATGATTTCTTGTTGATTTCTTTGCTGTTGTGGATTGTGGGTGTTTAATATTTATGAAGTTCTAGTTTTTGTGTAGTTTAGTGAATAGAGGGAACTTGACAAAAATTTTAAATTGGGAAAAAATTCTATAAATCATAAGTATATATTGTCATAAAACATATGGCAGCAAAAAAAAAAACATATTTCGTCCCAAAAGACCGCTAGCAAGATTTAAAAATGCCCCAAAATTCAAATTATCCCAAGCGGGTAAAAACGGGTCGTGACGTCAAGAAGTATAATTCGTATGCGACATCCACGAAATAGGTTATGGGTTGGCAATAAATTGAACGACATTGAGAATTCCACCTTAAAACAACAATACAATAACAAGAACACACGGCAATCCAAATGCAAACTCGGTCGCTCCGGTCAGGATGACGGATGACGGAAAGTCATACTTCCTGACGTCATCGGGCTTGGCGCGCTTTAGAGGTCGTTTGAAATGGTTTTGACACGCGCGAAACTTTAAAGAATTTTTACCAAGTTATTACTGATTTTTAAGGAGTAATAATTGGGGACTATTTTTTTTAGGCCTCATCATCATCATCATCAACCAGCCCTTAAAGCGTCCACTGCTGGACATAGGCCTCCCTCATGGCTTGCCACCTGGTTCTGTTTTGACCCGCTTGGATCCAGTTGTTTACAATTCTTTTCAGATCGTCGGTCCATCGTGTAGGTGGTCTTCCTCTACTTCGTTTATCGGTACGTGGTCTCCATTCTAACAACCTCTTAGTCCATCTGTCACCGCTCATTCTGGCCACATGTCCTGCCCAATTCCATTTCAACGTGGTTATTCGCTCAATGATGTCCTTTACGCCAGTTTTTCTCCGCAGATCTTGGTTTGTGACGTGGTTTCTCAAACTTAATCCAGTCATTGACCTTTTCATTTTGCGTTGTGCTACTTTTAGTTTTTTCGCGGATGTCATCGTTAGGGTGAGTGTTTCCGCGCCGTATGTAAGTACTGGTAGGACGCATTGATCGAATACTTTTCTTTTTTGACAGATGGGGAGTTCACTCTTGAAGACGTGCTTTAACTTTCCGTAGGCCGCCCATCCGAGGCTAATCCTTCTGTGCAACTCGCATGTCTAATTATCTCTGGATATTCTAATCGCATGGCCCAGGTATGTGTATTTTTCAACCCATTCGATTTCGGTGTTATCGATGTTTATACATTCACTCATGACAAGGTTTGTCATGATCTTTGTTTTCGAAAGGTTCATTTTCAGACCGACCCTGCAGCATGCCTCTTCTAATTCATAGAGCATTTGTCTCGCCTCCCCCAAGTCGTCGGTTGTTAGGACGATATCGTCTGCGAAACGGAGGTGACTAAGTTTCTGACCATCTATGTTTATTCCTTTTGTATCCCAATCAAGCTTTTTGAAAGCGTGTTCTAGCACTGTGATAAATAATTTAGAAGACATAGTGTCTCCTTGCCTAACGCCTCTTCCGATTTTGATGCGGTTGTTGGCTTCGTGTAGTCTGACTGACATAGTAGCGTTTTTGTATATATTATAGATAAGCTTTGAATATCTGTAGTCTACTCGGCATTCTCTCAAGGCGTCTAGTATAGCTTGCATCTCTATAGTGTCGAAGGCTTTGTGGAAGTCTATGAATAGGAGAACAAGTGGTCTATTGTATTCGATGGTTTTTTCAATAAGGGTCTTTATACTCTGTAGGTGGTCATTTGTCCCGAAGCCCGATCGGAACCCGCTTGATCTCTAGGCTGGTAAAGCTCAAGCTCAGGCCTAACTAAATCATATTATTAAAAAAAAATTGAAAAGTTTCCTATTGTGTTTGTGCCTTTAGTGACTCGGATATACATGACTAGCTAAGACCATTGGAAGATTTTATTATGCCCAAATAGAAGTAAATTACCGGGTATTTCGTATTTTCAGTAAGTATGAAGTAGTGATAGTTCTTGATATGTAATTTTATTTTATTATGATCAATTTAAACACATCCAACTAGGCCTAGGCCACACAAAGAAGAAGTTTCCCCATTCGTTCAGCGACAATTTTGCAGTGCGCATGCCTATTCCTGTGTGGCTTTGTTTATATGTGCAAGGCCATACATTTGCTACTTTCGTTATCTCGCTTCGCTCATCTAAAGATCAAAAATGTCTATGGGTACGTGGCAGCGCCAAATTTAAATTGTTTTGAATTTTACGAAGGGTTTTTTCTAAATAACTTTTAATTGGCTGATTAGAAAACAATAAAATTTGGGGTCCACATCAATCATAGAAGGACCTTCAAAAAACTCTAATACAATTTCGATGTAAAATTAAAGGGGGAGCCAATATTTGAGGGGGGTTCTCACGGCCAGTCCCTTTTAAAAATCGTGCGATAGAAAAATGCGTCGATTGCCAACGTGCATTTAAATAGCAAACATTGAAAAAGCAATATGCTCGCAGCTCCAATAAAAAGTGTACGTATAAATACGAAAAAAAGCTTTAAAATGCGGCATGTTAAGTCAATTTTTCCCGTTTTCGAATATTTTTGAAATATGTAAGCGTTGGAAACCCATACATAATTAAAATCGAACAAACACCCTCCAGCGATAAGCATCAAAAAATAAAAAAACTGTATGTCAAGCGGTAACACAACATTGTAGAAACTTAATGAAATATGTACTAAAGTCAGAGGCGTGTTCATGGGGCGAGGTCAAGAAAATTGTCCCAGATCATAGACAATTTACCTTTAGATACCTACAGCTTATCTCCTGCGCAAACAAAAGTTACGTTTTATGGGTGAAAAAATACGTCCGAGCGCATGACTCGTCGGTCAGCTGTCTTCATTCGGGGAACCTTCGTGCATGCGCACAAACCTCGTGTTATCGGCCGTCCTACTTTATCGACAATAATCGACGCGCTCAAGAATACTCTCCAGAACCGGCCCGGCCGCCATTTTTGTTTTTGTGTTTTAAGGTTTCTCTTCTCTGCGGATTCCTTGTAGTTTTCTAAAGTTTTCAGCTATCGGATCGGCTATCGTGGATTGTGGGACTGGTGTTTAATATTTATGGATTTCTGGTTTTTGTGTAGTTTAGTTAGTGAATTGTGTTTGTGCTTTTAGTGACTCGGATTGTAATATAAACAATGACTAGTACTAGTTGCAGCCGGTGTATAATTGTATTATGCCCAAATAGGAGTAAAATAAACCCACTATGGTGGCATATGAGCAAGAATTTAAATTTTAAAGCCCGGACCTGTCTACTTTCCCATTCGTCAAACGATAATGTTGCAGTGCGCATGTCTAATAGTTCCCAGTTTTGTTTACATGCGCGAGGCCATAAAACTGCCACATTCGTGATTATTGTTTGTTTATCTAAAGGTAAATTGTCTATGTCCCAGATCTATATACCTAATTCTGCTTTGCTTTTCCACAGTATTTTCTTCTACATGGAGTACAAGTTCTAAATCTGCATTATTTTCTTATGCTTTAACATCGATTATATCATTATTTTGCCCTAAGAAGTTACATTTATTAATGACAGAGAACCTTTTCTCTCTGACAAAGCTAAACACGATTAGACATGCGCACTGCAACATTATCATTTGACGAATGGGAAAATAGACAGGTCCTGGCTTTAAAATTTAAGTTCTTGCTCAGGAAATTGTAAAAGTTGACCTTAAATTTATTTTTACGTGTAAACTGCTAAAATTTGCCCCAAATTCTTGCCAAAAAATTCTTCTTTAGTTTTTGATCAAGTTGGGAAATAAGGTAGTAATTTCTGGCATTTTTAGTAGTTGAAAACCTAAACCTATCATTTTTTCTTTAATATATCTAATATAAGTATAAAGAAAAGTGCCGTTTAAACTATTTGAAGCAATATATTGCCCGAAAAATAGGCATACCTAATTAGATTGCAGGGCTGCAAATAAAATATACCAAAACATGCATCGGGATAAATTGTCTTGGAGTTTGTTTCTTGTTATTTTTATACCTTGTATGTGTAGCCTAGGCCTAGTTAGAAGTGTTTAAATTAATCATAATAAAATAAAGTTAGATATCAAGATACATCATATTATATACACCTTACTAACTGAAAATACGAAATACTCGGTATGTTACCCATATTTGGGCATAATAAAATCATATACCTAACGGTTTTTACTATAGTCATTAGAGAGTTTTCGTTGTATTGGCAAATTCAAACGGATAACCATAACGAATACGAATACGAAGCCGCTATTTGACAGATCGTAAAAATAGTTTTCGTTCAATTTGCTTAACGTTAACGTTAAGTCGAATTCGACAGTAAACAATACATAACAAATATAACATAACCTATCTTTAATGGTTTGTGTTCATATTTTCATAATACGTTTTGTGCTATCTTTTTTGCTTGGTTTTAATTTCCTAGTACCCAAACTTCTAAAACATCATGATAGACGAAAGGTTGATTTTATTGGACTTATCCAGTGATTCGGATTTGGATGATGCCCTTCTCTTGGAGGTGCTTGATCGCCAGGACATTCAGTATCGAGCACAGTTGTATGGAAATTTCAATTTAGAAAACTATAATAATGCTAAATGCAAACTTTATTTCCGATTTGAAAAAATCACTTAAGAAGACTGGCTGAAGCACTTAGGATTCCCAATAATGTAATAACACAAAGCAACCATAATGTTTCTGGCGTGGAAGGGCTTTGCATTTTGTTAAGAAGATTAAGCTACCCTAGTAGGCTAGTTGATTTAGATGTCTTTTTTGGACGGTCAGCTTCAGCTCTCTCAAAAATCATTGGCTTCATGAACAACCATATATATGACAATTTTGGACACTTACTTTCCGATTTAAGGAACCCTCAGTGGTTAAACCAAGAACGGCTAAGAATGTATGCAAATGCAAATGCAGTTCGTAAAAAAGGATCTGTCAAAAAAATGGTCATTACGCATGCGTTCCGTTTTCGCTATTGCTTTGTCTTCCGTCCATTAGCTCCCGCCACTTATCCGTAACGATAACGATAAATGACAGCTCAAATGTCAAAGTTGTCAAGTAGCGGCTATCGGAATCGCTTTTAAAATACAACGAAAACTGTCTATTGTTTATATTCTAATCCGAGTACCCAAGTCGCTAAAAGCACAAACACAATTCACTAAACTGCACAAAAACTAGAAATCCGTAAATATTAAACACCTACAATAAACAACAAGGAATTCCCAGAGAAAACTTAAAGCGGAACAACAAAAATGGCGCCCAGTCGGTTATGGAGTGTATTTTGATCATGTCGATAAAGAAGGACAGGCCGATAACAAGAGGTTTGTGAGCATGCCCAATGCTGCTGGGAGGGAACTTAACTTTTGTTTGCGCACGAGATAAGCTTTACGTATCTAAAAGTAAATGTCTATGGTCCTACCTGATTTGGAAATCGGTTTTCTTTTTATAATAGGTTAGGTTAGGTTAGAGTGGCGAGTGGCAGACCTCTGGCATTATCCAAACAGTCACGCGTAGTCCTATAAGGACCGTTGTGGTACCACACATGTTCCGCGGAACCTATTTGCATCAGCTTTCTGATGGTTAACGCGATCGTAAAAGAATCACAGCTCACTGAAACCAGCCACTGCTGTTAATAAACTTAGTAAGTCGACCCAGTTGCAGACTGCTCACTTCCTCCAGATCATTAAAAAATGGTTCGCCCAGTGCATTTAACCTTCTTCTCGCGAGGCCGGGGCATTCACACAAGAAATGCTGAATACTTTCCTCCTCTTCTTCATCTCTGCAACTTCTACAGAAGTCGTTAGTTGGTATTTGCATACGTTCAGCGTGTCTACCGAACATTCAATGGCCGGTGATTACGGCAGTGATGTTTCTTAGGTCCTTTCGACTGTGCTGTAATAGCGCTCCGGTTTTCCTGTTATCCAGTAAGGGCCACAATTGCCTGGAGATCCTACAAGTTGTAAGCCCTGTCCATCTGCTTTGCGCAAGTTGTTTAGTTATTCGATCTATCTTTCCTTTCACTGATCCTAGTGGTCTAGCCACAGTACTCTCTGCTAGTTCAACAGACATGCTTGCGTCCTTCCTGGTGAGCGGATCAGCAGTCTCGTTGCCATATATTTATGTTGCTGTGTCCAGGAACCCAACAAAAGGTGATTCGATGTTGAGCACCAAGTGTGCAGAGATTGTTGCGACAGCGCCTTGCTAATTTTGACTTAGTACTGCTGGAGCAAATTGCCTTTATGGCTGCTTGACTGTCTATATAGATAGCTATAGAAATAATATGAATAAAACTAATAGACGAATCGTGTCCGCTGGCCAAAATATATTTATCATTTTCGATTGATACTTAATAGCTAACAACTGTGTCTTATAAAATAAGAAATAATAAATATTAAATAAAAGAGAGAAAATATTCATTCGCACTTGACACATTTATTTGCGTTATTTATGGCTAAAAAATTATGAATTTGATTATTCCCATGAGCACTCGTGTGATGGTGTGGTAAAAAATAAATCTCTAGTCAAATGCGAAATTCAAGGCTTTTTGATTCACGTTACATATTTTTCTTAAAACGGGTATGATCCGCATCGATGCACTGAGAAAAAACCTTCTATTCCTTATAAGAATTCACATACTCTTTATACAACTGTTTAATACTATAATATGTGACAGCAATGTGCTTTCCTACAGTAAGACAACGAAAATTGCTAGACTGTTGTGTAGTGATAATATCACGGTAATTTAGCCAATAAGAAATAGGAGTTAATGCTACCATAGAATGGTTTATAGCCATTATTGCTCTGAATAGTCACAGTAAATTGTCAAGTTCTATTGGGGGTGTAAAATAATGAAATTTGACATTAATCATAATTATATTTGCCTGCTAATGTTAATAAAGCAACTGAAAATCAGTACTGTACCTAATTCTCAAAAGTTTAAATAGCTTCTAGAGTGATATTGTTCTTGTCGTTAAACATTGCAATTGAAAGAGGTATTGGTACGATCAATAAAATTCAAATTCAGACAGGACAGCTAGAAGACTCCGAACAACGATCTGACCTGCGCAACAAATACGTTACAACTAATAATGCGGCGCGCGGCGATTGCCGATCGCTACGTACCCCCACCAACGTCTTGTAAATTATAGGTTTTAACGGATACGATTCGTTTTTGGAAACGCTGTTCTGCTTTCTTAATTGTAGAGAAAGCGCTTTACTGAAACAAAATGCGTCGCATCGAGAAGATACAATTTAAAATTCTTAACAAAATTGCTGTATTGAAAGTTGTTCATTATTTAACAAGACTGTGCTGCTAATGGAAATGATTACTACCAATAAAAACACTATTCTAGTAAATCTTGAATTGATTATAACACTAAAGCGGGTTTGATAAACTAGCAATCTATTTTAAATGGGTTAATAAAAAAATAAGCTATCAATATAAACTATGGCTTAGCAAACCTGTTTATTAGATCATTTTCCTCGGTGTAATCAAATGTTTTAAGACCAGAATTTAACGTATCCTTGATATACGAGGGAGACAAGAAAAAATATCTAGTACCTAGTTCAGTGGTGTGCGGTTCCGGACACCCTGTATATAAAATAGTAAGTAGTAAAACCGAACTAGTTTAAAGAATTATTTTCTCAGTATCCAATTAAATATTAAACTAAACAGCTATTAGTTTGAACCTTTGAACCCTTATCTATCACCTAATAAAGTTTTTGTTTATTTTGCTTTGCTATTTTATCGATGCAATTCACGAGTATAAAATCCTTGTAAGCGCTTATGGACCCTTAAATTTTTTTTTTTTCAATTTAATATTGATCATTAAGAATTTATGCTCGTAATTACTATGTTCCGCCAGTACGTTCTTCTCAGCTTCGAAGGCCGTCTTTCATTGGCATGTTTCAATAAAAAAATAAACAAATAAACCTCAGTATCGTAAATTGCGTAGACACTCGGTACTGCAGGTGTTCTGAGATTTCTTTCTGTTAATGTAATTTTTATAAATGGCAAAGTTGATTGCAGGTATTTGTCGTAGCTTCTAGCTTCGGGCTTTTCAGAGCGTTATTTTGCTGTTTTATATCCAAGGATTTGCAAGTAACAGTGAGATGCGCAACGACCTAACATTTTTAAGGTTAAAATAAACAGTTTTACAGGCTAAAAACACAACGTTTGGAATATTTACAAGAAACGGATATTCTACTCCCTAATTTTTCATTTACACTCTTCATTTTTCTGCCCAAGACAGGGCCTTTGCAGTAACCCGTGACTTTCCAGTATTCTAAAGTCTTGATTATCGGTTTTTGACTATTTAATTTTTTTACACCTCTTATACACCTTTGAAAGCTCCATTCCGGCTCAATCCCACAATTATTTTCTCTATCGCTAATAACATCAGCATTGTACCATTCACTTTGTTTTCCTAATGATGAGCGTTTCTACACTGGAAACATGTCAAATTTAATTATTATGAATTATTCTAGGTTCGTCTTCTTCTTCTTTTGGTGCCATATCAGGTCCTCCTGATGTTGGCAATCACAATGGCGAGCTGTGCTCTATCTTCGTCGAGTCTAAAGAGTTGTTCTGCGCTTCGAATTCCGGTCCACTCTCTATACAACATTCCTTAACCACGAGGCTTGTCTTCTACCGACCCCTCTACGGCCTTCTATCTAGCCCTTCATTAGACACTTTAAGCAAACCGTATTTTTTTTTCCGTATCCGTATCCGCATCCGCATGCGTAACGCATTGAGTTACGTTGACCGCAAAAAAAACTGTTTAAGCATCAACAACCATACATATACGAAACCGAACGCATCCAGCAGTAAAGCAAAACGTCACATGTCAGATTTTCTATTTCTAACCTTAAAAATTGTGATTTTTTCATTTGAATAATTTTGAATTATTTAAAATTAAATATTTTAAATTATGGATGAAATACTTTATCCCATCCTTATTGATGTTAGGTTAAGTGACAACTGACAAAATCATAGAAACCAGAGATCGGTCGATTGGTTGGAATGCGTTTACGGATAGGGATACGATGGCAGGCCCGTAACGATGCGGGCAACGTAACGTATTCGAGTCCAACGCATCTATTCTGCACATGCGCAGATCGATGCGGATACGGATACGGTTGAAATTTAGGACATGCTTAAAGTGTCTAATATAAGTTGAAGGATACGGTAACGATCACCCCTGAGTATGTGACCCAGATAGGAGAGCTTCCGGCATTTAACTGTTATTAGTAGTTCGCGGACGGCGCGGCGCTTGCTCTATTTAAAACCGCTTCATTTGTCTGCATGGCTACCCATGGAATTCGGAGCATACGTCTATGTAGCCACATTTCAAATGCTGTAAGACGATTAATGGTTGCTGCTTTTAAGGTCCAAATCTCTGCCCCATACAACAGTATGGACCATATGTAGCACTTGATCATTCTCTGGCGGGTTTGTTCGTTTGTTGTTTTAAATTTAGATTATTATTGCAGAAGAGCGATCTCGTTTTTTGAAAGATTGCGCGAGCTGACTCGATCCTGCACTTGACTTCTTTATTCGGGTCGAGATGCTCTGTAATGTAACAACCAAGGTACCTATTTGAAACATGGAACCCTTTCAATGCGTTGACCATTTATTTGCAGTGCCGCATCATTATACGGCTGACGGCTGAAAACCATAAACTTAGTTTTAGTGATATTTATGTTTAGACCCATTTCTTGTCCCGTCACGTTGACCAAGTCTAAAAGACGTTGAAGATCCCGGAGATTATCACACAAGATCGCGGTGTCATCGGCATAGCGGATGGTATTGATCAATTCGCCGTTAATCTTAACTCCGCACTCCTGGTCATGCAACGCCTGTTTAAATATTTTAGTTAGGTTCGTTAGTTATTCTAATAAAAAAATTGTAGAGAAATACTTTGTGCTTTTCTTTTTTCTATTCAAAACTAGAAAAATTAGAGAAACATAATGTCCGGAATGAATTTTAGATGCTAGTTTGTCAAAAACAATTTTAACAATAAGACAAATTGCGTCTAGATTGCCGAAATTCAAAAGTAAATAGAAGCTAGTATTTTATGCCCTTTCCAATGAGCTGTTGTGCGAAATAAGAATATTCTTTTGCTTTATCCGACATGCAAAGTTTTAAAAAAACTTAAATACAAATTAAATTAATTAAAACATTTATACGATAAGTAAAATTCAAATTCAGATAGGACAGCTAGAAGATTCCGAACAACAATGTGACCTGCACAACAAACACGTTAGAACTAATACTACGACGCGCAGCCATTGCCGATCGCTACGAACCCCCACCCACGTCTGTGCATTATAGGTTCTAACGGATACAATTCGTTTTTGGGGACTGCTTTCTGTGTAGAGAAAGCGCTTTACAGGAAACAAAATGCGTAGCATTGAGAAGATACAATTTATTTCTTAACAAAATTGCTGTATTAAAAGTCGTTCATTATTCGACAAGACTGTACTGCTAATAGAGCGTATTAATAATAATAATAATAATAATAATAATAATAATAAACGACTTTTATTCATAAATTTAGATGAATACAATTAGGCGATATTTAGCCAGTAGGGCTATTCTTGCATATAACCTAACTACCAATAAAAAACAATCTGGAATTAATATAATACTAAAGCGGGTATTTAATATGGGTTAATAAAAAATAAGCTATCAATATAAACTATCGATACCCTTATGTGAAAACCTGTTAACTCCAAAATTAAAAATTTTACAGGAGACGTGAAAAAGTGTTTTAATAAGGGAATATACAAGATTGAGAAGTGAATGAAATAATGTTAAAAATATTGGAAAAATAATTAATTTCTTAACACAAAAATACACTTTAAAACACAAAACAACAACTTTAACGTAATATTTCAGTACCAATCAGTACCGCATATTTAATAAACTGCCAAGGTAGAAGGAGATAAGAGGTTTTTCATGGAACAAAAAGAGCCCGAAGGAGTTAAGAGGTTTCCTTTTTATTGTATATTAAATTACAGGAATTTTGTGGAGATATGAGGTTTACAAATTAGAAAGCTTTGGCCTTTACCTAACAGATGGCGTTTAAAGCTCCAAAACCAAAAAAGAGGAGTTACGAGGTTTTCACATAAAGGTATCGCTATGGCTTAGCAAATCTGTATTCGATTGTTTTCCTCAGTGTATACATAATATTATAAAGGATGAAAATTTTAAATAAAAATGCTAAAATCACAATGTCTACACTACGTTGTAGTTTATTGCTAATATACAACCAGGCATACGAAAATACAAATAAAAATACCTGCAAAGGAATAAACAATTTTTAATAATAAAATTTTACGAGAAAAAGTGATTCGGAATTGATTATTGTTTGTTTTGTTTTGTTTCGTTTTGCCGTTGGCAATATGAAATGTTTCAGGAAGATTTAAAATGGTTGCAAATTTCAATACAATAAAAATAAAATTTTACTACAAACAGTTTTCGTTGTTTAAAATCTGAGAAACGAACAAGCGCGAAATCTACATCTACACTAGGTAGTTATCGTTATCAGAACAAGTGATAAGATAAGTTAAGATTTATTACCGAATTATTTTGATAGGTATCAAGATAGAAAAATTAACATGAACTTAAAAAATGATATACAGTGTCACCAGTAAAGTCCGCATCATATGGGATTTTTTTTATTAATAGCCCCAGTAGCACACCAATATTGGTAAAATATTATATATACATATTGGTCCAACAAAGAAAAGGCGAGAATTGGTTTTATTGGTACAATATATGTTTTTCATATTTATACTATAATGAAAATAAATATTGGCCTTATATTTATATTAAATACTGGATAAATATTAAATATTCACATCGGACCAATATTTATTTTCATTATAGTATAAATATGAAAAACATATATTGAACCAATAAAACCAAATCTCGCCTTTTCTTTGTTGGACCAATATGTATATATAATTAATATACCTATATAACAAAATAGTCATTCGTCGTGACCAATATGTAGGATTAGAAAAACGGGAATTGTTAATAAAACGATGATAATTTATGAAAATTCAGTTTATTCATTTATAAAATATGACAACAAAACAAAAGTTTCAAAGTGTAAAGAAAAAAACTGAATAAATATATAAGTTATATATTATATTATTTTATTAGAAAACGAAAATCCTTTACTTTGAGTACTTTGACCTACTTTTGCGCCCGCCTTCTCTATCTGCCGCACCTGCCAGATACAAAGATCAGTTTCTTCTGATACGTCGCTTGCAATTAAATGTGTTTGGATGTCACTCTCACTGGAAATGGTTGTATATTTTTTAACGGCTCGTTTTTTTGCATGAGAAGACCCAGTAATTTCTTCCAATGACCTTTTAACACTTTTATATTCTGCATTATAAGTACCTACCTTTTTTCCGCCATAGAGATGCAGCTGCCATAGAAAACATTATTATATGCAGGAAATCACATTTTTATGTTCAGTTTTTGGAGACATTTAAGCATATGAAAACCCAATCCAAAACCGCCTTGTTTTTAAAAGGGGTTAATGACTACTTGAAGATGGCTTTTTTGAAAGTTTCGAATAATTTTCAAGAAGAAGTAACATTTAACACCTCGTACTGTTTTGAATCATATATTTACAATTTTTCGCGTAGAGTAACTCCACAAAATGTTTAATTTTTGAACATAAAAATGGGGACATCCTGTATTTTTATACATTTATCAGCAACTTTTAGCTAAAAATTATTTATTTCGTTAAAAATAGATGATAACATTGATTATTATTCCTGGCATTACTAGAAATTTTTGATTTACTACGAATTCTGCTTGTAAACTAGTAAGGGCGAAAATAAGAAAAAGATATATTTAGCCAATATTGGCCCAACTTTGGAAACGTTTCATATTTTTTTAATGAAAAATTAGTTACATAGTTCATTTAACAAAATCAATTTTTTTAAACAAGCTTATTCTAGTTAGCAGTGGCTGCGGGTTAGTTATCTATATTTCTTTATTTTATTTAGGTAACTCCATAAATGTATTTTGGGTTAGGACGCCTATAAAAGGTTCTTAATAGCAATTTCAAATTTACCTTATTCAGAGCTACTGGAATACCTATTCTTCTATCTTTCACTAAAACTAAAATTCTCTTAACTTTTCCACTTAAATATAGGTATTTAATTGTTATTTTAGCACAATACTAGTCACCATACAAATTTCACGCATGTGCGACACGTCTCGGCCGTAACAAGATTTTGCAAAATGGCGGCTTTGGCGATTGGCACATAAGTCAAGCCGAGCATTTCATTATTGTCATAAGCATTGACCTTTTATTTTGTTTTCTCTGAAACCTCGCGGTACGGAAAAATCGTGTAATAATAATTTTAAAATAAGAATAATATTATGATTAACTTTTAAAATAAAAAGTTAACCCTGTGAATATTAGTCAATAAATCACAATAAATGCTCCATATTGGTCCAATATTAGAAAACATATTATTTTATGCTTAGTACAAACGAAGAAAGTTGTAAACAAGATGTCTAAATTTATATATTATAAATACCCACCTATCTCAACTTTTTTTAATTTAAAAAAATGTATATTTTTTATATTTATTATAAATATTGGCACAATATTGGGTAAATATAGAATTATTATAAAGAAAAAAATTATATTGCCAATTAATTGCCAATATTGGCTAAAAATCGTCAATATTGGGCCAATTAACAATTTTTAACCAATATAGCCTTTACATTGGGCCAATATACTGTGCTACTGGGGAGCTTTATTTAAAATTTGACTTTGGCATCAAGTTCTGCTTCGATCGAGATGAAAATTAAGCAAAATAAAATAATTGTCACGTGATTCGCATTATCTGTCAAATTTTATTTTTTTCCAAAAAATAATTCAAAAGTGGGGTTATTTCTGAAAATATTGAAAAAAGTTATTGAAAAAAGTTTTTTTAAATGCAGTTTCTAGCCCACATGCGAAATTTAAGCTGCATGAAATAATTTTGATTTTTTACCTATATTTTGTAAATTGCACCACTTTTGCAAAATAAGGCTCAACGCAACCTACAGAAAACTTTTTAGTTTTGACAATGTTTTATTTCAGATACATTTTGTTTAAAGTAGCGCCATATTAAATGTGTGTTTTTTTACAAAATCAAAATTGGGCTATTAAAATTTGGTCGCTTATTTGTGCTAATAAACTTTACTTCAAATAAAAATGTTTACTTCACTGTTTTAAACAAATAAAAACTCTTTAAGATTATATAGGTAGTACACAAATGAGTATGCAAAAATGAACTAACAGCTAATAATAACTAATTGCGTAAAATTAAAAAAAGCATTAACTAGGAAGAACAAAAGACCTTTGGTTAATAATAAGTTTATCACTTTTAATGCAGTAATTAGCAGTCTTGACCTTGCATAAAAACACATTCATCAGTAAAGAACATCGATCTATTCTTTTCCGCGTCCTTGCTTTTGTAATACAAGATAAATGGAAATATACGAGGTGCTACAAAGTCTTGTGTGTACGCGGGGATCTCGAAAAGGGTAAGAGATACAAAGATGGTTACATTAAGGCAAAGGTTGGAAATATTTTCGGAGATATTCGAAAAAAAAAAATTTGTTTTCGTTTATAATTTTTTGCGCCTTAACTGTTGACTTGGGACTAAAACCAAAACGTTTTTTCAAATCAGCTGTTTATGTTCTACAAGATGGCGTTATTAGTTTTCAGATTCGTTTCGTTCTTTAGTTACAAGCGTTAATGCAATTTTTTTTAAATACCGACCTGGTATTTTAAATACGATTTTAGGGACTATTATTAAAAAATAAAATACGGGATGTTCTTCACGATAGAGCTCCTCCACGTTATACAAGAGCTGTTTCGGAATTTTTAAACAATACTTATCCCAATAGATGGATAGGTCGCGGGGGGCCCTATTCTTGGCCAGCAAGGTCCCCGGACTTTAATCCATTGGACTTCTTTTGGGGGTATATGAAAAATTTAGTTTATAAGGAAGAAATTAATACACGGGACCAGCTCTTGCAACGCATTATTATTTCATTTCAGAAAATAAAAAATAGACCAGATGTAATTGGGAATGCAGTTTCAAATTTAAGTATCAGGGGAAGAAAATGTGGCTAATATGCGAGCGATTTGGGTATTTTTCATTTAAAATATCACGGAGTTCCCTATGATTTCTAGTTTTATCTCCACAATCCAACATAATCAAAATTTCTAAGCGATCGTCTTCAGCGAGACGCATTTTGGATGTATTATCGGCAGTGACATTTTGTGACGTAGCAATTTGTCATTGTTAGTTTCCGATTGAAAAAAGATTATCAGCCGAAACCGAAACCGAATCTTCGGCCTTGGTATCAGTTTCGGCCGAAACTGAATCTTATTTATACATGTTAAAAATTCTATTGTATACTGAAATCTAATCTATTTTTTACACATATGTACGGACAGTGAACTCGTGTTAAATGAAATAAAAAACAATAATTGTATTGTTCCATAAGATCTTCCCACTTCTTAGGACAGGCGTCTTATACAATTTGTTGGCGTATTTTGCATTATTTCACGAACGTTTGCAACAAGTTCTTCTGTTCTTACAGATGGCCTTTCTGCTCCTTTTTTGTGTTGTATAGAACATGTTTCCCTAAACACAGCCACGGTTGTTTTCAGGCGATTATAAAAATCCCCAGCAATAAAAGCAACGTTAGGAAAATGTTCGTGAAAATCGTCCATGCACAAACCCGGATTGTATTGCCACTCACCATTTACTCTAACCCCGTTTCGAAAATACGCTTCAACCATGAATGTTGTGTGCTGTTCCGTAAAGCCCATTGTGTGAATTGTTCAAGAAATTGGAAAAATTAGCGATGAATCAAATTACTTGTAACGACTGCCAAAGATGACGGAATAAGGTAGTTACTGACACCCCAACAGGTATTAAGCTCTACGGCTAAGCATTACGTCCTTAGATGCAAGGCCTTCTTTGATGCAAATAATTCTTGCTCACACGGTATATATTTATATAAACAACACTGCCTACGAACTCACCCAAAGTTAGCCGAACGGTGCGCGATAATTCACGAACACTGAGTTTCGGCGCACCCGAAGTTTCCTCCGATTTTTGGCCGAAACTAGCCGAAACCCAAACGGAAACCGAATCTTCGGTCGGTCTCTCGTCATTGTCAATGCCTTAAAGATTGTGGCTTAAGTTCAGAACGTTGAGAAACATATCAATGGTGCATACCAGCATTAAAGTGTTAATATTTAGTAAACGGTTGAAGATAGGTACCTATAGGGCATAATTTATGAAAAATATCCAGAATTGATTGTAGAATGTAAAAGCATTTTGTTGATCCACCCTGAATAATATATTTTTTCCTCGATTTATAAAAAATGCATTTTGGAAAAAATTAACTTAACAGCTCCCAGCGATTCTTGATTAAATGGGCGGTAATCTATATAAAAGGCTAATCCATATTTCTTTATCAGAACGCTGTTATAACAATTAACGAAAACGTATTTCATATAAATTTGTTCGATTTACCTGGTAATTAAAATCAATTAGGCAACATTAGTCATTGAAGTATTTAATTTTACTTCCCGGTTATAAAACAATCAAATTTAACCTAAATTCTGCCGTGCTAATTAGGTTGTGAATGTGAATTCCAACATAAATGTTAAGTTAAGCTGCAACATTGCCGTGTATCGTTTCTTTTACTAAAGGTCAGTTTACATAACGCCGATGATTTTAAAGAAGATCCCGCGTTAACGTAAAAGGGTAATTGTAACTTTAAATAATACTTTTCAATCAAACTTTAATTGCCTACCAACCAGTAGTGGCGTAACCAGAAGGTTAAAACCTCCCCCTACCCCTCAGGAGAAAAATTACTTAGTTTTTAAATTTATATTCTAGAAGAATAATTCTTCAGTGCTCTGCTAATAAGTTGTGTTCCCATATGTCGCGAACACTTTACCGGTCACTGTGTACCTTACAATTTTATCCTGCAAAAAGCTTGCAACACTGCTTGCTGGTGGATATTAAAGATCTTTTGCTTTTGGTAAATGTAAATGTCATACAGCAGTAAATGACTACAGAACTACGATTACGAATACCGCTCGCCGATAAGAACACGCCCATATCTGCGGAATTTATGTTGAGAGACTTTTCAAATCTTGTAGGTTATTTAATGCAAGTTTGTGGTTGGAAACTGCGTTCCTAAATTAATTGTAAAGGTGTGACCGGCATGACTAGACAAAAACTAACATATTATGTAGTAATGCGCAACTGTTAACTGTGCAGTACTGTGCACTCAGTTATTAAAATACCTAGGTACTTATTTTAGTTCCATGGTGACAAAATCTAGAATTAATTATTTTTTTTATTAATAAATTTATTCGAAAATTTGACTTTGGCATCAAGTTCTGCTTCGATCGAGATGAAAATTAAGCAAAAAAATAGTAGTCACGTGATTCGCATTATCTGTCAAATTTAAATTATTTCCAAAAAATAATTCAAAAGTAAGGTTATTTCTGAAAGTATCGAAAAAAGTTATTAGAAAAAGTTTTTTTAAATGCAGTTTCTAGCCCACATCCAATATTTTAGCTGCATAAGATAATTTTGATTTTTTACCCACATTTTGTAAATTGCACGCACCACTTTTGCAAAATAAGACTCGACGCAACCTACATAAAACTTCGTAGTTTTGACAATGCTTTATTTCAGATACATTTCATTTAAAGTAGCGCCATATTAAATATGTGTTTTTCTACAAAATCAAAATTGGGCTATTAAAATTTGGTCGCATGTGATGCAAAGTTTATTTGTTTTTGACCCTGTTTAATAAAATAAGTATTTTTGAAAACGTAGTTTATGTCTGAAAGTAATACACCTTAATATTAAGACAAAAAAGAACACAGTGTCATCAGTAAAGTGTTCATTAAGTGGAAAATAAATTTTAGCGCTGGGTAAAAAATCAAAATTATCTTATGCAGCTGAAATTTTGTATGCGGGCTAGAAACTGCATTTTAAAACACTTTTTCCAATAATTTTTTCCGATATTTTCAGAAATAACGCCACTTTTGAATTATTTTTTGGAAAAAATTTAAATTTAACAGATAATGCGAATCACGTGACTACTGTTCTTTTGCTTAATTTTTATTTCGATTGAAGCAAAACTTGATGCCAAAGTCAAATTTCGAATAAGGCAATTAATAAAAAAAAATCCCATATGATGCAGACTTTACTGGTCACATTGTATATTTACGAACCTATCCTACTGGCTACGCCCTTAATTTAGGTCGTACTATTTGGTCACTCGAATTCAACTTTAAACTAGTCCGATGGAATAAGAACAATCATTACATTTTAGAACGCAGTCGCTAAAATAATGAATAAGTTTAATGGCAGTTATTTGCTATAAATCTGGTATTTTTTTTTATCTCGGCGGTAAGGGAATTGCTTCTTTGGCAATATCAATTATTATGGGAAACTCAAAGAAACACGACCATGTTGGTTACAAATTTATGGCAGTGATGTAAAGAGAAGAATGTCGGTTCTAAAAAATAATTAGTTGTAGAAAATGGATGAAAATAAAAGTGAAAGTCGTTGCATTGATCAAATAACGAGCATTTTCGAAACATTATAATATATTTTATAAGGATTTTATGTAGCTACAAACATTTGTTTATTGTATAGGGGATTTAGCAAAATCAAAATTTAAAAGGTTAATAGGGTTTGTCGCTTTTTTGGTAACTTCTATTAGGGGAAACTTAAATAATGACGACCACGTTGCTTATACAGGGTGTTTCATTAAGGGTGGCCACCGGCTATATATATATATCTCGAAAACTACTAAGCATTCAAAATATATGGTTTTGATTAGGGCTGGGCAAAAATTCGATATTATTCGATTGGAATTTGAATATCGTCCTTATAACACATTTAAGGACCAATATTTAATTCAATCTTTTCTCTTCATGTTTTCATAATCAGAATCTCCCCTTGAAATGAAGGTACGGAGTTTTACAGGGCACATAAGAAAATATTGATATACAGTGTCACCCGTAAGTCCGCATCATATGGGATTTTTTTTATTAATAGCTTTATTCAAAATTTGACTTTGGCATTAAGTTCTGCTTCGATCGAGATGAAAATTAAGCAAAAAAATAGTAGTCATGTGATTCGCATTATCTGTCCAATTTAAATTTTTTCCAAAAAATAAATCAAAAATAGGGTTTATTTCTGAAAGTATCGAAAAAAGTTATTAGAAATTGTTTTTTAAATGCAGTTTCTAGCCCACATGCAAAATTTTAACTGCTTAAGGCATAAGTAGTGATGTAAAATTCTCGGTAATAATCTTTTGGAGAATATTCTCGAGAATATTCTCAAGAATATTCTCAAATTAGAGAATTTTCTGAGAATGATAAGAAAACCGCTAGAAATAGCAATAAAAAGAATTTAATAATTACCTATTCTGCTTATTTTCGGCAAATGTCAAACGGCGTTAATCAAACAAAACGTAAAGAAATAAAATTTTTATTTAAAAAACATAACATACCTTCCCAAGAATAACTAAAAACTAAAGAAAAAAACAGTAAAATAAAGAAAGATCACATTTAACTATTAAAAACATACGAGTATACGTTCGCGCTTCTAGGGGATTTCCCTGAATCACTGTTGCCAGACGTAAAACACTGTTGCCAGAGTTATAGAAAAGGTTAGGGAAACTTAAAATTTTAAAAATCATTGCAAAATTTTTCAGTGTAAATCGAGGCGGTGTAAATTATGTAGAAAAACTTCTCTAGATAATATTCTCGGGAGAATTTTCTTACAGAGAATATTCTCGAGAATATTCCCGTTCTCGAGAATATTCTCTCGAGAATATTCTCCTCTCACATCACTATGCATAAGATAATTTTGATTTTTTACCCACATTTTGTAAATTGCATCACTTTTGCAAAATAAGACTCAACGCAACCTACATAAAACTTCTTAGTTTCGACAACGCTTTATTTCAGATACATTTTCTTTAAAGTAGCGCCATATTAAATGTGTGTTTTTCTACAAAATCAAAATTGGGCTATTAAAGGTATATATGGTAACTTCATAAACGAGGTACTTTTGAAAACGTAGTTTGTGTCTGAAAGTAATACACCTTAATATTAAGACAAAAAAAGAACACAGTGTCATCAGTAAAGTGTTCATTAAGTGGAAAATAAATTTTAGTGGTGGGTAAAAATCAAAATTATCTTATGCAGCTGAAATTTTGCATCTGGGCCAGAAACTGCAATTAAAAAACTTTTTTTATTAACTTTTTTCGATATTTTCAAGTTTTGATATATTTTTTGGAAAAAATTAAAGTTTGACAGATAATGCGAATCACGTCACTACTATTTTTTTGCTTAATTTTCATTTCGATCCAAGCAGAACTTGATGCCAAAGTCAAATTTCGAATAAAGCTATTAATAAAAAAAATCGCATATGATGCGGACTTTACTGGTCATATCACACTGCATGTCCCCTTTTTAGAATATTGCCTTCAAAAATAAAAAAAAATAAAAGTTACCTATAACAGTAATATTTCACTTTACGGTTTACCTTCGCTTTTATTTCTTATTTTATTTATAGACATTATTTTTTTTTCAGCCGCACCTAGAATATTATAACGGTAAGAAGTAAGAACAGCTCATGGGAGCATTTATTGGAGACTTTTTGCAGTGCCTGCTAATGCGTTTTGAAACGCAAACCACAATAATAATTCTTTGAATTAATTTTTATAATACAGAATGTTCAGATAATTCGGAAAATTTTTAAAAAAGAACCAGTAAAAAAAGAATTTTTAAAGTGTCAATTCTTTAAAAATAACCATGAAATTCAAGAAATGAGAATTCACATAACCGGAGAGGTGGAACCAGGCTTCATCCGAAAAAAAGTCAGGTCTAATAAATCATTTCTTTCCAATAAATGTTGAGTAAACCATTGAGAGCAATTCCTGCGTCTTTCAAAATCTGCGGCTTGTATTTCTTGGAATAGTTGCACTTTATAAGGAAATAAATTTAGCTGCTTCTTAAGAATAGTCCTGCATGTTCCATAAGATCTTCCCACTTCTTGGGACAGGCGTCTGATACAATTTGTTGGCGTATTTTGCATTATTTCACTAACGTTTGCAAAAAGTTCTTCTGTTCTTACAGATGGTCTTCCTGCTCCTTTTTTGTGTTGTATAGAACCTGTTTCCTTAAACACAGCCACGGTTCTTTTCAGGCAATGATAAAAATCCCCAGCAATAAAAGCAACTTCAGGAAAATGTTCGTGAAAATCGTCCATGCACAAACCCGGATTGTACTGCCACTTACCATTTACTCTAACCCCGTTTCAAAAATACACTTTAACCATATATAACTGATTGATTGTTAATTCAGGTAGTTACTGACTCCCAACAGGTATTAAGCTCTACGGCTAAGCATTAGGTCCTTAGATGCAAGGACCTCTTTGATGCAAAGATTTTTGCTCGCACGGTAGAATATTCGTGCTCCTTCGTGCTTATTCCAACACCTCAACATTAGTCGGTTTCGTACAAGGAATAAAAATTTGAAGTTTGGTACTTTATGTATACCTAACTTAATATGTACCTACTTTAAAAATAATCAATAAAAAACTAGGTACTACAGTGTGTAACAATATTTTTTTTAGTAAAAGGGACTACAACTTAAAATGTTTACATTCGTGTCCAAGCATTTTTCCAAAAAAAACTGTTACTGGATTTACTGTACTGAATTTATTCCAAGTTACAAACTCACACTGTATATTTTATGCCAGTAATCAACCAAATGTAGGTTTTCTACACTTCTTCTTCTAATACTCTAAAAGAGAGTAGCTTTAGCAAGGTAAAGATTTAATGTATTATGTATGTACTATAGGCACAATAATAGTTATTTATGTATCAAGGGTACTAACTAGATGATTATGCCCTGAGAGCGACAGTCTTACAAAGCCGAGGGCATGATAATATTAGTAATAGTATCATGAGCCGAGCGCCTCTGGCCCGAGGGTTCGTAAGTCGCCCGAGGATATAATATATCCATTAGTACCCGTGATGCATACAAAATTTTATGTCATACCAGTTCGTTTTGAATAATAAATATTTTTTTCTAATTTAATTTGATTTACCAATTTTTTATTTTTACCTGCGACATTACCTTGACATTAATGTTTGTGTGTCAAAGTCAAAAATCAAATTAAAACAAGATGCACACTTAATGCCCGCGCGGGCCATAATGTGTACTTTATGTCTGCACTGGTATGACATAAAATAATAATTTTAACATTATGTTTCCAAAAATGTAGTCATTTCCGATATGTTGCCGATTACCACTATATAGCGTAATTTGCAATAAGTCCCTATTATAAACCTGCAAAGCAACAAGCCAGTATTACTTAACATTATTACTGATATTTTAATAGAAAAATATTGTTCATTCAATGTTGTGTAGAATGGCATTGTAATAAAATGGTACTAAAATTCTACATGCACGAAGCGCTGACCTAAAAAATAGGATTTATTTGGTGTTTTTAGTGTTTTAAGGTTGAATTCGCAACGTCATTCAATCTATTGCCAACCTATAACCTATTTCGCGTTGATTTTTTGAGTTTATTATTTTAATAAGTAACATTTAAAGAAAATCACTATCGTCGGTACATTATTTAGGTAGTATCTGATATATTACAAAAATATCAATTTATTTCATTGCTAATTTTGGGAGAATTGTATAGTGAAAGAACATTGAGTGACAATGACATAATAATGTTAAAAAAAATATTACCCGATATTTTTCGCTATACAATTCTCATAAAATAAGTTATGAAATTCCTTGATATTTATTAAATATGTCAATTATTACCTATATAATATCAAGTCGATACTGATTTTCTTTAAATTTTGTATAAAAGCTAGAAAACATAAATAAATCTACGGTAAATAGGTTATAGGTTGGCAAGCATGTTGATACTCCCACCTTAAGATGGTATTAACGTCGCCATTTTCTATCGTCAATTCGATTTGCGTAACTATTGACGCTTCGCATGCGCATTGCAGTGCTGTGTTGATCAGAGTAGTTATTTTTATGTTTTTGGCATACGAAGAAGAAAGACAGACATATTCTGGAACTGATAGAGCAAGGCAGATGTTAGTCAGCCGGTCATAGTTTTGTTTACTTTCGTGTTTTGTGCTATTACGGAACATTTCCTGTTAAAACAAACACATATTCTCTTGAATTCTTAGGAGAGATGACATCTAGATAGTCTAGAAAATATCGTATTACCAGTAAAACTGTTGTTTTAACTGCAGTTCTGAAAATCGACGTGTTAACTTTCAAGGATTTTAAGTTAAATTCTGGCAATTTTAGTGGTTTTAACAAATGTTTTTTTTTTTAGTTTTTGTGCATTTATTTTAAAAAAAACACCGGCATACTATTCTTCAATGTCTCCCTGAACAACCCTTCCAAAATTAGACACTCATTTATTTTTTTTTTATAATTGCAAGGTTCAGGAAATTACCCCTGCATTCAAGCCATTTATAGGTCTTTTACACATGATTGACCTCAAGAACTATGCCATTATATTAAATTTTATTATATAAATTATAATATATTAAAATGGTATATATGTATATTATTGGTAAACTAATGAAGAGAAAGCGAGTCTTTCCATTTAAAAATACATTAATTTTAACATGAACGACAATAAGGCATTGTCTGTGTTTGGCAACATTTCCTATTCAAAAATAACTAACAGAAATAAAATCCCTATTGTTTGAAGATAACCTACAATTTAAAATATATTGGTACTTGAATATACATATAGATTTATTTTATTATTCATTGAGTAATATTTTATTAATAACTCCATTATGTTTTAATTTTTCTTTTTATTGTTTATTGGTAGCAACTGGAATAAGCGAATTATCTATTATTTAAATAAACATACCAACGTTAATATGATAGTTGTGCCCCTTGTAATTATAGTTAGATAATATTTTCATTAACGACGTGTCGTAAAAATTAATGTAAAGTTTTTGAATGTAATTCCACGAGTGCAATAAAAAAAAACGATTATTTTGAAGAAAATGCATTGCTAGTAAAGTCGATTTACCCAGTAAACCTGCAAGATGACCGACATGTCATATGACAAAAGTCATATTCTAGCTAAATAAAATAATTTTTTGCATTTTCAATGACTTTTGTCATATGACATGTGGGCCATCTTGCAGGTTTACTGGCTGAATAGGCCTTACTGATGGGTAAATTCCCCGGAACGAAAATTTCCCAAAGAATTTCAGATATATTTTTAAAATTTAAATTATTTTAAATTCGATTTATTAAGGTGGGATTAACGACGCCATTTTCTATCATCAATTCGATTCGCCTAACTATTGACGATTTGCATGCGCACTGCAGTGCTGTGTTGATCAAAGGAGTAGTTATTTTTATGCTTTTGGCATACGAAGAAGAAAGGCAGACATATTCTGGAGCTAGTAGAACAAGGCAGATGTTAGTGAGCCGGTCATAGTTTTGTTTAGTTTCGTGTTTTGTGCTATTACGGAACATTTCCTTTAAAACAAACACATTATTCTCTTGAATTCTCAGGATAGATGACATCTAGATAGACTAGAAAATATCGTGTTACCAGTAAAAATTGTTGTTTTTACTTTAGTTCTGAAAATCGACGTGTTTACTTTCAAGGATTTTAAGGCCACTTTAGTGGTTTCAAAAAACTGCTTTTTTTAAGGTTCTATGCGTTTATTTAAGAAAAAGCACCGGCATACTATTTGTCAATGCCTCCCTGAACAGCCCTTCCAAAATTAGATACTAATTATTTTTTTTAATAATTGCAAGGTTCCGGAAGTCATTCAAGCCATTTATAGGTATTTTCTACATAATTAATCTTGAGAACTGTGCCCTTAATATAAGGCCTTGAGCTAGACAAAATTGAAACAAATTATATATTTTTATTCAAAAAAAAATAACAAAAATAAACTCTCGCCCGCAACCTCATGCTTATAATTAATCAGCACAGAAAAGATAAGCAATATAAACGTGCCACGTGTAAAAGAAAGATAGTACCATAGTTGTTAGATTTAAACAGTGTTGTCAGACCTAATATGAATTATGTGATTTAAAACGAAATTTCTGTTATTACCGGTAATTTGTTTAGGGAAAATTTTTATTATAATAAAAGGAAATATCGTTTGATTATTTAAGTATTGAAGTTTGAAGTGTTTTTAGAGCAGCCTCGACCACTGTAACGCACATTTAATTTATTAACAAAATTGTATTTAATTTTAACATTTCAAGCGCACCACATGCGCTAGAAATAAATTTGTTCGACTTGTTTTATTTGAATGCCCGTTGTTCCTACCGTATTATTTAATTCTATAAAATAAAGTTTTTGTTATTTTAATTTGCATTTTGCAAATACGACATATTGACATGTTTATTCAAATGGAAATATTTAATATCGCCGGGAAACAGTAAATTCGACTGCACAATTGTGGCCACAATAATTGAAATTTAGTTTAAATAAACAATTTAATTTATTAACTTTTTTTACATAGAGAAGGAGGAAAGATAGTTACTCCCCCAAGTCATTATTTCTCCAAACATTACTTGCAGAAATATTTCATTACACAGTGTCACCAGTAAAGTCGACATCATAATAATATGGGATTTTTTTTTATTAATAGCTTTATGCGAAATTTGACTTTGGCATCAAGTTCTGCTTCGATCGAGATGCAAATTAAGCAAAAAAAAATAGCAGTCACGTGATTCGCATTATCTGTAAAATTTTAATTTTTCCAAAAATAATTCAAGAGTGAGATTATTTCTAAAAATATCGAAAAAAGTTATAAGAAAAAGTTTTTTTAAATGCAGTTTCTAGCTCACATGCAAAATTTCAGCTATGTACATAAGATAATTTTGATTTTTTACCCACCACTAAAATTTATTTTCCACTTAATGAACACTTTACTGATGACACTGTGTTCTTTTTTGTCTTAATGTTAAGGTGTATTACTTTCAGACACAAACTACGTTTTCAAAAATACTTATTTCATGAAGTTACCTTATGCAGGGTCAAAAACAAATAAATTTTTCATCACATGCGACCCAATTTTAATAGCCCAATTTTTATTTTGTAAAAAAACACACATTTATTATGGCGCTACTTTAAAGAAAATTTATCTGAAATAAAGCACTGTCAAAACTAAGAAGTTTTATGTAGGTTGCGTTGAGTCTTATTTTGCAAAGGTGGTGCAATTTACAAAATATGGGTAAAAAATCAAAATTATCTTATGCAGCTAAAATTTTGCATATGGGCTAGAAACTGCATTTAAAAAAACGTTTTTTAATAATTTTTTTCGATTCTTTCAGAAATAACCCCATTTTTGAATTATTTTTTGGAAATAATTTAAATTTGACAGATAATGCGAATCATGTGACTACTATTTTTTTGTTTAATTTTCATCTCGATCGAAGCAGAACTTGCTGCCAAAGTCAAATTTCGATTAAAGTTATTATTAAAAAACTTTACTGGGCACACTGTATAATATATCATTATAAAAGATTTATTAAGGGGGGGGGGGCGTTATGTCAGATTCAAAATGACGCACAGACATGTGATATAAGGAGACAGCATTCCATTTATCAAAAACTATTTGTTTAAAATCATACATACTCCAAAGCTTCAGATAAGTTAGAAAGAGACGGCTTGAAAAAATGGCAACACTGTAAGCTGTAAAAACTCGCTGTTATCCTTACAGTACATTGGCATGTGTTTTTTTAGGGTCAAAAACAATTAATATATTTTGCAATATTTTCTTAAAATACAGAACTATCTACAATCTAAGTACACCATTGCTTTTAGACTAAAAAAGATAACCTAAGTAACCCCGCCGAAATATTAATCCATAGTTAGAGTCTATTCAGCGAGTAAACCTGCAAGATGGCCGACATGTCATATGACAAAAGTCATTGAAAATGCAAAAGTTTATTTTATTTAGCTGGAATATGACTTTTGTCATATGACATGTTGGCCATCTTGCAGGTTTAATGAGTGAATCGACTATATTATTATAATAGTCTGGTCTCTTACACAGCACGCATAGGCGAACCATTGTAAATAATAATGCTTGCTCTATACCTCTCATTTAAGATTTAAGTTAATTTAAGATTTAATTTATCATTTAAACTAAGCTAAGAAATAATTTTGCTAATTTATACCTCGAAAACGTGCCACTAAATTAAATTAAATGAAGTGCAAAAAAAAGAAGATTTTTCCAGCTGTTGTTACAACAATTAAAGCAAGTAGTAAAAAACAAATCGTAGTCTTCCATTACAAATCACAAGAATTTAGATCAGTCAAAATAAATAGAGAAAAAGCACTTTATTTGTTAATAAAAATAAAAATTCCAACAATAATTTTAGGTTATTGGCACCGATCAAAATATTCATCTTTCTTCCTGGCCAATCACGGACCGTTGTGGAGAACGATTTAACGCGATTTAGCACGATCTGGCACGATCTTTTACCTTAAGTTGAAAGTTGGTCAACTCTTAAATTAAATTAAATGATAAATTAGTTTAAATGAGAGGTATAAACGCATGCATAAGAAAATTAACTTTCAACTTTTAAATTCTTAGTTTAGTTTAAATCTTAAATTAAATTAAATGTTAAATGGGAGGTATAAAGCAGGCATAATAAATAGCACTAAATAATTATTCTATTTCAAAAAAATACCAAAAAATATTTAAAAAACGCAATTGACCACAAACATAACTCACCAAGACTGTAACATTAGATAACGAATAAATATTCCTTTTTTCCCTGAAACATTATAATTTGATATCATTAGAAACCTATAAATAAATTGACTAGTAGAAAATTTTAAAAACACACATTATTTATTTTAAAAACATGTTTTTCTTTGTATTTAATTATCATCTTTATTTCGCGTTTGTCCAATTCATTTAATAACTCTGCTGGTAAATAATTCTAATTTTCTATAAATATACTTTGTCGATTATTTAAATGAATTCGTTAAATAGTTTTAGGATTTTGTTAACGCAAAATCGACAAAGAGTAATAATAAATTAATGTGTAAAATTTTGACTAAGGAAAAAAATAATAAACGCTTTTTATAGCAGTTTATGTTTTACAAGATTTTAATTCAAGTTTTTTTAAATACGGACCTGGAATTATACGTACAGTTTTGGGGACTTTTGAGCTTTGGAAATCATCATTGGTATTTTAAATTATCCTTTCTTTACTTAACTATACTTGAACTAGTTCCGTTCTCATAACATAAAATATAGGGTGTTCATTTGAAAACTTCCCACCTCGATTTTCCTGCTTTAAAATGAAAATGTGGAAAATCGCCCGGACCCGTCGATTTTTATTTCGAGGGGGACATCTTTTGCGTATATTGGCAATCTTGTTACTTCAAGCCCCTAGGAGGGAGGGGGGGTAAGATCTAAATCTTAAATATATACCCCTATTTTATATATTTTTTTTGGATTCTGCATAAAATTCTGAACATTTTTTAATAAAAGCATTATTAGTCTATACGTAACAGTTTCCGAGATATTGACTCTTAAAAAATGACATTTTTGAACTTTGACAGCGTCTAGCTTTCTAACTGTACGTCTTAGAGCAAAACGGTTGTACTTCCGGTTTGCCCGGAAGTTGACACTATTGGAAAGATAATAAAAATCGAAGATAGGGACATGTAAGCCGTTTTGCTCTAAGACGTACATACAGTTAGAAAGCTAGACACTGTCAAAGTTCAAAAATGTCATTTTTCAAGAGTCAATATCTCGGAAACTGTTAAGTATAGACTAATAATGCTTTTATTAAAAAATGTTCAGAATTTTATGCAGAATCCAAAAAAATTATATAAAATAGGGGTATACATTTAAGACTTAGATCTTACCCCCTCCCTCATAGGGGCTTGAAGTAACAAGATTGACAATATACGCAAAAGATGTCTCCCTCGAAATAAAAATCGACGGGTCCGAGCGATTTTCCACATTTTCATTTTAAAGCAGGAAAATCGAGGTGGGAAGTTTTCAAATGAACACCCTGTATAATACAGTATAATATGTCTACCTGATCTTCTGATAAGCCACTTCGTAAATCGGTCTGTATAAATTTTTAAAAAACATTTCGTTTAATCCTCCTATAACTCCTTATCAATAAGAACCAATTTTAATAAAGCTAAAATGTAATGGAATGTAAGCCGACATCTCTAAATGCTTTTAATAACCGGTATTTTCTTCCCCCTTTCTTTGGTATTTCTGATAATTCTATTTCAGGCAAACTCAGAAATACTTAATTATGAGGCGGAGGTAAAGTTCAATCGAACTGCTAAGATTAAAATACAATTCAGTCATTATCTTGTTTTGCTGCCGAGAGGTGAAGGTAAAAATAGATATACTAATTATTTACTTGGGGTGGCAACATTCTCAAGCAGTGTTTGGAAATTTGGCAATAAACACAGTTTTCTTTCCAAGAATAAAAGACTTAGTTACGATTTGGTTAATGGTTTTATTTTTGACATAGCATTTATTTTCGCGTTGGAACGCCTTGTGAAAAATTTACTTAATACAGGGTGTTCTCAAAGTTGAGTCATTTATTTTACCAGGTTGTAGAACTCGTAAAAATAAGTAATTGTGCCAAAAATCATTTATATAAAAGTTGCAGAATAAAGAAGTCATTAACAATTGAAAAAATGTCCAAAAATCCAAAGCCATACCCAGTATCGCCAGTAATCAAAACGTTGATAACGCAGTGGTCGAGAATATCAAAAAATCAGGTCTTACACTTTTTAAATTTTACATTTTTCAATTGTTAATAACTTCTTTATTCTGCAACTTTTATAAGAATGATTTTTGGCACACATACTTATTTTTACGAGTTCTAAAACCTGGTAAAATAAATGACTCAACTTTGAGAACAACCTGTATAATATGCTCATCACTACCAATAAAATTGATGATTTTTTCAGGAATGATGTATTTCGACGAGTAGGTTACCAATCTGAAATCGATTTTGCAGCTGAAGCTGAAATTCATATTGATATACAGTGTGACCAGTAAAGTCCGCATCATATGAGATTTTTTTTATTAATAGCTTTATTCGAAATTTGACTTTGGCATCAAATTCTGCTTCGATCGAGATACAAATTAAGCAAAAAAATAGTAGAAATAATTTAAAAGTGGGGTTATTTCTGAAAATATCGAAAAAAGTTATTAAAAAAAGTTCTTTTAAATGCATTTCCTAGCCCACGTGCAAAATTTTAGCTGCATAAGATAATTTTGATTTTATACCCATATTTTGTAAATTGCACCACTTTTGCAAAATAAGACTCAACGCAACCTACGTAAAACTTCTTAGTTTTGACAATGCTTTATTTCAGATACATTTTCTTTAAAGTAGCGCCATATTAAATGTGTGTTTTGTGAAAAGTTTATTTGTTTTTGACCCTGTATAAGGTAACTTCATAAAATAAGTATTTTTGAAAACATAGTTTGTGTCTGAAAGTAATACTCCTTAATATTAAGACAAAAAGAACACAATGTCATCAGTAAAGTGTTCATTAAGTGGAAAATAAATTTTACTGGTGGGTAAAAAATCAAAATTATCTTATGCAGCTGAAATTTTGCATGCGGGCTAGAAACTGCATTTTAAAAAACTTTATCGAATAACTTAAAACTTAATCCAAATTTTATGATGCCCGTATTTATTGGCACGGAAGTGTAGTATCTATGTTTTTAAGAGAAAGGGTAATCGGATAGCCTGGTACATGAGAAATAGAGTTCAAGGATGGATCTTTCAATATTTTTAAATTGAAGTAAAGTATGTGCGCTTTCGGAGAAATCTGTGACCTAATAAAGAAAAATAACCTAGAAATGAAGCATTTGTTGTTTTAGAGGAATAATCGAAACTTTGCCTTTTTCTACGAAAGTTGTATGAAGTCTTAAAGCACTGAGAGATACCTAATTATTACAAATTTTTTTACGTATTTACTTAAACCGAGAACATATTATAGAAGAGAAAGTAACAGATTTTTTTTCTAAACGTAAGGTGTATAATAAATTCCTATTAAAATTTAAACATATTTTACAACAGCCGTTAAAAAAATGTGTAAATTAAATCAGAAATAAATTACATTATTAATATTAATAAAAAAAAAAGAAATAATTACATTTAAACAAAAAAGAAAATAACGTTCCCAATAACGCATAATATACCTAACGGCTATACCAGGTACGTACGCAAGGGGGTAGGTTATTGGGCTAAAGGGGTGAAAAATTAATATTGGAAAAAATATTTTTGGTCCGAATTCCTTTAAACTCAACATAAAAACACAAGTTATGAAACACTTATTTATTTTTTTTAACGTCTGCCCCGAGGTCTGCCCCAATAATAAAGGGGGTTATAAATTTTAAAATTTTCTAACGTATTTCAAATTCAATAAATTCCAACCCTATTTAAGAGCAGTAACCCCCTTTACCACAATGAAAATTGCCGAACGTTTTGCTGTCAAACGAAAAGAAAAAATAAAAATTGGTATTTAGAAAATAAATTCTACTTTAAATACCCCACCCAGAAAAGTAAATGACGATTGAAAATATTCCCAAAATTTTTTTTAGAAATTTTTTTTATTTTTAGTAATTTTGTAATATTTTAAATAATTCTTTATTGGTCAAAAGCAAAATGACTTTCCCAGGTGTAGAATGTTGTACCAAACAATTTTTCTTAAAGCCATTTTTCAATATCGGCCTTACTTTTTTCTCAAAAACTTTGGGCGCGTAAACCCACTTTACACGCTTAAATTCACTTTACGCGCCCAAAGTTTTTGAGAAAAAAGTAAGGCCGATATTGAAAAATGGCTTTAGGAAAAATTGTTTGGTACAACATTCTACACCCGGGAAAGTCATTTTGCTTTTGACCAATAAAGAATTGTTTAAAATATTACAAAATTACTAAAAATAAAAAAAATTTCTAAAAAAAATTTTGGGAATATTTTTGATCGTCATTTACTTTTCTGGATGGGGTATTTAAAGTAGAATTTATTTTCTAAATACCAATTTTTATTTTTTCTTTTCGTTTGACCAGCAAAACGTTCGGCAATTTTCATTGTGGTAAAGGGGTTACTTCCTCTTAAGGTGTTTAGGACCGGAAAGTCCATGGAAAAATTCTATAAACGTTAGCAACGATCTGTACTAACTAAAAGGCGAATTATATGCACTTAAATTCAGCCAAAATATGCGCACATATATGCCTTGTTTGCCATTAAAACATGCAGTTATTTGCATTTTTTTACCAAATATGCATCCTGGTGTGCAATATTTCTTAATTTATTAATATTATATAAACACATTGGGTTTTAAAAATTATGTTCATTTTAAAAAAAATACAAAAAAAAACAAAGAAAAATAAAAGTAAACAATTTTTTAACCTTAAATTGTATAAAAGGCATTTATTACTAAATATTTTTCAAAATTTTCAACTAAAAAGGATTCTCTTCTATTGGTAAAAATATGTTTATACAAAAAGAAGAGTCTTTACAGGGTGTTAACTAATGTCATGCAGATATTTCAGAGGGTGATAGTACTCGTCAAAATAAGAAAAAAATGCAAATATATGCATGGTCTAAAACGCGTTATTTTCGTTATACAGGGTGGCAAAATTTCAATTTTTTTTTCTCGTATTTTGCGTTTTCTCTCTTATATTCTGCGATAATTGTTTCAAATTTGGAAAATTAACCCTTTTTTAAAATATCTACAATAAAGTATCAAAATTGCCGGTCGCAGTATACAGGGTGTTACATTATCTTGAATCGGCTACAATTTTATCTTTCAGAACTTTTTTTTTGCTCCTTTTATGAATTCCAGTATGAAATTTGAACTCTCTGTTCCTTTGTTTAGCGTTCTGGTCTCTTGCACTATTCTCGTATCTGTGACCGTTTTCGATTTATTTGCAAAAATAGCCATTGATGGAAATTAAGTGTCGGCGAAATAACGCAGAGTAAAAAGCTGTGTATCAAAACAATTTATTAGTTAATCAAATAAAAATAAAACAAAATTATAAAAACTGTTGAAAATGGCCGCCTCTTGCTAAAATGCACGAATCAAGTCTTTGCCTCATGGACTGACAGACAGACACTCTATTTTTTTCGTATATTCATTATTGCGTTATTTCGCCTACAATTAATTTTCATCGATGGATATTTTTGCAAATAAATTGAAAACGGTCACAGATACGAGAATAGTGCAAGAGACCAGAACGCTAAACAAAGGAACAGAGAGTTCAAATTTCATACCGGAATTCATACAGGGAGCCAAAAAAAAAAGTTCTGAAAGATAAAATTGTAGCCGATTCAAGAAAATGTAACACCCTGTATACTGCGACCGGCAATTTTGATACTTTATTGTAGATATTTTAAAAAAGGGTTAACGTTCCAAATTTGAAACAATTATCGCAGAATATAAGAGAGAAAACGCAAAATACGAGAAAAAAATTGAAACTTTGCCACCCTGTATAACGAAAATAAGGCGTTTTGGACCATGCATATATTTGCATTTTTTTTCCTATTTTGACGAGTACTATCATTCCTTGAAATATCTGCATGACATTATTTAACACCCGTATACATCTACTGATGTAATCGGACAAAACTGCAACTTAGGTAGCAAAATATAAGGCCAAGATACAACTTCGTTGGATGGTTTACCATCATAAATGCTTTTTACTGCAGTTAAGTATTTAAATCCTTAATTTTTTCTACAGTTACATCCAATTGGTTCCTTGCTTGACCTCCTCTACTTTATCAGGAATACATTTAGCGGAGAAAGAACTCTTTCGACAAACTAAAACAGACGTGTGTATTACAAATCGATATACATAAAGTTTGTTAAACAGGTAATAATAACGCATTATTAAGTGACAATAAACGGAATATTCCCCATTTGCCACGTGCCGTTTTGCCACGGCAATAAAAAAGTGCTGTTTCGCCACGCATAATTTCCATATTTTCTAACGAGTGCTGTTTTGCCATGCATACTTTTTTTCTTACCCGCCTAGATTTTATACCTTTTCTTGCAAAACTATCTTAGAAATATACGTAAGTTAAGTATTAAAATATTTATTTTTGTATACCATGTATTGGTTCTCATAATTTTTAATTTGAAGAAGATAATAAACATTATCGAAAGCTTGGCTAAGTTAAAAAGTATTTTTATTTAAGAAGCCCACATCAGGACCGATACCTCAAGACAACCTAGTCTATAATAATAGCAGTAAAAAAAGAAGAAAATTGTTTCACATGTTCTTTTATTTAAATTTGACATTTGTACAAATAATAAATCGAATTTAATTTGACAACATATTTAAGCTTATTTATGCACTCAGAAATATCAATTTCATTATTTACAAGTTTATCTACAGTGCCTTCAATTATAAAATCAATATTAATATTGTGTTTGGATCTCTTTTTTGTAGTTATATTAAAATTTACTTGATTAATAATGAATGCATAATACTGACTATCATTATTTAGGTAAATGGTATATATGTCGTAGGCTAATAGTAAAATCCGTCATTTCATGAAAAGCCCAGTCATATCATGAAGCGTGGCTAAAAGGTATATTGCAACTGGTTTGTTCGTTGTTCCCCAGAGCATTTTTTTCAATTTTTTCAACTAATATTATTTTATAAAAATAAAATTTAAATTAAATTTTAAAAAAATGCTCTGGGGAACAACGAACAAACCAGTTGCCAATATACCTTTTAGCGTGCGGCATGATATGACTAGGCTTTTCATGAAAAGACGGATTTCACTATCAGCCTACGACATAATAATATACTAGTTCACAGATGTTGGGACTAAATTTCCCAACGGCACGATTGAGACGATTATGCCAACCTTCCCAATCATTGGTGGTATGATGCCTTTCATTAAAACACGACCACATAATATCACCGATAATGTAATTTGCTAACCATTGGTTTACAAAATAATCGTTGAATTCTTCAATTTTTAAATAATAATATTGGCATGGGTTGGCAATGGTTGGTTGGTGCCCACAACGTGTGTACACAATGGGATTTATCCAGGTAGCCTCACTGCCGTAATAGACGAAAGGACGAGTGGCGAATCTGCACTGACGTGTTAGGGTATCTAATTACCATGGCAAAACGCTACTAAAACAGGTAAATTTCCTTTTCGTGGCAAAACAGAACGTGGCGAACCAGGAAATTACCCAATAAACAACCTCTAATAATATACCTGCAAACCCTGGAAACCCCCAATGTACCTTGTGTATAACCAAAATGTCAATATAATTATTATAATCTTCAGATTGTAAAATCCCTGAAATAAGTACCGAACTGAACATTAAACCTTTAACGTTTTAAATTTTTTGATAAAGCCGAAAACATAATAATATGCTCTTGAAATAATAATTTACGAAAAATATACAGTAATATACAGAAATATGTAGATATACCGAGCGCCCCGCCACCACTGCCCAAAAGCTCATCTGTAGTAGGTGCTATTTTGCTTCAGCGAAAATTATAAAAAATACTGAATTTTGAACGTTCGCGATTTCTCCTATGACATTATTCCGGTATTAATACTATGGGGCAACCTGCAAACCAGAGATGGTAATATACTGCTAGCAGGAAAAAAATTAATTTATCACTTGGTTCTGTAATATTTATAAGGAAATTGGTAGCTAATGGTAGTGCTTTTCGTATTAGGCACTAATAGTCTTATTATAATGCCAATAACCTAATGTCAATAGAGAGATAATCCTACTTTCACTAGTTCTTGAAATGTAAATTAATCTACACAAGAAAAAAGCCAATATTATTATGCACGCCGGTATGTCATCATCAGGAAGGCTTAGTAAGAAACAATCAAATTTGAAAAATTATAAATTTTATAGATTTTTTTAAGCTTTTAATTTTAATGTGGAATAAAAATGTCATTATCATAGTTTTTATTATACAGTGTGTACATAAAGTAAGGAACAAATTCATTATTTAATAATCTAAAAACATATCGTAAAAATCCTCAGACACGTATGTAATAATTTTTAATTGCGCATATTTTGACATATACACATATTATACAGGGTAGCTCATGTAGTAGATATGACATTATCGACGATTTTTTAAAATGAAAACCCCTATATTTTAGTTCAGATTTGTAATCTCCGAGAATAGCTGATTTCAAAAACATAACATATTTAGGGTCTAAAGTTGATAGTTTCGTAGCTACAGGGCAAGAAAAAAAAATGTGAAGTATTTTTAATTTTAAAAAATTTAAATAAAATTAAATAGACTATTTAATTAAGTGTTGAAATTGTCCTTCTTCTTGTGCCTGGCAGTACCCCAAGCGATCAATAAACTCTTGTTGGACTTTTATTATGGTTTCTTCTGAAATATTCCTGCATTCTGTTGTGATTCGATTTTTTAAATCTTCAATATTGGCAGGTCTAATTTTATAAACGACATTTTTCAGGTGACCCCACAAGAAGAAGTCCAGTGGTGTAAGGTCTGGAGACCTAGGCGGCCATTCAATAGACCCACGTCTTTCAATCCACCTGTTCGAAAAAACTTGATCGACATAATGGCGCACTACTGCTGCATAATGTCGAGGTGCGCCGTCTTGTTGGAACCATAAATTTTCATCTAGAATTCCAGGATAATTTCTACTCGGGTATAAGTTAACTAGCGTAGGGATAAGAAATTCTTAAAGAAACTGAAGGTAATTTAGCCCGTTTACATTATTGTCAAAGAAATATGGCCCAATAATTTTGTTCTTCACTATACCCGCCCAAACATTAATTTTTTGGGGATATTGAGTATGATGCTCACGCATCCACCTGGGATTTTCTTTTGCCCAATAACTACAGTTTTGCCGGTTTACTTCACCATTTAATTTAAAAGTAGATTCATCCGAAAATAGGATATTTTCAACAAACAAAGGATCTACGTTACATCTTTCCATTAATATTTGACAAAACTCCATCCTACGATCTGGATCATCTTCATTCAACTCATGAACCAGTCGGATTTTAAACGGATGCCATTTTTCTACTGGTAATAGGTTATGTACGGTCATAGCAGCTGCCTCATGATCCATGCCAATCTGGCGGACGCTGTTATGGGGATTTTCTTCTATAGCCAATAAAATATTTAATTTTTTATCATCCGGAATAGTTGGACGGCCGTTCCTGGGAATACCTTCCACAGAAGCCGTTTCTCAAAATTTTGTTTCAAGTTTACTTACAGTTGATCTAGTGATTGGTCTTTCTGGGTACTTAGCGTTGAACAAAATGCACACTTCTTGCTGAGTACGAATCCTATCACCATATCCAATCATCATTAGAATTTCTATTCTTTGTGTTTAGATAAACGCATATTAACAAATATTAAAATTAATTTTTTACTTCTACTAATCTTAATAGCAAAGTTCACTGTAATGACAGCATAATATCATCATTATCTAAATAACCATAGTTACATAACAGCAAATAAGCCTACCTTAAAAAAAATGTATCTTAAATAAAATTATTTGTTCTACCCTGTAGCTACGAAACTATCAACTTTAGACCCTAAGTATGTTATGTTTTTGAAATCAGCTATTCTTGGAGATTACAAATCTGAACTAAAACATAGGGGTTTTCATTTAAAAAAATCGTCGATAATGTCATATCTACTACATGAGCTACCCTGTATAATATGTGTATATGTCAAAATATGCGCAATCAAAAATTATTACATACGTGTCCAAGGATTTTTACGAAATATTTTTAGATTATTAAATAATGAATTTGTTCCTTACTTTATGTACACACTGTATTATCCATCAATAATGATATTCTAGTAATGCAGAGGTAGGTAATAAATATTCTAGCACAAGTAGTGCTAATGACACGTATTAATTATTATTTTTGTCTTTTCAAACTTTCCTGGAAAATATTTGAGCTCTGGAAGAATTTAAAAATTTCCCTATTTCTTTAAGGTTTTATCGTTAAAGGTAAACCACTAATTTGAAGAAATAGTCCATGTTTAAAGTGGAGTTGAAAGTATGGGAAAGAAAGAAACAACTGAAAGTCTTTCTCCACAAAATGTAATAGAATAAAAATTCTTCAGGGGTCTCTACATGTTTCGAACGTAGAAACGTTCATCATCAGGAGAGAAAATGGTATAAAACCTTAATAGAGCTTTTATGAAATTTTCTTTTTTTTATGTCACTTCTACATTTCAATTTTTTAATTCCATAAAAGCTCCATTAAGGTTTCATACCATTTTCTCTCCTGCTAAAACCTTCAGCATTAAATAAATTGTCTGTCTCCTGACGATGAATGTTTCTACGTTCGCAACATGTAGAGACCCCTAAAGAATTTTTATTCTATTAAATTTTGTGGAGGAAGACTTTCAGTATTTGAAGATAAACATATTTCGGAAAATATTTTTTAGATCATGGCAAGCAGAGGAAGAGGTGCCTCCATCGCTTCCGTGGACCATAATGGCACTGTTTGTTACAGATATAAAAAAAATTGACGATCCCTTTACGTTACTAAAATAATTAATTTAATATTTGCAAACATTTTTAATCATCTCATCGCAAATTTACAATTTATTATTATTTTTCCTCTTAAAAAGTCCAGTAATTAGGCAATTAGTCACTTTATTAAAGACAAAAAAAATTAAAGAAAAATCAGACGACCTTATTTGATGTAGGCACTCTATTCTGTTAATACTTTTACCCTTACTCTTTCTGCGTTATTCAATATAATTGTATTTTCATTAATTAAAAACTGTTCTTTATGAAAGCAGTCAAACAGTCTTTAATTAATTATTGTTGAAATGTCCCTAACTTCTGTTCAAGTGCTGGTACATACAATGATATCTTATTTACAGGGGTTACCAGGTAGTCAACTTTAATACAAGGTATGTTCGCTTCAAATAAAAGAAAATTCTTTTTGCAGCAATTTTCAATGAATTATTCAATAAAGTTTTCTTTCATCCCAAGACATTTAGTTTTATTAGGGACCTGCACCGAATGCGATTGTACAACACAACAGGAACCTAAACTGAAGGTTACGCGGACAAGAAAATGAAACGGTACAGCACCAAAGGACATCCCCGCAATGTCCCCATTTAACAACACTAGTGCAAGGAATTGAGATCAATAAGTGGATGTAAGACCGAACTGAGGTGAGCACAATAGGCTCAACCTGGCCGAAGTGCTCAAACGTTTCCTTCCATATAACTATTCAAGTCTATTTATGGCTTAGGTCTTTTTGATCCACATTATTCTATCTGAGAAAAGATTTTTTCAAACCCACCCATGAACCTAAATTGGAAACGATGCCAATATAAATAATTAAAAGATGATATAGTGTCCGCAAAAATAATTAAAAACTAATAATTGTGGCATATCGGACAAGTGTGTAACTGTTTTTCATATTGGAATACACAGTGATCCAAGCACAATGGATACCCTGGGGCGGGCAAACCACGACGGCCGTTTCGTCGTTGTTAGGAATCTACGGGCAGCCATAACCCAAGGATTGGGCGAGTTCTAGTGGGTGCCGCTGCGTGATCTGTTTCTAATCTGCAAAACTGCAGGCTGTTTCGGTTAAAACGCAAATAGCGTTTGATGGATTGTGATGCACTTCGTGGTTTATTTAGTTGTCTACCTTGCGATTAGTACCAGTATGCTGCTGTTTTGTATTGGAGTTAATTCCGCTGGGATGGCGCTACGGTGTATTGATGGCCGCTTTACTTTTGTAAAAGGCTTTTAATACATCTTACCGCTGTTGTCAGGATTGCTTGGGTTATGGCTGTCCGTAGAGTCCTAGCAAGGACGATACGGCCATCGTGGTCTACCCGCCCCAGGGTATTCATTGTGTAATTTGTTATTAATTTTGTGTTAATTGTCCATTTACGCTGTAGGTAAAATTTAGACGCTATTAATGTTAGACTTATATTAAATCTGTGCTATTTGAAGAATAATGTATCTGACAGAATTTTAGGTGACTACGAGGGTAATTTACTTGATTCATATGACCAGGCGCCACTGATTATTAAAAATATTTGTTGCAGCTTTCCGGAAATAAAAAACAAACGACAATCAGGACAGTGCACCATCGCCAGACCATAATATAAATCGTGCATAATGAACCATAATTACACAATTAGGAAGATTAATTAGTGGTAATGCCTGGTAACTGCTTTATATTACTGCGCTCCAGTTACTCTTCTGCACCGAGGAAGACATTTTAAAAGAATTTGCGTCAAAACATGAACTGGGTAGTTAAATGCTATAAAAGTATTTTCTTTTCATCATTGAAAATGAATTGTAAACATTTTCAAAAGGATATCGCTATTAAAGGGTGTTTATCATTTGCATGTTGCATTTATTGCATTGAGTATTCGAAAACAACTAAAAACATCTAATTTATTTTTATTGACAAATTACAAAACATATAATTACAAAAGGGTTATTGCTAATTAAGGTAGCTGTTTGTATAAAAGGTACCTAGCTGAACAAACAGCTGTATGTACCTACTAGTTAACAATATTTTATAAGTTAGTCTAAGGAAATTACAATTTAAGCTATTATTGACAATTTATTAATACTTGCACACACATCAACACACCCTCACATACACACACATTCATACTATAGTAATAGAGAAAAAGAATCATAGGATAACCATAAATTTGCTATTATTTTTGTAAATAAATTTTTTACTTTTTTTGATAAATTGTTTTTGATTTTTGATTTTTCTGATATCAGCTGGCAGTATATTATAGAACTTAGGCCCGAGGTATGTCAAGAATCTCTGATTTAAGGTTTTATTACTTTTTGGTAGTTTTAGATTACATTGAGCCTTATTTCTAGTTTCATGAGGGTGATCCACATATTTGGGTGTCCCCCGCCCATGTGTGTAAGAACATACTGACAACACATATAGTGATCTCAAACTAAATATATCCTCATCGTACAGCATAGCAGTGGGAAAGCGTTTTTCCTTTTTTTTGATAATTTTAATTATAAAATTTTGAACAACACTTAGTTGTTTTAAGGCATTATTATAAAGTCCACCCCAAACTACTATGCCATACCTCAACAAAGATTCAACCAGAGATCTATATATCATAACAACCAGTCCCCTCGGCAACATCTCACGGAGTATGTAGAACTTGTGTATAAGTTTTCTTAAGTTGTTTTTCAGTTTAAAAGTGTGTTCGTCCCATTTTAGGTGTTTGTCTATAACAATTCCCAAATATTTAGTACTTGTAACTTCTTTAATATCGTCTAGAAAGCAGTCTACATGTATACCAGAGAACGTTGGCCGGTTAGTTGATGTTGCCGAGAAGGCTATGTAGTTAGTCTTACTCAGATTCAATGTTAGTTTATAGAAATCCAGCCATTGTTTCACAGCAGTCAGACCCAATCTCACATTTTGTTTAACTTCCTCCCAATCGTTACCCGAAAAGAGCAAAAAGAGCAGCACCGTGTCATCTGCATACGAAAGCGATGTTCCATTAATATCAAGGTTAGCAAGTGAGTTTATATAAGTGATAAATAAAATTGGACCAATGACTGTTCCTTGTGGAATGCCCATTTTAATGTTTATTGGGTTACTGTAAGTGTTTTTGATCTTTACTACTTGCTTTCTGTCAGTTAAATATGACATAAAAAGACTCGACGCGGCACCCCGGACACCATAGCGTTCAAGAACACCAAGTAGTTTGTCGTGGGGCACCGTATCAAATGCCTTCGCGAGATCTAGGAAAACAGCGATGCTCCTCCTTCCTGAGTCCAGACTAGTGGTAATCTGACCCACCAGCTCACACATCGCGTCAGAAGTGCTTACCCCTTCCATAAAACCAAACTGATTTTTACTTAGCACACTATTTTCTTTAAAAAAGTTTATTAATCGTTTTCTTAAGCATTTTTCAAAAATTTTCCCAAAGTTGTTCATCACGCTAATTGGTCGAAAGTTAGTGATGTCATGTTTATTTCCAGATTTGTAAATAGGGGTAACTGATGCTATTTTAAATTGTTCTGGCACAATACTACTTTCAAATATTAGGTTTATAATGTGTGTGAGTGGCTTCAGAAGGTACATGTGTGCAAACTTAATTAGACGTGAGTCAAGACCATCAACACCCGGAGCACAGTTATTCTTCAGCGATCCTATGTGGGTTATAAGTTCGCTATTGTTAACCGGATGCAAAAAGAGTGATGATTTACAATAAAAATCAAATTTTGGTTGGTTCAGCACAATGCAATAAAAGCAATTTTTGTACATTATCCATAGACATTTACCTTTAGATGCGTACAGCTTATCTCGTGCTCAAACAAAAGTTAAGTTTTAGGGAAGAGTGGGGCAACTTCGACAGGCGGGGCAAGTTCGTCAATGAGCCTGGCTCTGATTCCTTAGCCTTGGGAAATACCCCACCAAGCTCGACTGGCGCGCCGAATGAACGGTCAGTTTTGCTCTAACTTTCAACGAGGTGGTTAAAACATTTGGGCGCAAAACGTAAAAAGCGAGTTATTTACAATATATATTAAAAAAAACGACAATCTACTATGAAGAAAAGCAGCTGCAACGTGCTGTAGCAGAAGCAAAAAAGGGCGAAATAAATCTTAGTGCAATTGCAAGAAAATTCGGCTTTCCACGAAATACAATTCGCTTTCGGTTGGACGAAGAAGACGTGCCAGACGAACACCAAAAAGGACGATGCAAACCGGTTTTCAGAAATTAAATTTAAGTTTTCGTTAAAATTTCTGTCCAACTTGCCCCACGGATGGGGGCAAGTTCGCCAATTAACATTATAATATTAAAATAATTTTTTTTGTATTTTTTTTTCTTTTTCCTTTATGTGCCTGCAGTAATTTGATTCCGAAATGTTTGTTCTATGCTCAAGGAACGCTTTATTTATTTTTTTCAAAAGCAATTATTTTTTAAGCCCTAAAAATGCTTAACATGTCGAAGTTGCCCCACTCTCCCCTATAGGTGAAAAATAAATCTGAGCGCACGGCTCGCCGGTCAGATGCCTTCCCTCCAAGCAGGATTGGACATGCGCACAAACCTCTTGTTATCGGCCTATCCTTCTTTAGCGACATGCTCAAAATACACTCCAGAACCGGCTCGGCGCCATTTTTGTTGTTGTGTTTTAAGTTTTCTCTGTGGATTTCTTATGGTGGATTGTGGGGGTTTAATATTTACGGATTTCTAGTTTGTGTAGTTTAGTGAATTGTGTTTGTGCTTTTAGTGACTCGGATACTCGGATTGGAATATAAACAATGACTTGTAAAAACCGTTGAATGATTTTGTTATGTCCCAATACGGGTAAAATATTTCGCTTATTCAGTAAGTATGGAGTAGTGATGTATCTTTATAAATAATAATATATATTTTATTATAATCAATTTAAACACATCTAACTGGGCCTAGGCTACACTAACAACGTAAGAAAATAAAAAAAAAACACACCCCAAGACAGATTATTCCGATGCATGTTTTGGGATATTTTATTTGCAGCCCTGCAGTCTAATTAGGTACGCCTATTTTTCGAGCAATGTATTGCTTCAAAATGTTTAAAATACAGTTTTCTCTATACTTATATTATGTAAAAGAAAAAGTACCTAAATACTGGGGTATATTTATAATAATCCTAAAGTGAAAGTATTCCACGGGTCAAGTTCTCGGGCAAAAACTTTTTCAAATTCTTGAACAAGAAATTGTGCTTGAAAACGTTTTACACGTACCCAAGTTTTTGCCAAATTGTAAAAATCAATACAAATAAGTTATATACCAACTAATATTTGACTTGAGGTTAGCTAGGCGATAACATCGAAGATTGGTTATTTTGCTGGTTTTATTTGTTTTTTATATTCGAATTTATATGACTAGTTTAATTGACTTTCTATCAATCTACTTTATAATGATGCTTTTATTGGATTTATTTTTATTAAAAAAAAAACAATGTTATAGATTTTTAATATTATTATAAAGAAACCGGCAAATAAATAAATAAAATAAATAAATAAATACAAACCGAGTTGGCTGTCCCTATCGTGCTCGTAAGTTTTAACACTCTGAATAAAAGGGGGGAAGCAAGGGTGTCGTGCTTAACTTAGTTCCTTGTGTGATGTGGGCATCATAATATCCACTCCAGTTGTACAAACTACTATTTTGCACTGTTGTATACTGACTAAAATAATCAAAATCCCCCTTTCAACCGCATCGAAATAATTGCATGCAATTTAAATATTTATATTTATTTATTTCGTTTGATTAACACAAATAAAACTTTATTTAAAATTGCGTCGAAAAGTCAAAGGCTTGTTTACAGTACTTTTTGGCGAATTAATTAAATCCGCATTAAAGTTTCCCCTTCAAAGTTACAGAGTTAGTTTTGGTATTTGAGTTGGGAAGAAATCTAAATACATACGACATAAAACGTAATCATATTAATGAGAAATAATTTAGATTTTACAAGGATGAACAATTTTTAAATTGCACAGAAAGTATCACTATGCATAGTATATTCAATAAAAGTTATTATGGCGGTATTTAGTTGGCTTGGCCATGCCACCATACTATACAGGGTGGTCCAACGAAAACTTAACACCTCGATTTTCCTGCTTTAAAATGAAAATGTGGAAAATCGCTCGGACCCGTCGATTTTTATTTCGAGGGGGGCATCTTTTGCGTTTATTGTCAATCTTGTTACTTCAAGCCCCTAGGAGGGAGGGGGGGTAAGATCTAAATCCTAAATGGATACCCCTATTTTATATAATTTTTTTGGATCCTGCATAAAATTCTAAACATCGAACAAACCCGAAGCATTATTAGTCTATACTTCACAGTTTCGGAGATATTAACTCTTGAAAAATTACATTTTTGAAATTTGACAGCGTCTAGCTTTCTAACTGTACGTTTTAGAGCAAAACGGTTACATGTCCCTATCTTCGATTTTTATTATCTTTCCAATAGTGTCAACTTCCTGTTAAACCGGAAGTACTATATTTCTTACATCCGGTTTAACCGAAAGTTGACACCATTGGAAAGATAATAAAAATCGAAGATAGGGACACGTACGCCGTTTTGCTCTAAGACGTACAGTTAGAAAGCTAGACGCTGTCAAAATTCAAAAATGTCATTTTTCAAGGGTCAATATCTCGGAAACTGTTAAGTATAGACTAATAATGCTTTTATTAAAAAATGTTCAGAATTTTATGCAAAATCCAAAAAAATTATATAAAATAGGGGTATCCATTTAAGATTTAGATCTTACCCCCCCTCCCTCCTAGGGGCTTGAAGTAACAAGATTGACAATATACGCAAAAGATGTCCCCCACGAAATAAAAATCGACGGGTCCGAGCGATTTTCCACATTTTCATTTTAAAGCAGGAAAATCGAGGTGTTAAGTTTTCGTTGGACCACCCTGTATATACGTAGTGTTGCAAATGCAATACACACTGGCATTCTTAATGGCAAAACACTGCGGCTGAAAAGCGACCTCGATACGATACAGCTGTGTGGCTCCCTGGTTCCTGCGGTGTCATTTGGGTGTTCCTGCGGCATGTTGTCGAGAAGTGAGCTACGCCTTAATCAAGTGAGGGATTTAATGAGGACAGTGACCGACGAAAGGGACGCATGTCTGGTGCCAAGACTTGCCCCTTTTGGATTTTATTTAAACTTAAAATGATTGACTCGATTCGTAACTAACCCGTAGTGATATCAATTCCAGGTTTGCTGGAACAGTGTTTTATTGGTAGTGATCAGTTCCATTAGCAGCACAGTCTTGTTGAATAATGAACTAGTTTTAATACAGCGATTTTGTTAAGAAATCAATTGTATCTTCTCAATGCGACGCATTTTGTTCCCAATAAAGCGCTTTATCTACAATTAAGAAAGCAAAACAGCGTCTCCAACAACGAGTTGTATCCGTTAGAACCTATAATCCACAAGAGTTGTTGGGGGTTCGTAGCGATCGGCAATCGCCGCGCGCCGTTTTATCAGTTTTAACGTATTTGTTGCCATCGTTATTCAGAGTCTTTAAGCTGTCCTGTGTGAATTTGAATTTTATTGATCGTACCAATACCAAACTTTGCATGTCAGATAAAGCAATAGAAGATTTGTATTTCGCACAACCCATCATTCGTATTGGACTTTATAATCTATCGACGTATTTTACCATCTCAGTAAACCATGTTGCATAATAGATAATCATAATAATAATTATGCAATGTTAAATAATGAAAAGAACAATATCACACTAGAAGCTATTTAAATTTTTGAGAACTACTATGTACTGCTTTTTAGTGGTAAGTATATGCTTTATTAACCGTAGCAAGCAAATATTATTACGATTAATGTCAAGTTTCATTACAACTGCCAGTCGGAACTAATACAGTGTATAAAACCAGATTACACCCCCAATAGAACTTGATAATTACTGAGAGTATTCAGAGCAATAATGGCTATAAACCATTCTATGGTAGCAATAACTTCTATTTCCTATAAATTATTTTGATATTATCAATACACAACGGCCTATCAATTTTCGTTGTCTTCCTTTATTATTATTAAACAGTTGTATAAAGAGTATGTGAATTCTTATAAGGAATAGAAGATTTTTCTCAGTGTAACTTTAAAATCTCCAGGTGATTTTGAAACGCAATCTTCTCAGGCACACACGCAATACTTGGAGAAATTAATTTTTACGACCCTGTCATTTTGACACGCTGTAGCCCACTAAATATGTACAATGTACACATTAATGTACAGGGTAATCCAACCAAGACTAGACAAGGCGATTTTTTGACTTTTCCTGTACTTTTATAAAAAAAACTGAAATAGCCATCTTAAGTCATTTTCTCCCGCGAATTCGAATATCTTCAGCAAAAAACAATTGAACATCAAACAAAAGTACTAGGGGTCACTTTGATATTTTTTTAAATGGAACACCCTGTATATTTTTACATTTTTAAATTCCACATACAATTATAATTATTTCTTATTAATTGCACTATTAGTCTATACTTCATAGTTTCCGAGATATTGACTCTCGAAAAGTGACATTTTTGAACTTTGACAGCTTATAACTTTCTAACAGTACGTCTTAGAGCAAAACGGCTTACATGTCCCTATCTTCAATTTTTATTATCTTCCCAAAAAAATCAACTTCCAGTTAAACCGGAAAAACTATATTTCCTTCTTTCGAGTTACATCCGGTTTAACCGGAAGTTGATTTTTTTGGGAAGATAATAAAATTTGAAGATAGGGACATGTAAGCCGTTTTGCTCTAAGACGTAAAGTGACCCCTAGTACTTTTGTTTGATGTTCAATTGTTTTTTGCTGAAGATATTCGAATTCGCGGGAGAAAATGACTTAAGATGGCTATTTCAGTTTTTTTATAAAAGTACAGGAAAAGTCAAAAAATCGCCTTGTCTAGTCTTGGTTGGATAACCCTGTACAAGCACAAGAGGCGACAGCAGTGACAAAAATTGTGGTGGGGGGTAACAGCGATAAATATAGGGGCTAGAGAGTTTAGGTATCTATTCAAGTATTTCCATTGTGGCCAAGGAGTTTTCCATCGAATCCGGGCCCAAAAATACCTTTCACGCCACCTTTTCAAACGTAACTGTCACAATCTCCGTGAGTAAATAAGAAAAACGTTGCAGAAATAAATCAAGAATAAAATATGTCCTCGTAACGGTGCATTAGACACAGAAACGGCCACAGAAAAAAAAATCATAAATGTATTGACTTTTCCTTTACGTGAAAGAATGTTCGATCTGCGAATCATTATTTTATATAAGGCAGTATCTCGTACATAATATGCAATAAATAAAAGTTTTTAATGACTTTCATTGGTTACTTTCTTCGGTAAAACGTCTGACGTGCTCGGTAAAGAAAATTCAATTATTTATGGTAATTATATCTGTAATTTAATTATTGAAAAAGAGCAACAAACTTTACTAATTAAAGATAAAATTTGGGTGGAAACAGATATTATATATGTCGTAGGCTGATAGTGAAATCCGTCATTTCATGAAAAGCCTAGTCACTTCATAAAGCGTCGGCAGATGGTGTAAAAACATGAAATTACACGATCTGCCGCGTCACTTCATGAAGAGACCTTGACGTTTCGGCGTATTATGTATAACACAATCTGCCTAATTTTAAATATCGTCACTTCATGTAGTACCTAACGATGTTGTGTCAGTCGGCAGATTGTGTAATTCCGTCTAAAAGGTATATTGGCAACTGGTTTGTTCGTTGTTCCCCAGAGCATTTTTTTTTAATTAAACTTTTTCAATTACTATTATTTTATAAAAATAAAAAAAATGCTCTGACAAACCCGAACAAACCAGTTGCCAATATACCTTTTAGACGGAATTACACAATATGCCTTGTTTTTGTGACATTTCATGAAGTGACGATATTTAAAATTAGGCAGATTGTGTTATACATAATACGCCGAAACGTCAAGGTCTCTTCATGAAGTGACGCGGCAGATCGTGTAATTTCATGTTTTTACACAATCTGCCGACGCTTCATGAAGTGACTAGGCTTTTCATGAAATGACGGATTTCACTATCAGCCTACGACATATACAAGGCTGATGTTTGGAAAAACTGTACTATACATAGTACAGTTGACGACAGATAATTTCGTACACTAAACTGTGACACTGTAAATGCACTTTTTTGTGCACATATCTGTCAAAGTATTGTCATTACCTTATTTGATTTAAAAATGCCTCATTCAAGTATTATTGAAAAAGCAAGAATAATCTGTTTAGTAGAAATAGGGTGGTCTTATAGAAAAATAGGTGATCATTTTAGAGTACCTCTAGTTCAAGGAATTGTAAAAAAATGTCGCTATAATCAAACACTTGAAAGGTCTGTTGGGTCTAGTTTAAATAATAGAAAATCATCAAACAGGATTTCCTGCTTCATCTAGAACTGCGCAACGCCGAGTAAGACAATGTTCCGAATTAAGAAATCGAGCAGCGGCATCCAAACGGTTTTAAAAAAATAGTGATAAGAAACAAAGGATTGGGTGTGTTATACAATATTTACCAGAAAATTATTTTTTTTTTGGCAAAATGTTATCTTTTCTGATGAGGAAACTTTTCAGTCTACATAATATAATGAAAGGATTCGAGTATAGAGACCATCAAATTCCCAATAAGATGAGAAGAATACTCAAAAAAAGCAATCCAGTGGACGTTTCTGCGTTAATGTGTGGGCATGGATAAGTGTTTACGGTGCAGGTGTATGCGGGAATATTGATGGAACACTAAACAGTAATATATATCTTCAGATTTTGGAAAATGTTTTTCTTCCTTCTGCCGCGATAGGTTTTGAAGGAAATACCTTTATATTTCAGCAGGATAACCGCCTTGTACATACTGCAAGAAATATAGGAAACTGGTTTAGACAAAACAACGTAACAAGTCTGCCTTGGTGCTCAAGAAGTCCAGATTTAAATCCAACTGAAAATGTTTGGGGATTGATGGTAAAAAAAATGTACAAAACAAATTTTAAATCACAGAATAAAATAGAGTTATTTGATAGAAGAAATTTGGGAAGGGCCAAGTCGAGATAACACCAGAAATATTATTTTGTCAATGACAAGAATATTACGATTAGTGTAAGAATCCAATGGCGCAGCAATTAAATATTCGTATTTTGTTTGTTGTTTGTTAATAAATTTACCCTTTTTGACTTTATACTTTTGTAGTTTTCCTGGTATTATTTTATGATTTTCTTATTTCGCGGCTGTAATATAAACACAAAAATATGAAGGGTACATTGAGGATTCAATGGCAAGTAAAACCAGTATTTGTGAAAAAACGTTGACAAGTAGGAACTACTTATGAGGCGAATCAAATTGGTAATATAGTGAATGTAAAGAGAACGATATCTGAGGAAAGAAAAGGTGGCCTTTATTTAAAATTGTATAGTAATTTTACTATCAATGTTAATAACAAATAAATATGTTTTTTTAAATTCGTGTTAAAAGTATTATGTAGGTAATTATTAACAAATGTTCTTTGTGTCAAAAAATGTCAAATGTTTTCTTTCCATTAAGAATAATCATTTTGCTGCCTAGGCAGGAAAAGTAATAATTTGCTGAATGATATATGTGTCTGCAAAATTAATATTTGCTGTCAATCGGTGAAATAGTAATTTACGTTACAAGACCGGAAAGTAGTGTTTTTCAGGTTTGGAGAGACCTGCACAACACTAATGTTCGGTTGCGTGACGTACAATATTTTTATTAAGACCGACACTTCGATCTACTTACATTAAATTATTTTATTTTATATTATTTTTAAATGCGTCGTATGACTTCTCGTAACGGGCTTTTGATTTTACTGATAATATATCATAAGTCGCTTTCCTTGCTGCTTCCAAAATTTCTTCTGAAATCTCATTTTCCGTGTCAGATAATTCAAAATCTGAATTCATATTTTTAAATTTGCGCACTCGCGAAAGAAGTTTGACATAAACAACAAATTAAAAATCAACGAACTGTCACTCGACAATACATCGAAATGCTGTTGGCATAGTAACGAAATTAAGGTATCTTGTATTATCAAAGAGCGATTGGAAAAACAAAAAACAGGGTGACAGTGACATTAGAGACCGGAAAAGTGACATTAGAGTCCGGAAAAGATTTTTCCGGTCTCTAATGTCACTTTTTCGGTCTTGCGATCGGAAAAACGTTATTTTCTAGACGAAAAATTGTCCAGAAAGTGTAAATTTTCTGGTCGGTTTTAAAAAAAATCTTTTTCGGTCTCTAACGTTAATTTTCCGGTCTTGATCGACAAAACGTTATTTTCTGGACGAAAAATGGTCCAGAGAGTGTATGTTTTCTGGTCGGTTTTAAAAAAAATTAATATTTGCTGTCAATCGGAGAAAAAATGGATTATTTGTTGTACAAAAATTATATTAACATGTGTTAAACAACAAGAGATCCAAATAATTTATTGGCAGCATCAGGTATTTAATAAATTGCATTTTTATCGTAACTTGTAAGTAAAAGTCATCCCGCCGGGCGTAGAGAACGCGGTTCTTGCTGACCTAGAGCCCGGAGCGGTTTCTTGTCAACTCCGCGTTCATTTAAATAACGTTGCGAGAGAGATGCAGTTTGCTTTTGTCTTGTTGTACGTATTTTGTTGGATGTTTATAAACTTTACATCTTATTCTCGTTTTAACATAATAAATATCAACGAAGACCAAGCAAAGATAAATAAGTAATTTCATTCATACAGGGTGTTCATTTGAAAACTTTCCAACTCGATTTTACTGCTTTAAAATGAAAATGTGGAAAATCGCTCGGATCCGTCGATTTTTATTTCGAGGGGGACATCTTTTGCGTATATTGTCAATCTTGTTACTTCAAGCCTCTAGGAGGGAGGGGGGGGGGGGGGGTAAGATCTAAATCTTAAATGGATACCCCTATTTTATATAATTTTTTTAGATTCTGCATAAAATTCTGAACATTTTTTAATAAAAGCATTATTAGTCTATACTTTTCTATACAGTTTCCGAGATATTTACTCTTGAAAAATTACATTTTTGAACTGTGACAGCGTCTAGCTTTCTAACTGTACGTCTTAGAGCAAAACGGCTTACATGTCCCTATCTTCGATTTTTATTATCTTTCCAATATGGTGAACTTTCGGTTAAACCGGATGTAAGAAATATAGTACTTCCGATTTGACCGGAAGTTGACACTATTGGAAAGATAATAAAAATCGAAGATAGGGACATGTAAGCCGTTTTGCTCTAAGACGTACAGTTAGAAAGCCATTCATCAAAATCAAAACAAAAATAAGTGTCATCAGCTTGGAGTTTACGGTATTTTAAAGATTTAAGAATATCGTACGTGTAAATGAGAAAAAGTACTAAAACCAAATTGACTTTTGACACTATATCTTCGAAATCTCCACTTTTGGACTGAGGTAAGCCTCAGGAATTTGTGGTAGAATTTTTGCCGCACCTTTTGGAGACACCCTGTAGAGATTTCTATTAATTTACAATTTTACCCAATCGCAACTTCCTTTTTAACAAAGCAATTCAAACTAATTAGAGGAAAGTTAATCGTAAACTAAAACACGTCCGCTTTTATATTAAAAAAAAATCAACAACACCTAATATGACCGAATTTTGTCGATGTCCAACAAGAAAAAACGGAAGACTGGTCATTTAACCGGTTTTCTTTTTTCAAATTAACACGCGGCCACGGGCGTTGAAGATTTCATAAAGCGATAACTTTTACTGCGGCTTTATGAAAATTTGTGAAGATTCGGCAGAGAGAAGTGCAAGTAAAAAGTACAAAAACGATAAATACCTTAAAAAAAGAAAGTGAAAAATGTTTATAAAGTTGCAAATGATTTAGCGATATCTTAAGGCCTAAGGTCTACAACAAATCGTTATACAGGGTGTTTAGGGAGGCAAGGGCAATATTTTGGGAATGTGTTCAGAGGGCGAAAATAAAAGAAATAAACCCATATCTATGTTTAAGTTCGATTCTCAACAGTTTCTGAAATAATAGGTTCTAAAGTTTTTGTAACTTAATTTTTATTTTAAAAGCGAATAATTGCAGGTACTTGTACAAACTAACTTAAAAAATATTTTCAAAAACCCCTCCACCAACTTCAATACATTTTACGGCACGTTTGTTAATCGGTCGGGTATAGCACGTTGGATTGAGTGGGGATTGATTTTTATCAAAGCTGCAGCATTGAAAATTCGATCGCGGAGTGCTTCTCTCGTTTCCACTCGTGTTTCATATACTAGCGCTTTCATCCATCCCCAAAGGCAATAATCAAGCGGGTTTAAGTCTGGTGACCTCGGTGGCCAAAATTGCGGACCACCTCTGCCAATCCAGCGATAAGGAAAACGATAATTCAAGAAATATCGCACACGGAGACTAAAATGAGGTGGGGCTCCATCATGTTGGAAGTACATTCGTTGTCGAACATTTAGCGGAACTTCATACAAAATGTGTATCAAATGGTCTTCCAAAAACCGTAAATATCCTTCTCCAGTAAGATGCTCATCCATTTCAAATGGACCAAACAACTGGTCGTTGAGCCTTCCACACCAGACATTAATACTGAATCGATGTTGAAAGTTTCATTCAAATGTAGCATGCGGGTTTTCATCTGACCACCGATGTTCATTGTGGCAATTATAAATTCCATCACGAGTGAACTGAGCTTCATCGCTAAATAAAATGTATTTGTGCAGACTTTGATTTTGATGGATCCATTCACAAAATTGTACCCTTAAAGCCGGATCACCATCTAGAAGATGTTGAACGGGTTGAACGTGAAAAGGTTTTAAACCGTTTTTTCTAAGTGACTCCCATACGGCTAGATGTGATGGTATATGAAGTTCATTTGCAAGCCGTCTCGTACTTATACCCGAGTTCTTTGCGACAATATCCAGAACATTTTCTTCATTTTCCACATCTAGTCACTGCACTCTTTCAGAAACAATTCTCACGCTTGGAAACATTCCAGTTTCCTAAGCACTTGCAAATACTTTTTAAAAAACTCTTCTTTTAGGAACTCTGCGATTTGGAAAACGACGTCGATATTGATTAACTGCGCGGATCGCAATACCGTTACAGTAACCATACACGAATTTCATATACTCCCTGTGACTGAATGTGTGGGGCATTTTAAGTATGAAAATGTTGGTTCAAGTCGGTACGCTCAATATGAAGCTAACTGACAACTACTATGCATGTGAAAACTATCAATCAAAATGTATCGGACGTTTAAAGCTTAAGCCTCCTTCATTATTCCAATATAAAAAAAAATCAGAACCGATTATTTCAGCAATGGTTGAGAATCGAACGAAAACATATGGGTTTATTTCTCTTATTTTCACCCTCTGAACACATTCCCAAAATATTGCCCTTTCCTCCCCAAACACCCTTTATGTATACCTATCTGATATTCGAATCAAACATAATAATTTATCCCGAATTCGACACTAAACTACATGTGTATTCGGAGGAACAAATAGCTGTTTAAAACTGCTGCAACCCTTTATTCAAAGTACACACTTTCTGTAGGAAAATTCGTTGTTGTTTTCGTGAGAGACAATAGTTGTTAAAAATTATACTTTTTACCAAAACTAGTTACAAAACCTAAAACAATCCTGTCTCATTAAGGGTATTTACCCCCCCCCCCCCCCCTATAGGTTTTGCGGAGCTTGTGTGGTCTTACGACGGGCCTCATAGGACTACGTGAGACTGCTTGGAATTACCAGAGGTTTAATCCCGCTTTAAATGATTTTTGGTTTGTTGTATCATGGTTAAAATAAATTTAAACAAGATTAAAGTTAATCCTACAACCTTGAATAATAAAAAAAGTCACTTTCGATATATACGATGTTCCGAGCAGTCTTGTTTCTTTTTGATACACCAACGTCGTCTACAATCTCCGCTCCTTATAATTAACAGTCGACTTTAATCATTTCTTTATGGTATAATAATTTTAATTTCATACCTAAATGTTACACTAAATTGTCTTGCCGATATTTTTGGATGGTCCATTGACACACTATTAAAACCAGTGGGATGGAGAAATGGGTGTACACACGACTGTTTGTTTAGTAATAAATTTTTAGGTAGGTCAGGTATGTAGTCGGATTACTTTCGATATACGAGCGTACATAAACATACTTGCATAAAATATGATAATTAGTTTAGAAGAAGTGAACTAAAAACACGACGGCGAACAAATTTTAGAGAAAAAACATTAAAAACGATATTCTAACCTCAAGATCTGATAGGTTGGCATTTTGGTTTATGTCAATACGTGCATTTGTTCTCACTCAAATGCAAAATGATCTTGATGATGTCATTAATTTAGGAAACGCAAAACTAAAGCTATTGGATGACCGATTTATTGTTCTTAAAACTCTTCGGAATCGTCGTTTGAGGTCAGTACAGGCGAAAAACCAACTTCGAGAGGTTCGAATTAAAAATGTCAGTACTTGGACAGTTCCGTTGCCTACGAACGTAGGCAACGACAGTTCGTTGAAGATTACACGAGGGTTATTTAAACTCACGCAGGCCAGCAACTGAACCTAAATTACTACCGCGTCATAAGAGTCAAGAATGGAGGAATATTACCCAGGATGATATTCGCGGGCTAATTGATGGCATGAACCGAAGTGTACAGGCAGTAGTAAGGGCTAGAGAAGACAATAGAAATAATAGAGATGTGTTTAAGTGAAAAAGTTGTTGTTGGTACCTGTTAAGTTTGTTTTGCGAAAATGTTATTTTTTAAATCTTAGGTATACGCACCTTTTTCCAACCAAAAACCAAATTGCAAAGAATATTTGCGGCCCAATGAAAACTGACATTTTGAAGTAATTTTGCTTCTTAAATATCCCACAGGGTCAAGGGCGTCCATACAGCGTTTTTTAGGGGGGGCAAAAAATATTACAGTATTTATTTATTATGTAATTGTTCAGTTTAGTGATTTGTTGGTCTACTAACTAACCACTGTACTATTCAATAATTATACTGAATTATGAAATAAAATAGTAATGTGGGCGCCTAGGGGGGGGGGCAAGTGCCCGTTTTGCCCCCCCCCCCCTATGGACGCCCTTGCACAGGGTGTTTTGACACTCTGTAAAAAAAACAACTTTTCGATTATCCTTGTATAATTTATAATATGTCAGAAAACCAATTTCTATTAAAATTTATATAAGCATATTAAAACTAATGAATGTATATAGAGCTCTCTAAAAAAATCACTTAAATCGGAGTAAAAATAAAAAAGTTATAAAGCCTTAAACTTAATTCAAATTTTATGATGCCCGTTTTTTTTTGCACGGGAGTGTTTATTGTATTAAGTAGTGTATAGAAGTAAGTGTGTTGAGTAAGACAGGGATCAGAAAAATCAATTTTTATTGTGAAATATTCATGTATTGCGATTTTATAGTAAGAATCAAGACTTTTCCTAACTTAAATAAACCAAAACATAAAATAATTGGAAAGGAAAGACATTGGGCACTGCAAGTCGTCTTCCACTGTCCACTTGTATACTTAAAGTCAAAAGAATTAATGGGTGGTAATTTCTCTACCCGATTCGAATGTATAAACATTCATCTTCAGAAGAACAAAGAAATTTAAAAGGTGCATATCGTCTTAACGAAGATTTAAGATGATAGAGATGACACGGTTACGGTTACTAGTGACAAGAAACTTTTAACGAAACTCCCTATGAAATGTAATAAATAATAAGTAGGTACCTATAAAAGGAGACCATTTGTAACAATGTAGGTTATTATACGGGGTGTTCCATAACTAAGGGGTCACACAGCAACGGTAGATAGTAGACTTGAAAAGAGGTAATTTATGTTTAATTCCTTATCATAAAATATCCCCGGTTACAGACATAGATACAAGGTGATCCACGTAAAAATTTATTTTATAAAATTGGCGATTATTTGAAGGTAATTAAGCGGATATGAATCAAATTTGATGTAGTTATGTTTTTAAGGACAAGAAAGACAATTTCGTTATTAGTTTTAAGATACCTCCTAAAGAGGACGCCACTTACACAATATGAGTTTGTAAAATTCTCACCTATAGTTTTTGTCTCTTTCGTTTCTAACCGTTTCACCTCAAATCAGGAATGATGGGCCTTTTATACGTAAAAAAATTTTACTTTACTAATCTCGATAATTTAATTAGTTTTTGAGATAATTGCGTTTCAATGCTAGATGGCAAGAAACATTTAAATAAATACAATTTTTAACGAAACAATTTGTTGAAAATTAACCGTATATAGATATTTTATCACAAGATAAGAGTTGCTGAATTGCTCCTTAGTCATGAGACACCCTGTATAAAAAGTATATGTATTGATGAAAAAAATCATGCAATTATAAGTTATTTATTGTATTTATGATAAAAAAAATTAAATATTTCTTATTAAATAATTATTTCTTACCATTTAAAAATATTTTGTGCCGCTTCTCGGAATATCTGAAAAAAAAATTAATTATTAAAAATAATTTTACTGTCTGCAAACTCACTTTGTATATTTTATATTTATTCCAAAAATAGCAATTTATTCTGTTTTACATCAAATCGATGTTTTGTTCTTTTTTCGTATTTTGCGCTTCTTGAATGGGCCAGATTGAGAAAGTGCTTAACTGACGCTTGCGCAAAAGATGTGCATAACGTAGGGACGATGTAAGTTGCCAATGATAGAACGGGAAACGATATTGATCAATCTTAAAAGTAGCTTCCTTTTTTTAAAAAAAAGTTAGTTTTCAATTAAGTACACCCAAAAAAACAAATTATTTAACCTATATTACATTTTTGTATTTTACGAATTAAAACTCACAACACAAACTTCTTATTTCTTGAGATTATTAGCCACATAAGCAGTGGCTTATTGCGGTCAACGAAAGCGATGGAAGGACTGCCCCGCCCCTGCTTGCCATAACACAAAAAAATCTGGTTATAAGAGCTTCAGGTCAATCATCTATATATACAGGGTGTTCATTTGAAAACTTCCCACCTCGATTTTCCTGCTTTAAAATGAAAATGTGGAATATCACTAGGACCAGTCGATTTTTCTTTTGAGGGGGACATCTTTTGCGTATATTGTCAATCTTGTTACTTCAAGCACCTAGGAGTAAGATCTAAATCTTAAATGGATACCCCTATTTTAAATAATTTTTTTGGATTCTGCATAAAATTCTGAACATTTTTTAATAAAAGCATTATTAGTCTATACTTAACAGTTTCCGAGATATTGACTCTTGAAAAATTACATTTTTGAACTTTGACAGCGTCTAGCTTTCTAACTGTACGTCTTAGAGCAAGACGGCTTACATGTCCCTATCTTCAATTTTTATTATCTTTCCAATAGTGTGAACTTTCGGTTAAACCGGATGTACTATTGGAAAGATAATAAAAATCGAAGATAGGGACATGTAAGCCGTTTTGCTCTAAGACGTACAGTTGGAAAGCTAGACGCTGTCAAAGTTCAAAAATGTCATTTTTCAAGAGTAAATATCTCGGAAACTGTTAAGTATAGACTAATAATGATTTTATTAAAAAATGTTCAGAATTTTAGGCAGAATCCAAAAAAATTATATAAAATAGGGGTATCCATTTAAGATTTAGATCTTACCCCCACTTCCTCCTAGGGGCTTGAAGTAACAAGATTGACAATATGCGCAATAGATGTCCCCCTCGAAATAAAAATCGACGGGTCCGAGCAATTGTCCACATTTTCATTTTAAAGCAGGAAAATCGAGGTGGGAAGTTTTCAAATGAACACCCTGTATATAAAAATTAATGTTTGTCTGTCTGTCTATAGTGATTCGTGATTTTTTTATTTAAGACAAAACAAAATTTAATTAAATAGGTGATTGCAATAAAAGAAGGAGTTATTTGCTACGTTTTAATGAATTCCGTAATATTTAGGTACGAAAATACATTTTTCTACTGACGTTTTATAATATCCTCTTTTCGATTGTCATTATGGTTTTTTAATAACCTTTTAAGCGCAGCGTGCTTAAAAAACTTTTAAGCACGTTACCAGGAGCAACGTGCTTAAAAGTAACGCAGGCTTTGCCTCGTTGGACAATTTTCACGTCGCGTGCCTAAAAGACACTCATTTCGCAACTTATTGTATAAATAGCTATTGCGTCTTTATTGGTCCAATAATTTGGCATTTAAATTAAGCAACAAAGACAGAAAGTGCATTTAAGTCTATGTTGCTTCAAGAGCCATTTTTTTCGCGCTATTGCCACAAAGACATAGGCGGCATCTGGCGACAAAAGTTTAAGACACAATTATGACTTTGTAATTTCAGATATATGTCAAAGGTTTTGCTATATTTTGCCATCAAAATCTGACTTCAGGAAAAATTGCACAAAACACGAAAGTAAACAAAACTATGACCGGCTGACTAACATCTGCCTTGCTCTACCAGCTCCAGAATATGTATGTCTTTCTTCTTCGTATGCCAAAAGCATAAAAATAACTACTCTGATCAAAAAAGCTAGAAAATGGCGTCGTTAATCCCACCGTAAACATAATAGCGCTGATACACGCTGAACGCTAAACAAACCCGAACAAACCCAAACGTGGGGTGGGAAATCGGCTCGGTTGCCGAACTGAACTGTCATGCTTATATTCTAGTAATTTATTAAATGTTGTTAAAGTCCCTTAACCCGCCACTGCACTGGCTTTAAATGGTATTTTACACTAATGAGTAAATAGTGCATGAATCTATAGATACAGACATTATTTTTTGCAAAAAAAAAAGACATAACAACGCACTGATTAAATAAAAACTTCAATCTTAAGTCTTAGTTTTAGAGACCTCAATCTTCAATTGTTATTTATTTTTTTATGAATTTGCGCTCCGGTAGTTTTATATTCTTTTTATGTCGGGCCGTTACACAAATCCATTAATGTGAAATGAACATCATTAAAACGTTTTAATTACCGATACATTGTTTTCCGAACAAATAAGATTAAATATCAATCATGTTTGAATTCAGGCATGGAAATGGGTACGACTGTGTATACTGTGTATACAGGGTGGCCTCTAAGGTATGGTCAATAATCTTGGATTGGGTAGATTGGTTAAAAATAAAGTAAGAACTTCATATAAAATTGTGTCCTTACTACGAAGCTACAGCCATCTAAAGGGAATACTCTGAAGATGGTTTTTTCTAAATATTTTCAAAATCTGTGTAGATACAAATTTAAAATTTAGATATTTTGGATAATCTTTGTGCTCTAAACTGTCGACATTTAAAAAATGTGGCCAGTAATAGGGGATAGTGGGGTAAACTAATAACTTTTTTTTACGCTAACATTTATCCTTTTGGGAAAGAAAGAAAAAAACTAAAAGTCATCCTCCACAAAATGTAATAGAATAAAAAATTATTCAAGGGTCCCTACATGTTTCGAACGTAGAAACGTTCATCTTCAGGAGACAGAAAAATTTTATTTTATGCTGATGGTGTTAGCAAAAAAAAATTAGAACCGTAATGGACCTTTTATGGACTTAACAAATTGAAGTATAGAAGAAACATGATATGAAGAAAATTGATAAAGTTAAACCATACCTACTGATTATGTGAAAAAGTTATTAATGGAGGTCTAAACCAACCAAATAAAATGGGGAAGAAGAAAAAACCTTTCTAAGAAGGTGTCGAAGATTATTTAAATTTTTTAAAAACCTTATCCAACATAATATGTCTGTAAGACATTATGAGGATGAAATTGAAGGTATCACAATAAGATTACGTTCTAAAAAGCGTTTTTGGGGTACTGAGATTGAAGAGAGATTTAGAACGTAATCTTATTGTGATACCTTTAATTTCATCCTTATAATGTCTTACACACATATGTTGGATAAGGTTTTTTTTTTAATTAAATAATCTTCGACACCTTCTTAGAAAGATTTTTTCTTCTTCCCCATTTTATTTGGTTGGTTAAGACCTCCATTAATAAGATGTAATTAATAAACTTCTTGAATCCCATGCTTTCTGCTCAGTGGTAGAATACTTTACTGTTGTTAATTCACGAGTATCAAAATTTAAATTAACACTTTTTTGTTATTACTGTTTGTTTATAACGTTTGTGTATGTTATGTTCTTATACATTTGTATTAATATATATTATACCGTGCGAGCAAAAATTATTTGCATCAAAGAGGGCCTTGCATCTTAGGACGTAATGCTTAGCCGTAGAGCTTAATACCTGTTGGGTGTCAGTAACTACCTGAATTAACAATCAATCAGTTATTCCGTCGTCTTTAACAGTTGTTGCAAGTAATTTGATTCATCGCTAGTTTTTCCAATTTCTTGAATAATTCACACAATGGGCTTTACGGAACAGCACAAAACATTTATGGTTGAAGCGTATTTTCGAAACGGGGTTAGAGTAAATTGTGAGTGGCAATACAATCCGGGTTTGTGCAAGGATGATTTTCACGAATATTTTCCTAACGTTGCTTTTATTGCTGGGGATTTTTATCATTGCCTGAAAAGAACCGAGGCTGTGTTTAGGGAAACAGGTTCTATACAACACAAAAAAGGAACAGGAAGACAATCTGTAAGAACAAAAGAACTTGTTGCAAACGTTCGTAAAATAATGCAAAATACGCCAACAAATTGTAAAAGATGCCTGTCCCAAGAAATGGAAAGATCTTATGGAACATGCAGGACTATTCTTAAGAGGCAGCTAAATATATTTCCTTATATAAAGTGCCAGTATTCCAAGAATATACAAGAAAGGATTATCCAAGAATGTGGTAATATTTATCCAGCGATGCTGGTCAACACTTTCGAAAATATGAAGAGACGTGTAAATTTATGCTTGGAGCATGGCGGTGGCCAATTTCAGCAATTTATGTAATTATTTTTCTTTTTCTTTCTGTATATTCTTACTTTGTTAATTTTGTAAACAACAAAAATAAATTTGTATTTGTCTACTTATTTTATTACTCATTAGTTTGGTATATCATGTCATAATGTGAATTTGACAAAATTTTTACCTAGATTTGGTTAGATATATCGTCCCCACATCATTGTGATCTAAACCAAGCCCTACGTTTTTTAATCCAAGCCCTCTTTTATGCAAATAATTTTTGCTCGCACGGTAATTTAGTTGAATGCAAGCGCTTCCAGGAATGCCTTATATTTTACATGACTTGCTACAATTTGTAATTTACAAAAATGTGGTCAAATAAATATGTCTATGTCTAATATAGTTACACCAAATTTGATTCTTATTTGCTTAACCATGTTCAAGTCATCGCCATATTCATAAATGTTTCTAGGATCGCCCTGAATCTCTTTATCCGTGAATATTTTAACTAATTAAATACATTACCAATGTCTACCCAAGTTTACTGTCTCCTGTTGCTGTATGGTTAATTAGTTTACGGGACACCCTGTATAGGAATCAATTTTTTCCGATGGAATTAAATTTTGTTGGCGCAAGTGCCTTTAAGTTGAAGGAGATTATGTTGAAAAATGAAATGTTTTTAATAAATCTTTTCACGTGCCACTAAAATCCAACATTTATCAACTTTTTTACAACGATACCCACCTTATCAAAGTCTTTGATTATTTTTTGAAGAAGCACTTTTTACCTAGCATACAAAAAATAATTAAATTCCAAAAAAATTTACGATAAAAGCCTAATGATGAGCTTGATATTATACCCAAAGACGGCAAGACAACTTTTTACATCTTATTTAAAAAGGAAACTGGATTATACTTTACGCCTCATTATTCAGAATTATTAATTACTTGCTGTAAGAAACATTATGCCTAAAAGCTCCTAATGAACACAAATATAATGAGCTGGGAAAACTAATTGATAAAATGATTGATCCACGTTTGTACATTGTTGAAGACAATATATTGATGATAAAAAGACGATGAGGAATGAAATTGGAGCCGATTAAAGACACAGTCACAAGGTTAATCGTGTATAAAAGACCTATAAATGGCTTGGATGCAAGGGTAACTTCCGGAACCTTGCAATTATTAAAGAAAAAAATTAGTATAATTTTGGAAGGGCTGTTCAGGGAGGCATTGAAGAATAGTATGCCGGTGCTTTTTTTTTAAATAAATGCACAGAAACTTAAAAAAAAACAGTTTTTTGAAACCACTAAAATTGCCACAATTTACCTTAAAACCCTTGAGAGTAAACACGTCGATTTTCAGAACTGAAGTAAAAACAACAATTTTTACTGGTAACACGATATTTTCTAGTCTATCTAGATGTCATCCATCCTAAGAATTCTAGAGAATATGTGTTTTTTTTAACTGGAAAGGTTTCGTAATTGCACAAAACACGAAAGTAAACAAAACTGTGACCGGCTGACTAACATCCGCCTTGCCTCTACCAGCTCCAGAATATGTCTGTCTTTCTTCTTCGTATGCCAAAAGCATAAAAATTACTACTCTGATCAACACGGCACTGCAGTGCGCATGCGAATCGTCAATAGTTATTCAAATCGAATTGACGATAGAAAATGGCGCCGTTTATCCCACCTTAAGGGTAAATCATCGGCATTGTGCGTTTCCACCACATTATTGTAAAAAAAAGTAGAATGGTTCTACGTACCGGTGCGAGCAAAAATTATTTGCATCAAAGAGGTCCTTGCATCTAAGGACGTAATGCTTAGCCGTAGTAGAGCTTAATACCTGTTGGGTGTCAGTAACTACCTGAATTAACAATCAATCAGTTATATTATATGTATAAAACAAAAAAGTAAATGCCTATTTTTATAGATATGTTTATATTAATTCAAGGGTGAAAGTATTCCACTCTTAGACGAGGTAAAGGAGGGGACGCGGCATCATAAACTTGCGATTGTGACCAGAATTTACTGTTTGGCACCAAGAAAATGGCGGTTTGCAAAAATATATTATTACCTGTGAAGCTTATTCCTGGCTCCTTTCGATCGCTATGACTTTTGCACCCGTAAGATGAACAAACGACCATTTTTTTCAAAGATAAATACTACTATGTTTTATTCACTTTGCAATCAAAAACACGAAAAACCCGCTTGGTGACAATAGATGTTTGGCACCAGACCTATCGAATTTTTGGTCACACTTTGCTTCTGTCGCGGTAGATGCGCATGCCGCGTCCCCTCCTTTACCTCGTCTAAGATTCCACGGGTCAAGTTCTCGGGCAAAAACTTTTTCAAATTCTTGAACATGAAATTGTGCTTGAAAATGTTTTACACGTACCCAAGTAATGCCAAATTGTAAAAATCAATACAAGTTATACACCAACTAATATTTGACTTGAGGTTAGGTACGCGATAACATCGAAGATTGGTTATTTTGCTGGTTTTATTTGTTTTTTTCGAACTAAAAACACGATGACGAATCATTTTTAAACAAACCTTAAAAATAATTTTTCATCCTCAAAATCTGATAGGTTTGCAACTACTAAAAATCACTACCTTTTTTCCCAACTTGATCAAAAATTGTGAAGAAATTCCAAGGTTTTGGCAAGAATTTGGGGCAAAGTTTAGCTGTTTACACGTATAAACAAATGGCAGTTCAATTTTTTTAATTTTTTGAGCAAGAACTTTAATTTTAAAGCCCGGATCTGTCTATTTTCCCACTCGTCAAATGATAATGTTGCAGTGCGCATGTCTAATCGTGTGTAGCTTTGTTTACAGGCGGCCTTGCGCCTGAACTTGCCACTTTCGTTATTATTGTTTGCTTATCTAAAGATAAAGGTCTATGGACTTTCCTGATTAATTAAAAATTGCCTTTACATAATAATTTCGTTATCAGTACCTAATGTCATTATTAATGATAATATACAGGGTTAGTTGAAATAACCGGAACGGCTAGTTTTCTTCAAAACTACCTAGGCTAAATAAATTAATTTTGGTACAGGTGGATAACTTAAAAAATTGAATTGAAAATTGCGACGTTGCCAAATTTTTAGTTTTTTCTGTAACTCCAGGAATGTTTTTTTTTTCAAATGTAACACTACTATTTTTTTTTATTGAATTCAATTCCTCCCATCAACACTACCATTTCCTGATAGTATCAAATTTTTATTTCAAATAGTTCTACGGGAAAAAAAGTTAATTAATTATAACTCTAACTCTAAAATAAAAAAAAAATTGTGTGTGCTTAAGACCACACGACAGAAGTGAAAACTTCAACAAGGTTAATTCAGTGCCCACAAAAAAGTGCTAAACGCGCCTAAAGAAGTTTTCACTTCAAAAATAACATAAACTTGGAATACGGGATAATTTTACTGCATACGAAAAAAGATATTTCCTAAAATTGAACAACCCTTGAATTTTTACATCTTCAACAGAAGTCAGAAATCATAATAAATTAGATCCACGGAATAAGCAATTACGGTAAAACTAATTACCTTACTTCACCCTACGTAAATATATAATTTAAAAAATGCCAGAACATACCTGAGACGCAACAAGTGTCGCACACTGTTTCCACGTCGACTGATGCGGCAGGGGAGTCGAATTCGAGCGTTACACAGCCGAACCTGACGCGTGACGGCTCAGTTTAATTCAGTGCCCACAAAAAGTGCTAAACGCGCCTAAAGAAGTTTTCACTTCAAAAAGTCCAATCAATTTCCATTAAAAAACTTTTCAAATAATGTGAGAAGAAAGGTTGGTTGAAATAATGTACTTAATAGTATCGATAACGATAATAACATAACCATAACATAGCTAGTAAAAATTACTTACATAATATTATAGTACACTACATTAATTTGATTATGAAATCGATACTATTAGATACATTATGTCTACCAACCTTCCTTTTTACATTATTTGAAAAGTTTTTAAATGGAAATAGATTGGATTTTTTTTTATTTTAGAGTTAGAATTGTAACTAATTAACTTTTTCCCCATAGAACTATTAGAGATAAAAATTTGATAAGATCAGGAAATGATAATGTTGATGGGAGGAATCGAATTCAATAAAAAAAAGAGTACTGTTACATTTGAAAAAAAAAACATTTCTTGAGTTACGGAAAAAACTAAAAATCTGGCAACGTCGCCATTATCAATTTTCAATTCAATTTTTTAAGTTATTCACCTGTACCAAAATTCATTGATTTAGCCTCGGTAGTTTTAAAGAAAATTAGCCGTTCCAGTTATTTCAACTAACCCTGTATATAGTGCTACTGTCTACCAAAAATTTAAAAAAAACAACGATGTTTTATTTAGAAATTGCCTTACTAACTTTTTGTAAAGACTTATTGCGACCTCCTTAATGCTTTTAAATATAAAAAGCCATTTACATTAAAATTAGGCAATTCTTTTTGAAATACATGAGCCCGTGATCATAACGAATTATGGAGCGTGATGGCGTGATTTCGGATTCAGTTTTTCCGAAGTAATTTCCAGAATATAAATGAACGCGTTTAAACAGTTTTTTTCGTGAGTTAAGCAAATTTTAATGACTTTTCGATCTTGTCGCACGTGAATTTTTTGAATATTTAAACATATGTTTGTTGAATATGCTCTCTTAAAAATATATAATTTTGAATAGCTTCTATGGGATTTTTTTTATTAATAACTTTATTCGAAATTTGACTTTGGTATCAAGTTCTGCTTCAATCGAGATGAAAACTAACCAAAAAAATAGTAGTCACGTGATTCGAATTATCTGTCAAATTTTAATTTTTTTCAAAAAATAATTTAAAAGTGGGGTTATTTCTGAAAATATCGAAAAAAGTTATTGGAAAAAGTTTTTTTAAATGCAGTTTGTAGCCCACATGCAAAATTTCAGCTGCATAAGATAATTTTGATTTTTTACCCATATTTTGTAAATTGCACCACTTTTGCAAAATAAGACTCCTCCACGCAACCTACATGAAACTTCTTGGTTATGACAATGCTTTATTTCAGATACATTTTCTTTAAAGTAGCGCCATATTTAAGGTGTGTTTTTCTACAAAATCAAACTTGGGCTATTAAAATTTGGCCGCATGTGATGCAAAGTTTATTTTTTGTTTTTGACCCTGCATAAGGTAACTTCATAAAGTAAGTATTTTTGAAAACGTAGTTTTCACAGCTGAATTAGTTCTCAGGAAGCGCAAGGTTTGGCAAACTATTGTACCGCAATTTAAATGGATAAACTAATAATATTACATTTATAATAGCAAATGATGATGAACAAAATGTTTGCTATTGAAAATAGGATAGTTAATTACCCTAAACTGGTTTATTATACTCACCGATCAACGTAAATAATAAACACCAAGTAAATTTAGTCTTAGTTTGCTCCGGCCCACTACTGAAATGGGGACTTTTATGAAGACACCAGTATCAGCTATTAATTTATTTATTTATTTTACACCATTTCACAGTTAATTAACAAATGGGTATATAGGTTATTTAAAATAAAATAGGTAATAATATAACAATAATTCAAAAATTTTGTGATAACAAGAAATTTTGACTAAAATTATTATATTGAAACGGAATAATTATGCCTAAAAAGACACTAACACGCTACTGGATAAACCACAGCTAAAAATGTCAAATCTATTTTGGTGCAGATTGTATGTGTTGCACAATCGATAAATAGGGGAGTATTTACAGATATTGGTACGCGAGGTTGGTACATAAAAGTATTGGAATGACTAGTGATGCCGCGAGACGAGACAAGACAAGAATTGGCCCATTCTCGTCTCGTCTCGTGAGGCGAGAAATATTTCTTATCTCGTCTCGACGAGAAACGCGTTTTTCTCGCTCGAGAGTGCCATTGTCTCGTCTCGTCTCGTCTCGTCTCGTCTCGTCTCGTCTCGTCTCGTCTCGTCTCGTCTCGTCTCGTCTCGTCTCGTCTCGTTTTTTCTCGTGAGTAGGGAATCATAAAAAATATTTTTTTATACGAATCTTAAAGGGGTACACATTTAAAAGTATCTGGTCGTCTCGCAGAAGGGTTTAATATAAATCGGTTTGTTAGTCATGTGACTATTTTTCTTAGATCAACAAAATATTGCAAGCGGCCATAAGACATAATTCACGTAATGTAATAGGCTTGGCACCGAGGTATTTTCAGTACAAAATATACGGGGTGGTAAAAGATACAGAATAGAGAACGATTTATAATAATAATAATTGATTCATAATGGAACTACCCTTCTTTTATTATTTATTTTTGGCATATTTCGGGGCATAATTAACTGCAATAGTTTGGAAAATATTCGACTAAATAAAGGGATCAGCCCAGAATGTCATTCGGGGAAAAACCCTAATTTTTTTATTACATTAATAGAAAGTACAAGAGAAAGAACTTAAAGAAGTATTTCCGAAAATGCTCTATTTGACATATCAAAATTTAAAAATTCACTTTATTTTTTGCTCCTTTTACCCAAAAAATACAAAAAATTATTACGAACAAGCTTAATTTTACGCAATTAGGAAAAATATTGTAAGTAACATGTGCAAAAAGTTCCGTTTCCACACTCACTTAGTGGCATGCCCGGACTTGCTTCGTTGCGTTCGTGCAACTGCCACCTCGTGCGGAAAAGTATCATTTACCGCACTTAATAATTATTTTCAATAGCCAAATTTATGTCTGAGACCTGTGTAATAAAATGAGGCAAAATAAGGCATACACTTGAATCATTCGTACTGAATGTCACTTTACCTATTATATTAGACTTTTTATTTTTAATTTATTTACTAATGTCATAATTGCATGAGACTATTAACTTAAGGCTATTGTTTCAATAACACTAGTTTCATGGCCCTCCGTTGTCTTTATCTGTGATTTTCTAATAACATTTCGGTTGATATACAGGGTGTTATGAAAGTAATGTCAAATATTAAAACTGGTAAGAGAGATATCAAATGAAATTCACACTTTTATTAATGATTTTTGTGTGAGAAGTTTTTGGCGAATTTCGAATTTTTCATACAAAATTGTTAAATTTAGTCAAAATCTATCGCCTTTCGCCTTGTGAATGAAATTTGACTGGGGTCCTTTTCGATATTGTGTTTTCAATCGAAAATGCTTTCTTTCAGATTTGGTTAATTATTTAAAAATGTCAACTACTAACCGTAGACAGAAGAAAGAGGCTAGACAATTTGATTCTGTTCTCTTGAATATCTGTTTTAAGGTAAATGCCTTCACAATACGATAGAGTGAGAACGTTAAACACATTATTTTTCTGTCTATATATTAGGAGATACCTAAAATTCAGTGTTCTAACAAACGAGAAAATTCGAGAAAATTCGAGAAAAAACGAGAAATTTCTCGACGAGAAACGGTCTTCTATCGTCTCGTCTCGTGACTTCTCTCGAGAAAAAAATGTTACTCTCGTCTCGTCTCGTCTCGTCTCGTCTCGTCTCGTCTCGTCTCGTCTCGTCTCGTCTCGTCTCGTCTCGTCTCGTCTCGTCTCGACGAGACGAGACGAGACGAGACGAGACGAGACGAGACGAGACGAGACGAGACGAGACGAGACGAGACGAGACGAGACGAGACGAGACGAGACGAGACGAGACGAGACGAGACGAGACGAGACGAGACGAGACGAGACGAGACGAGACGAGACGAGACGAGACGAGACGAGACGAGACGAGACGAGACGAGACGAGACGAGACGAGACGAGACGAGACGAGACGAGACGAGACGAGACGAGACGAGACGAGACGAGACGAGACGAGACGAGACGAGACGAGACGAGACGAGACGAGACGAGACGAGACGAGACGAGACGAGACGAGACGAGACGAGACGAGACGAGACGAGACGAGACGAGACGAGACGAGACGAGACGAGACGAGACGAGACGAGACGAGACGAGACGAGACGAGACGAGACGAGACGAGACGAGACGAGACGAGACGAGACGAGACGAGACGAGACGAGACGAGACGAGACGAGACGAGACGAGACGAGACGAGACGAGACGAGACGAGACGAGACGAGACGAGACGAGACGAGACGAGACGAGACGAGACGAGACGAGACGAGACGAGACGAGACACGAGAATTTCTCGTCTTGGCGGCATCACTAGGAATGACGTGTTCTAGGGACGAGGAATTGCAGGTTTTCTAATATATCACTGCATTCAACTCTATTATGCAAGAGATTATAAAGAAATTTAAGTTGAGAAACTGTACGTCGATCTTCTAAGAAGCAAAACGAGTGCCTTTGCAATAGAGCTTCTTCTAGAATACCGATTTCAGGATACTGACCATCAATTTTAAAACTTAGATATTTTAGAAAACGTCGTTGGACCGTTTCAATGCGATTAAGGTGCACTTGATAATATAGAGACCATACAACCAAAGAAAAAAGTATTTTTAGTGTATGACAATTTAAAAAAATCACGAGAATGTCTTATTATAAAACCTAGGGATCCATGACAGGCCGCTGGAAGGTCATTTATGTGGGGAACAAAATATAGTTTACTGTCAAAATACACCCAAATCGCAAAAAGTCTCAGCTAATGTCACATGTGGGCGTCAGCTGTCGAAACGGTTTGTTTTTAGAAAAATTCGACTCTACCATGCAAAAACAATAAATGTCTGCAATTTTAATAGACTTTTTAAATTCCTTATATCAAGACATTTTGATTTATTCAAAATATTTAACGGGCATTAAACTTTAGGATGACTCGCGTAATGTAGCCAAAACAGACTTCGCATGATAATAAGATAACGTTTGCATGTATTTAAATTATTCCTTAAAGCTGCCAGCCCAGGGGCGTATCCGAACGATCATCGATCCTGGATTGCCCCACAAAACCAAAAAAATAAATATACTACTTATTCGCCGTAACGGGTGTTTTAAAATAGCATCTCTAAGTGAAATACGGTTGTCCACTATAGGAAAAAGTTGGCCACGAATAAATGGAAATAATGCTCATCCCCCAAGGATATTTCTTCTTTCCACGGAGCTTAGCTCCCCCCTGGGGGCTGCAAAATAAAATATACCAAAACATGCATCGGGATAATCTGTCTTGGTGTGTGTTTCTCTTTATTTTCATATCTTATTTGTTTAACTTAAACCTAGTTAGATGTGTTTAAATGGATCATAATAAAAGAAAGTTATATATTAAGATACATCATCCCTACTTCATACTTACTGAATATACGAAATACCCGGTATTTTACCCCTATCTGGGGATAATAAAATAATGCAACGAGTTACTAGTCATTGTTTATATTCCAATCGGAGTCACTAAAAGCACAAACCAATTCATTAACCTAAACAAAAACTAGAAATCCGTAAATATTAAACACCCACAATAAACAACAAGGAATCAACAGAGAAAACTTATAACACAACAACAAAAATGGCGTCGAGCCGATTCTGGAGTGTATTTTGAGCATGTCGATAAAGAAAAACAGGCCAATAACAAAAGGTTTATGCGCATGCCCAATGCTGCTGGGAGAGAAGGCATCGGACTGGTAAGCCGTGCGCTCGGACTCATTTTTTCACCCATAAAACGTAACTTTTGTTTGCGCAGGAGATAATAAGCTGTACGTATCTAAATAATATGATATTTTTGTACAACTGAATGAATATAATTTCATATCCGGGATATAACAGTCACCAATCATAGTCTGTGTTTAGTACCTTGCTATCAAATATTGTTAGGTTTTGTTTGGCATTCTGTAAATTTTTACGTCCTTTTTATGGGTCATTTTCAAAACAAGTGTTTAGAAGCTGTTCCTCCTATTTTCAAATTAATTTGATTGTTTTGGATAGTCGGGTGCTTTAAATGATTTATGGTATAGGTGGTTAAATTTATTACCCCCTGGGGACCCTAAAACCTCGCCCTAAAGTTTTGAGAAGCCATGTTTTCGACACATGACCACGTTTCACCAAAAACTGCCCATGTTTGATGATATTTAGAGCGAGTTTTTTGACATTTGGTCAGATTTTTGCTTTATTTATTAACAAAAAAAACGAAAATAATGTTATATATTTATTTATTAATGTCAAACATTTACTCAAGAAACTAAGACAAGTGCAGAAGAACAGAAACCTAAAAAAAAACACAAACAATAAACTCTTAACATCTTTGACATTTTTTTAAGGCACGTTTTTGACATTTTTTTTGGCCATGCCGGCAAAACATAACCTATATATACGTACTGATGTTTACCTGCAAATTTTATGGGGGTATTTTAACCCTATTTTTTATCAGATATAAGTAAATCAGAAAAAAAAAACTTGTGCCCTGATTTATTGCGATTGCCATGTTTTTGATGGGTTATGCTTTAAGTACCATTTTTCAAAAAGTAAATAAAAAATTCCTATATTTTTATAAAAACCGAAGTTGACCCATTTAACACTAAAACGCAAATGGCTGATCGGTTCCCTTTGAGAGATCAGTGCTGCCAACTCAATTATTTAAATCAGACACAGTGAAAAAGGCGCGAATGCATGAATCCACGTTTTTGACACAAAAATGTCTTACACAACAAAGTGCCTTACAAAATTTTTATTATTGGTCAGATCAAACCGAAATTTTATAAACATTTAGATTAAATGTCCATACGGGCCATAAAAAGTTCAAAAAGCAAATATATTGCATAGAAAAAAAAATAATACATGGTCAAACTTGAAATACATGATTTCTTACATGCCACGTTCCATGACATTTTGACTGAATTTAATATTTATTTTTGTACCAGCTACAGCTACAGCTACTAAATTATGGTTGTCCAAAAGAGACCATAAAACTACAATAAATAACACTTAAAGATAATCTAAAATGCCTAACAGAGGCCAAAAAATCACCTCTTACAGAAAATTCCTTGTTGTAAGAATGACCCTTTTACCGAAATACCGAAATTTTTTTCTATAGTGTGACTTTTGGGACGACACTGTCAACTAGCGAATAGGAAAACTTTTAAAATGGCAAGTTTGAAGCAACATTAAATATGTATTACTTTGTAGAAGAGATTTATTCACTTGTTTATATTCTTTTCAGTGCTGCTTTACATATTATTATTTTATTGAATGCGGAATCCCCAAGCGACGCGGCGACATTTTTAGAGGCTGTAGAAATATTTTTGCTAAGTAATGCATGATTTTTGAAAAAACTTTTCACGTACGTACTGTTCGGTCGTTGTTTGTTCTTGTTGTAAAAAATATTTTCAAAAATTGACCTCAGTGTAGTTATTTGTATATACCGTGCAAGCAAAAAATATTTGCATCAAAGAGACGTACTTAATGATTAGCCGTAGAGCTTAATACCTGTTGGCTGTTGGGCGTCAGTAGCTACCTAAATTAACAATCAATTAGTTATTCCGTCATCTTTGACAGTCGTTACAAGTAATTTGATTCATCGCTTATTTTGGGGTTTTTATCCTTGCCTGAAAAGAACCGTGGCTGTGTTTGAAACACAAGAAAGGATTATCGAATAATGTGGTAACATTTCTCCAGAGATACTGGTCAACACTTTCGAAAATATGAAGAGACGTGTGAATTTATGCTTGGAGCATGGCGGTGGCCAATTTCAGCAATTTATGTAATTATTTTTCTTTTTCTTTCTGTATATTCTTACTTTGTTAATTTTGTAAACAACAAAAATAAATTTGTGCCTATTTGTCTACTTATTTTATTACTCATTATTAGTTTGGCATATCATGTCATAATATGAATTTGACCAAATTTTAACCTGGATTTGGTTAGATATAATAACGTCCCCATATCATTGTAAACTAATCCAAGCCCCACGTTTTTTAATCCAAGCCCTCTTTGAGGCAAATAATTTTTGCTCGCGCGGTATAAAGTAGGTTTTCTATTACGCTATGTACACTACAGTCTGTCCACGGATAGAGTTTGGAAGAAGAAAAACTTTTTTATTAGTAGGTATAGAAGAAAAAGTAATTCTTTATAAAAACGTCTGCTTTTGCTGAAACTACAATTTCGATTGTCGGATTTGCGATTACTATACAGGGTTCGTCACAAACACCATTTTTAGGTTTTTGAATCTATTTTTTCAATTCCTTGACTTATTAAATGGAATTTGCTAGTGTTGAAACTAGGGAGGTAGGTACCTATGGTCCAAATCAGTTGGCACGTAGGAGTCCATCGACTTTCATTTATGGGGATATCTGAAGCCACATGTGTATAAAACCAATTTCAATAATAACTTAGATCTCTTGAAAGAAAAAATAAGAGTAGTTATTGCAAATATCCCAATACAGCAAGTTAGGAAATGTTATCGGGAATTCAGATGTCGCGTTGAACTATGGGCTAACTCGGTGGTACCAGGTTTAGATAAAAGTTTTATATTTATGATTGAATGAATTGAAGAAATGTGACATGTAATAATAAAAATACTTTAAAAGTGGGCAAATAAAAAACGGTTTTCTTACAACAAAATCGTTACTCGGTGAGATATAAAATCATAATCGAAGTAAGAAAGCAACAATAGTTATTTGTTTTACGTAAATTTATTTTACCTAAACGAAATCCAAAAAACTAAAAATGTGGTTTCTGATAAACCCTGTACAGTAATAGCAAATGTGATATTTGAAATTGTAGTTTCAGCACAAACAAAATTTATTTAATAAATCAAGGAATTGAAAATCCGAATTGAAAAAAAAATCCTAAAAAGTTAAAATGTTGTTTGTGACGAACCCTGTATAGTAATCGCAAATCTGATATTCGAAAATTGTAGTTTTAGCACAGGCAGACGTTTTTATAAAGAATGTCTTTTTCTTCTATACCTACAAATAACAAAGTTTTTCCTCTTCCAAACTCTATCCGTGGACACACTGTATATTGGGAAAATGTATTGGCACCGCATTACAATTTTTATTCCACCCCTGTTTGTTTCGTAAAATGACAGTAAAAAATATAAAAATGTTTAATTATATTTGTATCTACGAGTACCTACATAGCCACCGTTGTACTTAGAAATCTAAATGACATTGAAAATCCCACTTAGATTTTCTTTCTCCGTAATGTTAGTTGCAACACCTGTATACGCAACAAAAAATGTATGTTCCTACACTCTCATTGTTCAGTTCACACCTTGTTAAAATAATTTAGTTTCTGGTCTACGTTGCTTAACACCTTAACATTTCTTTTTAGGGTTACACACAGAAAAAACATATGATATATTTTTGGCAAAATTTATACTGCTATAAAGAGAGTTTACTCTGAGGAAAATGATCTAATACAACAAGTTTGCTAAGACATATTGATAGCTTATTTTTTGTTAACCCATATTAAATAAATTGTCATAGTATTATGGGATACAGTAAAACAAAGTTGAACTTGTAAATTTCCACTATATTTAGTTACTAGAAATATTATTAATTAATTTTCATAATGGGTAGTGTGTATCTACCATCTTTTCTAAAAACAAGGATTTTTTTTTTACCATTTTATTACTTTGCTTTACGTATGGGGCAAATTTGAAGTTGTCAAATAGAATTTGATGTGTTTTGAAAATGTTGACCTTAGAAGAAAGGGTTTATTTAGTTCAATGTTACGGTGCGGGCGAAAGTTTTTACAACTTTGTGATAGAGACATTTATTTAAAGATACCTTAACGTTTACTTATCAAAAATGGGACTTCATAAATTATTAAGAAACTTTCAGCGAACTGGTTCAGTTTCCAATTTAAAAATGATCAGAATGACGCAGCTTCCCTAATCGTATTACAGTCTGTTCCTGACAATCCTACCCTTTCATTAAGAAACCGAGCTCAAGAACTTGATGTAGTAAAAAAACTCATATTCAGTATATTTTAAAGGCAAACAAAATATTCCCATTTAAGCCAACTTTTAATCAAACGTTGGAAGAAGGGGACGAAGACAAACGTTTGGATTTTTGTCTTTGGGTCGGAAACAAAATTGTAAGTGAAAACAGGAATTTTCATAAATTTATCATGTTCTCCGATGAATCAACATTTTTAACAAACGGGAAAGTGTCTTCTGCGCGTATTAGATACTGGAGCGAAAATAATCCCCGTTTTAGAATTCCTGCAAGAAGACAATATTACAAAAAGTAAATGCCTGGTGTGCGATTTCTTATCATGGCATTAGTGGCCCATACTTTTTCGAAAACACATGTAACCGTAGATCTTAAATTGAAATGTTGGAAACATTTCTTTCTGACAACCTAGAAGAATTGCCTCTCCAATTAAGGAACGAAATGTACCTAATTTCAACAAGATGGATTGGATACCCTACGCATTTTGCAATTGAAGTGAGGGAATGGCTTAATAATACATTTGGCCACAGATGGATTGGTCGGAATGGTCCGGTTCTGTGACCCCCAAGAAGTCCCGATTTAACTAATTCAGATGCCTATCTTTATGGGCGCCTCAAACAATTATTGTACTCCCGTCCAATTAAGAACGACTTACAGCTTCTAAAACAGCGAATTGTTGAAGAAATTTGAAAAAGTTTTGAAAACAATCGTTTACAGCTGGAAAAATGTGTTGAATATGGAAGGGGAGTGTTTGAATAGCAAATTATGAAATTATTATTAGTTATTAGTTATTAGTTGTTATTTTAAGATTTTTTTTGTGTTATTTCCGGGGTCATTTGCGAAATTAAAAATACATACTCTGGTAAAACCAAAAATTAGTTTTTGAAACTTTTTGATACCCCTCTGTCATTGATAATGTATGTATTTCGATCGCTAATGCTGCTATTCAAAAAAAAAATTCTTTTACCTCTAAAAATTAAAAAAACTAAAAAAATCGAAGAAATCTCGGATTTAATTTACAAACATTATTTTAAATAAGTTTTCTAATTGGAATTTTGGTCAAAACTGAAAAATAAAGGTAGTTTACTCTTGAAGAAAAATGATGTTTTTGAAGTTTTTACGAACCCTGTATAAAAAATTAAAATTTTCTCTTCGTGAATTGCATTTTTTTACAAGCAACACAAGAATGACTTTTTCCCGAGAACTGACATTTTTCATCCCTTTGTGCTATTGTAAACCCTATCCGCGGACAGTCTGTATAATGGTTCCGCTTTTGTTAACGGAACCGACTTACTTTATCAAAAAAAGAGTATTATTTGTTTTATTTTATCTGTGCTGTTGAATTGCTTTTAAAGTACTGTTTAAGACTAAAGAATCGTTAAAAGTATCTTCAGAACACTTATATCAGGTTAAAATAAGTTAATTAATCATCTATGGTCGGTCATTAAAGTACCTGTCGATGCGTAAAATGAATTTTATAAACACTTTAACGAGGACGGTTAAAAATATATGTCAAAGAATGTCGAATGATTTTTATATTGTCTAGTTGTGGTTGGTCAAACTGGAACAGTTTTTAATTTACAAGAACAGGAGACTAGACGCGAGATATTATTTAGCTAGATGCCGGCGGTTCGACCTTCAAAGTCCCTGCGGCTGGTCAACTAGTTATGACGTAGATCGCCGGTTTCGCGACTTTTTATTACAGAACGTTGTTTAATTATTTCCTTAGTACCGTGCGAGCAAAAATGATTTACATCAAAGAGGGCCTTGCATCTAAGGACGTAATGCTTAGCCGTAGAGTTTAATAGCTGTTGGGTGTCAGTAACTACCTGAATTAACACGCAATCAGTTATTCCGTCATCTTTGACAGTCGTTACAAGTAATTTGATTCATCGATAATTTTTCCAATTTCTTGAATAATTCACACAATGGGCTTTACGGAACAGCACAAAACATTCATGGTTGAAGCGTATTTTCGAAACGGGGTTAGAGTAAATGGTGGCTATGTTTAGGGAAACAGGTTCTATGCAACACAAAAAAGGAGCAGGAAGACCATTTTTAAGAACAGAAGAACTTGTTGCAAACGTTCGTAAAATAATGCAAAATACGCCAACAAATTGTATAAGACGCCTGTCCCAAGGAGTGGGGAGATCTTATGGAACATGCAGGACTATTCTTAAGAAGCAGCTAAATTTATTCCTTATAAAATGAAAGTATTCCAAGAAATACAAGTCGCAGATTTTGAAAGACGCAGAAATTACTCTCAATGGTTTACCCAAAATTTATTGGAAAGAAATGATTTATTAGACCTGAAATTTTTCGGATGAAGCCTGGTTCCACCTCTCAGGTTATGTGAATTCTCAGAATACACGCTTGTGGAGTAGTGAAAATCCTCATTTTTTTGTAGAGTCCACATTGCACCTTCAAAAAATTGGTGTCTGTTTAGCTGTTTTCCAAAGAAGAATAATTGTTGGTCCTATTTTTTTCCATGACACAGTTATAGCACAGCGGTATAGAGACAATATTTTGAATCCATTTGTGGAGCAATTACTTGACGACGAACTACGTTTTGGGTATTTTCAAAAGGACGGTGCAACCGCCCATACAGCCGCCGAAACTATTAACTACTTACGCAATTTTTTCGACGACAGATTGATCAGTTTTCGATCAGACATTGAATTCCCACCTAAATCACCTTGTTTTACGGTTATGGGTTACTTCGTTTTTCCTCATTTAAAGAACAATATTTTTAAAACACCAGTTGCAAATTTAGAACAATTACAAGAAAGGATTATTCAAGAATGTGGTAACATTTTTCATTTCTCCAGAGATGCTGGTCAACACTTTTGAAAATATAAAGAGACGTGTGAATTTATGCTTGGAGCATGGCGGAGGCCAATTTCAGCAATTTATGTAATTATTTTCCTTTTTCTTTCTGTATATTCTTACTTTGTTAATTTTGTAAATAACAAAAATAAATTAGTGTTTGTCTACTTATTTTATTACTCATTAGTTTGGCATATCATGTCATAATATGAATTTGACAAAATTTTAACCTAGATTTGGTTAGATATATCGTCCCCATATCATTGTGATCTAAACCAAGCCCTACGTTTTTTAATCCAAGCCCTCTGTGATGCAAATAATTTTTGCTCGCACGGTATAGCCCGCCGCAGTTTCCAGACTCAGCACGTCACTATCACAGATCTATTGAAACAATTTAGAATTCATCTCCACTTTGAGTATGGACTACTTCTTCAAAATTTAGAAAAAGTTAAAGTAAATGAACATTAAGTTTGTTTTGGTTGGGTCATAAATACTTTGCTAACGCAAGATAGCAATCATATTTTCTACAGAAATAAAATTGGAATCAACTAGATATTAGGAAAACCAGTAATTAAATTTTTTTAAATGTGTAATGCATAATAATTACCCATTGCAACAACAGGTTATAATAATATTACTTACCTTTGGTTACAAAACGCAATACTAAATAATTGTTTATGTATACATGGTAATGTTAATGTTAATGAAAAAACCATTATGCATTATTATGCATTTAAAATTATAGTTTTAGTGTCGGGTTCTAATAACTTTATATGCTAATTTAAACCATTTGCTTACACAGAAAAAAAATTTTCGAAAAAAAAAACAAAATAAATTATTGAAAGCAAATATTGTTGCTTATCGGACAAGTGTGTAACTGTTTTTTATATTGGAATGCCCAGGGATCCAAGCACAATGGATACCCTGGGGCGGGTAGACCACGACGGCCGTTATGTCCTTATTAGGACTCTACTGGCAGCCATGACCCAAGCAATCCCGACAACAGCGGTAAGAAGTATTAAAAGCCTTTTTACAAAAGCAAGCAAGCAGATTAGAAATAGATCAACGCCGGCACCCACTAGAATATGCGCAATATATTTAAGAAAAGCCATAAAAATGTTTAGAAGATAATATAGTGTCCACGAAAATAATTAAAAGCGAATAATTGTGGCATATCGAAGTAGTGTGTGGATATGGATACCCTGGGGCGGGGAGACCACGACGGCCGTTTCGTCCTTGCTAGGACTCTGCGGGCAGCCGTAACCCAAACAATCTCGACAACAGCGGTAAGATGTATTAAAAGCCTTTTTACAAAAGCAAAGCGGCTATCAATATACCGTAGCGCCATCCCAGCGGAATTAACTCCAATATAAAAGGCAGTCACACTGGTTATAATCGAAAGGTAGACAACTAAGTAAACCACGAAGTGCATCACAATCGAGTATAGGGAACGCTATTTGCGTTTTCACCGAAACATCTGCCATTATGTAGATTAGAAACAGATCAACGCTGGCATCCACTAGAATGCGCGCAATCCGTTTAAGAAAAGCCATAAAAATGTTTAGAAGATATTGCAATTATGTAGCAAAGAAATTTTTTTTGGGGTACAAGTCAATTCCGCCTGTCGCGTTTTAAGCGAGTTTTAATTTTTTTTAGTAGAGAAGATTGAAATTCTACCGCTTCGATTTATCTTCATTAGTAAACTACCCTATAGGGGTAAATTACCTGCTATATACAGTGTCACCAATAAAGTCCGCATCATATGGGATTTTTTTTTATTAATAACTTTATTCGAAATTTGACTTTGGCATCAAGTTCTGCTTAGATCGAGATGAAAATTAAGCAAAAAAATAGTAGTCACGTGATTCGCATTATCTGTCAAATTTTAATTTTTTCCAAAAAACAATTCAAAAGTGGGGTTATTTCTGAAAATATCGAAAAAAGTTATTGGAAAAAGTTTTTTAAAATGCCTTTTCTAGCCCACATGCAAAATTTCAGCTGCATAAGATAATTTTGATTTTTTACCCATATTTTGTAAATTGCACCACTTTTGCAAAATAAAACTCAACGCAACCCACATAAAACTTCTTAATTTTGACAATGCTTTATTTCAGATACATTTTCTTAAAAGTAGCGCCATATTAAATGTGTGTTTTTCTACAAAATCAAAATTGGGCTATTAAAATTTGGTCGCATGTGATGCAAAGTTTATTTGTTTTTGACCCTGTATAAGGTAACTTCATAAAATAGGTATTTTTAAAAACGTAGTTTGTGTCTGAAAGTAATGCACCTTAATATTAAGACAAAAAGAACACAGTGCCATCAGTAAAGTGTTAATTAAGTGGAAAATAAATTTAAGTTTAACTTAGCGTAAAGTTTATCTATTTTCAACGATTTAATTTAAAACTTCTTTATTTTATTTTTATTTTTTTACTTTCAGACACAAACTACGTTTATAAAAATATGTATTTTATGAAGTTACCTTATACAGGGTCAAAAACAAATGAACTTTGCATCACATGCGACCAAATTTTAATAGCCCAATTTTGATTTTGTAGAAAAACACACCTTTAATATGGCGCTACTTTAAAGAAATTGTATCTGAAATAAAGCATTGTCAAAACTAAGAAGTTTTATGTAGGTTGCGTTGAGTCTTATTTTGCAAAAGTGGTGCAATTTACAAAATATAGGTAAAAAATCAAAATTATCTTATCCAGCTGAAATTTTGCACGTGGACTAGAAACTGCATTTAAAAAAACTTTTTCTAATAACTTTTTTCGATATTTTCAAAAATAACCCCACTTTTGAATTATTTTTTGAAAAAAATTCAAATTTGACAGATAATGCGAATCACGTGACTACTATTTTTTTGCTTAATTTTCATCTCGATCGAAGCAGAACTTGATGCCAAAGTCAAATTTCGAATAAAGCTATTAATAAAAAAAATCCCATATGATGCGGACTTTACTGGTGACACTGTATATACGAATTTCCCAAAACCTGGAGGAAAAAAGTTACAGGATAAATGTTTTGAAAAGTAGCGTTTGATAACCCATTGTAATTTTTTTAAGGGCGTAGACTAGAGACGATCAATCCAAATGGTAGAATTTCAAATGTTCTTTTATTTAATTAACCCTTTATAGGGCAGACAATCAAACATCAAAATTGCAAAACCTGTTGTTTGAAATAGCTTTATTTATCATTAAGGACCTTATCTACAAAATCTTAGGAAAAAATAAAACACGTAACCCATTTTTTTGAGGAGGTCGATATTTTAACCAGTATCCATTTCGACAAATTTTAATTGGTTGTTATAACAGGCAATTGTAGTCCAGAACGCGCAGTGAATTGGTTACAAACCCTTGTAATAATTAGTCCTTTGTGCCGCAATGGCATTACGTTGTAAAGTCTAATTAATGAAAGAACTCGCCGCATCACTTGTCATTTTTGGCAACCTGTTAAAGTCTGGTCTATTTTAAGTTATTCGGTTGGCTACAGAAACAGAACCGGACTAAGTTATTTTACCGTCGCCTTCGCCATATTTTAAATTTTGTAAGGGAAGTTTAGTATTTTTACCAAGATATAGTTATTAATCTTATTATTTAAAAAAAAAATATTGACAGGCCCGTACTTACCAAAATAATTATGTGAAAACATAAAATTAAAGGAAAAGAAGAAAACAACATTTATTTCTCTTAGCGTTTATTTATACAAAACAAAAATAGTTAGGTATTAATAAGTAAACATGGGAAAAATAAAGGACCATTATTTATTACCTATTGCTTGTAGCTAGGCTAGTACCAGCACAAATTGTGTACAGGGCGAAGTAAATATTAATTTTATAAAATTGGCGATGATTTGATGTTAAGCAGATATGAATCAGATTTGGTGTAGTTATGTTTTTGAGGGCAACAAGGAGAATTCTATAATTAGTTTTAGTTTAGCTTTTAGAAAACGCTAGTTAACCGGCTCGCGCATGACGTCACAGCGAGACAAAAGTTGACATCGTTTATGCAGGGAAGATAGCTATATAGATAGAATAAATAAAATAAAAAACTTGAACAAAACAGTTTAAAAATTTAAAAACATTTACAGGTTATTAGGTTAAAATTTGGCTGATTGATGATTCGGATAGCCATTTTTCAAAGTTATCAGCATTCATTTCGCCATGGTAGTCTCCCTTGTTGCTCTTCGATTTGAAGATAAGCCGAGCATTTTCGATAAAGCCCTGCTGACCTCCTGCATGTAGGACAATGTATCTAAAATAAATATTAAAAATTTAAATAAAAAATAATATTAGGTAGTAACCCCTCGTTTTCTAAACAAACATCTAAGTATATTATTTAGCGTATACAATAATCATTATTTGAGAAAAACATTGTTTTAAACATTTTTCAGTTGTTGACTTTTGCAAAACAAAAAATGAACATTCTTTAGCCAGTATATGTGTTCCTTTTACTTTTAAGTACAGTAAGAGAATGTTAGCCGCTCCACACTTTTTGCCCAATGGCATGGGGGTCCAACGGGGGAAAGGGCAAGGACCCCTAGGTCCAAATAGTTTATATATAGGTGCTAACACTATTTATTTCCAGAAATTATTTTTGTTATTCCTATGCCGTCTCTCCTCTTACCTATACCCTTCTCCCTTTTCTTTCCTGACTGATTTAATGCTTTCATCTTGCCAGGATTTTCGAAAGGAGCCGTTTGAAAAAATCCACGTCTCATCCAAGAATACATATGGCTTTTTCTCTGCTCCTAGCTCTTCATTCTCCATGTATGCGGAAAGAAATCTTCGTCTCTTGTCTGCTATACATGGCTTTTCCATAAGTGCACGTCTATTGTCATCTTTTCTATAGCTGAAGCCTAAGCTCTTTACGAGCTTTAGTACTGTGCTAAGGCTTCCAGCAAACTTATTCCTCTCATGGAGCTGAGCATGTAAACTCTTGATAGTAACTGATTTTCCTACAAACAGTTTTATAAAAATTAGGTAAAATAAATATACTTAATTTATAAATAAAAACACTACTGCCTCCTGATTCTAAGATGCTTTCTAGCTGTGTAAAGAAAACAATAAAAACCAAAAAATATAGAAATAAATAATTCTGATAACGCGAAAATATGCCTATAAATAAATATTAATTTCCACACTCTGGCTGAATTACTTAGTTAGTGGTCAAGCCTCTATAGCATGCACTTTTTAAGTAGTTAGTTAAAGTATAACATCAAACTTTTAAGTGGTAGCTATAACCTAATCGGAGACTGTTTAAATCAGCTGTTATGTGTGTGTAGGTATATGTAATGTTATGTTGTCTTTTAAATATTGTAAAAAATGTTTTATATTTTGTTATTTTCCCACACCGATACAGTTTACCTTTATTGGAAGTAGTAAGTAAGTACTGCAGTTCCTAATTTTTTTATAAAACCTGTAATTTCTGCAATAGAGGTAGAAATGCACTGCTAAAAAATAAAAGTTTTATTGTTTTTTAAGTTGGGTTAAAATTTATTATAGTTATTACTTACGTTCTGCATACATATTATAAATTTCATCCCTGACCTCCACACGTGCACCCTCTCGTAAGTCATCGCTTAAAGGTTTGGCCCTCTTTCTGGATAAAGTACGACGATCTTCCAAAGGTCCATCCTTGTATCGTCGTACAGAGAATTCAGAAATTTGCAATGCTTTAACCGTCTCCTAAAAATTTTAAATTTATTTACTAATTTTAGTTTTAAACCAAGCAACAATTATTTATTTAAAGTAAACTATAAATATGATAGTGTGGGTTTCTCTAAAATAGCTATTTCTCTCTTTACCACATAAACTCAATGTTTATTTTCTCATATATGGTTTTTTGATAATAACTCAAAAACAGTGGCTTTCACGGCAAAAGATATTCCATACAAATTTAAAGAGGATAAAATTTCCTATATTTTTTGCAGATAAATTTTTTTTGTAGCACACATATGTTAGGAGTTACACCTCCGTGAAGTTGCACTATTTGAAAAAAAAGTAGGTATTATATTTTGTTATTTGACTATTTTGGCTTGTAGGTACAAAAATTTGGTTTTTTAATAATAACTCAAAAACAGTGGCTTTCACGACAAAAGATTTTCTATACAAATTTAAAGAGGATAAAATTTCCTATATTTTTTGCAGATAAATTTTTTTGTAGCACACATATGTTAGGAGTTACACCTCCGTGAAGTTGCACTATTTGAAAAAAAAGTAGGTATTATATTTTGTTATTTGACTTTTTGGCTTGTAGGTACAAAAATTTGGTTTTTTGATAATGACTCAAAAACAGTGGCTTTCACGACAAAAGATATTCTATACAAATTTAAAGAGGATAAAATTTCCTACATTTTTTGTAAAAAAATTTTTTTTGTAGCACACATCTGTCAGGAGTTATAGCTCCGTGAGGTTGCACTATTTGAAAAAAAAAAAGTATTATATTTTGTTATTTGGCTATTTAGCACCAGCCGAAAGTTCTATCTACTTCCGTAAACCTGGAAGAGGAAAAACTGCTGAGAGGTTATATTCAGCAAGTAGCCTCTAATACCAAGAAGCAACCAAGCACATTCTGTTCTTGCATGCCTTCATTGTAGTGTTCCGTCTACTGAAATATTTATTACGAGTAGATTTTCCTGAATAATACTGAATTTTTACTTTAAAATTAAAGTGCTTTTTTTTGCTACAGTTTGTAACAAGTATACTTGGATTTTGACTTTATTATTCTGAATTAATAATAGGATAATGTTAATTTACTATAGAGAGTGTCCTAAATTTATATATTTTGCTGGAACTACTCGAGTGATATTTCTACTCGAGTGATATTTAAGTTCAGGGATCGTACCATCCATAGGTTATCATAACAAAATTTAAATTCAAATTTGTCAAAGAAAAATAATAATACTGTACAGGGTGTGCCAAATATAGTGATTTGATTTTATTTCAAATTTTTCTAAATTTTAATTTATGGACTGTTTTTATAATCTAATGTGAAGAATGGTCTTAAATCCATGGTAATTTAGCGCTTTTCTTTAAACAGAATTTAAAAGTGGGACATATAATAATTGAACAATATTAAAGAACATTTACCTGAATAGCGCTGAGCTGAGGGTGATGGTTGTTAAAATATTCGTACACATTTTGTACAAATTTATGTGCCAGCTCATTTCCTTGCAGCATAGAATAAGATTGTTTAACCTGAACAAGGGGTACGTATGGTTGAAATATAAACAATAAAACATTTAGTAACTTTCCAGGTGTGTATACCTACCTACCATGATTTTTTTTTAAACTGCGTATAAAAGGTCTAATATTAAGCAAGCAATGCTCTATGAAACCGTGAAAATAAATAATCTAATAAGCGAAAATTATTTCAGATTGAATTTGACCCTCGATTTTGAATATTCCCTGTTTCTTTAAAAGAAGCAAGAATCACCGTTTCAGTAACTAAAATAGATGGATAAACTAATAATAGGGACTATTTACAATAGCAAATGAAATGTGTATAGCTTTGCTTGGACATTTTCTATAAAAAATACCGGTGACCTTCAATGACCTCGATTTTAGACGAGTAAATATTACAGTATTAAATTAAAATAATTGGTGTAACTTACCTTATTTTCTTCAACAATATCAACGGGGCCCTTGATCACACAAAAATCATGATCCATATTCATCTAAACTCAGAAATATTATTGATAATAGATGAATTAACCAAAGTGATGTTTGTACTCCCCATTAAGACTTAAATAATAAACACCGTGAAAATCTAGTCTTTAAAATATATAAAATCCAACAGTAGAATGTTTAAAACACACACTACACAAAAAACAGCCACAGAAACACTTAAAAAACACCAAATTCGGAAGAAAATAATCTCACGCAACGTGATGTGTGAGCTTGTTACGGCCCACTGTCGATCTGGGAACTTTTTCGACGTAACCAAATCAGCTGTTAATGGAATATGTCACTTGTCAACCTTTGTTCTACCAAAAATCAGACTATATATTATGTGTTACATGTATGTTACATACTTAAAATAATATCATAAGAATTCAAAACGAAAAATTAAGTTATAAATTTAAAAATTTTGAGTTTTAAAGCAAACTATTATCTTGCCGATAAGTTTTATTCATATTATAATTAGTGTATCGAAAGCTACGTATTTAAATGTACTTACCAACAAATTTTCACAAAATTATTAGCAATATTAACACAAAAACAACAATTTTTTTCCCAGCCAGCACGTAAACATGTGACTTTTTGATCACTATCCTAATCGGACGCTGGTTGAAATTTCGACCACTTTGTCAGTAATTCAGACTACGTAAGTAAAAGGTCGATTATTTTACCATTATTCGTTTGCGCAGTTAAATATAAATAAACTGGCCGAATATCAAACCGGTGTGCAAACAGGAAATAATTATTTTGACGCTGGTTGAAATATGAACCAGTATCCTATAAAGGGTTAATATTGTGATAGTGTTTTTCCTGTGTACGTACCATTCAATGCCTCCCTGATAATAATATGGCACACTTGCAGCTTTACAAGATTTTCCAATTTTTAAGTCTAATTGCGATATTGCCTTGACATAAACCTAAAGCGCATTGTTATGTATTTATGCTATATTATGCACTATTACATAGATAAAAAGGTGGCATTTACATGACCAGAACAGTTTTATTTATGGTCATGGACTCTACTTGCGCCTACATTGTAGGCTAGGTTAGTAAATATGATAAAATATGTGGCAGAATAAAGTATGTTAAGAGCAAACACGCATTTTCTTTTCAATATTTCATGTATTCGTAACAAACCGGTCTTTGGGTACGAGTTTTAGTTTAAATAAAAGTATTGTTTTATTACTGTAAGTAAAACACTTTTTTACTTAAATTCCACTTTTATTGACAATACGACATGTTTCACTGCACTGCAGCTTCGTCACACAACACCTCATGCCATCCTATCCAACACAAGAGGGCAGCTTTTTACAGCATGGTCCATAGATTAATTTCAATTCCCCTCCAACCAAAAGATTTTCAAAAAGAACTAGACCTTATTAAACAAATCGCAGTAAACAATGGATACCAACCCGAAATTATAGATAAAATACTAAAACAAAAAATGTATAAAAAATCCCTATCAATGATATATCCGACAGAAAAAGAAAAACCGAGTTACTACCAGACAATTACATATATAGGAAACATCAGCACAAAAATTAGTAAATTCATGAGAAATCTTAATATAAACACAGCCTTCAAAACTCAAAATACCATAGGAAAACTAATAAAAAATAGTAAAACTAAAACCCATAAAAAAGAAAAATCAGGAGTATATAAATTAACTTGCGGTGATTGTCCAAAAACCTATATAGGTCAAACAGGTAGAAGTTTTTCAAAAAGAATCAAAGAACATTTTAATAGTTTTGTAAATAGCAAAAATGATTCCAATTACGCGAATCATCTTATTGAATCCAACCACTCTTTTAAAGAAGAATTTAAAATACTTCATATAGAAAATAAAGGATCAAAATTAAACCATCTCGAATCACTGGAAATAAACAAGCTTAAAAATGCAAATGTGTTGTTAAATAATCAATTAGACCTAAACAATTCACCTTTATTGAACTTATTTTAATATTCTTGTCAGTCAATATAACTCCCAATTTCATAAATTTTGTAAATAAAATTAAGATAGGAAAACCCCAAACCTTTGATCTGTTCTTAGGACTAAATTGTTTGTCATCCTAGAATAAATTATACAAAATATTAGGAAATCCCATCGTTTATACCACCCTTTACAACAAAATTTCTTTTGTTATTATACAGGCATCTATATATAGCGTATCTTTAAAATTAAATGTACATTACCTGACGAAGCTGCAGTGCAGTGAAACATGTCGTATTGTCAATAAAAGTGGAATTTAAGTAAAAAAGTGTTTTACTTACAGTAATAAAACAATATTATTATGGATTTCCACCAAGTAACGACCAATAATATTAAAGTAAATAAAAGTAATAATAAAATTGATAAACCATTAAAATTTTTAAATGTAACAGAAAATAAATAAAGAAAGGAACACGAAAAAATGTGTACAGGGTGCTCCTTTTAAAATAGGGAAGTTTGCATCAATCGCTGCATTTCTTTAACAGAAAATAACTGATCCCCTCTCTGGCCTCGCCATGCGTTATTCACGCCGCACGCCGGCAACACTGCTTGATCTGTGGTCCTTATTGCGGGCATCTAAAAATTAATTTACTCTCTTATACTCACACAAAAGGCCATTGTAACTTGGTTGGAGTTTGCCAGTTAGTAGTGAAGTAGTGTATAGGTGCCGTTGACGACAGATAATTTCGTACACTAAACCGTGATACGGTAAATGCAACTTTTTAACCTTTATTACCTTTGTAACGTGTTAATTGTTATCATGATATCGGTCAAAGTATTGTCATTATCTTATTTGATTTAAAAATGCCTCATTTAAGTATTATTGAAAAAGCAAGCATAACATGTTTAGTAGAAATAGGGTGGTCTTATGGAAAAATAGCTGATCATTTTAGAGTACCTAGAAGTACTGTTCAAGGAGTTGTAAAAAAATGGCGCTATCATCAAACACTTGAAAGGTCTGTTGGGTCTGGTTTAAATAATAGAAAATCATCGAATGAAGAAGACCAGAATTTGATGGAATATTTAAAGCAAAATCCATTTGAAACTGCAGTATCCGCTATGCACATAACAAGATTTCCTGCTTCATCTAGAACTGCGCAACGCCGACTAAGACACTGTTCCGAATTAAGAAATCGAGCAGCTGCATCCAAACCGTTTTTCAAAAATAGTGATAAGGAATGAAGAATTGGGTTTGCTTTGCAATATTTACCAGAAAATGATTTTTTTTTGGCAAAATGTTATCTTTTCCGATGAGAAAACTTTTCAGTCTACATACGAGTATAATAGAAGGATTCGAGTATATTATAGACCACCAAATTCCCGATATGATGAGAAGTATTTAAAAAAAAGCAAACCAGTGGACGTTTCTCCGTTAATGTGTGGGCATGGATAAGTGTTTACGGTGCAGGTGTATGCTAAAATATTGGTGGAACACTAAACAGTAATATATATTTTCAGATTTTGGAAAATGTTTTTCTTCCTTCTGTCGCGATAGTTTTTAAAGAAAATAACTTTACATTTCAACAACTAAATACGATTGGTCAAAGTGTATACATTTCTCTTCCAAACAGTCTTTAGTTTGCTAAAATCGGATAAGTCGTTTATAAGTTACAGCGATTTTAATGTTTAAACTTTCAACAGCTTCCCCCACTCTTATTAAAGTCGGTACGCCAATGAGCATAAGACCAAAATGATGCATAATTGTCCAAGCTTTAAAATGGTGTTATCAAACATATACCTTAATGTGGAATTTTCGGAGTTATGTAAAATTTAAAAATTTACTTTTCAATTACGCCCTCTTGCGGCAAAATGCGGAACTTGAAAATTATTTCTAGAATTTTCTCATGGCCACTTTTATTATCATTTTTCTTTTCCTGAGTTTCTATGCCCAGTAGTTTCCGAGATATGGCCGCTCTTCGACCTTAATGAAACACCCTGTACATTAAAAATTGTAACATCCGTATTCCCTAAAGGGGCCTAAATTTAAAACAGTCTTGAATTGACAGTTCTAGGTTTGAAATGACAAGTTAGACAATATTTTTTTAATTGCAAAAAATTTGCAACGCAGAAACGTTATATGGCGTACTGAAACAATGACACGATGAAACCACAACTGGAAGACTAGAAGATCTAAATATTTTGATGGACTTAATTTAAACCTCTTTAGTTTAAACGGGCGATAAGGATTTTATAGAAAATTGCATTATTGAGTAGCCAATAATAATATTATCCCTTTCGGGGTCTATATATTTTATAACGCTAAGGATTTTAATAACCTTATAAATCCTTGGCGGACTCTCCAGCAACCTAATACAAACTGGGAATAAATATAATTTAGGCCCCTTTTAAGCCCTTTTATACCTTCACAGGATTCGAGGCTATACACCCTTTAATCTGGGCATTTACAAGGGTTCGGGCTATTATTATACGAAATAACCCTTAAAGTTTCTTTAATTTAGTCTATTGGATAATAAAGCCTTTAAGCCCCATAACCGCGGTTTATTTGCAGCTTATTTTATATTTTTTGTTTAAATACAATCCGAAAGGCATGCGATTTAAACTGTTTCTGCGTGTATGTAGGGGAAGGGGACCTACATTGCATCGCCTCCTAAATTAGACCAGCGCAACGTGTTGGTAATCCCCAGCGTTGCCACATTTATTTTGGCGAATTTAATTTTATTTTTGCTTGAATCTACTAAAACCTACTAAAAAATTAAAACGGATGATAACCGGTTTTCCACTCGAATAACTTTCGAGTGATATCCTAACCAAAGATCTGCTACCTAGCAGATCATTGAACCTAACACTAGTAGACCGGATGGTCTACAGCATTTGTTTTGACTTAAAAAATAGGTCGACGGAGAAAACCAACGGTGAACCCCCAAAAGGCATAAAAAATTAATAAATAGTACATTATACACCTAGGGACTAAAGTGGTATTTTAAATCCCGAGACAAAAAGTTTATAGCCCGACCAACGGGAGGGCTATAATTTGTCAAGTGATTTAAAAACACTTTGATCCTGAGGTGTATATACTATTTTATGTACTTTAGGATAGGTAAAACGTTAAAAAAAAATTAAATGCCACTAAACGGTAGGTACTCTATTTCTAAAAAATCATCGAAGCTGCTGATGTTACCATATCAACGACCAAATGACAAGTAACTAAGTAAAACAAAAGTCACTCGATAAATATTAGTCAAACACGCTACATCCACTGAAAGACGTTTATCGCGATGGAACACATCGAAAAGGCAGCTCAAGAGGCTGTAGGCCAATTATTACCAAGAAAATCTGGAGAACAATATAAAAAACAGTTATCTGAGTTTATCAAATGGTGCAAAGAACGGAACGTAGAAGAATTTACAGAAGATAAGGTACTATTAGCATATTTCTTAGAAAAGTCAAAAAAGCTTAAAGCATCGTCATTGTGGAGTGTATATTCGATGAATAAAGCCACAATTGCAACAGACATGGGCGTCGACATTAGCAAATTCTGCAAACTAACCACTTTTTTGAAACGACAAAATGAGGGCTACAAACTAAAAAAGTCGAAGACACTCGATGTTTACAACACTGAAAAAAGCACCCCACCATGAATTTTTGGGGCAAAAGGTAAGATACACATTTTTTTTCAACCGATATTTTGTCCCAGTCTATACCTATATCTATGTTATTCAGACGCTTTTTGGAAAGTAAAGTAGGTACCTATTTATTTCATTTATACTTTGTTCCAGGTAGTTCTAGTCATGGGCGTGTCAGGAGCCTGTCGAGGCAAGGAGCTCTGCCAGCTTGACAAAACCGATGTCCTAGACTATGAAACGTTTTTTTTGGTCAATTTACGAGATTCCAAGACAGAAAAAGACCGATCTTTTGTTATAAAACGGTCAAAGGAAAACTCCACAGATGTAGTACGATTGGTGAAGAAGTATATTGCCTTAAGATCTCCATCAATACAAGGCCATACAAGATTTTTCGTTGGGTACAGAAATGGAAAATGCACGTCTCAGCCAATGGGCAAGAATACGATTGGACAACTGCCAACCAAGATTGCCGAATATTTAAAGCTTCCAGATGCAAAATTGTGCACTAGTCATTGTTTTAGAAGGACGTCAGCATCGCTACTGGCCGACTCTGGAGTAACGATAGATCAGCTTAAAATACATGGCGGCTGGAAGAGTAGCACCGTCGCTGAGGGATATGTGGAAAATTCCTTATACGAGAAAAAAAGTATGGCAGATCAACTTTTTACTGGTACTTCCACCGAAACGTCTTCAGATATTTCGATTCCTATTGTACAAAATGAAACACCAACGACATCGTCGGTGCCACCGACGACGACAACGGCTACAATTTTCAAAAACACTTTAATTAATAAAAATAACAGCTGCAATAATGATAATTTACCTTTTTTTTCACTTGGCTAATTGCAGTGGGGTAAACATAACTGTTAATGTTAATAGAAATTAAGTTATTTTTTATAGTTTAATATTGTTCTAAACACGTTACACTTTTGTTGCATCCATGTCATGTTATATTTTCTAATAAAATTATTAAAAATAAATTTCAAAATTTAGCTTTTATTACAAAGAAATTTATTTTAAGTACCACTTTTTTCCCTGAAAAAGTACCCTTTAAATCCCTAAAGTACATAAAATTAATTATATATTGTTAATGGCTTTTTACATTATTGAATGTTATATATTAGGATCTACCAAAATCTACTAAATAAAATATGCCTACTAAAATTTTCTGAAAAAAGGTGAAATCTACCAAAAAAGTAGCCATCTACTAGATGTGGCAACGCTGGAATCCCAATAACAAAGCACCGATAAAGCCACTGGGTAACGCTGTACGGGAATCTTTCTCAACAATAGCAGGGGTGCCAGATATCACGATTTATCGTAAAATCTACCGATTTTGTATCAAATCTCACGATATTGGTATGCGACCTCGCGATTTTTAAGTTTTGCTCACGATGTATGATCTGTAATCGGTAGTATTTTATTTAGGGCAAGAGTAAATTAAATTCAATTTAATTAAGTTGTTCAAAAATATTAAATTAGGTATTATTAGAAATAAAAATTAATTATTGTATTTAACAATACAACACTTATTTTAAATTGTTCTTTTTTATTAGCCTATGGTGAAAAAAAATCCTAGTACGCAGTTGACTTCTTAAAATTCTTAAATATACATGGGTTACCACAAAAAGAAATCCTTTAATCCCTAAAATATTCAGTTTAGACACACACAGTCGTTTTTTTTGACAACAATTTTTACGCCTATTCGATCTTTTTAGAATCCAAAAGACAGAAAACAGTAAAACACATGAACACTAAGTAGGTATTATACAAAACGACCAGGTCGTCGAGAGTTTTTTTTTGCAAAATCGTTTATAATTTCGTCGGTATTTAATGTTTTAACAAACTCGTGTTCGATACTGATTAAGGATAAATCCGAAAGGCGTTGTTGTCCCATGGTGTTACGTAAATGGGTTTTTACTATTTTAAGTTTGGAAAAAGCTCGTTCCGCTGATGCCACATTAACTGGTAAAGTTAGAAATAACATCACTGCACTAGATACATCTGGAAAATTTGAAGCAACACCCTGATTTTTTAATAATACATGATCCGCAAGTTCATATACTGCTTTTAATTTTGAAATACTATCCCTTTCTGAAGCTTAAAATTTGACTAGGAAAGTCAATGGACAATTCTTTATGGTACATCGTTTTTTAATTCCGCGCTTTTACGTATAATTCTTCTTCACTTAACGAAGTTAAATTCTTAGGATATAAAAAAATAAAATTAATTATGAAATGAAATACCTATGAAAAGCAAAGCTGGCAGCAAGTGTTGAAGGGGTCGTCAATGTGGGCCCCCCGGCTGGCTAGCCCCCCCCCCCCCGGTGCGGGGAAGAAAGCCAATATTGAAAAGGTTATTTCCAATTTCTATACGAAAAATGCAATGTTTTATATTATACATTTATTATTTTGTTGCGGGGACTTATTAGTGAAAGTAACACGACTTGCATGAGAGAGTTCCCAAAGATATTACAAGCGTGATCACGATCGGGTATGTTGTTAGATTCCCGTAGAGAATACCGACACAGTGATTTGTTCGTACCCATGATAAAAATTTTGTAATATATTTGTATATGCCAAATAGGGTTAGGAATTTATAATGCCAAGCTGGGTTTAAAGGTTCATGGTTTATTCGAGTTACCGCGCCAGTGATTTTACTGGTAAAGTGATAGAAGCGATTTTAATTTTATACAGGGTGTTCTGAAAATGACGTGTAGGTACCTATAACGTCAAATTAAGGTTGAATTCTCAACGTCATTTAATCTATTGCCAACCTATAACCTATTTCGCGTTAATTGATATTTTAATAACTAACATTTAAAGAAAATCAATATCGTCGGTACGTTATTTAGGTAGTATCTGATATATTACAAAAATATCAATTTATTTCATTGCTAATTTTGGGAGAATTGTATAGTGAAAGAACAATCAGTGACAATGACGTAATAATGTTAAAAAAACTCTTACTCGATATTTTTCGCTATACAATTCTCCTCAAATAAGTTATGAAATTCCCTGATATTTATTAAATATGTCAATTATTACCTAAAGAACATTAAGTCGATACTGATTTTCTTAAAATTTTGTATAAAAGCTAGAAAACATAAATAAATCTATGCGAAATAGGTTATAGGTTGGCAAGCATGTTGATACTCCCACCTTAAAAAAAAATGTGAATTTACAAAAACTTAGGTTAAGTGATGAGATACCGAAAAAATGTACTTGAAAAGGTTGTATAGAATTTAATTCTAGACCCACGAGCATCGGTCTTTATACAGGGTGTTCGGAAATGATGAGCAAAAAATGTACGGGATAATTCTATCCGAATATAAATGCTATCTCCTCTTTATATAGCATTTTTTTGAAAATTGATTATTAACAGTGTTACAGGGTGTGATAATTATTACCGATAATTTTTTTTAAGGTCACGAATGGTTGTGTTGATAGAAAATTATCCCGAGTCGAAGACGAGGGAAATTTTCTATTAACAAAAACATGAGTGAAACCGGGAAAAAAATTATCGGGAATTAATTCTGCTTCTTGGGAGATTCGGTAAGAAAATTTCATAAATTGGAGTTTCTTTTAATGTTCCTGAAATTTTAGTAATAAACCTTAGTTACTAACAAATAAAATCAACTTCTATTGTAAAAATACAGTGCGTCATATTAAACTAAACTCACCGGAAATATGTTTTTTAAAGTTATATTTGAATTTAAAACTATAGACATTGGATTGTCTCACCTGTCACTTCGAAATGACTTGACATTTGAATTAAAATTAAGTCGTAGTAGTCGTAAGTAGAAAAATTATCAACAGTAATATCACAAGACCTCGTTTTTTTATCGGTTAAATTTTTCAGCTGTCACGAAAACTTTTTTGTTTGGAAATTTTACGAGTTGAATTTGGAAATGTTTATTCTGATTAGATCCCGAGAGCGAAGCTCGAGGGATTTAATCTTTGAATAAACATGCCCAAAGTTCAACGAGAAAAATTGCCAAAAAAGTTTGAGTGAAAATGGAAAATTTAACCAATAAAAAAATGATGGTCGAGTGATATTTGGCACGATTATTTTGTAAACCCCAAATGTCCCATCCATATCTATTGAGTAATAATGTTTTATATATTTCTACAGGTAGCCTGTGGTGTATTACTTGGGATAGTTATTTTTAGTAAAATTGCATAACATACCACTTAACGAAAACTGTTTAGTTTACTGCTGGCAACCAAACATACAATTATAATTGTATGTTTGGTTGCCAGCCTTATAAGCAGAAGTCAGAATTTTAGATTAGGTCTATAATGACATTTGATAAGTATTTTTAAAATGTGGTGTAATTTATAAAGAATAGCAACTTTATTAGAATAAACATAGGCATGGGTGCATTATAATATAAAAACAAGTAGGTAAATAAATATAGTATTAATGTTATTGTATTAAAATATCAGAAATCATCCGAAAAAGTTATAAAAAAATAATTGACATTGATTTATACTTCGAAATATTGTGACAGAACTAGACGGGCCAATGGCGACGTTTAATCGCTAAAATCCCACGTAGTTTTATCACTATTATACTAGCTGATTGGTTAAAACGAGACGGTTTGATTGGACGAAAAGGCGAAATTGACAGGTGTACGAAATAATCACTCATTAATTTCATTAGGTTAATAGGCTATCGACAATAGCGATAGTCTCCCGTTGCTATAAGCAACGAAACAAAAAGGAGCCTTCTAATTGGTTGAAAATAAATTTATGAAATTTTCCCTTAAATTTTTTGCTCATCATTTCCGGACACCCTGTATAAAGATTAAAATTCAATGTTCGCGGTCAATTTTGTTTAATATTTTTCTCACAAAACCCACAAAAATAAACACCATTTAACTTTCCAACGCCCATTAAATTTTTCAGTCGAATTAATTGCCTTTCTTGAAAGGGGTGAAGTGTTTGTGAAGCAAATCGACATTTTAATTAGCGGGCAATTATTGAGCAATAATTAGTTGTATAAGTTTAGAAGTTTTCGAGGTTTCGTTGTTAATAGTCCAAGGTTGGAATAAAAGCTACCGTTTGTTTTATACTTTTCATTGAAACTAAAAGTTAGAATATAGAAAAAGAAAGAAAACCACAAAGTCTCTCTCCACAATTTTTATTTAGAAACTAGGCGAACCTAGAATGATTCATAGAAAAATAGAATCGACATGTTTCTAGTGTAGAAACAGTCATCAGGAAAATGAAGTAAAAAGTAAAAAGTAAAAAGTAAAAAGTAAAAAGTAAAAAGTAAAAAGTAAAAAGTAAAAAGTAAAAAGTAAAAAGTAAAAAGTAAAAAGTAAAAAGTAAAAAGTAAAAAGTAAAAAGTAAAAAGTAAAAAGTAAAAAGTAAAAAGTAAAAAGTAAAAAGTAAAAAGTAAAAAGTAAAAAGTAAAAAGTAAAAAGTAAAAAGTAAAAAGTAAAAAGTAAAAAGTAAAAAGTAAAAAGTAAAAAGTAAAAAGTAAAAAGTAAAAAGTAAAAAGTAAAAAGTAAAAAGTAAAAAGTAAAAAGTAAAAAGTAAAAAGTAAAAAGTAAAAAGTAAAAAGTAAAAAGGAAAAAGTAAAAAGTAAAAAGTAAAAAGTAAAAAGTAAAAAGTAAAAAGTAAAAAGTAAAAAGTAAAAAGTAAAAAGTAAAAAGTAAAAAGTAAAAAGTAAAAAGTAAAAAGTGAAAAGTAAAAAGTAAAAAGTAAAAAGTAAAAAGTAAAAAGTAAAAAGTAAAAAGCTGATGTTGTTAGCCGTAGAGAAAATAACAAGTGGGACTAAGCCGTAATGGAGCTTTCAATGGTTACACATAATTGATGAAAAACTTATTATAGTCAAAGGACAGAAAATATTTCAGCACACTGAAAAGTCAAGGACCAGTACAAAGCCACTGTGGGTGGGAAATGAAAAGAAAAATTAGGGATTTTTAAAAAGACTTTGTAAAAATCATCTTAAGTCTACGTGATAGAAGATCTATAGTTAGATAAAGCTATGTCGGAGACATGTGAGAGTGGTCAAGTCAGGGGGAAAGAAGAAACAAAAAAAAATGGTTCTTTGTAGAAGTAGTGTAGATGCTTTCATTTGGCTTGAAATAAAATACTGTTGGGTACCAGGCTTGTTACGGCCCAGTTACCACAGCAGGAGTCAGAACTAACACATTTGGTGTAGAGAATATGTTTAAGACATTTTAAAAATTTTTTAAAAAAGATATAAAGTTTTATTTTTCTAGAACATCTTTGGTAGATGTTCGCTGGCTGCAACCAGCACGTGTTGGACCCAAATGGGCAATTTCCCTTTCTGTCTTCTGACTATAATAAGTTTTTCACCCCTTATGTGTAACCTTTAAAAGCTCCATTACGGCTTAGCTCCACTTGTTATTTTCTCTACGGTTAACAACATCAGCTTTTTACTTCATTTCCTGATGATGAGTGTTTCTACACTCGAAACATGTCGATTCTATTTTTCTATGAATCATTCTAGGTTCGCCTAGTTTTTAAATAAAAATTGTGGAGAGACTTTGTGTTTTTCTTTCTTTTTCTATATCATTCAACTCCACTTTGAGTATGAACTCTTCTTCAAGATAAAAGTTAGAAGTTTTTTTTCTGTACATTTGGCGGGTTTTGTTTTCGTGTATACAGTAAGAAGATTCATTTATGCTTGTTTAACGGTATCGGATACGTTTTTGTGTATACAATCTATGTGTTAGCAAACCTTTTGTATTGCATCATTTTCCACAGCGCAGATGTATACCCGCTGTGCTTTTTTTATAAATATTTTTAAATATTCAATATATGATAAACATATTTTAAAATATGTTTCATTATCATATTATATTTTACTTTCCCCGAAAAAGAAAGTACTTATTGTAATCGCGATTTTTTTTATTGAGATATTACTAGATGTAAACGTTTTGGGATCCCTAGATCACGAATAACGTGTTTCCCATTTCTGTTGGTCTATCTGTTGGTTTAAAAGTTTTAAAACTATAAGTACTTTGCCAAATTTCAAGACGATAACACTCGCTGTGGCGCTGTTTAACTAATTATATAAAAATAAACATAATATACCAGAGAAATAAGCAGAGGAAGCGGTGCTTCCATTTCTTAAATGAAGCTCACGTCATTGTCAAAAAGTAACGAGATATGGATCAAAAAACTAAAAGGCGGTCGCGTCACCAGCCTCCAATTTTAAAGACACAACTAGTGATGGGATCACTCGAGTGAAAAATAACCGATCACTCGATTTTTTCAATCACTTGAATTATTCGATTTTCTTCGGAAATAACTCGAGTGACGAACATATGGTTTTTATTTTTCAACGCGTCTCCAAAGTTGCTGCCCGCCTGTCAATCACTCACTGCGGCCAGAGCCATCTCGTAGCGAGCGGCTACACCGAGTGGTTTTCGGTTATTATTGGCGATATTATTCATATTAAATACTGCATTACGGGTTGCCTGCGTAAGATAATAAATATGATTTATTTAGATTTAAATACTGCATTACGGGTTGCCTGCGTAGGATAATAGGATTTATTATAGTGGTGAGTATTCAGTATTCATAAATATCATGAGTTATGCAATATCGTGACATCTCAAGGTCAAGTAGTCAAGTGGTTAGTTAAATTAAATTGTAAGTTGTAAGATCTGAGAACCATGCCAAAAAATCCACAAATATCTCCGCCACATTTAATAATCCGCAAAAAATCAATCGATTAACAACACCGAGTCAGTTATTCCCAATACAAATGCTGTATATCAACATGAACGATGAACCGCCAATATTAATAATTAATATTAGCATTCAGTGAAAAAAAACGATTATCATTCGATTTTTTAAATCACTCGTATACTCGGTAGTCGATTATTAAAATAAGTCGATTTTTCCCAACACTAGACACAACACGAGTTCAAAAATTGCTCCTATTATATGAGGTATACATAGAACTAAACAGCGGCGCACCCAGGATTTTACGTTAGGGGGGTCCAACCAAACAGTGCCGGAAGCCAATTTTTTAATAAACTTTTAAGTTACGCATTTGTCTAGGACTTTGGAGCTTTTTAACAGGTACTCTTGGAAGATCGCAATAGCCTAGTTCAATCGAGGTAAATATCTAAAAAAATTGACTTTTTAATATATCCACTTTAATAATTATTCCGGACAAAACATACCACTCTTTTTACCAAATAAAATATAGGTAATAGAAATGACGACATATCCATAATACAAATATATTTATTTAAAAATATAAATTAATACAAAGCACAACAATAAACAATATTTTAGAAATAATAGAAACCAAAACTATTTAACACCTTTGCATTTGTTAAATATGTAAATCTAATTTTCTTCGACCCTTAGAAAGTTTATTTAAAATTTCTTCACAAGAAACAGGATTATTCTTATGAATAAATAAATTTGCCAAACCATTAAGTCTTACTTGCCCGGTGGAATTTCTTAAGTACGATTTTAAGTACTTTAATGTGGAAAATGTACCTTTCAGAGGTACTGGTGGTGACGGGGTAACAAAAATTTGCAAAAGTTTTTTTATATTGGGAAATATCATACCATTACATTGAATATATAGCTTAAACATATCGGAGGGTATTTCTTTGCTATCTGTAAACTTTTCGTTCCATAATTTAAATTCGCATAATATTAGAATGCTTTCATTATAAAAATTTTCAAAAAATGAATAATTTGCATAAAAAGAATGAAGGCTGAGAAAGCTTTGCAAACTTTCTACTTATTTAGTGGGTTAGTGGGTATAGTTAAAGTCAATTTCATTGGGGGTTTAGGGGGGGGGGGCAGGGCCCCCTTGCCCCCCCCTGGGTGCGCCACTGGCACTAAACCTTTTACAGCTTTCCAAATGCTCTCGTAAACCTTACCTTTATTTCCTCAAAGCGACTAAGTATGCATAGTATGCAAGCCGGTATGCAAGAGATCCAGTTCTCAGCGTTTAAAATAAAATTTTAATCAGCATGCAAAAGTGACTGGTACACTTTATCTTGGGTTAAAAAGTATCTAAAGTTGCTAGTAACACCGCCTACAGCATTCAAACTAACTTTTATCAAGATTAAGAGCGTTTGAATGTAATTGTTGGCGGATTTTTAGTTTCAAAGAGAGAATTTGCTAGGATAAAGGTTTGTTTTAATTTGCATAGAAGAGGAAGTTTTTGCAACTTAAATAAACTCATTTATTTTACTCATTTGCTAGCAACTATTTTTTTTAGAGATTTTATCAAAATACACTCCCGTGCAAAAGAAGGGCATCATAAAATGTGGATTAAGTTTAGGACTTTTTTATTTTTACTCCGATTTAAGTGATTTTTTAAAGAGCTATAGATGCATTTATTAGTTTTAACATGCCTATACAAAATTAAAGAGAAATTGTTTTTTTCACATATTATACAAGGATAATCGAAAAGTTTTTTTTTTGTCTAGTGTCAAAACACCCTGTGGAATAATTAGGAAGCAAAATTACTTCAAAGTATCAGTTTCCATTAAGCCGCAAATATTCTTTGCATTTTGGTTTTTGGTTCATGTCAATACGTGTATTTGTTCTCGCCCAAATGCAAAATGATCTTGGTGATGTCAATAATTTAGGAAACGCAAAACTAAAGCTGTTGATGACCGATTTTTTGTACTTAAAACTCTTCGGAATCGTCGTTTGACGTCAGTACAGGCGATAAACCAACTTCAAGAGGTTCGAATTAAAAATGTCAATTCTTGGACAGTTCGTCGAAGATTACACGAGGGCAATTTAAACTTACGCGGACCAGCAACTGGACCTAAATTACTACCGCGTCATAATAGTCAAGAATAGAGGAATATTATCCAGGATGATATTTGCAGGCTAATTGATGAAATGAACCGACGTGTACAGGCAGTAGTAAGGGCTAGAGGAGGCAGTAGAAATTATTGAGATGTGTTTAAGTAAAAAAGTTGTTGTTGGTACCTGTTAAGTTTGTTTTGCGAAAATTCTATATATATTTTCCCCTGTATCTAAACATTTTCACCTATATATACTTTACCAAAAAATGTAACAATCGAATTAATTTTATTTTTATCTTGTCCGCTTCGCCTGCACCTTTCCGATAACCCAGCTAAAGATTATTTCCATTATAAAGAGAGGATTGTAAAAGATCAGTCTCAACTTTTCAGTTAAACTTCAAATTAACTCCAGGAATCGATTTAATTGGCTTTCTTTAGCAGTAAACGACTTTTGTCTCGCAGCGGGATTTTTTTAATTAAAATGCGTTAATTAGCGACAATAGTATCAAATAGTTGTTTCAAAGTTTTGTTGATTACATTATTAGTGTTTTAAACTATATACAGGGTGTTTGGGAGGATAGGGCAATATTTTGGGAATGTGTTCAGAGGGTGAAAATAAGAGAAATACACCCATTTGTTTTAGTTCGATTCTCACTGAAATAATCGATTCTGAATTTTTTTATATTGAAATAATGAAGGAGGCTTTAGTTTTAAGCGTCATTTTCCAAATCGAAGAGTTTCAGAGAAGAGTTTTTCAAAAAGTATTTGCAAGTGCTCAGGAAACTGGAATTTTTCCAAGCGTGACAATTGTTTCTGAAAGAGTGCAGGTCTAGATGTGAAAAATGAAGAAAATGTTCTGGATATTGTCGCAGAGAACTCAGGTATAAGTACGAGACGGGTTGCAAATGAACTTCATATACCAACACATCTAGCCGTATGGGAGTCACTTAGAAAAAACGGTTTAAAACCTTTTCACGTTCAACATCTTCTAGATGGTGATCCTGCTTCAGGCGTGTGAATGGATCCATCAAAATCGAAGTCTGCACAAATACATTTTATTTAGCGATGAAGCTCAGTTCACTCGTGATGAAACGAAACTTTCAACATCGATTCAGTATTAATGTCTGGTGTGGAATGCTCAACGACCAGTGGTTTGGCTCATTCGAAATGGATCGGCGTCTTACTGGAGAAGGATATTCACTGTTTTTGGAAGGCTATTTGATAAACATTTTGGATTATGTTCCGTTAAATGTTCGACAACGAATGTACTTCCAACATGATGGAGCCGCACCTCATTTTAGTCTCCGTGGGCGAAATTTCTTGAATTATCGTTTTCCTAATCGCTGGATTGGCAGAGGTGGTCCGCGAGTTTGGCCTCCGAGGTCACCAGATTTAAACCCGCATGATTATTGCCTTCGGGGATGGATAAAATCGCTAGTATATGAAACACCAGTGGAAACAAGAGAAGCACTACGCGATCGAATTTTCAATGCTGCAGCTTTTATAAAAAACAATCCCCCACTCAATCCAACGTGCTACCCGAGCGATTAACAAACGTGCCGAAAAATCTATTGAAGTTGGTGGAGGGGTTCTTGAAAATATTCTTTAAGTTAGTTTGTACTGCAGTACCTGCAATTATTCGCTTTTAAAATAAAAATTAACTTATAAAAACTTTGGAACCTATTATTTCAGAAATGGTTGAGAATCGAACTAAAACGTAATATGGGTTTAGTTCTCTTATTTTCACCCTCTGAACACATTTCCAAAATATTGCCCTTTCCTCCCCAAACATCCTGTATAGTGTGATATAATTTTTTTAAAATAGTAGTCTATTAATTTTTTTTGTGGTGCTACGACTTTTTGCCCCTACATCTTTTGTGTTTAACATTTTTCGCTAACTATCTTCAAGAAATATTCGACCCTTGTATATGTATAAGTAAAAAAGAACTTACTCATTATTATTTGTTTCTTTTCTAGAATAATGACTAGGTAGGTACATTTCAAATTGATATTAAATATGGGTTATAACTACAAATCTGCATTCTACACTTCGTCATCCTCACTCCTCAATACTTAATTATAAATAATATATCATGGTACATACAGTACTCTGTATTTGATTTAGGGGCAAGTAAGCACTTCGCACGCCATTTTGATGCTCACTTGTAATAATTTGCAGTAATGTAACTGTATATCACTTCGACCGCATGCCTGAGCTGAATATATAAAACGGTGGCCAATAAATCAGCGGAAAGGGAAAATTTGCCTTTGCTTAAATTTGATAGGATAATTTTTGGATCATGAATTTTCCCTGGAAAAATTTATACGGTTATTTTATATTAAAGGCAAATTTGGGTTATAGTTAAGGTGTTAAATCCATTATATTTGAGAAAATATAGATATTTATAATTGATTTGTGTTGAGCTACATGCTTGGTGGAACTGTTGTTCCATTGCACAGATAATAACTACTTGTTATGTTTCACAAATTTAATTAGTTTCCTGGCACGTGTTTCGGCCCTTTCAGGGTCATTTTCAAAGGAGTACAAGAAGATACTAAATTCTATGTGACATTACAAAGGTATTTATATCATATTATGGTAACTATAAAGATGTCATAAAATTATAATGGTTTAGAAGTGTGGGTTTACCAAGTTTTTTAATGGTACAGATACATATTTAGTCCTAAATAAGTGTACTATTGAGAATTAGGGAAGCGCCTGAAGGTATTTCGGTTTGATTATTAACAACATTACATTTGTTTTTTCTGGCTTTTTTGATATCTATTGTTTCTAGTAGATTAAGTTTTCTGCTTTTATTGTGTATGTATATGGGTTTTATGTTGTTAGATATTGAGTGCTTGTCTTAATAGCTATCAAAAAAGCCATAAAAAACAAATGTAATGTTGTGAATAATCAAACCGAAATACCTAATTCTTAATAGCACACTTATTTAGGACTAAATATGTATCTGTATCTTTAATAAATTTCGAAAACCCACAGTTGACCATTCAATATTCTAAACCTAATTTTAATTTAATGACATGTTTATACTTACCATAATATGATATAAATACCTTTGTAATGTCACGTAGAATTTAGTATATTCTTGTACTCCTTTGAAAATGACCCGAAAGAGCCGAAACACGGGTCAGGAAACTGAATAAATTTGTGAAACATAGGTAACAAGTATTAGTTATTATTTTTTCTTCCTGTGCTGTAGATATTTAGTTTGTAGTTATGTGGAACTCGTGAGGAACCTGGTGGACCTTTGCATGTGACATCTTGGCGGCTTGTTATAGAATTTTTGTTATTATTACAAAACGCCAAGAAGTAAGGTTTTGACGGCTAAGAAGTAAAAACAAAGTGCCTCGACAGTTGACACCTGCATGTGACATTAACAGCTGATACTGATTTCTTCCTAAAAGTTCCCAGTTCAGTATTGGGCCGAAGCAAGCTCACGCGTCAGTTTTCACATACTAAATTTTCTTGGTGTTTATTATTTAAGTTGAACGGTAAGGAAAATGAACCAGTTTAGGTTAATCTCTCCTATTTCCAATAACAAAAATTTTATGTATCATCATTTGCTAATATAAATTTAATATTATTAGTTTATCCATTTTAATTACCGTACAATAGGTTGCCAAACCTTACGCTCACTGAGAACTAATCCAGCGGCTTGTATTTAAAAACACTTGGCATTTTGGCGGCTGTGTACTAGTACTCTGCGAACGTAAATTATAATATGGCAATGCCGCATTGAACGCAAAACACGCGCAGGCGCACCGCTTGCCGCTTGATTGGCTCGTAGCTACAATATTTGGGTGGCGAAACGCTTGTTTATTGTCAGGGTTGTTCATAGCGTTTTCCATTGGTAAGTTTAGTGCATGCCAAATGTATTTCTATGTTTTACCAATGAATAACATTATAACCTTTAATCTGTCGCACGTTGAGTTCGATGTTTGACTTGTAAATAAAATTAACGCTGTATATTTAATAATAATAAACCATTAAGATCCCCGTACAAGCTTGAAATATGATGAATGCGAAGGTAAAAGAACTTAGCCCAGTCCTGTCTTTGTCGCCGACATATTAACGTAAAATAGACCAGACTTCAACGGGGTGCCATAAATGGCAGGTGACTTAGCCACGATGCGGCGTGTTCTTAGAGAAACTTTGCTATAACCATTAGGTTTTAAAACTAAAAAAAAAATCAATGTAATTTAATAGGTAATTTGAAAAATTTAATTACAAGGAGTCGGCAAGTAATAATGAAATTTAAAAAGTTACCTTACTTTTCAGTTAAAACTATGAAGTTAAAAACTTTCCCAATATTAATTTTTACACTTTAACTTTATATGAAAGTACAGAGCATTACCTAAACAATATTTTGATTTCAAAAGTTTTAGGTAATATTTTGGCAATATAGGGTGTGGCGAAGCCCTTAAAAGGATAGCACCTAAGGCGTTTTCTATATGTGAAAAAGTAGAAAAAGTACAGCGAAAATTAATAAAATGTAAATAAAATAAAAAGCAAAAAAAAACAAGACTATAAAATATTTTTTCTTCAAACGTCAATAAACTTGACGTTTTTCTACTAATTTTTTGACGTTAAAGTTCTACTTTTTCGTCAGAAGGCGGTTGCTTTTGGCAACGGAAGAAAAAGTATTTACTTTTTCTTCCGTTGCCAATAGCAGCGGAAGTAAAAGTATGACTGTGTTCTCATGACTAAATATATATTAAATAATACCGTACAGGTAAATTCTGACTCTGACATTTTAATTTGAAGTAAATGTAGTTTTAAAAAATTCTATTTTTAAAAGGATAAAAATTAAATAAAGTTACGCAATAATGAATTCTGACACTTGTCAAATCGAATGGCACGTCGCTATCAAACAATATAATAATAAATCCATAGTAACGCTAGCCCCTTCTCAAAACTTAAAATTTTTAAATAAAACAATTAAAACATTTTGTATCTTTGTGTTTTCATATTTAAACAACGTCTGAAGAAAAAAAAGTATGTTTTATTCGGAGTAAAAGCAACTTCTTATGACTCGTCCGTAATTGCCGGACTCACTTTGTTCGTCCGGCAAACCTACAGACTCGTCAGGAAAGTATCGCTTTTACTCCTAATAAAACAATATACTATTTTTTATCCTTCGGTGAGAAATAATTTTCTGGGGTAGAAAGAAACATGTAGGAGTCAAAGGAAGACTCGTATCTGCGCACCTGTGTTGTGATGCTCAATTAATGAAACGTTCCCTTGGGATACTCTCCGAGTACTATTTTTGATGTAGTTCACTCACAGCAGTGGCGGCTCGTCAGGGGCGGCAGGGTCGGCAGTGCCGACCCAGCAACTGCCGACCCAGCAGAATTCAGAAAACAGACATTCCCATTTCCATACGTAAAAAATTCTGTATTTTAACTATTTATTTAAACTAATGGTTCAATAAATTTTTTAATTTAACTGTTTGCTTCAATTTAAAAATTTATTAACTCTATTTCCGGTCGGTCACCTCTATATTAAACAATGTCTACGGCCTAAAGTAATAATAGCAGGTCTTCTCACAGATCACGAACTATTATCGGCTGGCCGCCGAAAAAAGGCAGCAAAATAGGCAACTAAACATACGTATGATGTATATTTCCAGTAGTTCAACGCCATGTTTCAATTTTACCGTGCGGCAGTTCTGTGTTTGCCTCACGTTGTCAATTTGCGTGGTTTTTCTTCGTAAAAAATTTATATTGATTATTGGTTTCAATTCATTGAAGTGAATCAAGTTAAAAAACTTGGACTTTGGAATAAGAGCAAATATTAATTTAATTATAATTTAATACGTAGTGTATATTATTGATTGTTTTATTGCGGTAATTTTTTTTCTTTTATAAGTGGTAAAGTAATAATATTAACATTAAATTATTGACCAAATTTGGTCGTGGTCCAAAAAATTTTTCGGGCGGACTTTCCGCCTCTATCGTATCTTGTCAAAATTTGACACCTGTCAATATGTCAGAATTATTACAATAACCGATAGTAATGAAACAACCGTTGGGTCGTATAGATATTGTCGCTAAGAATAGAGAAAAAAAAATTAAAAATTCTACCTGTCAAATTTTTTAAAAATTTTGAAAATTTTTGTCGTTTGTTCGGGTTTGTATGTATGTTTGTTTGTAACCGACTTCTTTAAACCCGATTTTGACCCACTTTAAACGGTCAGATTTAATTTAAATTTTATAGGCTTATCAAGAACCGCTGACAATACTTTAATCTATACGCAAAAAATTCTCCTGTCAAATTTTGACAGCTGTCAAGTATAAAACGAAGAAGCGATTTTGACGAAACAAATTATGGGGTCGTATAGTATTCGATGCGGAGACGTCGAGAAAAATAAGCAAAAAATTCTTCTGTCAAAATTTGACAGCTGTCAATATGTCAAATCCGTTAAAAAAAAAATTATATTAACGAAAAAACTATAAGGTCATATGTGTATATTAACGATGCAAAGTTGAAACAAATACGCAAAAAATTCTCTTGTCAAAATTTGACACCTGTCAATATGTCAGAATTATTACAATAACCGATAGTAATGAAACAAACGCTGGGTCGTATAGATATTGTCGCTAAGAATATAGAAACATTTTTAAAAAAATTCTACCCGTCAAATTTTTGAAAAATTTTGAAAATTTTTGTCGTTTGTTCGAGTTTGTTCGGGTTTGTATGTATGTTTGTTTGTAACCGACTTCTTTGAACCCGATTTTGATCCACTTTAAACGGTCAGATTTAATTTAAATTTTGTAGACTTATCAAGAACCACTGACAATACAATAATCTACTAATCTAGCTCAATCTACTCAAAAAAAAAAATTTCTTAACAATAACTCAAACTAAAAATGAAAAATAAATATAGTTTAAAAAAACTAAAAAACACGCTTTAATAATAATTATTAATCAAACTAAAAAGCGGAAAATAAATATAGTTTTAAATAATTCTTGAAATTCTTAATATAGGCAGAAAATAATAATGAACGATAAACATTTAGTAAGTACATAATATTGTTTTAGCAAGAAAAGTGCGGCAAAGGATAAGGATTGGATATCTCTATACTGGCCTGGCACATTCAGAACTACTCTTTTTCTCGTTTAAAACCCGCCTTTATTTATAAGCATTTTTGTGTTTACCCAGTTTAACCTATTTCTCTGTATAAAACAAAAAACGGCCCATTAACCACTTTAGGCGTCCATTTTTCCTTTACATTGAGCACTTTATGTTTTCCAAATTCGACCCTTAAACGCGGTAAAGATTGAGAAATGTCGCCATTATCGTAAATGATTACAAGGTCGTGAACCCGAAACCGAAACACAACTTTTCCAAACGATTGACTATTAGTTTTTGTTTAGAAACTACATACTTTAGTTGCGGATGGGTACAAATATATAAATTGTATGCTATATTCTATATCTATAGTTACATATCGAGGGCTAAGCTACTGTAGGTACCTCATAAGTCTCGAATTGTAAATTTTACAGGAGGAACAAAAAACTAAATTCAACCATCAAAAATGTATATTTTAGAAAGATATTTCATATTTGACAACAATATGACTTTCTTAATCAATATTTAATGACAAAATTATGTAGAAACGTTTTTCTTAGTAGATTTTGAAAAATACGAGGTCCTGTTCTTTTTATTACGCTACATACGAGGTACTACCTAGTAAGATAATGTAAAGCTTTCAAATTAGACAAAATAGTTTATCAAGGAACAAATTTTCTATTACCCTTTCTAAAAAAAGGTTACAAAAATCTATAGAAAATTAGGTAAGAATCCACCTAATAACGACAATGGCTGCCTTTAGCAGATACGAGCTATCGCACCTTAACAATTCAAATCAGCAAATACGAGGTCCCGCGATTTAGCACTTATGAGTTCCTGCCCTCGTCGGAAATATATTATCTGAATTTAAAATTTACAGAGATCTAATTATAACTTATTGCGTATGCCAACAGGTAGCCCTACGTATACTATATATAATAATACCAAAATACCATAATCCGAAAAAATGCGGCATACGAGGTACCGTAGTTTAGCCCTCGATATACGGTGTTCTAATATGTGTCACAATAGCTCGACTCATTCTAGCCGATCATGGCAGATATACAGAAAAATATAATAAAAAATATACATACTGTTCGCGGATAGCGTTTACAATAGCACAAAGGGATGAAAAATTTAATTTTCGGGAAAAAGTCATTCTTGATAAAAAGTTTTGCTTGTACAAAAAATGCAATTCACGAAGAGAAAATTTTGATTTTTTAAAACAGGGTTCGCAAAAACTTGAAAAACATTATTTTTCTCCAAGAGTAAACTACCTTCATTTTTCATTTTTGACCAAAATGCCAATTAGAAAACTTATTTAGAATAACGTTTCCAATTTAAATCCGAGATTGTAAAAGATTTTTTTTTTGGATAGCAGCATTAGCTGTCGAAATACATACATTATCAATGCCACAGATGGGTATCAAAAGTTTCAAAAACTGATTTTTGGTGTTCAGCAGGTATTTCCTCAGAACACAATTCCATATCGTAAGTGAGACTCCACCAGTGAATGGTAAACCCTCTTAGCCAAGGTGGTTTCAACCTGCATCGATGTTAATCGTACTGCCTAGCATCCCGAAGCTACTTTGCGAGCAAGTTCCAACATAATATGATAGTCAAACCTCAGACAGTCATCAATTAAAAGTCCCAAAGACTTGGTATTAGCTTTTTTTGTAAGTGAAGCTCCTTCAAGATACAAACCATACATATCCCATCGAAAACCTACAATGTTGGTCTTGTCAAAGTTTGGGTCTAATGTTAGAAAGATCAGACGAAATCTTGATCTTTAATATATAATAGAAAGAGTTGCAAAGCGCTTTTTTGGTACCCAAAAATATCATTGTTTTAAGGTTTTATTATTTCTTTATATATCGTTATTGTGACGTGATATTATATAACAAAAAGCTGCCTGACAGCACAGAATCGCCTATATAATTTAGTAAAGATGATGAGGATCAAGGAATATTATAATATAAATATATTTTTCTTTCAACAATGAATATTGGTGAAACTTTTATTAAATTTTGAATATTATGAAATGTTCCCAAACAAAGGCATATTGAAGGGGGTGAACATTTTATTACAAATATTTCGGCTTGATACAAAAGCAGTCAAATTTTGTTTTCGCAAGATTTTACGGAAAACAACATTTAAAAATCGGGTTTTATTTGCGGCCTATTAATAATAATAATAATAATAATAATAATAATAATAATAATAAGTTTATTTAAAAATTTAATAATATAATAAATATGTTTATGTTGTCTTCAATAAACTTATTCTTCAATCCCCTGAAGCTGAGCTTGTTAGGGGCAATTGAAACGAAATCATCTACAAGTCTTTGTTGGAGTCATAAATGCGTTGAAGGTGATCAAAAAATGAAAATGCAGTAATAATCAATTTTCGAAAAATTGTTATATTAAGAGAATGAAGAGATAGCATTTATTTTCGGTTTATCCCCTAAATTTTTTGCTCATCATTTCGAACACCCTGTATATGTTTAACGGGGGGTTTCAATTGGGAGAATATAATTATTGCCAAAAATGGTCCCTTTATTTCGTAAACGACAAGAAGCACCCAGTCTTTAAAACGCTATATAACTATAATGAATAAAAACTTATGCCATAATGCATAAAATTATTTACACTTTAGGTCTAATAAACATATCAACATAATTTTGTATTTAATCATTAACATTTAACTTAATTAGGATGCATATCACGATTTGTTGTGGCATTCTTCGTCGAAGATTTTATCGTGTACTTAAACATTTTAAATGATATTACCTACTTTATTTTAATTTTAGCTAATTGCACCCAGGAAGTGTTATTATATAATAGACCCAGACTATTATATTCAAATGAAACTGCTGACCATGGAAATAAAAGACCACTTCCGTAAGATTAATATATTGATATATTATACCCTTAAAGAAATACTTTTTCCTATCGAAAAATAGTTATGTCTTATATAATGCGAATAATTTTAAAGATTTATTTACGCAAGGTGTGGCGAAACTGAAACGATCCGAAAAAGATTAAAAATTAAGGTATATACGGAAACCAGTGGCGGATACAAGAATGGGAGGGCAATTGGAGCAGTTGCCCCCCTTCCCCTTGTACATTTAGATATTTTTAAATATTAATTATTCCCAAAAAGTTATACAGTGTGACCAGTAAAGTCCGCATCATATGGGTTTTTTTTTTTATTCGAAATTTGACTTTGGCATCAAGTTCTGCTTCAATCGAGATGAAAATTAAGCAAAAAAAATAGTAGTCACGTGATTCGCATTATCTGTTAAATTTTACTTTTTTTCAAAAAATAATTCAGAAGTGGGGTTATTTCTAAAAATATCGAAAAAAGTTATAAGAAACAGTTTTTTTTAAATGCAGTTTTTAGCCCACATGCTGCATAAGATAATTTTGATTTTTTACCCATATTTTGTAAATTGCACCACTTTTGTAAAATAACTCAACGCAACCTACATAACACTTCTTAGTTTTGACAATGCTTTATTTCAGATACATTTCCTTTAAAGTAGCGCCATATTAAAGGTGTGTTTTTCTACAAAATCAAAATTGGGCTATTAAAATTTGGTCGCATATGATGCAAAGTTTATTTGTTTTCGAACCTGTATAAGGTAACTTCATAAAATAAGTATTTTTGAAAACATAGTTTGTGTCTGAAAGTAATACACGTTAGCGTTAAGAAAATAGTTTAATGAAAAGAGTCAATTATTGTTCTAATAAAAAATCATATACAAATTAATTTTAATAAATTTTGATTTTGTAAAAAAACACACATTTAATATGGCGCTACTTTATAGAAAAAGTATCTGAAATAAAGCATTGTTAAAACTAAGAAGTTTTATGTAGGTTGCGTCGAGTCTTATTTTGCAAAATATTGATAAAAAAATCAAAATTATCTTACAGGGTACATAGTTCTAATAACCTTATCGATATTTTTTATATCGAAAATAACTGTAAAAAATAATTTTGAACTTAGCAGAAATTTTTAAAAAAATCTAAAAATTAATAAAAATTTAAATTATTTTTTACGGTTATAAATAAATTTTGCTTTGGATTAATGAATTTAAGGATTTCTTAACATAATAGAATATTTCGATATAAAAAATATCGATAAGGTTATTAGAAATAGACTATTGCAACAGCTGGTATCCAAGTGTAAACGAATTTTTTGAATTATTGCTCCAAATTGTCAGAAAAACAAAGAATATTTCTAGTTGTGGTCACCAGATGTCAGTTTTACTTTAATGAAGCTTTAAGAAAGGAAAAATATGGAAATTTTTAATTTGGTAAAAAAATATTTACAAAAATATTTGATTTTATATTTTTTTAAGTAGATATCCCAAACATTGTTTTTAAGGTTCTAATGGAATTCTAAACACTTTTTATTCTTGGAATTTTTTCGATATCTCATCAACTTATCTGATTTATGATGATTTCATATTGGTTTTTTCAACTTTCCCGCCATACCATTGGTCACGTGACGTATGTCAAAATCGACTTTAAGGTTATGGGACATGCACATCCAATCCCCCAAAAAAGATTTTTCAATATTCCGCTAATAAAAATTTTTCCCATATGTTGCGAACTCTTTGCCGGTCACTGTATAATGGAAGTTTTTTCGGATCAAAAATCATAAATGTTAAAAAAAAACGTTTATTAAACATATTTTATTTAACCTTACTAAGGAACGAGACTAAACTTAGGATTAACAAAAATATTATACATAATATAAAAGTATAAAAAAGTAAAACAGTACTAAGTCCATGGGTATTGGACATATTATATGAGTGATACAATACTATGTCCAATTAGTATAGTATGTGGTATAGTTTACCTCTGCCTGTTGTTGTGACTTGGTATTATTTAAAACTAACTAACTCCTCCACAGAAGTAATAAGGTGTACTACGGATTTTTTCTCGATAGAGCGTAAAAATCCAAGTGATATAGTACAGTTAACTAGTTTTTAGCGAAAAGTGCACTTTACCTCTGGGGTGCAGAACTTAATACGCACTTTAAAAATAGTCAATACAGAGTTAGGGTTGACATTTAAAATATTATTGATATCGTCATATCTCTAATTTTGGATGCACTTTATCACTATTTTTTTTATAAAAGAGACCACACTGGGTGGATGTTATTTAAGTATGTTGTCAAACTTCAAGGGGTGCTTCTTCAAGTGATTTTAAGAAGAAAAGTTTATATAAACATGGGTCCGAAAATGCATAGTTTTTACGATACAGGGTGTCAAACTTTAAAAAAATATATCGGATGTTTGTAAATATCTCAATACTCTTTTATTCGATTTTGTTGAAATTTGGCAATTCTGTTTGTAATAACAAGAGGATAATTTAGCCTCAATTAGATTAAAATATTAAGTCCAGTGGCGTCCCGAAAGATAGTCTAACTAATATTTTTGACAAAAAAATTGCGAGTCACTGACTTTTTTTAAAATTATGTATTTTTTCGAATTAAGCAACTACAAATACAACTATTTTATCACCATTTTTTTCATATCTTGCTTTGTTTTCGAGAAAAAAAATAAACACCACTTTATTGCATGTCCCGGGACAAAAAGAGTAAAAAAATGTAAGCTACTTACCAAACTATTAAGCAATTAAAATCACACGAAAGTCCTCTTTTGAATTTTTTCGCACAGATTAAAACTGTCTTCGATAAAAGAAATTAACATAAAATAATCGCATAACGTGATAATTTATTATTGCAATGTTTTAAAAGTAACAGAAAAATAATAAGAGTTCTATGGAAGGAAAGACAGTTGCTGTTCAAACAAATTTGATTCTTACATAGAATTCAAAAGAGGACTTTCGTGTAATTTTAATTGCTTCATAGTTTGGTAAGTAGTTTAAATTTTTTACTCTTATTGTCCCGGGGACATGCAATAAAGTGGTTTTTATTTTTTTCTCGAAAACAAAGCAAGATATAAAAAAAACTCAGAAGATAAAATAGTTGTATCTGTAGTTGCTTAATTTAAAAAAAATACATAGGTAATTTTAAACAAAGCCAGTGGCGAGCCATTTCTTTGTCAAAAATATTAGTAAGACTGTCTTCCGGGACGCCACTGGACTTAATAATTTTAATCTAATTGAGGCTTAATTATCCTCTTGTTATTAAAAACATAATTGCCAAATCTCAACAAAATCGGATAAGAGAGTATTGAGATATTTACGAACATTCGAATTTTTTTTTAAAGTTTGACACCCTATATCTTAAAAACTATGCATTTTCGGACCCATGTTTATAAAAACTTTTCTTCTTAAAATCACTTGAAGAAGCACCCCTTGGAGTTTGGCCACATAATTAAATAACACCCTGTATATTAATTTTTCATGTTTCTTTATACTTATAATTTGTTTTATTTCACATTTTTAATATAATATAAAAAAAAATATTATTTGTAAATAAAATGTTTTATAAGCTTCAAAATAAATAGGAATTTCCGTGTCTTTACGGTTTTATTAAAAAAAATAATTGTAACTAACTTAAAACTAAATACCTAAGTTATAAAAAGTTACCTTTAAATGATCGCTCGTACGCAACATAAAAAAATCCTTAAACAAATTCACCAAAAAAACTTTTTTCGAAAACTTTACTAGAAAAAAAACTGTCGAGAAACTTCACTGAATCACGCGGCAAAGACCGCGCTTAGTCGCGGATCGGGCGCTGCGAATCGCGAAAAACACCGGCAGGATCTGTTATCGGTCCTGCTGCGGACGAGAGAATTGTTCGACGACTCCGGGTTCGGCTCCGGTTCACTTTCTAACGGCGCGTTTTAGCGCGCGCAGTGCGAGATACGTCTTGGATGGAAGAGGAGGTTATTACTTCTTGTTGTTGCAGGAATACATGTCTTTACGAGAGCGATCGAAAGATTAAAAAAATAAAAAAGTATAATAAGATAAAGAAATCTTTAAAGGGTCTCGGGAGAAAACCATGGATGTCACAAAAAATGTATTTTGAGAAAAATGAATTTTAAAGTTTCATACTCTACAAGGGCGTCCATAGGGGGGGGGGGGGGCAAAACGGGCACTTGCCCCCCCCCTAGGCGTCCACATTACTATTTTATTTCATAATTTAGTATAAATCGAGGGGTAATTCACTAAGAAAAATTTGTACACCATTTTCCATATTGCCGAATTTTCTTCGTATTTTCCTTGTATTTGCTGTATTTTCTTAATTTTTCTCGTATTTTCTGTATTTTCCTTGTATTTTCTTAATTTTTCTCGTATTTACTGTATTTTCCTTGTATTTTCTCGTATTTTCTAGAACTTGTACACCATTTTCGCCAAAAAAAAATTGGCTTTACTAAATTTTTTTTTAGAAGTCAAAGCAGCGTTGTTCCAGAATCTTAAGTTGGTTATTCCCATCATTAAAACCGTCGAAAACCCGGCAGCGTTAACGACTTTACGTCATTGCCAAATTGATTGGCGCGCGTATTTTCCATATTTTCCTTATGTTGCCTGTATTTTTCTCGTATTTTCTTTGTATTTTTTTCGTATTTTCTGTTTTTTCTTCGTATTTTCTGTATTTTCTTCGTATTTTCTGCATTTTCCTCTTATTTTCTGTATTTTCTTTTGTATTTTCTAGAAGTTGTACACCATTTTCGCCAGTGAATTACCCCTCGGTATATATATATTCAAGCGCGGATCCAGGGGGGGGGGGTCATAGGGGTCATGACCCCCCCAAAACAGAAAATAAATAAATGAATTTACTGTTTTGACTACCTCTGCAGCTTTTTCACAAGATTCATGACAACATTACTATACCATAAATTAGTTATATTTTTTCTTTTATTGAATTCACTTTAACATTAATTTACATGCATATATTATCCTTTTTAATGTAAAAATTATCATTGAAAATTTTCTCGCCTATAGCGCATTCTCTGTCAAATGTTGGCCGTGGTCGCAAAATTTTTTCGCCTGCGGCGCTTTTTAACTTCATTTATATCATGATGACCCCCCCCCCCCCCCCAAAGCAAAGTTCTGGATCCGCGCCTGTAAATATTGAATAGTACAATGGTTAGTTAGTAGAGACCAACAAATCACTAAACTGATTATGATTATTTACAAAAAAATAAAGAAAATTTAATAAAAAAAGTAATCAACGAGTTTGGCAAGACGTCTAGGAATTTAACATTTTTATTTTATGATGAAAACTTATAAATTGTAATTTTGTGTTTATTTTTTACGAATTCTGTAGGTTCCGTTAGGCATAAGGTACCTATATGTTAAATAATTAGTCATATATAAAAAAATATTGTTTAAGTTTTTGCCCCCCCCCCCCCCCCCCTGAAAAACGCTCTATGGACGCCCTTGATACTCTATACAGGGTTAGGAAAAATTACCAGAACGGTCGATTATTTGAAAATATACGGGGGTTATCTAAAAACGTCTTATATAAAAAATGTAGGGCTGTTAAAAATCTACATAAATATCGGTGATAAATTGAAATATACAGGGTCGCCCACAACGTTGTGGAGAATGATAGTTATATTTTTTTTAAATGGAATACCCTGTATATTTTTACTTATTTTGATTGTCGACTCAATTTTAAAAAATTTTTATTAACCATGTGTTATACCTAAATTCATTACTTTGCTACATAAATTGATCAGCTACAAAACACAAAATAAATTTCAAGAAACAATTTATTAAGTTAACTTTAAACAAAAACGTATAACAAATCATGGCAAAACGGCTCTATTTTTTAATAAGTGTTGAAAATGACCCCCATTTACTAACTGACAATGATACAAATTATCGCAAAAATGTCTTTGGGTGGTTAAAATCATTTTCCTTGTTATTCTCGCACTTACATTGACAATTTTCATTCTTAATTCTTCTAAATTATTGGATTTTTTTTGATAAACTATGTTTTTCAGGTGACCCCAATAAAAAAAATCTAATGGCGAAAGATCGGGGGACCGTGAAGGCCATTCGATAGGACCTCTTCTTCCTATCCATCGATTTGGGAACGTGACATCTAAAAATTCTCTAACTTCGCGAGTAAAATGCGGAGGAGCTCCATCTTGCTGATACCAGGTTAAGTTAATATGAGCATTTAAATTGTTTATAGCTGGAACTATTTCTTGCCGAAGAAGCCGGAGATATCGATCACCGTTCAAATTTCCCTCGATAAAAAAGGGTCCAATTACATGTCCCGCAAACAATCCAGCCCAGACATTATCTTTTCTTGGGAACTGTGTGTGTATGCAGCTCTTTATACCAGTTAGGGTTATTTCGCGCCCAGTAACGGTAATTTTGCTTATTCACCATTCCGTGTAGTCGCTTCATCCGAAAACACAATATTGTTTTAAAAATTCGGGTTTTCTTCCATATTTCTAGTCATTATTTCGCAAAATTCTAGCCTTCGATCACAGTCAACGTCAAAAAGTTCTTGTACAACATTAATTTTGTATGGATGCATTTTCTCAGTATGAAGAACGGTTCGTACAGATTTTTGATCAATTTCATGATCCAAAGCAAGCTGATTGGTGGATTGTTTGGGATTTTCTTCTATCGCAAGCAGAATGTCCAGCTTTTTTTCCTCGGAGGTAGTCCTTGGTCTTCCAGATCTTGGGCGGTTTTTTACAGTACCAGTCATTCTGTAACGCTCAATAGTTCGAAAAACTGCATTTTTTTTAATGTGCCTGTCTGGATGCAAATTATTGTAAATATTACATACCTCCTGATATGATCTCTGTTTATCGCCAAACCCCCTTAAAATTAAAATATCATTTCTCTCTGTTTCAGTAAGTAAAGATGCCATGCTATTTTCTTTTTTGTCTATTTCTGTTAGAATTTGAGTTTCAGATGTCAAACTATTAATTATTTATTAGTAACCATGGTCGTGCCTTATTTGTTGTTCACTATGTTCGAAAATCGCATCGTTATACGTTATTATTTGAAATGCCGATTTCTAGGAAAGTAATGAATTTAGGTATAACTCATGGTTAATAAAAAATGTTTAAAATTGAGTCGACAATCAAAATAAGTAAAAATATACACGGTGTTCCATTTAAAAAAATATAACTATCATTCTCCACAACTTTGTGGGCGACCCTGTATATTTTAATTTATCACCAATATGTAGATTTTTAACAGCCCTACATTTTTTATATAAGACGTTTTTTGATAACCCCTGTATATTTTGAAATAATCGACCGTTCTGGTAATTTTTTCAAACCCTGTATATTAAGGTGGGAGTATCAACATGCGTGCCAACCTATATCCTATTTCGCGTAGATTTATTTATGTTTTCTAGCTTTTATACAAAATTTAAAGAAAATCAGTATCGACTCGATATTCTATAGGTAATAATTGACATATTTAATAAATATCAAGGAATTTAATAACTTATTTTAGGAGAATTGTATCGCGAAAAATATCGGGTAAGATTTTTTTTACATTATTATGTCATTGTCACTCATTGTTCTTTCAGTATACAATTCTCCCAAAATTAGCAATGAAATAAATTTATATTTTTGTAATATATCAGATACTACCTAAATAATGTACCGACCATATTGATTTTCTTTAAATGTTAGTTATTAAAATAATAAACTCAAAAAATCAACGCGAAATAGGTTATAGATTGGCAATAGATTGAATGACGTTGAGAATGCAACCTTAAGAAGTCCTAAATTTAAAAATGCAAAAAAAAGAAAATATGGTAGAAAAACATTATAATAAGAAAAAATATTATTGACTAAGCATGTGGGTATCATAGTTCTTATGGCATTAAAAAAAATCCATCTAACCACACATTTTTAACGGAGAAAACAATGAATGTCCATTATTTAGGTGTCCTCTTTTTCGTTACCTAGAAGTAAAGAAGGTACGTATAATGATGAGTTACAGTGTACAATATTAAATCATAGTAACTTACTTTTATTTAAAGAAGTAATATGGATTAGGTACTGATTCGAAAATGTTTAGTTGGATTATGGGACGCAGCTGATACCATTGATTTTCCATCTATAAAGTATTGATTAAAATAAATTTTTGTTAAAAAGTAAAATTTTCGGGGTTAAAGAAGGAGCTGTTTCTTACCATTACTTAATTTTTTTTTTGGATCGGGTTACCCTGGATGAGCCTGGTACTTGTAACAGAGACCATGGCATCGCGTTCGGATGAGTGGACATTCATTGTTTCGACCGTTTACGCGTGGACATCCACGGTTTTCTCCAGACATAGCATATCTGAAAGGCTTAATAACTCGGCACATTCATCGTTTTCTCCCTTTATTAATACGGCAGTTGATAGTATTTGCCAAGACCCACAAGATGGCGTGTTTAACTTAATTTCGAAAGTTTTATGACATTCATGGTTTTCTCCCGATACCCTTCTTATGTACTGAATTAGGACCTACTAAAAATATACAGCGTCACCAGTAAAGTCCGCATCATATGGGATTTTTTTTATTAATAGTTTTATTCAAAATTTGACTGTGGCATCAAGTTCTTCTTCGAGCGAGATGAAAATTAAGCAAAAAAATAGTAGTCACATGATTCGCATTATCTGTCAAATTTTTATTTTTTCCAAAAAATAATTCAAAAGTGGGGTTATTTCTGAAAATATCGAAAAAGGTTTTTTTAAATGCATTTTCTAGCCCACATGCAAAATTTCAGCTGCATAAGATAATTTTGATTTTTTACCTATATTTTGTAAATTGCACCACTTTTGCTAAATAAGACTCAACGCAACCTACATAAAACTTCTTAGTTATGACAATGCTTTATTACAGACGCATTTTCTTTAAAGTAGCGCCTTATTAAATGTGTGTTTTTCTACAAAATCAAAATTGGGCTATTAAAATTTGGCCGCTTGTGATGCAAAGTTTATTTGTTTTTGAGCCTGTATAAGGCAACTTCAAAAAATAAGTATTTTTGAAAACTTAGTTTGTGTCTGAAAGTAATACACCTCAATATTAAGACAAAAACGAAAACAGTGTCATCAGTAAAGTGTTCATTAAGTGGAAAATAAATTTTAGTTTAACTTAACGTAAAGTTTATCTATTTTTAACGATTTAATTTAAAACCATTTTATTTTATTTTTTTACTTTCAGACACAAACTACGTTATCGAAAATACTTATTTTATAAAGTTACCTTATACATGGTCAAAAACAAATAAACTTTGCATCACATGCGACCAAATTTTAATAGGCCAATTTTGATTTTGTAGAAAAACACACATTTAATATACACTTGTATGTATCTGAAATAAAGCATTGTCAAAACTAAGAAGTTTTATGTAAGTTGCGATGAGTCTTATGTTGCAAAAGTGTTGCAATTTACAAAATAGATATAGGTAAAAAATGAAAATTATCTTATGCAGCTGAAATTTTGCACGTGGGCTAGAAAATGCATTTAAAAAAGCTTTTTCTAATAACTTTTTTCGATATTTTTAGAAATAACACCACTTTTGAATTATTTTTTGGAAAAAATTAAAATTTGACAGATAATGCGAATCACGTGACTACTATTTTTTGCTTAATTTTCATCTCGATCAAAGCATAACTTGATGCTAAAGTCAAATTTTAAATAATGCTATTAATAAAAAAAAATCCCATATGATGCGGACTTTTTTACTGGTGACACTGTATACAGGGTCCTTCACCTCACCTCCCGTATTCTATAGCTTACTTAGTAATTAAGTTAGAATTTTGATATTTTGCAGACCTTAACTGTATCTTGGAGCGCATTTCAGGAAAATATTTTTTTTCATACAGGGTGTTCCAAAAAAGTGTCAAACTTTGCAAACTTTAAAGCAATTAATTTTTCTTATTTAAAATGGGAACCCCTGTATCTTTTTATGTCATTCGATGCAGAATTCAAAATGAAACATTTGTCCTAATTACAACCCTATCGCAATTTCTAACGCATCAAGACTTATTTGCAGAAAACTTATTTTATCAACTATTCCAACAGTCATTATTATGAATAAATATCGAAGGTGGCTTTGAAAAACAATTTATTGGTATTAAAGTTTATTAAAGTGATAAGAGACTACTTTGACTTTAGTAGGCTAAAAGTTTCAAATATTTTTAAATTGTTAGTAATTATTTAGGCTGTTATAAGATAAGTACTTTATATTGTTTTTTGTGATGGACTACAACGAAGAAGAGCTCGTAGATATGAGAGCATGCGAAAAGAACTCTATTTTGGTAAGCCGAGTTTACGGCCAGCGTTACCGGAACAACGACATCCAGATAAAAGGAGCCTGTGTTAAAGAGGTTTGTACAAACGGGAAATGTATACTACCCAAAACCAGTGAAAAATAAACCGGTCCGCACTAAAGAAAATCAATTGGCTGTACTATTATCTGTTATAGAAAATCCTTCAGTTAGTTAACCAGCAGTCGCTGATGTAAACGAAAGAACAGTTCAACGAATTTTAAAGGATAACCATATCCACGATTATCATTTCCAGTTAATAAAAAATATTTGAAACTTTTAGATTACTAAAGTCAAAGTAGTCTCTTATCACTTTAATAAACTTTAATACCAATAAATTTTTTTTCAATGCCACCTTCGATATTTATTCATAATAATGACTGTTGGAATAGTTGATAAAATGAGTTTTCTGCAAATAAGTCTTGATGTGTTAAAAATTGCGATAGGGCTGTAATTAGGACAAATGTTTGATTTTTAATTCTGCATCGAATGACATAAAAACATACAGGGGTTCCTACTTGAAATAAGAAAAATAAATTGCGTTAAAGTTTGCAAAGTTTTACACTAAACTTTGGACACCCTGTACAATTCGTATTAGTCGTAGTGTAGTGTTAGTTAGTAATAGTGTTAGACTTTATTTATTAAGTATCTTTGTTTAATTTTATTAACGAGGCATTATTTTTATTTTTTATTAATTTTTAAAACCAGTGGTGCAAAACTGATATTTTTTAGTTTTTATTTTTTTTCGCCTATAATTCTGAATCGATTTTATTAAAATTTTAGGGGTATGTAGGTTATTATAGGTGGCACCCAAATAAGTAAGAAATATATGGCGTGTAATCTAAAAAAATACGTCCTTATGACGTCACACTTTTTTGGAACACCCTGTTCGAAAAAAAATATTTTTCTGAAATGCGCACTAAGATACAGGTAAGGTCTGCAATAGTGTATTAAAGTATAACTGGATATTAAGGTATTTAAAACACGCGCGATTTTGCAAGCACGACGGCGCAGCCGGAGTGCTTGAAATAGAGCAAGTGTTTTAAAGACCAGTTATCCACGAATACTTTATATTATTTTTTTTTATTGGTACACTTATTGGTATTTATATTACAAAAAATGGAAATAATAACTTAGTAAATAAGTGAAATGGTCGAATTCGTGATGCGATATACCTGTCGTTGTCATGAAAATGAGGAGAACAAAAAATAACTTTCAATTTGGCACATAAGATTCATTGTTGTCACCGTTGACATTGGTTGTGTTTATGGAGGACTTGAGGTAGGAGGCCGATCGCAATGCATTGGATTCGGTCCTAAATTAGCATCGGTAATTCAGCTTTACGAGTCGCTGTAAGATGGCGCGCGTGTTCGAAGTGGGCTATCAAATAATGGTTTCTTATGGACGCAATAACTATTTTTATTTAAATTAGTTCTTTAAGGAACAAATAAGGACTTTTATATGAATTTACACTTACTTTGTTATACTTATTAGTAAACTCGGCCTGTATAAAGTTCCAACGATGCTTGGTTTTTAAAATACAGGGTATTAAACATTCTAGCTATACCTTTGGAGCTAGAAAGAGACTTATTTGGCTGCGTTTTCTCTCTGAAAAAGATCCTGTCTTACACCCCGACACAAAGCAAACTCTACTTTTATAAATTGCACCATTATTTATTATAAATATGGAAATTAATTACAATACAACGTTATTTGTCTTGTCTTGCCTTCAAACGTTATTTGTTATTTCGAAAAATAAAATGTCAATTGTCAAAAGTAAAAGCACAGAAAAATAAAGGGTTTAAGTAAAAGTTAAAAACTATGGAGGATCTAGTTTTCCATATTAAAAACGAAGAAGAAGAAGACAACATCAGCCCACTTCGGACGCGAGAGCCATCTATCGGTCAGTAGCGAACTAACCAAAAAACCGGAACAGAATTTGAAAATGCTGCCATTGTCGATCGGCCTCCTACCCTATAGTTCTCCATAGTTGTGTTATTGCTTAAAAAAATATTTTATTTGACATTAAAAGGTAATTCTGTCAAATCAATAACTAAAAAGTTGACATATTTAGACTTCACGTTTCACGGGTTGTTGATGATGCCATAATTACTTTAAAACACGCGCGTTTTTGAAAGTGGGATTTAAACACGCTGAGGCTTACTTTAAATAAGCGAAATAGGGTATCAATAAAAAAAAATATCAAAATTTTCACTTAATTAATAAGGGAGCTATAGAAGACGGGAGGTGAGGTGCAGGACGCTGTACCATATCTCGAAAGCCATTTATGTTACGATTATGAGATAAAAAAATTAATAACAAATTCGGCCAAAAGAATTCGATTAAAAATATTCTTAAGTTCCTAACTTTACTGCTAGGGGGCGCATTTATTGTTATGTAACTAAAAGTGGCTAATTTGCTCATATTATATTTCATATACAAAGTTAGTCTGAAACATGCCACATACAATCTCTGTTCAATACTCTCTAAACATTTTATTTAAACATTTTTTCTTTAATTACCATGACAGTGAAATGTAACAATTTAAAAAATTTTTAAATGCTATAACTTGTGTTTGCCTTTACCGATTTTAACAAGCGTTAGGTCAATTTAAAGGTATTTTTAATAGGATTAAATTTTATTTTAACCAATGCTAAAGTTAATTTGTTTGCTTAACAATAGGGGGCGCTAATTAAAAGAACATCAGATTTTAGTCATTTACACAAGTAATTTAAATACAACCATATATCTTTTTTTACTCTTCTTAATAGATTATTAGGTAAGTAAAAGAGATCAGAAAACCCGAAGTTGTTATCTCTTTTCGTTTGAAAATTATATATTTTTAAATATTATATTTTTTGAGTTACCCTGTATAATTTTAAATAATATAAATTCTGATAGCTTGCTCTAAGCTAATGTCCTGTATAGTATTGCTTTGTTAATACTTAATTTAATGCCGAAAATACAATGATTTAACCAAAAATATTAAATAATTTTCGTCACTCACCCGGTATTATATAATAAAACATTTTAAACTACTTGTATATAATCTATCCTATCGATGACGGGGTCAACAAAAATGTGGAAAAATAAAACGAATTAACATTATAAACTACGAAAATATAATGTATTGAAAACTCATATTTTGCAACTTTTATTTACATTTGTTTGTCTACAGGCAATAGTATATTGTTTTATTAGGAGTAAAAGCGATACTTTTCTGACGAGTCTGTAGGTTTGCCGGACGAACAAAGTGAGTCCGGCAATTACGGACGAGTCATAAGAAGTTGCTTTTACTCCGAATAAAACATACTTTTTTTTCTTCAGACGTTGTTTAAATATGAAAACACAAAGATACAAAATGTTTTAATTGTTTTATTTAAAAATTTTAAGTTTTGAAAAGGGGTTAGCGTTACTATGGATTTATTATTATATTGTTTGATAACGACGTGCCATTCGATTTGACAAGTGTCAGCATTCATTATTGCGTAACTTTATTTAATTTTTATCCTTTTAAAAATATAATTTTTTAAAACTACATTTACTTCAAATTAAAATGTCAGACTCAGAATTTACCTGTACGCCCCCGGAGGTTGCCAAAATTGCAGCAAATGTTGCGAACAATTTACTGCCAACAAAATCCAGTGGTGTTTACAAAGCTGCGTTTAAAAGATTCCAGGCATGGTGCAATGAGAAAAACACCAAAAATAATCTGAAAATGTACTCTAGGCATATTTTTCGGAACTAGCGAGCAATCAAAAAATGAAAGGTTCAACAATGTGGTCACATTATTCTATGTTAAGATCAATGCTAAATATCAGACAAGGAATAGACATAAGCAAGTATTTGAAGCTACGAGCTTTTTTAAAGAAGCAAAACGAAGGCTACATTCCCAAAAAAGCTAAAGTATTTACCAGGGAACAGTTTGAAAAATTTGTATCTGAAGCTCCTAATCAGCAATATTTGGGAATTAAGGTAAATTTAGGTATTACCTCAAAGTATACAAATTTTTTATAAAGGTAATAAATATATATAATTTTTAGATTGTTTTGGTTATTGGAATATCGGATGCATGCCGATGTGAAGAAATGGTGAAAATGGTCGTTGATGACATACAAGACTTAGGATCTGCGATTCACATAAGAATTCCTAATAATAAAACTAGGAAACCGCGGTCGTTTACTATTGTTGGGGAGCAATATTTAAGCATTTATAAAAACTATGCATCATTACGCCCGGAAGGTATGCGCGAGAAGAGATTTTTTTTAAAATTTGTAAATAGTCGGTGTTGTCGCATGGTAATGGGAATTCATAAAATAAGTGCTGTTCCTAAGGAAGCAGCAGTGTTTTTAAAACTACCAGGTGCACTAGAGTACACCGGCCATTGTCTAAGGAGAACTTCAGCTACACTGCTTGTAGATGCAGGGGCAGACATTACGTGTTTAAAGCGCCACGGGGGGTGGAAATCGAGTACTGTAGCTGAAGGGTACATCGACGAATCGATGACCAATAAGAAAGATATTGCAAAAAAAATTTTACAACCAAATAATAATAAATCAATTACTAATAATTTAAATACTGCAATAAATTCGACAGAAAGTGGTTTCACTCAGAGTTCAACACTAGAAAATACCGAAACAACCAACAGGCCATCGTAACAAGCAGTCTTAATTTTTCTGGGGCTACAATTAATAATTGTACTTTTAATGTTGTATTTAAATAGTTATATAGGGCCAATATGGGTAAACGCACTTCCTTAAACAAATTTAACTTTATTATTATTATTTATTATAATAGGGATTAACATAGTTTTTGAATGCTAGTGCTATTACCCTAAAAGTACATTTACCCTAAGTCACATTGCTGTACTTTATTTTTGTTAAAATAAATAAAGTATGTTTATAACTTTCTGGTATTATTTAATATATATTTAGTCATGAGAACACAGTCATACTTTTACTTCCGCTGCTATTGGCAACGGAAGAAAAAGTAAATACTTTTTCTTCCGTTGCCAAAAGCAACCGCCTTCTGACGAAAAAGTAGAACTTTAACGTCAAAAAATTAGTAGAAAAACGTCAAGTTTATCGACGTTTGAAGAAAAACATTATTTTCAACAGGAAAATCAGCAAAATTTTTTTACAATGTAAAAATCCAAAAGAAGGAAAACAAAGAAAAATCATTCTGTCATCTCTTGTTGAGTTACTAAAGATATGTGTAATTTTTAGTGACAGAAATAAACGTCCATAAAGAGAAATATACTCACAAGGTACAAGTTATGTATCTCGATATTGCTTTTAAAAGTCTTTGAGACTTTTATAGGAGAGCAAGTAAAAAATATAGGAATAACTGTCTGTCGGTAAGAATAAACAATTATTTATTTATCTATAAAAACTGTACAAAATAATTTTTTTTGTTGTTAAAAAGCGGGCAGTTGTTTTCTTCGATTGCTTATTGGATAATTTGCCCCCAGGGTAATTTTTCCAGTGGATGTCCCGTGAAATCCGAGCTTTGGGTCAGTTTGCTCTGGCGTATTGGGAGCCATTGCGATAAAATTGTTCCGGGGATTGGGAAAATCTAGCCGGGAGACGTGTTGCAACTCCATGTTTTGTCAATTCAAACTTTTTCAAGGAAAATAGTAAAATAAAAGTATGTGAACTGGTTTTTAGCACACAGTTAAACAGCCACTGTACATTTTAAAATTTTTTATTTAATTGTCGTGCTGGGGCTTCATCATTTGGCAAAAGGATATTCTAAACATTCCGAATTCCTTCGGAGATATTACGAAAAAGACAGACATTTTTAGTTTTGGTTTTTAATTTCTAGCGCCCTGATTTTTTTCTTGGAAAAAGAAAACAAAAATACCTTTAAAGGCGTTTTTTTTTTTCTCTTCTACAATATGGCGGTATTAATTTCGAAATTCGACGTTTCGATATTCAGATGCCACCGTCAAATCAATTTTCTTTTATGTTGTAGAGTCTAGGTTATCTGAAATAAAGCATTGTCAAAACTAAGAAGTTTTATGTAGGTTGCGTTGAGTCTTATTTTGTAAAAGTGGTGCAATTTACAAAATAATGGTTTGTTCAAAATTATCTTATGCAGCTAAAATTTTGCATGTGGGCTAGAAGCTGCATTTAAAAAAACTTTTTCTAATAAGTTTTTTCGATATTTTCAGAAATAACCCCACTTTTGTATTATTTTTTGGAAAAAATTAAAATTTGACAGATAATGCGAATCACGTGACTACTATTTTTTTGCCTAAATTTCATCTCGATCTAAGCAGAACTTGATGCCAAAGTCAAATTTCAAATAAAGCTATTAAGTAATTAAAAAAATCCCATATGATGCGGACTTCACTGGTCACACTGTATGTAGAATCTTTCCTTAAAATATACGTGCAGAATTTCAGGACAGCCAGTATGGGTACTCCTATACAACATGGGGCATAATAATTGTATTGATTATGTTATATCTTTACATATTATGTTTGTGACACGAACGTAAAAATGATTGAATATTTCACAAACACTTTTGATTTTTCTGAAGTTTCCTAAACACTCCAGTGACGTGTTCCAAGGGGTCTACTAGATGCTTTTTTACCTTGCCTGCTTCTATTTCATGACTAAGACTCCCCCCCTCGAAACATAATCGTAAATATGCCACTTCTTCTTCTTTCGGTGCCCTGTCTGTCTTCAGACGTTGGCGATCATCGTGGTGATAACATTTTAAAAAGTATTACGGTCAGCGGCTGCTCTAAAGAGTTGTTCCAGGTTGCAATCCTGTACATTGTCTTATGTTTCGTAGCCATGACAGTCTTTTACGTCCAATCCAACGTGTGCCTTCCACTTTTCCTTGGACAATAAGGCGGAGTAGAGAGTACTTGGGTCCTCTGATGATATGCCCGAAATATTCGGTTTTTCTCTTCTTTATTGTGTTCATGAGTTCCCTGTTGGTATTCATCATAAGAAGTACTTTCTCGTTGGAAGTGTGGGTATTCCAGGAGATTTTTAGCATTCGGCGATCCATAGTTCAAATGCTTCAAGCTTATTTGTCGTTGTTGTCTTTAAGGTCCATGCTTCACTGCCATAAAGTAATGCGGACCAGACATAACATTTGAGGACTCGTTTCCGGAGGTGCATGGAGAGGTTTCGGTTGCATAGTATAGGTTTCCAGGATGTAAATGCTTGTCGAGCAAGTGCAATGCGTGTAAGTATTTCTTCGTCAGAGCTTCCAGTTTCGTTAATCCAACTACCTAAGTATTTGAAATGGCTAACTCTTTCGAGAAGTCTACCATCTAATAAAAGTTGCCCTTGTCCCACATCCCTTTTTCCTGCAACCATCCATTTTGTCTTAGCAACATTTATCTTGAGGCCCCTTGTTTTGCTCGCCTCGTGCACTGAGTTGAGCAGCGCCTGTAGATCTTCCAGAGTTTCAGCTAATATGGCAGTGTCATCGGCGTACCTTATGTTGGTAATTATTTCTCCTCCAATCTTCACGCCACTACTTTCTATAATATAATTCAAAATTTTATTTTTAAATAAATTTTTATCCAAACCTAACTAGTATTATGTCTTGACTAAAAGTTGTATGTATTAAAAAAAACTGTATAAAAATTGCATCGCTAAGTTGCTACAAAGAAAAAGTCAAGAAATCGCTTAAAGTGACAGTTATTTATTTCTGGTTAATTATTTTGAGTGTTTTATATCACGCAAACCTTCATATTATATTTACACTTCGAGTTGACAAAACTAGGACAACATAATTGAACTTCAGGGAAATCACTCAACCGTCCCGATCTGAAAAAAAAAAGAATTTATTCGCTTACAACGGTTGTCGCAACAGAAAAATAATAACTTGCGGTTTTGGATACACTTATGTATTTAGAATCAATTTACTTTTTAGAGAAGATAATATTAGTAGGTTTTTGGTGCATAAATATATTCGAGTTTCCGTTATACACGCAGTGGCGGAGCAGAGCAGGGGGAGAGGAATAATACTACTAGCATTAAGGCTTGAATTCGTACACTGAGAAAAATGGTCTAATTCAACAGGTTTGCTAAGACATAGTTTATATTGATAGCTTATTATTTATTAACCCATATTTAATAAATTGCTAGTGTATCAAACCCGCTTTAGTGTAACATCAATTTGCAATTGCTAGAACAGTGTTTTTATTGGTAGTAATCAGTTCCATTAGCATTAGTCTTGTTGAATAATTTCACTTTTAATACCGCAATTTTCTTACGAAATAAATCATATATTCTCAATGCGACGCATTTTGTTCTCAGTAAAGCGCCCTCTCTACAATTAGGAAAGCAGAACAGCGTCTCCAAAAATGAATTGTATCTGCTAGAACCTATAATCCACAAGACGATAGTGGGGGTTAGTGGGGGTTCGTAGCGATCCACAATCGCCGCGCGCCCTAGTATTAGTTTTAACGTATCTGTTGCGCAGGTCACATCGTTGTTCAGAGTCTTCTAGCTATCCTATCTGAATTTGAATTTTATTGATCGTATACCAATAATACCTGTTTCAATTAATTTATTTTTACTTTGTATTTAAGTTTTTTTAAAGTTGCATCTCAGATAAAGCAATAGAAGATTCTTATTGCGCACAAACCATCATTAGTATTGGACTTTATAATCTATGGACGAAAGTTTCCTTCTCAGTAAATCATGGTGCTTTATAGATAATCATATGCAATGGTAAACGACCAGGACAATATCACATTAGAAGCTATTTAAATTTTGTTTATTTTTGTATTCTTTTGATTTGTAGTGTTAAGTATGTATATGATTTATTAACCGTAGCAAGCAAATATTATTATTTGAAGAAGTAGTCCACACTTAAACTGAAGTTAAAATGTAGGAAAGAAAGAGAAAACTAAAAGTCATCCTCCACAAAATTTAATAGAAATAAACACAGATTTTTTTTATTGTGCTGATGGTATTAGAATTAGAGAAAATGGTATAAAACCTTAATGGAGCTTTTATGGCATTGAAAAATTGAAATTTAGAAGTGACATATATAAAACGTTGAGGAGAGTTAAAACATGCCGAGCATGTGAAGAAAATTAGTAAAGGAAGTATAAACAACCAAAATGAAAGAGGAAGAAGTTAAAAGCCTTCTAAAGAGAAGGTGTCAAAGATTTTAAAATCATTTAAATAGATTTTTTGTAGAATCATTAACAATAAATCTGCAAGGCAGTATAAAGATAAGAATCTAATGTAGAAGAAGTCATAATGTTAGGATAGTTGAATATGGTTTTTGGAGTACTGGGAATTAAAGCCCAATAGCCCCTCGAGAGTTTAATTTAGATATTGTACTGAAAGTAGTAATGCAATCAAACATTTTAGAAAATTAAGTAAAAATTCTTTTATGTTTACGTCCACGGTCCACTACTTTCAGTACAATATCTAAATTAAACTCTCGAGGGGCTATTGGGCTTTAACTTCCAGTTCCCCAACCCCAAAAACCATATTCAACTATCCTAACATTATGACTTCTTCTACATTAAATTCTTATCTGTATACTGCTTTAAACATATTATCAATGATTTTACAAAAAATCTATTTAAATGATTTAAAAATCTTTTCTTTACAACTTCATCCTCTTTTATTTTGGTTGTTTATACTTCCTTTACTAATTTTCTTTACATGCTCGGCATGATTTAACTCTCCTCAACTTTTCATATACGTCACTTCTAAATTGCAATTTTTCAATGCCATAAAAGCTCCATTAAGGTTTTATACCATTTTCTCTTCTGCTAATACCATCAGCACAAAAAAATTTTCTGTCCCGTGAAGATGAACGTTTGTACGTTCGAAACATGTAGAGACTCCTAAAGAATTTATTTCTATTAAATTTTGTGAAGGAAAACTTTTAGTTTTTTCTTTATTTCCTAAATATTATTATGATTAATGTCAAGTTTCATTACAACTTCCAGTCGGAACTAATATAGTAGTATATAAAACTAGATTACACCCCCAATAGAACTTGATAATTACTGTGAGTATTTAGAGCAATAATGACTATAAACCATTCTATGCTAGCATTAACTCCTATGTCCTATTGGCTACATTACCGTAATATTATCACTACACAACGATCTAGCAATTTTCGTGGTCTTACAGTAGGAAAGCGCGTTGCTGTCACATATAGTATTAAACACTCGTATAAAGAGTATATAAATTATTTATAAGGAATAAAAGGTGTTTTCTCAGTGTAGTTGTAAAGTGGAGCTTTTTTCTGAAAATTAAAATTATTTTAATTTTAAAATAAAACAAGCAAAACAGATATAAATCTAATACATGTAAAAATGGGCCCTTACCTTACATCATCGGCATTGCAATTTTTTTTCAATTTATGGCATACCTAGAACAATATGAAATGCGATTTTGCATTAAAAATACCTGTTTAATAATAATATACGTTTACCTATCATCGACATTATCTCAAGTCAGTTTGCTATAACATTCTTTATGTAAGCATGTTATAACAAACAACTAATTATTATTAAAATATGGAAACGCGTGATGACAAATACCCGCAACAATTCGAAATGGGTTGTGCAGCATAACTGGAAAACCGAAGAAAAACTCAGTCAAGGGCGGCTTAATTTACAGTTTTCTGCTTCCTATTGCAACATTGCAAATATTTAAGCTATGCAGAAAAATAATTACTGAACCGTTATGCCATTATTTTATTATGCAAGAGCAAAGAAAAAAGGCGCAAATTAATGATGGATAAAAGAATAAGCACTGAATTTATTTTTATTTTGTATTAGTCCCAGTGGTGGCTCGTTAATTTATATAAAGGAAATTTTCCGAAAAATGTGCTCGACAGTGGATTAACCGAATTTATTTCATTGTACCGTGCGAGCAAAAATTATTTGTATCAAAGTGGGCTTTTGCATCTAAGGACGTAATGCTTAGCCGTAGAGCTTAATACCTGTTGGGTGTCAGCAACTACCTGAATTAACAATCAATCAGTTATTCCGTCATCTTTGACAGTCGTTACAAGTAATTTGATTCATCGCTAATTTTTTCAATTTCTTGAACAATTCAAACAATGCGGGCTTTACGGAACAGCACAAAACATTCATGGTTGAAGCGTGTTTTCGAAACGGGGTTAGAGTAAATGGTGAGTGGCAATACAATCCGGGTTTGTGCATGGACGATTTTCACGAACATTTTCCTAACGTTGCTTTTATTGCTGGGGATATTTATCATTGCCTGAAAAGAACCGTGGCTGTGTTTAGGGAAACAGGTTCTACACAACACAAAAAAGGAGCAGGAAGACCATCTGTAAGAACAGAAGAACTTGTTGCAAACAGGCGCCGAAACTATTAACTACTTACGCAATTTTTTCGACGACTGATTGATCAGTTTTCGATCGGACATTGAATTCCCACCTAGATCACCTTGTTTAACGGTTATGGATCGCTTCGTTTTTCCTCAGTTAAAGAACACTATTTTTAAAACACCAGTTGCAAATTTAGAACAATTACAAGAAAGAATTATCCAAGAATGTGGTAACATTTCTTCAGAGATGCTGTCAACACTTTCAAAAATATGAAGAGACGTGTGAATTTATGCTTGGAGCATGGTGGTGGCCAATTTTAGCAATTTATGTAATTATTTTTCTTTTTGTTAGATATATCGTCCCCATATCATTGTGATCTAAACCAGGCCCTACGTTTTTTAATCCAAGCCCTCCTTAATGCAAATAATTTTTGCTCGCACGGTAGAACAATGTTCCTAAACTAAATTACACCCATCAAACTAATTCTTTATCTGCACTGAGAAAAAGCCTTCTATTCCTTATAAGAATTCACATAAGTACTCTTTATACAACTGTTTAATCCTATATGTGACAGCAACGCGCTTTCCTACTGTAAGAAAACGAAAATTCCTAGACCGTTATGTAGTGATAATATCACGGTAATTTAGCCAATAGCAAATAGGAGTTATTGCTACCATAGAATGGTTTATAGCCATTATTGTTCTCAATACTCATAGTAATTAACAAGTTCTATTGGAGGTGTAATCTGGTTTTATATACTGTATTAGTTCCGACTGGCAGTTGTAATTAAATTTGACATCAATCATAATAATATTTGCTGGCTACGGTTAGTTTGAGAAATTAATTACCACTAAAAATTAGTAGGTACTGTAGTTCTCAAAAATTTAAATAGCTTCTAGTGTCATATTGTTATTGTCGTTTAACATTGCATATGATTATCTATTATGCAACATGGTTTACTGAGATCCTAAGATTCGTTCATAGATTATAAAGTCCAATACTAATAAAGTTGTTCGAAATAAGAATCTTCTATTGCTTTATCTGACATGCAAAGTTTTAAAAAATCTAAATGCAAAGTAAAAATTAATTAATTGAAACAGGTATTGGTACGATCAATAGAATTCAAATTTAGACAGGACGCTGTTGCACTGATTGAGCCTCATAGAATCCAAAAGATAGAAAACAGTAAAACACAAGTTTGCACAAACATTATGTCACTAAGTACTATATAAAACGACCAGATCGTAGAAAGTTTGTTTTTGTTTTTCAATAGCTTCTCCCACTCTTATCAGGTGAAAGTGTAAACATTAAAATCGCTGTAACTTCTAAACGACTTAACCGATTTTACTAAATTTAAGCTTGTTTGGAAGAAAAAGGTAAGTACCTTCAATTGTCGTATCTAATGGTACAAGATAAGTACCTTCAATTGTCGTATCTAATGGTACAAGATAGTTTCTAATAAAATTGTTAGAGGGCGCAATTTGTATTGAAAATTATTGTTTTGGCAATAACTCTGAAACGAACAAAGATATCGAACTGCGGTCTTCACATCTTTTCTTGCAAATTTCATCTACTTTTCGATTATGATGTCATAGTTATACTGTATGATTTGAATTTTCGGGATAAAATCGAAAAAACTGTTATTATTACAAGTTGCACCCTCTAGCAATTTTATTAGAAACTGTCGTGCACTATTGGATACGGCGATTGAAGATACTAGCCTTTCCCTTCCAAACAAGCTTTAATTTAGTAAAATCGGATAAGTCCTTTAGAAGTTACAGTGATTTTAATAATTACACATTCAATAGCTTCCCCCACTTTTATCAAGGTCGGTACGCCAATGAGCCTTAAACCAAAATGATGCAGAATTGTCTAAGCTTTCCCATGATATGATGTAATCAGAGTTATACCTTAATATGGGAATTTTCGGAGAAATTTAGAATTTAAAAAAACAATTTTTAATTGTGCCCCCTTGCGGCGAAATGAGGAACTTAAAAGTAATTTCCAGCAATTTCTCTTGACCACTTTACTCATAAAAAAATCTTTCCGAAAGTTGTACGATTAATGGTTCCCGAGATAAAGCCGACTTCCTCGCTTATTTGACCACCCGGTACTTATATTTTTTTTTTTTCTCTCGGATTTAAAATAATGAATGATCTAATGTGAAATATTAGTTAATGTATTTATTCCTCTTTTACTTTATTTTACTATTTATATGCATTATTAGACTGTTTTATTATAGTTTATATTTATATTATGTGGATACTCCAGTGGGTATCTTGTTACCTGTTTGTATCCCTTTTGGCGTTAATAAATAAATAAATAAATAAATAAATAATTATTCTTCTTTACTTAACGAAGTTAAATTCTCAGGATATAAAAAAAATTAAATTAATTACAAAATGAACTACCTATGAAAAGCAAATCTGGCAGCTAATTTAGAAGGAGCCGTCGACGTGGGCCTCCCGGCGGCCCCCCTCCTGCGGTGCGAGGTCTAAGGAGGTGTTTGATACGCCCCTGGTAATTACCATGCTAATTTTCTAACTGTTAAAATATAGGTTTGTTGATTAAAAGCGTAAATGATAAATGTCAATTAAGTAATATTGTTGCACGTGATAAAATGTATAATCTATCATTGTTTTAATATAGGCTTCTTAAAAATTTTTTTTTAACAACTGTATTTTTTTCTCTTACAGGTGCCAGACATAAAATATACATATTATATACAGTGGGTCCACGGATAGAGTTTGGAAGAGAAAAAACGTTTTTATTAGTAAGTATAGAAGAAAAAAATCATTCTTTATAAAAACGTCCGCTTGTGCTGAAACTACAATTCCGAATATCAGATTTGCGATAACTATACAGGGTTCGTCACAAATAACATTTTTAGTTTTTTGTTTTTTTTTCTTAATTCCTTGATTTATTAAATGAATTTTGCTTGTGTTGCAATTATAATTTTTTTTTATAAAAAGGGCCACGACTTAAAATGTTAATACCCGTGTACCAGCATTTTCCAAAAACAAAACTGCATTGGATTTACTGAATTTATTCCAAGCAAGCTCACACTATTAAAATTAAAATTAAAATTCACCCAGTGAGTAGATCTTTATTTCTGATATTTTCCTTTTTTTAATTGGGTTTCCCATCGCGCGCTGGGACAAAAAAGTTGAAATCGTCAAAGTCCGGTTATGAGAGTTTTCACTCTACAGTGTGACCAGTAAAGTCCGCATCATATGGGATTTTTTTATTAATAGCTTTATTCAAAATTTGACTTTGGCATCAAGTTCTGCTGCGATCGAGATAAAAATTAAGCAAAAAAATAGTAGTCACGTGATTCGCATTATCTGTCAAATTTTAATTTTTTTCAAAAAATAAGTTAAAGTGGTGTTATTTCTGAAAATATCGAAAAAAGTTATTAGAAAAAGTTTTTTTAAATGCAGTTTCTAGCCGACGCAGCTGCATAAGACAATTTTGATTTTTTACCCACCACTAAAATTTATTTTCCACTTAATGAACACTTTACTGCAGTGGCGGCTCGTGGGGTAGAGCCACAGTGCCATGGCACTACCTGCCCTCCTGTCTAGCGTCCTGCCCTTTACAAATTACCAAAACCTATTAAAATTAATATTCTCGTTTTTAAAGCAATTACCAAAATAATTTAAAAATGGAACACAGTCGGGTGCAAATTTCCATCTAAAAGGAAGCGATTATGCGTTAAACGGTAACGTAGCTTTCGCGCCAAGTGCGACGAGGCACACGGGAGGTGACGAAACGCCATCACCTCAATAAAAAACGTTGGAAAAATGACCTTGAATGCAAGCAGGCAAAAATCCCGGCGGGTAGCCAGGCTCTCTTCGTTTGACCGTTTGATGTTAGACGTTTCAAACAGCTGATGTTCGCGTCACGTCTCGATTTGGTTTCGTTCGGCCGGCTGATTTAATGTAGGGTTAACGAACTTTTTATTTTAGAAATACATAAGTAATGAATACTATTAGATTTTTAAAGGAAACTTTATGGAAAAAATACTTGGGTGTGCGGTTGTGATGAATCTAATAGACTATTTTGTTTTATGTGTGTTTTATTTGGTGGGAAGCAAACTTGGTCCCAAAAAGGTACAGATGATTTGGTCCATTTCTGGGACAAAATGAAGACACATGAAAAATCGAAGGTACATTTAAACAATATATTTTATTTCAGTATGCTTGGTAAAATTAACATTAAAACTCAATTAAATTCTGCATATCACAATGAAATAATGAAGAAAAACGAACAAATTGATAAAAACAGATACCTATTAAACCAAATTATAAACTGCGTTCGGTTTTGTGGTGCATTTGAGTTGGCTTTGAGAGGTCATGACGAAAAAGAGACGTCGGAAAATAGGGGCGTATTTGGTGAATTAATAAATTTCAGCTCAGAATTAGACAAAACTCTTAAAGATCATATTGAAAAATCGAAAGTATTTAAAGGAACATCAAAAACCATACAAAATGAACTTCTGGACTGTATGTTAGATGTGTATCAGTATCATGATGAAGTCATAAAAGAAATAAAGGACTCTCCATTTATCGCTGTTATCGCAGATGAAACCACTGACATTGCTTGTGTGTTTCAACTTGTTATCGTGTTTAGGTATATTCAAGATATGATTGTAAATTCATAAATTAAATTAGGTGCCTTTTTGCTTATTTTTCCTACTTCAAAAGCAAGAACTATTAACAAAAAAGGGCGTGGCACCCAAAATTTTTTTGCCTGCGGCGCTAAGGGTTTACCTGGCCCTACTTCAGTAAAATGGCACGAGCCGCCACTGCTTAACTGATGACAGTGTGTTCTTTTTTGTCTTAATATTAAAGTGTATTACTTTCGGACACAAACTACGTTTTCAAAAATACTTATTTTATGAAGTTACCTTATACAGGGTCAAAAACAAATAAACTTTGCATCACATGCGACCAAATTTCAATAGCAAAATTTTGATTTTGTAGAAAAACACGCATTTAATATGGCGCTACTTTAAGAAAATGTATCTGAAATAAAACATTGTCAAAACTAAGAAGTTTTATGTAGGTTGCGTTGAGTCTTATTGTGCAAAAGTGGTGCAATTTACAAAATATGGGTAAAAAATCAAAATTATCTTATGCAGCTGAAATATTGCATGTGGGCTAGAAACTGCATTTTTTAAAAAAACTTTTTCTAATAACTTTTTTTGATACTTTCAGAAATATTTGAATTATTTTCTGAAAAAAATTAAAATTTGACAGATAATGCAAATCACGTGACTACTATTTTTTTGCCTAATTTTCATCTCGATCGGAGCAGAATTTGATGCCAAAGTCAAATTTCGAATAAAGCTATTAATAAAAAAAATCCCATATAATGCGGACTTTACTGGTCACACTGTACCTATATTTATTAATTAACTTTTTTGGATTTTGTTAGAAACACGTATTTTCATACATTACCTACATTACTGCCATATAATATAATGTAACTTTGCAATTTATAATAAAGTTACTAAATCATATTTAGTGCGATATAATTTTCCTATTGCCCAAATTATGTTAGCAATTTTGGCAAGCAAACTAAATTTTATTATTAATATCCATTACAGTTATTAATTTTAAAGACCGTAAAACCGGAAATAACAATTTAATTAATTTAATTGGTCATAGTCACATTAAGGATAAGTGAATTAAAGTGTACAGCATTTTACTTTAAATTACATGAACCCAAAACTTTTGGTTATTTATTTGCACGTAAAAATGTCTTAAAGTATTTTTTAAATTATTGTTTTATTATGATAAAGGAATAAACCTGCAATTTTAAATTGTTCGACATAATCAGGGTATTCCAATTTTAAGCCTATCATTATAACCTCGGAATTGAAAAAATGACACCTTAATTTACATAATTTTTTAAATATTTTGATGGTCTAAATACTCTAAATTCTGAGATAAATATATTATTAAATTTGCTAAAAGTAAATAAATTAAAATTAAATATTTCAAAAACTAAATGTATGGTTATGGGTAATAATTTAAATTATCAAATTATAAATGTTGTAATTGATGGTGAAAAATTGGAATTAGTAAACAGTTTTAAATATTTAGGGATAATAATTATTTATTCAAAATTAAAATTTTTTAATTATTTTGAAAGTATCATAATATCGAAGATTGCCGGAAGTAGGTTATTTTAAAAGAATCAGTTCTAATTTAAGTTTGTTTTTTAAAAAAACTGTATTTAATACCTACTATTATATTACTACATTTTTTTTATTGTTCTTCCATTTTATATTGTGCTAGTGAGGAAATATTTGATAAATTATAAATTTTACAAAATAAGGCAATGCGGATTATTTTAAATTGTGACAAATATACAAAAATAAATTTTATGTTAAAAAATTTAAATTGGTTGAATGTCAGAAATGTAATTTTTTATTTAGTATGTATCTTTATAAATAAAATTCAAAATATTTTATTGCCTGATTGTTTAAAAAAAATGTTCTTTTAATTATGACCATCATAATTATAAAACAAGAACTAATCAAAATTTTTATGTGGATGGAGTGTCTAAAACATTAACTTATTAGTCTATTTTTCATAAAGGTTTGATAGAATATAATAATATGGAAAATTCTATTAAATCTCAAATATCATTAAAAAAATTTAAAAAAAACTTTAAAATTACATTTAATTAAAAAACAAAATGGTACTTAATATTCGATACAATTTGCAAAATGTTTAACTTTTCTGTATGTTTTTGTTAAAAGAAGGTTTGCTTTTTAAAATTTTAAAATAAATCTATAAAAATGTTTTAAAAAATGTATTAAAAAATCACTCGAAAAATCATTAATCGTAGCTTTCTGCTAAATAAAACATGTTATTACTAATTATGGCAAAGCTTTTATCTTTTAGTTTTTAAAATATTTGAAAAAAATATTTTCCTTTTTTGAATTTGCTACGCGCTTTTGAACCTTAACAAAAAAATGGGAGTAAGATTTTAGAGAAAACTTTTTCCGCTCTATAACCTGATGCTTTAAGATTTTCGAAGATCTCAGAATTTTTAGGCTGTTTCGGCTTTTCAATTTTCGCGCCTATATTTTGACTTTATAAATTTCATCCCACCATTCCGCCCATTATAAGGCCTAAGTTTCACTAGTTGAGGTAACGTTCTCCTAGGGGTAACCCAAAAAAGTTTAATCCTGTTTCGGTTCTTCCCTTGTAAAAAGAAACTGACCGAAAATCACACAATTCCAGTTGAAGATCTGCTCTGCTTATATTCTTAACAACGATCTTCTTAAAGTTGCTGACTTGGTTTTCGAATTATTTTGAAACTTTCTCAAAATCTTCTTTTTTCAAAGTGTTCATTACAGCCTGGAAAAAATGAAAAATCATGAAAGTACTTACTTCCCGAACGCCTTCGTATTTTCTAGGGTAGGCTGGAAAAGTTGTTATTTCTCAAAGAAAAAGACTCTGGGAATATAAATTAAGTTTTTTGGGGATATTTCTATTATAAAATAATAATTTAAAACTCTGGGTTTTTGTGTCTTATCGCAATGGAAAATGCTATAAAGTTGTCGGCATAACCTCAGCAAATAGTGTCTTACCTGAAACTGCCGAATGCCAAGGAATTCACGGGCACATCGGCCACATTGCTTGTAGATGCGGGAGCAGACATAACATAACTCTAAAACGGCATGGAGGCTGGAAGTCTTCTGGAGTAGCCGAGGGCTACATAGATGATTCTTTAAGCAATAAGTTAGAGCTGACCAAGAAAATATTTAACATTCCACAATCTGAACTGCAATCAGTACCGACTCAGGTATCGCAATCCGTCTTCCAATCGAGTTCAACATTGGAGAATAATATCATAATGGAGAACAAAAATAATAACACATCCTCAAAATCAAATTTACAGCACCATGTTCTTGTTCAAAATTGTTTTAATTGTGCATTTAAAATAAATATTGTATAAGTAGAATAATTGAAAATAAAATAAACAGTTTGTTGAAAACTGTTAGCGTCCGAAATAGTATATTAACGTACACGTTTTATAAAGCATCATTTTATAGCACGCGCCCATGTTTAAAAACGAGCCGCTTGCGGCGAGTTTTATAACGGGGCAAGTGCTTAAAACTGCTTTATATAACACGTACGTTATACTATTTTTTCCAATTTGTAGTTTTTTCAATAAAAACACACATTTAAAAAGAAAATAAATTCTTCAAATTTTGTAAATTTTTATGTCTAAATTTTATGTTGGTAGTACTATTTTTTTATTATAGTAGCCTCTGGACAACAAGAATTATTTTGCGAACTGTCATTTTTTGATTTATGGACCCATTTTCACCACGAGATTCTAAAGTTATTTTAGCGATATGAGATTTGAAATTGGACGGAACACGTTGTGTGATCCTTGTACATTCGGTACATATACAGAGCGTTCGGAAATTCGGGCGATTTTGCTAGGTACTTTTTTTCGAATTTCAAAAGACGTGATTTTACGTCACGCAAATGCGTATCGTAATAGACTTGTTACGATACCAAATTAGAAAAAATATTTTTCGGCCTGGGACGAAAAGTGTTACCTAGCTACCAGCGCAATAGTCAATAACTTATTGAAAAATTTACCTTTTCGTATAAATATCTGATCTATAAAACGTAATTTTTTGACACAATCGGATAAAAACTAAGTTTTATGTGCCAAGGTATGTGATATATTATTGCCCTTAACATCAAAAAATAAGAAAGAAATAATTCAAAAGATATGAAGAAAATATTATTTTTAATGCTCATTAAAATAATTAAGAATCATGTCATGATTTGGCCTTAGTCCTTAACAATTATTGGGATCTACTAAAATACCATATACATATACAGTAATATAGATATCTATCGTTAGATACTAAAAAAACATACCAAATTAAGTATCCACTTAGATATTTATGTTTATAAAAAAATCAGGTAGTGGCAGTTAGTATCTACTGAAGACAGACCAAGGTCCCACCTGCAACAATAAAATTATACCTATACATGTCTATCTAAACAACAAAGTTGTTTTTGTAATTCGACTAAAAGAATTATCTTGTTCTCGCGAGGAATGTTTAACAAAATGATGTAATGTTAAGAGAATTTTAGCTTTTTTGTCCTTAGAATATCAAGATCAAGGTTGAAGCCGTTAAGAGGTCCGCAAAAGAAAATTACTGATTTTAAAAATTCGCAGCTATTATTGTTTAGTGTGCTACAATATATCGAGCAGGATTTTTATTTTACTTTCATATTTTGTCAGGTTTTAAACCTGTCCGACCAACCTGATTTACTATTCAACCTTAAGTTTCGACATACCTATTATCTCAATTTACCTAGAACCACAGATAACCTAGAGACCATAAGTATAAAGTAGAGACCGTTAACCAAGAACGCTGGAAATTATCTTCAAATACATATTTTTTACTATACAGGGTGTCCGGAAATGATGAGCAAAAAATGTAGGGGATAATCTCTTCCTATAACATCTCTACGAAAATTGATTATTAACGAAGTTACAGGGTGTTAAAGTTAAATTTTATTTGCAGTTTTACAATACATAAGTTACTAGAATAAATTAAACATTCAAATCAAAGGTTCAAAGTGACGTCCTTCCTCTTCAATGCATAAATTAATTTTTCTCCAAATGACATTAAAAGCGGTCTTTTAATGACACCTGACAGGCTCAAAAGGTGTCATTAAAAATTACAATTTAAAATGACAAGTAAACACAACAATTCAATAAATGTCATAAATAACAAACATAAATATAAAAAATACGATTTTGCGTGAAATTGGAACAAATTTGAGAAAAAATTATATGTTTTACTAGGCAGAAAAGCAGATTTAATGCCTTGGCTGGTTTCCTAGCCTGGGCTGCGCCTCGTCTATGAAACACCAGCCGCGGCATTAAATCTTGTGCTTTTCTGCCTAGTGAAACAAATAACTATTTTCTTAAAAAATTCCGACGAACTCCATGGAATATTCCTTCCTTTGCTATGCTATGTTTAAGGTTGAAAATAAATTAAAATGATTTCATATTCGTCATATGCAAGCAATGTTATTTTAGCGTTTTTCTCGAATACGGTTCGATTTATCGAAACAAAAGTAGTATACCTTTTTTATGGCAAAAGGTTAGGAGAATAAAAATATTCAGTCAAAATGCGCATACAGTGTGGGACAAAAAAGTTGGGACCATTCAAATTAAGTATAGGCTCCTATGTGGCGCCCTCTACCAAATGCGAAAAAACGGCGGGCAATTTGTATTCCTCATCCCTTAAAAGCCCCATTTATAAAGTCGCCACAGTGGATCTTTTCCCGCGCGTCATCACTTTCACGTCATCAAAATCGTATGAATCAAATCAAAATTACGAGACGAAAAAAGTCAAAACTAAGTCTAAGTTCATAAAATGGACGTGCCTGCCTACTGTTTGACGTACCTACATAATATCCCGAAAAATTATTATTTATTTTGAATTTTGCCCGGCATTCTCTATTATTCAAAAGAAATTGACAAACAAATGTTAATACACTTAATACTATTTTTAAAGCTTAAAATCTAGAAAAGTTTGGTGTTTTATTGACTATTTAAATCGCAAAAGTCAAATTTTTGACATCCTTTTATTTAAGGGAATTTAGCCACTAGCCGTAAACTTTTCAAAGAACTTTCTCGCTTAAAATATTTAAAATAAATAAATTAGGTATTATAAAAATCCATAAATACTTACCGCCAAAACAGATGGTGGGTATAATTAGCTCTAAAAAGAACTATTTTTAGAAAAAGGAACAGTTTTAAGGCACACAAATTTACAAAATACGAATTAGATTGGCAGATCAAAATAAGGTTGACAATGACGTTCTAATATACAACGATAGTCAACTAAACAAATAAAAAAAGTAATTAATTGACGTTTATATTTTTATTCTTGTCTAGTACGTTATATTATTGCGGAATCTTGGAGACGTTCTTTTATGCTTTTATTCAAACTTGTTACTGTAATAAATAAGGATGCAGAATTATTAACCACGTTGTGTCCTGATCGTTGATTTATGACGCACGGGCAAAGATCCACCGTGGCGACTGTACGAGATTTTGTCAAAATATTATAAGCGTGGCAAAAGGTTTTGCAAGAAAAACTGCAAATAAAATTTAACTATAACACTAAGACACTGTAACTCCCTTAATAATCAATTTTCGAAAAAATCTTATAGGAAGAGATAGCATTTATTCTCGGTCTAGAATTATCCCCTAATTTTTTTGCTCATCATTTCCGGACACCCTGTACAAATGTCTGCTAATTGTTTTTTACCATTTATTTGATACACCAACACACCTTTTGTTATATTCCTGAAGGCTCCGTTAACGTTGTATACCTTCTACCATAATATTCTGCACCATCAGTAAAACTTTTTCTGTCTCCTGATGATGAACGTTTCTACGTACGAAACATGTTGAGACCCTAATTAAATATTTTTATTTCAATAACTTTATGAAGAAAGACTTTTAGTTTTTGTTTTGTTTCTATTTTATAGTAAAGTTATTAATGATACTAGTTCGATATGAACACTATAATGAAACGTGTGCAACGTTACACCACGAGGCGTTAGCCGAGTGGTTAAATTGCACAACATATCGAACGTGTATCATTCATAGCTGTAATGTTAACCTACAGTGTCCACAAGAAAGTTCGCATCAAATTGGATTTTTTTTTATTATTAAAAATTAAAAAGCAGTTAGTTTTTGCTTACCTAAAAACAAAAAATGACGTATGCTGAAGCAGCTGCACGACTTGCGTTACCTGTCAAATTTGACATTTTTAATAAAATAAGTTCAAAAATGCCCTTATCAAAATATCAAAAAACTTTATTCGAGAAAGTTGTTTATTTAGGTATTTTTAGCCTCTGCACGAAATTTTGACAGTTTAATACAATTTTTATTTTTTGCCAGGTTCTTGAAAATTTTGATCAACCCTCGTAGATTAACTTTTATACATCGATGTAAAACCATTTGCCTATTTGTAATCCTAATGCAATTTTGTGTAAAATTTTTATTTCCAATTATTTATTTTGCTTCAAAAACTGAAATTGTTATTGATCAGTATGTAATGTTTGATGCAAAGTTTATCTAATTACATCAGTTTTACCAAAACCGACGATTCTCATTTTTCTTAAGTTAGTAAACAGATGTACAAAAATAAAATATTAGGAAGCTTTCGTTGAAATTTTGATCAAAAAGAATAATTAATAATCGCTCGAAACATTTTATTCAAGAAAAATATAGTTTACAAGTAGGCGATGCATTAATAATTATTCTTTTTGATCCAATATTAATTAAGTAAAATTTCAACGAAAGCTTCCTAATATTTTATTTTTGTACATCTGTTTACTAACTTAAGAATAATGAGAAACGTCGGTTTTGGCAAAACTGATGTAATTAGATAAACTTTGCATCAAACATTACATACTGATCAATAACAATTTCAGTTTTTGAAGCAGAATAAATAATTGGAAATAAAAATTTTACACAAAATTGTATTAAGATTACAAATGAAGTAAAGGCAAATGGTTTTACATCTTACATCGATGTATAAAAGTTAATGTACGAGGGTTGATCAAAATTTTTAAGAACCTGGCAAAAAATAAAAATTGTATTAGACTGTCAAAATTCCGTACAGATGCTAAAAATGGCTAAATAACCAACTCTCTCGAATAAAATTTTTTGATATTTTGATAAATAAGGACATCTATAAACCTATTTTATTAAAAATGTCAAATTTGACAGGTAACGCAAGTCGTGCAGCCAGTGGCGCAACCAAAAATGTAGTTTGGGGGGGGCTTTAATCTCTTGCGTCGCAGGCGAAAATTTTTTTGGGTGCCACGCACTTTTTTGGGTAAAATACGTATGATTGACGAGAGCGACAGCCCCTTAAAACTTCTGCAATAATACGCCGCTGGCCCTAACTAAATATTTATGAAAAAAAATTAGAGATTTCATTTTAATTAGTAAAAATGTATTTAAAATAAGTAACGCATATTAATCATACTTATACTAAAACAAAACAAAAACCTTATACAATAAGTTGTAAGTAATCACTAATAATACTAATATTACAGTAAAATTCTTCGTTTTGTTTTTGCCTTTTCGTCCAGAATTTCTTCCACGGTAATATCAATATCGTGGTTCGCATAAAGAACTGCTAAACCATTTAGTCTGTCCTCTTTCGTGGTGCTACGCAGATATGTCTTTAAATATTTTAAATTTGAAAAGGACCTTTTAGATGTGGCGGTTGTAATAGGCAAAGTTAAAAAAAAATTGTAAAAGCCTTTTTATATTAGGAAATATATTGGCATCACATTCGGAATACACTTTGTCCAAATCTTCCTTCAGTTTTTGTTTTTGCATTTTTTATACCACAGCTTAAGTTCAGCTTTTAACATCGTTTTATTGGAAAACTCTTCAAGGAACTCATTCTTGTAGAAGCTTTGAAGTTTCAAAAAACATTTAAATTGACTATCAAAATCTTGATTATCATATGGAAAGAGGCATTCAAAATTTTGAATGGTTTCTCGATGTTTTAAAAACCGATCCTCGAGATTTGCTATGAGGCCATCTAAAAACGGAATAAAAATTGTTATTTTAAAATACTCAGCAGCGGAATCGGTTTTTATAACCAATATTTGTGTTTGTCTTGGGGGTAGTCTAGGTACTCTGATTTCAATATCGTATTCCGAAAGTAGACCTTGAGCTTCCTTAAAAATATTTTGAAAATTATCATCTGCTTTCTTTAACTTGATCGGTTACGTCATTAGCTAACTGTAATGCTTTACAAAGGTTTAAATCAACTGTTTATAAAATCTTGCTTAAAGGCAGTGTGTGGGCATATATTATTTCTGTACACAGTGCGATCACAAATTTGGGACTTATAATGCTGGCCAGTAATCCAGATGCCTCAGTGGAAGTATTGCGGTCGGTCCATTCAGTCAGACGTAATATAATTTCACTATTGATATATTGATAACATGATTGATGTAAATTATGTAGCTGAATATAAAATATTAGTAAAAGGCGTGACATGAAAAATTGGTTTGCAATTAAACGAATAGGCTAAGTTTCTAAGCTCGGGGGGGGGGGGGGGGGGCTGCAGCCCGTGCAGCTGCTTTAGTATACGTCATTTTTGGTTTTTAGGTAAGAAAAACTAACTGCTTTTTCAATTTTTACCTATACCTAATAATAAAAAAAATCCCATTTGATGCGGACTTTCTTGCAGACACTGTATACGGTCTCTGTGGTACGGCCAAAGGCCATTCCTATTTGGTAATCCGGTACTACTGTCGATGTCGAGTATAACCACATCTTACGGATGATTGAACGAAATTAATTATCATAACCTCCACAAATGCCACAATATTAAAAGTAATAATAACTTTCGGTGGTGATATGCAACAAGGTTAAATATAATAATAGGATAATCGGGTGTATCAAAACGTAGATAGGTACCTACCTATTAATTTGTTCAAGTTCAATTTATGTATACATCCGAAGTAAGATAAGTAGGTAACCCTAATTATTACTAACAATACTTTATTAGGTACAAGGTGTTTCTTTATTTAAGTTTTCATCTTCATTGGACTAATTGGACGATAAAAACTCAATAACGTTTTTTTTATGGTAAATTCAGAAAAAATTGTTTTCCGCAACTTGTCCAAATTTGATGTTTTACCGTTTACGATCATAATTTGAAGATGTTCGTATTGAGATTTATTAATTTTACAATTTTAAAATATTATATAAAAAATAGTACCTACCTACTTATAATATTAAAAGAATATATTTAAATTCTTCCTTTTTTATAGGTTTTTAATGCGTGGTTCCGTTTTCTGTGAAGTGGCAATGGGTTATAGCTTTCAGTCAGGGTTGTGATTTTGTCCACTTTTTTTGATTTTGTCCAGGACATGGACCAAATTGGACAAAAACGGACAAAATCGGACAATATTGGACAAAATCAAATTTAATTACATTTTATTAAATTTGTTGATTTAGGCAACCCAAAATACACGTTTGTATTGTGTATTATATAAACAATAAATACCAAATTGAAAATTCCAGAAAATGGCTATTTGTTATTTCATTATGGGGCCTTCAGGTGAATTTTCATGCATCCGTCATCTGACGGCACGATGATCCGACGGTACCCGTTATTGTTGTTTAAGTTTTGTTTGACACCCTAATCCTAATATAATAAAGTTTTTTTTAATTTTATATGTGTTTAATTGATTTTGTACAATTTTGTCCATTTTGTCCGGAACAATTAATTTTGTCCGGACGGACATAATTGGACAAAATCGTCCAATTATGTCCACTTGGACGAATTCAACCAACCCTGCTTTCAGTAGTCTTAAAAAGGACGAAACGCCCGTCCTTGTCTTCGAACAAACCAGAACAAACCCGAACAAACCGAATAAACTTAGTCTGTCTTTAAAGATGGATTGAAATTTTAATCATTTCCTTACTATATGACCCTCCGGATGTTTATGCAAAATATTATTGAAGTTAAATAATTTTTAACGGGTGTTCGGGTTTCTATGTCACTTAGTATACATACAGGGTGTCTCACGGTGACCGTCCATTAAAATATTTTGGGAAGTAATGCGATTTGAATCCGGCAAATTTGGATATTGGGGTTTAAAGAGATGCTCTTTTTAGAGGAAATAACGGCGACCTTGTGCGACTTCCGGTGATGCCGGAAGATGTCTCAATCTTGCTTATTTTAAATGAAACACCCTATATAATATACTTTTTTTGTATTCCTTTCTTCATTTCCAATAACTTTTATTAAAAATATTTTTGCCCTACTCAATCCGTTTCTGAGATAAACATTATTTTCCTCAAATTTTGACCTTTCACAGGGTGTCACCTAAATTTGAATATCTTTTCAAAGATCAAAGAGAGAAACTCGAAATTTAGGTTGTGTCATTAGATAGTATGGTGCTTGATAATGTATTGTCGGAAAATAAAATTTTATATACAGGGAAGTGGAAAAGTAACAATTTTTGATCTTTATCAAAAAATTAATAAAACTTAATTTTTTTAAATACGATGCTATGTTGTTAGTTCATTGAATGGATAGGCGATAACATTTCCTATCTATCCACATAAGATATCCCTATACCTAACTAGTATAGTTTTGAACTTATTTACGATTTTTCGCAGAATCCTCCAAATAACAAGCAGTTTTATTGATTTTTGGCAAGAAGGCCATGATAAGCAGAGTAAGTAATTATAAAACTAGTCTCAAAATGGTGTATTACGTAATAAGTGTTGTAAATGGCATATTACGCACGAAGCCGCGTAGCGGCTATTGCGTAATTGCCTTAGAACTCGAATTATGTAACATACTTTACCTACGATCAAAATTAGAAGTATTTAGTAACTGATGTCAGGTTTTTATTTATCATTTAAAAATAGTATTCAATAAATTGAACGTCATATACATATACGGTAGTGAGCTTATTCTATTACTATTTACAGAAGTGGTCATAGGCAAATAATTTAATCTAAATGTTCAATATGACCCCCATTGGCTCCTAAACACTTTTCATTCTTAGACATAACAGCATCTGTAGTAGCGCTTGCTATTTCGGCTGGATCAAGTTGGTCAAAGGCTCTTCTTATTCGGGCTACTAGTTCTTCCATTGAATCGACGGAAGTAGAGTAAACTCTTTGCTTCAGTGTTCCCCAAAGATAGAAAACTAATGGTGTTAGGTCTGGGCTTCTTGGTGGCCAATTCCACGGTCCTAGGCGCCTAATCCATCTGTCTTCAAACATCTCATACAATTTCTGGCTAACCACATTTCCGCAATGTGGCGGAGCGCCATCCAGTTGATACCAACAATCGATTCTATCCAAAGGCAGATTATCAACAAAGTCTGTCACAACTGTTTGCAAAATGGCCATGTATCTTTCGCTATTCAACACTCCCTCATAAATATGATAGCGTACTTGATCATGCATAATTAAAGCAAATACATTTACACTGAATTTATTTTGAAAATTTCTTTCTCGAATGACATGGGGATTTGTAGTGCCCCAGAAATGAGAATTATGTCTATTAAAAATACCTTCTCTTGTGAATTTTGATTCGTCTGTCCATATAATTTTACGTAAAAATGCTGGATCTTCTTGTGTTTTTACTAAAATCATTTCACAGAACTCTTTACGTTGTGGTGCGTTCCCGGGTTGAAGAGAATGAAGAAGGTTGAACTTATAGGGATGCATGCCATGTTCTGCTAAAATTCTTTGAACAGATGGTCGCGAAACTCCTAAATCATATTCTGCTGCACGAGTAGAGGCTTCGGGATAAACATGAAAATAGGCCAACACATTGATAATGTTATCTTCATTTGACGTTATTGGCCTGGATAAAATTCTTTCTGCATTAATCGTTCCATAATTAAGATGGTTTTTCATAATGTTTCTAAATTTTGTTCTGGTCATTGGTGTTAAATTCGGATACCTTTCGTTGAAAACTCTGCATGTTCGACTTATGATTCTGTTGCACTCGCCATGAATAAAAAATTAATTTAATATGTCAGCATTTGTATAAGTATTATTTTCCATTTTTCAGCAATATTTCTCTGGAATAAACTCGGTATCAAAACGTCGATAAATAAATAATTGCAACTGACAATGACACGCGTCTGTATAGATGCGTATTCTTTTTTTATTTATCATGGCCTTCTTGCCAAAAATCAATAAAACTGCTTGATATTTGGAGGATTCTGCGAAAAATCGTAAATAAGTTCAAAACTATACTAGTTAGGTATAGGGATATCATATGTGGATAGATAGGAAATGTTATCGCCTATCCATTCAATGAACTAACAACATAGCATCGTATTTAAAAAAATTTAGTTTTGTTAATTTTTTGATAAAGATCAAAAATTGTTACTTTTCCACTTCCCTGTATATAAAATTTTATTTTCCGACAATACATTATCAAGCACCATACTATCTAATGACACAACCTAAATTTCGAGTTTCTCTCTTTGATCTTTGAAAAGATATTCAAATTTAGGTGACACCCTGTGAAAGGTCAAAATTTGAGGAAAATAATTTTTATCTCAGAAACGGATTAAGTAGGGCAAAAATATTTTTAATAAAAGTTATTGGAAATGAAGAAAGGAATACAAAAAAAGTATATTATATAGGGTGTTTCATTTAAAATAAGCAAGTTTGAGACATCTTCCGGCATTACCGGAAGTCGCACAAGGTCGCCGTTATTTCCTCTGAAAAGAGCATCTCTTTAAACCCCGATATCCAAATTTGCCGGATTCAAATCGCATTACTTCCCAAAATATTCTAATGGACGGTCACCGTGAGACACCTTGTATAGCTGTAAGTTATTGAATGTACGATTTTTTTACCATAAGTAATAATGGTTATTTCTAAATATTTTTGTGTTTAAATTACAGCCGCGAAATAAGAAAAGTATAAAATATTACCAGGAAAACTACAAAAGTATAAGCCTTCTTGGCATTGACAAAATAATACTTCCGGTGTAATCCGGAGTTAGCCCATCCCAAATGTCATCTATTTTATCAAATAACTCTATTTCATTCTGTGGTTTGAAATTCATTTTTTACATTTTTTTTACCATCAATCCCAAACATTTTCAATTGGATTTAAATCAGGACTTCTTGAGCACCAAGGCAAACATGTTACGTTGTTTTGTCTAAACCAGTTTCCTATATTTCTTCCAGTATGCACAGGGCAGTAGTTATCCTGCTGAAATAAAAAGTTATTTCCTTCAAAACCTATCGCGACAGAAGGAAGAAAACCATTTTCCAAAATCTGATGGTATATATTACTGTTTAGTGTTCCGCCAATATTCCAGCATACCTACACCTGCGCCGGCACCGTAAACGCTTATCCATGCCCACACATTAACGGAGAAACGTCCACTGGTTTGCTTTTTTTGAGTATACTTCTCATCATATCGGGAATTTGGTGGTAGAATGAAAAGTTTTCTCATGGGAAAAGATAACATTTTGCAAAAAAAAAATCATTTTCTGGTAAATATTACATAGCAAACACAATTCTTTGTTCCTTATCACTATTTTTTAAAAAACGGTTTGGATGCAGCTGCTCGATTTCTTAATTCGGAACATTGTCTTACTCGGCGTTGCGCAGTTCTATGCATGACGCATGGAACCCTATTATGTGCATAGCGGATACTGCAGTTTTAAATGAATTTTGCCTTAAATACTCCACCAAATTTCGGTCTATTTTATTCCATGATTTTCTGTTATTTAAACCAGACCCAACAGACCTTTCAAGTGTTTGATGATACTCTAAAATGATCAGCCATTATTCCATAAGACCACCCTATTTCTACTAAACATATTATACTTGCTTTTTCAATAATACTTAAATGAGACATTTTTAAATCAAATAAGATAATGACGATAATTAATACTTTGACAGATATCATGATAAAAATTAACACGTTACAAAGGTAATAAAGGTAAAAACGTTGCATTTACAGTGTCACAGTTTAGTGGACGAAATTATCTGTCGTTAACTGTACATATGGTACATGTATACAAAATACAATTACCCACATGTCCGTTTTGTCATTACATTTTTAGTCTTCAATAAGAAAATGTTCTATTTAAATTAAAAGTTTGACACTTACTTTTTACTAGCATCAATTCGGTCAAATATAAATATTCAAGTTCACCGAACTGAAACTCTGTCTTGCCTTTTATCTATCTTGAGTACGTTTCTTCGTGTTTTTTTTTTCTTTCTTTGGCTGGCTGGATTTGTTTCAATAAACTGACTTTGTAATGCCGATGCCGTCTCAAGTGGTTTTTCCAAAGAGCTCTTAGTAATATTGATACAGCTTCGTATACAGTTACTGGGAGAACGAAAAAAGGCGTCCCTAAAAGTTCTGTACGAAATGGTGGCACACATTTTCGCGGCTAAAATAAGCCAGGGAACGAGAACAGCCAAAGAAATGTTTTTTTTGAAATGTAGAACGTGTGGAAAAATTGTGTATGGGGACCTTCATATTTGGAGGGGGCCAAAAAAATTTATCCAGTTATCGATGGTGGCGCAAGATATCGACATTATACCTGTAATAATTCACAAAAAGTATTTTTCTCTGTTCAATAAAAATTAAATTGCTTTTTTTGATATAAAAAAAATGAGATAAACATATTGTTCTAAATTTAAATATCTAATTGTACTGGTGCCAAAGAATACAGTAAATAATAAATCTTTGATGGTACCTACGGATGCAAAGAATACAATAAATAATTAGTTTGCTTGCCCTACTATACAGGATGTTTGGGGAGGAAAGGGCAATATTTTGGGAATGCATTCAGAGGGTAAAAATAAGAGAAATAATGTTTTATTTCGATTCTCAACCATTTCTAAAAAAATCGGCTCTGAATTTTTTTTATATTGAAATAATGAAGGAGGCTTTAGTTTTAAACATCCGATACATTTTGATTACGCATAGTAGTTGTTAGTTAGCTTCATATTGAGCGTATCGACTTGAACCAAGATTTTCATACTTATACAATGCTTCACACATTCAGTCGCAGGGAGTATGCCGACATGATATTCGTGTATGGTTACTGTAAGTGTAGTGCGATGCGCGCAGTTAATGAATATCGACGTCGTTTTCCAAATCGAAGAGTTCCTAATAGAAGAGTTTTTCAAAAAGTATTTGCAAGTGCTCAGGAAACTGGAATGTTTCCAAGGTAGATAATTGTTTCTGAAAGAGTGCAGTGTCTACTAGATGTTGAAAATGAAGAAAATGTTCTGGATATTGTCGCAGAGAACTCAGGTATAAGTACGAGACGGGTTGCAAATGAACTTCATATACCATCACATCTAGCCGTATGAGAGTTACTTAGAAAAAATAGTTTAAAACCTTCTTACGTTCAACCCGTTCAACATCTCTAGGTGGTGATCCTGCTTCAAGGGTACAATTTTGTGAATGGATCCATTAATATCGAAGTCTGCACAAATACATTTTATTTAGCGATGAAGCTTGGTTCACACGTGATGGAATTAATAATTGCCATATTGAACATCGGTGGTCAGATGAAAACCCTCACGCTACATTTGAACATCGATTCGATATTAATGTATGGTGTGGAATGCTCAACGACCAGTTGTTTAGTCCGTTTAAAATAGATGGGCGTCTAACTGGAGAAGGATATTTAGGGGTTTTGGAAGACCATTTGATACACATTTTGGATGATGTTCGATTAAATGTTCGACAACGAATGTACTTCCAACATGATTTATCCCCACCTCATTTTGTGTGCGAAATTTCTTGAATTATCGTTTTCCTAATCGCTGGATTGGAAGAGATGGTCCACAAGTTTGGCCCCCGAGGTCACCAGAGTTAAACCCGCTTGATTATTGCCTTTGGGGATGGATGAAATCGCTAGTATATGAAACACGAGTGGAAAGGAGAGAAGCACCCCGCGATCGAATTTTCAATGCTGCAGCTTTTATAAAAAACAATCCCCACTCAATCCAACGTGCTACCCGATCGATTAACAAACGTGCCGAAAAATGTATTGAAGTTGGTGGAGGGGTTTTTGAAAATATTCTTTAAGTTAGTTTGTACTGCAGTACCTGCAATTATTCGCTTTTAAAATAAAAATTAACTTACAAAAACTTTAGAACCTATTATTTCAGAAATGGTTTGTAATGGTATTTCTCTTATTTTCACCCTCTGAACACATTCCCAAAATTATTGCCCTTTCCCTCCTAAACACCCTGTATATTCATAATAATTCGAAACTTAGTGGCGAATGCGTAGTAATTTCTACAAAAGAAGCTCATAAAATAATAGTAACTTAAAATTATTCTGATGGGTAGGCACTGGAATAAAATTAATTCATGCGGTCAAAACATAGCCGATCAGATTGTTAATCTAAAAACATTTATTCTAGGCAGCAAAACAATCACTTTTTCAGCTAAAACAAACCTCAACAAAACCGAAAGCTATATTTGAAGCCTTATCCAGAATCTTATATCCTGGATGGCCGTTTTCGGGAAAATCAGAGCCCCAAGTTAAAACAAGGGTACCTCGTAAATTTACTACTAAAAACGTGGCCGTGCATATTAGTTGACCCTCTCAATAGGGAAGGCTATCTTAAGGTAGGTACAATGACATGACCCTAAATTCATGAGGCAGAGACAGGACTGGCTTTAGAAGTACCCTGCATCACTCGTCCTTTAAAATTTATCATTTACACATTTTGTCTTTTCTTCATACAGTGTGACCAGTAAAGTCCGCATCATATGGGATTTTTTTTTATTAATAGCTTTATTCGAAATCTGACATTGGCATCAAGTTCTTCTTAGATCGAGATCAAAATTAAGCAAAAAAATGGTAGTCACGTGATTCGCATTATCTGTCAAATTTTATTTTTTTTAAAATATTGAAAAGGTGGGTTATTTCTGAAAATACCGAAAAAATTTATTGGAAAAAGTTTTTTTAAATGCAGTTTCTAGCTCACATGCAAAATTTCAGCTGCATTTGTGATTTTTTACCCACCACTAAAATTTATTTTCCACTTAATGAACATTTTACTGATGACCCTGTGTTCTTTTTTGTCTTAATATTAAGGTGTATTATTTTCAGACATAAACTACATTTTCCAAAATACCTATTTTATGAAGTTACCTTTTATACAGGGTACAGGGTCAAAAACAAATAAACTTTGCATCACATGCGACCAAATTTTAATAGCCCAATTTTGATTTTGTAGAAAAACACACATTTAATATACTTACTAATACTTTAAAGAAAATGTATCTAAAATAAAGCATTGTCAAAACTAAGAAGTTTTATGTAGGTTGCGTTGAGTCTTATTTTGCAAAAGCGGTGCAATTTACAAAATATGTGTAAAAAATCAAAATTATGCACCTAAAATTTTGCATGTGGGCTAGAAACTGCATTTAAAAAAACTTTTTCTAATAACTTTTTTCGAAACATTCAGAAACAAACCCACTTTTAAATTATTTTTTGGAAAAAAATTTGACAGATAATGCGAATCACTTGGCTACTATTTTTTTGCTTAATTTTCATCTCGATCGAAGCAGAACTTAATACCAAAGTCAAATTTCGAAAAAAGCTATCAATAAAAAAAATCCCATATGATGTGGACTTTACTGGTCACACTGTATAAATAATGAGAAGTTCTAAAGCATGCCTATGGAGAACTATAGGGTTACCTCAAGTCCTCCATAGGTAAAACCCATTTCAAATTATTGTAAGCCAATTCATTACCTTTTAAAAAAAAACCTTTAATTTCATATCAGTGTCCACTGAAACCTGATTAACAATATTTATACAGTCGTTGGTCAAATCTAAACTATAAAAATATATTTTTGAGTCACTTACAATTTTTACTTCCCAAAATTCAGAAGTATTAATTTTTTGTGAATAATTACTGAGATCGTCAATCGATCGTTTTATAAAATCTGATTGCTCGAAAGCTTGACAGGCAAATTGGTATAAAATTGGTATAAAAGCACGAAGCAGCTGTTAAATTTGTCTCACTTTAGTTGCATGTTTTTTTTTGTGGTGCCATCAGGTAATATATCACTGGGGACAAAATGCTTAGCACAAACTACAGAATACTGTGTGGGCAACCAATTAGCTCTTGGAATGGCTTTTAGTCATAGAATTTTTAGATTTTTATCTTTTGGGAAGTAAAAAACTGATACACTCTCTTCACCTGCTTTTAAAATACTTTTATAGTTAGAGTTGCACCCAGGAATACAGCAGAGGCTTGGCATGTTGATAAATAAATAAACTAAAACAAAAAAAATAGTACTTACCTATATACCTTCCTAGGTATCTAGAGGTATCCTACCTACTATATCTACTAGTGAAATTTTTAAACTAATTCACATATTCCTTCAAGCTAAATAAACACTTCAATATTTTATAAATGAACTGTAGCCACAAAACAATAAAGTTTATCCCAAAAAGCTAACTATAATACAAAAACACAACTTTTAAATTAGAACAAATAAAATTATGCCGCCATATATAAGACCCGTAAACAAACCGCCAGGCCGGCCAGGCTGTTCGATTTCTCACTTTATTAATGCTATTAGAGCAAACTCGCACAAAAAATTTTTACTAATATTTTGTAGAGGTTCTTAGCAATCATGTCACTTAAATTTTCTATTAGATATCGATCGAAAACTGAATAAAAATACAAATTACTACGAAAAACCGCAAAGTTAACACCTTCGTCGCGCGTAAATTATATACTAAAGCATGGATAAAAAAGTCACGTGACACATGGATCTTCAAGCAGTGTTGTCGATGTTTCTGTTTCACGGCTTCTTTCAATGTGGTTGTGATACCATTATTGGAACAATTATTGTTAACATGGTAGTTAGGCATAATTATGTGGGTTCAAACAAGAGATTAATAATTTGGACTTTATGCATATATCTCACTTATTTCCTATAAAATTTGAAACATTCAAGTGTAATATAATATATACCTTGCGGGCTCCCTCATAAAAGCAGGAAGCAAATATCCTGGCATATCAACAAAAAAAAATCTCTAACAATTAAAGTATTTTTTAGTTGATTCTTAAGTGACTAGATCATGATTCGTATAATGTAGAAACTATATTTTTCTATAATCAGCGTTGGTATTTAACTATTTTGTAACGATTTTTCATTATTTTGAATTATAATTCAAAATTTTCTCATATGGCTTCGTAACTGCCTTCATCCTACGGCCATTTCAGTAATATCGAGCCCTCTTAAGTTTTTTTGGCGCTGTCACCAGTGCAAAATATTTTTTTCCAAATTCTAATATAGCAAGTACAAAATTGCTTATTAAAGGTTATTTATTAAATTGTTATCAAACAAATTTGACCATTTATCTCCCGTTAAGCTACAAATTTAAATACTATTTATTTTTTGCTGCCGATTATAACAGGTATGTAGCCTGAGGAATTGTCAAAGCGTCTGCATGGAAGCAGCACATAGCTCAACGCCGGGAATGCGATAAAACATTCCGTTTGCAAGTACATACAAGACCCTTTATTTCCTTTGTAACGACAAAAACTAAGGGGTTAAATTTCCTTGAAATGGATTCATACCAATACAAGGTGGTTAAAAAACATTATCGCTGTTCTTTAGCAACTATCCCAATATTTTGTCGTGGTCCGATTTAATTGCTTAAAAATTTCCTGGCAATCTGGACGCTCAGGAAGTGCCCATTTATTTGGCGACTTTTCAAGCAATATGAAGGCGAGGTATGACGCAAAGCACGCATAAAGGTCGGGACACACCTATCATGCACCCTTCCGATCCGACTCCGATCATACAGTCGGACGAGTGCCTGGACCTCTTTAAGAGAAGTGAATGCTCCCTCGCGAGAAGGGACAATTCACATCATATGCTCACATCGTTTGGTATCGTTCATATGATGTGAATTGTCCCTTCTCGCGAGAGAGCATTCACTTCTCTTAAATTGGAGAATAGAGGTCCAGGCACTCGTATGATCGGAGTCGGATCGGAAGCGTGCATGATAGGTGTGTCCCGACCTTTAGGCATGCAGAGCTGAAATACTAAGACATGTGGTGACGGTTTATACGCCTATGACCGCGGAAACCGCCGGAACACAAACTCGGTAGGCAGCCCCACCAGCAGGGGTATGAAACCGAGATACAAAAAGTCGCAGCTGTCACTTGTCATTAAAGTCACTTGTTACCATGGTTACGCACTAATATGGCGTCTCTTTCAAGGAAATAAACAAGGTTGACTCAAATTAAAATACATGATATGTCAACGGCAACCAATCACATCGCTTCATTTCTTAACCAACCTGTTTGTGTTGGTGTGTGTTCGTCCTTGCAGTCTTTTTGATGGAGTATCATGGCGGCTCGCCGATGAATTTTTTTGTAATTTACTCGGTAGTTTTCAAGATCTTGCTGAGAATGAAAAAGAAAATGTAATTACATGTCTGGGTAAGTTTTGGATTAATATATTTTACATTATACCTATTTTTAAGGATCTGAAAATAATGGGGTTCCAATTTTCCATCAGGTAAAGGTCAATGACTAAATTTTTATTTTAAAATAATTTGTTCAATTTTTTTCTTTTATCTCTGGCAGAAGTAATTCAATCATCTTGGAACTTAGTTCTTCACTGATTAATTTAAATAATGCTTTATATGTCATCATATCATATCATATCATGCGTTTGTATCGAGAACTTTTGGCAAGTCTGGAGAGAAGACTCGAGCTTTTCAAACCTAATATTATACCACATAGAGGATCTTCAAAGTTTATATTTAATAATACTTTTTAGGGCATTGTATGGCTTATAATTATATTTTTACTCTTTACCAATGTTATTTTGAAATTTTAGATTGGACATGAGAATCGGTGCGAGGGTATGTGGCAATAAGTTTAATTAGGTATAGTTAACCCATATAACCCTGAAACTATTTTTTTTCAAAATGTAAAATTTTTTTCTTAAAAATGGTTAATAGAAGGTCTCATAAGTCGAGAAAAAATCATTAAAAAATTTTTTCATTTCCAGTTTTGGAAAAAACAGTGGGCCTTTTAAAAGGACGGTAGGATAAAGGGCTGCTATTAGAAAAATAAATAAAGATTTAAAAATATGTTTATATATCTTACAAAATGCTCAGCAAAATACTTAAAACTTAAACTTAAAAGCTAATTAGTATGATAGGCCACAAAACAATTTTTAGGGTGAAGACCAACGTCACATTTTTGGCACACAAAATTTGCTTTTTTGTGGCACACAGCACATTTTCACTTACTCTCGTGATATGTAACTAACTGATCTAGTCTATCGTAACGTGAGAATTGGAGCGCGTTTTTTGGTAATTTCGAAGGTCCTTTCTTAGTTGTTTTTCTGTAGTTTTCGAGCAGCTGTGTGCCTCCTAAACTGAAGTTGGTCAAGGGTACCACCATCATTCCTATGGAGGTGCCACGAGTTTTGTACCGCCATGTCGAGACAGTGGGAAAATAACGGAAAATACCACTTTTTACCTCGTATTGAAACTCTATATTGGCCTATGTTTTGATCACTACGGTCTACACCGCCCATATTTTCGTTGTATGCCTTGATCAATCGAGGCTGATCTATATAGACATGCTTTTTTTCAGCCTGGGAAAATCGTTTGACCTTATTTACTGGCAAAACTGAACATGCATTAGTGGCTAAAGTAACAACGCTGTTGTCATTCCATTTGCATAAAGCGATTTTATTATCGGCAATACCCCATTCAAATGTACCTCGTGTCTTTTTCTTCAGAACTGTAGCATTGCTAAATGGAGACTGAGGAATCCGATTTTCCCGTATGGTACCAGTTGCCTTGATGTTCCTCAATTTTAGCTCCTTTAGAAGTGACAAAGATGTAAAGAAATTGTCACAAAATAAATAAAAAGGCTGATAAGGCATTTTCTGTAAAACATCTGCATATTGGAGAACAACTGACGCTCCCAAACCCATGCCTTTATATTTGTCCGGAATTGTTGTCGACGCACCTTGGTATGGATCAAAATAAACAATGTATCCAAGGCGTAGGGTACCTACCCAAACTGTATACCCCCACCTAATAGGCTTGCCTCTAATAAATTGCTTACCGCTATGTCTCCCAAAATACGGTATCATAGCCTCATCAAAGCTGTGATACTCTTCAACTGGGGCATAATCAAAAAACCTTTTATTTAGGCTCTTGAAAAGAGGTCGCAGTTTAGAGTACTTGTCATTTTTATCAAGGGAAGTATTATCATTGCAATGAAGATTACTTATTATGAATTGAAATCTGTCTCTGGAAATAGCGGCTGATATAAGTTTATTCTGGGTATCGTAATTTTGCCAATACATATGTCGCCTTGAAACAGTTGTATATCCACTGACAAGTAAGACCCCTATAAAGCAGTACATCTCGTCTACAGTAACGTCACGGGTTTTTTGCTGTGCATAAATATTGGTAAAATTGACAATTTCTCCTATCAAGTTTTCATCAAAAAACAGCTTAAAAATATTTCCAGGGGAACGATTGTTTTGTACTCTTTCAACTGATTGCCATTGCATAAACGTAGAATCTAAATCTTTATTGAGAGTGTATACAAACGTCTTTATGTATTTTGGTCGTCTTTCAACAAAAGTGGACAGTGGTAGATCGTCATCACTGTCCCAGTCGTCATCGCCTTCCATGTCAAATTCAATTTCAGCCGGGGCCCTGAGTTGCACTCCGGGTAAATTATTCGGAACTACATCGTCTTCAGCCCCAGAATCTTCATCGGTATCGCAGTTTTCATTGGCATTTTCGGGTGGAAAAATTATAATGCCTGTAGGAATGTCCGGCGTAGAGTCATTCTCCAATTCCTCTAAGAGTTCTGCCATGGTTAGTGGCTTTTTCCAATACCTGCAAAAAAACCGCATAGTAGCATATAATCCTACCGTCCTTTTAAAAGGACTCGTTCAAATGAACGCCCCTGGATTGACCCAGAAGTGTAAAACATAACCACAAATATATAAATAGGTAAGTATATTATGTTATTTGTTAAAAATAATTAAAACAACAACGAAAAAATAAACGAGTTTTAACATATCTTACCTTGACTTACTCATTGCAAAATCACTAGAAACACAGTGTTTTGAAACAGTCACTATCGATCCAAAATTTAACAAATTCCTAACGATCGCGATTGATCTTGTACAAGAGGTCATCTAAATCTAAGATGACACTGGCGACATCTTGAAAACGTCAGCTGAATCAAAAAAATATAGGTTTCTTTTTAAAGTCCTTTTAAAAGGACCGTAGGCGTAAATGGGTTAAGAAGAATTAAGTAAGAATATTAAGACAATATGGTGATCGGATTTACTTTTTTACAACTGAAGTTATTCGGTTAGCTCATCGTTGATTGACTACCTGAACAATTTTATGACTAATAAATAAAATAACATTCGTAGAAGTGATTTTGTTAAGTTGTGTGGTTAGCTAATTTTCCTTTAACATATTTCTGTGACCTGGTATGAAACTTATTTCTTTATTGATGAAATACACAACTCTTCATTTTTTTTAATTTCAGGTGCTGATTTACACGAATAAAAAAAACTAATATTATTTTATTTATTTTATATACTTAATATATTATGTACCTACATTTAAATGATTTTGTGCAATAAAAAAGTTACACTAAAGTTTGTTTTACTAAAACTAAAGCTCAAGAATTTCGATATCAAGGTAATTTAATATTTTGGCATTTAAACTTTCTTATAAATAATTTTTAGTAAAAATACGTTTTTAGTACAAATCGTACAGTGATAATTCTATTTATTGGTAATAAAAACGTCTTTTTTATAAAATTACTTACAACAAATTTTGAATTTCAAAATAATAATTTGACCTTTAAAAAATGAAAACATATAATCTCTTCCCCCTACCCCCCTTCCGCCGTCATTAGTTTAAACACACTACACATGCCGCTGCATTCGCATCTATCTGATATCGTTTCAAAGTCACGGCGGCATCGACCAAATAGCACGTTTATAACGTTTCTCTTTATTGGTGTTCTGTGCCCATCAGGGTTGAATCAGACACTACTCTGCCTCACATGATGCCAGTCTTTAGAAGATTCTCCTCGAAAAAAAAGCAAAACGAGAAAAAGCAAGGCGAGAGTAAAACACTAGGAATAATAAATGAAAGTACCCAAATACTCAACAGCTGATGTGGCTAAAATCATACTTAATGATTCAATCTACTGAAGTTTAATGATTACTTAGTTCAAAACTAGTTAAAAGTACTTAAAATTATTAGATTTTATTGTTTTTTTGCTTCGCCAAGAGCCTTGTGTATTTATTTACCCATTTATTTCTCTAATATACCCAGCAAAATGACTTCCGGAGTTTTCAAATTAGGCAACACACTGGATTCTAACGTCCTCGTGACTCACGGCAAACGACATATTAATGGTCCAAGGACCGGCCTAGTGCTGATGGTAAAAAGTTTTCGAGCGACGCCGACGACGACGACGCCACGCCGCGCCGCGACGTGTGTTATTATGATCGTTGGAGGCTCACGACCGCTCATGTCTGAAATCAGGAGTCGGATGTTGATATCGTTCCGAAGTTTAACAGGATGGGACTTTCTATTTTGCCCTAAAAAGTGTAAAAGTTAAGTACATAGAAAATACATTTTTAATAGAGCAACAACTAGAATAAAATATTGTATGCGAGTCCATCAAAAAAGTGTTTAATACATTTTTGTGTAAAATTAATAGGGGAACCAATATTTGAAGGTAGCAAAATTTACATGGGATTTCCTATTGCTAGTCTGGCGGTACATCTCCCGGTATGTTTTACCTAAAAGCTCAGAAAGTTTTTAATGTTTAGCGTTATTAGTTTCAAAGTTGGTTTAGTATGTAATCTGCGCGCGAACTACGTGTAGGTGTCGTATTAATTTGTATTTTTATCCGATTTTCGATTGATATCTAATAGAAAATTTACGTGATATGATTGCTAAGAACCTCTACAAAATACTGATGAAAATTTTTGGTGCGGGTTTGCTCTAATAGCTCATAAAGTGAAAAATCCAACAGCCTGGCCGGTCTGGCGGTTTGTTTATGGGACTTATGAATGGCGGCAGAATTTTATTTGTTTTAATTTAAAAGTTGTGTTTTTTGTATTATAGTTAGCTATTTGGGATAAACTTTATTGTTTTGTGGCTACAGTTAATTTATTAAATAATGAAGTGTTTATTTAACTTGAAGATAGGTATATGTGAATTAGTTTAAAAATATTACTAGTAGACATAGTACATAAGTGGGTAGGATACCTCTAGGTACCTAGGTACTTAGGTAAGTACTATTTTATTCTTTTAGTTTGTTTATTTATCAACATGCCAAGCCCCTGCTGTATTCCTGGGTGTAACTCTAACTATAAAAGTGTTTTAAAAGCGGGTGAAGAAAATGTAATACCTACTTATATTTTTATAGTTTAGATTTGACCAATGACTGTATAAATATTGTTAATCAGGTTTCAGTGGACATTGACATGAAGGTAAAGGTTTTTTTAAAGGTAATGAATTGGCTTACAATGATTTGAAATGGATTTTACCCTTTGAAATGAAACTAAGCAGGCGGTCTCAGCTTGAAAACTTATTGTCTCGGTACCAATTCATACATTGTGAAAGTAACGAAGTTACCCAGATAGTAGGTGACTTTCTTAAGACAAGCGTAAATTTCTTAAACAAAACCTTAAGCTTACTAAATTTTGAGACTTCCGAAGTCGCTAGTCAATCCTGTAATTTAAACGCAAAAGATAATAATTTGTCAAAAAAATTACCTTGTCGGACTTCCATTGTCTTTATTTTGTAACTTAACACAACGTTTCGGTTAGTTAGTATCTCTAACCGTTTTCAAGTGTAAACTAAATTATAATTCTAAGGCTACTGTCTTAAATACTATCCATGTGCAATGAAGCTTGATGACTCCGCCTACGTGCTTATTGGAGTGTGAAGTTTGAGCTGTTGGTTTTGGACAAGAAGTGGCTTCCAGATATTGGGGATATCTATACTTGGTTTACTGAATATATGTGTATTTTGATTCATAAAAGCTGCTTCCTTGAATTTTCGTTTTTTCCAGTGCTGTTCCGTGTCCAAAACCCTGGCTTCTGACCACTGTATATTATGTTGGTTAGTCCATACATGTTCCGCTATACCTGATCTCGAAGTTTCACCTCTTTGAGTATGTTTCAGGTGTTCTTTAACTCGTACGGGAAGAGGTCTTTTTGTTTCTCCAATGTACGATTCGCCACACTCGCAAGGGATTTGATAGATACAATTTTTTGTGTTTTCATTACTGGGGGGTTTTACTTTTGTAAGAAGGCTTCTGAGCGTATTTCCGGATTTAAAGGCTGTTTTGATATTATAGTTTTTGGTTATTCTTCTAATCTTTTCAGAAATCCCCTTGACATAAGGTATTGTAAGAAATGTTTGCTCCTCTCTAGCTTCTGTAGGTATTAGTTTTTACTTCGCGATTTTTAAATTTTGAGATGGTATTAGTTACAAACGTTTCAGGGTAACCATTTTGTTTTAAATCTCTTTTGATGTTTGAAAAACAGCCTTTAAATCCGGAAATACGCTCAGAAGCCTTCTTACAAAAGTAAAACCCCCCAGTAATAAAAACACAAAAAATTGTATCTATCAAATCCCTTGCGAGTGTGGCGAATCGTACATTGGAGAAACAAAAAGACCTCTTCCCGTACGAGTTAAAGAACACCTGAAACATACTCAAAGAGGTGAAACTTCGAGATCAGGTATAGCGGAACATGTATGGACTAACCAACATAATATACAGTGGTCAGAAGCCAGGGTTTTGGACACGGAACAGCACTGGAAAAAACGAAAATTCAAGGAAGCAGCTTTTATGAATCAAAATACACATATATTCAGTAAACCAAGTATAGATATCCCCAATATCTGGAAGCCACTTCTTGTCCAAAACCAACAGCTCAAACTTCACACTCCAATAAGCACGTAGGCGGAGTCATCAAGCTTCATTGCACATGGATAGTATTTAAGACAGTAGCCTTAGAATTATAATTTAGTTTACACTTGAAAACGGTTAGAGATACTAACTAACCGAAACGTTGTGTTAAGTTACAAAATAAAGACAATGGAAGTCCGACAAGGTAATTTTTTTGATATTACTTCATTGTCTACCACCTTCAAACATAATAATTTGTATAATACAATATTACTTTTGATCGATCAAATAAATCTACTCGTAGTGAAACAAAAACAGCTTCTCAACGCAACATTACTATTATTTAATAATAAGGTAAGTTGTTCTTGTTATCCAAAACTATTTATTACTTTTTTGTACATTTTTCAATATCAATATATATTGGCAACAGAGCCAAAAAAACACAAAAAATATCAGAAAAAAAGGTGACTTTTTGGGGGTATGTTTTTACATCAAAAAAACATTTTTATCTTAAATATTCATGATACAGAAGTTACCAAAGTTGGTCTTAACTTCTGATGTAACCGGAATTAAGATAAACGTTACAATATTATATTTCTTTAAAAGTTCAAGTCAATTCTTACGCCTGATGTTACCAAATTTAAAAGAAATTATCTTCTATTCGTTTCCAAAATCTTCTATTTGCATTTTTTGCAGTCCAACTCTGTATTGCCAGATAGTGTCTGTCCTACAAATCCTGTTTTATAAGCGGCTATCCAAGTTCTTCCTACTATTTAGGGGGTTTGGACGGGGTTAAGCACGGTCACTTGATACGCTTAGCAGATATTTTTACTATTAAATTTCCGAGGGAACCCTATTCCATACTTCTACCAGAAACTGATTTTAACAAAATAGAAAAACGTTACCCACTAAAATTAGATTTTCGAAAAGGGCGGCATCCAGACTTCAATTTTCAGGATTTAAGGTTGAGATTATTAGGTTTGGTCGAAACACATCCTGGAACAAGGAATAGTTTCTATTTAGATTTGTTTGATTAAACTAGACTTTTAAGGGTCTTTCGTCGCTTTTGGGTATTTTCTATTCACGCCTTGTCTTTATACCATTATCTCAAGAACAACTAAAGCTATTTATTTTATTTTAAGATGCAGTGTACGATTGTAACTTGAACTAAATTAACTTTCAAAATGTCTTTATTCCAAACTAACTTTTACAGTCCATTACATGGAAAGTGACAACATAATATAGAAAATAATAATAATTAAAAAAAATAACAATAAAAAAATTTAATGCAATTTAATTCATTAATAAAATAAATTGAAAAAAAATAGTATAAATAATTTCATTTAGTAAATATCTCATTAACTGTTTTTTAAAAGTTGCCAATTTTTTTATTTTTCGGATATTTTTTGGAAGATTGTTATATTTTATTATTCCGTCATATAAAAGCGATTTTTTTCCGAAATTACTTTTTACTGGTATAGTTTGATAATTTATACAACGTCTGGTGTTATGCTCATGTAATGTCTTATTCTCCTGAAGTGTTATGTTTGATTTTTTTTTTCTTTTAAAATAATAGAGTGAATTAGAATACAAATTTTTAATTTATAAATTTTTTGAACGTGTAAATACCCTTTCGGTCTATATAGATTAACAGTTGGTTCTAAATGTGGTAATTTGTGTATAGATTTAATAACTTTATTTTGCAATTGTTGTAATGGTTTTGATAAACAAGCAGATCCCCATGCAAAAGCTAAGTATTGTAATTTTGAATATATTAATAAAAAATATATATTTTTTAAGAATTTCAAAGAAAGGAAATATGTAGCTCTGTATAAAACAGATACCTACCAAAGGAGATATCGAGTTAATATTAGTATATTGGATATGGCATTTCCAATTTAAATTTTTGTCTAAAACTAATCCTAAAAATTTTGTCGTTTTTGAATATTGAATATTTTCAATAATAAATGTTAAGGGGTTAATGATGGAATTTATTTTATTTTTAGTTACAAACATAAAAGAAGATTTTGTAAATATTCAGTAAATTTAGTGCAGCTTTTTTAGAAAAATGCTTGAGCACGGATATTAACATTTTAAGTTGTGGTCTTTGTTATAAAAAAAATATTGATACAGTGTATCCCAAATTAGAGATATGACGATATCGATCATTTTTTTTAATAGCAACCCTAGTTTTTATTAACTATTTTTTAGTGCATATTAATTTAGACATATTTATACAAATTTGAAATTTTTAAGATTTTGGCATTTTACTTTCCTTTATACAGGGTGTTATTTAAGTATGTGGCCAAACTCCAAGGGGTGCTTCTCTAAGTGATTTAAAGAAGAAAATTTCATATAAACATGGGTCCGAAAATGCATAGTTTTTACGATACAAGGTGTCAAACTTTAAAAAAAAAATCCTATGTTCGTAAATATCTCAATACTCTTTTATTCGATTTTGTTGAAATTTGGCAATTCTGTTTGTAATAACAAGAGGATAATTTAGCCTTAATAAGATTAAAATTATTAAGTCCAGTTTTTTAAAATTATGTATTTTTATCGAATTAAGCAACTACAAATACAACTATTTTAGTTTTTTAGTTTTTTCATATGTTGCTTTGTTTTCGAGAAAAAAAATAAAAACCACTTTATTGCATGTCCCCGGGACAATAAAAGCTATATGTTGTTACTTTTAAAACATTGCAGTAATAAATTATTACGTTATGCGATTATTTTATGTTAATTTCTTTTATCGAAAACAATTTTAATTTGTGCGAAAAAATTCAAAAGAGGACTTTCGTGTAATTTTAATTCCTTGATAGTTTGGTAAGTAGTTTAAATTTTTTACTCTTATTGTCCCGGGGACATGCAATAAAGTGGTTTTTATTTTTTTCTCGAAAACAAAGCAAGATATAAAAAAAACTCAAAAGATAAAATAGTTGTATTTGTAGTTGCTTAATTTGAATAAAAATACATAATTTTTAAAAAAGTCAGTGGCGCGCAATTTTTTTGTCAAAAATTTAGACTGTCTTCCGGGACGCCACTGGACTTAATAATTTTAATCTTATTAAGGCTTAATTATCCTCTTGTTATTCCAAACAGAATTGCCAGATTGCAACAAAAAATTAAAGAGTATTGAGATATTTACAAACCTGCGTTTTTTTTTTTAAAGTTTGACACCCTGCATCGTAAAACTATGCATTTTCGGACCCATGTTTATATGAACTTTTCTTCTTAAAATCACTTAAAGAGGCACCCCTTGGAGTTTGGCCACATACTTAAATAATACCCTGTATTCCGTGCGGTATATCAGTAGTCACGTGACGCATTTCAAAATCCATTTTTAGGATGCAGAACCAATCCCCCAGAAAAGTTTTGTCGGTACGTTGTTTTGTTTCCGATTAATAAATTTTGTAGCGAAATTTTTTCAAATTACATTATTTTTTTACTAGGTAAGTTATAATAACAATATTCACATCTGGTATAGAAAACTAGAAAATTGTACATATTTTTTAAGCACGAAAAAGCTTTTATTTCTGAAACTAAAACTACCGAAATGTACACTGCGAACTGGTGAAAGCAAAGAAGGAAATGCAACCCCACAGTGCCCTAAGGGATAGGAAGCAAGAATGATTTAGCGCCTTTTCCGGCTTTGAGAAAAAAAATTATTGTACTTGCCTTCAACTGGGTCGTGTAATTTTTTTTTTGAACAATATTGCATGAAGTTGACTTTTTACGGAAGTGAAAGAAAATTTTCGTCTTCATTCTTAAAGGAGTTATTGGAAATACGTTTTTCAAATCCCAGTTTACTGTTTACCGCCTTTTAAATTTGCCATTTATTTTAAATTTTCACTTAATTAAAAAATTAAAAAGTTTAGATTTTTAAAAACATTAAAAAAATTTTAAATGTAAGACATATGGAAATATTACGTTACGCGTTAGTTAAAACTCATTTAAATAGCGGAATTTTAGGTTGGGGAGGAATAAATAGAACTTTAGTTAAAAAATTAGAAATATTACTAAAAAGGTTTCTAAAAATTATATTCAATAAAGATTATCTTTATCCTTCAAAAGAATTATAGTCAGAAACAAAAAAGTTGAACATAAGACAACTTTACATTTATAACATCTTAATAAATATATTTAAAATAAAAATAATTATACAATTTAAAAACCATAATCATAATACACGTCATAAAAATGAAATAACCATAAAACCTAAAATAAATAAGTCCATAGGACAAAGAAATTTCAAATATTTATGTTTTTATTTAAACGATTATTTACCAACAAAAATTAAAAAATTGATTTCATTAAAAAAATTTAAAGTCGAAATTAAAACATGGATATTAAAAACAGACAATTTGAAAATATTTTTAGAAATGCTTTAATTAACTAATATTGTTCTGAATAAAAAATAATATATAAGTAATATTTTTTACTTAAAATTTATAAATTAATAATTTTATTATAGGTAATATATTTCCTAAAAAAAACTGCGTTTATACTACAAATTAACATTTTTACTTTAAAACTTGATTTTTAATACATATTTATTATTTATGATTTTACATAATAAAACAAAAAAAAAAAGATTTACCCCTAACAAGCTCAGCTTCAGGGGATTGAAGATTAAGTTTATAGAAGACAACATTAACATATTTATTATATTATTAAATTTTTAAATAAACTTATTATTATTATTATTATTATCATTATTATTATTATTATTATTATTATTATTATTATTATTATTATTATTATTATTATTATTATTATTATTATTATTATTATTATTATTATTATTATTATTATTATTATTATTATTATTATTATTATTATTATTATTATTATTATTATTATTATTATTATTATTATTATTATTATTATTATTATTATTATTATTATTATTATTATTATTATTATTATTATTATTATTATTATTATTATTATTATTATTATTATTATTATTATTATTATTATTATTATTATTTACAAGTTTTTTAAAGTGTTAGAAGGCGATTTCTCGAAAACGGTATAAAATATTTTCTTGAAATTTTAATGAGGTAATAGGGAGATGAGGGGACTTATTTAAACATATTTTTGACGTCCAAACCCTTTTCCTATTTTGAGGGGTGGGGGCCGGATAACTTTGAAATTTTAAATGAGATAATTTACCTTTTTTTTTTGGTAAATATGAATCTTCGTAAAAAACGACGTACGTATACAAAAATGTTTTGATTTGCTCCCATGGTTACGAAAATATGATTTATTAGGTTATAAAATACAAAGAATACTTTACAATTTAATTTCAACTTATTTATCGTCTGCCATGCTTCAGAAGATGTTCGAAATGTCTCCCTTTAACTGCCAAATTAATACTTTGTCACTCTTTTTTTGAATGAATATCGTACCCGTTGTAACATTTCAGGTCTCCCTAATAAGCATGCAACTTTGGTCTTTTTCGTTTCCATTTAGCGTATGAGGCTATATTGTGGGGAAAGGAAGCTGTGCATAAGCACAACAGATCTTTCGACTACAAAGAAGACTTGTGAGACGCAGGGTATAGGAATCACTGTCAGCCTATGTTTAAAAAATTTGCCATAATACCGCGTAATTGAATTAGGGTTAAACCCACATTATTTGTTAAGTACCTACCTACTATTAAAAGAGCAAACAATGGAATTTTTTTTATAATCCTAGGTAGACTGGTAGACATAACATAAGTAGTTATTAAGTCATTATACGTAATATTCCAGCAAACATGATACAAAATCGAAATTTTGAACCACCACTTATAATGTTGCTTACCATGTATGGTAGTAACGGGAGTAACAGTGCTCAAGCCTCATAGAATCTAAAAGACAGAAAACAGTAAAACACATGAACACTCAACAAGTCTGCACAAACATTATGTCACTAAGTACTATACAAGGTATTATACAAAACGACCAGATCGTCGAGAGTTTTTTTGCAAAATCTTTTATAATTTCGTCGATATTAATGATTTAACAAACTCGTGTACTCGTGTCCGATACTGATTAAGGATAAATCCGAAAGGCGTTGTTGTCCCATGGTGTTACGTAAATGGGTTTTTACTATTTTAAATTTGGAAAAAGATTGTTTCGCTAATGCCACTGGTAAAGTTTAGAAATACCATCACTGCACTAGATACTTCTAGAAAATTTGAAGAAACACACTGATTTTTTATTAATAAATGATCCGCAAGTTCATACACTGTTTTTAATTTTTAAATACTATTTCCAAGTCCCTTTCTGAGGCTTAAACTTTGACTAGGAAAGTCAAAAGACAAGCCTTTCAGGTATAATTCTTCTTCACTTAACGAAGTTAAATTTTCAGGATATAAAAAAATAAAATTAATTCTGAAATGAAAACTCACTAATCATTCAGATATTCGCAGCTACAACACTCGAGGCTCAGACAGGATAGCGGCTCAGCGATTCAGACTAACTGAATCTAAAAACAATTCTCTTCACAGTCATTTATATAATAAGATCCCAGGACGGTACCGAGCCCTCGATTCAAAAAATATGTTAAAAAGTATTTACTAGACCACTGCTTTTACATCTTGAATGACTACCTGTTGGCCTCCTGGTAATTATTGCCTTAATGCTATACATTGGGTATGAATTTGCCAGTTTGTTGTTTCTCCTAATTTTTATTGTTTTTATACAATAATTTGTTATTTATATATTTGTGTACATACCTGTGGAAAACTTATATAATATTATCTGTGACGTGCTATCAACGATTTGTATAAAGTAACAAAAACGTTGACTTGAACTCTGAAAGTACAAAAACATAAAACAGCACCAAATTGACACACATGGACAAATTTGGAAACAAAATAACAACAGGTACTAAAAAATCGTTCTGATTCAGTGGCAGCCTTGATGAATAATAAAAATTCTCATGAATAAAGACTAAAAATTTAACCAGCCAATCGAATTGACGGAATACATAAAACCTGCTGGAATAACCCTGCGGATAAAGGATATAAAAGGCACAGGCACAATATAAGGGAATGCAACCCCTTAGAGTCCTTAGGGACATAAGCAAGAAAGATTTAAGGGCTCTTTCCCGAGCTTAAGACAGAAATTTTATTTTGCTTTTCTTTGACTAGGCCGTGGGATTGTTTTATTCCCTAAGCAGTAGTTGTGGAAGTTAAAAGTAACATACCGGTAAGGGAACATGAAGGAAATGTGGATCTCTCTTTTACACGAGAAATAAATGTATTTTTACTATATTATATCTACACGAAGTGTATAATATCAAGTCGTCATACTTTCTTTATACGTAAAAGTTCTTCAACAATGATTAAGTACCGTGCGAGCAAAAATTATTTGCATCAAAGGGGGCCTTGCACCTAAGGACGTAATGCTTAGCCGTAGAGGTTAATACCTGTTGGGTGTCAGTAACTACCTAAATTAACAATCAATCAGTTATTCCGTCATCTATGACAGTCGTTACAAGTAATTTGATTCATCGCTAATTTTTCCAATTTCTTAAACAATTCACACAATGCGCTTTACGGAACAGCACAAAACATTCATGGTTGAAGCGTGTTTTCGAAACGGGGTTAGAGTAAATGGTGAGTGGAAATACAATCCGGGTTTGCGCATGGACGATTTTCACGAACATTTTCCTAACGTTGCTGTTATTGCTGGGGATTTTTATCATTGCCTGAAAAGAACCGTGGCTGCGTTTAGGGAAACAGGTTCTTTACAACACAAAAAAGGAGCAGGAAGACCATCTGTAAGAACAGAAGAACTTGTTGCAAACGTTCGTGAAATAATGCTGGGAGATGCTGGTCAACACTTTCGAAAATATGAAGAGACGTGCGAATTTATGCTTGGAGCATGGCGGTGGCCAATTTCAGCAATTTATGTAACTATTTTTCTTTTTCTTTCTGTATATTCTTACTTTGTTAATTTTGTAAACAACAAAAATAAATTTGTATTTGTCTACTTATTTTATTACTCATTAGTTTGGCATATCATGTCATAATATGAATTTGACAAAACTTTAACCTAGATTTGGTTAGATATATCATCCCCATATCATTGTGATCTAAACCATGCTCTGCGTTTTTTAATCCAAGCCCTCTTTGATGCAAATAATTTTTGCTCGCACGGTATGTAAAAATGAGTGTATAAAAAAATAGGAACCCACAGGAATTCAATCTTGTTGTTTCTGGCAGTCAGGTCTTTTAGGTCGTTAAAGTACTCCATTGTCATCTTTAATGCAAATCGATGAGTTCAGAGTCTTTTAAATTGTTTATTTAATATTACCTACCTTGTTAATTTTGAATATAATGGTAAAATGGTTTAAAAAGTTTTTGGATTTCTGTAAGAAATGGATGGATACTTTGTTGGCAAAATTATTCCAATTAAATGATTTTCCCTGTATAGCATAGTAGGTACACATTTTTTGCCAAAATCTCTATCGCCTTCTGCTTCTTACATTACTGTTTCTTTTTGCCTCATCAAATACATATCGTGTAGATCACGCGATAAATTAAACGTAATTACTCAACTGGAGCGGCGTTGTTTTGTATTAATGATTATCTTTTGCCATTTCATTTCGTGTATTTTGTAGAGAGAAACAATTACCAGAATTTAGGTTCTTGAAAGCAAACTGCTTTAAATACTCTTTCTAAACTTACAACAGGATCAATTTCCATTCGATTCTTTACTGTCTTGACTCAAAGACATCAAAGAATGGAATTAGTAAGATATCGATGGCTGGAAATAGTTTTTTGTTATACAGTGTGACCAGTAAAGGCCGCATCATATAGGATTTTTTTTATTATTGATAGCTTTTTTCGAAATTTGACTTTGGCATCAAGTTCTGCTTTGATCGAGATGAAAATTAAGCAAAAATATAGTAGTCACGTGATTCGCATTACTGTCAAATTTTAATTTTTTCCAAAAAATATTTCAAAAATGAGGTTATTTCTAAAAATATCGAAAAAAGTTATTAGAAAAAGTTTTTTTTAATGCAGTTTCTAGTCCACATGCAAAATTTCAGCTGCATATGATAATTTTGATTTTTTACCCACTACTAAAATTTATTTATTATTACTTTGCATCACATGCGACCAAATTTTAATAGCCCAATTTTGATTTTGTAGAAAAACACACATTTAATATGGCGCTACTTTAAAGAAACTGTATCTGAAATAAAGCATTGTCAAAACTAAGAAGTTTTATGGAGGTTGCGTTGAGTCATATTTTGCAAAAGTGTGCAATTTACAAAATATGGGTAAAAATCAAAATTATCTTAAGCAGCTAAAAGTTTGCATGTGGGCTAGAAACTGCATTTAAAAAAAAAATTCTAATAACTTTTTTCAATACTTTCAGAAATAACTCTCTAGTTTTTTGCTTAATTTTCATCTCGATCAAAGCAGAACTTGATGCCAAAGTCAAATTTCGAATAAAGTTATTAATAAAAAAAATCCCATATGATGCGGACTTTACTGGTCACACTGTATAGTTGTAGTAAATGTTGCTGGACACCATCCGAAAAATGAATTTCGTTTTCCAATAACAGTGTGTTTTATTAATGGTTCATAATTTGTTCGTCATTCTTTTTATCAAATTAATGGTTGGTGAAATCATCAACTCACTTAGAGAAACCACGATCTGTTATTATCATAAAATGGTATAATATAAGAGCAGGGAAACATAGGCATATAATCCATAAGGGGGCTCATTTACAAGGTGATTATCATAGAAACCCAATTAAGTATTAGCTACTACGTCACAAATCACATAACCTCCCTTTCGATGGGGGGACAAACAATATATATACAATAGTTATTTACACTACAAGGGAGGCAGGTGATACTTACCAGTCGACGACATAGTTTGCGCCCGAGCGATAGCGAGGGCTTGCAAAATAGTCCGAGACTGGTCAAGAATACTGCCTCCCGAGTTTTGTATTATATTTTTTCTACTCCAGTTCCCTCAAATTAAAAAAAAATGTTTTTTAATTTTATAATTTGAGCTATCCAACTGAAATACCCTGTATGTATGGACAGGTTTCCTAGTGTTGACACGTTGATTGCTATGGAATTCATAATGTTCATAATCAAACAAACGTTCTGTCAGTGTCAGTTTTTTTAAGAAATCGAAAAAATGGATATCGATGCAGTTGCGAATGCAGCTTGCGCTGCTCTATTACCTTAGAAATCGAAGGAACGGTACAATCGGTGTTACAATGACTTCAAGGATTGGTGCAGTATTAATGCAAGTAATGAAAGAGTCACCGAGAATTCTATGCTGGCGTACTTTGTACTTCCCTAGGGAGGTAAGTATTTACTTACCTCCTTAGGGAGGTAAAACGTACTTACCTCCCTCAAATCAGTATCAAAATGAAGTACTTACCGAGTAAGGAGTAGAAAAACGATTTTTACATTTATTTATGTTGAAGAAATAAATAGTCCATACTTTAAGTGGAGTGTATGTTTAAAAGGGAAATAAATAAGACACTTTAAGTCTTCCTCCACTGGTATATTAAAATAAGCTTTAAGTTTTATTGAAGGGTAAATTCTCTACATGTTTCGAATGTATATACATTCATCATCAGGAGAATAGAATAAGCAATATAAGAAATACAATAGGTGCGAACAGTCCAAACGGAGCTACAAGATGATGGAAAGAACAAGTAAAGTATTTGGAAAAACGTCCAACGAAATGATAGACCTTACGAGATGCCATTCGTAAAATATTGGCAGAAACTAAGTTATAAAGTTATCATAGCAGTAAGCTATGTGTCATATTAGTGAGACAGCACCATAAGTGAACTATTAGTGAACCAGTAACGTAAGTGTGAGGAGGGAAGAGTATTTAAAAATTGGAATCGAAAATGATTTAAAGGTTTTTTTATATCTGAAGAGTGAAAAAAAAATTTTAAGTTAGAATTTTTATCAGAAAAAATAAATGTATGCAAACTTACGTCATGTAGACATCCTTGTTTAGGAATAGAAGTAACAATAGTTCAAAATCGACATTGCTAATTAAAATTTATGTTTAAAAAAATTTTTACAGAGCTATAAAAGGACAGTCCAAAGAATACATAATATATTTTGATATACCAGTGGAGGAAGACTTAAAGTGTCTTATTTCTTTCCCTTTTATTTATTTATGTACTATTTTAATTGGTTTAATAATCAAAATCATAATAAATTATAGTAGCTTCTTGTTTTAGACGTGTTTAAGCGTCCCTGAAGATAACAAAAAAGGTTTAAAGTTATTTAAAAGTGTTAAAATAATCGTGGAATATTAAGCTTAAAAGTTAAAGTGTGGGCTCCTCGAACTTGCAAGTTTTTTACTATTTTTTGTAAGTTTTTTGATATTGTTAGTGTTAAAAAGTACCTACTTTCTCTAGTTTTTCAAAAACTGTAAAGAGTGAACTAGAAGCAAGGTTACTGTTGTTCTTTCTCTACTATTTTAGTTGATTTCCAGAATGGTGACGGTTTCTTGGTGGTTTGTGTGTGACAAGGTAAAAAGTAAAGGTTCAAACCTTAAAAATACCAAAAAAAAAATATAAAAAAATTTCTAAAAACTCGAAAAATAAAACAATCACGTCAACTTCAATGTAAAACCCATTGAAAGTGAGGTTATGTGTGTGACGTCACGAGCTAGTGCCTAATTGACAATCTAGTTGCTTGTGATTGAAGTTTCAAAAGATTGCCCTGTAAGGCACATAAAGCCACTAAAAAGAAACGAATTAGAAATTGAAATCATCACTCAGTTACTTATTAGTCACTCCCTGTGTATTTCAATGAGCTTCCGCATACAGCGCTACTAGTTGACAACTGGTTTGCAACTCGTCAGTAATCAGTCAAGTCTCAACCCGACGTGTAGGTCGCTCAGCGATTGGTTTCTAGTTTATTCTGTAAACAACTACACAAAACGGCAAAAATGGCAGACCAACTATTGAATTTAAGACTAGTAGAAGAAGTGGAAAAATACCCTATCTTTATAACTACACGTTAAATGAAAATTCACGGAAAATTACCGAAAAAGCTTGGAATGCTATTGGAAGCGAATTAAATGTTAAATTATTGCATTATAATAATAAAGGATAATATCTTCATCACTTGAATCACTATCCATTTTTTAACACGATAATAAATAACAATAGTTATTATTACAATACTGAAATAATAATGTATGCACCATATAACAAAGCCACCATAATCGAGAAGTGACTTGATTTTATAAACTTTCAGTAGCGTCGTGTGCGATTCATAGTTTGTTACTAGTTTATAATTTAAGTTTCTAATTAGTTTAGTTTCTTTTTAGTTGCTTCATGTGCCTTAGTGGGCGATCTCAATCAAATCTCAAGCGATATTTTGACTGTCGCACGATTGTTTAGCTTACTAGATGGAAGACGAATCGGGTTGTGGGTGAAAGCAAGGGGTTTTAGTAAAAGTAATTGGTTTCGGGGCGGGAACAACTAATATTTGTACAAAATATGTATACTTTGAATTAGGGATTGTAAGCATCTTAAAACAGTTATTTATTTCTCCGGATACACTATTAGTTTTGTGTCGTGCATGTTTAAAGTGTGGAATGCGTAGTTTTCTTTAGGTTTGGATTGAACAGTTAACGACAAATAATTTCGTACACTAAACTGTGACACTGTAAATGCACCTGTTTTACCTTTATTACCTTTGTAACGTGTTAATTGTTATCATGGTATCTGTCAAAGTATTGTCATTATCTTATTTGATTTAAAAATGCCTCATTTAAGCATTATTGAAAAAGCAAGAATAATATGTTTAGTAGAAATAGGGTGGTCTCATGGAAAAATAGCTGATCATTTTAGAGTACCTAAAAGTACTGTTCAAGGAATTGTAAAAAAATGGCGCTATCATCAAACACTTGAAAGGTCGGCGTGCTATGCAATATTTACCAGAAAATGATTTTTTTTGCAAAATGTTATCTTTTTCCATGAGAAAACTTTTCAGTCTACATATAATGGAAGGTTTCGAGTATATAGACCACCAAATTCCCGATATGATGAGAAGTATACTCAAAAAAAGCAAACCAGTGGACGTTTCACCGTGAATGTGTGGGCATGGCGTTCGTTTACGTGTATGCTGGAATATTGGTGGAACACTAAACAGTTATATATATCGTCAGATTTTGGAAAATAATTTTCTTTCTTCTGCCGCCATAGTTTTTGAAGGAAATAACTCTATATTTCAGCAGGGTAACTGCCCTGCTGAACGCAGTGGCAGCAGGAAGAATAACAATAGGCCAGCAGCAGATTGAAAGAGTTAGTAACTACACCTATCTTGGAACTACCGTTAACGACAAGTGGGACCACTCACAGGAAATTCGATGTCGTATAGAGAAGGCCAGGGCGATATTCTTGAAAATGAGAAATGTTTTTAGAAGCAGGGATCTAACCCTAACAACAAAGATAAGATTACTGCGCTGCTATGTGCTCTCCGTTCTTCTGTACGGGGTAGAGTCGTGGACGCTGACTGAAGCTACAAGCAAAAAACTGGAGTCTTTTGAAATGTCGCTTTACCGTAGATTGCTACGCATATCATGGACCGATCACGTTACCAACGAGGAGGTGATGAGGAGGATGAACAAGGAAAAGGAAGTACTTATCACGGTAAAGTCCAGAAAGCTCGAATATTTAGGACATATTATGAGAAACCCGAACAGATTCCAGTTACTTCAACAGATATTACAAGGAAAAATCCTTGGACAACGCGGATCAGGACGAAGAAGAATTTCATGGCTGAAAAACCTAAGAACATGGTTTGCAATGACCACCACTGGTCTTTTTCGAGCTGCGGTCAACAAGGTGATAATTGCTGGGTTGATAGCCAACATCCGGAACGGATAGGCACTCAAAGAATAAGAAGAAGAACTGCCCTGTGCAATGTGCATACTGCAAGAAATGTAGGAAACTGATGGTTTAGACAAAACAACGTAACATCCTGATTTCAATCCAATTGAAAATGGTTGGGGATTGATGGTAAAAAAAATGTACAAAATAAATTTTAAACCGCAGAATGAAATAGAGTTATTTGATAAAATAGAAGAAATTTGGGAGGTGCTAACTCCGAATTACACCAGAAGTATTATTTTGTCAATGACAAGAAGATTACGATTAGTGTAAGATGCCAATAGCGCATCAGCAATTAAATATTCGTATTTTATTTGTTGTTTGTTAATAAATTTACCCTTTTTTGCTTTATACTTTTGTAGTTTTCCTGGTATTACACACAAAAAAAACTACTCTCAAAACAAGCTTATAGTAATGCTCAAACAAATAGCCTTATTTTGAAACTAACTTGCTTTATTTCGTGACTAAAATATATTCATTTTTAAACTACTACTGGTTTTAAATTATATCATCAAGTTAATCAAAATTATGTTCATTAAGAGATTAAATCATCATCATAACAAGATAATCTTATACTTGTTTTAAAAATAAGTATTGTGGTCAAAGTGAAATATACTATGATGGGTTTAAAAATAAGAATAAATTTGTATTCTCACAGCGAGCACAAAGACAGTCTTATGCTTAACTTGAGTAAAATCTAAACCCTTATTATTTCTTTGATGCTATTTGCATCACGTGACCTCTTGTTTTGCGAGGAAACGACCGAAATACGTTTACTTTAGTCGTTATTTAACATCCACGCAGAGGTCGCGTGTCGATGCTCACCGATGCTGGTAGTGTGTGTTCTATTTTGCGAGTTTTATGTAATAGTGTGATGGAGGAAATTTTATATTCGTTATAGTTATGGTTTTTTATTACCTGTTTTTTTTTTTAATAAAACCAAAAGCAATAAAAAGTGGTTTCATTTATCAGTTATCTGTTAGGGCTATATTCAGATCAGATACTACCTAAGGTAATATCACAATAGTATTTGTTACCTATGTCACAAAGACATTTTAACTTGACATTGTACAATTCTATTGACTGCGGTGAGCTTATCCTATTTGACCTAAATAATATAGTCCTTTCAGATCTATCTGTTTTAAAACTACATGATTTTAAATTTTACTCTATCTAATAATAAACTAGTTTTAAGATGATAATAAATTGATTTGTCTAGTTTCGCTGAGAATGTAGGATAGTCACAAATTGAAGATACAAATAAAATATATGTGCTCAAATGCAACTTCGTATATTCAACTTAATAATAACTCATACTCAAAACGAAAATAACGAATATTTATTCTTAGAATACTTTGAATCAAACCAATATTAACGTATACTATATCTGCAACTAAAATTATTTATAGGTTGATCATTTATTTTTATTACACTAAAACTAAAGTAGAGTTAAGTTAAAATAATGTAGTATTAATTTAAAACTATATTTTGATGCTAAGGTATTTTCTATTTAATTTTACTTTAGCATTGCTCCTATTCATGTATATGATAGTTTCAATTTGAAACTTTTAGGTTCAACTGGATACTAGATTTTTTTGTGTGTATTTTATGAATTTCTTATTTCGCGGGTGTAATTTAAACACAAAAATATTTAGAAATAACCATTACTACTAATGGTAAAAAATCGTACATACAATAATTTACAGCTATGTACGTACCTATAGAGCTGGTGCTGGTGTTCTATCCAGGTATAAGCAGCAGGGTCAGCAGGGTGACAAACCCGTTTTACCCAATTTTGTTGTAATTGAGTTATGTCTGGGTGGAGTGTACGAATTTATATGTCGTCAACTGTACATTCGATTTATATAGCGATTTGTTTATATATTAAGGTATACATTTTTTGCTAGCCTTGTATTTTTTAATTAGGTTTACTTTTTATTGAAACAGGCAGTACGTATACATATAACGTGACGTTGCATATTGCATGCGGACTGAAACAAACGCAATAATGTACGCCGATGTTTCCATTGCTGAAATAATAATAAAATATCCCGTTTCGGTCCGGGAACAGACTATATATTCGATACTTGAGTCCCCGGGGAATCTAAGGGGTAACATTCCTTTGTTCGTCCATTTTCGTTTTATACCTTTCAGCTGTTATGTATTTTCAAAACTTTATTATTTTTTAGATGGAAAAGGCCAGCAAGTTTGGTGTTAAAACGCAAGAATGTACAAACAATTAATGCTTTAAAAAGCTGTTGTATTTTCGCGTCAATTTTGGCCTTATCGCATACGGGAAGAAAAAAATTAAATTTTCTACGATTTCAGTTTCCAAAACTTTGATTGATTTATTTTTTAAGCTGCAAGATTGTATGTATTGTATGGTTTATAAACTAATATGACATTTCAACTTTAAATTAAAGCCATATTGCTTTTCAAAATCATTCCATTGTTTTTCAAAGCCGCCTTTATATTTCTTTAGAAAATACAGGGCGGCAATAATGCATAACGATTTTAAATTTGCAATTGGGATTTAAGGCAAATTTTTCAGTCTCAATTTTAATATAGCATAGGAGTGTATGGTATCAAATTGTTGGAAAAAAAATGCTCGTTTTATATCCTAGTGGAAAAATGGAGTAAACGTCAAGAAAACAAAATTTCATTTTTTAAAGGCTTGTGAAACTTAGAAAGTCAATTATTATGACATAATTTTAATTTTCATATACTACCTACCTACTTGATTATAAATTAACAGATTTAATTAATTTGTAGCACTAGATTGAAAATAAAAAATAAACATAAAAATGTTATAACACGACAAAAAATGACAAGTGAAGTGTCATTTCACTCATAATGTTATGCTGAATCTCAATAAGTAAAAATATACAAGATGTCCCACTTAAAATACCAAAGTAAAGGTCACTTCCGGTCAAACCGGAAGTGCTAACAAATTGAAAATTATGCCAATAAATGCAGACTCATCTCTTATGCATAATCTCAAAATTTCATTTTAATATCTATAAATATAAAAAAATTATAGGGGTGAACGTCTTTTGAAAAACACTCGGTATAGACTGCAGAATTCTGGGTCACTCTGACCAGCATCTCTGGGGAAATGTTACCACATTCTTGGATAATCCTTCCTTGTAATTGTTCTAAATTTGCAACTGGTGTTTTAAAAATAGTGCTCTTTAAATGAGGAAAAACGAAGAAATCCATAACCGTTAAAGAAGGTGATCTAGTAATTCCTGCGTCTTTCAAAATCTGCGGCTTATATTTCTTGGAATACTTGCACTTTATAAGGAAATAAATTTAGCTGCTTCTTACGAATAGTCCTGCATGTTCCATAAGATCTTCCCACTTCTTGGGACAGGCGTCTTATACAATTTGTTGGCGTATTTTGCTTTATTTCACGAACGTTTGCAACAAGTTCTTCTGTTCTTACAGATAGTCTTCCTGCTCCTTTTTTGTGTTGTATATACCTGTTTCCCTAAACATAGCCACGGTTCTTTTCAGGCAATGATAAAAATCCCCAGCAATAAAAGCAACGTTAGGAAAATGTTCGTGAAAATCGTCCATGCACAAACCCGGATTGTATTGCCACTCACCATTTACTCTAATCTCCTTTCGAAAATACGCTTCAACAATAAATGTTTTGTGCTGTTCCGTAAAGCCCATTGTGTGAATTGTTCAAGAAATTGGAGAAATTAGCGATGAATCAAATTACTTTTAACGACTGTCAAAGATGACGGACTGTTAATTCAGGTAGTTACTGACACACAACTGGTATTAAGCTCTACGGCTAAGCATTACGGCCTTAGATGCAAGGCCCTCTTTGATGCAAATAATTTTTGCTCGCACGGTATAAAAGAAATACCAGCAGTACCAACAAAAAGCTGTGAAAAATAAAAATTAAATAATAATAATAATAATAGTAAAAATAATACGATAGTTTTAATTAGGCGAAATAGAATGGGTGTCAAATACACCATATATGCCGCGTCACAGACACAAAACATATTGAATAGACATTTACAACACTACTGGTGCTATTGCTGTTGTGCTTTCTCCCCTCGGGTGTGTTTCCACGCTGACTTACAACCCTTTTTGAATTCGCCCCTGGGGTTGTTTTCTTTTACGAACAGTCGGTATTAAACCATATTTATTGGTACGGCAAACAGATTAAATGGGCACTCCTTTTAAACGTGCTTGTTTTTAAATTGATGTAAATGTGATAAAGCACAATCATCCATTGGGGGCAAACGTTTCGTACCTGTGTAGTGTGATTTTTTTAATTAGTCTTGTTTCAAAGCTTTGTTGAAAGTGTTGTGAACTAAAGGAATAGAAATAAATATTAATAATCTAATAAAACTTGCATGTCTTATTGGTAACTTAAACACAAACTTCTATGCTGATAAATAAGTAATTTTAAGCTACCCCTTTTAATCTTTGCGCCATTAAAACAACTTTATTTCATCCCCAACTGACATCGAAACAAAACCCTTAAAATAATTCCAATCAAGTTGCAAGTCAGCATTAGGGTGTAACAACCCCGAAAGGGTATAAAGCATAATAGCGGTGGTGCTGGTGGTATTGTAAATATCGGTATTGAATGGGTAAATGCAGTTCGTAATTTTTCGCGCGTTGCAGGCAAATACGTTGTCGGCCAGTGTAATTATTCACGGAGTTGACTAGCAAATGCTTTAAGTAAAAGCAATCGCTAGATCTGGATATGAATAAAATTTTTGAAGCAATTGCTGTTTTTCTTACATCTCTGTAGCAAATGCTTTTTCAACACAAGTTCAGACGTGGCTCATCCACTTGTTCAGGTTATAGATTTCATATTCAGTTTGGTGCCTAATTTGGAAAGAGTTGACGTAAATTCAACAACGTTGGTCTATTTATTTAGTACAATAGTAATCTGTTAGGTTTTTGTGGAAACTAGGAAACTTATATTTGTGATATGGCAGATTTCAGTGAAAAAGAGGAAAGTGATAGTAGTGATGAAGAAATTAAAGACAAGCAATTGATATTCGTTCACAAATTGAAAGAACATAAATAAATCTCTCTGACCACAACCGTTTAGCTTCCACAACAGCTTCATCACTTGTCGGAAATTTAGTAAAAATATTGGCCTACTCCAAATCTGCATCCATTACAGGAGTGTATGTCTTATAGACAGTAGTTTGATGAACACCGAGTTCTTCACCTACAGAATTTTGAAAGCCCCGATCCGACAATTTCCGCAGAAAGACTTTAATCTTATTTAAAGGCCACAGTGCACCCCCTCGCCTTTTACCGGTATCAGTAAAAAAATAATTTGCCAACCACTCAACATTTTCGCAGTCAAATCGATATAACTTTCTGAAATTATCATATCTGCAATTTTTACGTACAGTGTAGATTTTTCTTTTACGGACGTTCATATATTCAGCCATAATTGCAGACACAAATTAAGGGCAACGCACGTGTATGCCGCGGAGAACTAAAGTTGACTGCTACCAAGCAAATTATGCAGGGGCCGACCTACCTTAAAAAGTTGAAAGCGATCGCTACACTAAAAAAAGCAAATTCCTTGATTTATTCATCACATTTTAAGCAAACAATAGCAATAATTGCTTCTATTTTTTAAGAAAAAACATTGACTAGAAGTAATTCCTGCACTTTTAAGCAATTGCTGGACGCAAAAGCCTACTTTAGTTTTTATTCATTGGCTTTCAAGAAATTACTTCAATTTTATAAGAAAAAGCGATTGCTACATTTTTATTCATTAGGCTCATTGTCTTTATTTTGTTGCTTAACACAACAAAGTATTGTCTACGTAGTTCCTACTTTCACACACCTACTTAAAAGATAGGTTCTATGAACAAGATGACGGTCTTCCAATGGGTTCATCTCTCTCTCTCCGGTGGTGGCGAACCTGTACATGGAATGGTTTGAGTCACACGCTATTAACACTGCCAAGATTAAACCTAAACTTTGGCTTAGATATGTTGATGATACCTTTATTATCTGGACAGACAGCAACGAAGAGCTGATACGGATTTTGGAACATATTAATAATATAAGACCATTCATTAAATTTACCATGGACATGGAAATACTGTATCTATCAAATCCCTTGCGAGAGTGGCGAATCGTACATTGAAGAAACAAAAAGACCTCTTCCCGTACGAGTTAAAGAACATCTGAAACATACTCAAAGAGGTGAAACTTCGAGATCAGGTATAGCGGAACATGTCATTGTATGGACCAACCAATATAATATGCAGTGGTCAGAAGCCAAGGTTTTTGGACACGGAACAGCACTGGAGAAAACGAAAATTCAAAGAAGCAGCTTTCATGAATCAAAATACACATATATTTAGTAAACCAAGTATAGATATCCCCAATATCTGGAAGCCTCTTCTTGTCCAAAACTATCAGCTCAAACTTCACACTCCAATAAGCACGTAGGCGGAGTCATCAAGCTTCATTGCACATGGATAGTATTTAAGAGAGTAGCCTTAGAATTATAATTTATAGTTTACACTTGAAAACGGTTAGAGATATTAACTAACCGAAAGTATGTGTTAAGTAACAAAATAAAGACAATGGAAGTCCGTCAAGGCTATTTTTTTTATATAACTTCATTGTCCAGCACCTTCAAACAAACAGATTCTATATTATTGTTATACAGTGTACCAATAAAGTCCGTATCATATGGGATTTTTTTTTATTAATAGCTCTATTCGAAATTTGACTTTGGTATCAAGTTCTGCTTCGATCAAGATGAAAATTAAGCAAAAAATAGTAGTCACGTGATTCGCATTAAGTATCTGTCAAATTTTAATTTTTTTCAAAAAATAATTAAAAAGTTTTTTTTTCTGAAAATATCGAAAAAATTTATTAGAAAAAGTTTTTTTAAATTCAGTTTCTAGCCCACATGCAAAATTTCCGCTGCTTAAGATAATTTTGATTTTTTACCCACCACTAAAATTTTTTTTCCACTTAACGAACACTTTACTGATGACACTTTGTTCTTTTTTGTCTTAAAGTCAAGGTGTATTACTTTCAGACACAAACTACGTTTTCAAAAATACTTATTTTATGAAGTTACCTTATACCACAAGAATAAATAACAATTGTTATTTATTCTTGTGCTTATACAGGGTTAAAAACAAATAAACTTTACATCACATGCGACCGGATTTTAATAGCCCAATTTTGATTTTGTAGAAAAACACACATTTAATATGGCGCTACTTTAAAGAAAATGTATCTGAAATAAAGAATTGTCAAAACTAAGAAGTTTTATATATGTAGGTTAAGTCTTTTTTTGCAAAGGTGGTGCAATTGACAACATATGGGTCACAAATCAAAATTATCTTATGTAGGTATAGCTAAAATTTTGCATATGGGCTAAAAACTGCATTAAAAAAAAACTTTTTTTTACAACTTTTTTCGAAATTTTCAGAAATAACCCTACGTTTGAATTATTTTTTGGAAAAAATTAAAATCAAATTTCGAATAAAACTATTAATTAAAAAAAATCACACATGATGCGGACTTTACTGGTCACACTATACAGTGTGTGTATAAAGTCTGGAAACGGCTTAATAACATCACAATTTACTAGCCGATTTAAACCAAATTTGGTACAGTTGTGTAAGAGGATCTAACGCACCGAATGACGATATTGGCGTTGTTGCCAGCTTTTTAGTTTGTCTGGAATGCGAACGAATTTTATATTTTTAAATATAACACCCAGTATATTTTTACATTTTTAAATTCCACATAAAATTATAATTATTTTTTATTAAATGCATTATTAGTCTATACTTAACAGTTTCCGAGATATTGACTCTCGAAAAGTGACATTTTTGAACTTTGACAGATTATAACTTTCTAACAGTACGTCTTAGAGCAAAACGGCTTACATGTCCCTATCTTCAATTTTTATTATCTTCCCAAGAAAATCAACTTCCGGTTGTACATACCTCGAAAGTAGGAAATATAGTTGTTCCGGTTTAACTGGAAGTTGATTTTTTTGGGAAGATAATAAAAATTGAAGATAGGGACATGTAAGCCGTTTTGCTCTAAGACGTACTGTTAGAAAGTTATAAGCTGTCAAATTTCAAAAATGTCACTTTTCGAGAGTCAATATCTCGGAAACTATGAAGTATAGACTAATAATGCATTAAATAAAAAATAATTATAATTTTATGTGGAATTTAAAAATGTAAAAATATACTGGGTGTTATATTTAAAAATATAAAATTCGTTCGAATTCCAGACAAACTAAAAAGCTGGCAACAACGCCAATATCGTCATTCGGTGCGTTATATCCTCTTACACAACTGTACCAAATTTGGTTTAAATCGGCCAGTAAATTGTGGTGTTATTAAGCCGTTTCCAGACTTTATACACACACTGTATAAGTTTTATATTTATCTTCATGATGTATTGATATTTCCAAATTATTTTCATTTCTAGTGTTCATGTTATAGTTATTTCTAAATTGAATTTTTCCATATAAATAATCTGTTTTTTTAGTAGAAATTATTTTATGAATAAGACAATTTAGGCGAATTTCACGTCTAAATTCAAGCTTTGAACTATTACGTTGTCTCTAGATTATAGTAACATTGTAGTATTCTAGTAGAAAATTGTATACAATTATTTTGCAATATTTGTAATTTTTGTTTGCTTTTATAACCATAGTCTAAACCACCGAAAATAATAGAATTTACAAGCCTTAATTTTGTATTAATCAGTGTTTAAGTATGCCATTTAAAAAAATGATCGATATCGTCATATCTCTAATTTGGGAAACACTATATCAATTTTTTTTTTATTAATAAAACCACACTGAGAAAAATGAAGAACAACAGGTTTACTAAGACATAGTTTTTATCGATAACTTTTTTTTTATTAACCCATATTAAATAATAATAATAATAATAATAATAATAATAATAATAATAATAATAATAATAATAATATAAGTTTATTTAAAAATTTAATAATATAATAAATATGTTTATGTTGTCTTCGATAAACTTATTCTTCAATCCCCTGAAGCTGAGCTTAGGGGCAAATCTTATTTTTTGTTTTAGTATGTAAAATCATAAATCATAAATATGCATTAAAAATCATTTTTTTTAAAGTAAAAATGTTAATTTATAGTATAAACGCAGCTTTTTGAAGAAATATATTACCTATAATAAAATTATTAATTTATAATTTTTAAGTAAATCATATAAATTATTCAGAACAATATTAATTAATTAATTAAAGCATTTCTAAAAATATTTTCAAATTGTCTGTTTTTAATATCCATGTTTTTATTTCGACTTTAAATTTTTTTAATGAAATCAATTTTCTAATTTTTGTTGGTAAACAATCGTTTAAATAAAAACATAAATATTTGAAATTTTTTTGTCCTATGGACTTATTTATTCTAGGTTTTATGGTTATTTCATTTTTATGACGTGTATTATGATTATGGTTTTTAAATTGTATAAGGTTTTTATTTTTAAATATATATATATTAAGATGTTATAAATGTAAAGTTGTCTAATGTTCAACTTTTTTGTTTCTGAATATAATTCTTTTGAGGGATAAAGATAATCTTTATTAAATATAATTTTCAGAAACCTTTTTTGTAATATTTCTAATTTTTTAACTAAAGTTCTATTTATTTCTCCCCAACCTAAAATTCCTAAATTTAAATGAGTTTTAACTAACGCGTAATATAATATTTCCATATGTCTTACATTTAAAAATTGTTTAATGTTTTTGAAAATCGGTAGTAAACTTCTTAATTTTTTAATTAAGTATTCTATGTGAAAATTCCAATTTAATTTACTGTCAAAAATAATTTCCAAATATTTTATTTTATTAACTTTAAAAATTTGAATGTCTTCATTTATTTGAATACTATTCATATTTTGTGGTAGGTTATTTAGGTTTAAAGTAAAAGGAATATAATTTGTTTCATTAAAATTAATTGTTAACAAATTGTTATCAAACCAATTTTTTATAATTTTAAAATCTTTTTTAATATTATTATTTAAGTTTTCCCAATTTGTATCGGTATAAAAAATTGTAGTATCATCTGCAAAACAATGAATTTGTCCATCGCAATTTATACTAAATAAATCGTTAATATAAATATTAAAAAATAATGGTCCTAAAATTGTTTCTTGGAAAAAACGATACTTAAATACCTTTGGATAGCTTTTTTCTTTATCTATTTGAACATAAGTTGGTCTATTTTTCAGATAATTTTTAATTAATTCTAATTGCTTTCCTCTGAATCCAATATTTTCAAACTTTTTTAACAGTAAATTATGGCTAACTGTATCAAAGGCTTTTGCTAAATCTAGAAAAATACTAATACTTACAAGGTTTTTTATTATCTAGTGCATCATATATTTGTTCTGTTAGACAGCAAATAGCATTTTGAGTTGATTTATTTTTTAAATTGCTAGTGTATCAAATCCGCTTTAGTGTTATGTCAATTCCAGATTTGCTAGAACAGTGTTTTTATTGGTAGTAATCAGTTCCATTAGCAGCACAGTCTTGTTGAGTAATAAACTAATTTCAATACATCAATTTCGTTAAGAAATAAATTGTAGCTTCTCAATGCTATACACATGTGTACGAATAATTACACTAGCCAGTTTTTAAAAAGTCACTACTAATAACCTCCCAATAGACATAAACGTAATATAATAGAAAAAGATAACCATTCCCTTAATTTATATAAATATTCGCTCCTATCGCGCTTAATTAGATAAATTTAGGATAATGACTGTCAATTAAAACCCCTTCATGGAACTTTATGTGTCTAATCTTAGAGCTACCAGAAGAATCGATTTGGGAAGGAAATTAAGACGGTTATTTCACTCAATTAAAAAAACCTAAACCTAATTTAAAGACAGTTTGGCGAATTTTGCAACATTTTTTTTATATCGTAAAGTCCACCACCATTAACGGAATTCTGAATTTTAAGAATATACACTGTGAGTTGGTAACTTTTCAATAAATCCAGTACAGTTTTTTTTTTGGAAATATGTTGGGACATGGGTATTAACATATTCAGTTGTGTACTGAGTAAAAGATTCAAGCGTTATAAGAATTCACATACTCTTTATACAACTGTTTAATACTATACGTGACAGCAACGCGCTTTCCTACTGTAAGAAAACGACAATTGTTACACCGTTGTGTAATGATAATATCACGGTAACTTAGCCAATAGGAAATAGGAGTCAATGCTACCATAGAATGGTTTATAGGGATTATTGCTCAGAATACTCACAGTAATTGTCAAGTTCTATTGGGGTGTAATCTGGTTTTATATACTGCCCAGGTGACCAATTTATATAGCAACTATATCACAACAATAAAACGATGTTTCTTGTTTTATCACAAAGATATCTCGTTTATGGCTCGTTTATATAGCAGGAGTATACCAGAGATATGAAAATGTCCTACCCTAGGAAAGCGCAATGTTCCTTTCTGTGGGACGAAACATATCAGTGGCGGCTCGTGGGGTAGAGCCACAGTGCCATGGCACTACCTGCCCTCCTGTCTAGCGTCCTGCCCTTTACAAATTACCAAAACTTATTAAAATTAATAATCTCGTTTTTAAAGCAATTAGCAAAATAATTTAAAAATGGAACACAGTCGGGTGCAAATTTCCATCTAAAAGGAAGCGATTATGCGTAAAACGGTAACGTAGCTTCCGCGCCAAGCGCGACGAGGCACACGGGAGGTGACGAAACGCCATCACCTCAATAAAAAAAAGTTGGAAAATGACCTTGAATGCAAGCAGGCAAAAATCTCGACGGGTAGCCAGGCTCTCTTCGTTTGACCGTTTGATGTTAGACGTTTCAAACAGCTGATGTTCGCGTCGCGTCCCGATTTGTTTTTGTTCGGCCGGCGGCTAATTTAATGTAGGGTTAACGAACTTTTTATTTTAGAAATACATAAGTAATGAATACTATTAGATTTTTAAAGGAAACTTTATGGAAAAAATACTTGGGTGTGCGGTTGTGATGAATCTAATAGACTATTTTGTTTTATGTGTGTTTTATTTGGTGGGAAGCAAACTTGGTCCCAAAAAGGTACAGATGATTTGGTCCATTTCTAGGACAAAATGAAGACACATGAAAAATCGAAGGTACATTTAAACAATATATTATTATTTAATTTCAGTATGCTTGGTAAAATTAACATTAAAACTCAATTAAATTCTGCATATCACAATGAAATAATGAAGAAAAACGAACAAATTGATAAAAACAGATACATATTAAACCAAATTATAAACTGCGTTCGGTTTTGTGGTGCATTTAAGTTGGCTTTGAGAGGTCATGACGAAAAAGAGACGTCGGAAAATAGGGGCATATTTCGTGAATTAATAAATTTCAGCTCAGAATTAGACAAAACTCTTAAAGATCATATTGAAAAATCGAAAGTATTTAAAGGAACATCAAAACCCCTACAAAATGAACTTCTGGACTGTATGTTAGATGTGTATCAGTATCATGATGAAGTCATAAAAGAAATAAAGGACTCTCCGTTTATCGCTGTTATCGCAGATGAAACCACTGACATTGCTTGTGTGTTTCAACTTGTTATCGTGTTTAGGTATATTCAAGATATTATTGTAAATTCATAAATTAAATTAGGTGCCTTTTTGCTTATTTTTCCTACTTTAAAAGCAAGAACTATTAACAAAAAAGGGCGTGGCACCCAAAATTTTTTTGCCTGCGGCGCTAAGGTTTTACCTGGCCCTACTTCACTAAAATGGCACGAGCCGCCACTGAAACATATCTATTATTGAGACATTGCACCAAGCTTCATAATAATAAGATAATGTCTATGCAACATAACTGATCCATCATGGTGACTAAACATATATAATTCAGATTTATATTTGTTATGTAGAATGTTTGCTCTTGTGCTTAATCGTATCTATCCTTGCGACGATGATTGAACATAACTCTGAAAACCGCATTACTATCCGTGATGTCGTTTCCGAACTACATACCTGTAATAAAGGTGTCAAGAACAATTCGTTAAACTTTGTGATTAGCAGTTCATATATTGTTTACTTTAAACCTAAATAACCCACCACGAAATATGAATAGTATTCAAATAAATGAAGACATTCAAATTTTTAAAGTTAATAAAATAAAATATTTATGAGTTATTTTTGACAGTAAATTAAATTGGAATTTTCACTTAGAATACTAAATTAAAAAATTAAGAAGTTTACTACCGGTTTTTAGAAACATTAAAAAAATTTTAAATTTAAGACATATGGAAATATTATATTACGCGTTAGTTAAAACTCATTTAAATTACGGAATTTTAGGTTGGGGAGGAATAAATAGAACTTTAGTTAAAAAATTAGAAATACCACAAAAAAGGTTTCTAAAAATTATATTCAATACAGATTATCTTTATCCTTCAAAAGAATTATATTCAGAAACAAAAAAGTGGAACATAAGACAACGTTACATTTATAACAACTATTTCAGAATAAAAACCTTATACAATTTAAAAACGATAATCATAATACACGTCATAAAAATGAAATAACCATAAAACCTAAAATAAATAAGTCCACAGGACAAAAAAATTTCAAATATTTATGTTTTTATTTATTTATTTATTTATTTCGTACAATACAGGCTTTGAATACCCAACTAGTACAATAAAAACTTATTCTAATAATATACAACATACAACCTACGTATTAGGGCCTATTACAATTAAAATTACACTAAATAGAAGGGAGAAAAAGAAAAAAACAATAAAAAAAAAAAAAGAAAGAACATACAGCCATTCAAAGTGAGATTACAATAATAATTTAAGTTTCTTCTTAAATGTCGTTGGAGTACAGTTAAAATTAAAGTTTATCGGAATATAGGTGTTAAAAAGATGCATTATGCGATTGGTAATGTTATTTCTGCCGACGTCGGTTCGACTTCTGTTGGTTAAGAACATGTCGTGTGAACGTGTATCACGTGATGGTACTCGAAAGTTTATAAGAGCGAGTAGCTCAGAGCTTTAAACGATTATTTACCAACAAAAATTAAAAAATTGATTTCATTAAAACAATTTAAAGTCGGAATAAAAACATGGATATTAAAAACAGACAATTTGAAAATATTTTTAGAAATGCTTTAATTAATTAATATTGTTCTGAATAATTTATATAAGTAATTTTTTACTTAAAAATTAATAATTAATAATTTTATTTTAGGTAATATATTTATTCAAAAAGAACTGCGTTTAAACTATAAATTAACTTTTTTTCTTTAAAACTTGATTTTTATGCATATTTATGATTTATGATTTTACATACTAAAACAAAAAATAAGATTTGCCCCTAACAAGCTCAGCTCCAGGGGATTGAAGAGTAAGTTTATAGAAAACAACATAAACATATTTATTATATTATTAAATTTTAAATAAAGTTATTATTATTATTATTATATGGTAAATTGTATTGTATCACATTATTCTAATTAATATTATCGTATCTGCCATAGCGCATAGACTTTTTACGACCAATCATTTTTAATACCCGACCTTTGAAAGCACTTTAATGCTTCCTTAACGCATTATCTTACCATAACATTGTTATAACCTGTAATATTCATTTTACCGACCCATTAGAATAAATAAGTTCATTTCTGCTAAGTGCTGTTTTAAGTTATGGGCATTGGCTGGCACTCCTCCATGATTTATTTTTCTGGTTTGTTTTTCTAATAAAGCAAAGAACTTACAAAGTCCAGCTGGAACGCTCGCGATGTCCTATTGACCTAAAAAAGTTGGTTTTATTATTTCAGGGTATTTTGTGAACATTACAGATACGAAGATAATAAAAAAAATTGTTTATTTATAGCTCCAATTGAAAGAGCCGATTGTGTATACAGGATTGGCATGAGTTTTATTCGTCCCCCAACGTAAACGGCATGGCCTCTATTTTACTAAAGTGTCTTAGCACATTAGTAATTAGTAATCTTCCTATAACAACTTCCAAACAAAATAAACTGGTTTAATAATGACCTTAAGATATTGAGAAATAGAGTAAGCGCGGCAAAAATTATTTATGATTCCTCTAAAAACGATGAACATTTTGTGGGCAGAAGACAAAGAAAACAATTCAAGAGAATTTTATCAATTCTTTTAATAACAACGGTAAGGGTATCTGAAGAATTGAGAATGGTTAGATAAATTATTCTGGTAAAGCTGATATATCAGAATCATCATTATCTTCATCGTCGGCTTTATCCGTTTTGGATGTTGGCTATCATCATGGCTATTCCCGCTTTGTTGGCTGCGGCGCGAAACAGTTCATTGGAAGTCACGCCAAACCACTTCCGTAAGTTAGCGAGCCAGGAGATTCTCCTTCTACTTTACCTTGCAGGAACAGTTGTAGAAGACGATATTTGACAGGGTTTTTTTATGACATGGCCCAAATACTCAAGTTTGCGTTGTTTTATGGTATTCATGAGAGTAAGTTGGCAGTTTATTCTTTTGAGGACCTCTTCGTTGGTGACTCGGTCAACCCAGGAAATTCTTAGGAGTCTTCGATGAATCCATAAATCCATCATTATCTGCTGATGAATTTAATAATTTTTTTGTTACGGTTGCAAAAATTATCATAAAAATGTACTTTTTGCTACCAAATCTGTACAGGATGAATGTTTACTAAAAATTTCTTTAGAACCCTCATTTTTCTTCCTACATCCAGTGTCGGAGGCTGAAGTGCTTGATTCAATAAATAATCCTAAAAAGTCTTACTCTGCTGACCTGTATGAATTTACCAATGGCTGTCAGTTTATAACACAGGGGACTGTCTGTGCTCCAGCAGGGGTCTGTTTAATCTTGAGGCGCTATCTATAAAAAAAAATTTCTGACTTTTGGGACTGACAGTAGGCAAACTGGTGCTTGTTTTAGGTGGTTTTGCTTCAGCTCCATCATGCCGCCTAAATTTAATTGAGTTAATTTGGGAAGAAACATGTTTTTTTATGCATTTTAGCAGTCCACTGGAAAATATATAACAGGAATTTTAAAAAATCGTCCAAAACTCTTGAAATAAAAAAATAATGTGTCGGCTTTTTCCAAATAATAATTTTATTTCTTATTGCCTTTCGTGCTACTTACGCAGTTTTAAATTTGAAGGATAAAAATAGTATGGACATCGATGTATAGGCGATTTTCTTATTAGTAGAGAAATACCCAAATATTGGTGTTTATTTAACTTGAAGGTATATGTGAATTAGTTTAAAAATATCACTAGTAGAGATAGTTCATAAGTAGGTAAGATACCTCTAGATACCTAGGTACTTAGGTAAGTACTATTTTTTTCTTTTAGTTTGTTTATTTATCAACATTTCAAGCCCCTGCTGTATTCCTGGGTGTAATTCTAACTATAAAAGTTTTAAAAGCAGGTGAAGAGAGTGTAATATATTTTTATAGTTTAGATTTGACCAATGACTGTGTAAATATTGTTAATCAGGTTTCAGTGGACATTGATATGAAGGTAAAGGTTTTTTTAAAAGGTAATGAATTGCCTTACAATGATTTGAAATGGATTTTACCCTTTGAAATGAAACTAAGCAGGTGGTCTCAGCTAGAAAACTTATTGTCTCGGTACCAATTCATACAAGTTACCCAGATAGTAGGTGACTTTCTTAAGACAAGCGTACATTTCTTAAACAATGCCTTACGCTTACTAAATTTTGAGACTTCAGAAGTCGATAGTCAATCCTATAATTTAAACGCAGAAGATAATAATTTGTATAATACAATATTATTTTTGATCGATCGAATAAATCTACTCGTAGTGAAACAAAAACAGCTTCTCAACGCAATATTACTATTATTTAATAATTAGGTAAGTTGTTCTTGTTATCCAAAAGTATTTATTACTTTTTGTACATTTTTTAATATCAATATAGTGGCAACAGATACAAAAAAAAAACACAAAAAAATATCAGAAAGAATAAAAACTCGCCCGTCGCCGCGCGTCATAATAATAGCTTGTGGATCCGCAACTCCCAGCTGATGCGGCGTTGCCCGATGTCACTTCATGGCTTATTTTCAAGGTAGTTGTGGTGCTCGAAATTCACAAAGAAATTCTTTTAATTCTGATTTTCATAACTACTTAACTAGAGGTTCTGACTTAATCAGATCTAAAACATTTTGTTACAAGAAGGCCAAGGATAATTTTATTAATATCTCATTGTATTATGCACTGCCAGAATCTGTAAAGCTGCTTAGTTATTCAAAATTCAAAGTTATGGTTAAAATATCCTTTCGCCGTCAAGTTAATGAAATAATAAACTAAAAAAATATATCGCGAAATAGGTTGGCAATAATAGATTCAGTTACATTGAGAATTCCACCTAGAAAATTTACCTAATGCTGATTTTCGCGAGTTTTAAACTTAAAATTTGCAATAAAAAAACCCAAAGAAAACTATGTTCCTTCAAGGTTAATACCATCGGGATCTACAAATCTTTCAACGCGTTTAAATAGAAACGTATCTTACTCTAAATGTAGATTTACGATCTCTATCCGCCTTTACAGCAAAAAGTGTACACTGGTGTTGTTATTTCAGTTCGGAGCCGAAAATCGAAACGGATATTCGATGCTCTGACAACGATAAATTCTAATCAGTGTCGCGCCGCCAATGAGGCTGTTATTAGGGATGAGACTGTGATCGATTTATTCAAAGCCAATTAACTCATTGCCTTCGGGAAAAAGTTACCTTTTAATTTATAATTAATTTCTTAAAATAAAGAGTAAACGCGAAATACAGTCTGTTTAAAAGGAGGAGTTATATGAAGGGGTATTGAAGGTATAAGGGATAGGACACAGTCACATCCCTATAAAAAAGTAGAAGCCCCAAAAGTTGTTAATGTGTTACCTACGACCATTAAGAATATAGAAAACTATAAACGATTCTCTAAAAAGTGTAAAACTTATATTTTTAACAATTTTTCTAAATGTCTGGAACTGCTTTAGACAACTGCAATATTGACTATATTAACTGTGTATACTATCTAAAATACTTTACCTGCGTTTGTTTACTTATTGTTTAAAATGAGCCCTAGTATTAGTCTTAAGCACATACAGACAGCCTGCGTCTAGGTGTTAGGTATAACTGTATTTTGTGCAAGCTGGAGCTGCCCAAGGATCTGTCCTCGCACTCTTCATATTTATATTATTTGTAAATGATCTGTCACCACCTGGATTTACCATCAAATTTGCCGACGATACCACTGTTGCCATATCAGCACCAGATGACCCTGAAGCAAACAGAAAAATGCAAGGAAGTAACAGAAAAAATGAACAGATGGTGTTTTCCAATCAACTTATACTAAACGAGGATAAAACGGTTCACATTTATTTCTACAAAACTTTTCCCAAAATGCAATTAAACTAGGCGGCATCCTCTTCCAAATTTTTGGGAACATATCTTGATTCCGAACTATCGAGGGAACCTCAACTGGATCATGTATGCTCAAAATTGGCACAAGCTTACTACGCTATACTAAAGTTAAGATGCACAGTGCCTGTCCCTACTCAAATACCATCTTACTACGCATTAGCCTATCCTCATATCAGCTATAATATTTTACTGTGGACACAAGCAGTAAACATAAACCTAGTATTTCAAGCACAGAAACGTCTAATAAGGCTCATTTTTGAATTGAAACCAACACAAACATGCAGAGAAATATACAAAAAACAGAAAATCCTCACAGTCTCTTCAATATACATCCTTAAGTGCTCCACAAATGTATACAAGAACATCAAGAACGAATTCCAAGAAAACAGAAACAATCACAACGATTCTACAAGAAACGCAAACGGCCTTATAATCCCTAGACACACTTCAACACGATATCCCCACTATGCCAGCCTTAAATTTTTTAATAAACTACCAGAAGAAATTAAACAAGCCATAACAAGAGGTATATTTGGAAGAAAACGAAAGGACTTTCTTATTAAAAATGCATTTTACACACTAAAATACCTTTTGAATGCCTAATCGATGTCATATTTGCGTAAAAGGTTTTGACCATCTAGATTTGTCTCTTACATTTAATGCCAGTAGTCTGAAATTTAAGGTAAACTAAGCTAGTTAATTTTATAGTTTTATATGACTAACCTCAAATCATAAAGTATGATCCTTAGTAGAATAAATTTAATTTGAATTTAAAAACAATCAAATATTTCGTAAGATATCGATAAACATTAGAAAAAAGTATCGATGCAAAGACACCTCCGTTTCGATTTCAGGAAGTAGCGGTTTTATACTCGGTGTAGCACTAAAAGAGTGTAAAAACGTGTTATTTACGTTCGCTGACGGCGAGCGGCAAACTTAACAGAAAATTGTATTTTCTTACGTGGGTTGCCTTTTGTTATTTTCCAACTTTATGTATGGTATGCGTTTTGTACCTGTAGATGGTATATTAAATCTTAAAGTAAAAGAAAGTTTACGAAAGATACAATAAAAATTTTCAATATACTTCCAACCCTAAGCATGTTATGTTTATGTCTTGTTACTTTATTGCATGATCGTTATTAAATTTAATAATAAATTAAATTCCAGTAGAATATTTTATGTAGAATAGGAAGTTTAGTATTATACCATGCGAGCAAAAATTATTTGCATCAAAAAGAGCTTGGATTAAAAAACGTAGGGCTTGGTTTAGATCACAATGATATGGAGACGATATATCTAACCAAATCTAGGTTAAAATTTTGTCAAATTCATATCATGACATGATATGCCAAACTAATGAGTAAGAAAATAAGTAGACAAATACAAATTTATTTTTGTTGTTTACAAAATTAACAAAGTAAGAATACACAAAAAGAAAAACAATTACATAAATTGCTGAAATTGGCCACCGCCATGCTCCAAGCATAAATTCACACGTCTCTTCATATTTTCGAAAGTGTTGACCAGCATCTCTGGAGAAATGTTACCACATTATGGGATAATCCTTTTTTTGTAACTGGTGTTTTATAAATAGTGTTCGTTAAATGAGGAAAAACGAAGTAATCCATAACCGTTAAACAAGGTGATCTAGCTGGGAATTCAATGTCTGATCGAAAACTAATCAGTCTGTCGTCGAAAAAATTGCGTAAGTAGTTAATATTTTCGGCGGCTGAATGGGCGGTTGCACCGTCCTGTTGAAAATATCCAAAACGTAGTTCGTAGTCAAGTAATTGCTCCACAAATTGATTCAAAATATTGTCTCTATACCGCTGTGCTAACTGTGTCATGGAAAAAAATAGGACCAACAATTCTTCTTCGGGAAACAGCTAACCAGACTCCAATTTTTTGAGGGTGCAATGTGGACTCTACAAAAAAATTGGGATTTTTACTACATGCGCGTATTGTATTCTGAGAATTTACATAACCGGAGAGGTGGAACCAGGCTTCATCCGAAAAAAATGTCATGTCTAATAAATCATTTCTTTCCAATAAATTTTGGATAAACCATTGGGAGTAATTTTTTCTTGGAATACTTGCACTTTATAAGGAAATAAATTTAGCTGCTTCTTAAGAATAGCCCTGCATGTTCCATAAGATCTTTCCACTTCTTGGGACAGGCGCCTTCTACAATTAGTTGGCGTATTTTGCATTATTTTACGAACGTTTGCAACAAGTTCTTCTGTACTTACAGATGTTCTTTCTGTTCCTTTTTTGTGTTGTATAGAACCTGTTTCCCTAAACACAGCCACGGTTCTTTTCAGGCAATGATAAAAATCCCCAGCAATAAAAGCAACATTAGGAAAATGTTCGTGAAAATCGTCCATGCACAAACCCGGATTGTATTGTCACTCACCATTTACTCTAACCCCGTTTCGAAAATACGCTTCAACCATGAATGTTTTGTGCTGTTCCGTAAAGCCCATTATGTGAATTGTTCAAGAAATTGGAAAAATTAGCGATGAATCAAATTGCTTGTAACGACTGTCAAAGATGACGGAATTAATTGTTAATTCATGTAGTTACTGACACCCAATAGGTATTAAGCTCTGCGGCTAAGCATTACGTCCTTAGATGCAAGGTCCTCTTTGATGCAAATAATTTTTGCTCGCATGGTAGTAAAAATATTTATTTATTAATAATAGTATATTATTATGTAGATTATTATTTATGTAAATCGACTAATACCTTACCATTATTATGTAAATACTTCTAAAATTATCCCCTATAATCCAGAACCTATCAAAACAACTGCAGTTATACGATATCGTAAGGGTTAAGGTCGAACTACCTAATCGAACTTTCGAGAACATTTCAAAATTAATTAAATTTTAATTAAACAATCAAATTCCCCATTGCAGTTTAGCGCTTCAAACTTTATTCTGAAAATTACTTAACTTCCACAAATTTATGCAGTGCGGTTCATTTCTAAAACTTAAGTCATTTTGAGTTCGCAAATTTTAATATCAGTACCTGCAAAAGATTAGATTTAAATTAATTAATTAGTATTATAGTATTAATGTTGCTGGAACAATATAAAAATTTTAATTATAGTCTATTTCAGAAAGGTGTAGAGAAATAAAAGCTCATTAGGTATGCAAGAGGACTACAGAGTGACCCAGCGAATATTTAAGCCACTTTCATAATTTGGCATTGATCTCATTGCAAAATTCTTTCTTTTCATCAAGTGCAGGTAGTACCACCCGGGTTTGGGTCAATTTATGGGTTTTGCCTATTGTTGTCCATTCACAAACACTGAAAATGGTGTGATAAAGGCGTGCCGGTAGGATATTCGTAAAAAGGAAATAATTTTATTTTAACAGAATAAAAATGAGGCATTATGTACATAGTATTAGCTACACTTATTTTTTATTAAACATTATAAAAAAAATACAAAATACAAAAAATACATTATACAGAAATTAAATTATAAAAAACCATAAGGTTCTTCGTCATCTGAGGAACTGTCATCTCCTCTTGACGTTATAATTAACGGGTCGACGCCGACGGTCCGATCGATCAGGTGGTCAAGATCCCACATTTTCTCCTCTTCTTTAATGGCATGATGGACTGCTTTTCGCCAGTTCGCCAGGTGTCACTACCTTAATGGCTTGCTCAAATAGTAGCTTAACGTCTTTCATTTTGAATGTCGTGTTGTGTCTTGCTACAAATCTTTTTGCTTGCGCCCATATAAGTTCTATAGGATTTAGTACGTAATGATATGGCGGTATGCGCAGTACAGTTACACCATGTTTTTCTGCTATATCTTCCACGGCATATTTCATAAAACGATGATTGTGTAAATTTGCTATAGCTAATAGTTCCTTCTTTATTAAATTATCTTTAAACTCAATACTTTTAATGGTTAACCAGTCGATAATTTCTTGTTTTCTCCAAGATGAAGTTGGAGTCTTCTCTGTGCGTCGTGAATGATAGGTTGCGTTATCCATAACTACTACTGAATCAGCTGGAAGATATGTTATCATTTCACCAAAATAGTCCTCAAAAACATTCGAATTCATGTCGTCGTGATAATCTCCCGTATTGATCGACTTAGCAAACCTTCTTTTAAAAATCCCTCTTCGCTTCCAATACGGGCGATTATTATTAGTCTCTTCCCTTTACCTGAAGGCACCTTAATACCCGTTGACAGGCCTTCCATGAAAGCTTGGTGAGCACTGGTTATATTTTTGTCTTGCCACAATTTTGGAACTATATAGCCTTCATTAATCCACGTCTCATCAAGATAAAAGGTTTTCTTCTGCTCTCTTCTGTACTGCTTTATACTTCTTAAGTATTTTCGTCGCCAGCAAACAATTTCATCGCTTTCCAGTAAAAGTGATTTACGGTTATGCTTTTTCCAGACAACATCCATATTTTTTAAGGTGGTCCATAAAAGTAAGTTTTCTTGTTATCAACGGAATACTGTCATCCTGACCAAGCTCCATTAGAATCTTATCTAGGGTGGGTATTTCTTTTTTAAAATAAAAAGAGTGAACTTTTCTTCGAACTACACCTTTGGTTTCTTCATCAAGGACTTTTACTGGTCTGCCTGGACTTTTCTTGGGAGGTTCTACTTGACCTGCTGTCTTTCTCTCCCGCAATAATTTTAAAATGGTGGACTTTCCAACTCCAGTCATTCGGAAACATCGGTCGACAGTTTCTTGTACAGTAAAAGACGGGTAATCGTATTTTATGTAATTATGTACATTTAAAATAATAACTTTTTCACTTACTGATAGTGGAGAATTATTGGAACATCTTTTTCTTGGTGTGAATGTCGCCATTTGATTACTAATCTTATAATACTGTGAACACTTTATATGGCTTAGCAGCAAATACTGATGCGTTAAACTAAACAAATGTACTTATTAAGGTCATACACACACACACACACACGATATTTGAAGTTTATTCCAAATTACCACCCATTTATATGATCAGCCAATGAGGCCAAAGCCAAACTCGGTACCTGTTAAATGGTACCTGTTAAACGCAAAACGTAACTTTATAATCTACTAATTAACTAATCCCTACACAATATTTCGATTTTGACATTTCAGGCCAGAAAATATACCTTTTCTAATCCTCTTACGCAATTATTTTTAATTTTACAAACAATATTATTTTTTCTCTTAAATTTTTGGTTAGTTGTCATAAATAATTTAATGCACAAAGTTTACCTGCGCCTATGGCCGACACCGAAATTGAGTCGAACTGGACGGAATTTCCCATTCTATTACTCTACACCTTTCTGAAATAGACTATAATTACAAATATTATTATTACCGTGCGAGGGCCTTGCAACTAAGGACGTAATGCGTAGCCATAGAGCTTAATACCTGTTGGGTGTCAGTAACTACCTGAATTAACAATCAATCAGTTATTCCGTCATCTTTGACAGTCGTTACAAGTAATTAGATTCATCGCTAATTTTTCCAATTTCTTGAACAATTCACACAATGGGCTTTACGAAACAGCACAAAACATTAATGGTTGAAGCGTATTTTCGAAAGGGGGGTTAGAGTAAATGGTGAGTGCAATACAATCCGGGTTTGTGCATGGACGATTTTCACGAACAATTTCCTAACGTTGCTTTTATTGCTGGGGATTTGTATCATTGCCTGAAAAGAACCGTGGCTGTGTTTAGGGAAACAGGTTCTATACAACACAAAAAAGGAGCAGGAAGACCATCTGTAAGAACAGAAGAACTTGTTGCACACGTTCGTGCAATAAAGTGCAAGTATTCCAAGAAATACAAGCCGCAGATTTTGAAAGACGCAGGAATTACTCTTAATGGTTTACCCAACATTTATTGGAAAGAAATGATTTATTAGACCTGACATTTTTTTCGGATGAAGCCTGGTTCCACCTCTCCGGTTATGTGAATTCTCAGAATACACGCATGTGGAGTAGAAAATCCCCATTTGCACCCTCAAAAAATTAGTTTCTGGTTAGCTGTTTCCCGAAAAAGAATTGTTGGTCCTGTTTTTTTCCATGACACAGTTACAGCACAGGGGTATAGAGACAATATTTTGAATCCATTTGTGGAGCAATTACTTGACGACGAACTACGTTTTGGATATTTTCAACAGGACGGTGCAACCGCCCATACGGCCGCCGAAACTATTAACTACTTACGCAATTTTTGCGACGACAGATTGATCGGTTTTCGATCAGACATTGAATTCCCACCTAGATCACCTTGTTTAACGGTTATGGATTACTTCGTTTTTCCTCATTTAAAAAACACTCTTTTTAAAATACCAGTTGCAAATTTAAAACAATTACAAGAAAGGATTATCCAAGAATGTGGTAACATTTCTCCAGAAATGCTGGTCAACACTTTCGAAAATATGAAGAGACGTGTGCATTTTTATGCTTGGAGCATGGCGGTGGCCAATTTCAACAATTTATGTAATTATTTTTCTTTTTCTTTCTGTATATTCTTACTTTGTTAATTTCGTAAACAACAAAAATAAATTTGTATTTGTCTACTTATTTTATTACTCATTAGTTTGGCATATCATGTTATAATTTGACGAAATTAGACAGTTACACACTTGTCCGATATGCAACAAAATTTTAACCTAGATTTGGTTAGATATATCGTCCCCATATCATTGTGATCTAAACCAAGCCCTACGTTTTTAAATCCAAGCCCTCTTTGATGCAAATAACACGTCACTGCCCCCCTACACCCCTGTTGCGGTTACTATAATACCTATCAGAATGTGCATTCAATTTACGTAGCTACCCAAGAATTATAATACGCATACACCTACTTAGATTACAACGCAAACCAAAGAAAAATAAGTCCAAGGCTGTAATTTCAACCTTATTCATTTAAAAGTAAAAAAAAATTAAATTCTCGGAAAGAAAATGTTCCATTGACCACACAGCATTATAAACATGTTGGCCTGAAGTCGTGAGGCACCTGTCTCCTAGAGAATTGCCAAATAAATTGTCCTTTTAAACCATAGACTACGTCTTAGTTGAAAAGAACTGCGTTCGTGATTTTTAAATGATAATCATTTTTGTACATTGTAGAAATTTTCAATAAACCCAATAACATACTTTCATATATTAGCAAATAAAATCATTGCGGTGCCGGTGTAAGCCGATATAAACTGCGTATACCTACTATACTTAAAATAATTGAATTTAGTACCTAAATGAATGGATAACAAGAACAACTTACTTAATTATTAAATAATAGTAAAATTGCGTTGAGAAGCTGTTTTTGTTTCACTACGAGTAGATTTATTTGATCGATCAAAAGTAATACTCTATTATACAAATTATTATCTTCTGCGTTTAAATTACAGGATTGACTATCGACTTCTGAAGTCTCAAAATTTAGTAAGCTTAAGGCTTTGTTTAAGAAATCTACGCTTGTCTTAAGAAAGTCACCTACTATCTGGGTAACTTCGTTACTTTCACAATGTATGAATTGGTACCAAGACAATAAGTTTTCAAGCTGAGACCACCTGCACAGTTTCATTTCAAAGGGTAAAATCAATTTCAAATCATTGTAAGTCAATTCATTACCTTTTAAAAAAACTTTACTTTTATATCAATGTCCACTAAAACCTGATTAACAATATTTATACAGTCATTGGTCAAATTTAAACTATAAAAATATATTTTTATTTACAATTTTTGATTCCCAAAATTAAGAAGTATTAATTTTTAATTTTTTCCTGGATCGTCAAAACTTTTTATAAAATCTGATTGCTCGAAAGCTTGATTAAGTTGAGTTGTACGCTCTTGTTGTTCCTCGTTTCTCTCCGCTGGACTTTTTCTAGGAATGAGAACAGTTTTTGACAAGTAAGCAGGCAAATTGGGATAAAAGCACGGAACAGCTGTTAAATTTAGTCTCACCTTAGTTGGATTTTTTTTTTGTGGTGCCATCAGGCAAAAGATAAATATCCTGACGAATAATGTCACTGAGGACAAAATGCTTAACACAAACTACAGAATACTGTGTGGGCGACCAATTAGCTCTTGGAATGGCTTTTAGCCATAGAATTTTCAAATTTTTATCTTTTGGGAAGTGAAAAACTGATACACTCTCTTTACCTGCTTTTAAAACAGTTTTATAGTTAGAGTTACACCCAGGAATACAGAACGGGCTTAGCATGTTGATAAATAACAAACTAAAAGAAAAAAATAGTACTTACCTAAGTACCTAGGTATCTAGAGGTATCCTACCTACTTACGAACTATCTCTACTAATGATATTTTGAAACTAATTCACATTATATACCTTCAAGCTAAATAAACACTTCAATATTTAATAAATTAATTGTAGCCACAAAACAATAAAGTGTATTCCAAAGAGCTAACTAGAATACAAAAAGCACAACTTTTAAATTAAAACAAATAAAATTCTGCCGAGATTAAGACCCCTAAACAAACCGCCGGCCGGCCAGGCTTTTCGATTTCTCACTTTATTAATGCTATTAGAGCATACCCGCACCAAAAATTTTCGCTAGTATTTTGTAAAGGTTCTTAGCAATAATGTCACTTAAATTTTCCATTAGATATCAATCGAAAACCTAATAAAAATACAAATTAATACGAAAAACCTCAAAACTAAAACCTACTTCACGCGTAAATTACATACTAAACCATGGCTAACCTCAAAAAAATTACGTGACACATGGATCTTTAAGCAGTGTTGTCGATGTTTCCGTTTCACAGCTTCTTTCAAGGTGGCTGTGACACGGCACAGGATACAGGGGCACGGAGATGCGGAGAACAATTAATTGAATATGAAATGAAAAATACGTAAAATAAGAAGTACTCAAACGAAGTTCCAAATATTACTGAATTTCTGTTGATAAAGCGAGGCGACGATGTGACTTGGTCAAACATCGCCAGTACAAATGGTCCCTTCTTTTTAACCTAGAAATGATTTCGCCATGCGTTTTTCACGCTGCCGCTGGCAACACTAAGTGGTCTATTGTCCGTATTGCGGGTGTCTAAAGATAATATTCACTCTCTCATACTCACATAAAAGACCGCTGTAACTTGGAATTTACCAGTACGGTAGGTAATAGTACATTACGTATCAAGTTTAGAAAAGTGGAACTTTACTTGACGAGTATAGTTAGTTTGAATCCGAGCGAAGCGAGGATTTAATTTCCATTCGAGTCAAGTAAAATCACTTTTCTGACGAGGTGCGTATACTATTTTTTCGCATTTTGTAAGTAATTAATTATTTTGCATTTCATATTAAAATCTAAAAAGAATAGTTACTGAAGAAAATCTACAAAAACTTAGTAGTATGACTTTTCGGTAACTTAGCAATATAAAAAAGATGTTTTTTTTGTGTTTGACGACTATTGACAGCATCCAAATAAAATCATATTTGAAGAGTGAATTTCACAAGAATTATAGAAATGGCTAATGAGAACGACTTGGAAGATATCCTGAATACGGCCCGCAAAGCTTCTTTAAGTTTGTTTCCAGTAAAATCCAAGGAAAAATACGAGAAAGCATATAATATGTTCTGCGAGTGGAGAAACACCAAGAATTTTAAAGGCATTGACGAAAATTTGATGCTGGCATACTTTTACGAGAAGGTAAGCTATTTTATATGGTTAAAGTATGGTATATAGGTACTAATTTTGTTATTTGTTTTAGGCAAAAGTCCTCAAAGCTTCCAGTTTATGGTCTACGTATTCTATGATCAAAAGCACAATACTTATCAGTGAAAATACGGATATTTCACAATATAAAAAGTTAATCGCTTTTTCGAAACGCCAAAACGACAAATATGAACATTAAAATAAAAAATCACAAGTTTTGACCATGGAAAACGTCACAAAGTTTTTGAAGGAAGCTCCAGACGACACGATTCTGTTAATGAAAGTGGTATTAATTTTTGGGCTGAATGACGCATGTCGGTGTGCAGAACTATGCAGTTTAGCATCTGAAGACATAGAGGATTCAGGAACAATGCTAATAGTAACGTTACATGATACCAAAACAAAGAAAAACGTGTATTTACCGTTGGATCAGACGGCAATGGGTATAAAATTTACCACAAGTACTTACTGTTAAGACCCAAAACAGTAAGGCACAATCGATTCTTCCTGTTTTATCGTCATGGCAAATGTACAGTACAGCCAGTTGGCATTAACACTTTCGCAAAAATCCCACAAAAAATTGCGGAATATCTAAAACTTCCTTATGCTTCAAGCTACACCGGTCATTGTTTGAGAAGAACATCTGCAACTTTTCTTGCTGACAATGGCGCTGATATTCAGGATCTCAAACGCCATGGGGGATGGCGGTCCACAAGCGTAGCTGAAGGATACGTGGAAGAAACCATTGAAAATAAAATGAAAAATTCTCAAATGGTATTCAAAAATGTCCAACCGGGACTACACCAAGAAGTCCCCATAGGAATTGTGGTGAATGAAAAAAATTTTCAGCAACAACTACTTAATACGGCAAGGTCAGCAGTTGCATCCTTTTCTAACTTAAATAATTGTTCTTCTAGTATTTATTGTAATAAGATTTAATTAATTTAAATAATTTATTGACGTTTTATGCAATAATGGTTGATATGCTGTAATGGTTGCTATGCTGTAAAGTGACCCATTACTGTACGATTTTGAGGTCATTAGTTTAGTGCATTACTGTATAAAATGCGAAAAAATAAATGTAAGCATTCACGAACACAGTCCAAAAAGATAATATGATCTCGATCTGAGATGCCTAGCTCACGAGAAGCTTTGTTGTACTGCGTAGCCTGAATTTAAATCGAGAAACATGCAATAATTTTTGCTTATTGTCGTTGCCTTGAAATTTATTTTTCAATTCGTTTTTTTTTTCGTGCTGCAGCATATAGTCTAAACAAAAAGGAAAATATAATACACGGAAAAATCTGAGGAGCTTGTATTTTGGCGTATCAAGAGCAAATAAAATTGGAACAGAATTCATTTGAATTATGTTAACGGTCGTGTATTTTGCAAAATAAAAATAGGGTTTATTCGTGGAGATACTCAAATTAATACTTGTTGAGTTAAATAATCATACCGTGCGAGCAAAAATGATTTACATCAAAGAGGGCCTTGCATCTGAGGACGTAGTGCTTAGCCGTAGAGCTTAATATCTGTTGGGTGTCAGTAACTACCTGAATTAACAATCAATCAGTTATTCCGTCATCTTTGACAGTCGTTACAAGTAATTTGATTCATCGCAAATTTTTCCAATTTCTTGAACAATTCACACAATGGGGTTTACGGAACAGCACAAAACATTCATGGTTGAAGCGTATTTTCGATACGGGTTAGAGTAAATGGTGAGTGGCAATACAATCCGAGTTTGTGCATGGACGATTACTACGAACATTTTCCTAACGTTGCTTATTGCTGGGGTTTTTATCATTGCCTAAAAAGAACAGTAGATGTGTTTAAACAGGTTCTATACAACACAAGAAATGAGCAGGAAGACCATCTGTAAGAACAGAAGAACTTGTTGCAAACGTTCGTGAAATAATGCATGTTGGTTTAGACTCCCTTTACTGACTTTTTCACATACTTAGTATGTTTTAACTTTTCACAATTTTCTTCATATTATGTCACTTCTACACATTAATTTTTTAATTTCATAAAAGCTCCATTAAGGTTCTACACCATTTTCTCTTCTGCTAAAACCATCAGCAATAAATAAATTTTCTGTCTCGTGATGATGAACGTTTCGTTGTCAAAAATATTAGTTGGACTGTCTTCCGGGACGCCACTGGACTTAATAATTTTAATCTAATTGAGGCTAAATTATCCTCTTGTTATTACAAACAGAATTGCCAAATTTCAACAAAACCGAATAAAAGAGTATTGATATATTTATGAACATCCGATTTTTTTTAAAGTTTGACACCTTGTATCGTAAAAACTATGCATTTTCAGACCCATGTTTATATGAACTTTTCTTCTTAAAATCACTTAAAGAAGCACCCCTTGGAATTTGGCCACATACTTTAATAACACCTTGTATAGTTTTGTTTTTATTTTCTTTTCGATTAAATGAGCTGTCAAAATTAAAGAAAATTGATGTCTTTCGTCTTCACTTCAAATTATTTTAACATTTTCAACTGAATATTTGCACGTAATAGATTACTTTGGAAACCTTAAGTTTCTATTTTGACCAAAAAAAAAACAGATAATAGTTATATCCGATTCATATTGAAATTTTCAATTTTAAATATTTTTGCAATTTTCTTAAGGTTGAATTCTTAACGTCATTTACTCTATTGCCAACCTATAACCTATTTCGCGTTGATTTTTTGAGTTTATTATTTTAATAACTAACATTTAAAGAAAATAAATATCGTCGGTATATTGTTTAGGTAGTATCTGATATATTACAAAAACATCAATTTATTTTATTGCTAATTTTGGGAGAGTGACAATGACATCATAATGTTAAAAAAAATCTTACCCGATATTTTTCGCTATACAATTCTCCTAAAATAAGTTATGCAACTCCTTGATATTTATTAAATATGTCAATTATTACCTATAGAACATCAAGTCGATACTGATTTTCATTAGATTTTGTATAAAAGCTAGAAAACATAAATAAATCTACGCGAAATAGGTTATAGGTTGGCAAGCATGTTGATACTCCCACCTTAATGATAATTTGCTGAGAGTTACGGCGCGACGTTTTGAATAGTGTGCCATGTACAAAGCGACAGAGGGAAATAATTAACTATCATGATGTGTTAAAATAAGGTAAAATTTACGTTTTTCTTGGTAATAAATTTTATTGAGATTTTATCGTTTGGTGCTTTTAAAATTCGAAACATCTACTTTCTAGTGAGAAACAGATAATGGCACAATATAAAGGATTTATTAACAAAATCATTGGTAGAAAAAGGTGGTCAATATTCAGTTTTATTATGTAACGAATATGTTTCTGCAATGGCTAGGTGGATCTATTTTTTAATTTTCCTAGTGGATAATCCTTTAGGACGGGTTTTTCTAACAATGCAACGCAAAAACTTCGTTACACGTATCGAAAATTCTTTGATCCCATATGGATTGACATTTCAATTTAGGAATTATGCATACATACATGAAAAATATGATGGAAATTATACGTATTACCTAGTTCATTCCATGAAAATGGAATTATAAGCCGTTGAACAAAAAATGTAAGCCATTGCAGGTATTCCAAAAATTTGCTATTTGAAATGAACGCAAATCGAAGCAGTCAAGCATTTCATTTCAGCTACGAATAAGTATGAGAAATATTTTTCATCTAATTAAAGAGCGATAAGTCATTATTTTTTAGCGATAATACTGAATTGTTACTGTCACTATACTTAAAACCCAATATTATATGCAGTGACGTAGCAGTCGAAACCATGGAAACTGCCAAAATACTGTGTTATCATTGGCGGTTTGCCTTGATTTCCATGGTTTCGACTGCTACGTTACTGCATATAATATTGGGTTTTGACTATAGATAATAATATTTACTTTGTCATTATGTCATTAAGATCGAATTCTCAACGTCGCTCAATCTATTGCCAACCTATGACCTATTTGTCGTTGTTTTTTCTTAATTTATCATTTTATAACTAAGATTTAAATAAAATCAATTTTTTCGGCTCATTTTTTAGGTAATACATCAATTTATTACATTGTTAATTTTGGGAGAAATGTATAGTGAAAGAGCAGTGACATAATAATGTAAAAAAAAATCATCCGATATTTTTCGCTATACAGTTCTACTAAAATAATTTATAAAATTCATTGATATTTATTTTTAATACGTCAACTATTACCTAAAGAATATGAAGTCGATATTGATTTTTTTTAAATTTTGTGAAAAATCTAGAAAAAATAAATAAATCTAATCGATGCAGCAATCACGTTGGCACGCCCACCTTAAGTCATACGCTGAGGAAAATGATCCAATACAACAGGTTTGCTAAAGCATAGTTTGTTTTGACAGCTTATTTTTGATTTACCCATATTAAATAAATTGCTAGTGTATCAAACCCGCTTTAGTGTTAAATCAATTCCAGATTTGCTAGAACAGTGTTTTTATTGGTAGTAATTAGTTCCATTAGCATCACAGTCTTGTTGAATAATGAACTACTTTTAATACAGCAATTTTGTTAAGAAATAAATCGTATCTTCTCAATGCGATGCATTTTGTTCCCAGTAAAGCGCTTTCACTACATTCAAGAAAGCAGAACAGCGTCCCCAAAAACTAATTGTATCCGTTAGAACCTATAATCCACAAGACGTTGGTGGGGGTTCGTAGCGATCGGCAATTGCCGCTCGCCGTAGTCTTAATTTTAATGTATTTGTTGCGCAGGTCACATCGTTGTTCGGAATCTTCTAGCCGTCCTGTCTGAATTTGAATTTTGTTGATCGTACCAATACCTGTTTCAATTTATTTATTTTCACTTTGTATTAAGTTTTTTAAAGCTTTGCATGTCAGATAAAGCAATAGAAGATTCTTATTTCGCACAACCCATCATTAGTATTGGATTTTATAATCTATGAACGAATTTTACCATCTCAATAAACCATAAACGACAAGCACAATATCACCCTAGAAGTTATTTAAATTTTTGAGAACTACAGTACTGATTTTTAGTGGTAAGTTTATGCTTTATTAACCGTAGCAAGCAAATAATATTATGATTATTGTATTGTCAATCGGAATTAATACAGTATATTATACAGTGACCGGCAAAGAGTTCGCAACATATGGGAAAAAATTTTATTAGCGGAATATTGAAAAATCTTTTTTGGGGGATTGGATGTGCATGTCCCATAACCTTAAAATCGATTTTGACATACGTCACGTGACCAATGGTATGGCGGGAAAGTTGAAAAAACCAATATGAAATCATCATAAATCAGATAAGTTGATGAGATATCGAAAAAATTCCAAGAATAAAAAGTGTATAGAATTCCATTAGAACGTTAACTACAATGTTTGGGATATCTACTTGAAAAAACATAAAATCGAATATTTTTGTAAATATTTTTTTACCGAATTAAAAATTTCCATATTTTTCCTTTCTTAAAGCTTCATTAGAGTAAAACGGACATCTGGTGACCACAACTAGAAATATTCGTTTGTTTTTCTGACAATTTGCAGCAATAATTCAAAAAATTCGTTTACACTTGGATACCAGCTGTTGCAATAGTCTATTTCTAATAACCTTATCGATATTTTTTATATCGAAATATTCTATTATGTTAAGAAATCCTTATATTCATTAATCCGAAGCAAATTTTATTTATAACCGTAAAAAATAATTTTGAATTTCGCAGAAATCTTAAAAAAAATCCTAAAATTAATAAAAATTTAAATTATTTTATTGAGCCAAATAAACAACAATTTATACATATTATACCAAACAAAAGAATGACAAAGTAGGCGTTGAAATTAAAACAAGACACTTCTAATAGGAATCTGCGATTTTGTTCTACATAATTACAAAACATAGTTACAAAATATTTTGACAACTTTATGGTATTTTTGCTTGGTGAAATATTTTATTAACTGTTTCTACTTAAGTTTTGTATTTAAAATGCCCCAATCACTATCTCTCACAGAAAAAATAGAACTTATTTTAATTTGTGGGGATAATTACAATAATTCCTATTAGAAGTGTCTTGTTTTAATTTCAACGCCTACTTTGTCATTCTTTTGTTTGGTATAATATGTATAAATTGTTGTTTATTTGGCTCAATAAAATAATTTAAATTTTTATTAATTTTTAGATTTTTTTAAAGATTTCTGCGAAATTCAAAATTATTTTTTACGGTTATAAATAAAATTTGCTTTGGATTAATGAATTTAAGGATTTCTTAACATAATAAAATATTTCGATATAAAAAATATCGATAAGGTTATTAGAAATAGACTATTGCAACAGCTGGTATCCAAGTGTAAACGAATTTTTTGAAGTATTGCTCCAAATTGTCAGAAAAACAAACGAATATTTCTAGTTGTGGTCACCAGATGTCAGTTGTACTTTAATGAAGCTTGAAGAAAGAAAAAATATGGAAATTTTTAATTCGGTAAAAAAATATTTACAAAAATATTCGATTTTATGTTTTTTCAAGTAGATATCCCAAACATTGTATTTAAGGTTCTAATGGAATTCTAAACACACACTTTTCGTTGTCTTACAGTAGGAAAGGGCGATGCTGTCACATATAGTATTAAACAGTTTGTTGTATATAGAGTATGTGAATTCTTATAAGGAATAGAAGGCTTTTTCCCAGCGTAGAAAGCTATAAAGCACTAACAAATTTTAAAAAATCCCAAAAAAGTTCTCTTTTTCACATCATAAAAATGAAAAATTATATTTGATCGGCTATTCAATAAATATCTACTCTCACTTACTACGTGATATACATACATAGCAATACTTAAACATGAGAAAAATAATAATAATTAGTGCGAGTTTTTCTATCATGACAACAAAAAATAATTTATTGCTAGATATTAGAAAATTAATGTCTATAAACTGCCGTTAAAGCACATAAACATCAAAAAAGTTGACTTGTACAGTAACACAGAATTTCAATCACCATTCTGAGTGACACATTTGGAGCTCTTAAACGATTATTATGCGCATACTGGTTGACGATGTTATAAGAAAATTAAAATGAAAAAATATTAATACTGGTCACCTAAATGATGGTCACTTTCTACTTTTGCAAATCCTGATTGATATATATATATATATATTTTTTTTATTGATTTTATTGATATATGATAAATATTTAATAGTTATCGCTAGTGATACATTCGTCCTTTTATTTTTGCATCAATATATTGTTTATTTACTCAAAAAGGGGCCAAAACCCTTCTTTGGGTACCAAATACTTAAATCTTTAAGATTGCAAATTTGATTTAATTAATAATAAAGGCGAAAAAACGAAACATCGTAAAACTTGCCTCGGAAACCGTAACTTTTAAATATTTTTTTATTATTTCTCTAGTCACGTGATTCGCATTATCTGTCAAATTTAAATTTTTTCCAAAAAATAGTTCAAAAGTGGAAGTTTTTTAAATGCAGTTTCTAGCCCACATGCAAAATTTTAGCTGCTTAAGATAATTTTGATTTTTTACCCACCACAAAAATTTATTTTCCACTTAATGAACACTTTACTGATGACACTGTATTATATTTTAATTTTTTCCAAAAAATAATTCAAAAATGGGGTTATTTCTGAAAATATCGAAAAAAGTTATTAGAAAATTTTTTTTTAAATACAGTGTCCCACACGCAAAATTTCAGCTGCATAAGATTCACTTAATGAACACTAAACTTTACTGATGACACTGTGTTCTTTTTTGTCATAATATTAAGGTGTATTACTTTTAGACACAAACTACGTTTTCAAAAATACTTATTTTATAAAGTTACCTTATACAGGGTCAAAAACAAATAAACTTTGCATCACATGCGACCAAATTTTAATAGCCCAATTTTGTAGAAAAACACACATTTAAAAGCATTGTCAAAACTAAGAAGTTTTATGTAGGTTGCGTTGAGTATTATTTTGCAAAAGTGGTGCAATTTACAAAATATGGGTAAAAAATCAAAATTATCTTATGCAGCTAAAATTTGGCAAGTGGGCTAGAAACTGCATTTAAAAAAAATATTTTCTAATAACTTTTTTCGATACTTTCAGAAATAACCCCATATTTGAATTATTTTTTGGAAAAAATTAAAATTTGCCAGATAATGCGAATCACCTGACTACTATTTTTTTTGCTTAATTTTCATCTCGATCGAAGCAGAACTTGATGCCAAAGTGAAATTTCGAATAAAGTTATTAATAAAAAAAAATCCCATATGATGCGGACTTGACTGGTGACACTGTATATTGCGTTTGACTCGCTTAACTTCAAATAATTTTACGATAAATAAAATTGGTCGTATTTTGAGAATGAAAGTTAAAAATGTTTCCCTAATTTTTTTTTCTGTCTGACCATCATAATACATTTGTTCTAATTTTATAAATGAAGGCTTTAGCTTCAGATTAAAGCAGCAAAAACAGACAACCTAGCAATGTTTGAGTAATCTCTCTGACCCGAACGGAATCCCAACATTTCATTGGCGTATCTAGTTCAGACAAACATGCTCCCGTTTAAATGTAGATTAAAATTTTAATCCAAAAATTATTTATTTAATTATATATTTTTAATAGAACGATTTTTAGAAAGAAGAAATAATAATAAGAGGATCTACAAAGAATATCTATAAGAGCAAGAGTCATCATAAATGGAATGATAAAAGAAAAACTTTTTTCTTAGTAGGTAAAGAAGAAAAGTAATTCTTTATAAAAACGTCTGCTTTCGTTGAAACTACAATTTTGAACATCATATTTGCGATTACTATACAGGGTTCGCCACAAACAACAATTTTTGTTTTTTGGATTTTTTTCAATTCTAATTTCCAATTCCTTAAGATGATTGTCTAAATCATAACTTTGGGAACAAATGGATTGGAAGGTACCTTTGATCCAAATCAGTTGGCACGTAGGAGTCCCGATCTCACAATTATCAACTTTCATTTATGGGGATATCTGAAGCCACATGTGTTTAAAACCAATTTCAATAATAACTGAGATATCTTGAAAAAAAAGAGTAGTTATTGTAAATATCTCAATGCAACAAGTTAGGAACTGTTATCGGGAATTCAGATGTCGAGTTGAACTATGCGCTAACTCGGTGGTACCACGTTTAAATAAAAGTTTTATAATTTATGATTAAATAAATTGAATAAATATGACACGTAATAATAAAAATACTTCAAAAGTAGGCAAATAAAAAATGGTTTTCTCACAAAAAATCGTTACTCGGCCAGATATAAAATCATATTCGAAGTAAGGAAGCAACAATAGTTGTTTGTTTTTACGTAAATTTATTTTAAACTGAATCCGAAAAAATTAAAATGTTGTGTCTGACGAACCCTGTATAGTAATCGCAAATGTGATAGTTGAAATTGCAGTTTCAGCACAAGCAGACGTTTTTATAAATAATGACTTTTTCTTCTATATCAACTAATAAAAAAGTTTTTCCTCTTCCAAACTCTATCCGTGGACACACTGTATATATATTATTATATATTATTGAAAACAGGTTTAAATTAATTTACAGAAATTGTTTTTCTACCATTAAAATAAAGTCTTTGCATGTACGCCCATGCCTCTTCGGTTCGGCTTGTCATCATGTTAATTCCAGTCTTTGAACAAAAACCATTCCATTAATGCCAATACCAAGAGTATTGTCTGGGGATTGGGATTGGATCCCTTAAAGTGTTTAAAATCTATTAACATAATGACTGTTACAGATGCATAATATCATATGTAGAAGCAAGAAAAAAAATTAAAAACAAAACCTTAAAAATATCTTGACTAAAAAGTATGAAATGAGTAGGTAATCAAATAACTAGAGGTTATACAGGGTGTTCCTAAATATCATGTAAATACGAAAACCGGTAATTCTTTGACTTATTTAATGACTAAAAATTCATATAAACATAGGTCCGGAAACGCTTCGTTGCCGATCTACAGAGTGTTGAAATTTCAAGATTTTTTTAGTTTTTTCTTTATAGCTCTTGTAGTTTTTGAGATATTTAGCTCTAATTTGGAATATAGGTTACGCTGTAGGACTTACATCATTGGGCATACCAAATGATTTTAAGAATCTACAGGGAGATATTTTTTCAGGGATCATGCCCCCTTTTCTCCCCATGAACTTTTTTTCGGTGCGCCTATGTTTATATGAATTTTTAGTCATTAAATAAGCAAACGAATTACCCCTTTTCGTATTTACATTATATTTAGGAACACCCTGTATAGGTACGCGATAGCATCGAAGATTGCCGTTTTGTTTGTTTATTATTTTTGATTTGATAAAGTAGAATCATTTTTAAACAAATTTTAGAAACAAAACGTTAAAAACTACTTTCTAATCTCAAAATCTGATAGGTTGGCAGCCGCTAAAAATAGCAAAAAACTCTACTTTTTTCCCCAACTTGGTTAAGAAAAAAGAACAAGTTCCAGTTTCTTGACAATAAATTGTGGCAAAAACTTGGGGCAAATTTTAACTGTTTTGTATTGTATTGTATGTCTTTTGGCTCTGCTACAAGGCAATTTGCCAGCTCATTCCGTGGTACCCCCAAGTAAGGCGAGTGTGTACTCCTAGGGATTCCAATCTTTGTAAATCAGAATTCTTGAATATGTATTCTGAACTTTTGCTTCGTGGTAGTTGTGTTAATATTTACCAAAGGTTAGTGTTAGTTTTTAGAGACAAATACAGACAAAGGTCAAAAACTCTTCTCGCTCCCGCGCAGCTGAGGAGCTGCACAAAAGGTGACTGCGTCGGATGGATGGGAAAAGGGCAGTTGAGTGCGATGGGTCTGTAAAATATTATTATATTATTAAACCTTATGAACCTTATATTTTTTTATTTTAATTTGGTATTTCATTTTATAAGTTGATTTTATTAATTGTAAGAAACTGTATCAATAGCATAGAGATTTCCGTATTAATATTTGCCAATATCGTCTGCATGTTAATCGGTAGTTTGAGTCCAGTTTTCCTGAGTTTTTCGTATATATCAAAATTAGGAATTATGTTAATCGGGCATTCAAAAAAAATGTGGTTTAGATCCTCCACAATTCCACACTCACAGTATGGGTCGTCCTTTATTCCTAACTTGAAGAGGTGTTGTTTCGTCAGGCAGTGCCCAGTGCGCCTTCTTATAATCACTGTGGTATGTCTTCTGTCCTTATATAAGACGTTCGCGAACCATCTTTTCCTCGGGAAAGTCGATCGGATGTTAACGTAATGTTTAATGACTTGTAATGATTTTTTCCATTGTTCATTATGGTCCTTGATCAGATTTGCTTTTATTTTGTTTAGGATTTCTTTATTATCCAGGTCGATTACTTTTGGTACGTTTAGGTCCTTGCCAATGTTTGCCAGTCTATCTACCATAACGTTGCCTGGAATGTCCGCGTGTCCTGGAATCCAAGCTAAGCATATTTTGTTACCGATGTCATTTGCTTCAGCAATTAATTTTCTAGTTAATAGGGTTACATGATCAGCTGATATGTCAATTGAGTTATTTGTCAATTTGGTGACTGCGCTGAGTGAGTCCGTAAAAATTATCGCGTTTTTTAGGTTCTTTTTAAGGATAACGGTAGTCGCTTCATATATCGCAATTGTCTCCGCGAAGCAAATGCAGAGTTCACTCTGCAGATTTCCTGAAAATTTATAATTAATTTCTGGAATGTATACACCAAATCCTACTCTGTCTTCTTTTTTTGATGCATCAGTGTAGACGAAGTTGTATGCTTTTTTATATTTTTCAGTGAGTTCTAGGAACTGTTCTTTATTAGATGAAGCGGTCTTTTTTATATTTAGGTTGATCTGTTTTATTGGGGTGGTTTGCGTTTCATATTCGATTTCATAGCATGGAAGTCTGGGTTTTCTGTATGTCTTATTGTAATATGGGATGAAGTTCTCTAGCGCTTGGACCAGGTAGGGTATCTGCCCATCGTTCCAGAAGCTAGGGTTTCGCAGGTAATTCATTCGAAGTTGCTTGAGGATTAAAATTAGTGGGTGGTTAAGGATAGCTAGTGGTTTTGATAGAAATTTGGTGGCCAGCCATTTTCTTCTGTATTCTAGGTTCATTACTGCTGATTCCGCGAGAAGAATATTTGTAGGGGTGGATCGCATGCAGCCCAAACATATCCTGAGTCCTTCATTAAGTACAGTATTTATTTTCTGGTTGTTCTTTTTACTCGTAGGTTTTATGAATATGGCGCCAAAGTCAAGGTGTGATCTAACTAGGGCGTTAAATGAAATTTTAACTGTTTACACGTGAAAATAAATTGAAGATAAACCACAACCACCTTGAAAAGAAGCCGTGAAGTGACATCGGGCAACGCCGCATCAGCTGGGAGTTGCGGATCCACAAGCTATTATTATGACGCACGGCAACCGGCGAGTTTTTTATTCTTTCTGATATTATTTGTGTTTTTTTTTTGTATCTGTTGCCACTATACTATATAAAAAATGTACAAAAAGTAATAAATAGTTTTGGATAACAAGAACAACTTACCTAATTAATAAATAATAGTAATATTGCGTTGGGAAGCTGTTTTTGTTTCACTACGAGTAGAATTATTTGATCGATCAAAAGTAATAATCTATTATACAAATTATTATCTTCTGCGTTCAAATTACAGGATTGACTATCGACTTCTGAAGTCTCAAAATTTAGTAAGCTTAAGGCTTTGTTTAAGAAATCTACGCTTGCACTGAGAGAAGAGAAACTAACCATTAAACAAAAATTATATAAAGATTATACAAAAGGAATATACTATTGGTGACAAGTGAACTGTTTTTTGGGGTAATACAATGCGTTCTTCTGGAATGTGAAGAAATTTACAATAATGACTATAATACTATTGTATACCGTTCGTACAGCAGTCATAGTCAATTTGTTGAAGCTTGTATACCGATTACATATAAATTATATATTGGTTAGTATCAATTGTATACCAACCAATTACCAGGTTCTATACGATATTATAACCCGTATATACCTGTTGTATATCAGCAATAATATGAACTGTCTATGGATATATCCCTGTTATATATCAGCAATAATATGGATTGACTATGGTTATACTTTAGTTGTATACCAAGTATACAATTTTTCAATACTGACCAAACCTTATTGTTATAGGTAACTGTAAATGGGTATACTCTAGTTGTATACCAAGTATACAATTTTTCAATACTGGCCAAAATTTATTGTATAGGAATGTACAGGGTGTTCCTCTCTAAATGGACCCCACCCCCCCTTTAACTTATTTATTCGATGATATTAAAAAAATGGTATATACCAAAGTTGTAGGGTACAACATAAAGTTTTTTACGACATAGTTTAAATAATATATAGATAGGGTGTTGCAGAAAGGCGTATCAAACAAAAATATATTTTTTTCTTATGGAATACCCGGTATATAACATTCTTAAATGATAGAGCTGGTCTTCCTGATAAATAATAATATAATTTGTTATACCTAACCTAACCTATGTTACACTTTAAATGTTTAAGTCAAGAAACGCATATTATTATTAATTAAATTGTGCTTATGGCAGGTTATCTTTTATTTTTTTAATTAATTTTCCAAATTAAATGTTGTTTAAAAGATACGCATTATAAATAATAGAATTATTAGGTAGGTACATATTATGTTATGGATTAAAAAATTAATTTTTATTTCTTTGGGTGGGTAGTAATTTTGTCGATATTTATGCAATGGAAAGCACCTTGAATCCATGCTACACTATAAGGACACTTTAATATGCGTTTTTTCACTTTCAACATTTCAAGTAAGTATAACAAATTATATATTCTTTATCAGGTAGACCAGGTCTATCATTTAGAAATATTATATACAGGGTGTTCTATAAGAAAAAAAAATATTTTTGTTTGCGACACCTTTCTGAAAACACCTACAACTTTCCAATTTACCGTTCCTTCTAATACCATTGGATAAAAAAGTTAAAGCGGGGGTCCATTACCTGTAAATGGTTATACTTTAGTTATACAGGGTGGCCCTTTAGTGTGGCAAAGTACAATAGCTCCGTTACTATTTCAAATACATTAAAAATATTAATACAAAAGTTGAAGGGCAGTAAGTGACTTATAACGTAAAATTATTTTTAACTCTATAGGGTGACTCAAAAAAGCGGAACAAGAAAAAATGTACTTTTTTCAAATGGAACACCCTGTATATTTTTTCATTTTTAAATTCTACATAGAATTATAATTATTTTTTATTAAATACATTATTAGTCTATACTTTATAGTTTCCGAGATATTGACTCTTGAAAAGTGACATTTTTGAACTTTGACAGCTTCTAACTTTCTAACAGTACGTCTTAGAGCAAAACGGCTTACATGTCCCTATCTTCAATTTTTATTATCTTCCCAAAAAAATCAACTTCCAGTTAAACCGGAACAACTATATTTCCTGCTTTCGAGTAACATCCGGTTTAACCGGAAGTTGATTTTTTTGGGAAGATAATAAAAATTAAAGATAGGGACATGTAAGCCGTTTTGCTCTAAGACGTACTGTTAGAAAGCTAGAAGCTGTCAAAGTTCAAAAATGTCACTTTTCAAGAGTCAATATCTCGGAAACTATAAAGTATAGACTAATAATGTATTTAATAAAAAATAATTATAATTTTATGTGGAATTTAAAAATGAAAAAATATACAGGGTGTTCCATTTGAAAAAAGTACATTTTTTATTGTTCCACTTTTTTGAGCCACCCTATAGAGTTAAAAATAATTTTACGTTATAAGTCACTTACTGCCCTTCAACTTTTGTATTAATATTTTTAATGTATTTGAAATAGTAACGGAGCTATTGTACTTTGCCACACTAAAGGGCCACCCTGTATGTACAGTATGTCTCTGTAAGTTCGCATCATATGGAAAACTTTTTTATTATTGATTTCTCAGAAAATTTTATTCTTTATAAAAAGCTCTGCATGGTTAAAAACCTAAAATGAAACTATCAGATATCGAAATTTTCCAGTCATATACGAGATTTGTCAAAAAATGTGAATTTTTCCCAAGAATGTAAATTTTTCCCAAGAGTAAAGTACCTTTTTTTTGACATAATCAAAAATTGTAATTAAAAAAAGTTGATCAGAACTAAAAACTGCGGCTAAATTTGCAATTATACGCATTTATGTTGAAAAATTATTTTATGGATTTATTATTAATTATTTAATTTTTTAATTATTTAATTAATTTAATGCGTGTTATTGCATATTTTGACGTGGTTTTTAGTTCTGATCAACTTTTTTTAATAACAATTTTTGATAAAGTCAAAAATAAAAGTACTTTACTCTTGGGAAAAATTCAAATTCTTGGGAAAAATTCACATTTTTTGACAAACCTCGTATATGACTGGAAAATTTCTATATCTGATAGTTGCATTTTAGGTTTTAGACCATGCAGAGCTTTTTATAAAGAATAACATTTTCTGAGAAATCAATAATAAAAAAGTTTTCCATATGATGCGAACTTACGGAGACATACTGTATATACAAAGTTTACAATTTTTCAATACTGGTCAAGATTGATTGTATATAGGTACCTACCTGTATTATCATATTTGACCATTAATATAATTTTTTTAATGCACAAAAAACAGTTCACTTGTCACCAATAGTATATTCCTTTATGTATAATCTTTATATAATTTTTGTTTAATGGTTAGTTTCTCTTCTCTCAGTGTAAATATCAATTTTAAAAAGGCCGAAACTCCAGAAATCTGCCTTTAATAAATTCCAAGATTATTGTGGGACCTCTAAATATTAAAAAAATCCTAATTTTTTATTCGACTGAGTTTCTTTTAACGAGAAGCAATTTTTCTGCACTATGCCATTTCAAGTTCCAAAAATGGTTGTTTTTTGCTCCACCCTACTATAATAGGTAGCATTCCTTAATTTTGAGGTATTTATTATGGTAGCTGTGTAGCACGTAGCTAACATTTAAAACCTTTAATTTATTTTATATAAGACCCACATGAAAAGAGCTTATTATACATGACCCATTTTAGCCTGTTTGCGTTATGTACCTAATATACTGTATCATTGTACTAAATGATGTAATGAACTCATTACATCACTCAACCGACTCATTACGTCATTTTTAATCAAATTATGATTTTTTTGTTCCATCAGTCACTGTCATTTTTTTGTGTAATGTCTGCATAATATGAAAATCATTTTGAACACATAAAAGCTAAAATACTGGGTCTTAGATAAAATGTTGTATATCCCACGTACGGTAAGGCTCACTACAGCACTTGTACGGTTACTCGACTCGGTCTACAACCTCGTCATGGCAATATCCACTCTTAATACAGATATAGGTCTAATAAGTCTATTTTACCGAACTAAAATTAAGAGCTTTGAATTTTAAAGATTACCTAACGGAGGGGTATATTAAAAGCTGAGTATCTAATCAATTTAAAGCTATTAGGTAGACAACGTTTCTTAAAATAAATTATGTAGGTATAGGTACCTATAGGTACCTACCCAGTAGGGTTGCCAGATTGTTTGTATTTTTGCCCAGAATAAATAAAATAAAACAAATATTTTACCAAAATTTTATTTAAACTCAGAAGTACCTACAATTATTTTGAATATTTGGTCGAAGATTGCGAAAGTTTTATGATTTCTTTTTGCCTTTAACATATTATAATACCTACTCTATAAAATTAAAATGTACTTAATAAGAATCTAGGGAGAATTGCTTCGTAATTTTGATTTTAATTCACGTGCATGGTGTGTAAATACGGAACATAAGCTGTCCCGGCGGGACAATTATTTATTAGCTTAAAATACGGGACGTCCCGGGAAATACGGGACGTCTGGCAACCCTACTACCCAGTCCAGTATTCCCAATCCCAATAAAAGTTTCGAAAAAGTGACATAAAATGGGGGCCCCGCATCGCCTAGCCCTTGTTCGTTTAGAATTAGTAGGTACCTACCTACCTACTAGATATTTACCTAGGTAGGTAAGTCTCAAATAAAATTATCAAATACTATAGTAGGTAAATATATCAGTTTCGATTGATTTCAATAAGTATTAAAACAATTACCTACGCAAGATTTTAAAAAGCCGCCATGATATGATGAACGCTAGATGGAGCTCGGTATAAATGCCAATAAAACAAATAAAATGATTGAAAATAGGATTTTTAATAATGTACTTACCTAAAAACCTGTCTAACACGTCCTCAGCTAGTCCAAAGCACTCCATGACCACAAAATCTCTTCCAAAAAACTAAAAAGTCTATAAGCAACGAAAAAAACATGCGCACACGCGACGAGCCGAACGAAAAGGAAACAAAAGAACAAAAGGAAATGGCGGGCCTTGGCGGAACTCGGCTGCTCGACAGGTCGTCCGAAAGCTACGTTGATTGGCTAGCGATTGGCGCTGTTTTTGAAAAAGTAGGTAATTTATGCAACAAGGGGTTCTACAGCAATACAACTGATTTTTGGGGTTATATAACTTTTTGATACCGGAGTAACTTATTGTTTTTCAATTGGTGTATAACCATTATACAGTATTTGTATACTTACTATATACATTTTAGAAAGTTTTTATTTATATAACTAGTTGTATTAAAATAGTAGGATCAGTATATAACGGGTACGAGCTATTTAACTACAGAAGAAAAATTGTATGACGGGTATATTCCTCATTGTAGCACAACGGGTTTGTCTGCTACAATGTGACAAGGTTCTAACAGTAACTAGATGTGTAATTATTAATATACAATATTGTATATCCACTATTAAACTCATGTCAGGCTAACAGTTGTATTAAGGCATTTCCCTCAGTGTGCCTTAAGAAAGTCACCCACTATCTGGGTAACTGCGTTACTTTCACAATGCATGAATTGATACCGAGACAATTGATACCGAGACAATAAGTTTTCAAGCTGAGACCACCCGCTTAGTTTCATTTCAAAGGGTAAAATCCATTTTAAATTATTGTAAGCCAATTCATTACCTTTTAGAAAACCTTTACCTTCATATTAATGTCCACCGAAACCAGGTTAACAATATTTATATAGTCATTAGTCAAATCTAAACTATAAAAATATATTTCACTCTCTTCACCTGCTTTTAAAACACTTTTATAGTTAGAGTTACACCTAGGAATACAGTAGGGGCTTGGCATGTTGATAAGTAAACAAACTAAAAGAAAAAAATAGTACTTACCTAAGTACCTAGGAATCTAGTGGTATCCTACCTACTTATGAACTATGTATCTCTACTAGTGATATCTTTAAACTAATTCACATATACCTTCAAGTTAAATAAACACTTCAATATTTAATAAATTAACTGTAGCCACAAAACAATAAAGTTCATCCCAAAGAGCTAACTAGAATACAAAAAAAACACAACTTTTAAATTAAAAAAAATAAAATTCTGCCGCCAGTCATAAGACCCGTAGACAAATCGACAGGCCGGCCAGGCTGTTGGATTTTTCACTTTATTAATGCTATTAGAGCAAACCCGCACCAAAAATTTTCATTAGTATTTTGTAGAGGTTCTTAGCAATCATGTCACTTAAATTTTCTATTAGATATCAATCGAAAACCGGATAAAAATACAAACTAATACGACATACTACACCATGGCTTACGTCAAAAAAGTCACGTGTCATATGGATCTTCAAGCAGTGTTGTCGATGTTTCTGTTTCACGGCTTCTTTCAAGATGGTTGTGGGTCAACTATTACAATTTCTTGCCCAAGAACTTGGTCTGTAAAATCTGTGCACCCCAGCATTTAGCGTTTAGTAAGATACAATAAACTGTATATTGAACAAATCTTATTGTTTTTTTTAGATTGTTATAATATATTGTAATTTTCCTATTATAAACCGTAAATTTCTTGTTTCAAAAGTTTAAATAAACATTGGGACTAGAGTTTTTAAGGTATTTGCGTAAATTAGATTATTTTTGTTTTTAAATGCATTTCGGAAACATTTCTATCTGACCTCGTACAGTGTCTCTCTCTTAATACGGTAACCGGCCCGCAAAGGGCAAAGATTAATAGTTTCTGTCTGACAATTCGTTATTCCATGAAGGCAAGTCTGGGCCGTGTGCTACCGGCAAAGCCGCAAATCTTGCTTGGTCGGCATACTGGATGACCACCTAGTTTGGCAATGCACTACTTGTTTAATTTAAATAGACTATGTATAACCAAAATACACTAATAAGAGGCTATATAAAATCACAAAGCATACCTACATCCAAATGTTTTGGTACCTACCGGGTGTTTCTCAAAAGACACTCGCCCCTATAACTTTTTATATTTATAGATATTAAAATGAAATTTTGAGATTATGCATAAGAGATGAGACTGCATTTATTTGCATAATTTTCAATTTGTTAGCACTTCCGGTTTGACCGGATGTGACCTTGACTTTGATATTTTAAATGGGACACCTTGTATATTTTTAGTTATTTAGGTAACCTAACCTAACCTAGTTATTTGGGTTCAGCATAACATTATGAGTGAAATGGCACCTCACTTGTCATTTTTTGACGTGTTATAACATTTTTATGTTTATTTTTTATTTTCAATTTAGAGTGCTACAAATTAATTAAATCTGCGGTTCTAGACCTCCTGGCGCCCCCGGGCAAGGGTCCTATTTAGCGCCCTCGAAATTTTTATTTCATATTTTTTTCCTGAATATATATATACCGGGTGTCAACGAGATTATTGTACATAGCACAACAGTGTTATGTTAAGAGATATTTTAATCAAATTTGGATTACTGTAATGTTTGAAACGGATCTTTATTTTTACCTAGAAACCAACTGAATTTCGCTTCCGGTTTAACCGGAACTACGTCATTTATGTTTTTTTAAACGACAACCTGTAGATTATATTGCACAGTCAAATTATCCTCAAAATTCTCTATTGAACGACATACAACAAGTTGACATTTACTTTCAAAATGGCAGCGTAGGACTCATTTTACCAAAAACAAAATGGTGTCTATAAAACAACGTATGCAATTGATACGGGAAAAATAGTGATAGAATCTTTTAAATTGGTCCCTTTTGTAATTCTTTAGGCACTGACATTTACATTTTCTTCTTTTGTTTTTAAAGGAAGGTCTTTTTTTATTGTTTAAAAAAATCTTAACTTTAACCCTATTTTACAGAGTTTTTTTAAATGTTATCATATACTTTTTATTATTTAGTATAAAAGTCTAAAGTATCCTTAAGCACCTAGGGATATTTTCGAAATCAGAATGCATTTTGCTTCAGTTTTAAACAAAAAAAAAAACATGCATTTTTCAATAAAAACTGAATAACTTATTTCCACCTAAGTTGGCTTTGGATAACAAAATTGGTATTTGTCAATGCCATTATCAGACTATTAGTTTGTAATGAAAATTTTGTAGTGTATTGTGCTTTTGGTCGTGGGTCTAATTCATATTTCTTATTCATATTTGTTTTTGGTAAAATGAGTCCTACGCCGCTATTTTGAAAGTAAATGTCAACTTGTTGTATATCGTTGATAAGAGAATTTTAAGGAGAATTTGACTGTGCAATATAATATACAGGTTGTCATTTAAAAAAAAAAAACATAAATGGCGTAGTTCCGGTTAAACCGTTCAGTTGGTTTCTAGGTAAAAATAAAGATCCCTTTCAAACATTACAATAACCCAAATTTGATTAAAATATCTCTTAACATAACACTGTGGTGCTATGTACAATAATCTCGTTGACACCCGGTTTGTATACTTATACCATCAAAAATATTTAATTTTTTTGACGTGATATTTTAAGAAGGAGTGGCTCACTGTGCACTCTGCAAATAATTTGCTCCCTTCAATGTTTTATTTTAGAAAAAAAACATGTCGACACAAGTCTATCCAACTGAGCCAGCTGTTTCTTTTTTAGGCGCCGCGCCGCGCTCACCGCGTCGCGCTAAGGGCGGACTATAAATATCAAGATTTAAAGATCATGGATGTTCCATTTTCGATGTTTTTTTGGCCCCTATTAAATGGGTTAAAGGCGCCCGCTTTGTCTCAGAATTTATAAAAAATACTTGGGCGCCCTTATCTTTTAAATAGTATATTATACATCGAAGGTTATACAGACGCTTATTTGTTTTACCTTTGGCAATATTTTGCGCCCCTTGGACTTTGCGCCCCCGGCGTCTGCCCGGGTTGCCCGGGCGCTGGGACCGGGCCTGCTACTAGAAAGAATTATCCAAGAATGTGGTAACATTTCTCCAGAGATGCTGGTCAACACTTTCGAAAATATGAAGAGACGTATGAATTTATGCTTGGAGCATGGCGATGGCCAATTTTAGCACTTTATGTAATTATTTTTCTTTTTCTTTCTGTATATTCTTACTTTGTTAATTTTGTAAACAACAATAATAAATTTGTATTTGTCTATTTATTTTATTACTCATAAGTTTGGCATATCATGTCATAATATGAATTTGACAAAATTTTAACCTAGATTTGGTTAGATATATCGTCCCCATATCAGTGTGATCTAAACCAAGCCCCACGTTTTTTAATCCAAGCCCTCTTTGATGCAAATAATTTTTGCTCGCACGGTATACAGGGTGGTCCTTAAGTACATCAAGAAAATCTAGGATATGATTCCTGGCATCAATTTAAGTTGAAAAGTTCATATGGACTTATGCCCTAAAATGCTTACCCTCTAAGATACAGGGTGTTAAAATATTTTTAAAAAATAATTGTTTTTTTAAAATTTCGAAATTCCTTGAAGATACGGTATTGAAAATTGATGTCGATTGATTTCGTATTAAACTGCACTTTTTGGTTAAAAAAGGGTTTGCCTACTTCCACCAGTGGCGTGCATGAAGATACCATCAATATTTTTTTGTGAAAATTTGTGATACGCCACTGTTTTTTTTAAACTCTGATGCATTTTTATGCATTACTGATATAAGTGGAACAAAAGTTGTCTCTACTATGTTTTTGAAAAAAAAGGTAGTTTTAAAGGAAAATGGAAAATATTTTAACACCCTGTATCTTAGAGGGTAAGCATTTTAGGGCATAGTCCATATGAACTTTTCAACTTATATTGATGCCAGGAATCATATCCTAGATTTTCTTGATGTACTTAAGGACCACCCTGTATACAGCAGCTTTGGCCGCTAATACTAAGAAGAAATACCGGAAACACAAAACGGACTTGGTTGTGTGGATAAATAAAAATACCAAAATCCGATTTACTTAGTTTTTACGCACTTAGTTGCCCATATTTTTTCTCTCCATCTTTTTCCCCTAAATTAATAGAAAATCAAAGTGACCATTACCACACCCTTATTTACTTTTTCTCATTTTTCGTCCATTAGTAGGGCCTTTTAAGTATCCCTTTAAGAGTGTCCTAAAAGTTTAGTGCAGCTAAAACTGTTAGTGTTCCCAACAAAAGACTTTTAACTGCCAATTTACTTTAATAAAGGATAAGTGGACAGGGACGCATCGGCCTGATACTTCTGAAGTTGGAAATAGGTCAACAAATTATTTTATTTATTAGTTTCGCTGCGGGAAAGATTGAGTCGGTTTTATGGGTTTTAACAAAAAAATTGTTTTTTTTTTAAGTAACGTAGTAGTAGTAACATGTTTTATTCAGCAAGAACCTACAATTAAATATTTTTTAATACATTTTTTTAACACATTTTTATAGATTTATTTTTAAATTTTAAAACGCAACCTTCTTTTAACAAAAACAGACAAAAAAACTAAACATTTTGTAAATTGTATCAAATATTACGTATCATTTTGTTTTTTAATTAAATGTAATTTTAAAGTTTTTTAAACAGTTTTAATGATTTTTGAGATTTAATAGAATTTTCCAAATTATTATATTCTATCAAACCTTTATAAACAATAGATTTATAAGCTAATGTTTTAGACTCTCTATCCACATAAAAATTTTGATTAGTTCTTGTTTTATAATAATTATGATGGTCATAATTAAAAGAACATAAATTTTTTAAACAATCAGGCAATAAATTATTTTTAATTTTACGTATAAAGATACATACTAAAAAAAAATTCAATTTCTGACATTCAACCAATCTAAATTTTTCAACATAAAATTAATTTTTATATATTTGTCACAATTTAAAATAATCCGCATTGCCTTATTTTGTAAAATTTGTAATTTATCAAATATTTCCTCACTAGCACAATATAAAATGGAAGAACAATAAAGAAAATGTGGTAATATAATATGTAGTATTAAATACAGTTTTTTTAGAAAACAAACTTAAATTAGAACTGATTCTTTTAAAATAAAATGTGTGGTGTTAGAATCATTCTAAAACCATGCATGTATTTCTTTATATTTTTTTATATACAGTGTGTGTATAAAGTCTGGAAACGGCTTAATAACATCACAATTTACTGGCCGATTTAAACCAAATTTGGTACAGTTGTGTAAGAGGATCTAACGCAAATGACGATATTGGCGTTGTTGCCAGCTTTTTAGTTTGTCTGGAATTCGAACGAATTTTATATTTTTAAATATAACACCCAGTATATTTTTACATTTTTAAATTCCACATAAAATTATAATTATTTTTTATTAAATGCATTATTAGTCTATACTTCATAGTTTCCGAGATATTGACTCTCGAAAAGTGACATTTTTGAACTTTGACAGCCTATAACTTTCTAACAGTACGTCTTAGAGCAAAACGGCTTACAAGTCCATATCTTCAATTTTTATTATCTTCCCAAAAAAATCAACTTCCAGTTAAACCGGAACAACTATATTTCCTGCTTTCGAGTTACACGATGTTCTATCAAAACACAAAGGTTTTCTAGGTTAATCCTTCCATCACTTTGTGTTAACTCTCCATTGCCAACTTTTAGCAACATCTCTGAAAAAAGCCTGTTCTCACGTGAAGACAATGAAACCCTCATGTTAGTTTTAAGCTCTAACTGCCGTGTAAAGGTTGGATCTTTGGAGCTGTAAACGTTGTTTATTTGACATTATGTTGTAGGTAGGTATATTTAGAATCAGTATTGCACCCGTGCTAAGCCGGGGTGGGTCGCTAGTTATGCATATAAACGTTCCTCTTGAATCACTCTATCTATTAAAAAAACCGCTTCAAAATCCGTTGCGTAGTTTTAAAGATTTAAGCATACATAGGGACAGACAGACAGCGACAGCGACTTTGTTTTATACTATGTAGCGATACAAGTATTTTTATAATAAAAATTACTTCGTAGGAGAAAAGGAGGCACACACAGCGTCAATAGAATGGCCACCCAGATAGCTGATCTTATCTACACAGTGAGGCGCATGAGCACTATCAAATTGTATCCTATACACGTCAGTTGTCATGCCCCCTCCTTTCCTTTAGTCCAAATCGCATCATTGTAAGAAAAAAAAATTGCCATGCCCCTTATAATTTACAAAACCTTTTCGCGTTATACCCTGAGGAGAATGAACAGGTTTGCTAAGACATAGTTTGTATTGATTGATAGCTTATTTTTTATTAACCCATTTTAATCTTAACATAGTATAAAACAAAGTCGCTATCCTGTTCATGTCCCCTTATGTGCGTAAATATTTAAAACTACGCAACGGATTTTGAAGCGGTTTTTTTACTAGATAGAGTGATTCAACGGAAAGGTTTTTATGTATAATACATGCATAATATTACAGAGAAACACTGATAAATTAGAGTAGGGAGAACGAACGACCCAACCTAACCGGTCCTCGGCCCGTTCAACGATCGATCCGAAGCCGGAATAGACGAAGACAGACTATGTTTTATGCATGGAAATTGTGGACGGGCCGGCAAACGGTTGAGTTTGAGGTTCGCCTTATTATCTCATGTCGTATAATGACGGGCTGCAACGCAGGCCGGGTACACGCTAGTAATAAATAAATTGCTAGTGTATCAAACCCGCTTCAGTGTTATATTAATTCCCGATTGGCTAGGACAGTATTTTTATTGGTAGTCATCAGTTCCATTAGCAGCTCAGTCTTGTTGAATAATGAACTATCTTTAATACAGCAATTTTGTTAAGAAATAAATTGTATATATCTTCTCAATGCGACGCATTTTGTTCCCAGTAAAACGCTCTCTGTGCAATTGAGAAAGCAGAACAGCGTCCCCAAAAATAAATTGTATCCGTTAGAACCTATATAATCCACAAGACGTTGGTGGGGGTTCGTAGCGATCGGCAATCGCAGCGCGCCGTGGTATTAGTTTTAACGTATTTGTTGCGCAAGTCACATCGTTGTTCGGAGTCTTCTAGCTGTCCTGTCTCGATTTGAACTTTATTGATCATATACCTGTTTTAATTAATTTATTTTTCCTTTGTATTTCAGTTTTTTAAACTTTGCATACCAGATAAAGCAATACATCATTGGCATTGAACTTTATAATCTATGAACGAATTTTATCATCTCACTAAACCATGTTGCATATTAGATAATTATATGCAATGTTAAACGACAAGAACAATATCACAGTAGAAGTTATTTAAATTTTTGGCAACTACAGTGCTAAATTTGAGTGGTAAATATAATATGCTTTAATAACCGTAGCAAGCAAATATTATTATGAATAATGTCAAGTTTCATTACAACTGCCAGTCGGAACTAATACAGTATATAAAATGAGATTACACCCCCAATAGAACTGGATAATTACTGTGAGTATTCAGATCAATAATGGCTAGAAACCATTCTATGGTAGCATTAACTCCTATTTCCTATTGGCTAAGTTACCGTGATATTATCACTACACAACGGTCTAGCAATTTTCGTTGTCTTACAGCAGGAAAGCGCGTGGCTATCACATATAGTATTAAACAGTTTGTTGTATAAAGAGTATGTGAATTCTTATAAATAAGGAATAGAAGTTTTTTTCTCAGTATAGAAGACGCGACAGACCGATCAAAAACGTGTAAAATATAAAATACTAAAAATGCCCCTTATCCAATTTACAAGCATTTTTCAGCAAAATATAACACTAGCCCGGCATTTGTTTTAAGACATTATTGGATCTTTTACGCCTTCTGGATGTCGAAGTGTCACAGATATCTCACACCTAATTGTGTCTGTGCGTGGCCGTTACCCCTGTTCCGCCCCCTCACGTATATATCGGGGAAGCAGGGGAGCTATAAGCGCCCTAATAAAATGCACCTGCTTTCCAAGCCTTCCCAAATGTGGATAAGTTATATTATGGAGAAGCGCCCGATATTATTGGCAGTAAAGTGTCATTTGGAGGGTGGACAGTGTCGGGCTATTACGGCGAAAATGATTTTTCTTTTGCCATTTTTTTTTGTGAGAAGTTTCCTTTTTATTGGATGGGTAAAAATATAAAAATAAAATAGAACTATAATACACGGCCCTGTTAAGGTAAAGGGCAGTAAGTAACATTTTTGTCAAAAATGAGATATTCATGTTGCATGCCTAAGCAGTAACTGCCCTAAGTCCACACAGAGTTTGAAGCCGATTAAGAATCAACTTATGCCAGAATCACCTATGGCAAAAGGCAGTAACTAACAATATGACTCTTCATGGTATGGTAACAGGCAGTAACTTAACAACTTATTGCTGTTTGCCTACACAATTAATTAATATATAAATTTAAATGTGAAGGTAAACAGCAGTATTTACCTGATTTCTTAGTTACTGCCTTTTGCAGGAATATTACTTCAAAAAATAGCAACTTGATATTATACTAGTGTTAAGCCAAACAGCAGTAGGTAGCTGATGAATTTTCATCAAAAATCAAAGTTACGGAATTTTCTACATATTTAGTAACGTTCTTTAATACTTTTTTACTGAAAATCTAATAAAAAATAAATTGTGTAGAAGAAAATAAACTAAATTGACAATAACTCAAAATCATTGTTTTGCACTTACTGCCCTTTACCTTAACAGGGCAGTACAGTGCGAGTTTGCAAATTGGAATCAATGAGCTGGTACAGTTAACGACATACAGGGTGGTCCAACGAAAATTTAACACCTCGATTTTCCTGCTTTAAAATGAAAATGTGGAAAATCGCTCGGACCCGTCGATTTTTATTTCGAGGGGGACATCTTTTGCGTATATTGTCAATCTTGTTACTTCAAGCCCCTAGGAGGGAGGGGGGGTAGGATCTAAATCTTAAATGGATATCCCTATTTTATATAATTTTTTTGGATTCTGCATAAAATTCTAAATATTTTTTAATGAAAGCATTATTAGTCTATACTTAACAGTTTCCGAGATATATTAACTCTTGAAAAATTACATTTTTGAACTTTGACAGCGTCTAGCTTCCTAACTGTACGTCTCAGAGCAAAACGGCTTACATGTCCCTATCTTCGATTTTTATTATCTTTCCAATAGTGTAAACTTCCGGCTAAACCGGAAGTACTATATTTCTTACATCCGGTTTAACCAAAAGTTGACACTATTGGAAAGATAATAAAAATCGAAGATAGGGACATGTAACTTATCATTTTTTAAAAACGGTTTGGATGCAGCTGCTCGATTTCTTAATTCGGAACATTGTCTTACTCGGCGTTGCGCACTTCTAGATGAAGCAGGGAACACTGTTATATGTGCATAGCGGATACTGCAGTTTCAAATGGATTTTGCCTTAAATACTCCACCAAACTTCCGTCTTTTTCATTTAATGATTTTCTATTATTTAAACCTGACCCAACAGACCTTTCAAGTGTTTGATGATAGAGCCATTTTTTACAATTCCTTATACAGTACTTCTATTATACTCTAAAATGATCAGCTATTTTTCCATAATACCACCCTATTTCTACTAAATATATTATACTTGCTTTTTCAACAATACTTAAATGAGGCATTTTTAAATCAAATAAGATAATGACAATACATTGACAGATATCATGATAACAATTAACACGTTACAAAGGTAATAAAGGTTAAAAAGTTGCATTTACAGTGTCACAGTATAGTGTACGAAATTATCTGTCGTTAACTCTACCTATAGAGCAAATTTCGCCCCTCCACTTTGTTTGCAAAACAAAAAAAATAATATAAATTAAATAACTTTATCTAGAGGTATTCTACCTACTTATGAACTATCTCTACTAGTGATATTTTTAAACTAATTCACATATACCTTCAAGTTAAATAAACACTTCAATTCTTAATAGATTAACTGTAGCCACAAAACAATAAAGTTTATCCCAAAGAGCTAACTAGAATACAAAAAACACAACTTTTAAATTAAAACAAATAAAATTCTGCCGCCATTTATAAGACCCGTAAACAAGCCGCCAAGCCGGCCAGTCTGTTGGATTTTTCACTTTATTAATGCTATTAGAGCAAACCCATACCAACAATTTTCATCAGTATTTTGTAGAGGTTCTTAGCAATCATGTCACTTATATTTTCTATTAGATATCAATCGAAAACCAGATTAAAATACAAATTAATACGACAGCTACGCCTAGTTCGCTCGTAAATTACATACTAAACCATGGCTAACCTTAAAAAAAGTCACGTGACACATGGATCTTCAAGCAGTGTTGTCGATGTTTCTGTTTCACGGCTTCTTTCAAAGTGGTTGTCGCCCGGAGTTAAACGTCAAAATAGGCCTGTTATTCCGTTTCACTCACTTTTCCTTAAATGTCAGAAAGCGTTGCCACCGACATTTCTAATTTGGTTGCGGAACCGTAATATCCACAAAATTGAAACCCAATCGTAAAACCAATTTATTGAAAATTTCGCGTAAAATTAAAAATTGAAACCGCTCTCGATAAACTCGATATTTGAAATGAAATTAGGCAGTGTCTCCCAACTCGGTATAACGCGTACCGGAAAATTAATAAACACCTCCGGGCCATAAACCATGGTAATAATTGCGCGAAGCGGAGCACATGATATGGCATTATGGCGTATTGGGTTTTAGCTGGAAAATTGTTGATACATTATTTGATAGTTTGTAATAATTAATATACAGTATGTCTCAGTAAGGACCACAAGCCTATAAGAAAAGTAAAAAGCTTATTAATTGTGTTAAATAAATGGTAAAAAAAAATAATAATTTTACACTTTCCGCAGATTTTTATTTTGACTCGACATGTTTCGCAACACTTCTTCAAAGGAGTACTTAAAAATGGTATTTTAAAAGTTATAACTTAGGTGTAACAATAAAATTGCAGGTAATTTTCAGGTTGTTTAAATTGTTGAAAAAACCAATAATAATGTTTACAGACCAGTGGCGGCTTGTGACTAGCGAGTCACGGGGGGCGCTGGCGCTGGCTTTAAATAAAAAAAATTTTAAATGTCTATTATTTTCAAAAGTACGTGTCTGTTTTTTCCTCGGTTTTTTTTAACTTTCTCGTTATGAATTTTAATTTCATCAGCATAAGCACTACTTAAACAAGTTAAAATATTAGTCCTAACATCTTAAAACTTACCACATTATGACGATGTTTTGCACTATTTTCATGTTTTTTTATTTGCTCTGAAAGATGTCTTAAGTCCTGCACCCCATTTATAGTCCAATTATCATCCCCGTCAGAAAGAAGACACACGAAACAAAAAAAAATACTTTTTGTCCTCACAACCGCATACCTATTCAGGATTTTTTATTATATATTTCTTTGTCAAACTTACGCGTAAACTGTGCCTTACTTTTACATTTTGATTGCACTTGTACTATGTTCAATTTCTAGTGGCCGCCCTGCATTTTTTAAATCAAGTTTTTTACTTAAGCTCAGAGAACTAAACACAAGCTTCTGTAAATCACTGACAATCATATTACACGACATTTTCCAACTTTATAACGTAACTAATAAATCAAATCAAAACAAATAAACAAAACATTAGCGCCTAGCGGCATCGACGGGTCGCCTCGTCAGAGCACATAATATATCGATTTTTCTACCGTGGCATCGCGAACAGCTGTCTGTTGTTGGTTGTTGGGCGCGGAAAATTGGAGCTCGTCCGTGGCCGCTCGTTGTGCGATGTGTAGGTGACGTCACGCCTTTGTCATCATGGCAACTCATCGAGAAGCCGCGTTGAATCGGGACGGATAATCGGTCGCCCCCGCCCGCCCGCGCTTAGTATAACATTGAGAGCGCGGAACTCGCTTGTCTATGAGTATAACCTGCCCGTTGGAATATGGCTATGTTTGGTTTATGCCCGCGCTTAGTATAACCTACCCGCTGGAATAGGGCTATGTTTGGTTTGAATTATTTTAATGGATTGCTTACATAGATTGCTTTATTGGTTTTTTAAGTAAAGTATTTTTTGGGTTCTGTTTGAAATAATTACAGGGAGGGCGGCGCCCCAGAGCCCTTCATTAACGAGCCGCCACTGTTACAGACAAATTAAAGAGATTTCAAAGAGGTGATCCGTTTAAATCCAATTGATCATTAAGAAGAGTATTGTTATTTTTAATCCTATTTATTTCTAAGGATTCAAGCAATTTAATTTTGTACTTTTGTTTGTTTTCAATGTGCAAGATCTCGTAGTTATGATTAAATGTATGATTTGCTTCTAACAGATGGTTAGAATAATTAGAATCTGTTTTGTTTTTTATAAAACTAGCTTGATGTTCATTCATTGGTTTTTCGAAGTTTCGACTTATTTGTCCGATATAAACTTTAGAGCAATCATTACATTTTAATTTGTAAACACCTGAGTTATTTCCTTTGTTCAATTTACTTTTATTATTTTTAATGTGTTTCCCTAGAGTACATATTCTTAGTTTTGAAAGCAATATTAATACATATTTAAGTTTTTTAAAAAGTTTTATATTTTAGTGTTATATATGACCTATGTATAAGAAATAACTTTATAATTATTTTTATTATTGTTTGCTGTTGGAAAAACTAAGTTTAAAGCCTTTTTGTATAATTTTTTATGTAGTATTTTATCTATTGTTATCGCGGAATAACCATTATTTACTGCAATTTGCTTAATAATATTTAATTCCGTTTGAAAATTACACACACACAGACAGAAGCTAATTTATGTTGTACTGCATGGCAAGATGTGTTATGTATAGTAGTATCAGTGTGAGTAGGTTTATGGTATATTAAAAAATCATGTTTATTTTCGGATTTTTTGGTGGTTAGGTCTGAAAAGTTAATAGAAATATTGATTTCTTTTTCAATTGTAAATTTTATATTGTTATGTATTAAAAGAAAAAGAAAATATCGTGGCATATCGGACAAGTGTGTAACTATTTTTTTTTATATTGGAATACACAGGGATCCAAGTTTAATGGATTCCCTTGGTTTTTTTTTCGATTTTTTTCGATTATTACCTGTGTTACTGCCCTTTATATTGGAGTTAATTCCGCTGGGATGGCGCTACGGTGTATTGATGGCCGCTTTGATTTTGCAAAGAGGCTTTTAGTACATTTTACCGTCGATCTTGGAATTGCATGGGTTATGGCTGCCCGTAGAGTCCAGGGTATCCATTAAACTTGGATCCCTGTGTATTACAATATAAAAAATAGTTACACACTTGTCCGATATGCCACAATATTCTCTTTTAATTTTTTGTTTATTTGTTTTGTTCATTCCATTACATCCAATAATTCCTCAATCCTCAATAAACCTTTGCTGGTATCGACGTAATACAATCACGGAACCCGATTTCCTGTCTAGCCGCCATTCGACGTCCGTAAACCGGAAATGCCTCCAGAAACTGGCCGGAAGTTGCGAGCGGCGCGGGACAAACAGTTGATGTTCGATATTGAATCACGTCAAATTGAGTTTCTAAACGGGGCCGAGCTTTCGAAAAAGTAAACACAGTAATTATGTATACCAGGTTAAAAAGCAGAGTGGAAATACAATATATAGGGCTTTATTATACAGGGTCCTGAACCTCACCTCCCGTCTTCTATAGCTCACTTAGTAATTAAGTTAGAATTTTCATATTTTGCATACCTTATCTGTATCTTAAAGCGCATTTCAGGAAAATATTTTTTTTCATACAGGGTGTTCCAAAAAAGTGTGACGTCATAAGGGTGTATTTTTTTAAATTACATGCCATATATTTTCTTACATTTTTGGGTGCCTCCTATAGTTACCTACATACCCCTAAAATTTTATTAAAATTGATTTAGTATTATAGACAAAAAAAAATAAAAACTAAAAAATATCAGTTTTGCGCCACTGGTATTAAAAATAAATAAAAAATAAAAATAATGCCTCGTTAATAAATTTATACAAAGGAACTTATTAAATAAGGTATAACAATTTTGTTAACCAAGTTTGGTTAACACGAATTCTACAGGGTGTCCAAAGTTTAATGTCAAACTTTGCAAACTTTAAAGCAATTTATTTTTCTTATTTCAAATGGGAACTCCTGTATATTTTTATGTCATTCGATGCAGAATTAAAAATCAAACTTTTTTCCTAATTACAACCCTATCGAAATTTTTAACGCATCAAGAGTTATTTGCAGAAAACTAATTTTATCAACTATTCCAACAGACATTATTATGAATAAATATCGAAGGTGGCTTTGAAAAACAATTTATTATTAATAAAGTTTATTAAAGTCACCATAGGCCATTTTGACTTTAGTACTCTTAATGTTTCAAATATTGTTAAATTGTTAGTAATTATTAACTAGAAATGATAATCGTGAATATGGTTATCCTTGAAAATTCGTTGAACTGTTCTTTCGATTACATCTACGGCATCAGCGACTGCTTGTTGAGTAACTGAAGGATTTTCTTTAACAGATAATAGCACAGCCAATTGAGTTTGTTCAGTTCGGACCGGTTTATTTCTCACTGGTTTTGGGTAGTTTACATTTCCCGTTTGTACAAACCTCTCTAATATGTTTTGCAGGCTCCTTTTGTCTGGATGTCGTCGTTCCGGACTGTGCGTAAACTCGGCTTGCCAAAAAAGAGTTCTTTTCGCATGCTCCTAATATAAAAATCATATCTACGAGCTCTTCTTGGTTGTAGTCCATCACAAAAAACAATATAAAGTAAATATAACAGCTTCAATAATTACTAACAATTTAACAGTATTTAAAACTTTTAGATTACTAAAGTCAAAATGGTCTCTGGTCACTTTAATAAACTTTAATACCAATAAATTGTTTTTCAAAGTCACCTTCGATATTTATTCATAATAATGACTGTTGGAATAGTTGATAAAATTAGTTTTCTGCAAATAACTCTTAATGCGTTAGAAATTTCGATAGGGTTGCAATTAGGAAAAAGTTTGATTTTTAATTCTGCATCGAATGACATAAAAATATACAGGGGTTCCCATTTGAAATAAGAAAAATAAATTGCTTTAAAGTTTGCAAAGTTTGACACTAAACTTTGGACACCCTGTACAATTCGTGTTAACCAAACTTGGTTAACGAAATTGTTATACCTTATTTAATAGGTACCTTTGTATAAATTAATAAACGAGGCATTATTTTTATTTTTTATTTATTTTTAATACCAGTGGCGCAAAACTGATATTTTTTAGTTTTTATTTTTTTTCGTCTATAATACTGAATCAATTTTAACAAAATTTTAGGGGTATGTAGGTTTTTATAGGAGGCACCCAAAAATGTAAGAAAATATATGGCATGTAATTTAAAAAAATACACCCTTATGACGTCACACTTTTTTGGAACACCCTGTATGAAAAAAAATATTTTCCTGAAATGCGCCCCAAGATACAGATAAGATCTGCAAAATATGAAAATTCTAACTTAATTACTAAGTGAGCTATAGAAGACGGGAGGTAAGGTGCAGGACCCTGGATATATAGGGCTGGTATTTGATGGCCAGGGTTTGGAAGGTTCTATAGTTTTTTCCATCTTCTTTAGTAACAATATTATACATAATGCATCTGGTGCAGATGGTATATCTTTTACAATGTTAAAATATTGCAGTCCCTACGTAGATCAGTATGTCACACATATTATCAACTGTTGTCTAGAAGATAACTAGTTTCCAGATCAATGGAAAATTTTTGTTGGTAAACCATTTCCCAAAATTAATAATCCTTTAACTTTTAATGATCCTTGAATCATAAGTTAATATATTGCCCGTACTTTCCAAAATTTTTGAAAAGTCTTGAATGGACAATTATTTCAGTACTGTGTCACCGGATAGTCAATGTGGCTTTACAAAGGACTTTAATACGGCGGCGGCGGTCGCACTTGTTAAGATTACAGATGATATTGTGGCAGCAATTGATAAAAAATTAAATAGCGCGTTAGTTCTTTTAGATTTTTCAAAAGCCTTTGATACCCTTAATCATTCACTTTTGCTGGCAAAATTAAAATATTATGGCTTTGAATCATCCTTAAATCTTATTAGATCATACTTCAACAACAGGTGCCAAAAAATTTTTCAATAAAAACAATTATTCAGAACAAATTTAAATTTTGTCTGGTGTACCTCAAGGATCTATCCTAGGACCTCTTCTATTTATTATCTATACCTCAGATGTTTTAAAATCTTTAAAACACTGTAAGGTTCAGGCATATGCAGATGACATGACAAATTTACCTTCATTTCGATTGCCAAGACTATATAAACGCATCGAATTTGCTTAACGAAGATTTAAGCATGCTAAATCAACTTTCTCTGGATCATAATCTAAGGTTGAATCCATTAAAGTCATCCTTGATGCTTTTTGGGAATAAGAACAAAATTGGCTTTTTGAATGATAATATCAATATAGTTATCGATTATGTTAGGCTTTCCGTAGTTAAAACAGCTAAAAATATGGGTATAGTTCTGGATACTGAACTAAGGTTTAGGGACTATGTCAAAAAGCTAATTCAAAAGTCATATATGTCTTTAAGAGTACTATACAACAACCGTCATGTCCTAAATGTTAAATAGCGTAAAATGCTCTGTGAGAGTCTCGTTTTATCCAGCTTTAACTACTGTGATTTAATTTATGGGCAATGCCTTGATGTAGCAGATAGGAAATAGGAATAGGATAGAAGACAAAGGGTACAGAATACATGCTCCCGCCTTATTTTTCGACTTCGAATATTTTTCATACGTTTAAAAATCTTAAGTGGCTAGTAATGAACAAACGTAGAACTTTACATTTGGGGAATTTTTTGGTTAAAACTCTAAATAATCCGGCTCTGTACTTCACCGATTGTCAACGTGTTGTCATGATTTGACAAACAAAACTAGACTTACGTCAAATTAAGTAGTTGAATTCCGTGCCGCTGACTTTAAGACGCCACCTGAGGTGGATCTCACCCCTCTGAGACGCCTCCGAACAGTGGCGGATTTAGAGGGGGGGCACAGGGGCACGTGCCCCCCTGTCATAATAATTTCGCACGAACCAACCTAAGCGCACCCAAAATTTCAAACACAGTGACATAGCATTGTACTGTAACAACCAAATATTTTTTTAATGCCAAAACTTTACAGCATTTAGAAATGGATATTAAAAATCAGGTTTTCAACGTGGTTTGATAATTAGCGAAAAGATGGCGTAAAAGCACGTTAGATAAAAAAAAAAAAAAAAAAAAAAAAAAAAAAAAAAAAAAAAAAAAGCATACATTTTAGGATTTTAGAATTTGTGTTTTGTTACAGAAAACTGTAATCTGTGGTTTTGTTTACAAAGAAAGTGTATTATTTTGGGGTAGTAAGGACTTATTTTAATAAAAATAAACATGCCAAAACGGCTATGAATGTGGAATATTTGAGAAACAATTTTAGCTCATTAAGTATTGAGCAAAAAATTGAAATTAAAATTGAGGGAAGACCTAAACCCGAAATTAACTTGACACAGATCACAAAGTGTAGATCTAGGTACTTTATTGTTATTGATAAGTTTGCTGGAAATAAAACCAGAAGATTGAACTTTACTTTTAAACAATGTACCCGCTAATGAAAAATAAATTGGCCTTTTTTTATTTTTTTTATCTTATTTCATTTTCAGTAAAATAAGTAGGTAATCATACATTTTTAAAATATTTACTAAAAATTATTGACCAAATTTGGGCGTGGTCTTAAAAAAATTTCGCCTGCGGCGCGTTTTGTCCGCAGCGGGCTTTTCGTGCACCCCAAGATAACAAGTAAGTGCCCCCCTGTCAATTTTTTCTGAATCCGCCACTGCCTCCGAACATTCTAATTTTAAACTTCATAATATAATCTTGTAAGGGATGTAACCATGTAAACCATGTCAGTAAAATGGAAAAACTTTTCCTAGTTATATACAGAGTAGAAGTAAAAGTTCCCTTTAAAAAATATCCCCTGTAACACTTCCCCTAACGCATCTTCCCCCCAATTCAACGCTTCCTTTTTCTCAGGCTACTTAGGACCCAACAACGAAATATTCGGTCCAGTGATTGCATTCAAAATGAATCTACTTCAGCGTTGCTGTTAAAAATGGAACTGAATTTAGTCATGAAGGGTCGGTCCACATCGACGTGTCTCGTAATATAATGAAAAGTGCGAAATGCGATAAAGAAAATCTCTTTTTGTGTGGAATTACACAGTATTATGCAAGCCAACCCCGTCTTATATATAGGGTGATTGTAACTACGTCCGCGATTTATTGGCCATATACAATTTCTGCAACTTCTTGTTTGCATCTTCGAGGACCTGATATTTTAAAAAAACTACCTTGTCGGACTTCCATTGTCTTTATTTTGTTACTTAACACAACGTTTCGGTTAGTTAGTATCTCTAACCGTTTTCAAGTGTAAACTAAATTATAATTCTAAGGCTACTGTTTTAAATACTATCCATGTGCAATGAAGCTTGATGACTCCGATTAAGTGCTTATTGGAGTGTAAAGTTTGAGCTGTTGGGTTTGGACAAGAATAGGCTTTCAGATATTGGGGATATCTATACTTGGTTTACTAAATATATGGGTATTTTGATTCATGAAACCTGCTTCTTTGAACTTTCGTTTCCTCCAGTGCTGTTCCGTGTCCAAAACCTTGGCTTCTGACCACTGTATATTATGCTGGTTGGTCCATACATGTTCCGCTATACCTGATCTCGAAGTTTCACGAATGGCCTCTCGTTAGGTTTACCATTACGTTGAAAGTTTTTCCAAATACTTTGCTTATTTCTTCCATCAGCTCGTAGCTCCGTTAGGACTGGTTGCACCTATTGTATTCCTACATTCCTTATTCTATTCTCCTGATGATCAATGCATATGCATTCGAAACATGTAGAGAATTTACCCTTTAGTACACCTTGAAACTTATTTTAATAAACCAGTGGAGGAAGACTTAAAGTGTATTTATTTCCCTTCAAACATACACTCCACTTAAGGTATGGACTATTTCTCCAAGTTTAACATTTTTGTTTTACTGAGTAGATTAGAAGTATAACATGATGGCACAAAGATAATGGTTTGCGCTAACTCGATAAGTAGATACTTGGCCACTGGCTATATTTTACAGAGAAATTTAATGTCAAACCGATACTGTTTCTTTTGCTTTAGAGAATGCTCTAAGAATCAGCTGATAGTTTATGGATATTTTAGTACTTGTGTCGTTGCATCCTAGTGCTTGTGTTTTATACAGTATTTGTGATATATTATATGAATTGAGACAATACCTGATGAGTGAGACCTGTGAGACGTAACCTAAGGACATTAGTTTATTATAAACAATTATTTTTTGTTATGGTTGTCGATGCAGTTTTTATTTCCAAATAAACGTAGAAAAAAATATTTACGATAAAGTGCTTCCATCTTTATTTTCCAACGTTGGTTAATATAAAATCGTGCTTTTATTCCATAAAATAAATACTTTAGTGCGTCTTTTTATTGATTTAATTCGTGATTAAATAATATTATATTGAATCACAAATTAAATCAATAAAAACTAGTTCAAAAGTAAATAATAAAATTGAAAAGTTCCAAAACCGCTGTTCAATTTCCCGCCATTGCGCCTCTGATGGCTGGCAGGCACACTAAAACCGCTCTCTCTCACTCACTCTCTCTTCTTTCTCTCTCCCATGTGCTGCGATTTTTTAACAAGGAGTTAACATTTCTAACCCTATAAATTTTCTTTGATGGGCATGATTCCCACGTAACTCGTGAAGAGTAGTGAAGCTTTATTAGTTTATTTTGTTTGTTGGTTGCCTTATTCCGATTATTAATTCAAGAACACAGCTCTTTAAACAGCTATGCTTAATCGACGGTAACGAGTCAGTGTAGCATGCAGGGCTTTGCAGGAATTGCAGCATAAACAGAGCTCAGACTGCGAGATCCAAAGTATTTGCGACAATTTGTCGGGAATATTTACCTTTATGGAACTCGCGCAATGTTAGATTGCAATGCAGTTAGTAACTGAAGTGAAAAATGCATTTTTACACTCGGTAGATTATAAGTATTATTTTATTTATTAGTAGTGTAGATTTAGGCAGCTATGTTTCATACATAAAGACATTGTTGCCATCTCAGTAGATTTCGCTATGGTCTGGTTTTTGCGTTAAAACTAAATCTTTATTTATCCATGGGTAGGTTAAACTTAATAGGAAAAGGTAAAAGAGGCCAAATGATTCTTGCATAAAGAGGATTTTGTTTTGTTAACCCTCTTCAAATCATATTCAAATGTCCTATTCTATGCTAGTAAATCTCCTCAATGTGAGGGGAATTATTAAAGGAGGTATGCAAGAAGTCATATTTCATATTATTTCTATACACTTTGAGATGATTTAAATAATTAATAGTATTTTTAAAAGTACCTATAAAGGGTGTCCGGAAATGATAAGCAAAAAATTTAGGGGATAATTCTAGACTGAAAATAAATCTCTTCCTATAACATTTTTTCGAAAATTGATTATTAACGGACTTACGGTGTTTAAGTTAAATTTTTTCGAAATTTGACGTTGGCATCAAGTTTTGCTTCGATCGAGATGAAAATTAAGCAAAAAAATAGTAGTCACGTGATTCCCATTATCTGTCAAATTGTATTTTTTTCCAAACAATAATTCAAAAGTTTGGTTATTTCTGGAAATATCGAAAAAAGTTATTGGAAAAAGTTTTTTTAAATGCAGTTTTTAGCCCACACGCAAAATTTCAACTGCATAAGATAATTTTGATTTTTTACCCACCACTAAAATTTATTTTCCACTTAATGAACACTTTACTGATGACACTGTGTTCTTTTTTGTCTTAATATTAAGGTGTTTTACTTTCAGACACAAACTACGTTTTCAAAAATACTTATTTTATAAAGTTACCTTGTACAGGGTTAAAAACAAATAAACTTTGCATCACATGCGACCAAATTTTAATAGCCAATTTTGATTTTGTAGAAAAACACACACTTAATATGGCACTACTTTAAAGAAAATGTATCTAAAATAAAGCTTTGCCGAAACTAAGAAGTTTTATGTAGGTTGCGTTGAGTCTTATTTTGCAAAGGTGGTGCAATAATAATAATAATAATAATAATAATAATAATAATAATAATAATGATAATAATAATAATAATTTACGAAATATGGGTAAAAATTCAAAATTATCTTATGCAGCTAAAATTTTGCATATGGGCTAGAAACTGCATTTAAAAAAACTTTTTCCAATAACTTTTTTCGATACTTTCAGAAATAACCCCACTTTTAAATTATTTTTGGAAAAAACTAAAATTTAACAGATAATGCGAATCATGTGAGTACTATTTTTTGCTTAATTTTGATCTTGATCAAAACAGAACTTGATGCCAAACAGGCACGTAGCCAGGATTTCTTTTCGGGAGGGGCCTACCGAGATCGCACCAACGGCGCAAAAAAGAAAGCGCCGCAGGCTAAAATTTTTTGGGTGCCACGCCTTTTTTTGAATCATGGTGCTTGGTTTTCAAGTGGGAAAAATAAAAAACAATACAAAATCCTCAAGAAAAGCACAAAAACAAACCCGGTAATAATAATTGAGGTGCTTGGGTCTCATGCCTCGGGGGGGGGGGGGGGGGGGGGGGGGGCTCCTCTAGCTACGTACCTGATGCCAAAGTCAAATTTCGAATAAACCTATTAATAAAAAAAAATACCATATGATGCGGACTTTACTGGTCACAGTGTAAATACTATAAATAAATTATTAGTAGATACAACTAAAAAAATATTTTGGTGTGAGTGCTCGATTTATTATAAATTATTAACCAAATTCGTCGTGGTCCCCCTCCCCAAGTCAAAAAGTCACGAGCCGACACTGATACAATAGTTCCTGGAATATTAGTTGATATCCACAGAATAGCATCTACATTGAGAAACGATTGGATACAGGAAATTGGATTTGGTCCATCGACATTACCGATAATAGGTTATCAGAGCCGATTATAAATTTTAAGGAAATCTCGACGCTTAACTAAGTTTAGTAATGGATGTTGTTAACAGTGACTGTGCGGGATTCCGAACAAGGGAATTCGGTTTTCGAAAATGTAATATTATAAAATAAGCCATATAATTTGAAATTTTAGTATTTTAGTATACAAGGGTTTGCATATTTAACGATAAGAAGCGTTTTTCTGAAGCACATTCCTAATGGTCAATCCTAATGGAACCTGTTCATTGTTTTAAATTATTCGTGTCTCACCTGCATGCATACTATATTATTATCATGAATATCCTTGAAGATTTTCGTATATAATATCATTAATATCATAGGAGAGAAAATTTTGCCGGTAAAATTTTCGACTGCTATGAAAGTTTGTTGCTAGGCAATTTTGCGAATTACCAAAAAGCAACAAAATTGAAGAAAATTTTGCCGATACAAAATATTCTCTCGAATGATATTCGACAAGAGTATTTCACGAGAAAACAATAAAAACACTGTTTATTTAGCAAACTAAAATAGTAGATTCTGTAACGAGGTTGGAATGAAAATTCGAGTGGAAAATTCCGAACGCGAGCGTAGCGAGCGTGAGGAACCACGAGTATCGAATTTTCATTCTAACCGAGTAGCAGACTATATTTTCTCCACGACCATCCAGTTCCATATCTGATTCATCCGATTTTTCACTTGCACTAAAATTTGTCTGAAAATAATTATTACAACGCGGCCATTTTTATCTGACACTGACAGTTTCGAAATTCATGGCAACCTATGTCGTTTATATCAATTACAGAATATTCATTCCGTATCTTGTTATGGAATGAAAATACACGCAAAACGCATAAGAAGCAAGTGTTTCAGAATAAATATTCCAACTCAAGAGCGAGAATTTTTATATTCTATTTGTTCCTTAATTAACAAAGACACCTTTTTTCTAATTACGTGGGATGCAGGAGAGTGACCAGGACCAGTCAATCATTGATATGCTGTCAAGAAGAAGTTTTTAATTTGTCGTAATATGTGACATTATTTGCAAAATGAGAAAATAGATTAAATTTTGTAGTCAAAGTAGTGTTTTCATATCAAGTAATATACAGTCCATTAAACGAAGAAACATTTTGGTCCTTCGAGCCGGATCGCCAGAAGAATCTGTTTTTAGTATTTTTTAGGTATTTGCGTTGTCTTGTCGGAAGCCATACCTGCCAAAAATAAATACCTATAGGGGATACCTGGTTCCTGTTCATCAGCCAGTCAGCTGTGAGGGAACAGCCTACGCTATAGTAATTCCAGACGGAATACAGGAGTTTGAGATAGTTCCAGTTTATGGTAGAAGAACTGTGGGTCTACGTAAGATCATTCCGTATTAGAGTTAGTCCAATTGTTTGTTTTATTGCGGTGCAAGATCTTAGTAAGCTTGTCTAGTGTTTTTTATCTTTGTATTAAGAAAAATGGCAGAGCTAAATAAACTAAAATTAAAACGCGTTAATATCAAAGGTCAACTCACTAGAATTAGCCGTTATTATGACACAGTCGATCCTAGTAGCCTCACGGAGTTACAGGTGGGTGAGCTAGAAATTAGGCTAGATAAGGCCGAGCCTCTTTTATCACAGTTTGAAGACGTTCAAGGTGACATTGAGTCATTATTGAATGAATCTGAAATTGGTAGCGAAAATCTATTAGAACTTGAAATTATAGAGCGTGAGAATTTTGAATTGCAATACTTTGAAGTAATTAGCAAATTTAAGGTTCTAATAAATAGTAACAATAATAATGATTCAGACAATGGTGGCTCAGGGTTAACGAATATTAAAGGTTTAGTTGGTAGTGATGCTGGACGGGTTGCACAGCCAGTGCATTCTACTGGGCATTCATTTAAATTGCCTAATTTAAAACTGCCAATTTTTAATGGCTCCTATGAGAAATGGCTTGAATTTAGAGATGCCTTTCAAGCCATTGTTCATAACAATAGGTCTTTGAGCAATGTAGAAAAATTCTATTATTTAAAAACATATATCGAGGGAGAACCTCTTCAAGCTATCGCAAATTTACAAGTTACAAATGATAATTATTCGGTTGCTTGGGAACTTCTTTCTGATCGTTATGAAAATAAAAGACTTATTATACATAACTATGTTAAGGCCTTATTTGATTGTCCAGCGGTAATAACAGAATCGCATAATGATCTTAGAAGCCTGTATGATTTGTTTAATAAAAATTTAAGGTCTTTACAAAGTTTGGGTCAAGACACTGACAACTGGGATACATTAATTGTGTATTTATTAACAAGTAAATTTGACAGAATCACTCGTAGAGATTGGGAGTCATATCCTGTAAAAAAGGGGGAACTACCAAAATTGACTGATATCAACTCATTTTTAAAATCTAAATGTGAATTACTCGAAAAATTAGAGTCCTCAAAAAGGGAGGTACATTTTAAACCAGATAACAAAGGTAAGATAAGGGGTTTTCATTCTATACCTACAGAGGGAAAATTTTGTTGCTATTACTGTAAAAAAAATCATTCTATTTATAAATGTTTTGCGTTCAAAAATATGAATGTTAGGGCCAGAAAGACTGCGGTTAATAAGTTAAAATTGTGTATAAATTGTCTTAGCGCCGGTCATACAAAAAACTGTCCTAATACTTCCTCTTGTCGCAGTTGTGGAGAAAAACATAATACACTTTTGCATGAAAGCGATGCCACCGTTGTAAATAACGAAAATAGACCTGCTTCATCAGATATTATTCCTAAGAGGAGCTCGGAAATTCTGTCGATTCCGAGTACTTCTACTGCCGGTCACGTAATGGACGATTCGTCGACGTTGTCAGTGTTGGCAACTGCGAATATTAAGGTTTTAGATGATAAGGGACAGGTTCATGTTGTTAGGGCATTACTGGACCCGGGTTCCCAAAGTAACTTTATTACCGAACATTTAGTAGAAAAATTAGGTTTAGAGAAGACTTCTGTTAATTTCGAAATTATGGGAATCGGAGAAGCATTATCAACTACGACAAAGTCTAGGGTCAGTATTAAGTTTACGTCAAACATAAATGAGTATAGCGAACGCATTTGTTGTCTCGTTATACCAAAAATAACGCAAGCTGTTCCAACAGTTTCTTTCAATATTTCAAATTGGGACATTCCAGCGAATTTAAAACTAGCCGATGCGTCGTTTAATTATCAAAGTGACATTGATGTGTTATTGGGAGTTGATATATTTTATAAAATATTACTTATGAAACAAATTCGAAAAGAAGGAATGCCCACCCCTCAAAAAACAAGATTAGGTTGGGTTGTCGCTGGATATTGTAATCGTTTCAATGTTTCTAATAAGCAGGTTGTGGCTTGTTTGTCATTAGATCAGACGATTGATGACCAATTAAGACGCTTTTGGGAACTGGAGGAAGGTTACAATGATCAAACTTATTTGTCTAAATCCGAGCAGTTCTGCGAGGAACATTTTGTAAAGACCCATAGCCGGGTTCCTGACGGACGATTTATGGTAAAATTTCCGTTTAAGGACAATAAAGAGGATCTGGGTTTGTCAAAGTATATGGCACTTAAACGATTGGGTCTTCTGGAAAAGCGTTTAAGCAAAAACCAAGGTTTAAAGAAAGACTATGTGGACTTTCTATCGGAGTATAACGGTCTGGGTCACATGTCCAAGGTTTGGGATTTTTCCATGGAAAAAAATGATAATAAACCCTGTTATTATTTGCCACATCATCCCGTAATAAAGGAATCTAGTCTTACCACAAAGGTGCGAGTAGTTTTTGACGCCTCAGCTAAGAGCGACACTGGGTTATCTTTAAATGAAATACAATGTGTGGGACCTACTATTCAAAGGGACCTTCTTTCAATATTATTACGTTTTCGGAGTTACCCGTATGTGCTTAATGCAGATATTTCCAAAATGTATAGGCAAATCCTTATTGACCCTAGTGAACGAAGTTTTCAAAGAATTTTGTGGAAGGATCCAGACAGTCTTCAAGCTCCGATTGAATGTTATGAACTGAACACTGTAACATATGGTTGTGCGTCATCACCATTTTTGGCAGTGAGATGTATGAAGCAACTTGCTCTGGAGGCTCAGGCCGAGTACCCAGAAGCAAGCGAAGCTATTTTAAATTGTTTTTATTTGGATGACCTTTTGACAGGTGCATTTACTATTGCAAAATTGTTGCAACTTCAAAAAGAAGTATCATCTATTTTGGCTGGCGGGGGTTTTCAGCTAAGGAAATGGTTGTCTAATAAACCAGAATTATTAGGTCAATTTCAACTTCACGAAAACTTATCCTGTAATGTTTTAGATTTGGGAAGCAACGAACAAAATAAAACTTTGGGGGTATTTTGGAATGCTTCTGAGGATAAAATACATTATTCAATTAAGGTTTTCAAGTCTGACATTCAAGTTACAAAAAGAATGATCCTGTCAGTTATAAGTCAAATATTTGATCCATTAGGCCTTTTAGGACCAGTCGTGGTTAATGCAAAGCTTATTTTGCAACTTCTGTGGCAAGAAAAGTTGTCGTGGGATGACCCAATTCCTCCTTTTCTTTGCAATATATGGTTAAACTTTTGTAAGGATCTACAAGTTTTAAATCAAATAAGCATTTCTCGATATGTTTTAGAAGATGGATGGGAAACTATACAGATTCATGCATTTGCAGACGCTTCAGAAAAGGCTTATGGTGGATGTGTCTATATTGTAAGTTTTACAGGCTCTGGAGACTTTATTTCTTCTAATCTTATTCTATCGAAATCTCGTGTAGCACCTATAAAAAAGAATAGTTTACCTCGCTTAGAGTTGTGTGCCGCACTTCTCACTTGCAAACTTGTTAAAAAGGTAATGGATTCTTTAAAAATAAATATCAGTAAGGTTGTTTATTGGAGTGATGCTTCAATAACTTTATGCTGGATTAAGGGATGTCCTAGTCGCTGGAAAACATTTGTCGCTAATCGAGTCACCCAGATTCAAAATATGTCAGCGCCTTGCGACTGGTTTCACGTTAAATCAGATGAGAATCCAGCCGACTGTCTTTCTAGAGGAATTTCGGCAGAATCCTTGTTGCTAAGCGAATTATGGTGGAAAGGACCCATATGGCTCTTTTCTCAGGTTGATAATGTTCATGTGGTACCTGAGGTATCTGGAGATGTACCTGAACAAAGAGTGATGACTCATTCCGCTTCTGTTCAGGAAGGCCCTGATATTGATTTCAATAAACACTCTTCTTTGCTAAAAATAAAGCGAATTTTTGCGTATTGTTTGAGATTTATTGAACGACTTAAAAATAAGGACTTTCCGGGTGGTCCATTACGAGCATCAGAACTAAATAATGCGCTCAATTATTTGGTCAAGGTATCTCAAATTCAGTCATTTGCCAAGGATTATAATTTATTGAAAACCAATCGACTTTTATCACGGTCAAGCAGTTTATTATGTTTAAAGCCCTATTGCGATGAAGCAGGTTTAATAAGAGTCGGTGGAAGGATTCAAAATGCCCGCGTATCCAACGAACAAAAACATCCAATTATATTGCATAATAAGCATCCCCTTACAAATCTAATTATGAGCGATCTGCATGTATCTTTATTACATTGCGGGCCGCAACAACTATTGTATACAATTCGCGAAAGATTTTGGCCTATTTCTGGACGTCGAATAGCTAGAACAATAGTTAAACGGTGTGTCAAATGTTTTAAAGCAGATCCAACTTCACTAAATTATTCTATGGGAAATCTTCCTAAATACCGTGTATCTGCCTTTCAACCAGTATTTACTCATACTGGTGTTGATTACGCTGGGCCCATTTCAATTAAGGATCGAAAAACAAGAAACCCAAAAATCCTTAAGGGCTATATATGTATTTTTATATGCATGAATACCAAATGTGTTCATTTAGAAGTTGTCAGTGACTTAACCAGTGAGGCCTTTCTTGCGGTTCTTAAAAGATTTATAGCAAGAAGAGGTAAACCTTTGCATATCTACTCTGATAATGGAACTAATTTTGTTGGGGCAAACTCAAATCTTCAATCATTTTTGCTGTTAAACTCTGATAGATTAGTCTCTGAATTATCAGCTGAAGGAATTACTTGGCATTTTATGCCCCCTAGAGCGCCTAATTTCGGAGGTTTGTGGGAGGCTGGTGTTAAAAGTATTAAATTTCATCTTAAACGGGTCGTCGGTGACACTAGTCTTACTTACGAAGATCTGAGCACGGTTTTAACTCAAATAGAGGGAGTACTAAACTCTAGACCATTAACTCCTCTGTCGTCAGATCCCCAAGATATGACACCGCTCACACCATCCCATTTTCTGGTAGGAAAGACATTAACTGCTTTGCCAGAGTCCAATTATACGGTTGTTGCTGAAAATCGTCTCCGTAAATTTCAACATTTACAATGTATGGTTCAGCAGTTCTGGAAACGCTGGAACCAAGAATACATTTCTGAACTACAATCAAGAGTAAAATGGAAAATGAATTACCCGAATCTGCTGAAGGTTGGCAGTTTAGTGATCATTAAGGAGGACAATGTGCCAGTTTGTAAATGGAAGACTGGACGTGTTATTGAACTGTATCCCGGCTCGGATAATGTAATTCGCGTAGCAAGTATAAAATGCGGCGATCGTTCTATCTGTAAACGCGCTGTGACAAAATTGTGCGTGTTACCAATTGATTCTAATGAAACAGGATCTTGAGAATATTCCTATCATTTACTTATTTGTTAATGTCTAGTTTTCTTTCTTTTATTGTTAATTGAAATAGGTATTTCAAGGCGGGCGGCATGTTCCTTAATTAACAAAGACACCTTTTTTCTAATTACGTGGGATGCAGGAGAGTGACCAGGACCAGTCAATCATTGATATGCTGTCAAGAAGAAGTTTTTAATTTGTCGTAATATGTGACATTATTTGCAAAATGAGAAAATAGATTAAATTTTGTAGTCAAAGTAGTGTTTTCATATCAAGTAATATACAGTCCATTAAACGAAGAAACACTATTATCAAAAATGATTTTGGAATTATTGCATTCAGTAATGGTCGTGGAGAAACTTTATTTATTTATTACTAATATTAAACGTACAGTTGTTATAAGTAATAGTTTATCGATTCTTTTCTATCAAAGCATGGTTTTGGGTATGATTGACTTGCATTTGAGTGAGTCGAAGGTCCACATGCTTCATTAGTTGTTCTGAGATTTTCGATTAGCTTCAGATGATGACTAGGATCTAGCTGCAGTTATGGTTTCAGGAAATTTGCGTTTGAGTGGCCTATTAACTTAATCAACTCTTGTTCCCCAACACCTTGTTTAAATAGGGCAGACAGCGGAAGATCGATGAGAATGATTTGTTATTTTATGCTTCTTCGTATCTATATCTATTCCAATTCTTTCCGCTGAAGTTTTGGTCCACTTAGATACTGTATTTATTTCTAGTGGAGTTTTTTTGAACCAGCATCCCTTCTGCAAGTTTGGATGAACGGAGAGAAATAATCTGTCTGTCGAAATGTTTTGTCCTCTTTTTTCCAATAATTTTAAAAATAATCTTACAGGGCATAAGTCTTTGTTTCATGAATTTCTTACCAACCATTTGCTGTTTACCAATCCTTTTGACTCACCTTGAGCTGTCTTGGAAAATATGCTGTCATATTCAATTCGTCCGGTAAATTCTCCCATGGTATTAAACTCCTTTTGAAAATATTGAATTTTGCAATTTACGGCCTCACTGCCTCTGCAAGCTAGTTCAAATAAGCAGAGATGGAAAAACTATTTTTGTGCTTCATCGGGGTTTTCTTCATTGTAGCTTTGCATTATTGTTAGTACTTTTCTTTTTTCCTGATATTTTTGGAGCTGCTTACTCTTTGCGTCTCTTGCCATTCGTGCATTTTAAAGGAAATATCCGTAAAAGGGTCAATCTTTATTTCGTATTCTGTAAAATACATTTCTTGAATCATTTTGCTGTAGTTTTCCATATAGCCTTTACAGAAGACTCTTTATAGTCTTCGCCATTACCCTTCTTCCTATTAAAAGGCGTAATCTTCGAGGATTTTCGCCAGTTCCATCACAGTAGTACATTTTTCCAGTGTATAATTTCTTATCATTAGAAACTCTGAGAACTGTGCCCAAATTGAGTTCTTGGATTTCTGTGTGTTAAGTGGAATATTTTCAGCTATCGATTTTTTTATTTCTCGGATAGATTGGCACCCAAATCTTGCATTTTCGTTTAAATTGCTCATTTTGACATTTTCAAACCAAGATGACATTTGTCAGACTAAAAATATTTTTTTTAAAACCGACCACGATTTACACTTTCTGGACAATTTTTCGTCTAGAAAATAACGTTTTTCCGATCGCAAGACCGGAAAAGTGACATTAGAGACCGGAAAAATCTTTTCCGGACTCTAATGTCACTTTTCCGGTCTCTAATGTCACTGTCACTCTGTTTTTTGTTTTTCCAATCGCTCTTTGATAATACAAGATACCTTGATTTCGTTATTATGATAACAACATTTCGATGTATTGTCGAGTGACAGTTCATTGATTTTAATTTTGTTCTTTATGTCAAACTTGTTTCGCGTAGATTATAAAATATATCGAAGTGTCGGTCTTAAAAAAAATATTGTACGTCACGCAACCGAAAATTAGTATTTTCCAGGTCTCTCCAAGTTTCCAGGACTCGCCTATGGCTCGCCCTGAAAATGCTTGTCTCGACCTGAAAAACACTACTTTCCGGTCTTGTAACGTAAATTACTATTTTACCTAACATCTATCAAAGTTATGCCGCTGATGAACCATCTTGTTGATTTTGTCCAGGTGTATACAGGGTGGTCCTTAAGTACATCAAGAAAATCTAGGATATGATTCCTGGCATCAATTTAAGTTGAAAAGTTCATATGGACTTATGCCCTAAAATGATTACCCTCTAAGATACAGGGTGTTAAAATATTTTTAAAAAATAATTGTTTTTTTAAAATTTCGAAACTCCTTGAAGATACGGTATTGAAAATTGATGTCGATTGATTTCGTATTAACTGCACTTTTTGGTTAAAAAAGGGTTTGCCTACTTCCACCAGTGGCGTGCATGAAGATACCATCAATATTTTTTTTGTGAAAATATGTGATACGCCACTGTTTTTTTTTAAACTCTGATGCATTTTTATGCATTACTGATATAAGCGGAACAAAAGTTGTCTCTACTATGTTTTTGAAAAAAATGGTAGTTTTAAAGGAAAATGGAAAATATTTTAACACCCTGTATCTTAGAGGGTAAGCATTTTAGGGCATAAGTCCATATGAACTTTTCAACTTAAATTGATGCCAGGAATCCTATCCTAGATTTTCTTGATGTACCTAAGGACCACCCTGTATAATTAAGAGTTTTTCCACTAGAAAACAGGCCGTTGCTATGATATTTTGCCAGTATAAAACACTCTAGTGAAATAGTCGGTAAAACACATGTTTTTACCTCTCATGCAGTACTCACCTGCGTTCTGTCGCGCTGGTTTTCCAAAAATATACATATTTTATAACCAGCACAAAGCAGGCATAAATTTGATACATTGAATCAGTTCCGTTTGGAATTAATTTTGTTGTTTTCTGACGTCAAGAATGTGCTATAAATAAAAATAGCCACAATTTATCAACAAAAATCAGACGAACTGTATGTACCATTCGATAAATGCATATCGTACGATCTCCTTTGCTGGCAACTAAACGCGGAAGAATTCTTTTTCGGACGTGTCATGTATCGTGATTCGCTATCGTGAAATAAACTGTTACTCGACTGAATTTCGATACAATCTTCTGTCAAGGTACTGGTAGGTAATGGTTAATAAAAACTACCTATGTTCTTTTTCGAATGTGCATACCTACCTAATTTAATAATGGGTAGTTGTAAAAAATTAAGATTAATCGGTCGTTTGTGATTTTAATCGCGTATTTATAATTGGATATTGTTTATAACATTATACCTATAGTAAATTTTTACCTTTATTTAAATACCGCGTGTGTAAAATGCCTAATAAAACAACAAGTAATTTAAATGGAATAGCTTTTAGTGTGATATTGTTCTTGTCACATTGCATAATTATGATTATCTATTATGCAACATGGTTTACTGAGATGGTAAAATTCGTCCATAGATTATAAAGTCCAATACTATAATGATGGGTCGTGCGAAATAAGAATCTAATATTGCTTTATCTGACATGCAAAGTTTAAAGAAACTTAAATAGAGAGTAAAAATAAATTAATTGATACGATCAATAAATTTTAAATTTAGACAGGACAGCTAGAAGACTCCGAACAACGATGTGACCTGCGCAACAAATACGTTAAAACTGATAATACGGCGCGCGGCGATTGCCGATCGCTACGAACCCCCACCAACGTCTTGGTAAGTATACTTTTTTGTATATCTATACAGTCGTAGAAAAAATAATGTTCCTAACTCATGCGTAAAGTGTCTTTCCGCACTTGTTAGGAAAATAACTATTTCACAATCGTTCGACATGTAGCTTCGCCTTCGGCTTAGACACAGAAATATTTGGCAACTTGTAGTACAATATACTATTATTTTCCTTGTTTACTCGTTGATGCGAATGAAATATTTCTTGCAACTCCAGTTGTTTTTCATACCTTAACAAACATAAAACCATATCGATATCCACAAAAAAGTATTATTGTTTGAAACGATTCCTCACAATCCTATCGCACCGCACGTCATTGTAGACCAGGGCTGAAGCCTTTGAAAATGGTAAAAAGTGAAAAAAAATAGTAAGATGAGACCCATTGGAAAAGGAAGAGAATATAAGAAAAATGAAAAGAAAAATAATTTACGGGCGATCCGAGGTCGGGAAGTGGAAAGGGGTGAGTTTTTAAGGGTAGAAAACGATTTATCTCGATTTCCGGCAAAACTAGAATCCTATGGAAAAATGTTAAATGGCAAAGTTGTAGGTAGTAAAAAGTTCTACAACTTTTGTATTTACACTTTTTTCACATAACCTCAAAATTTATGTGAAAAATTCAAATAACCAAGTTTTTGGTTTTTTATTTTTATCTTTTACAAAAAAAAATTGTTTCCACGAAATTTGGTGAAACTTACCTTCTTATGTCCCAAACATACTGTAATTTCTTTGATTGAAAATATTTATTTTTTCACCTTATTTTGACTTAATATCGAAAAAGCACCCTAATTTTCAATCGAAAATTCTCACGTCAAGATATCTGCTTTTTTTAAAAGTCGATGGGCTTTTTGTTTGTGCTTTGCATTTTTTAAGAACATTTTTACCATAGTAATGTATATTTTTTACACCATCAGAAAGTAGAGATTTCAACGAACAAAAAGCCCACCAACTTTTTTAAAAAAGCAGATATTTTGACGTGAGAATTTTCGATTGAAAATTACGGTGCTTTTTCGATATTAAGTCAAAATAAGGTGAAAAAATAAATATTTTAAATCAAAAAAATTACAGTATGTTTGGGACATAAGAAGGTAAGTTTTCACTAAATTTCGTAAAAACAAAAATTTTTTTGTAAAAGATAAAAATAAAAAACCAAAAACTTGGTTATTTGAATTTTTCACATACATATTGAGGTTATGTGAAAAAAGTGTAAATATAAAAGTTGTAGATATTTTTATTACCTACAACTTTGCTATTTAGCGTTTTTTCATAGGACTTGCAGTTTTGCCGGAAATTGAGATAAACCGTTTTCTACCCTCAAAAACTCACCCCCTTCCACTTCCCGACCTCGGATCGCCCGTAATTTATTTTTTCTTTCATTTTTGTTATATTCTCTTCCTTTTCCAATGGGTTTCATCCTACTATTATTTTTTTTTGGTTTCAAAAATTATCGACCCCGTTCTATTGAGGGAGTAGTGATTTTTACTTTTAAATCAATCGCCAAAGATAATGAATTTCTTATTTTTGTTTTCATCATATTTTCGTTCGCTATGCGTGATAAAACTACAAAAAGTTGAATTAAATATGTGGCTTATCCCCCTTTATGTTTTAACAATAAAAGTCCTAAAATGACACTCCCAAAACTTTGTTATCGTTTTTATTACCCCTCATTTCCGAATTTATGGAATGTGTTATTCAATATTGGGAAGTTCCCTTTTACCATTTCTGCCCCAAATTGCATTGCATCAATATTGATAAAAATAACAATAAAATTAATAATTTGATGGCTATAATGAAATAACTAAAAGCAATGAAGATAGGGAAGAATATAAAATACTTAGAAATAAATGGGTATCAGTTTTAAGAAGAGAAAATACTTTATATATTATGATAAACAAGTAAATAGTAACAAGGGAGATGGTAAAAAAATGTGGAGAAACTTAAAAAATTTAGTTAAACCTACAGTTAGAAATAACAATAAAGAAATAATTTTTGAAGATAAAAAAGAAATGGAACCATTTATTACTGCTGAAAAACTAAATTCTTATTATATTCATAGCATTGAAGAAATTGTTCAGTCAATAAATTCAGGAAATGCTAAATAGTTAATAGAAATAATAATTTTTTAAAGAATTCAATGAAATATCATTAAATAAATTAAAACTAGTAATTTCAAAATTAAATTCAAATAACAACTATGGAGAAATATTGAACAAAAAGGTGTTAAAAGAAACATTTGGCAGCTTTGGTTACCCATTATTAAATTTTATAAATTCTTGTTTAAAATATGGAAATACGCCTGATGAATTAAAATGTTCTTACATTTCACCAGTGCCAAAAGTAAAAAAACACTAAAAAATGGGTTCTATTCTAAGTAAATGTGTTATGGGATGTTGAGAAATTATTAGAAGAAGTCGTATATGAACAGTTTTATTAGAGTTCATTGATGCCAACAAAATTTTAGTTTCCTTTCAAGCTGGTTTTCGAAAAGGGTACCTACTCTACAGAGACAGCCATTCAATGTGTGATTAAGCTTTGTGTGCTTGAAACACAAGAGGGTATTGGATTGAGACGTGGAAGAGAACCATTGATCAAGGGGAAAATGTTATAGCTGTACTTTTGGATTTTAAGCGGGCATTCGAAACAATTGACAGGGCTAGATTATTGAGTAAATTGTTTCAGTATGGTATTAGCGGCAACGTTTATAAATGGTTTAAAAATTATTTAAGTAACAGATCACAAAAAGCAAAAATTTCAAAAACATATTAAAAAAAAAAAATAATATATGAGTTCCTCAGGGAAGTATACTAGGCCCAATATTATTTATTTTATACATCAATGATATGCCTTTAGTTTTAAAAATGTGTAAGTTACAAATGTTTGCTGATGACACCTTAATTTACATTAATGTTTTTATGGTCTAAATACTCTAAATTCTGAGATAAATATATTATTAAATTGGCTAAAAGTAAATAAATTAAAATAAAATATTTCAAAAACTAAATGTATGGTTATAGGTAATAATTTAAATTGTTAAAATATAAATGTTGTAATTGATGGTGCAAAATTGGAATAAGTGAACAGTTTTAAATATTTAGGGATAATTATAGATTCAAAATTAAAATTTTCTAATTATTTTGAAAGTATCATATCAAAGATTGCCGGAAAAGTAGGTTATTTTAAAATAATTTAAGTCTGTGTTCTAAAAAAGTTGTATCTAATACTATTATATTACCACATTTTTTTTATTGTTCTTCCATTTTATATTGTGCTTGTGAAAAAATATTTGACAAATTACAAATTTTACAGAATAAGGCAATGCGGATTTTTTTTAAATTGTGACAAATATACAAAAAAATATTGGTTGAATGTCAGAAATAAAATTTTTATTTAGTATGTACCTTTATACATAAAATTAAAAATACATTATTGCCTGATTGTTTAAAAAAATTGTGTTCGTTTAATTATGACCATCAAAATTATAAAACAAGACTAATCAAAATTTTTTTGTGGATAGAGTGTCTAAAACATTAGCCTAGAAGTATATTTTTTATAAAGGTTTGATAGAATATTATAATTTGGAAAATTCTATTAAATCTCAAAAATATCATTAAAACTATTTAAAAAACCTTTAAAATTACATTTATTTCAAATACAAAATGATACGTAATATTTGATACAATTTGCAAAATGTTTAATTCTTCTGTCTATTTTTTGTTAAAAGAAGGTTCCGTTTTAAAATTTAAAATAAATCTATAAAAATGTTGTTAAAAAAATTTATTAAAAAATATTTAATTGTAGCTTTTTGCTAAATAAAACATGTTATTATTTATCCAATCTCAGTTTGAGGACATTCCAATCATTCCATACGGCGGTAAACAGTCTCAAAGAGACTGACCGCACAACCAGGGTTGTCAGATCTTTCTTCTTCAATTTTTTAAGTTTTTTTATTAAAGATATTTCATTTATATCAGTATTCAATTGTTAGTCAGTAACTTTCTTTGAAAGCTAGTTTGCAAATATACTTTAAACCGAGGAGTTTTGAGTGTGACAGAAAAAAATAACAAGCCATTCATTGTTATAATAATACATTCTTTAGTCCTTAAGAAACAATATAACTGAAATCAAGACAAAAAGTGTTTTCAGTGTTTAAAAACAACTAATTAACAAACCCTTGTTTCTCGTATATACTTACATTGTGCTTACAAATCCGAAGATTTTGAAGAATTGGCAACAGCATGTAATTTGTTGCGATTGCAAGCGCCAGACAGAGATAGGCCAGTGACCGCCGATGGCGTGGAAGAGACGGAGATAAAATATACGTGGTTATGCCTTGATGAACGGGCCGGAGTCTGGTTGACGAGAATGAAGTTCTGGTAAAAAAATTAAAGCATTTTCTGAGCAGTGTCGTGCCGTGTCAGGTTTATTTTTCTGATTTTAGTTTTGTATATAGAATTTTTGAGTTACCTTATATTTATTATTTTAATATAATATTATTATATATACAGTGGGTTTATAAAGTGTAGTATGTACAAACACCTAATGTAAAACAAACTTATAAGTGTGTATACGCCTATTAATTATTTGTGTGGAACGCCTATGGTTAGGAAATTCCCACAGTTTACTGTCATTAAATTGACCTAAGAAACACTATACTACAATTTGGTAAACTTTTTCTATTTTCCAAAACGGTCTCGTCCTTCTTACACACTTTCAAAACGAACTCACGATTGATTAAATCAAGATCTACACCGGATTGATTTAAAAAACAAGCATAAACTAGTTTCAAATGTGCAGCCTGTCGAATTGGAAGAAACTAATCTGCATAACACACCATGCAAATAGCTTCTCTCCAAAATGTCTGATTAGGGTGTCAAATTTGATGAACGCTAGAAAGAGAAAAACATTATTGGAAACAAACTGCTTTTGTTTTGTTGTAAGACAAGAGCATGTTGCTGATGGGTTGCCAAAAAATGGAAACTTTACCTTATAGAATCGTTACTTAGATACTCTATAATAGTGTGGGGCGATGTATATGAAAATACGTTAAAGCCTTTGAAAACAATTCAAAATTATATTCTTAAAATAATCTTTAGAAAAAGTAAAATGTTTCCAACATGTCTACTTTATAGTGAAAAGATTCTTTCAACAAGATCTTTTTTTGTCATGACTGTCTGTTCTTACATCTATCGGAATCCCACAATGGGAGAACATGTAAATCATGCATACGCTACTAGATTTAATGTCGAAAGAAACCTACAATTCCCAAACAGCATGACAGACTTAAATCTTAGATCTATTGACCATCTTGGAGTCAGAATGTACAATATTCTGCCGCCAGCACTGAGAGTGATAACTAATAGAAAACTTTTTTTATCAAAAATGTATAACTTTTATAGCAAATAACTTTGAAAAGTTTGCAACATTGTTCTGACAAGTATAAAATAACCATTCTGTTTTTTTTTCTACACTTTTTCTTTTCCATTTTCTTGTTTTTTTTTTTTTATTTTCATCTTCTATTTTGTATGGCCTTTGTAAGGCTGGTTTATATGGGTTGTATTGTCTGCCAATGATGATCGAATGATATAGACTTAAGAATTGCTTGAACTCTTGAATTTTGTATTTATATTGGTACATACAGAAATTAAGTTTCTAGGTACCTGCCTGAATGCGTTATAATTTATGTAATTAATATACTTCATATGAAACTGTCTGTAAATTTTTTAACTTTTTGTAATAATTTGAATTCAATTGAATTGAATTGAATAGAATATTTTTTCATCAAAATCCTTATTATTACGTCTTGAAACAGTAAAAAATGTAAATCAATGTTTAAGTGTTTGGCGTATCCCTTGTATGTAACCAATAAAGCGTCCACGTTGACCGAAATAACAGTTTCCAAACTTTGTTATCACTGTTATTACCCTCATTCCCCCATTTTATAGGATGCATTATTCAATATTGGGAAAAGTTTCCTTTTCCTATTTCCACTAAAACAACCCTCTGTGATCCAAAATCGCATTGTACCAATATTGATAAGGATAATATTTTGTCTGTGATTTGTATAGTTTTAGTTTACCGACCGTTTTTCTATCGCTGTAAACTATAAACTTGAAGTTGGTATATTATGTCTCCAAACTTACGGGTTATCTCAGTAATAACAATACACGTTGTCCTTATTCTACAGAGAAAAGTTTTAAAGCTCCTTAATTCACCGGCGTAGCTAAAAGGGCTCAAACGGGCATCATCATTTTTTCTTGAATACTGTAAAAGAAGTTTTTTTTTTTTACGTCGGTCTATTTCCGCAACGAGGCCAATCACCGACGCCAGGGAATTTGTCACACACTATATGGTAATTTTGCCGAATCCCTCTTTGTCGGGGGTAGGGTTCTTTAACGTGCCAACATCCATGACACGGGACCCACAGTTTAACGTCTCTTCCGAAAGACGGTGCACCTCTTAAAACCAAATTCCAAATTTTAACATCGACGTTGCCGGCCCCGGGGATGGAACCCGGGACCTTCGATCCGTGAGGCCGCTGCACTGACCACTAGACCACAACGCCGATGTAAAAGAAGTTAAAACTAATAAAAAAACAAAACGTCTAGTAACATTTGACATCAGAATGGGGTTCGCAGCGATCGGCAATCGCCGCGCGCGGTAATATTACTTCGCGCCGGTCACATCGTTGTTTGGAGTCCTCTAACTGTCCTGGAATTTGAACCTTATTGATCGTACCAATACCTGTTTCAATTAATTTATTTTTACTTTGTATTTAAGTTTTTTAAACTTTAAATATCAGATAAAGCAATAGAATATTCCTATTTCGCACAACCCATCATTAGTATTGGACTTTATAATCTATGGACGAATTTAACCATCTCAGTAAACCATGTTGCATAAACGATAATCATTTATTATGCAATGTTAAACGACAAGAACAATATCACCCTAGAAGCTATTTCAAGTTTTGAGAACTACAGTACTGATTTTTTAGTGATAAGTACATGCTCTATTAACAGTAGCAAGCAAATGTTATTATAATTAATGTCAAGTTTCATTACAACTTCCAGACGGAACTAATACAGTATTTATTACACCCCCAATAGAACTTGATAATTACTGTTTGTATTCAAAGTAATAATGGCTATAAGCTTTCTAATGTAGCAGTTTTTCTGATTACCCTTTCGTTTTCAAAATATACTAAAATTTTCTAGTTTAAACCAAAACATACAGTGTGACCAGTAAAGTCCGCATCATATGGGATTTTTTTTTAATAATAGCTTTATTCGAAATTTGACTTTGGCATCAAGTTCTGCTTCGATCGAGATGAAAATTAAGCAAAAAAAAATAGTAGTCACGTGATTCGCATTATCTGTCAAAATTTAATTTTTTCCAAAAAATAATTCAAAAGTGGGGTTATTTCTGAATGTATCGAAAAAAGTTATTAAAAAAAGCTTTTTTAAATGCAGTTTCTAGCCCCTATGCAAAATTTCAGCTGCATAAGATAATTTTGATTTTTTACCCATATTTTGTAAATTGCACCACTTTTGCAAAATAAGACTCAACGCAACCTACATAAAATTTCTTAGTTTTGACAATGCTTTATTTCAGATACATTTTCTTTAAAGTAGCGCCATATTAAATGTATCTTTTTCTACAAAATCAAAATTGGGCTATTAAAATTTGGTCGCATGTGATACAAAGTTTATTTGTTTTTAACCCTGTATAAGGTAACTTCATAAAATAAGTATTTTTGAAAACGTAGTTTGTGTCTGAAAGTAATACACCTTAATATTAAGACAAAAAAGAACACAGTGTCATCAGTATAGTGTTCATTAAGTGGAAAATAAATTTTAGTGGTGGGTAAAAAATCAAAATTATCTTATGCAACTGAAATTTTGCATGTGGGCTAAAAACTACATTTAAAAAAACTTTTTCCAATAACTTTTTTCGAAATTTTCAGAAATAACCAAATTTTTGAATTATTGTTTGGAAAAAAAAATTTGACAGATAATGGGAATCACGTGACTACTATTTTTTTGCTTAATGTTCATCTCGATCGAAGCAGAACTTGATGCCAACGTCAAATTTCGAAAAATTTAACTTAAACACCGCAGTTGAAACTTTGCATGTGGGCTAGAAACTGCATTTAAAAAAACTTTTTCTAATACCTTTTTATAATAACCCCACTTTTGAATTATTTAAAAAAAATCAAATTTGACAGATAATGCGAATTACGTGACTACTATATTTTGCTTAATTTTCATCTCGATCGATGCAGAACTTGATGCCAAAGTCAAATTTCGAATAAAGCTATTAATAAAAAAAAATCCCATATGATGCGGACTTTACTGGTCATACTGTATATTTTATTATTATTTAATAGATACATATTTTTTTTAACAAACAACAACCCAGTTTTTTGAACTCTTTATGTTGGTATCTCACTTTTACATTTAAATACTTTATAGTATTTAAAATCGCTTATTGGTCGTTTTTAAAACTTTTTTTTTAGCTAGTAATACTTTATTTAAATGTAAACTATTTTCATAATGATCGAAAATTTAATAAAGCTATATTGTTTTAAATAATAAGAAATTGTACTAAACTTTAATGCTTTTCCATACTGACCACCAGCATTTTTGTCTCTCAGTGACGTCATGCGCAACGTCATACGAAACTGGTTCGCCAAGTTTTTAGTATTAGTATCATGATTATAACTGATGGTTTCATTGAAGTATGTATAACATTCGTATATAATTTTTAATACTTTTAGTAAGAGATTTTTACAAATAACTTTTAATTGACGAACAAATTTAAACCCTGTTTCATGAATATGTTTTCGAAAGTCCATTCCCTTTAAAAAAAAGTTGTTCCGCGCCGCTACGGTAGGAAAACGAAAAAGAAACACTCCTATCCATTAAATCGTTAGGGGGCGATAGGTAGCATTAATCCTATTTATAAAAAAAAAATCGAAACAAATCCAGAAACAAATCCCCAGTTTGCTCAATTAATTTAACTTCAAAATTCTGGCTCTAATGCAATTCCCAATTCACTAAATAAATGGCGCCGAAGCAAGGCGAACGAAATGTATCCGATAGTTTTCGAAATTCAGTATTAAAATATCGTTGTGCATGAAAATATAATTTTCTTTAAGGTGGGAGTATCAACATGCTTGCCAACCTATAACCTATTTCGCGTAGATTTATTTATGTTTTCTAGCTTTTATACAAAATTTAAAGAAAATCCGTATCGACTTGATATTCTATACGTATAGTAATTGACATATTTAATAAATATCAAGGAATTTCATAATTTATTTTAGGAGAATTGAATGGCGAAAAATATCGGTTAAGATTTTTTTTAACATTATTATGTCATTGTCACTCATTGTTCTTTCACTATACAATTCTCCCAAAATTAGAGATGAAATAAATTGATATTTTTGTAATATATCAGATATTATCTAAGTAATGTGCCGACGATGCTGATTTTATTTAAATGTTAATTTAAAAAATAATAAACTTGAAAAAACAAAGCGAAATAGGTCATAGGTTGGCAATAAATTTAACGACGTTGAGAATTCAACCTTAAATGTAATAGTATATTACAATACGAGACGAAAAATTTTCCGTCGAGGATTTTATACTATTCTCTTTTCAGCCATGACATTAGGATTCAAGCATAGAATATCAAACTATATAAGAATGACGGATGTCCGAGAAAAATTGACAACCCATTTTTTGACGTCTTGGAGCTGGTTTGGCCGCCATTGTGGAGTTCATCGCAACTTTAACCTTAAATCTGTCGTTATAATGCAGCGCTTTGGCAACAGATGTCTCAAATTCACTGATGTGATGTCGTGGTGTTGCCGCATATCGTATTTTATTGGAATTTTTAAGGATTCAAGCATTTTTAACGGAAAATAAAATAGGAGGTTCTCAATTTCACCCGAATGTATGTTTGTTATAATAATATGTACGTTGAGAACGGTACCTGGCCAGAATAGCCTCTGCAGCTTATAGGCCATATTTGAAGGAAGAGAGAGAGAATATGTACGCTGATTACTCCGGGGTTAATTGGACCGATTTTCACAATGATTTTACCGTTGCATTAGGTGCTAAATGTTAAACAAATAAAAGTAGATAAAAAGCGACAGCAAGTATAACTAAAAGAGGTTTTATTTTATATTTATTATTAATTTTTGACCTGCTAATATATAGACCACATAATTGCATACCTACCACTATTTACGATACATTGCACCTGCCTCTCTTCTTCTACCGGAAAATGAAATAATCTTATTCCTGGGAAGGCGCGAGGCGACTTCCCACATTGAAAATAGGCACACGTGTTGCCAGCCATATCGCGTCACTCAGTCTGATCCTTTTTCAATCGAAAATAAATATAATATCGTCGGCTTAATGCAAAAACTCAGTAAGTCAATATTTCCAGGTTTTGAGATTATCGTAAATTTGACTAAGTCTTCTATCGATACAATATTTGAAAAAATATCACAAAAGTAAAAACTCAATAAGTGTCTAAAACTATCAATTTTGACTTAATGAATTTTTGCACTAAGCCGACTATATATTATAAAAAGACAGGCGGCAACAATGTTTGAATTTAGCAGTGAAAAGGTTAGTCGCTTTCTTGTTGGTGAACTCATTGTGCCATCTATGAATTTAACGAAGCAGTTTTAGGAAATCGGCCCATATGGCCTTCTTATATAGTTTGATATTCAATGATTCAAGTAAACATTGAATATTTTTGCACGATAGACTTTTTTGAAATAATAAATTTTGTCGCACCGGTTATTACCTTTCATTTCCATTGTTAGTCGTTGTCACTAGTTGACAGCCGTTGTCGCTTAAAAATTTTTGAAATTCAGCTTTTTTTTAAGAAAAATAATACAGATTAAAGATGTTCTCCGATAGTGACGACGAGTTAATTAGCTGTACTCCACCTGATTTGAAACAAGCAGCGGATAAGATTAAAGAAAGTCTGCTACCTACAAAAAGTGAGCTACGTTATGAGAAAGAAAATGAGGATTGAAATGTATTAGGATGGAAACGCATTTTCCGTCCTAGGATGGAAAATGTGGATAGGAAGTAAGAAGACAGAAATGTGACATTTTTAAATTTCTAAAAAGACATGAATGTCAATATTACATACATGGCTGAAAATAAAATAAACATATGTCCCGCTCCAGCAGCAGGATTTGAATAAGGGGGCCCGAAAACTAGAACAACGCCGCAGACGAAATTTTTTTACGTTGCATCCACCAGTTTTTCACAAGCATATGTTTGTTCTTTTAGTACACAAGTCAAATGTACAAAAATTACATCGGTATCTCCCATTAAACAAATATGCCTTGAAATAAATTTCATTATTTTAATCGTTTTAAAAAAAAAGGTGCCTTCAGATCCACTTGAATGTCATATTTTTAACGTTCTAAATAAACCTTCCATAGTTTATTTATCAAACTGATAAAAAAGGATTTACCGTGCGAGCAAGAATTATTTGCATCAAAGAGGGCTTGGATTAAAAAACGTAGGGCTTGGTTTAGATCACAATGATATGGGGACGATATATCTAACCAAATCTAGGTTAAAATTTTGTAAAATTCATATTATGACATGATATGCCAAACTAATGAGTAATAAAATAAGTAGACAAATACAAATTTATTTTTGTAGTTTAAAAAATCAACAAAGTAAGAATATACACAAAGAAAAAGAAAAATAATTACATAAATTGCTGAAATTGGCCACCGCCATGCTCCAAGCATAAATTCACAAGTCTTTTCATATTTTCGAAAGTGTTGACCAGCATCTCTGGAGAAATGTTACCACATTCTTGGATAATCCTTTCTTGTAATTGTTCTTAATTTGCGACAAGTTCTTTTGTTCTTACAGATGGTCTTCCTGCTCCTTTTTTGTGTTGTATAGAACCTGTTTCCCTAAACACAGCCACGGTTCTTTTCAGACAATGATAAAAATCCCCAGCAATAAAAGCAACGTTAGGAAAATGTTTCTGAAAATCGTCCATCGAACAAACCCGGATTTTATTGCCACTCACCATTTACTCTAACCCCGTTTCGAAAATACGCTTCTACCATGAATGTTTTGTGCTGTTCCGTAAAGCCCATTGTGTGACTTGTTCAAGAAATTGGAAAAATTAGCGATGAATCAAATTACTTGTAACGACTGTCAAAGATGATGGAATAACTGATTGATTGTTAATTCAGATAGTTACTGACACCCAACAGGTATTAAGCTTTACTGCTAAGCATTACGTCCTTAGATGCAAGGCCCTCTTTGATGCAAATAATTTTTGCTCGCACGGTACAATAAAAAGTGATGGGCATCGTTATTATTTCTAATGGTATTTTACGATAACGTTCTCCATACTTCATTTGCGAAAATTCCCTTTTATTTAAAGCTGTTGCAAATCACATAAAAGTGCTATATTCGGCGTGCAAAACCGTTTTTTGAAGTCTGTCACAACAGCTTTTACAGTTTTTTAAATTAAAAGAATGAAGATGAATCTGCTTGTATTTGCAGTTTTAAATTTTTTAAGCCCTTTTTATTTCGAATCTTTTGAAGAGACTGTTATAGAGAATACATTTTGTGCTATAGAAGCATAAATAACTTATTTTATGTCATACCTGTACATTATTGTGTTTTTATACCTTAGTTAGATACCATCCACATAATGGATTACTTTATGCCCGTGCGGGCATAAAGTACACATTATGGCCCGCGCGGGCATTAAGTGTTGCATTAAGTGTGCATCTTGTTCCATTTTTGATTTTTGACTTTGACACATTAAACATTTCAATAATGTCAAGGTAATGTCGCAGGTAAAAATAAAAGATTGATAAATCAAATTAAATTTAAAAAAATATTTCTTATTCAAAACGAACTGGTATGACATAAAATTTTGTATTCAGCACGGGTACTAATAGATATATACTCTCGGGCGACTTACGAACCCTCGGGCCAGAGGCCCTCGGCTTTGTAAGACTGTCGCCCTCAGGGTATAATCATCTACTTAGTACCCTTAATACATAAATAACTATTATGTCCTACTCGAATATTATTGTTTCATAATACCATAGTTACCAGACACTTTAAAAATGGTATATAATACCCTAGCCTAGGGCATTAAGGAAGTTTCTAATGCCCTCGGGCATTAAAAGAAATAAATAGGAAAAATCAAAGTAACAGCTTTTTATTAACGAAATAAATTATTTATCATTTATATTAAATGAACAGTTATGAAAAGACCCAGTAAAAACGAATTTACCGGCTTTTGATAAGTCAATGTTTTCTATTATTTCGTGATTTTCACTAACAGAAATTGACGATGATTGAACGTTTTTTTATGTTGATGGTCTCGTTGATAGTACTCCAGCTATCAATTTCGAAATTTTGTTTTTAGAAAACATACTGTCTTCCAAATATCCCTCAATCCCTGCAATAATGGAAGGAATTCGAATAAGTATAGCGACACATTAAACATTTTAATAATGTCAAGGTAATGTCGTAGGTAAAAATAAAAGATTGGTAAATCAAATTAAATTAAAAAAATATTTATTATTCAAAACGAACTGGTATGACATAAAATTTTGTATGCACCACGGGTACTAATAGATATATACCCTTGGGCGACTTACGAACGCTCGGGCCAGAGGCCCTCGGCTTTGTAAGACTGTCGCCCTTAGGGTATAATCATCTACTTAGTACCCTTAATACATAAATAACTATTATGTCCTACTCGAATATTATTGTTTCATAATACCATAGTTACCAGACACTTTAAATGGTATATAATACCCTAGCCTAGGGCATTAAGGAAGTTTCTAATGCCCTCGGGCATTAAGAGAAATAAATAGGAAAAATCAAAGTAACAACTTTTTATTAACGAAATAAATTATTTATCATTTATATTAAATGAACAGTTATGAAAAGACCCAGTAAAAACGAATTTACCGGCTTTTGATAGGTCAATGTTTTCTATTAATTCGTGATTTTCACTAACAGAAATTGACGATGATTGAACGTTTTTTTATGTTGATGGTCTCGTTGATAGTACTCCAGCTATCAATTTCGAAATTTTGTTTTTAGAAAACATACTGTCTTCCAAATATCCCTCAATCCCTGCAATAATGGAAGGAATTCGAATAAGTATAGCGATACATTAAACATTTTAATAATGTCAAGGTAATGTCGTAGGTAAAAATAAAAGATTGGTAAATCAAATTAAATTAAAAAAATATTTATTATTCAAAACGAACTGGTATGACATAAAATTTTGTATGCACCACGGGTACTAATAGATATATACCCTTGGGCGACTTACGAACCCTCGGGCCAGAGGCCCTCGGCTTTGTAAGACTGTCGCCCTTAAGGTATAATCATCTACTTAGTACCCTTAATACATAAATAACTATTATGTCCTACTCGAATATTATTGTTTCATAATACCATAGTTACCAGACACTTTAAATGGTATATAATACCCTAGCCTAGGGCATTAAGGAAGTTTCTAATGCCCTCGGGCATTAAGAGAAATAAATAGGAAAAATCAAAGTAACAACTTTTTATTAACGAAATAAATTATTTATCATTTATATTAAATGAACAGTTATGAAAAGACCCAGTAAAAACGAATTTACCGGCTTTTGATAAGTCAATGTTTTCTATTATTTCGTAATTTGAACCGAAATTGACGATGATTGAACGTTTTTTTATATTGATGGTCTCGTTGATAGTACTCCAGCTATCAATTTCGAAATTTTGTTTTTAGAAAACATACTGTCTTCCAAATATCCCTCAATCCCTGCAATAATGGAAGGAATTCGAATAAGTATAGCGGGAATGAGGGCAGGCAATGAAATGACACAATTGTATTTATCCCAAGGGTCAATAAAAAGGTCTTTAAGCCTGTATTTTCATACTGCGGAATATGATCATACATTTTCGCGAAAACACATTGGATAATACGTATCTATATATCCGAACTATCAGTACTATTTTGATAGTAGTACTATATGAACTAGATAAATGGCATGTTTCGCTAACACTGTAGCTTCGAAATTTAGAAGTTCAACTTTGTTTTACTGTAACCCATAATTCAGAATTCTATAGCTTATTTTTTATTAACACCTATTAAATAAATTGCTAGGCTATCATACACGCTTTAGTGTTATATCAATTGCAGATTTGCTAGAACAGTGTTTTTATTGGTAGTAATCAGTTCCATTAGCACCATAGTCTTGTTGAATAATGAACTACTTTTAATACAGCAATTTTGTTAAGAAATAAATTGTATCTTCTCAATGCGACGCATTTTGCTCCCAGTAAAGCACTTTCTCTACAATTAAGAAAGCAGAATAGCATCCCCAAAAACGAATTGTATCCGTTAGAACCTATACCAAGCGCTGCGTGCCGTAGTATTAGTTTCAACATATTATTATTTGTTGTGATATTATCACTACACAACTGTCTAGCAATTTTCGTTGTCCTACAGTAGGAAAGCGCGCTGCTGTCACATAATATAGTATTAAACAGTTGTATAAAGAGTATGTGATTTCTTCTAAGGAAAAGAAGTTAGTATGGGTTTGAGTGCTTTGGCACCCTAAGAACCCCCTAAATCCGGTCCTGCTTCAGTCCGACAGTATAGTAGTATTTAAGACACCCAAAATAAAAGCAAAATACGTAATTTCTTCCATAGTAACAAATTCAAATAAATTTCGTTGAAACCAATATATTATTATACTGGAAATCAATTTAAAAATTCCAATTTTCATAAACTCGTATCTCAGACGAGGTTACTATATTTTTATCTGAAATGTTCCTTTAACAAAAGTTTTATTTCTGTCCAAAAGTTCGTATTCTGGAAAAATAGGACTTAGATAAAATCTAGATAAAAGATTAGCCATAAATTTTCTTTGAATGCAACCGACTAGGTTTAATTTAGGTAGTCGTCGACAAACTGGGGCGTATTAAGGAGGGGGGAAATAGACCCACAAAAATTTTAAAATATGTAACGTTTTCATACAACCAAAAGCTTTGTTTCACTACCCTCTAATAAGTTTACTTGTATTAAAATTACCTTTCATTTTTGGAATATACGGTAATTTCTAATAGTTAGGATCGTTATACAATTATTATCTTCTAATCAAAATTCAAAATTAAATAATATATTACATAACAAGTGTTGAAAGTGGTACTTTTTAAACGAGGAGGTATTTAGCACGAGGCGTCAGCCGAGTGCGGAAATTCTCCGAGTGTGAGAAAATCACTTTCACACGAGTAATGTACATAATTTTTCCTACGACCATACAAAATAATCAAAAAGAGTTTGATTTGTTTTTGATAGTTTGTAGGTATCGTATCACCATTGTGTTACACACATTTTTTCAACACTAGGGTTGAAAAATTTATTTCAACTCAAGAGTTGAAAAAATAAAAACAATGTCCACTTACCTAGATTTAAAAAAAAAATAACTTTTTTTTCTATTTGCTTACGCACATCATACCTACTATCTATGTACAGTGAATAAATTCCGTTTCTAATTTTTTAGCTGCTTGCATTATTTTAATAAAACAATAATAATATACCTAACTAAACATACAAAAACAACAAAACACAAAACTAAAACATAACCTCAACATCATAGAAATATAGAGATGGAGTTAAATATCGATAGCTTGTTACTTATAAAAGTTCTATCTATATTCGATTTGTTTTGAATATTGCTAAAATAAATTTACTTTCTTAAAGCATATTCACTTGTCCCATATCCTTAAACATTGTATGGATATTTTTATCCGAAATAATTGTAAAATTATAAATCGGTATTTCCTAGGGTATTCTATTTCTGCTCTATGGCCTGTGTCTATAGCTGCCCCTTTTTTTTCTGTGGTTTAAATCAGTTGACAATGTTGACAGTGACAGGTTTGATGGGTTGCCTGACATATTTCCCCTTTTTAATATATTATTATTTTTATCATAAATATGTACTCTTAGGTTCCCAAAAATAACGAAAAAAAAAAGGATTTTTTATAATTGCAGTAATGCCCTAGTGTACCTTACCCCACCCAGCACCCCAATTCGCTCCACGGGTCCCGTAAGTTTGTTATTTTTTATAAATAGTTTTGTTGTCAAATTGACATCTGTTTAAATTAAATATAGTGTGCTTTGTATTTCCACACTCGTGTTGAAATATTTTTTTCAACACGCGTGTAATATTTAGCACTTTCTAGCCAAGTTAACCGTGCTGGTATTGTCATTTTCGTAGGTGCTCGTAGGAAAAATCTATTACACGACAAACAACGTTTGAGTCTTTAGTTGTTCAGTGATACCAAATTTATAATTTTTACCTCTTTCTCGACACTGATAACTACCTGTCTTCTTGTAAACTATTTGCTTTTGCTTGATCATTGGATATTACTACTTTAAACTTGAAGTACATATCCTTCGTTTTCTTTCAATTTTGACTTGCCATCATTGTAAAAGTGACCATTTTGCTGTTTTGATGAATTTAATTTCAATCCTCTTCTATTTTCTACAGTGTGGCCAGTAAAGTCCGCATCATATGGGATTTTTTTTTTATTAATAGCTTATTCGAAATTTGACTTTGGCATCAAGTTCTGTTTCGATCGAGAGGAAAATTAAGCAAAAAAATCACGTGATTCGCATTATGCGTCAAATTTTAATTTTTTCCAAAAAATAATTCAAAAGTGGGGTTATTTCTGAAAATATCGAAAAAGTTATTGGAAAAAGTTTTTTAAATGGATTTTCTAGCCCACATGCAAACTTTTAGCTGCTTAAGATAATTTTGATTTTATTGATGGACGCGTTGCTATTGTAAAAAGGCTTTTAATGTATATTACCGCTGAATCGGGATTGCTTGGGTTATGGCTGCCCGTAGAGTCCTAACAAGGACGAAACGGCCGTCGTGGTTTACCCGCCCCAGGGTATCCATTTAGCTTGGATCCCTGTGTATTCCAATATTAAAAACAAAGTTACACACTTGTCCGATATGCCACAATATTTACTTTTTAATTATTTTCACGGACACTAGATTATCTTCTAAATAATTTATAATATTATGGTTTTTTGACAATTATTGTTTGTTGGGAAAGCATTCAAAATAAATTTTTACGGTTCTTATAATGTAAAATATAGCTATAGTCAAAGCAATTATAAACCTATTATAATTTTTTTTTAATACTGACTCTTACTGAAAGACCGATGATTTCTTATTGTAAATAAATAAATAAGTAAATAGACATAAAAAAACGTTGTCTCGACTCTCTAAATATTATTTTTTTAGAAAATCAAAAGTCTAATGTTATAAAGGCAAATATCAAACAGTTTGGTATTCATTTAAAAAGAAAAATAAATTTGTTTGCGCGAAATTCTTTACAAAAATAAAGTTACAAAGTTTCTCGAAATAAAGTTTCTCTATTTATTAAAGTTTTCGAAGTGCTAAATGTTTCAACCCAACTTAACATTTTTAATTACCAAGACGGATAACTTTCAGACGAACACTCTGAAAGACGAAAAGGCGAATCCCTTATTTAATTCATAAAGACAAGAATTCGACTTTCAAGTTTTGTAAGATATTTGAAGTGAACAGGAATATGCAACCGAATAAAAGGAGACTTTTCAACGATTTTTACTTTTCTCGCTGAACCAAATCAAGTTAAAATTTGGAAAAAGGCGCTTGTATTTTACTTGTTCACATGCATCCATCTTTATGTAGATCAATCCTAAGAAAGGGCTTGGATTAAAAAACGTAGCGCTTGGTTTAGATCACAATGATATGGGGAAGATATCGTCGCTGAATCCGCAAAAACTCGTATGAGAAAATATCAAAATTTTTAAGGAGAGTGAAAAAACTTTAGACGAGGTACCTCGTCTAAGGAAAAAATCATTTTTAACCCATAATTTTTAAAAATCTTTAAACAAATTTTGATAACTGTACATTATTTGGATTCTCAAAGAAAAAAATAGAGGAAAACAATTGTTATATTATCTCATACGTGGTTTTGAATTTTATTTTTGCTAGAAAATAGTGATATACGAGGATTTAAACTTAGAATAATAGAACAGATTTTTATTTAGTTTAAGTATAAATAATCAACAAAGTTTACAAAATGAACTGTTTAAAAAGTAACAAAAATATTACAAAAACGTTTACAAATAATTTACATTAATGGGAAATTTCAACTAGTAAGAGAAGTTTCTTGACAGGACAAAACCTCTTATCAGAAAAAATGTAAGCTCATACGAGTTTTTACACGTCTTTTGACTGATACGTGGTTTAGATTTTAACGTGCAGCTCTAAAACTATTTGATTTTACGAATAGGAGTTTTTGCAGTTATGTGCGTTACGATAGGAGGAATTTAACGGTGCAAAAATATCATTTTGGTCAAAAATGTCTCTTACGAGGTTTTGCGGATTCAGCGACGATATATCTAACCAAATCTAGGTTAAAATTTTGTCAAATTCATATTATGACATGATATGCCAAACTAATGAGTAATAAAATAAGTAGACAAATATAAATTAATTTTTATTGTATACAAAATTAACAAAGTAAGAATATACAGAAAGAAAAATAATTACATAAATTGGTGAAATTGGCCACCGCCATGTATCTATTGAAAGTAATTCCTGCGTCTTTCAAAATCGGCGGCTTGTATTTCTTGGAATACTTGCACTTTATAAGGAAATAAATTTAGCTGCTTCTTAAGAATAGTTCTGCATGGTCCATAAGATCTTCCCACTTCTTGGGACCGGCGTCTTGTACAATTTGCTGGCGTATTTTACATTATTTCACGAACGTTTGCAACAAGTTCTTCTGTTCTTACAAATGGTCTTCCTGTTTTTTTTTTGTGTTGTATAGAACCTGTTTCCCTAAACACAGCCACGGTTCTTTTCAGGCAATAATAAAAATCCCCAGCAATAAAGGCAACGTTAGGAAAATGTTCGTGAAAATCGTCCATGCACAAACCAGGATTGTATTGCCACTCACCATTTACTCTAACCCCGTTTCGAAAATACGCTTCAACCATGAATGTTTTGTGCTGTTCCGTAAAGCCCATTGTGTGAATTGTTCAAGAAATTGGAGAAATTAGCGACGATGAATCAAATTACTTGTAACGACTACTGTCAAATTGACGGAATAACTGATTGATTGTTAATTCAGGTAGTTACTCACACCCAACAGGTATTAGGCTCTACGGCTAAGCATTGCGTCCCAGAACAAAGGACCATATATAGTCTTTATTCTGAGATTACGTCCTTAGATGAAGGCCCTCTTTGATGCAAATAATTTTTGCTCGCACGGTATTATTCAAGGTTTAGATCAAAAAACATAATATAAAAATTAGAAATGTGAAGTGCCTAGAAAACCAGCGAAACAAGGAATGACACGGATTAGTTAGGCACTCTACCACTATGGCGCACATTGGCGACCCGATCAAGTCCCTTTTTTTAATCACTACTAAACTTAAAATGTTAATACCCGTGCCTAAGCAGTTTTCCGAAAAAAAAATTTTACTGGATTTACTGAATTTATTCCAGGTTATACAAACTCACAGTGTATTGATTACAATACACAACTTTAAAACGAAACCTTCATTACCAAAGTAGTTATAATCATTATTTTGCAGGACGCAAACACTAAAAATTAGTTTTAGTTATTAATTATTTGGCTGATTTTCTCCAGAAGCCAATTGGCAAAACGGAAATAGAGCTTTAAAAATGCCTGAAAAATGTAAGCGCGTAGCAAATTGTCCCTCAGATGTAATTTCCGTTTCTTAAGAGACTGACTGAAGTCTGCGACAGAGGAAATTTGTAACTAAGGTTGAGAAATATTATTTTACTGTGAAAATTTCCGATGTTTCAGAGACGTAGTAAAAATTTTAAAATTACTAATTTTTCACTCTTCTTTAAGTATTCCATTGAATTGAAATTCCTAACCTAAAATCACAGTTGAGAAATGGAGAAAAAAATATGCAAGATAAAACGGGTTTGTATTTTTTTGTTTGGTTCTGGTAACTAAATCGTTTGCCGGCTTTGTCAAAAATGGCCAAGGTTTATAAAGAATATCATAAAACTATCAAAATCCACTTACGTTGAAAGCTGAACTATTTCTACATAATTTTTATTAGACAGGTTTTGCGACATTGTGGTTTATAATAAAATTTGCACTATAAAAAAGGTTTTCTTAAGTTATTCAAAATATTTAATGAAAAATTCGTATCCTTAATCGCTCTGCAACTTTGGAGGGCTTGTTGATTTAAAGCAATATTTTTTTTAGAACTCCCTAAGATTAGCGTTTACGGAATTATTGATTGGTGAGTTTATTAAAAGTCTCCAATATAACCCCGTATTCAATAGAATTTAGTTGGAATACGATAATTCATATTAATTATCCTGCATTGTTTCAATCATTCATATAGTTGCAATATTTTAGTCCCGGTCTGGTGGCACAAAAATAATTTTTTTACGAAATAACAAATGAGTCATTATTTTAAGTGAATGTATGGACTAACGATGTGATTTGAAACTTGACAACATTGCTAATCAGAAAAACGTACAGGCAACAGGAATTTAAATCCTGTGATCGTGCATACGGCCAGGCGTAGGAAAAAAGGTGTCACTTAAAAATCGACAATTTTTTATTGGATATTCCGATATACCGCTCTTAAGTTACTTAACTCTCAAGCATGAATATTTAAAATAAAGCTATTTCCTCGCCTTCGGCTCGTGTCGCAAACTTCATCCTCGTGAGTTATAGCTACTATTAGATACATGCTCATCAAATAATATACTATTCAATATGATGCCGATACTGAATATGAAAAATTTGATTATAGTGGAAAACCCCTGTCTTTGGATTTACATTTTATCAAATAACTAACCACTTTTGACGGGCAAAATCGTCATTCCGTGTCATAGTCAGCCATAGACAATTTACCTTTAGATACCTACAGCTTATCTCCTGCGCAAACAAAAGTTACGTTTTATGGGTGAAAAAATACGTCCGAGCGCATGACTCGTCGGTCAGCTGTCTTCATTCGGGGAACCTTCGTGCATGCGCACAAACCTCGTGTTATCGGCCGTCCTACTTTATCGACGCGCTCAAGAATACTCTCCAGAACCGGCTCGGCCGCCATTTTTGTTGTTGTTTTAAAGTTTCTCTTCTCTGCAGATTCCTTGTAGTTTTCTAAAGTTTTCAGCTATCGGATCGGCTATCGTGGATTGTGGGACTGGTGTTTAATATTTATGGATTTCTGGTTTTGTGTAGTTTAGTTAGTGAATTGTGTTTGTGCTTTTAGTGACTCGGATTGTAATATAAACAATGACTAGTACTAGTTGCAGCCGCTGTATAATTGTATTATGCCCAAATAGGGGTAAAATAAACCCTCTCTCTATGGTGGCATATGAGCAAGAATTTAAATTTTAAAGCCCGGACCTGTCTATTTTCCCATTCGTCAAACGATAATGTTGCAGTGCGCATGTCTAATAGTTCCTAGGTTTGTTTACATGCGCGAGGCCATAAAACTGCCACATTCGTGATTATTGTTTGTTTATCTAAAGGTAAATTGTCTATGTAGTCAGCTAAAACTGAGTCTGGCATATCAATTACCTTCGCTGAGTTATGGACGTGAGGTACCTAATTTCGAGGTGGCGTGAACAACCATGCCAAGGATGAAAGATTGAGGATGATATCAGCTGTAAGGAGCTCCTATAGTGGACCGTGCAATCACTATAATATGTATAAGCAGCTTGTCCTGGTATGTCGGCTTTGCCAGGATTTGGAGGAAAGAAGGCAACTTACAACTGGATCGACTCACTAAGCTTATGAATAGTAGTGAGTGGTTTGAATAAATTGTCAACCATCGCGTTAACCATCAGCAAGCTGATGCGGATAGATTCCGCGGTATTACAACGGTCCTCAATAGGACTACATAAGATTATCTGGGCAGTGCCAGAAGTCTGCCATTTTAATCTAACCTAACTAACCACTAAAGGATACACAATATAAGTTTGTTATGTTGCCTAATTTTTACGACAATCAGGCCATAGCGTTTACTACCCCCATGGGTTGCAGTAAACTAGTTTTTACACTTCGGGGTGTGAAAAGAGTTCACAAAAATGTCAGAGGGTTATAAAACGTACCTGTTTGTGCAAAGTATAATGTTATTACATGAAAAAGGGCCAACATGGTGTATAAAATGTGCGATCAAAAGCATGGTAATAATATTCTTTATCTAATTAAATTATTTCAACTTTTATTTATTACTATTTTTATGCTTATTGGTAATTCATTAACATGAGATGATAATGAATACTTATTTTTTTTTATGTCATACCAGTATATTATTGTGTTTTTATACCTTAGATACCATCTACATAATGGATTACTTTATGCCCGTGCGGGCATAAAGTACACATTATGGCCCGCGCGAGCATTAAGTGTTGCATTAAGTGTGCATCTTGTTCAATTTTTGATTTTTGACTTTGACACATTAAACATTTTAATAATGTCAAGGTAATATCGCAGGTAAAATTAAAAAATTGGTAAATCAAATTAAATTAAAAAAAAATATATTTATTATTCAAAACGAACTGGTATGACATAAAATTTTATATGCACCACGGGTATATATATATACCCTCGGGCCAGAGGCCCTCGGCTTTGTAAGTCTGTCGCCCTCAGGGCATAATCATCTACTTAGTACCCTTGATACATAAATAACTAATAGAGCCGTTAAATTTAGCGTATTCTTATTTGGGCCTTTGAATTAAAAACACTGTAAAAAATCACTTAATGTTAAGTTGAAGACACCATCAGAGAAGTCTCTTATGTATGGTTACATTGACAGAAGTACCGTGCGAGCAAAAATTATTTGCATCAAAGAGGGCCTTGCATCTAAGGACGTAATGCTTAGCCGTAGAGCTTAATACCTGTTGGGTGTCAGTAGCTACCTGAATTAACAATCAATCAGTTATTTCGTCATCTTTGACAGTCGTTACAAGTAATTTGATTAATCGCTAATTTTTCCAATTTCTTGAACAATTCACACAATAGGCTTTACGGAACAGCACAATACATTCATGGTTGAAGCGTATTTTCGAAACGGGGTTAGAGTAAATGGTGAGTGGCAATACAATCCGGGTTTATGCCTGGACGATTTTCACGAACATTTTCCTAACGTTGCTTTTATTGCTGGGGATTTTTATCATTGCCTGAAAAGAACCGTGGGTGTGTTTAGGGAAACAGGATCTATACAACACAAAAAAGGAGCCGGAAGACCATCTGTAAGAACAGAAGAACTTGTTGCAAACGTTCGTGAAATAATGCAAAATACGCCAACAAATTGTATTAGACGCCTGTTCCAAGAAGTGGGAAGATCTTATGGAACATGCAGGACTATTCTTAAGAAGCAGCTAAATTTATTTCCTTATAAAGTGCAAGTATTCCAAAAATACAAGCCGTAGATTTTGAAAGACGCAGGAATTAGTCTCAATGTTTTCAATTCATCATCAAAAATTATTTGCATCAAAGAGGGCCTTGCATCTAAGGACGTAATGCTTAGCCGTAGAGCTTAATACCTGTTGGGTGTCAGTAGCTACCTGAATTAACAATCAATCAGTTATTCCGTCATCTTTGACAGTCGTTACAAGTAATTTGATTAATCGCTAATTTTTCCAATTTCTTGAACAATTCACACAATAGGCTTTACGGAACAGCACAATACATTCATGGTTGAAGCGTATTTTCGAAACGGGGTTAGAGTAAATGGTGAGTGGCAATACAATCCGGGTTTATGCCTGGACGATTTTCACGAACATTTTCCTAACGTTGCTTTTATTGCTGGGGATTTTTATCATTGCCTGAAAAGAACCGTGGGTGTGTTTAGGGAAACAGGTTCTATACAACACAAAAAAGGAGCCGGAAGACCATCTGTAAGAACAGAAGAACTTGTTGCAAACGTTCGTGAAATAATGCAAAATACGCCAACAAATTGTATTAGACGCCTGTTCCAAGAAGTGGGAAGATCTTATGGAACATGCAGGACTATTCTTAAGAAGCAGCTAAATTTATTTCCTTATAAAGCGCAAGTATTCCAAAAATACAAGCCGTAGATTTTGAAAGACGCAGGAATTAGTCTCAATGTTTTCAATGGAGCATGGCGGTGGCCAATTTCAGCAATTTATGTAATTATTATTCTTTTTCTTTCTGTATATAATAATATAACAACAAAAATAAATTTATATTTGTGTACTTATTTTTTAACTCATTAGTTTGGCATATCATGTCATAATATGAATTTTACAAAATTTTAACCTAGATTTGGTTAGATATATCGTCCCCATATCATTGTGGTCTAAACCAAGCCCTACGTTTTTTAATCCAAGCCCTCTTTGAAGCAAATAATTTTTGCTCGCACAGTTTTACCAACCTGAGAACAGCTGTTTTCCGTTTCGGAGTTCGATGCGTGTAAAATATCGATAACCAGTATGGATTTTGAAACCATTTTGTATTATATATTTTAAGACCAGACCTTATTTTATATAAATCATTATTCAGCAGGGCTTCTCCCCACAAGTGACAAAAAATCTCCCCTAATTTCCTATTAAAACTTTATAATTTATCGCTTTTAAAGCTGAAGCTTGCCGGAAAAAAAGACCAAGTTAAGCAATATAAATTATGGATCAAAAGAGGTACCTACATTAAGGCTTATCTACATTACAAACTATTATTAGTATTTTTTTAATTATTTTTTTTTCTGTGTTGATTTCGTCGTCATAAGCGTAACAATAACAGGTACCTGATCTTAAGTAATTAAATTATTTATTATTGCATAGGTCTACAAGTAGGTGGCTTATATCATAGATTATATACCTCAATCCGATTCTGACCAATTAAACGCTGTTTTGCGACCAATCAGATGCATATTATACTGAATATACCCCGCATAAGTGGATATATCCTGGGCCACCTGCCACAACAATGCCAATGCATAACAACATCATAACAAGTTTAAAATATTTGATGGTTGCTATAGACCGTTTCTATAATAACAAAAATCCCTTTCAACAAATCAAGTTTTTGATGTTGTCAGATTCATGTCACATTTTTTTAAAAATGGAATCTTGCCGATTCGGTAATGTTTCAGTCGAAAATATAAGAAAAAACGCTGAAAAGACTATCCCAGAAAATACAACAAAAACAAAAAAGTATATATGGACCCAATTCGAGAAATTCTGCGAAACACGGCAGTATATATTGACCAAAAATACAACTATAATACAGCTTGCCGCTATATTGGAAGACTGGAGTTTTAATATGAAGAAAAAAGATGGTTCTGACTACAAGGAAGGGGTTATCAAGACAATGTGGAACCAAACAGCCCAACTGCTTCAAGAAAGGTACTTCAATAAATACAACATTAAATTTGATCCTTTTAAAGATCCTGAATTCCAAAAAGCACGTATGGCTAGAAATTCTAAAAGAAAACTGCTTCAGGCTGATCCAAAAAATCACCAGAAAAGTGCAAGAGCACTAACCTACGACGAGTACAAAAAGATGGTAAAAATTTTTGACGAAAATAACCCCGAGGATTTACAGAAAAAGTTCTATCAAATAGCGGCTGTGGAATTAGCATGGAGAGGAGGAGAAGCCGAGACATGCCTAAATACGTATTTCAGAGAAGAATATTATAGCGATGGTACAAAAAGTAATAGAATGGAATATAACCCAATCTTTTCAAAAACATCCCAAGGCGGAGACAAGAAGCTTTCAAATTCAAAATGGTTAGTGGCAAACACAAAAGATGCCGATTTATGTCCAGTTCGCCTTTACAGAAAACTAATTTCAAAAGGAGGGCAAAATATAACTACCCAAAGACTATTCCTGACAGTAAATCCAAATTGGAAAATGGGAAATTGGTACAAAAGCTGTCCCATTGGAAAAAATACTCTTTCTAATTGGGCAAAACAAGCAGCACAAAAAATTGGACTAGATACTGAGAAAGAAAAAATCACAAACCATTCCAATCGAGCCACAGCTGTCTCTACATTAAGCAAAGCAGGTGTGAGCGAACAAACTCTTATAAAAATAACTGGAAATAGTAGTGCTGCATCCATAAAGCCATACTTGCAGATGGACAAAACTCATCACGAAAACACTATTCAAGGTTTAAGAGGTCACCCTCCAACTAATGGGTTGGACCAACACGAAGCTCCAGTCTCTTGCAGCTCGAAGAGTTTCCAGCAACACCAGCAAGCCACTACTGTTTATTATAATAACTGTGTGTTTAACAATAATACTTATAACTAATTTTCTGTTAGTTTTATTACTTTGTCAATTGTTTAGGTTTTGTTTCGTTTTGTCCATTTTTCTAGTAGCTACATAAATCATTTTAAAAATCTTGCATTTCGTTGTATTTTTTCTTTTTTTTTGGTATATAATCTCAACATATACCACTCGAGGTAAATATTTTATTTAGAATATTCACCTCTTGTGATATAACTTATGATTATTTCCAATATTTACTAAAATGACGAATAATTATTCCCCAGTGTTTTGTAAAGGTGTACTTGACCTAAAAGCAAAAACAATAGTTTTAAATGTACACGATGCACTTGTGCACCAAACACCATCTAGTACTGTCAGAAACCTAGTAGCATGTGCTAATATGACGGGAGTTAGTGAATCAACAATCTATTCTTCTTCTTAGGGAAAGACAATCTGGAACTGTAGCCCCTCCCAAACAGTCGCCAGGAAGGACAAATTGAAAAGTGAATAATTTTTATTTCAATAGAGAGATCCCAACATTAGATAAATTTTTAAATGCTGTAAAAGAAGACGAAACTTTACCCAACGTAGGAAGAAAATTGTGACAAATTTTACATCAATTACATTTTTCTTGAGAAAACACAACCGAAAGTCAATATCATTGGATGAAGAAGATATAATTTTTTGGAGACGACAGTATCTAAGATATAGAGTGAAAAAAGGACCTTTATTATTTAGACGAAACCTGGGTTAACGAAGGACGTTCAGTACAAAAGATATGGCAAGATAAAAAATGTTCAAAGCTCTCGTCAAGCATTTATAGTATAGTATAGTATAGTATCGGCTAGAACTAAATCAGATAAAGTTTTTACTATGTATAATTTATTTACAACATGGGCAGGAAACAAAAGGAATTTATATTTCATAAACAAGAACCTAAACGACCGCCATTGTCCGAAGATTTATTCTAAATTATCGGCTTGCGCTATGGTTGCAATTTTACGACCCTATTGTGAATGATTAAATGAGGAGTGATTATGCAAAAGTCGATAAATCCATAATATCCTGTTTTGAGTAAATGACAAAAAACGCATATATGAAGATTTTTGTCACCTATCTAAAAAAAAATTCTATAAATGTATTTGTCTTGAAGGAGTGCTTAAAAGCAGCATTAATTTAACTGCATTACATTACCAAATAAATTTTTAATTAACTTTTTAGAACGGATTCATCGACTTTTCGTAAATTAAAATTGGATTTATCAGCATCAACGTAATTCATATTTATTTAGGAGTTCGTATTGTCAAGTACCTAACAGCTCTGAAATCTACACGAATAAAGGGACCACGTGGAACTTTAGCTGGTAACAGAACCAACAGTGTCACCATCTTCGGTCGAGTAGAAAAAGTACAATAAAAATGGATTTATTGAATTTTGCTTAATCGTAAATGGAAATATCGACTTTTGAACGGCCGACGAGCTTTAGCTTGTAAATTTAAATTGGATTTAAAGATGTTTGTTTAATTTCGGTATGCCAAAACGTAGATAAACTATGAAGTATAAAAACCAATATCTATCTGGAAAAAAGTAAAAAATGGATTTATCGACTTTTGCATATTCACTCCTCAAATTAGGGGTGTGCCAATCTATATAGTGTTTAAACCAACGACTTCTAATACAAGGAGACCCCAGTGTTTACGTTTGGTCCCGATCAGAAAACGTTTTAGCATAAATCAATGATGACAAATTTAAGCTGATTTCCCAATATCTACCGCCTGTGTTTGAAAACGAAGGTTATATTGATTATGTTAGATCCATTTGTGATGCGTACTTATTAAATTAAAATAATATACTAAATATATGTGTGCCTTTTTTTTTTAATTTACTACTCGTAAAATTATTCATTTCCAAATTACATTAAATTATAATGTTTTAGGGAGATCATATATGACAACAATGTATGGCCGCTTTACTCCATTTTACGCATATTTTTACTACGCGGCGGCCTTGTAGCAGCCATCATGGCGGAGTTCATTCATTTTCGAACCGCGCGGTGTTGGTAGGCTGTTTATAAATATTTTTCTATGTAACATAGTGATTTTTTTGAAAATATAACTATTGAGTGTTATTTATTAGCTCACAATAATGGATCGCCAGTGAGTGGTGTGTAAAAAACTGGATTATTCTAACATCGGATTAATATATCCTAATAGTCTAAAGCATACAGCGTTGCCATTTTGCCCAAGGATGTATGATTGTAAACAAATCGCGTTTTATGAATGAAATGTTTTGTCTCACTAGGGTAGGTTAGAGTGATAGACCTCTGGCATTTACCAAACAGTCACACGTAGTCCTATAAGGACCGTTGTGGTACCACACGTGTTCCGCGGAACCTATCCGCATCAGCTTCCTGTTGGTTAACGCGACGTAGATCGTAGAAGAATCTTGACAGCTCATTCAAACCGGCCATTGCTGTTAATAAACTTAGCGAGTCGACCCAGTTGCAGGCTGCTCACTTCCTCCAGATAATGGTTCGCCCAGGACATTGAACCTTCTTCTCGCGAGGCCGGGACATTCACACAAGAAATGCTGAATACTTTCCTCCTCTTCGTCATTTCTGCAACTTCTACAGAAGTCGTTAGTTGGTATTTGCATACGTTCAGCGTGTCTACCGAACAGGCAATGTCCGGTGATGTTCTGACTGTGCTGTAATAGCGCTACGGTTTTCCTGCCATCCAGTAGGGGCTACAATTGCCTGGAGATGCTACAGCTTGTCAGCACTGTCCATCTGCTTTGCGCAAGTTGTTTAGCTATCCGATCTATCTCCTCTTTGACTGATTCCAATGTTCTAGCCACAGTGTTCTCTGGTAGTTCGACAGACATGCTTGCGCCCTCCCTGGCGAGCACATCAGCAGTGTCGTTGCCATATATGTTGCTGTGTTAAGGAACCCAATACAAGGTGACTTGATGTTGCGCACTAAGTGTGCAGAGATTGTTGCGACAGCGTCTTACCAGTTTTGACTTAGTACTGCAGGAAACAGACTATAAATTATTACACATCGAAGCCATTATTGAATAAATTATTTAATATAAACTAATTAAAATATAATTAAATTATTAATAATTGTTACATTAATCAGTATTTCTTGGGTTTTCTGAGGTGATTGTTTGATTTAAATCATGCTTAATCACAATACAAAGCTTTGTGTTAGTTAATTTGGATATTTGGGTTTAAACCCCCCGACTGTCAATTTAGAGCTATTTCAAATTAAAAACCCCTTAAGCTATACAAGTTAATCGAGAGTAATAATCTGCAATGAAAGTCTTGATTTGCTGCTATCGTAACCAAACAACTACCGTCTAGAATTAAATTTTCCCGAGAGATAATTGTTTTTATGTTAAAACATAAAAAGTTTCGAACAATTTACCAGGGCGTTTGCTAAGCAGGATTGTTTTCCTGCGAATTACCTTGTTTGCTGTCAGCGTTGCTTCCTTCTTCTGAAGATTTTAATTATATTTCGACGGAAATATGCTCGTACAAAGACGAGGCAAGAATGTTACGAAATAATAAATTAACTTTATCAACAGACAATTAATAATAAGCGTCTAATATTTGTGATAGTATTATGCTATGCATAATACGCCTAGGGCAATTGTAACTTCTCATATAACAACTAGGACTATTGAGAATAATGAATAAAAATGTAGCAATTGCTTTTTCTTATAAAATCGAAGTAATTTCTTAAAAGCCAATGAATAAAAACGAAAGTAATTGCTTTTGCGTCCAGCAATTGCTTAAAAGTGCAGGAATTGTTTCTAGTCAATGCTTTTTCTTAAAAAATAGAAGCAATTGCTATCGTTTGCGTAAAATGTGATGAATAAATTAAGAAATTGCTTTTTCTAGTGTAGCAATCGCTTTCAACTTTTTAAGGTAGGTCGACCCCTGCATCATTTGCTTGGTAGCGGTCAACTTTAGTTCTCCGCGGCATACACGCGCGTTGCTTTTAATTTGTGTCTTCAATTATGGCTGAATATATGAACGTCCGTAAAAGAAAAATCTACAGTGTACGTAAAAATTGCAGATATGATTATTTCAGAAAGTAATATCGATTTGACTGCGAAAATGTTGAGTGGTTGGCAAATTATTTTTTGACCGATACTGGTAAAAGGCGAGGGGGTGCACTGTCGCCTTTAAATAAGATTAAAGTCTTTCTGCCGAAATTGTCGAATCCGGGCTTTCAAAATTCTGTAGGTGAAGAACGGGCTGTTCACCAAACTACTGTCTGTAAGACATTCACTTCTGTAATGAATGCAGTTTTGGAGAAGGCCAATATTTTTATTAAATTTCCTACAAGTGCTGAAGCTGTTGTGGAAGCTAAACGGTTGTGGTCAGAGAGATTTATTTATCTTTCTTCAATTTGTGAACGAATATCAATAATTGCTTGTCTCTATTTTCCACAAAAACGTAACTGATTACTATTGTAATAAATAAATAGACCAACGTTGTTGTATTTACGTCAGCTCTTTTGCAAATTAGGCACGAAACTGAACATGAAATCTATAATCTGAACAAGTGGATAAGCCACGTCTGAACTTGTGTTGAATAAGCATTTGCTACAGAGGTGTAAGAAAAGCAGCAATTGCTTTAAAATTTTATTCATATCCAGATCTAGCAATTGCTTTTACTTATAGCATTTGCTAGTCAAACAATTGCTTTTACTAAAAAGTAATTGCTTCAAGTAATTGATTAATTTTTATTCATAGGCTCATTATGAATTTGCAATAATCCGAAAGCAACAACTATATTTTAAAAATCAAAATCGCTATAGCGAATTGTAATTTTATATAATTAATAAGAAGACATATCAAACAGTCGTAGTCCCTACGCTGGTGTTCCAGGTTCATTATAACATAAATTTAATCTCATTATTACTTAAAATAAGCTACGGAGAAATATCTGATCAAAATCACTCGCAGACTCTTGGACTATCTAATGTAGTTCACGTCGTGCCACTTTGCCCATACTATGGAAACGAGAAATCTACTCTTGATAAATGTTAATGTTTCGCTTTTTGGGTTCAATAAGTAATAATGGATTTTGAAAATAGTGAAAATGAAATACGATGTTTGTGATGGTTGTTGTGATAAAACATAATATTTGCAAATAATAGACAATAATTTACTTGATGATTATATACAGTGTGTCCAAAAATGAGGAGCAAAAAAGTTAGGGGATAATTCTAGACCGAAAATAAATACTCTATTCTATAACATTTTTTCGAAAATTGTTTTTTTTTTGTTAACACCCTGTAACTCCGGTTATAATCAATTTTCGAAAAAATGTTATGGGAAGAGATAGCACTTATTTTCGGTTTAGAATTATCCCCTAAATTTTTTGCTCATCATTTCCGGACACCCTGTATATGATCCTATTTATTTACTTTTTAATAAATCACCTCGTAAATCACATAATACATGTCAATTATAAAAACATAATACATCTGATTTGGAAGTATAAAAATTTCTTATTTTTCCTTTTCAAAAATACAGATAGATATTTTTTATATATAAGGCATATTTATCGTTACAAATAGGTGTCATTTCCTTGGATCTTATGGGGCTTAAAAAGGAAAAACAACACATTCTTCATTTTCGATTCTTGTCGTCCCAGATAATTAAGGGCAAAATGACAAAAAAAAAGGGGAACGATCCGATAAAAGAATGGATAATAATTACGCATCTGTAATGCGTTCATTTTCCATCAATAACAAATTCAGGACAAATGGACTACTAGTATCTCGTGGTTTAGAGCCTTGGCTATAGGCAACAAAACTGCAGCAAGAATATCACATGGAGGGGGTGTATTCTTCAGTTTAAATTAACCCATTGCAGAATGCTCTCCTGCATATACCTGCTGCTGCGATCATATTTTAATGTCCTGCTTGTATGAAAACATTCTTGGTACGAAATGGTGTTGATATTTTTTGGAATAGTTACTTGTTGCTTCATACAACGAGCTTCACTCACAAGCTGTAATACTACGCAAAGCTTCTGGGGATGGATCTGACAAAAGAAAAACTTTTAGCTTACAATATGTATAGATATGATACACACTTCATTTAAATAATAATAGTAAAGTTATCAATATAGTTCCTATAATACCGTGCAAGCAAAAATTATTTGCATCAAAGAGGGCTTGGATTAAAAAACGTAGAGCTTGGTTTAGATCACAATGATATGGGGACGATATATCTAACCAAATCTAGGTTAAAATTTTGTCAAATTCATATTATGATATGATATGCCAAACTAATGAGTAATAAAATAAGTAGACAAATACAAATTTGTTTTTGTTGTTTACAAAATTAACAAAGTAAGAATATACAGAAAGAAAAAGAAAAATAATTACATAAATTGCTGAAATTGGCCACCGCCATGCTCCAAGCATAAATTCACACGTCTCTTCATATTTTCGAAAATGTTGACCAGCATCTCTGGAGAAATGTTACCACATTCTTGGATAATCCTTTCTTGTAATTATTCTAAATTTGCAACTGGTGTTTTAAAAATATTGTTCTTTAAATGAGGAAAAACGAAGTAATCCATAACCGTTAAACACCGTGATCTAGGTGGGAATTCAATGTCTGATCTGAAAATATTGCGTAAGTAGTTAATAGTTTCGGCGGCTGTATGGGCGGTTGCACCGTCCTATTGAAAATATTCAAAACGTAGTTCATCGTCAAGTAATTGCTCCACAAATGGATTCAAAATATTGTCTCTATACCGCTGTGCTCTAACTGTGACGTGGAAAAAAATAAGACCAACAATTCTTCTTCGAGAAACAGCTAACCAGACACCAATTTTTTGAAGGTGCAATGTGGACTCTATAAAAAAATGGGGATTTTTACTACTCCACATATGTGTATTCTGAGAATTAACATAACCGGACAGGTGGAACCAGGCTTCATTCGAAAAAAATGTCAGGTCTAATAAATCATTTATTTCCAATAAATTTTGGGTAAACCATTGAGAGTAATTCCTGCGTCTTTCAAAATCTGCGGCTTGTATTTCTTGGAATACTTGCACTTTATAAGGAAATAAATTTAATTGCTTCTTAAGAATACTCCTGCATGTTCAATAAGATCTTCCCACTTCTTGGAACAGGCGTCTTATACAATTTGTTGGCGTATTTTGCATTATTTCACGAACGTTTGTAGCAAGTTCTTTTGTTCTTACAGATGGTCTTCTTGCTCCTTTTTTGTGTTGCATAGAACCTGTTTCCCTAAACACAGCCACGGTTCTTTGTAGGCAATGATAAAAATTCCCAGCAATAAAAGCAACGTTAGGAAAGTGTTCGTGAAAATCGTCCATGCACAAACCCGGATTGTATTGCCACTCACCATTTACTCCAACTGCGTTTCGAAGATACGCTTCAACCATGAATGTTTTGTGCTGTTCCGTAACGCCCATTGTGTGAATTGTTCAAGGCCCTCTTTGATGCAAATAATTTTTGCTCGCACGTCAACCTTTTTTAAAAGTCCCAAACATTAATTAATTAGTATTGAAGGCTTGGTTTCAGAATTAATTTGGGTTAATATCGTAACGACACGACCACCCTTTCAAATATGAGCCAACAATGTCCCTTGTAACTTATAAATCAATAATAAAAAATACATTTTCGAAATACGCACTGGACACGCCGAAGTGTAAATCGACCCTAAGGGCATTTAGCCAGTGCTTTAGCCGATGAAAAATAGCCGTTAGACGAACTTGTGTCTAAAACGCGACGGTCAGAAATGTTCCTGCTATGCAACGAACCAAGCAATGTTGCCAGCTTTATTGTTTTTATGCTTGTATGAAATCGGTTAAGGCAAGTAAAACTTCAGTCACAAAATATATAGCTACGCATGCGCATATTCTGTGCTAAACTTACATATACTGGTTACTATTCGTCCCATGAACATTTATTTTAATTTTTTTTGTACTAGATAAATAAATGAAACTATTTTTAGGTGTAAATTTATATGCTCATGAGGAATATATAATTTTTTTAAATGACCTAGTACCTAAATGCATATTAGCTGTTTTAAAATTAATTTAAATGATATTATATGGGCAATTAAATCATAAAGGGAACCCTAAAGTTCGCTGAATCGTTCTACGCGAAACACCCAATACATCTGACACTTTCCTCGTGCTAAGTGTGGGATCGATGGCGATATGACCCAAAACTGCAATTTCTACAGCTTCACTTCTTACAGGATTTTCAACAATCCTTTTTTTGTTTAGCAGTGATCCGGTTTCACAAAATTTTGCCACTAATTGAAGCACGTAAATATGAGGCAAGTGTGCATTTAGCTGCAATGCATTATAAGACAGGGCGGCAGCGCGAGCACAATCGTTACTTTTAAAGAAAAGTAAAACAATTTTAACCCTTTCTTGAAGAGTATACGTCATTTTAATCAGTTATTGAACACACTGAAATGTAAAGTAAAATGAATTTTTATTCTTACTCTGAATTTGATCGATCCCAAAAACTAAGTTTTTTCGACTGAACAAGTGGAATTCCAAATCCCAAATGTGTTTACACTTAAGCACATATTTCTCGAAAGGTACTCAACCAAATTCAGAGCCGTAGCCAGAAATTTTTTTCTGGTGGGAAGGGGGGTTGAAGGATTTTAGGGGTGAGGGGTTGAAGGATCGGTGAAAATATTATTAAAACTTTTTAAGAATTAAGCGAGCAAGTAGTAAATTTTGAGACAATTTAATTCCTTTTATCACCCACCCCATATGTTTCATAATGTTCACGAACATTTTGAACAGTGCCTTTACTATTGCATGGAGGTTGGAGGTGGACATTTTCAACATTTACTTGCTTGATACAAGCGGTAATAAATTTTTTTACATACTTTTACATTTTCTTTTCTTTTTGGTCCTATTTCTCAGGAACTATTCACTCGATTTAAACGAGCAAGGTCGCGTTTGAAAGGCAATATAATTCCCTTTAAAATAAGGTATCACTCGACCCCCTTTCTATTTAAGATTTTAATGGTGGAAGCCACCCCGTCGTAGGGGTTCCAGCAGGGAGAGGGTGAAAATAGTAAAAAAATATGTCCCCCTGTATTTATAATATATATATATATATATTAGCTATTTTTAACACAATTTGGCAATACGCAATTTTGTGACAGTCATGACATAGATACTAGTTTTTAGACGGAACGTTTCAATTATATGCATATGACCAATTTCCATTTGGCGGTTGTCTTGTCGCACCTGCGTTATTTTAAAAGGGAATGTTGGAACGGCAGTAATCGTAAAAGTATACACTAACAGGCACTTTATAAGGTTTTAATAGCTATTTGTGTATTGAACGCAAAGTGATACTATGTTGCCTTGGTGAAAAAGTAGGGTTTAAGCAGCCATGGAAGGTTTAAAATGTACGGTTACTAAAATCTAAAAAAATTGACCTCAAATTTTACAATATATGATCCAAGAACCGAGCCCTAAGACACGCCTTAAGGTCTGTAAGCACAAGTAATTTGTGGACACCATGTTCTCAAAATCATTAAAAACGCTCTTTGCTTCTCATCCCCCTCCCCTGTTTTCACACCATAAAGACATAATGCAACGGTTGTACGCCTCAAAAAATAGCTATTTACATACCAAGGGAGGAAAATAGTGCTTTTCCTTCCGCGGATAGTTTGACGCCCGACGCGAAGCGGAGGGCATTAATTATACAAGGGAGGAAACACATTTTCCCCCTGAGGTATGTATATAGTTTTTTCTACTAGCTTACTAGAAAGTTGTCAGACTATAATACTGGGTTAGTAAAAATTACTGGAACGCTTAAATATCTTCAAAGTTATTAAAGTTGTGCTTACAAAAATGGGTATCTGGAAGTTTTTTTGCATGCGAAATTGACCTATTAAACTTTTAGCGGTTTGAGACATTTTATGTGTTTCGGCTCTTTTTACTAACCCGGTATGGGGCTATATGACAAAATATCAAGTAGTTGTTGCGTCGCCGTCGTTATGTTTACTACGCTTTGTTGCTATGATATTTTTAGTAATACAAACATAATAGTAAGCTGTCAGATTGTTTGTCATTACTTAATTAGAAGTTTCTACGTTTTGAAAATTAGTTCTAGCGAAGATGACCTGCCGCAAGATCTCGCTGAAGAGGCACGAATAGCGACACTTAATCTCCTTCCTGAAAAATCAAGAGAACGATATGAAAAGGAATACAGTTTGTTCAAAGTATGGTTGGAAGAGCGCGGAGTAAAAAAAGTTTCCGAAGATGCCACCTTGGTGTATTTTTCGCAGTGAGCAAAAAAATTAAAACCATCAACATGATGGAGCAAATATAGTATGTTGCGGTCTGTACTAAACGTTAGGGAAAATATAGACATCAAGTTTCCAAAATTAGTAGCCTTCAAACGGCAATCTACCGGTTATGTGTCCAAGAAATCTCTAACTTTAGAAAGAGATGAAATCTCAAGATTTTTAGTGGAGGCCCCAGATAGAGATTATTTGCATATGAAGGTAAGCTTGTTAAATTCAAAAATATGCATTTTTGATAGATTCTGTTTGTTTGTTTTTTTCAGATCGCTTTACTATTTGGCATTTGCGGGGCTTGTAGATGCGAAGAACTAGTTAAAATGGACCTTAAAGACCTTGATGATCGTGGCGATATGGTAATAGTAATCCTTCCAGTTACAAAAACTAAGAAAAAACGCACATTTATTGTCTCCGATGATATAATAAACGGATTGTCCGAATTGGATTTATACAGAAAGTACAAGAATTCTAGACAGCCCAGAACACCGCACTCCAGATTTTTTATCAATTACTGTAAAGGGAAATCATCTGTGAATGTGATTGGAAAAAATACAATGGCCAAAATTCTATTTTAAATTGCAACATTTTTAAAATTAAAAAACCCTCAAAGTTATACAGGCCATTGTTTCCGAAGAACTTCGGCGACGCTGCTCGTCAATGCAGGTGGTGATTTGTTGACCATGGAGGTTGGGAATCTGGGAAGATTGCGGAGGGATATGTCGCAGAATCATTCAGAATCATTAACAAGAAAAAAGGAAGTGGCAAGCCAAATCATTACTGGTCGACAATTGTCTTTAACGCCAAGTTCTTCCAAGGATCACGTTGATATCTATGTGCCGATAGCTACTCCACGTCAATAAGTAACCACCAAGAAGGAGTAGTGATTATTTCAGCGGAAAGTGGCTTTTCCGGAAGGATAACTTTTAATAATTTGACGAATTGTACAATTAATTTAAGCCGTTAATTTTTTTTATCGGTTATAGATACTTACTGTTGTTTAATTTAAAAAAATAAATATGGTGATAATGTGAAGACTTTCATAAATATTTTTTCTACAAAATCAAATAGGGCTGGATGAGGTAAAAAAACTCTTGCTAAAGTAAAAATGTTTAAAAAATGAGAGGGAGGAAAAGTGGCATTTTCCTCCCTAGCTCAGGGGTTAAAAATTAAGTTTTCTAGTAAGGTAGTAGAAAAAAACTTTATTAAGGGCATGCTCGTGGTAACCAACCTCTAGACTCCCTAAATACTCGAACAAACCCAGTTTAAGCTTACCATGTTAAATAGGTTAGTAAAAGAGAGAAGTAAATACATTATTTCATTGGATATGATCCAAGAAGGGAACCCTAAGGCACGCCACGGGACGTTTCATGATGTTGTCAATGCAAGTTTTGGTTATTGCACATCTGATAACGAGTAAGAAGTGATGAATCATCTATGTTTATCCTGTAACATACTAGAGAAAAAGTAAAAAGACATAAATTGACTCAGACTTTGTATCTTTTTACATTTTTAAATTAATTAAAGTTAAGTTTGATGATAGCTTGGCAAATGACTACGCTCGACGAGTATCTAAGTCCTATAACCATGCAGTTTCCGCAGAAACCCGTCATTGTTCCAAACTGATAATTATTTTTTACATCGTTCCAAATTCATTAAACTTAAAACCCTCTTTTTACGTCTCTGTTTCTGACACTATAAGGCCATAAGGCATCTGCTTATTTTCCTCTTAACATTTTCATCTAAAAGAGGAGACACTGTAAAATCCTTTATTCAAAGGGATGTTCGCGAGATAAGCATAAGCGACCACCAGACAGACTCTCAGGATAGGATAATATAATTAGTTCTGTAATAGGCTTCGGGCAATTTTAAGAAATCGTTAAAAGGGCTTTGCCTTCCTGATGAAAATTTTGTCTTCCAAGGAGTTTTAAGGAAATTAGGGTCATTTTATTTTATTAGCTAATCGGGATAATTACAAGACGTTTGGGGTGTTCGTAACTAATCCGCCTCTTAATTAACTTTAAAGTGATATACCTAATAATTTTTACAATTCGAGGGCATTAACACTTGTGTAGTGTTCTGTAGTAAAAAAGAAGAAACACTAGCCTTATCGTATACACGTAAAAAAGCATTTAAAGCGGACTGAGTGGCCGTACGGAATTGCTAGACCCATTTTGACTGAAAATGTAGTAAGAATAATGGTAAAAAGTATTATTTTTTGGAGTGCTTTACCCACATCAATATCACATCGCACGCCACTGCCAATGAAAGGTATTATTCTACTTTTAATGGCATTTATGCTCATTCAATTTCTAAATACTAGTTGTTCCATTGATCTTACGCACTTTTGTAAATTGAACATTCCGCGTTGCAAAACCGTGCGAGCAAAAATTATTTGCGTCAAAGAGGGCCTTGCATTTAAGGACGTAATGCTTAACCGTAGAGCTTAATGCCTGTTGGGCGTCAGTAACTACCTCAATTAACAATCAATCAGTTATTCCGTCATCTTCGATAGTCGTTACAAGTAATTTGATTCATCGCTAATTTTTCCAATTTCTTGAACAATTCACACAATGGACTTTAAGGAACAGCACAAAACATTCATGGGTGAAGCGTATTTTCGAAACGGGGTTAGAGCATAGACAATTTACCTTTAGATACGTACAGCTTATCTCCTGCGCAAACAAAAGTTACGTTTTATGGGTGAAAAAATACGTCCGAGCGCATGACTCGCCGGTCAGCTGCCTTCCCTCTGGGCACCTTCGTGCATGCGCATAAACCTCGTGTTATCGGCTTGTCCTACTTTACCGACATGCTTACAATACCCTCCCAGAACCGGCTCGGCCGCCATTTTTGTTGTTGTGTTCTGGTTTCTCTGTGGATTCCTTGTAGTTTTCTTAGCTATCGTGGATTTTGGGTGTTTAATATTTACGGATTTCTAGTTTTTGTGTAGGTAGTTTAGTGAATTGTGTCTGATTGTGAAAAAATTAATTCTGTCAAAGTTGCTGGTTGGTTAAAATCTGTACACCCCGACATTAAGCTTATAATAAAGCCAGTATTTCACGGGTTAAGTTCTCGGGCAAACACTTTTGAAATTCTTGAACAAGAAATTTTGCTTGAAAATGTTTTACACGTACCCAAGTTTTTACCAATATAACAACTAAAATTTGACTTGAGGTTAGGCACGCGATAACACCGTAGATTGGTTATTTTGCTGGTTTTGTTTGTTTTTATATTCGAGTTTATAAGACGAGTTTAATTCACTTGTTCTTGTTCTCTTCCTTTTCGAACTAAAAACACGACGAATCATTCTTAAACAAATTTTAAAAACAAAACCTTAAAAACAATGTTCTATCCTTAAAATCTGATAGGTTTGCTACTACTAAAAATGTCAGGAATCACTACCTTTTTCCCAACTTGATCAAAAATTGAGCAGAAAGTCCAATTTTTTGGCAAGAATTTAAATTTTAAAGCCCGACCTGTCTAATTTCCCATTCGTCAAACGATAATGTCGCAGTGCGCATGTCTAATAGTGTCTAGCTTTGTTTACATGCGCGAGGCCATAAATCTGCCACTTTCGTGATTATTGTTTGCTTATCTAAAGGTAAATTGTCTATGGGTTAGAGTAAATGGTAAGTGGCAATACAATCCGGGTTTGTGCATGGACGATTTTCACGAACATTTTCCTAACGTTGCTTTTATTGCTGGGGATTTTTATCATTGCCTGAAAAGAACCGTGGCTGTGTTTAGGGAAACAGGTTCTATTCAACACAAAAAAGGAGAAGGAAGACCATCTATGGAGCTTATTCTCAAAACGCAATTTATGAAAAAACAATTTTTTTGAGTTATTCCCTATTTTCTGCAGAAAAGTAAATGTGCGTATTTATTTTATGCAAGTGTTATTATTGAGTTTTTTGTTAGCGTTTAGAACAAATTAATTGATAAAATTTGTTAAAAAATATTTTTATGTTATAGAAAAACCTAAAAAGAAAAAAAGATAATGCACTTTGAAAATAAAAATGGGTTTTAGAGCATTTTGAAAATAAATGTAGGTATATATTTCGTTTTGAAATAAAAAAACAAAACTAACAATTTTTTTTATATTTTGACCCAGCAATCTTCCTCCATACATTAACAATTATTTACTTTTTCTTCTTCTGAATCTTCGTTTACTGTTGAAATACTGTCGTTTACACTAGCGGAAGTTTCTTTTTCTAACAAGTTTTTGTAAAAAATAAATTTTTGATCGCTTTTCTATTCTTCGTCATACAGTTTTAATAAGGTGTCAATATTTTTTAAATTCAGTTCCTTGATTTTATTTACCAAAGGCAACTCATGAAGTTCTACGTTGCTGATCTGAACTCCCTTCTTTAAAATTGTTGTAAAATTTTCCTCCATTTTATTTTTAGTCTTAGCACTTCTTTCTTTTTTGATAAAAAATATTTTCATCTGACTAATTCCTGTAAGTTTTTTGCAATTATCATCACTCATTTTCTTAACATCGTGAATATCCCATTCGATTCCAAGCGATGGGATAATTCGAATTAAAAATAATCGATATTCCGATTATCAAAATCCTCGGTACATTCGCCGATTACGATTATCATCCGGTTATGAAAATCCTCGAATCGCCAGTTTCCGATTATTGAAATATATTATGCCCACCGCTAACCACAATCACATTAGGCCTGGAAAAGGCCAGGAAAAATGTAGAAATTACGATTTGAAAAAAAAATTTTTTGTAGATATTGCATTTTGAAAAAAATATTAAAAGAACTATCCATTTTAAGCGGCAAAAATAGCAGTTTGATTATAACTTAATATTGAAATCGAACGAGTCTAGCATTTAAATCCGTATGCCATCCAAACATCAAAAAAAATTTTTTTTCATAAATTGCGTTTTGAAAATAAGCTCCACATCTGTAAGAACAGAAGAACTTGTTGCAAACGTTCGTGAAATAATGCAGTGCGTGCTTTGCTTCGTACTTCACCTAGGCCTAGGTACCGATGTACCTAATACCTATAGGTTTCGGTTTTGTCATAGTACTTGTTTGTTTGTTTATTTGCAGCTTACTGTGAAGGCGTTTGTGTAGGTGTGAAGGTTTGGTGCAGTGTACGTAATTGTGCTTCAGAAGAGATAACACGTGCCTATGCTTCACGGCTATAAGGACCCCACTATTTCAGGGAAAGTACTTGCAGTGCTGATCTGAAGCATATAGTAAGCTGTTAGAAGTGTTAGTTGTGTTTGTTGTTAGCGACTTACTGTGATAGAGTTTGTGTAGGTGTCTGATTTGGTGCAGTGTAGGTGTTTGTGCTTCAGAAACTACACTATAGTACAATACAGTGGCGGCGCCAGGGGGGGGGGGGGGGGCAAAAAATATAGAGCAATATTAATTTTATTAAACTAATATATAACAGAAAATAACGCTCGCTCCAGAGGCAAACGGACTCTTGACCAATATGTTAAACTTTTTGTTCAATTTAAAAGTTTTTTGTGAATTCTTGTGAAAAATAAAGAAAGTTTCTGATTATTTACATAGGTATTTTAAAAACAAACTTTAGTGGAATCACTAAAACAGTTATTCGTATCATATAGGCAAGATTCTGAATTTGAAAAGTTATGGACTGCGACTCTAGGAAACGCATCCGCTAATAATGGGTATTAACTCACATGATGTGAATAATAAAAGATCAAAGAAATTACCTTCTAAATTTAAAAACACTATAATCATCCAAAAAATTACCTCACTTGAATGGGATAGATGTGTTACTAAAAAAATTGAATTTCAAGTTAAACTATATTATCCCATAATTGACCGAATCACTTCAAAACTTTGTCGGAGCTTGACTCCATTAGCTATCCATTACAGATGTGACGTAGCGTCCGTCGAAAATGAATTAAAATTGCTAACAAAAACCATTAACAGGTATAAAATTAATCATGATGTTAATATAAAGACCTTATTAGATCTTGCAATTCTTCTGCAGGAATATAATTTAGTATTTAACGAAATAAATAAATTATGTATCATTGCAATAACTGTACCCTCTTCAAGTTCCAGTTGTGAGAGGTCGTTTAATGGCTTAAATAGAATAAAAAACTATTTAAGGACCACAATGTTACAAGAGAGGCTCACAGATTTGGGAATTTTCTCGGGAATTTTGTACGTTGAAAAAAATATTGTTAAAACAATTAACTTAGATGTAGTTGTAAATGCAATAATTAAACATAATAATAGAAAAATAGCTCTTTCCTAACTGCTCCTAACTCCTAACTCTATTTTCTGTTAGATAATCATGTGTTTCTTTGTAAAATAAACTTTAAAATAATTTCAGTTTTTTTTTTAATTTTAGTTTGAATTTGACAATTCACAAAATTGCAAAATATCTATAAATAGTAAATTATATAATCTGTACCTAGTACCTATTACCCGAAATATACCTAGATATCTAGGTCCTAGGTACACATTTTTGCTGCCCACCCTCCAAATTTTTCTGCCGGGTGTCGCCCAACTTGAAAGAAAAAGCTGGCGCCACTGGTACAATATGAAGTAAAATCGTATTTTATTAACAATTTCCGGTTAAGACACTGTCTAATTTTTTTAAGTAACAAAAAGCATCCCAAGTAAAATACGGAAGTTTCAGAAAATTCAGCAAGGGCTATTGTTAGGCTAAGGAATATTTCCACACGGGTTGTTTCCATTCTTACTCGTCTTTCGTTTGTCGGTTTTAATTATATTTTGACACAAGATACACCGACACAAAGTATTAGCAACTGAACACTTGAAATGAATAACTCAGCAATCTTTTAAGATCTAGCTACCTGTAACAGTTCTTAAATTAGACATTACAGTAGCAGTGGCGTGCTGAGACTATAAATACCTACATAACTTTTCGGGACTTACGCTGAATTGTGGTATTAACAACAATTGCAAATTCACCCAACAACAGCGGCGCCTAGCTACGTTTACGGTGTACCAATCCGGATGTTAGCTCATGGTGCTTGTTGTCAAGAAGGCGCAGTAAAAAAACCGACGATTGCAGTTAATTTTATTTTTTTTATGATCGAGCACATTACAAGCACTATAGGAAAAATCCTTTAAGGCGCTCTGGGAGTGTGCGAAAAAAGCGATTCACGTTTTTCTTGAATCGTTGGAGGTTATATTCGGTTGGAAACACGGTCTCAGAAAGGCCGTTCTACAAAGATGACGTCCAAATGAAAAAGTTCTGAAACAATGATGTTCGGGGTGTATTAAGTTGAACCACATAGGGATGGGCGGCAGTGGTTCGTCGTGTGTTTCTGCTATGCATTACTCTAGGTGAAATTGAGCGGGCAATATCTGTCGAACACTTGCCATGGAAATATCTGTAGAAGAGAGTCAAATCACCAACCTGTCTTTGATGTTCTAAGCTGTCGAAGTTCTTAGTCAGCTCGTGGTCGCCGATTAGACGAACGGCTCTCCTTTGGATGGAATCCAACAACCGAAGGGTATGCTTCGGTGCAGAACTCCAGATATGAGAGCAGTATTCCAGTGATGGTCAAATCTGGGCTTTATAGAGTGTCAAAAGTTGTTGAGGTGTATACAACTTTTTGGTACGGAAAAGTATACCGAGCTTCTGAGAAGCTGCCCTGGCGATTGCCACAACGTGATTAAGCCAAGACATATTTCCTCCCAGGTTGACACCCAGCAAATTAATAGACGAAGTCAGTGGAATTGCGTGTCCTGCCATAGCGATATCGGGTTCTGCAATGTTAACCTTCTTAGAGAAAACTGCTGCCTGGGTTTTTTGAGCGTTAAATTCGACTTGGTTACTGTCACCCCAAGACAAAATTTCTTCCAGGTCTTTATTAAGGCGTGATACCTCATATTGTCTGCGAAGATGTGCGTCAGCAGCCGATGTTTGAGATTTCAAAGTAAAAGATGAGATAAGTGTGCTGTCGTCAGCAAAGCTATATATTGGATTTTCTGTTTTCGCTAGAAGGTCGTTAATGTACAGTAAGAAGAGAGTGGGGGATAATATGGACCCTTGAGGAACACCAGCATTGATGGTAAAGGTGTCTGAGAGAAACCCGTCAATCGCCACTTGCAGAGAACGGTCCTTGAGGAAGCTAGACAACCATGAACAAAATCGACCGGGCATACCATAAGAACGCAGTTTACTTAGGAGCCCCCCGTGCCAGACACGGTCAAAGGCTTTAGAGATGTCCAGTGCAATAGCAACAATCCTAAATTCTAATTATTTAACCATATAAAAATCCAAATATTCTTTTACTTCAATTTATGTCAGTATAAAAATATTAAATTGGAATATTGAAGGACCGTGCGAGCAAAAATTATCTGCATCAAAGAGGGCTGGCTTGGATTAAAAAACGTGGGGTTTGGTTTAGATCACAATGATATGGGGACGATATATCTAACCAAATCTAGGTTAAAATTTTGTCAAATTCATATTATGACATGATATGCTTCCATTGCAACTATACACGATACGCGCTATAACAATCTCAATAACCAAAGAATAATAAAATGTGTTTCATTTTTGCAGGGGGCTTTATATAGGTTACATGAGAACAATATTATGACTTATTCTGAGTATCTAAACTCATTATACATTATGTTTTAAGAATTATTATATTTATTAAATATTAATTAAATCTTTGGTGCCCAAATTGCAATTTTCATATCCCTCGAAACTGACCGCAAAGGGTACCTACCTGTTTGGTGCCCGATTTGCATGCGCCCGCCAAACTAATGAGTAATAAAATAATTAGACAAATACAAATTTGTTTTTGTTGTTTACAAAATTAACAAAGTAAGAATATACAGAAAGAAAAAGAAAAATAATTACATAAATTGCTGAAATTGGTCACCACCATGCTCCAAGCATAAATCCACACGTCTCTTCATATTTTCGAAAGTGTTGACCAGCATCTCTGGAGAAATGTTACCACATTCTCGAATAATCCTTTCTTGTAATTGTTCTAAATTTGTTTCTGGTGTTTTAAAAATAGTGTTATTTAAATGAGGAAAAACGAAGTAATCCATAACCGTTAAACAAGGTGATCTAGTTGGGAATTCAATGTCTGATCGAAAACTGATCAATCTGTCGTCGAAAAAATTGCGTAAGTAGTTAATAGTTTCGGGGGCTGTATGGGCGGTTGCACCGTCCTGTTGAAAATATCCAAAACGTAGTTTATCGTCACGTATTATTGCTCCACAAATGGATTCAAAATATTGTCTCTATACCGCTGTGCTGTAACTGTGTCATGGAAAAAAATAGGACCAACGATTCTTCTTCGGGAAACAGCTAACCAGACACCAATTTTTTGAGGGTGCAATGTAAACTCTACAAAAAAATGGGGATTTTCACTACTCCACATGCGTGTATTCTGACAATTCACATAACCGGGAGGTGAAACCAGGCTTCATCCGAAAAAAATGTCAGGTCTAATAAATCTTTTATTTCCCATAAATTTTGGGTAAACCATTGAGAGTAATTCCTGCGTCTTTCAAAATCTGCGGCTTGTATTTCTTGAAATACTTGCATTTTATAAGGACATAAATTTAGCTGCTTCTTAAGAATAGTCCTGCACGTTCCATAAGATCTTCTCACTTCTTGGGACAGGCGTCTTATACAATTTGTTGGCGTATTTTGCATTATTTCTCAAACGTTTGCAACAAGTTCTTCTATTCTTACAGATGGTCTTCCTGCTCCTTTTTTGTGTTGTATAGAATCTGTTTCCCCAAACACAGCCACGGTTCTTTTCAGGCAATGATAAAAATCCCCAGCAATAAAAGGAACGTTAGGAAAATGTTCGTGAAAATCGTCCATGCACCAACCCGGATTGTATAGCCACTCACCATTAACTCTAACCCCGTTTCGAAAATACGCTTCAATCATGAATGTTTTGTGCTGTTCCGTAAAGCCCATTGTGTGAATTGTTGAAAAAATTGGAAAAATTAGCGATTAATCAAATTACTTGTAACGACTGTCAAAGATGACGGAATAACTAATTGATTGTTAATTCAGGTAGTTACTGACACCCGACAGGTATTAAGCTTTACGGCTAAGCATTACGTTCTTAGATGCAAGCCCCTTTATAATGCAAATAATTTTTGCTCGCACGGTATCAATGCTCATTAAAAGAGGGGTAAAAAAAGAAAAGAATGCCAAACAAAAACAACCGCAGCCGTAGTTTTGTACTTTTTCAGCAAATACAGACACTTTCTAATATTGCATTTATTTCAGATAAAAATTCCCTATTTTTATCGTAGCCATATCCAGACAAACTTTACCCACTGACAAACCAAAAAATATCAAGAAACTTTCAAAACTTGTCAAGAAATCGGAGTGGAAAAAATCCCTTCCGACACATATCCGATGTCAAACGAGCTACTTTCCTAAATTTAACCCCCCATTGGGGGGTCAGCGGGCGGACTTTAGATGGACATGGGGGATTTTGTGTTTACTTTTTACAGAGTAGTCACAGTATTTTTTTATAACACACTGCACCAGTAGATTCGAATAAGTATAGCGGGAATGAGGGCAGGCAATGAAATGACACAATTTGTATTTATCCTAACGTTTCGTTTTATACAGGGTGTTCATTTGAAAACTTCCCACCTAGATTTTCCTACTTTAAATTGAAAATGTGGAAAATCGCTCGGACCCGTCGATTTTTTTTCGTATATTGCCAATCTTGTTACTTCAAGCCCCTAGGAGGGAGGGGGGTAAGATCTAAATCTTAAAGGGATACCCCTATTTTATATAATTTTTTTGGATTCTGCATAAAATTCTGAACATTTTTTAATAAAAGCATTATTAGTCTATATTTAACAGTTTCCGGGATATTTACTCTTGAAAAATGACATTTTTGAACTTTGACAGCGTCTAGCTTTCTAACTGTACGTCTTAGAGCAAAACGGCTTACATGTCCCTATCTTCGATTTTTATTATCTTTTCAATAGTGTGAACTTTCGGTTAAACCGGATGTAAGAAATATAGTACTTCCGGTTTGACCGGAAGTTGTCACTATTGAAAAGATAATAAAAATCGAAGATAGGGACATGCAAGCCGTTTTGCTCTGACGTACAGTTAGAAAGCTAGACGCTGTCAAAGTTCAAAAATGTCATTTTTCAAGAGTCAATATCTCGGAAACTGTTAAGTTAGACTAATAATGCTTTTTTTAAAAAATATTCAGAATTTTATGCAGAATCCAAAAAAATTATATAAAATAGGGGTATCCATTTAAGATTTAAATCTTACCCCCCCTCCCTCCTAGGGGTTTGAAGTAACAAGATTGACAATATACGCAAAATATGTCCCACTCGAAATAAAAATCGACGGGTCCGAGCGATTTTCCACATTTTCATTTTAAAGCAGGAAAATCGAGGTGGGAAGTTTTCAAATGAACACCCTGTATAAAAACTGTTTAAGGGTCAATAAAAAGGTCTTTAAGCCTGAATATTTATACTGCGGAATATGATCACACATTTTCTCGAAACACATTAGATAACATGTACGAATATCCAATGTGTTTGACCGAAAATAAATGCTATATCTTCCTATAACATTTTTTCGAAAATTGAATATTAACGTAGTTACAGACAGGGTGTTAAAGTTAAATTTTATTTGCAGTTTTTTTTGCAATGCCTTTTGCCATGCTCATAAAATTTTGACGAAATCTCGTATATGGGGCTTTTTCGGGATAAGGAATACAAATTTGCTCATCGTTTTTTCACATTTTGTAGAGGGCGCCACATAGGAGCCTATACTTTAATTTGAATGGTCCCAACTTTTTTGTCCTACACTGTATGCGCATTTTGACTGAACATATTTATTCTCTTAACCTTTTGACATAAAAAAGGTATACTGCTTTTGTTTCGATATATCTAACCGTTTTCGAGAAAAGCGCTAAAATAACATTGCTTGCATGTGATGAATAGTCCGTTAATAATCAATTTTCGAAAAAATGTTATAGGAAGAGATGGTATTTATTTTCGGTCTAGAATGATCCCCTACATTTTTTGCTCATCATTTCCGGACACCCTGTATATAAAAAAAACGTGTATTGAATGATCCTCTTCAGAGTATAGTAATGCTTTCCTACTGACAATAAAGTGTGTTATTTCATTCTTTTATTTAACTTTTATAAAAATGATAAATTATATTTTTTGTAATCAAACTAATAAATTTGTTATTAAACTTTGAACCCTGCCACTGTTCTTCCTTCTCTCAAGGTGTTTTTCCCATTTGAGAACGATTTACTTAAGAAATCCAACGTAGAAGGTAGAATTTCTTTCGAGTAGTGCTCGATATGTTCTCGGCGCTCTCTTTACTTTGATTACTTATGGACAAGAAAATCCAGAATACCTGAAGAGAAAATAAAATAAACTGACATCGGGAATATAGGTCAGAGTGTTTTAGTTGGAAGTTATTATTTTTATCGTATAAGGGGGGTACTAATTTGAAAAATTATTACATATTGAGGTGTTTTATAGTTATTTATGTACCGTGCGAGCAAAAACTATTTGCATCAAAGAGGGCCTTGTATCTAAGGACGTAATGCTTAGCCGTAGAGCTTAATACCTGTTGGGTGTCAGTAACTACCTGAATTAACAATCAATCAGTTATTCCGTCATCTTTGACAGTCGTTACAACTAATATTTCCAATTTCTTGAACAATTCACACAATGGGCTTTACGGAACAGCACAAAACATTAATGGTTGAAGCGTATTTTCGAAACTGGGTTAGCGTAAATGGTGAGTGGCAATACAATCCGGGTTTGTGCATGGACGATTTTCACGAACATTTTCCTAACGTTGCTTTTATCGCTGGGGATTTTTATCATTGCCTGAAAAGAACCGTGGCTGTGTTTAGGGAAACAGGTTCTATACAACACAAAAAACGAGCAGAAAGACCATCTGTGAGAACAGAAGAACTCGTTGCAAACGTTCGTGAAATAATGCAAAATACGCCTACAAATTGTATAAGACGCCTGTCCCAAGAAGTGGGAAGATCTTATGGAACATGCAGGACGATTCTTAAGAAGGAAAAAGAAAGGATTATCCATAAGAATGTGGTAACATTTCTCCAAAGATGCTGGTCAACACTTTCGAAAATATGAAGAGACGTGTGAATTTATGCTTGGAGCATGGCATAGTGGCCAATTTCAGCAGTTTACCCCGTAATTATTTTTCTTTTTCTTTCTGTAGATTCTTACTTTGTTAATTTTGTAAACAACAAAAATAAATTTGTATTTGTCTACTTATTTTATTACTCATTAGTTTGGCATATCATTTCATAATATGAATTTTACCAAATTTTAACCTAGATTTGGTTAGATATATCGTCCCCATATCGTGATCTAAACCAAGCCCTACGTTTTTTAATCCAAGCCCTCTTTGGTGCAAATAATTTTTGCTCGCACGGTATTAAGGGCATTATGATGATGTTTATGCCTCCGAAGGCAACAATCTCACAAAGGCCTTTGGCCCGTTAGAAAGATAAGCAATAGCCGTGACGTAACGGTCAGCGGTCATCAAACAGAGTTTACTACCGAAGTGGTTCTAAACGTATAGATATAATTTTTTACATATTTTAAAGTTATTTGCGCCAGAAGATAAAATTTAGTTTATAATCTTAACATAGTATAAAACAAAGTCGCGATCGCCCGTCTGTCCCTATATGTGCTTAAATCTTTAAAACTACGCAACGGATTTTGAAGCGGTTTTTTTTAATGATAGAGTAATTCAAGAGGAAGGTTTTTATGTATAACTAGCGACCCGCCCCGGCTTCGCACGGGTGCAATTTCAGAAAGTGACATGCCGGGTACTAATATATCGAGTTTGTTCGGGTTTGTATTTATACCAGCGGGTTGAAACGCATGCCGGGTACACGCTAGTTGTGGTCATAAACGATCGTTATGGTTCACTTCGTTATATCAGACTCGGCTAGCTGGTTCACACGACTATTATAAATGATCGTTATTATGATCCTTATAACATAAATAACTGTTATTTCATAATTTTTAAGGCGTTGTTGAGATTTTATTTTTCTGAAGTTACAGTGCATTCATTTTTCTTTCAGATTATCAATTTAATATGTAAAAACTTTTAAATTTTATTTCTTTTATACATGAAAATTGAGTATCCATACAAAGCACCATCACGCTTTTTCTGTAAAACTGACAATATAAACGCGAATCTGAATTTTTAACTTTAAACGCAAATTTAAAATTCTTTAAGACTAATTGAATAGGTTTAAAGGTAATGGTGGCCACTCTGATATCTAATTTTATTTCATTTTTCTATGGTTTAATATTATATTGCTTCAAAATATTAAGGTGGGATTAACGACGCCATTTTTTATCGTCAATTCGATTGACGGTTCGCATGCGCACTGCAGTGCTGTGTTGCTGAGAGTAGTTATTTTTATGCTTTTAGCATACGAAGAAAAAAGACAGACATATTCTGGAGCTGGTAGAGCAAGGCAGATGTTACTCAGCCGGTCATCGTTTTGTTTACTTTCGTGTTTTGTGCAATTACGGAACCTTTCCTGTTAAAACAAACACATATTCTCTAGGATTCGTAGGAGAGATGACATCTAGATAAACTAGAAAATATCGTATTACCAGTAAAAATTGTTATTTTTACTTCAGTTCTGAAAATCGACGTGTTTACTTTCAGGGATTTTAAGGCAAATTGTGGCAATTTTGGTGGTTTCAAAAACTGCTTCTTTAAAAGTTCCTGTGCATTCATTTAAAAAAAACACCGGCATGCTATTTGCCTATGCCTCCCTTAACAGCCCTTCCAAAATTAGACACTAATTGTTTTTTTTTAATAATTGCAAGGTTCCGGAAGTTACCCCCGCATTCAAGCCATTTATAGGTATTTTATACATGACTGACCTTGATAACTGTGCCCTTAAATTTCAAAACAACAATTTTAATTTACTTCTTGTGTTTTTTATTAAATTTTCTTCATTTTAAATTAAACAAGAAACATCAACAAGTTGTTTTGAAATTTGGTCCGTTAACCTTACAGCTTTACGAAAAAAATATTTGTTAGTAAATATTGCCAAGACAAATCGCTGGAAATTAATTTTAAGTTCGAGAAATGTCCGCTAGGTGGCGTAACAGTCATGGTCAAACAGAAAATTAGGTTTTTCTCGTTATGTTGCCGGATTAAAAGGTACCGAAATTATGCGTATTGTGATCTTTAGGGCATGCCGAATCTTTTCTGTTATAAACATTTTACTCTATCTTCTAATACAAAGTTGTGGACGAACTTCGAAATTTAGTATAATCAATATAGTTTAAAAAAAAACACGCTTTAATAATTAATCAAACTAAAAAGCGGAAAATAAACATAGTTTAAAATAATTCTTGAAATTCTTAATATAGGCAGAAAATAATAATGAACGATAAACATTATTATTATTGTGAAAAAAGCGTTGGGTGCTCGATATACGAAAAATATAGCACAAAGCGCACGACGCTTTATTCACAATAATACTAATGTTTATCGTTCATTATTATTTTCTGCCTATATTAAGAATTTCAAGAATTATTTTAAACTATATTTATTTTCCGCTTTTTAGTTTGATTAATTAAAGCGTGTTTTTTAGTTTTTTTAAACTATATTTATTTTTCATTTTTTAGTTTGAGTTATTGTTAAGGTGGCATTCTCAACGTCATTTAATCCATTACCAACCTATAACCTATTTCGCATTGCTTTTTTTAGTTTATTATTAGATTAACTAACATTTAAATAAAGTCAATATTTAGGTACAATATTTAGGTAATATCTGACATATAACAAAAATATCTATTCATTTTATCGCCAATTTTGGGATAATTGTATAGTGAAAGAACAATGACATAACAATGTAAAAAAAAATCTTACCCGATATTTTTCGCTATACAATTCTCCTAAAATATTTAATGAAATTCCTTCATATTTATTTAATATGTCAATTATTACCTATAAAATATGAAGACGATAATGATTTTATTTAAATTTTGTGTAAGAGCTAGAAGAATTAAATAAATATACGCGAAATAGGTTATAGGTTGGCAAGAATGTTGATACTCCCACCCTAAGAAAAAAGAAATTTTTGAGTAGATTGTGCTAGATTAGTAGATTATTGTATGGTCAGCGGTTCTTGATAAGTCTACAAAATTTAAATTAAATCTGACCGTTTAAAGTGGGTCAAAATCGGGTTCAAAGAAGTCAGTTACGGACAAACAAACAAACATACAGGTGAAGCTAATAAAAGCGTATTAAAAATTGGTTACTTCGTTTGCTGTACACTGATTATAACAAATTTATTCTTATTCCATAGAGTTTTTCTTTTTCTATCCACTGAGCTGCGGTTGATTCTTACGTGAAGCTTACTTTTCACTCTAGAAGGAGTTTTCTAAAATACGAACAAAAGAAATAGTATATACTTATTAGTAAAAAATCAAATAGAATGATACGATTATTTTCAAAAAAAAATATAGACTTAAAAGCTCTAAACATCAGTCGAAAACCGTAGATCTCTAACATATTTGTAACTAAAGATATTAACGACAGTAGTTAGGATACCCGCGAGGAAACTGCCAGAAATAGGTTTTGCCGATAATTTAGTTGAATTTAAAAATAAAGGAACTTCACTTACGTCGTATAACCCTTTGATGATACATACCATCAAAAATATAAATTTCGTATGTAAACTTTAACGAATTTTCCTATAAAGGATTTTCTAGCACATTTCAGAACGTTTCAGCTGTTCAACTGGAAAATGTTGCGACTTTTCCGGCTTTTTCTTATGATCTTACTTTTGCCGGTAAGTTCACTCCAAACCGATCGTCATCATGAAGTCATCTTGAGCTGCTTAAAGCTTTACGGGCCCAGCTTTGCGGTATTTTTTACTTGCTGGAAACGTCAAGGTAAGGATTTGGAATAACAAAAAATATGTATTTTTTAGTTAGAGACTATATTACAAGAAATAGTGCATTTATTTTAAACAAATGATTCTATGAAATTTCAATCTTTAAAAAAAATCTACTTTATAAAAATAGAAAGATCAGAAGAATAAATCGTTTTAATTTTTATCTAGAACCAGTTGCATCGTTCCAGCTTCACTATAACATAAAATTAGGTAATCTCATTATAACTAAGAATAAGTTACAGCGAAATATTTCACCAAAATTGCACGCATACTCCCGGACTATCCAATGTCATTCACGTCGCGCCGCATTGCCGTTTCTATAGAAACGAGAAATGTCAATATATCTAGTTATTGTGATTTAAATGTTAAAGTTTTGCTTTGTGTATTTAATTACAATTAATAACTGATTTTGAATCTAGTAAAAATGAAATACAAAACAGAGATTGAAGGTGGTCGACTTTTAAATTTCTATTTTAGGATAGAAATATCGTAAAAACTTAATTTTTACTCCCCAAGAGTAGGTAATTACCCTTTAAATAAAATATGAGCGTTGCTAAACGAATGAAACCAATCCCGGAAATATATTTTTTTGTTTTAAATGTATTGACACATTAACAAAAACGTAGGTGGTTTCTATCGGTTTAAGGATCTTAGGGAGCAGATAAAACCCAAATTTTAATTTGCCGACGTTTCGGAAAATATATTTCCTTCCTCAGGGCTCTGATATAATACGATTCTTTCTTAGGTTTCAACAATAAACGATAAAAAAGTTTACCTAACTGATTTGTTTGAAAAAATTACAAATCTTATTTTCGATAACGTAACAGAAAGTAGGTACATAATATATATCTTTGATATTAAGGAGTAACACAGTTACAAGCAGGTGTAACTTTTTTTTAATTTCATGGTGTTTAAAGAGAAAAAGAAAACTTTTAGAAATAACGCGCAAGCTGTAAAGAGAGACAAAAGAAATTTACAATTTGTGCATTTTAATTTTCTTAAAAAATCCACCCTAATTAAAACTTATTAGAAAAGGAAAAAGTTTTCTAATTAAAATAAAATAAAATAGGGACCAAGGGTGAACCCAAAAAAAAACAACAAAACACCAAACAAAAAGTGGTAAAAACTTACAGTTAAAGTGGGCCCCACGGGTCACAATGGTAAAAAACAAATAAAAAAATATAAAATTAGGACACATAATGGTAAAAGGGACACGTAACAAACGGCACCGTAAACAATTAGTAATTTTTAAAAAAAATTTACTACAACCTGTGCAAGGCGAGAAACCAACTGATTTGTTTGTCAGGTATTAGCGGCGATAATGTAGAAATAAGTTATTGTTGTAAATCTCTGTTTTTTTCCCTTCTCGTTTTTTCGATTAAATTAAAATATGAAGTACTGAGGGTTTCTATATATGTCCTTCGATTGATACTTTCCGGGTAATTTTTAATTGCTATCATTTCCCTTAAAATGCGTTCCTTATAGTTAGTCTCTGTCCCTAAAATGCTTACATTTTCAAAGTCAAAAGTGTGCCAGTACCTACGTTTTAAAATGGTCGTCGTCGGCAAATTAAAATTTGGGTTTTATTTGCTCCCTAAGATCCTTAAACCCATAAAAACCACCTACATAAAAAGTCTATTGGATCATTAACAATTTTATTTTGTATTAACAAAAATGTTGTAAAATTATTTGCGTAACAAAAGTTAATCCAAAAAATACAGAAGCCCTGTGACTATACAGACAATTTATTTTGTTTTTATCATTTTTTTCCATTTTTAGACAAAGTTAAGATGCATAAAATGATCTTGCGAGAAAATCTGGACGTTCGAGTTGTTTTTGCCGAAGCAGAAAAAGATTCCTTGGCGGAAATAAGTACAAGAAAATACGAAAAAGTCAGCTATTTTTTGGATATTAAATGCGAAAGAAGTGAAGAGATTTTAGAAAGGGTTTAGTATATCAAAATATTGTCTGTTTATTAAATTTTTCATAAATTCTGTTTTTTTTTCTTTGTTTATTTTCTTTTCTTATATTGTTTTATTAAGAGGATAATAGCAGGAAAGGTACTCGCGTTAAATTAGGCCACAATAAGCTACAAATCAATTATTTTGCTTAAGTTTTGATTTAAAGTAATATTATTATTATTTTATAATAATTACAATATTATTTATTTTATACATCAACGATATGCCTTTAGTTTTAAAAATGTGTAAGTTACAAATGTTTGCTGATGACACCTTAATTTACATTAATGTTTTAAATATTTTTGATGGTCTAAATACTCTAAATTCCGAGATAAATATATTATTAAATTGGCTAAAAGTATACAAATTAAAATTAAATATTTCAAAAACTAAATGTATGGTTATGGGTAATAATTTAAATTGTCAAAATATAAATGTTGTAATTGATGGTAAAAAATTGGAATTAGTAAACAGTTTTAAATATTCAGTGAAAATTATTATTGATTCAAAATTAAATTTTTTTAATTATTTTGAAAGTATCATATCGAAGATTGCCGGAAAAGTAGGTTATTTTAAAAGAATCAGTTCTAATTTAAATTTGTTTTCTAAAAAACTGTATTTAATACTATTATATTACCACATTTTATTTATTGTTCTTCCATTTTATATGGTGCTAGTGAGGAAATATTTGATAAATTACAAATTTTACAAAATAAGGCAATGCGGATACTTTTAAATTGTGACAAATACAAAAATAAATTTTACTTTAAAAAATTTAGATTGGTTGAATGTCAGAAATTTAATTTTTTGGTAAGTATGTATCTTTATACATAAAATTAAAAATAATTTGTTGCCTGATTGTTTAAAAAAATTTTGTTCTTTTAATCATGACCATCATAATTATAAAACACGAACTAATCAAAATTTGTATATGGATAGAGCAGTGGTTCCCAACCAGTGGTCCGCGGACCACCGGTGGTCCGCAGAAGCCCAAAATATGGTCCGCGAATGATTTTTTAATTTAGCGGGCGGTGAGCCGTTGGTCGCCGCGTCAGTGTTGCCAACCAGAGGGAATTTTCCCTTTTTGGGGAATTTTGACACCGATTAGGGAAAAAGGGAATATATTTTAAAATTAAAATCACACACTTAAATAAATTGAATTGCAACTGCAAGGTTCCGGAAATAACACCACAAATATATTCATTTTTGAAGATAAACTTCGCGCTTTTATTTGCAAACTTCAGTTGTGGTTACGTAAAGTTGAAGAAAATAATTATTCTGCGTTTGGGACATTAAAACCACTCATGGAAGACAAAAATTATGACGCAAGTAAATCAAATATGCAAGAAAACATCCAGACTCATTTAGAATTGTTGATTGATGAATTTAATCGTTACTTCCCAGAATATAGCAAAGATGCTAAAGTTGATGAAAAACTGATTCGTAATCCTTTTAGTACGGACGCTGGTGAAGTTACTGAAGGAATCCAGGAAGAACTTATTGAACTCCAAAATGATAGAAACTGCAAGGATGCTTTTGAATTGAATTCACTTGAGTTTGGTGTAAAAAAGCAATTTCTTATACTAAACTTCGAGAAATCGCCTTGCGGTATTTTATGGTTTTCTCCACAACTTACTTATGCGAACAAGGATTTTCCGCTTTGTTGGTAATTAAAAACAAGGCGATGAATCGTTTGAAAGTAGGTGATGATTTGCGTGCAGCTTTGAGTAACAATATTAGTCCTAGGATAGCCGAACTCGTAAAGAAGATGCAAGCTCAGAAATCACATTAATACAAAATTACAGAAGTTTATCCTAAAAATATTATTATTACTTTTTATCTAAGTTCCTAATGTTTGTTTAATTAAAGTTTCAGTTTGATTATTACAGTTAATTTTTATTATACCTCCATAGTGGTCCCTGCTCACAAAAAAAGGTTGGGAACCCCTGGGATAGAGTGTCTAAAACATTAGCTTATAAATCTATTTTTTATAAAGGTTTGATAGAATATAATAATTTGGCAAATTCTATTAAATCTCAAAAATCGTCAAAACTGTTTAAAAAAACTTTAAAATTACATTTAATTAAGAAACAAAATGATACGTAATAATTGATACAATTTGCAAAATGTTTAACTTTTCTGTCTGTTTTTGTTAAAAGAAGGTTCCGTGTTAAAATTAATAACAAATCTATAAAAATGTTTTTAAAAAAATGTATTAAAAAATATTTAATTGTAGCTTTTTTTGCTAAATAACACAAATGTTACTACTACTACTACTTGTGTGAACTTTTAATCACAGAGTAGGTATACAATTTGGTTATTGAATGATGTATTTTTCAGAAATTCATTTGTGGCATTAATGGGAGCCTGGTCTTATTTGGTAAAGGTGTAAAATATGAAGGATTGCGCATTAAGATTTATAAAAAAAATAAGGCCAGACTGGGAAAAACCCTTCTATTCCTTATAAGAATTCACATATTCTTTATATAACTGGTTAATATTATATCACAGAATATATAGCTCCACAACTATATATTCTGTGACTATATGTGACAGCAACACGCTTTTCCACAGTAAGACAACGAAAATTGCTAGACCGTTGTGTAGTGATAATATCACGGTAATTTAGCCAATAGGAAATAGAAGTTAATGCTACCATTGAATGGTTTACAGCCATTATTGCTATGAATACTCACAGTAATTATCAATTTCTATTGGGGGTGTAATCTGGTTTTATATACTGTATTAGTTCCATCTGGCAGTTGTAATGAAACTTGACATTGATCATAATAATATTTGCTTGCTGCGGTTAATAAAGCAGATACTTACCACTAAAAGTCAGTTCTGTAATTGTCAAAAATTTAAATAGCTTCTAGTGTGATATTGTTCTTGTCGTTAAACATTGCATATGATTATCTACTATGCAATTATTTATTAGATTATAAAGCCCAATACTAATGATGGGTTGTACGAAATAAGAATCTTATTTATACGATCAATGAAATTCAAATTCAGACAGGACAACTAGAAGACTCCGAACAACAATGTGACCTGCGCAACAAATATGTTAGAACTAAAAATTGGGCGCGCGGCAATTGCCGATCGCTATGAACCCCCACCAACGTCTTGTGGATTTTTGGTTCTAACCGATACAATTCGTTTTTGGGGATGCTGTTCTGCTTTCTTAATGGTAGAGAATGCGCTTTGCTGGGAACGAAATGCGTCGCATTGAGAAAATACAATTTATTTCTTAACAATTCCTGTAATAAAAGTAGTTCATTATTCAACAAGACTGTGCTGCTAATGAAACTAATTACTGCACATAAAAACACTGTTCTGGAATTGATATATGACACTAAAGCGGGTTTGATACACTAGCAATTTATCTAATACTTATGGGTTAATAAAAAATAAGCTATCAATACAAACTATGTCTTAGCAAACCTGTTGTATTAGATCATTTTCCTCAGCATGTTCTGATTTAAAAAGATGATGAACTTACTTCAAAAAAATTCTAGGAAGTATTAAATTCTTCCTAATTTAAGGGTCCTTTACGTCAGTACCCAGTGTAGCCAATCAATATTTAAACTATGTTAGGAAACATCATTTTTGGGCCTAGACGGTCCTGTTTGAAATATTAACTTTACAGATTAAGGACGCTTATTTTTAGGCATCAGAATTGGACAAATTTGGAAAATTTGAATTTCTCTACACTTGGTACCTAATGACGGAAGGAGAAAGAAATATAAGTGATATTGTAGATGTGTTTCAAAATTTCAAAACTAGAATGGATATGGACGTTAAAATTTTCGAGGCTAGTGACAAAGAAAGTTTTAATATTCATGAAATTTTCAACCCAGGGATAACTGTTGGTGTTAAAATTAGGTATAGTATGTCTTTGTTGAAAGCCTGTTTACGAGTGGCATAACAAACACACCCCCCCCCGCAGACCCCGCACCACGGGGGGGCCCACATTGACGGCTCCTTCAAAACTTGCTGCCAGCTTAGCTTTTCATAAGTATTTCATTTCATAATTATTAATTTTATTTTTTTATATTCTGAGAATTTAACTTCGTTAAGTGAAGAAGAATTATACGTGAAAGCGCGGAAATTACAAACGATATACCATGAAGACTTGTCCACTGACTTTCCTAGTCAAATTTTAAGTCTCAGAAAGGGACTTGGATATAGTATTTCAAAATTAAAAACAGTGTATGGACTTGCGGATCATTTATTAATAAAAAATCAGTGTGGTTTTTCAAATTTTCCAGATGTATCTAGTGCAGTGATGTTATTTCTAACTTTACCAGTTAAGGTGGCATCAGCGGAACGATATTTTTCCAAACTTAAATTAGTAAAAACCTATTTACGTAACACCATGGGACAACAACGTCTTTCGGATTTATCCTTAATCAGTATCGAACACGAGTTTGTTAAAACATTAAATATCGACGAAATTATAAACAATTTTGCAAAAAAAAACTCTCTACGATCTGGTCGTTTTGTATAATACCTTGTACTGTACAGTGACATAATGTTTGTACAGACTTGTTGAGTGTTCATGTGTTTTACTGTTTTCTGTCTTTAGGATTCTATGAGGCTCGATCACTGCTACCCGAGCTACCCCCGTTACTAAAATAAATGTTATAAGCAACATTATAAGTGGTATTTTAAAATTTTGATTTTGCATCATGTTTGCTGAAATATTACACGGAAAAAAAAAAGTTGTAAAATGTATTACAAATGTAGAAATTTTTGCACCAAATTGTTTTACGTATAGGGACAGTTCCAATTTGTTGTAAAAAACTCCATCATATTGCTTTATCTTATTTAAATTATTTGTGCAAAACTGTAAAAAATCCTGCAAAAACAAATTACACTTCTTGTTGCATAATATAAAAAAATGCTGGGGTAATTTCATTGAAATAATAATATGTCAATTTTTTTCCTATTTTGTGCTGTGAATTATTTACACATAAAATATAAGAGAAAGCAATTTTATTGTTTTAGTAGTTAACTATTTTTGTGCTTATTTTAACTGTAATATTGTGTTAGATTTTAATACAAAATTGTGACAAAAAGTTTAAAAAATTGTAGTGTTCGTTTTAATACAATGTTGTAATAATTTTTAAAACACACTGTTGTGTTATGTATGATACAATATTGTTGCATAAACTAATGAAAATTCTAGATAATTTTTGTATTTGAGTTTTTACTCTACCTTTTTGTTTAAGAGGGGTAGGAGGGGACAAATATTGCTATTCAAAAATATTCAGAACTTTGGTTTGGCTTACCGGAATTTGACAAATTTGAACTCGCTAAAAAGAGACTCTTTTGTTTTATCAATTTTATAAAAAAACAAAGTCGTTTTGAATTCCGTTGGAACAGCTAGAGAGCGCTGTTTGGCAGAATCAACAATTTCTTTATTTTCTCAATAATTTTGAATGGAAAGATATCTATTTTTTTTAATTAAGCAAAAGAAGTATCAATAAGAAAACCGCATTTTTTAAAACTACAGATATGGAAAATATATAATATTACAAAAGTGAGTTGAAGAATAAACTGATTTTTTAATACGCTACATTTAAAATTCTTGAGAAAAATTAAGAAATTTTTGATTCTGCTAAATAGCGCCCTCTAGCTATCGCAACGGAATTCAGACAAAACAAAAGAATCCTTATTTAGCGAGATCAAATTTGTCAAATTCCGATAAGCCAAACCAAAATTGTAAATATTTTTGCATAGCAATATTTTCCCCTCCTACCCCCTTAAACAAAACGGTAGAGCAAAAACTAAAAAACAAAAGTTATATAGAATTTTCATTTGATTGAAAATATGCAATTTTTGATAACTGTTTACTATGAGGATTTTTGAGAAAATCCCTCTTTTTGTTTGGCCGGTCGGTAGGTACGGTTGTCGAGATACCAAAAGCTAAAAATTAAAAAAATCAAAAAAACTGTTTAACAAACTACATAAACTTTTATTAAAAACAAAATGTTCTAGAAAATCATTAACAATAATTCCACGTTGCATAACTTTTAGTTTTTATTAAAGAAGTGATATTTCTAGAGCACAACCAATATTTTATTTCTTAGAATAAAAGACAAGTAAAAAATAACTATAATGCATGTCTAGTGGAAACATAGTATTTCCCCATTAGCGGTGTCAAAAGACTAGGCATAAAATCATGTTGATATTTACATAGCCCTCAATGTTGCTGTCGTTAATTATTACTATCGGGAGTGGCTAAGCAGTCAGACCAAATAACTCATATTTTTCTTGCCTCTGTTGTAGCTTTACTCTCTTCCATGTCAGCAGCATCCTAAAAATAATAATGGTTCTTATGAAAGGAGTATATTATTTTTTGGTTTTTTTAAATTTGAATTTTAACCTAAAATGTTAGGTGCTCCGAACATTATGCATTCTTGTTAATTGACAATCTATCACCTACATGCCCTCATGCCGGGCGTAAAATTATAGAAATTTAATATTCGGCCATCATCATGCAATTCCTGCAAGTGGCCTAGGCATCTTGGAGATAAAAATGGAAATAAAAAAAATTCAATTCATTGAACCCAAAATTTTTCTAGGGATTTTCGAAAAAAAACTCTCTTACCTCCAAAGACAGACAACTATAATAGTAGCTGAGGTCAGGTCCGGCAAGAGGGGCGTGGGGCTACTATCTTATAATCTACTCTAACTACAAATTTGTAACTGTGTGGAACGAAAAAACAGGTGCAGGGGGCCCATAGATTTACTACCCCCGGGACTCGATTTTTTCTCGACGGCCTGGCTGCGGAGATTGATGGTGGCCGAATTTTAATATATAATAATTAAGAACAGACACTTTAAAAAGAAATATCTCAAAAACTTAGCTCATCCGGCCAAAATAGTTTTTAGATTTGTAATCTACGCCCCAAAATTCATCGTTCTTAAAAAAATCATCAATTTTGGCCTGGTGAGCGTAAAGGTATTAGATATTTACCAGTTTAGATATTAAAATATGATCTAAATAAATTACTTACCTGTAAATTAATCTATTAGATGTTCAAACCCCCAACTACTTAATAGGTCCGCCAAAATTCTTCCATTTTTCAATCACCAGGCACCAGCACACCCTGCAAACCGAGCACACGAAGCAAAGGCAAGGCAAGCACGTAAATGGAAAATGGCTGACTAAACAACCAAATGCCGGGAAAGCCGGGTAGGGTACAAAGAATTGAGCCAATATTACTCAATATGCTGGTACCCCTGAATTGCGATTCAAGATGAGACACACGTTTACACACATATGATTTTTTATTGAATAGGTTAAACAAAGAGAACATCAAATGGAACCGGAACACAACACTTATTATTTGAAGTAAATTATCAAACATTTTAAAACGGGACAGTTTTAAAATTTACCACAAATTGTATCAGATTTTAAAAGTTTAGATGAATTATTGGTTAGTAAAATGTAGTAATTCCTAATAGTTTTATTACATATATTGTTTACAAAAAGCTATATTAGCGTTTAAAAGTAATAGTTTTATGTTTTACTACAAACTATTAAATACAATTCAATAGTAAAAATTACAAGTAACTGATTAACTTATTTAAAAAAACTTATTAATATCTTTCACAATTGGAAGAAAATATTTCGCAATTTGTTGAAAATGTAAATCACCATTATTGTTGACATTTGTTATGTTTCAATTTTTTCCGTGTACATATAATGACTTAATAACTACCTATGTTATGTCTACCAGTCTACCTAGGATTATAAAATAAATTCGAATTGTTTACTGTTTAAATAGTATAAGTACTTAACACATAACGTGGGTTTGACCCTAATTAAATTATTACACGATTAACGAATTTAAATATTCATAAACCTGAACCTAATAGTAATAAAAATAAGAATTATTTTATATATTTTTAAATAGTATAAGTACTTAACACATAACGTGGGTTTGACCCTAATTAAATTATTACGCGATTAACGAATTTAAATATTCATAAACCTGAACCTAATAGTAATGAAAATAAGAATTATTATATATATTTTTAAATAGTATAGGTACTTAACACATAACGTGGGTTTGACCCTAATCAAATTATTACACGATTAACGAATTCAAAAATTCATAAACCTGAACCTAATAGTAATGAAAATAAGAATTATCATTTTCTATTCGTTATAGAGAGGGGACTTCTGAAAACGTTTTCGGTGGTGGTGGGGGGGCACTCAGGCTGTTTTACATTAGGTGCAAGTACATACGATGCAATTAAATGATAGGTTTTGAATGAGTAACGTTGACATATTTAAAGTTTAATTAGAAACATCCTTATGTCTCTATATTATTCTTTTTTCTATTTTATTAAAAATTAATTTTAATGTTCTTACTTTTAGCAACATAGGCACCTTTATCAAAAACACAATAATTTTAAATAAAGATACCTCCTATTATGTGTCCCGAAAGAACATGAGTGGGGTGACGATAAGGTCTGCTAATGTGGTAAGTGTAAGTTTTGGAAATTAGGGGAGGACGGGGGAATTCCGCGCACGGGGGAATTCTGCGCATCGATATTTTACAGCTCAGTTCAATTATTTCAAAATTTAAACACAGCGTGCCATCTCGTATTTGCCCGGCGAATATCCGCTCATAATTTAACGGCATTCGTAGTGTGGGTTTAGACAAGGTAGACGATTGTTTGTTTTTCGACGCGCTGATGTAATTTTCGAGTAAACTTGGAATAGCGGTAAGTGCCTTTTATTATTAATGTTTAATAAATTTATTGCATGACTATTTTGCTTTATATGTGTTAATAATTTCATGCACCAGAACAATTAATTTTATTTCGTTTTTAACTGTCGGTGATAAATTAGGTAAGGTGACTGATATCGGGGGAATAACCCGCAGCTGAAGCGGGGTAATTTCGCGCTGCGCGGTATTACCCCGTGTGGAATTTTATGCCAATATTTAATATGTGATCCTTTTTAGAATTCAAAATACCCCGCACTTATGCCCTTAAAACCGAAAAGTCAAAATGGACGGAAAATGAGCTAAAAGCTGCTATCACTACCATACAATCTGGGCGAAAAATACAAGAAGTTGGTCGTTCTCTCAATATTCCAGAATCCACTCTACGTGACAAACTAAAGATCAATATCCACACCAAAGGGAAACTGGAAAGGAAACCAGTTTTTGATGATGAACAGGAAGCCGCAATAGCCAACCATGTTATAAAATTGGCGAATATGTTTTTTGTATCACACCAGCAGAACTGCGGCGTTTAGCATACGAGTTTGCCGAGGAGAGAGACAGAAAATATGCCGAGGAGAAAGACAGAAAATAAAATGAATTCCTTAATAATTTTTTTTGTACCTACTCATGAAAATTTGTGTTGTTTACATTATGTTTGGTTTTTACCTAAACAACATATTTTTTTTTTAGTTCCTCAGCTCTATTTAATCTCTGCGCATATTTACCCCATCGCATGCGCGGTATTACCCAGTACGTGGGGGAATACCGCGCAAAGACAGTTTTGCAAACTTTTATTTTATTTTAATGGGTATACGGTAGTTAAACCTTTTTCTTGTGGTAAGAAGGTTCCAAATACGTGCAAGATTCAGTAAATAAATTATAAAAGTTTTTGTGTACATAGGAAGGTTTTTGTGAGCATTTTTCCTTAGGTGCGCGGAATTCCCCCATCCTCCCCTACGTAATAATTTTAAACAATTAAATTCTGAAAAATTGCAGAAAAATATTTTTAAATGTTGCTTGATAAATGACATTTTAGACACTGACAACAATTGTAAAAGGTTACTTTTAATAGTGTTTGTCGACAAAATATTTTGAATACACTCCTGTGCAAAAAAAAACGGGCACCATAAAATTTGAATTAAGTTTAGGGCTTTTTAACTTTTTTATTTTTACTCCGATTTAAGTGATATTTTTAGAGACCTCTAGATACATTTATTAGTTTGAACATGCCCATGCAAATTTTAAGAGAAATTTGTTTTTTGACATATAATACAAGGATAATCGAAAAGTTTTTTTTGCCTAGTGTCAAAACATCCTGTGGAATATTAGAAGCAAAATTACTTCAAAATATCATTTTCCATTAAGCTGCAAATATTTTTTGCATTTTGGTTTTTGGTTCATGTCCAACGGCGGTCCTGGAACGTCTTCCTGGGGGGGTACTTTGAAGGACTTGTGCCGAAGGCGTAATCTTTCTTGCGCCGCAGGCGAAAATTTTTTGGGTGCCACGCCCTTTTTGTGTAAAATAACCGTAAAGCTTAATCTGCAGCGATATGCCAGACCTTAAAACACTCTTTTAATTTAAAAGAAATTTGAAAGGGCGACAAAATAAACAAGTTTTAAAAGCTTCGAGGGCATTATCCGTAACAGATGAACTTTGTTTATACAATTATTGTACTATACATATCTGGGGGGCCCGGGCCCCCTGAGCCCCCTCGTAAATACGCCACTGATGTAGTATGTTTTAATATTGTAACATAAGTCAAAACACTAAAATAAAACAAAACCTAAATGTATATGTATAATAAAGAAATCAGAACATGAAAATAAAGCTAAAAAAAATTACAATTGTTTTTTAATATATTTGGCATTGGATGCCGCTGCTTTTAACATTTTTATTAAGTCATTAGAAAACCGGACATTCTTCGGTCCGGTTTACCAGCATTTTCGCGATATTATATCAACTTATCGATGGACTATAATAGAATATATCTTATAATATTAAGATGTTGATATTTTTATATAAAAAATGTTTTTTCAAATTTATTGGTTTTGTTTTTTATTTAAAAATAATAAATATTTATAGTTTTTTGGACATATTATTTTTAGTTTTTGCGTCCTCAACCTGGTCTCTGGGGGGGGGGGGTAATTACCCCCAGTACCCCCCCCCCGTAGGACCGCCCTTGTTCATGTCAATACGTGCATTTGTTCTCACCCAAACACAAAATGATCTTGATGATGTCAATAATTTAGGAAACGCAAAACTAAAGCTATTGATGACCGATTTCTTGTACTTAAAACTCTTCGGAATCGTCGTTTGACGTCAGTACAAGCGAAAAACCAACTTCGAGACGTTCGAATTAAAAATGTCAGTTCTTGGACAGTTCGTCGAAGATTACACGAGGGTAATTTAAACTCACGAAGTCCAGCAACTGGACCTAAATTACTACCGCGTTATAAGAGTCAAGAATGGAGGAATATTACCCAGGATGATATTCGCGGGCTAATTGATGGCATGAACCGACGTGCACACAGGCAGTAGTAAGGGCTAAAGGAGGCAATAGAAATAATAGAGATGTGTTTAAGTGAAAAAGTTGTTGTTGGTATACCTGTTAAGTTTGTTTTGCGAAAATGTTATTTTTTAAATCTTAGGTATACGTACCATTTTCCGTAAATTTGTTTGTTTATTAAATATTGATTATTACAATAATATTTGTTTTCTTACATTTTAATAGTCTTATTTTATTTTGAATGCAATAACAATGAGAAAATTATGGAAAAATTTAAATTATTGACATTATCAAGAACATTTTGCATTTGGGTGAGAACAAAAATGCACTTATTGACATGAACCAAAATCCAAAATGCCAAGAATATTTGCGGCCCAATGAAAACTGATATTTTGATGTAATTTTGCTTCTTAATTATTCGATAGGGTGTTTTGACACTAAGCAAAAAAAACAGCTTTTTGATTACCTATCCTTGTATAATATGTCAAAAAACCAGTTTCTCTTAAAATTTGTATAGGCATGTTAAAACTTATAAATGTATCTATAGCCCTTTAAAAAAATCCCTTAAATCGGAGTAAAAATAAAAAAGTTATAAAGCCTTAAACTTAATCTAAATTTTATGATGTCCGTTTTTTTTCCACGGGAGTGTATAAGAAGCACTATTAAATACAATAATTTTACTTTGAGGAAATTATAAATATTTAATTGATCATCATTATAATTTTTACTTTGTAGATCAGATATCCTTTCAAGACGTCGTTTCATGAATATATGATAGATCTGAACTTAAGGCGTTTTGATATTTACAGCAAATTTCACTATCAATTGTTCTTAGTCCTTCAAGAAATTCATGGATTCAGGTTAGTCCACAATATAACTGTAGGTGACGTAAAGGCACAACTCAAGGCGATTCCCCAGTATGACGGCGACATGTTTTCATGCTCTGCTTTATTTTGTCAACGCCTTTACATTATGGTCCATACGAAACCTCAACGAAGCTGTTTAGAGCAAGCAGTAATGCGTAATCCATTTTTTTTAAAACCGACCAGAAAAATTACACTTTCTGGACAATTTTTCGTCTAGAAAATAACGTTTTTCCGATCGCAAGACCGGAAAAGTGACATTAGAGACCGGAAAAATCTTTTCCGGACTCTAATGTCACTTTTCCAGTCTCTAATGTCACTGTCACCCTGTTTTTTGTTTTTCCAATCGCTCTTTGATAATACAAGATACCTGGATTTCGTTATTATGACAACAACATTTCGATGTATTGTCGAGTGACAGTTCGTTGATTTTTAATTTTGTTCTTTATGTCAAACTTGTTTCGCGTAGATTATAAAATATATCGAAGTGTCGGTCTTAAAAAAAATATTGTACGTCACGCAACCGAAATTTAGTGTTTTCCAGGTCTCTCCAAGCTTCCAGGCCGAGCCATAGGCGAGTCTCGACCTGAAAAACACTACTTTCCGGTCTTGTAACGTAAATCACTATTTCTTAAGACCGACCAGAAAATATATACTTTCTGGACAATTTTTCGTCTAGAAAATGACGTTTTGCCGATCAAGATCGGAAAATGGACGTGAGGGACCGGCAAAAGATTTTTCCGGTCCCTGTTTTTTCATTTTTCCAATCGCTCTTTGATACCTAGATTTAGTCACTATGATAACAACGTTTCGATGTATTGTCGAGTGACAGTTCGTTGATTTTTAGTTTGTTGTTTATATCAAACTTGTTTCGCGAGTGCGCAAATTTATAGTTATTTATTGTACAAGACGATAAAATTGTACTTTATCCTTGAACGTGTTTTTTAGCGTCGAGACGTCAGTCGAGGCGCTAATTACGCTCGAGAAGATAATTCGATTTTATCGTCGTATGCAATACAACATTTTTTTCTTTAGCTAGACTTTAAATTCAGGTGAAAATAAAATTTCAAAGAAAAATGTAATTTTTGGCACAAAAATCGCAACTGTGTTGCTCCGTTACTAGGGATGTGAATTACTCTCTCAACAAATGTCACACAAATTTTACATTCTGGTTTTTGTGGAGTGTTCAGTATTTTTGCGTTTTGTGTACGAAGTGAATACGAAATGTACGGAAAAGAATTTACACAAGAAGAAGAAAGATAGATGTTTTTAATAATGATAATTGTAAAATTACACTTGTTGTTAATCCTTCGAATTAATGACGTGTTTGATTTGTAAATTTAATTAAATAAAAAAAGTTAAAACATTTTATCTTTATCTACTCAAAAGAGTTGCTATAACAACATTTTAACATCAGCTATACAAAAAAATATGAATCCGTATTTTGAATTATCCGACACAGAAAATAAGATTCCAGAAGAAATTTTGGAAGCAGCAAGAAAATCGACTTACGATATTGCCAGTAAAATCAAAAGCCCTTTACGAGAAGTCATACGACGCATTTAAAAATAATATAAAGTATAATAAAATAAAGAATTAAATGTATATCGAAGTGTCGATGTCGGTCTTAAAAAAAATATTGTACGTCACGCAACCGAAAATTAGTGTTTTGCAGGTCTCTCCAAGCTTCCAGGACTCGCCCTGGAAATGCTTGTCTCGACCTGAAAAGCGCTACTCTCCGGTCTTGTAACGTAAATTACTATTACTATCAATATTTCCTTTATTTTTAATTTTTCTTCCAACCTACAATTTTAAATTTTAAAAAATTGAATTTATTAATTAATAAAAGCATAAAACGAAATTTTGTCAAAGAACCTCGCACTTCTCTTGTTGAGAGTATTAAGATAAATTTGTGTAAGTTTTATTAAAATAAAGAAAAATTATTATTTTTTTATATGCTTATTATTTGTGGTTACAGTTTGTTCGATGCATTCTGCTGAAGAAAATTTTTATAAAAGTTTAACTTTTATATAGGGTTGCCTAGAAGTCCGGAATAAAATTAATATAGCCTTAATCTGTAACTTTTGGGAAAAACGCTCGGATATGTCCATTTAGTTTTATACATTCTCACATTATGACGTTATTCGTTTGGTTTTTTATAGACATTTGTCAAAGATATGACGACATCGATATTTTTTTCAAATAAAAACATACAGCTTGTGATACCTACATCATTTGAAACGTAATATCTCGTACAGTATGGTCATAAGTTTTGGCGCGATTTTGTCCAGCTATTTTAAAGTGGTTCCTGTTAAAAGTTTTTAAAAAATCTCTATTTAAATAAGCGGAAATCATAAATCATTGGTAATAACCGAATTCCGGGGCCATTCTTTTTTTAAGTAAACCATAGAGCTGAACTGAGCCTGGATTTTTTAACCTTCAAGTTAATGCCTGCTCTAACTGTAATTTTTCCCAACGAAGTAGATCCAGATATAGCTACTGAAATAATTTGGTTTCAGCAAGGTGGTGCTCCTGCTCCCCCGCATTTTGGTGTCAATTGGAGAAGATATTTAGATGAGATATTTCCAGGTCGCTGAATTGGACGACGTGGTACAATTGAATGGCCACCGAGATCCCCAGACTTAACGCCTTTAGACTATTTTCCTTGGGGATAATTAAAAGAAAAAGTTCACCAAAATAGGTCAAATAATATTGAAGATTTGAAATACAAAATTAGATTGGAGGCACATAACATACCGGCTGAAGCCATTCGGAATTCCGTCGACGGATTTTACCATCGTCTGGGAGCATGCCAAGTAGAGGGTGGAGGACCTTTCCAGCATTTGCCACGTTAAACCACCTTTTTGTTGTGTTTTGTTTTGCTTCGTTACATTTTTATTTGTTTTGACAAAATAATTAAAAACCATACTAACTATTGTTAAATCACAAAATGTCAGAACGTGAAACAATGAAGATTTCTTACCTTGAAAGGTAAAAAAACATCAATGATTTATCCATTCCGCTTATTTTAATAACGATTTTTTTAAAAAATTTAACAGTCGCCATTTTAAAACAGCTTGACAGAATCGCGCCAAAATTTATTAGCATACTGTACGAGATATTAGCTTTCAAATGATGTATCACAAGCTGTATGTTTCCATTTGAAAAAAATATCGATGTCGTCATATCTTTGACCAATGTCTATAAAAAAAGTGTAAATGTGAACATTATAAAACTGAATTGACGTGTTCGAGCATTTTCCCCAAAAGTTAAGTTGCAGGATAAGGTTATATTAATTGTATTCCGGATTCCTGGGCAACCCTGTATATATATTTAGCTTCAATACAACGTTGCCATCATCGTGGTTTGGCAACACTTCCAGTGGAGAAGATGGAGGAATAGCTAAAATGCTGTGGGACGACACAGCTGACATTAGCAGTGCCGGTTGTATTCTAAGACTGCTGGGTAATGAGAGAATGGATTTCTATGATTTTATAGTACCATATTATAAATTTAGGTAAACATCATTATTTTTTCTTGTATACTGTAGAAGATGTTAAATTGTTATTTATTGATATTATCCTAATAATTGTTACTGGTTCATTTTTTCTAAATAACTTTCAATCGGTTTATTAGAAAAGTACAGTTGACGACATATAAATTCGTACACTCCACCCATACATAACTCGATTACAACAAAATTGGGTAAAACGGTTTTCTCACCTTGCTGCTTATACCTGGATAGAACACCAGCTATATACATAGCTGTAAATTATTGTATGTAAGATTTTTTACCATAAGTAATAATGGTTATTTCTAAATATTTGTGTTTAAATTACAGCCGCGAAATAAGAAAATTATAAAATAATACCAGGAAAACTACAAAGTATAAAGCCAAAAAGGATAAATTTATTAACAAAGAACAAACAGAATACTTACTAATATTTAATTGCTGCGCCATTGGATTCTAACACTAATCGTAATCTTCATGGCATTGACAAAATAATACTTGTTGTGTAATCCGAAGTTAGCCCTTCCCAAATTTCTTCTATTTTATCAAATAACTCTATTTCATTCTGATGTGGTTTAAAATTTATTTTGTATATTTTTTACCATCAATCCCCAAACATTTTCAATTGGATTTAAGTCAGGACTTCTTGAGCACCAAGGCAGACATGTTACGTTGTTTTATCTAAACCAGTTTCCTACATTTCTTGCAGTATGCACAGGGCAGTTATCCTGCTGAAATATAAAGTTATTTCTTTCAGAAACTATCGCGGTCGAAGGAAGAAAAACATTTTCCAAAATCTGAAGATTTGTATTACTGTTTAATGTTCCACCAATATTCCAGCATATACCTGCACCTAAAAACACTTATTCATGCCCACACATTAACTGTTTGCTTTTTTTAAATATAACAGGAATTTGGTGGTCTATATAGGTACTCGAATCCCTCCATTATAATATGTAGACTAAAAAGTTTTCTAATCGGAAAAGATAACATTTTGCCAAAAAAAACATTTTCTGGTAAATATTGCATAGCAAACCCAATTCTTTGTTCCTTATCACTATTTTTTAAAAACGGTTTGGATGCAGCTGCTCGATTTCTTAATTCGGAACATTGTCTTACTCGGCGTTGCGCAGTTCTAGATGAAGCCGGGAATCCTGTTATGTGCATAGCGGATACTGCAGTTTCAAATGGATTTTGCCTTAAATACTCCACCAAAATTAGGTCTTCTTCATTTGATGATTTTCTATTATTTAAACCAGACCCAACAGACCTATCAAGTGTTTGATGATAGCGCAATTTTTTTACAATTCCTTGAACAGTACTCCTAGGTACTCTAAAATGATCAGCCATTTTTCCATAAAACCACCCTATTTCTACTAAACATATTATTCTTCCTTTTTCAATAATTCTTAAATGACGTATTTTTAAATCAAATAAGACAATACTTTGACAGATATCATGATAACGATTAACACGTTACAAAAGTAATAAAGGTAAAAAAGTTGCATTTACAGAGTTACAGTTTAGTGTACGAAATTATCTGTCGTCAACTGTACCATGTATGTATTTTTATACGTTCATTCCAGATCCTGCTTCTACTTTCGCAACCCGGGCGTTGTAAAACCAAACTTTAACGAAGTGTTGAAACCGTTTGCGAGATCGTCCTGGTTGGCTACTTTATACGTAACTGGGATAGTGTGTCTGTGCATCGAAATCGCACACTACGTGGAGAATCGAAACGATAATACTGGAGATCGAAGGTGGTTGAAATCCGCGTTTATTGTTATTGCAGTATTTTCCCAACAAGGTAAGAAATACATTTATGCCAGTAAAAATAATAAACCCATCGTTAGAAATGATATCCGTTTCATAAAAGACCAAAATTAAAGATTACGTGAGAGATAACCTTCTGTAAACCTTTATGTAGTATCCATTGCACAGGAAGAAAAAATAATAACTACTTGTTATGTTTCACAAATTTCCCGACACGTGGTTTGGCCCTTGCGGGTCATTGTCAAAGGAGTACAAGAAGATACTAAATTCTACGTATTACAAAGGTATTTATATTATATTATGGTACCTAACTATCCTTGTATCTGCACCTTTAAAAATTAGGAAAACCCATTGACCATTCAATCTTCTAATCATAATTTTTATTTTATGACATGTTTATATGTATAAACTTCTAGCTTCTAGTGTTTCATTTAAAAAAAAAATTCAATGTAGTTCCAATGTTTTAAGTCATCCTGTATATCATAAAATATTTTGACGTTATGCTCCATTGTAAGTCCTATAACTTTTATATAAAACCTTTTTATAAATATCTTATAGTTTAGGCGCTATCGAAGGCGAACACCTTGTTGACACACCCTGTATAGGGAAAGGTTGCCTATATTGAACCGCTACCTAAATTGGACCACAGTACATTTCTCCGAAACGAAACAAGTGTCATATCATCTGGCAACACTGTAACATACTTCCGCTCAGAACCTTTGATCGGCAACAAACTGAACTAGTTGGCAGTTAGTGCTTGGCGTGTACAGAGCGAAACGTAATTTACACAATTTTAATGTAATATTTTTAAGATTTTCCTAAGAATTTACCTTAGAACCATAAAACTCTAAGCAAAATCTTTTTTATGGAAGTTATCAAGTATGTTTTTCTATTTCTCCTATTACCATGCCATATTTGTTTTTTCTTGTTTTTTTCCTGGGTGGTTTTGTAAAACACGTGGTAGTGGCTTAAATTGAACCATTGGGGAACCGGTCCAATTTAGGCAATTTTTCCAAATTGTGAAAAATTATTTTTTCTCTTTAAATAAGTTAATGTCATGAACTAACACCATTTGAATATTGCTAGAATCTTTTTTCTTTGAGTTAAAAAATGAAACTATGACTGGTCCAATATAGGAAACTAATAGGTACTTTTTTTGCATTACGATTTCTTCTACCGAAATTTTGATTGTAAATTTGATGTTTTTGTGAAATATAAGTATAAAACCTTCTATACCAAAAATTTTATTTTTTATTTATTTATTTAACACCTAAGCTCAAGGGCGGCTATAGACAATTTACCTTTAGATACCTACAGCTTATCTCCTGCGCAAACAAAAGTTACGTTTTATGGGTGAAAAAATACGTCCGAGCGCATGACTCGTCGGTCAGCTGTCTTCATTTGGGGAACCTTCGTGCATGCGCACAAACCTCGTGTTATCGGCCGTCCTACTTTATCGACAATAATCGACGCGCTCAAGATTACTCTCCAGAACCGGCTAGGCAGCCATTTTTGTTGTTGTGTTTTAAGGTTTCTCTTCTCTGCGGATTCCTTGTAGTTTTCTAAAGTTTTCAGCTATCGGATCGGCTATCGTGGATTGTGGGACTGGTGTTTAATATTTATGGATTTCTGGTTTTTGTGTAGTTTAGTTAGTGAATTGTGTTTGTGCTTTTAGTGACTCGGATTGTAATATAAACAATGACTAGTACTAGTTGCAGCCGTTGTATAATTGTATTATGCCCAAATAGGGGTAAAATAAACCCTCTATGGTGGCATATGAGCAAGAATTTAAATTTTAAAGCCCGGACCTGTCTATTTTCCCATTCGTCAAACGATAATGTTGCAGTGCGCATATCTAATAGTTCCCAGTTTTGTTTACATGCGCGAGGCCATAAAACTGCCACATTCGTGATTATTGTTTGTTTATCTAAAGGTAAATTGTCTATGGGGGCGGCTCGTCAACAAGTGCGCTCGTGCGCGCGCACTGCCTAAGAAAGTCAAGCACCAAGCAGAAATAAAATTTATACGTATTTAAAAAAATATTTAACTGAAATAAAGAACTTGTATAATATAACAATGGCGAAGGCGAAAGACTTCAAGCGCGACCGCAGGCTCACCTCCCGGTCCCGGCTGTCGGCTGTGTCGCTGTGTGTATTCGTTCGGCGCTCTTATGGATGGATTTTCATGGGATTTTCCTGTGCGGATTGATCGGGAATATTCGGTTAATCGCCCGATAAGAGGGCGTCGCCGTGCGCTGTCTGAATACACACTTCAATAATTTAATATAATTGTTTTATGAGTTTTTTGATGCGATTAGATAAGTTTGGAGTTTATTGAAGGTGTTGTGGATGTTTTTGTGTTGTTTTTAAATTAATAATGGCTAGTAGTTTGGATTGTGTCACACGAAGTGATATAGTTATGGACCAAAATTCTGTAGAGGACATTATAAATAACTTTTCGACATTCGATTTCTAAAGAAAAATTGAAATAAAAAGGTTAGGAAGGCCTACACCGGATTTAAAATTAAATCAAACTTGTAAAAAGAAAAAAGAAGGTCGATCTTTTATTAAACATTTTAATATTGACATTTACAAAAAAAAACACTATAAAACTATTAAAATTTTTAAAAAATAAATTTGGTGCTAAAACAAAGAAAATATAAATCCCATTTAAAACTGCGTTTTTTTTTATCTTCTTGGATAAAAAGTACAAAGAAAATCGATACAAAGGTAAAAAGGGGCGTGGCACCTCGAAAAATTTTCGCCTGCGGCGCTTTTTTGCCTTCGGCGCACACCCAACGATAAATGTCACGAGCCGCCACTGCCTAAGCTTCCGATTTAAATCATGTGGTCCAATTTTGGAACCCCCAGGTGCAATTTAGGCAACCGGTTTCCTATATTGAACCACTGGCAGAGGTTTTTTTATAGCTTGGTATATCATTGATACTTTGAAATAAAATTCTGCAAAAAATCCTGCAGTTGAACAACATACTAAAGTATACTATGGTATAGCTTCAAGATCGATTTTGCGTTATTATCAGGATCTATGATAAGAAATCTGGAAATTGGTCCAATATGGGCAACCTTCCCCTATTATAAGTTCTATTGCTTCCTGAATTTACTTTAAACGATTGGTATTTTATATGTGGAAAAATATAATCAGGGCATGCGGGTGGAGGAATATATTATGTACCTTAGTGAGATAAATAAATGTGAATAAACTATTAGATAATAATTATAAATTATTACATAAAAAATATTTAACAGGTCACAAAAAACAAAAATATCAAAAACATATTCAAATAAAAAAATAAATAATATAGGAGTTCCTCAAGGAAGTATACTAGGTCCAATGTTATATGGCAACGATATGCCTTTAGTTTTAAAATGGTGTAAGTTACAAATGTTTGCTGATGACACCCTAATTTACATTAATGTTTTAAATATTTTTGATGGTCTAAATACTCTAAATTCTGAGATAAATATATTATAAATTTGGCAAAAATTAAATGAATTAAAATTAAATATTCCAAAAACTAAATGTATGGTTATGGATAATAATTTAAATTGTCAAAATATAAATATTGTGATTGATGGTGAAAAATTAAAAATTGGAATTAGTAAACAGTTTTAAAGATTTATTGATTCAAAATTAAATTTTTTAAATTATTTTGAAAGTATCATAATAATATCGAAGATTGCCGGAAAAGTAGGTTATTTTAAAAGAATCAGTTCTAATTTAAGTTTGTTTTTAAAAAAAACTGCATTTAATACTATTATATTACCACATTTTCTTTATTGTTCTTTTATTTTATATTGTGCTAGTGAGGAAATATTTGACAAATTACAAATTTTACAAAATAAGGCAATGTTATTTTAAATTGTGACAAATATGCAAAAATAAATTTTATGTTAAAAAATATAAATTGGTTGAATGTCAGAAATTTAATTTTTAATTTGTGTTGGGCTATATGCTTGGTGAAACTGTTGTTCTATTGCACAGGAAGAAAAAATAATAACTACTTGTTATGTTTCACAAATTTATTCAGTTTCCTGACACACTGATCTTCTTGTACTCCTTTGAAAATGACCCGAAAGGGCCAAAACACCTGTCAGGAAACTTATTAAATTTGTGAAACATAGCAAGTAGTTATTATTTTTTCTTCCTGTGCAATTTAATTTTTTATTTAGTATGTATATTTTCACATAAAATTAAAAATAATTTATTGCCTGATTGTTTAAAAATATTTTGTTCTTTTAATCATGACCATCATAATTATAAAACAAGAACTAATCAAAATATTTTTATGCGAATAGAGTGTCTAAAACATTAGCTTATAAGTATATTTTTCATAAAGGTTTGATAGAATATAATAATTTGGAAAATTCTATTAAATCTCAAATATCATTAAAATTATTTAAAAAAAGCTTTAAAATTACCTACATTTATTTAAAAAACAAAATGATACGTAATATTTGATACAATTTGCAAAATGTTTAACTTTTTTGTCTGTTTTTGTTAAAAGAATGTTCCGTTTTAAAATTAAAAATAAATCTATAAAAATGTTGTTAAAAAAAATGTACCAAAAAATATTTAATTGCAGCTTTTTTTGCTAAATAAAACATGTTACTACTACTACTATATTGAAATTTTAACTGAGATCACTATGATAACAATGAATAATTTTTTAAAATCGATGACGCAGACTTATTTAGTGTTCCTACCCGTAACAACAACTCATAATTTTATTACTGTCATGTCCTCTTGTAAAAAATTTTCATTGTATTTATGCATGCAGAATTCAAGCATTTATGCGCTATGTCTCAACAGCTGATAACAATAACATCACCCCCGTTAAGCCCGGTTTAAGATATTTCATTAACAAAACACGAACCGATTAATTTTCAGGTCTGGATACGATACCCACTCACTTGGCGGGTCGCATAATTCTCCTCCATCTGCTTATTTGTTCCATCTTGCTGTACAATTACTACACTTCGAGTCTGGTGTCTTCCTTGATAAGCACGGAACCGGAAGTGCTCAAGACAATCCGGGAACTACTGGAGAGCGAGCTTAAAGTGGGCATTGAGTTGCAGCCGTACACGATCACTTATATGTTGGATAGAAGTAAGGACATAATATGTATTTAATTAGCCTTAATTGGGATGTTAACGGTATAAAAGGTATTGACTACGTTTTAGAGGGGGGCCAAGGGGTGGCTTTGGAGGGGGGGGGGGGGGCGAAACATAACTGCATTAGCAGTCAATGAGATTAATGAATAAATATGTAGCAATCGCTTTTTCTTATAAAATCGAAGTATTTCTTGAAAGCCAATGAATAAAAACTGAAGTAGTTGCTTTTGCCTCCAGAAATTGCTTAAACGTGCAGGAATTGCTTCTAGTCAATGCATTTTCTTAAAGAATGGAAGCAATTACCATCGTTTGCTTAAAATGTGATTAATAAATTGAGGAATTGCTTCTTCTAGTGTAGCGATTGCTTTCCACTTTTTAAGGTAGGTCGACCCCTTCATCATTTGCTTGGTAGCAGTCAACTTTAGTTCTCCGCGGCATACACGTGCGTCGCTCATAATTTGTGTCTTCAATTATGGCTGAATATATGAACGTCCGTAAAAGAAAAATCTACACTGTACTTAAAATGAAAATGAGGAAAGTGATAGTAGTGATGAAGAAATTAAAGATATCTCTCTGACCACAACCGTTTAGCTTCCACGACAGCTTCAGCACTTGTAGGAAATTTAATAAAAATATTGGCCCCCTCCAAAACTGCATCCATTAGAGAAGTGTATGTCCTACAGATAGTAGTTTGGTGAACACCGAGTTTTTCACCTACAGAATTTTGAAAGCCCGGATCCGACAATTTCCGCAGAAATACTTTAATTTTATTTAAAGGCGACAGTGCCACCCCTCGCCTTTTTTTACCAGTATCAGTCAAAAAATAATTTGCCAACCACTCAACATTTTCGCAGTCAAATCGATATACCTTACTTTCTAAAATCATCATATTATCTACAATTTTTACGTACGCTGTAGATTTTTCTTTTACGGACGTTCATATATCCAGCCATAATTGACAGAAATTAAGAGCAACGCACGTGTATGCCGCGGAGAGCTAAAGTTGACTGCTACCAAATGATGCAGGGGTCGACCTACCTTAAAAAGTTGAAAGCGATCGCTACACTTGAAAAGTGTTATTCACCACATTTTAAGCAAATGATAGTAATCGCTTCTATTTTTTAAAAAAAGCATTGACTAGAAGCGACTCCTGCACTTTTAAGCAATCGCTGGATGCAAAAGCAATTACTTTAGTTTTTATTCATTGGCTTGCAAAAAATTACTTTGGTTTTATAAGAAAAAGCAATCGCTACATTTTTATTCATCAGGTGTTTCAGAGTCAAAGTCACTTGGTTAATTAAAAATTATTTATCTTAAAGGTAAGACCGACCATAACCTATTTCTACTCAACCGTACAAAAATCTTTGAACACGATGAACCCAATTTTTTAACCGTCGAGGAAGGTATCCAAAAGGTACACCAAGGAGGTTTTGCTTACCACACTGAGTCCATCACTGCTTACCCCTTAATCGCCCGCACGTTCGAGCAGGAATCGATTTGCGATCTAGCTGAGATTGTTCTCATAAACAGCGATACCTCATTAATGGCGCAAAAGAAGAGTCACTATAAAAAGTTGTTTCAAATCAGGTAAGAATTATATATTTAATACTTTCATGTAACGACATTCATCAGAATTGCAGCCCAGCTGGGCGTACATTTTGTATCCATTTTACGTCTTTACATCCAGGAATGTATTTTGGATATACTCTGTATATACGTTTAACCACAACCACCTTGACAAGAAGCCATGAAGTGACATCGGGCAACGCCGCATCAGCTGGGAGTTGCGGATCCACAAGCTAATATTATGACGCTCGGCAACGGGCGAGTTTTTTATTATTTCTGATATTTTTTGTGTTTTTGGCTCTGTTGCCACTATAATGATATTGAAAAATCTACAAAAAAGTTATAAATAGTTTTGGATAACAAGAACAACTTACCTAATTATTAAATAATAGTAATATTGCGTTGAGAAGCTGTTTTTGTTTCATTACGAGTAGATTTATTTGATCGGTCAAAAGTAATATTCTATTATACAAATTATTATCTTCTGCGTTTAAATTACAGGATTGACTATCGACTTCTGAAGTATAAAAGTTTAGTAAGCTTAAGGCTTTGTTTAAGAAATCTACGCTTGTCTTAAGAAAGGTATGAATTGGTACCGAGACAATAAGTTTTCAAGCTGAGACCACCTGCTTAGTTTCATTTCAAAGGGTAAAATCCATTTCAAATCATTGTAAGCCAATTCCTTACCTTTTAAAAAAACATTTACCTTCATATCAATGTCCACTGAAACCTGATTAACAATATTTATACAGTCATTGGTCAAATTTAAACTATAAAAATATAATTAAGTAGTACACTCTCTTCACCTGCTTTTACAACACTTTTATAGTTAGAGTTAAACCCAGGAATACAGCAGGGGCTTGGTATGTTGATAAATAAACAAACTAAAAGAAAATAAGAGTACTTACCTACCCAGACAGCACACAATGTCTTAAAGACGTCGATTTTAGGTCTTAATTATGTCTGAACGCCTGCAGACCTACAAAAGACATCTTAAAGACGTCTTTTTCAAGACATACATAAGATGTTGTAAGATGACGTCCATAAGATGTCGCTAAAATATCGTAAATATGACGTTCGTGTTTTTTTAGGTTATAGCACAGAAAGAGATTTGTCTCTCTTCTGTCTTTGTAGTATCCCTGTCTTTCTCTAGCTTATATATTTTTTAAATGGACACTTTGGGTTGCCGCCATCTCGGATCGTCAGCCTGAACAAACCCGACCGTCGCCGTTCTCAGAACTTTTATTATTTTTTTGTATACTTGTCTAATCGCATTTAAATGATTGTTACCAATTCGGACGTTTTCTTGAATAGTTTTTTTTTGTAAACGACAAACAATAGAGTTAAATTTTAGAATCGGTAAATTTGGCAACATCGCGAACAACTTAGGATTGGCAACAAAGCGCTTCCCTTTGCCATTTGAAATTGACGCAAGGTCAACACTGTCAACTGTCGATGGGCTTGATTTTTGATAGTTTTGCTGATGATGACTTGCAGTTTTTTTACTTTCTACTTAGTGAACCGTTAAAAGAAAACGAATTGTAGATTAAAAAACGTTTTGTATGGTACATATTTTTCTGTGGTGTGGTGTTTGTTTTTAGTTTTCGAATAATTAAAATTGGTCTATAATCAGTGGATGCAGTGTCAATAAATCTGCTGACAAAACATGGCTTCAAAACAGTAGAAAAGATGCCGAGGATGCCATCGCGACGTGGCTAAGAAGAGCCACAGATAGGCGAAATTCATTATTAAAAAAGTTTTAATTATGTAATACGTTAATAAAACCAATTATAAGCAATATGATGTTTCATGTTTAACAAACAAAACAAAATGTTTTAGGGCTCTGCGGTTAGGCCTATAAAATGTATCTAAGGTGTCCATAAGACATGTATAAGGTATTCATAAGACATCTATAAGGTATACATGAGACATCTATAAGGTGTCCATAAGATATCTGTAAGCCGTCCATAAGATGTGGTATAGACGTTGGGTTTTGTAACATACGACCTTTTTAAGATATCCATAAGATGTCTTGATGGCGTTAAGAAACGTCCATAAGACGTCATGAATGTCTATTGTTGACATATTTTGGATATCTTTAAGATGTCTTTGTGCTGTCTGGGTAAGTAGGTACCTAGGTATCTAGAGGTATCCTACCTACTTATGAACTATCTTTACTAGTGATATTTTTAAACTAATTCACATATACCTTCAAGTTAAATAAACACTTCAATATTTAATAAATTAACTGTAGCCACAAAACAATAAAGTTTATCCCAAAGAGCTAACTAGAATACAAAAAACAAACTTTGAAATTAAAACAAATAAAATTCTGCCGCCATTATAAGACCCGTAAACAACCCGCCAGGCTGTTGGATTTTTCACTTTATTAATGCTGTTACAGCAAACCCGCACCAAAAATTGTCATCAGTATTTTGTAGAGGTTTTTAGCAATCATGTCACTTAACGTTTCTATTAGATATCAATCGAAAACCGGATAAAAATACAAATTAATACGACACCTACACCTAGTTCGCGAGTAAATTATACTAAACCATGGCTAACCTCAAAAAGTCACGTGACACATGGATCTTCAAGCAGTGTTGTCGATGTTTCTGTTTCACGGCTTCTATCAAGGTGGTTGTGACCAAACATTTGACGTACATTTTTTAAAATGTTTGTTATTATTATTTCTAGCTTACGAAAAATGTGGACAAGCGGAATAATAAACAAATTATACAAGACATGGGTGGGAAGCAAACCCGAATGTCTCTCCAGCGCTCGTGTCATTTCCGTTGGAATCAGCGACTTGTTTCTTCCCTATTTTATATTGACGCTGGGTGTTTTGGCATCTTTGTTTATTTTGACATCTGAAGTAGCTTGGAAGAAGATCCGTGAAAGATATGACCAGTCAAAGAAGGAACTGGATACGGATAGCTATGACATTCCATATATTAACTAAAACCCGTGCGGCTGCGATATAGTACATTTTATATTATCACTAGCGTGTACCCTGCATGCGTTGCAACCCGCTGGTATAAATACAAACCCGAACAAACCCGATATATTAGTACCCGGCATGCCACTTTCTGAAATTGCACCCGTGCGAAGCCGGGGCGGGTCGCTAGTTATACATAAAAACCTTCCTCTTGAATCACTCTATCTATTAAAAAAAAACGCTTCAAAATCCGTTTCGTAGTTTTAAAGATTTAAGCACATATAGGGATATAGGGACAGACGGGCGATAGCGACTTGTTTTATACTATGTTAAGATACATAGCATAGGAAGAAAAAATGAGATCTTCTTGTACTCCTTTGACAATGGCCCGCAAGGGCCAAAACACGTGTCAGGAAACTGATTAAATTTGTGAAACATAACAAGTACATAGTTATTATTTTTTCAACCTGTGCAATGAAACAACAGTTTCACCAAGCATGTAGTCCAACACAAATTAATTATATACTATAATTCCCGACGATAATCGATCCTGACAAGTGATTTGTCTTCGAGCCCTGTTTCTTTCTGCCAAACTGAGCCTCACTGATGAGCCGTAAACGGCGAAACGCGTCTGGGGATGAGTTTGGCGGAAGGAAACATACAAAACCTTTTTCGAATTAATTATATACTTATCATACATAGATACTTTACAGGCTTAAGGGCACAGTTCTCAAGGTCAAACATGTATAAAATACCTATAATGGCTTGAATGCAGGGGTAACTTCTGGAACCTTGCAATTATTTATATGTAAGTAAGTTGGAGGGGCTGTTTAGAGAGGCATTAGTAAGCCGGTGAATTTTTTAAAAATATATACACAGAAAATTTAAAAAAAGCCGTTTTTTTTGAGTCCACTAAAATAGCCACAATTTACCTTAAAATCCTTGAAAGTAAACACTTCGATTTTCAGAACTGAAGTAAAAACAACAATTTTTACTGGTAACACGATATTTTCTAGTCTATCTAGATGTCATCTATCCTAAGAATTCTAGAGAAGGTGTATTTGTTTTAACAGGAGAGGTTCCGTAATTGCACAAAACATGAAAGTAAACGAACCTATGACCGGCTGACTAACATCTGCGTTGCTGTACCAGCCCAGAATAAGTCTTTCTTTCTTTTTCGTATGCCAAAAGCATAAAAACCCAGACAGCACATAATGTCTTAAAGACGTCGATTTTAGGTCTTAATTATGTCTGAACGCCTGCAGACCTACAAAAGACATCTTAAAGACTTTTTCAAGACATAGATAAGATGTTGTAAGATGACGTCCATAAGATGTCGCTAAAATATCGTAAATATGACGTTCGTGTTTTTTTAGGTTATAGCACAGAAAGAGATTTGTCTCTCTTCTGTCTTTGTAGTATCCCCGTCTTTCTCTAGCTTATATATTTTTTAAATGGACACTTTGGGTTGCCGCCATCTCGGATCGTCAGCCCGAACAAACCCGACCGTCGCCGTTCTCAGAACTTTTATTATTTTTTTGTATACTTGTCTAATCGAATTTAAATGATTGTTACCAATTCGGACGTTTTCTTAAATAGTTTTTTTTTTGTAAACGACAAACAATAGAGTTAAATTTTAGAATCGGTAAATTTGGCAACATCGCGAACAACTTAGGATTGGCAACAAAGCGCTTCCCTTTGCCATTTGAAATTGACGCAAGGTCAACACTGTCAACTGTCGATGGGCTTGATTTTTGATAGTTTTGCTGATGATGACTTGCAGTTTTTTACTTTCTACTTAGTGAACCGTTAAAAGAAAACGAATTGTAGATTAAAAAACGTTTTGTATGGTACATATTTTTCTGTGGTGTGGTGTTTGTTTTTAGTTTTCGAATAATTAAAATTGGTCTATAATCAGTGGATACAGTGTCAATAAATCTGCTGACAAAACATGGCTTCAAAACAGTAGAAAAGATGCCGAGGATGCCATCGCGACGTGGCTAAGAAGAGCCACAGATAGGCGAAATTCATTATTAAAAAAGTTTTAATTATGTACGTAATACGTTAATAAAACCAATTATTAAGCAATATGATGTTTCATGTTTAACAAACAAAACAAAATGTTTTAGGGCTCTGCGGTTTGGCCTATAAAATGTATCTAAGGTGTCCATAAGACATGTATAAGGTATTCATAAGACATATACAAGATGTTCATAAGACATCTATAAGGTATACATGAGACATCTATAAGGTGTCCATAAGATATCTGTAAGCCGTACATAAGATGTGGTATAGACGTTGGGTTTTGTAACATACGACCTTTTTAAGATATCCATAAGATGTCTTGATGGCGTTAAGAAACGTCCATAAGACGTCATGAATGTCTATTGTTGACATATTTTGGATATCTTTAAGATGTCTTTGTGCTGTCTGGGAATAACTACTCTGATCAACACAGCACTGCAGTGCGCATGCGAATCGTCAATATACTTAGGCAAATCCCACCTTAACTACTTTTTGAACTTACTTCAAGCAAACGCAGCATTCTGATCCCCACCATCATTTAAATATTTACTATAATATTATGGTAAAATTTCTCTACAAATTTACATTTTTTATATTCAATTTTACAAAAAAAAGGATTGTGTGCGAATTGAAAGTTTTGAAAAATCGGCGTCCTATTCACCACCCCTGTCCCGTACTAAAATAATAAGAAAAATTTAAAAGAAAAAAAAAGCTCGACCTGCACTTTACCGATTATTTTGTAAAATATTAATTAATTCCACAATATCTAATAAATTTGGTATAAACGCATTTCTTTTCAAAATATAGTCCAACAAAACGCGTTATGTTTTCGTATTACTCACCTTTTTCTTATCGTCAAACAAAAAAGGTAAACTATTTGCCTCGATTTTAATATTTTGCTCGTCACTTTATTCCCAGTGGTTAAACCGTTCGGAGCTCTTCTGTAATTTTTGGAAAACTACCGCGGGGTGGTTCGTTGCGTCCAATTTTTTTAAAGCTCCCATTGGGGTAAAGTGTCTTTCGGTTTCGGGAAACTTTTTGATTTCGCGCATCCTCATATAAAGTGTGCTCTGCTTCATTAAAAGGTAAGTCTTTGTGTACTTTTTTTTATTTATTGTTATTTTGTTTATGGGCGGTGGGGTCCTTTTGCAATTAACATTTTTTTTTTGAACGAGCTAACCAGGGGCTAATTAACTGTCATTTTAGCATTGTAATTTTAAGAACAAATAATAATTCGGGATAAGGGCCTTATAGTTATCTAATTCTTCTTTAACACAATTTAGTGTTACATGTTAGTGCTTTTGACTTATTATATTAGTGCTTTGCCAATAATTTCTTACATAAGCGCGCGTGTGAATTACTTACGTAACATTTGTTTCCCCTGTCCGTTAAATATTGAATTTGTTATTGAAACTCCTCCCCTCTATCGGGTCGCTTTTGAACTTAAACCTGTAGCCTGTTTGTTAAACTGACGTTTTCGTCAGTAGGTGGCGTAATAAAGTTAAACTATGCTACAGACTTTGAGCTAAAATAACAATTTAAGGTTGAATTCTCAACGTCATTCAATCTATTGCCAACCTATAACCTATTTCGCGTTGATTTTTTGAGTTTATTATTTTAATAAGTAACATTTAAAGAAAATTAATATAGTCTGTACATTATTTAGGTAGTATCTGATATATTACAAAAATATCAATTTATTTCATTGCTAATTTTGGGAGAATTGTATAGTGAAAGAACAATGAGTGATAATGACATAATAATGTTACAAAAAATCTTACCCGATATTTTTCGCTTTACAATTCTCCTAAAATAAGTTATGAAATTCCTTGATATTTATTAAATATGTCAATTATTATTACCTATAGAATACCAAGTCGATACTGATTTTCTTTAAATTTTGTATAAAAGCTAGAAATCATAAATAAATCTACGCGAAATAGGTTATAGGTTGGCAAGCATGTTGATACTCCCACCTTAATAAAAAATTGTTTTCATGTTCAATATTTTTTTTTAATTTATTTTGATGCTTGTTTTAATTTGTCTGCAAATTATAAAGTAAAAACTGTAGCCCATAAATTAGGAAGAGTCATTGAAATACGTACCTACGCAAAAGGGGGAGGGGGCGTTTTCCTAGCCTATTGAAGATAGGAAATACGGGCCTGGATTTTTTTTATAGAGAACGTTTTACTCCAAACTATGTGTCACTCGACAAAATTTTCTTTAATTTCGGCCCTTATACATAATCAGGACAATTTTAAAACCATTATATTCGTACTTATAGGTACGGCTAACTATACAGGGTGTTCCTTAATGATGTGCTAATATTTTAGGGTGTGATTCCTTAAGTAATTTTATGAAGAAAAGGTTATATAAACATATGTCGTAAACGGCTTAAATTTTTTGCTACAGGGTGTTGAATATTTTCTTTTTTAATGAGTTTTTTGTAATATCTCCGAAAGTACTATAGATAATATTTTCAATTTTGGCATATGCTAATAGGACGTAAAACCACATGTTTTAGTTATAAAAGTTATTTTTTTGTTCCACCAGTGGCGTCCCTGCAAACATGTCCTCTGATATTTTTTAGAAAAAAAGTGGTACGCCACTGACATTTTTCCATGTGGATATTATTTCTGATTAGCCTAGTCAATTCTACATAAAAATGGTCTCTTGAGTTTTTCTCCTCAGGCACACCATTCTTAATTAAAATAATTAAATTTTATTAAATTAGCTCTACTATTTAACATTGATAATGCAAAATTTTGTTTTATAAAAATTGTTGGAAATTACCACCTTTACTTAATAGGTATGCTTCCGCCTGTCTTTGCATTGAATTTTTGTGGGCACTGAATTAAACTGAGCCGTCACGCTCGGATATGTGTAACGCTCGTCTGCGCCGAACAATTGTATTTGATATTATTAATTTTACCTTGTTGAAGTTTTCACTTCTGTCGTCTGGTCTTAAGCACACACAATTTTTTATACAGGGTGTTGCAAAAAAATGTGACGTCATAAGGATGTATTTTTTTAAATCACATGCCATATATTTTCTTACTTATTTGGGTGCCTCCCATAGTTACCTACATACCCCTAAAATTTTATATTAAAGTCGATTCAGTATTATCGGCGAAAAAAAAATAAAATCTAAAAAATATCAGTTTTGCACCACTGGTTTTAAAAATTAATAAAAAATAAATATAATGCCTCGTTAATAAAATTATACCAAGGTACTACTGTATAACCGGAAGTACTATATTTCTTACATCCGGTTTAACCGAAAGTTCACACTATTCGAAAGATAATAAAAATCGAAGACAGGGACATGTAAGTCGTTTTGCTCTAAGACGTACAGTTAGAAAGCTAGACGCTGAAAGTTCAAAAATGTTATTTTTAAAGAGTAACTATCTCGGAAACTGTTAAGCATAGACTAATAATGCTTTTTTTTTAAAATGTTCAGAATTTTATGCAGAATCCAAAAAAATTATATAAAATAGGGGTATCCTTTTAAGATTTAGATCTTACCCCCCCCCCCTCCTTCCTAGGGGCTTGAAGTAACAAGATTGACAATATACGCAAAAGATGTCCCCCTCGAAATAAAAATCGACGGGTCCGAGCGATTTTCCACATTTTCGTTTTAAAGCAGGAAAATCGAGGTGGGAAGTTTTCAAATGAACACCCTGTATAGTGCAACCCGACATCTGAATTCTGAATTAACTTCCTAACTTGCTGTATTGGGATATTTGCAATAACTACTCTAATGTTTTCTTTCAAGAGATCAAAGTTCTTATTGAAATTGGTTTTATACACCTGTGGCTTCAGATACCTATATAGTTGTTTCCAAAGTGATAATTTAGCCAATTATCAAAAGGAATTGAAAATTAGAATTAAAAAGAAATCCAAAAGGCAAAAACTGTTGTTTCTGACGAACCCTGTAGAGTAATCGCAAATATGATATTCGAAATTGTAGTTTTAGCACAAGCAAACGTTTTTATAAAAAATGACTTTTTCTTCTATACCTACTAATAAAAAAGTTTTTCCTCTTCCAAACTCTATCTGTGGACACACTGTATGTTTTCGGTATTATTGTCATGAACAAAGCTATGAGATAAAATGACATTTTTATTGAAAGGGAAATAAATTATGTAAGAAAGCACAAAAAAAATGTATTTTGAAAAATAATATCGGTACTTACCTATTAAAAGTTCTATTGACCCGCTGCTCTGTTTCGAGAGGAAAATTATAACAATTAAATTGCGCCAGCGAAGTCGCGCTATAGTAATATCTAAAGCGTCCTTACACTTACTTTTCCTCTAGTCAAATTCCAACCACACCGACGAGCCGTGATACAGCGAAAGGCATCCAGGGATGGATCTTTTAAAATAAAGAACTTTGTTTTCAGTTTTACTTTATTAATCTAAAATTATCTTTTTACAGACGAAAATCTAAATTCTCGCGTCGTGGTCGACCGGGTGGACGCCACTTGCACGTAGGATACTTCCTCCGGTTGTTTTCGAGGACATGTGGGAACCCATTCCAAGAGTAACAACCAATGGAGCTTCGGACCTGAGTTTTCCACCCCAGACCTTTCGCCCGGGGCGTGGGCCGCACATCGGGGGGGGAAACCGGTGCTTGTGGGGGAAATCTGGCGTGGATACAAAATTTTATTATCCAGAAACTTTTCTCGGCGGCCTTATGTTTCTGGACAATAGCAGAGCACTTGAAGAAAGAAGAAAGTACGGCCAGCACCTAAAAATAAATAAGGTAAGTTTTTTAAAATATTTTTTATTTATAAAATTTAAGTACGAAATGTTTTAAGACTGGCTCTTTAGCAGGAAAATTAAAAAATTAACATAAACACATGTTATTACTCTTTTTTTTATTTTATTGAGAACTCAAAATGATTTTTATTTTATTCTAAACAGAAATAAAGTCGATTTTCAAATTCCTCCTCAACTTTCCGAAAAATGAAAAAGTAGGTATCAATTATCCTCTGACACAATTTTTCCAGAAAATCAGGCTGGGTTTTGTAAACTCGTGATTTAATGTAACCAAATAAGAAAAGTTCACGGGGGTAAGATCAGGTGATCTTTGCGGCCACTCAATTGTACCTCTTCTGCCTATCCACTGATTCGAATAATTTTGGCCAAACCACTCTCTCGCCACAGCAGGATAGTGTAGGGTGCACCATCTTGCTGAAAGTGTAGAAGTTCTTCGTTCAAATGTATATTGCCGTATTAGTCTTTTTGGTTTTCAAGTTCCTGCTTGGTTGAGCATTTCAGCCTAAACTTGACCGGTTAAATTTCCTTTAATAAAAAAGACCCTAAGGTAATATAGTCTCCCAGTATTCCCAAATTGAAGAATATTGAGTGTGCCTCTCTGTAAAAAATCTGAATTAACGTCACTCCAGTAGCGAGGGTGAAATGTATGCATTTTCAGTACATACTTATTTTCTAACAGAATCTCTGGATACTTCGATAACCGTTAGGTAAATGACGCAATGACTTATAGAAACTTGCCCAATAACGTCAATATACATATCTTCATACAAAACTCTAGGTTGTCTATTTTTATTTCTAACGGATCCTGTTTCTTGAAATTTTGAAACCAAATCTCTTATGTAATGTGCCTTACATGCCTTGATATTTAGCACTCCAATAGCGTTATAGGATGTATATTAAATTGACTTATTTTTTTTTTTATTTCAGATAATAAGTGATCCACTAAACAGAAGTGTGTGTGCGCGTGTGCTGATTCTTCTCTTCAGAGGAATAATGTACCTAAACATTGTCGTTGTTTAGAAGCGCGGTAAAAATCGCCTTTAAAGATCCACGGATGTGTGGAATGGGCTGGACAGGGCGGCCTGTCCTGGGTGCATCGGCACCCATTTTCTCGTATCCTCTGACGAGTTGAATATGAACAATATGTGTATGGAGACGACAAAATGAAGGAGAGTCATCGGGCAAATGGATATGGAACAGGAGGTAAATATCGCTCAACTATTGTAGAATTTTTTTTACCGAGCTTTACATAATTTCCCACTTGACAAATTTTTAAAATAAACCATATTTTAACGCAAAAACAGAGGTTATTGGAAAAGCGACGACTTAAAAAAAAAGTAAGAATAAAGCTGTTTTGTCACTGTATTTTAAAACTCAGTTTAAAGGGGTGTTTTATCACACCATACATACCTGCATGCATTTAGGACATATATACAGTGACCGGCAGAAAGTACGCACCAAAGGGAATTTTTTTTTATTTCAAAACTTACCAAATTTTTTTGGCGGTGGAAAAGTTTTGCATGTCCCTAAACAAAAAAGAGCATAGACAAAACTAATAAATATTGCGCCGTATACGAGGGAGAGGTGAAAACGTTAAATTCACTCAAGAATAAATTGCCCTTATTTTTCACTGTGGAATTTTTTTTTTAGGAAATGTTGTTTGCACTTAAAAGTTATCCATAAATGCCAAATTTCAGCTCGGTAGCACAAATATAAATATTTTTCTTGGCAACTAATGAAAACGAATTTTATTGTAAGGGTTTAAACTTTAATTCATGAACCAATGGATTTAAGAGTTTTTTAAAAATTTGGAACGGCAAAATATTGTTAAATGTATGAAGTAAACCCTCAATTATTTTGCATAAAGTTATTCCGCTTATTAATAGAATAATGTACGGTATGCACCAGAAAAGTTAGATTATTTTTGACGTTATTTTATTAAACGCCCAGTTCTCGCGTATTTAAACAAATTTAAGTAAGTGATGTGTCTAATTGCCCAAAAGCTGTTAAAAAATTGAATTTATAGGTCGCATAGCTTCTATTGATTCGTTATACGAGGGGGCGTCAAAAAAAAAGTAAAAACACTTTTTTTGTGCTATTAAGCTGAAATTTAGTATTTATAGATAACTTTTAAGTGGAAACAACATTTCCTAATAAAAAAAAATGTCTACGGTGAAAAATAAGAACACTTTATTCTTGAGTAAATTTAACATTTTTACCTCTCCCTCGTATACGACTCAATATTTACTAGTTTTGTTTATGTTCTTTTTTGTTTAAGAGCATGCAGAACCTTTCCACCGCAAAAAAAAATTGATAAGTTTGGAAATAAAAAAAAAATTCCCTTTGGTGCGTACTTTCTACCGGTCACTGTATAATAATAATAATAATAATAATATAATAAAATCTTTTTGACTTCTATAGCTGTCCAAAAACTATATTTTTCAAGGACCCTAAAAAAATTATGGAAATGTCTAAATTTTTCTAAGGACCCAGTATGATCATTGAGAACCTACTCTAAACATTTTTGAAAGCTCTCCTGTGTGTATGAAATTAAATAAAACTAAAATAAATAATTATTTATTGTTCTGGCAATAAAAACTTGCTGTTTGGCGAAATTATGAGCTCTGAAAGTCAGGAACTGTTTAATAGTTGTCCTAAACATGTGTATAAGACAACAATTAAGTTATTGATATTTTAAAACTAAATAATTTTTCTTTTGTTTCAGATGCAGCATCAATAAAAATTAAAAAGTGTAAAAACCGCGTCGCGATTTTTTCAGGGTGGCATAAGTTACAGAAACCAGTATTTTAAACAATCCTACCTTTCTTAGTCTAACGTACAGGAAATGTTGGATTGAACGGGTTTTTATTTTTTATTTTTAACATAGTTAACGAAGAAGGTAATATTCTATAGGGTCTCTCCAGTTTAACCATTTCTGTACTAATTATTTTACTTCCATTATCTATTAATATTCATTATAATATGTACAAAACTGTATGTAATTAGTCTCTGACCTACACCTTACTTAGACTCTGGCCCTATCTCCAACTATAGGCATCAGTTGAATACGGCCTCCATATTATTGGTTCCGTATCGTTTGATTATCTTTTTATCTGTACATATTACAGAGATTCTATTATCCTAATTTACTATTGTGCCAGTGCCATTCTTATGTATCAACATTTATTTATGCACGCTCATTTGCATCTATATTCTCAGTCTTTCTGCACATAGTCCAACTAAGTGCACATTCATATATACAAGGAATTCATTCACATGCCTTTTTCTGGAAGTACTTTCTAAAATCGCTTTTATCTTATTCTTATATATGTATCAACATTTGAATTATCAATCTTTTTTCGCTGCACAGTGCACATAGTTCAAGCGCACATTGATATGAGGAATTCAAGGCAATACTTCACAAGTTCCTATTTAGGAAGGACTTTTATACTCTATAGGTATTGTCTATACTACTTATTTAGCTGTCTTTTTTGAACAAGCTTGCTTTGCCTGTCCGCCACTACCTAAATCACGCTTTTACATGATTGTTTATGTATCTTCAGATTCTTCATTGCCTTATCATGCTTCTTCTCTTTTTAATTTAAATTAAATCTAAAAGGTACGATCACACGACCACAAGTCTGGTCAGAGTTAGGGCTGGTTTCTGAATCTGTTTAATTGTCGGTTCGAGGACAAGTTGTTGCAAAAGACAGTTTGTTTTTTGGATATGTCTTAGAGGCTTCAATTAGGTGCTGCCATGAAAAGCTAAAACAGAATTTTAAAGTTCGGGACAAAAGCTGGATTAGAGCAATCTGCCGAAGGATTTAAGGTGAGATATTTAAAAGTTGTAACATAAAAGGGGTAAACTAACGATTTTATTATAATTTAACAGTTTTTTTTATTTCTGGGGTGCAAAAACTGGACGTTTAAATTTGATAATGTTCCTGTATAATGCTGTCGCAAACGGCTGGAACCATTCAGTGAATAACTTCTAAAAGTACTCGGAAAAATATAACAAGAACTAAAATTGATTGACAATTTGATTAACAAGTACATCAATAACTAATAGATTTTCTCTATTGTTTCAGGTCAGTAAGCATGGGTTGTAGGTAGCATCGTTGGTTCCCGATTGTAAGTAAACATTCCCTTCGCGAGTGCGCGATTTTTTTCGGGTGTTTGTTGTTATACCTTTTTAAAGAAAGTTTATCTTCTTACAAATGACTTTAACATAATTCAATTCTTTCATTTTTAAAAGGTAAGGTAGTTATCTTTCCTTTTCTGTTACCGCAGGTGAAAGAGATGAAGTCGTATTCGTTTTTTTTTAATTATAATTTCGTTTTACTGGAAGTAAAACTACAAAAGCATAAATATTTCTGGGACTAAATTACTCTCGGTTTCAAAGTTAAACATCTGTATTGACTAAAAAGTTTCCAGTTTAAGACTGTTATAGTTTTAAAATGGTATTTAATATAGGTACGATCCGATATAATAAGTACCTACAACTACTTGCAGACTGCTTTAGTGAATTTGGGGCAAAAGTTTTACAGCTTTGTTTACTAAAGTCTTTGAAAGTTTAGTTGCTTTCGTATTATTTTTTAATGATTAAAGTATATTAAAAAATACGGACGAGATGTTGTCAATTGTAAGAAGATAAATGAGTGTGTTAATAATGCCACGGAGAAGGTTCAACTGAAGAGTGAAAAATTAGAGACCTGCGTTGAGCTCTTATAATTGTAATGAGTTAAACAAAATGGAATAAGGTACGTAAAATAATAGTTATATTATTTCTTTAGATTTTTAAAATGATATAATATATATATATATATATTAGAATTAGTTGTAAACTAATAAAATCTTTCCTTTTAGGGTTCTTTTAGGCCATTTCTATTTGCCGAAAACAAAAATAAAGAAATACCTAGGTACTTGGGTTGAAGAAAAAGGCAAAAAATATGAAAACGATGTTAAAATAAATATTGCCAAAGTTGCATATTTTAAGGTAATAGTTTTTTTAATATAAAAGTTTTATCCAACATTTAAAATTGTGAACTTCTAAATGTTGATAAAACCACCTTTTTTAGGTTGTTGAACGTTGCTTATTTTAACGTTATGTTTTTTTGGTATAACGGTTTTATCCAACATTTCACTGAGAATGTTGAAGCATAAAACTATTTTTTAGGTTTTGTAGGCTGTAAAATATTTATTGGTACCTACATATTTTTTTAATATAAATGGTTTCATCCAACATTTAATTGTGAGATTAGATGTTGATGCATAAAACCACTTTCTTTTAGGTATATAGTTGCATATTTTAACCTAATGATTTTTAGTATAACGGTTATATCCAATAACATTTCACTAGATACTAAATGTTGATGCGCAAACCTTTTTTTCTTTTTCAGCTTTTACTAATTAAATATTTTTTTTTAGATCTTAAGAATATACTATAAGTGATCAGAGTTGTAAGATCCTTGTATATTCTTGGCAGCTGGTTACGTTTCAGGTAATCCTATGTACACAACGAGTAAGCAGCTGTCTGTTGTTGACCGCGTGTTCCGAACAGGGTCCATACAATACTGATGATGGCAAAGGAAGGCCGAAACAGTTGCTGAGGCTTTGAAGGATGTAAATAGAGGGTATATATGTTTGTTTTATTTATTGTTTGTCGTTTATTTTTAGAGTAATTTCTTTTATAAAATGCATTCGATAGAGTGGCCACGGATAGAGTTTGGAAGAGGAAAAACTTTTTTTATTAGTATAGGTATAGAGGAGAGAGTCATTCTTCATAAAAACGTCTGCTGGTGCTGAAACTACAATTTTGAAAATCAGATTTGCGATTACTGCACAGGGTTCGTTAAAACAACCTTTTTTAGTTTTTTGGATTTTGTTTAAAATAAATTTACGTAAAAACAAACAACTTTCTGGCTTCGAATATGGATTTAAATATCTGGCCGAGTAACGATTTTGTTGTAAGAAAACCATTTTTTATTTTAATACTTTTAAAGTATTTTTATTATTACATATTACATGTCATATTAAATTTCTTCAATTTATTCTATTATGAAACTTTTATTCAAACGTGGTACGGGTGTTTCTCCCAAAAACGTACCTCTTTTAGTCCCCGCTTGGAATCTGAATTATTAACAGGAAAAATAAAACATTTTACGGCTTAAATAAAGCTTCAAGAGTATATACAATTAGGCCACATATAAGTATGAGAATAATTAATTTCCCTTTTTATTTTTTTTTATCCCAACAGCCCAATTCTCACTACCGTACCATGTCCCCTACTGTAGGTTGAACAGTTCCATCGTTTCTGGCAAGTCTGATTATCAATTAAATTTTAATATATTTTATAGTTTGTATACATAAACTCAAAATATTTTTAATTTAGTGCATTATTCTTTCAAATAATAACCCCAATAACCGATTTTTACTATAAATGGTGTTGTCCCCATATTTTTTTATCACTACCGTGAATGCAAATTAAAGTGTCAATAAAAACTGTAAGGTGGCGCGAATGGTGTTTATGCTTGCTTAAACTGTTCAACCGTTCAGTCTAAGTTCGACAGTCAAGGTGACGGCACGTGATTGGTAGCATCTGGAAAATTTTAGTTAAAAAAGTTCTTTTAGTGGTGTGAGGTAAGTTCAATTTTCTCATTACCGTTGTACTATTTTAAAATGATAATTAAAGAAAAAAATAATAACTAATTATGTTAATCTTTTGCTTTATTATTAACGTTATAAATTCTACAAACCCGCCAAATTTAAATTGTTAGTAAATTATTTACCGCCATTAAACCTATAAAATTCTCACTTCCGTGGTCTCACGACCGTTACCTACTATACATTATTCACAGCTGTGAGGTACTTACCACAGAAGTGATAATTTAGCTTAGGAATGTCAAATTACAGTATACACAGTAAATTAGCCACAATACAGTAAATTATTTTTTCAAGGGCAAAATGGAAAGTCCAGAATTGAGAAAAAAAACAGAAAGTAAATAAACTTAAAAACCAAATATTGAAACTTAAGAACCAGCTACGAAAAGAACAAATAAAGAAAGAAAAATATAAAAAGAGATTACAGCGTATAAGAAATAAAGCTATGATCAACAGTCCTAACACTCGAATTACAAATGTTCTGAGATCCCCTAATATGGCTGTAAATGTTAAAAGAAAACTACTTTTTGGAGAAGTGCTAGCGGATCAAATTAAAGAAAATATTCGCAATCAGAAAACATCAAAGGGAAAGAGAAGCTAGTAGGTGCTATTTCGGGCCATTTAATAAAAAAATATAAATTTCAGAAACAAGTAGAGTCACTGTCTTCTTATAGGCTTTTTAGAAAACAACCTAGAACTCGTCCAAAATCACTTTCCACAGAGATTAGAAAAAAGATACACAAATTGTACGTGTCGGATGAGTCCAGTATTTTAAATAATCATATAAGTAGCTGTACTTCAGGATCCAGAAATTAAACGTGGTTAACATGTTTTTAAAATTCCCAGGGTAGAAAATTTATGTTAAATTATTGTAGTTGATAACTATTATTAATTAAAACGGTTTCTATTTAAAATATAATCACAAGATTTCCTTTCCTATATAATATATTTTGTAAGCATAAATAATAAAATAGGTTTATTCTAGATTTGGTTGTTTTTCATCTGGTAAATTAAGGTTTTTCTTACGTCTTACAACTTGTTTTCAGATTTAGTTAACGTAATACTAAAAAACGAAAGTGATTTTTAGGTAGTGTCCCTAGAATCCTCTTTACCGTTTAAAACCTCTCACCTCCGTGAAGTCGCTTCTTAAAAATTGCTGTTTTTTTTCTTAAATTGTAGCCTAGATTTATGACCACTAGGTTTTTATTAATAAGTAAATAAAACTGAAGGAGAAAATACTTATATAAAATAAAATTTTCAAATTTGAATTTTCTAAAATTGTTGATAGGAAATAGGTACGCTTTTGGAAGAAACACCCGTACCACCGAGTTAGCGCATATTTCAACTCGACATCTGAATTCCCGATAACCGTTCCTAACTTGCTGTATTGGGATATTTGAAATAACTACTCTTATTTTTTCTTTCAAGAAAGCGAAGTTATTATTAAAATTAGTTTTATACACATGTGGCTTCATATCCCCATAAATAAAAGTCGATAATTGTGAGATCGGGACTCCTGATGCCAACTGATTTGGACCATAGGTACCTTCCAATCCACTTGTTCCGAAAGTAATGATTTAGTCAATCATCAAAAGAAATTGAAAATTATAGAGTTGAAAAATAATCAAAAAAACAAAAGCTGTTGTTTGTGACGAACCCTGTATAGTAATCGCAAATCTGATATTCGAAATTGTAGTTTCAGCACAAGCAGACGATTTTATAAAGAATGACATTTTCTTCTATACCTACTAATAAAAAAGTTTTTTCCCTTCCAAATATCCGTGGACACACTGTATATTAGAGATAGTTTCATCACTTTACTAGGGGTTGACAAATTCATAATTTTTTTAAGGGGGTTGAGCATTTTTTTTATTAAGGAATCTTATTTGTATAGGTAGGGGAGAGTGGGTAACAGTGGATCACGGGGTACAGTGGATCATATACCATAGCTTCGTATACATACCGCGTACGCGCGCGAAAATCGTTTGGTAGCCCCTCCTAAATATATCCCATTAGCATTAGACGAACCCGGATTACCCGGAACCAGTCATTGCCACAATTTCAATGCGGTAGTACGTGCTGCGACGCTCCGGTCAACAGGCAAGTACGAAACTTTTTTATTACGTGTTTTAGAAATTTGTGTTGTATTTTACTGAGTAATAAATCTAGATATTTGGTTAAAGTTTTATGCTTGACATTGCTTATATTAGTTGTAAACTATGTTGTTTTGTCTTTAGAAGTGTTTGTTTATTTTTGATCTGATTTAAAAAAAAAATAACCGTCATTGGGTCACAGTGAATCATTTTGTTTTGGGGCTCAGTGAATCAGCGATCCACTGTGACCCGTCAGGAAGGATGAGCACCAAGACGTAAAGGGACGTCGATTATTGCAACTGACACACCAAATAAACAGGAAATAGAAGAGAGACAAGCAAAGAGACTCAAACAGAATAAGGTGGCTGCAAAAACAACGAAAAGAAAAATTTTACAATAAAGTTCCAACGAAGACGACGACCAAATTAGTGTTTATTCAGAAGAATAACATTGGTTTGAGGAAGAAGATGAATATGAGACAGTTGATTACAATAACTTTACTGTCCTGGAAAATCTGCCAAAGGAAGGTAGCTTTGTTATTGTTAAATTTGAGGTAAAAGGGAAAAAAATTATTATGTAGCTAAAGTCATAGACAAAACACCAAATAATTTTTTTTATGCCAAATGTGCCAGATATTGCACTGAACGATATAAAAATGATTTTACCTCCACCCAAGGTTTCCGGAGATACGAAAAGAAAACAAGGCATGTACCACTTTGATCTTGAGTTTTCTAATATTAATTTATGGTAATTACATTTAAACTTGATCTGGAGTTTTTAAATTTAAGAATTAATTATTTTTTTAATAAGTATTAGATAGTATAGGTACTAGAGAAGTAGGTATTTTTGTTCGTAATTTATTTTGTTGTTTCTTTTACACTTTTCTATCCTAATGTTATAGTACCTAGTACTAATGAAAAGTTTACGACCGAGTTTAAATATTAGTTATGTAGCAAGTTACGTCAAAACTAGATTTAGGTTGTTGTATTTGTTCTGAGAGAGACAGATATTATCTAAGTTATAATAAATGTAATATTTGCTAACTTTTGTAAGACTTTTTACAATATGTGAATAAAAACTGTCTTATACTACAAATATATAAGTTATAGTATGAAAATAGTAATTACTTGCTGTATTTATTTCTGTAGATCCAGTGTGCCCCAGTTGATTCACTGTTACCCATACGCCGATCCAAAGTGACCCACTCTTGGGTCACAGCGGATCTTTGTACAACCTTTTTTTCAAAAGCTATATTTTGCAAATTTATGTATTATTCACCAACAAATGCCTTTTTCTATGAAGGTTTAATACTTCTCCTATAAGTTAATTTGAGAGAACACTAATTTAGCGATAAACTTTGAATCTGCATGGGTTAGAAAAAAAAGTGATCCACTGTTACCCACTCTCCCCTACGTTTATTTTCTAAAATATTTTTTAACGCTGGTTTCTTGTTGTTTTTAGTTTAAAAAGAAAAACGTGCTGGCTTTCTTGTCGATACTCCGATATATAGATTCGTATACATACGAGTATAACCACTTGACTATGGGATCAAATTGGAAGCCTCCATGCATACCTGTTTGTTATAGAATATAGTAGCTAATGGTTGTTATGTGGTCATTTTCCTGCTTTAAGTAGAAGAGCAGGAAGATCATACCATAAGGTAGGTATGTCCTCGACTTAAATCGTTAAAGAGTTAAATCAAAGTTTCTAAAAAAATCGAAAAAACTTACCAACAACTGTAAAATGCACAATAAATTTTTGAAATTTACTTGCTGCTGACACGAGATTTAGCAAAAGCTCATCCGGGAGGTTGACGTATTGAACTTTCGTTTCCTGAACCTGGTAAGCCGTGAAACATTTAATCCACACTAGTACTATACAGGGTGTTTCTCTTTCATATTTACTCTACCTACTATATATTTTTTCAATTTATTAAACAAAATAAGTAAAATTATTAACATTGATTAGCATACAAATTGATGTTCGTAAATTTGTTAAATGCACCTAAATGTAATAACAAAATGGTAAGCAGATAGTTAAAATAAAAAAAATTCTATAATCTCATTTTTTTCACTTTTTCTATGGGTATACAGGGTGTCTCATGGTCGATGGTACCTTAGACGTTTACGGAAAACGGGACATAGGAATTTTCTGAAAATTTGGCAACATGGGTAATTGACATTGCTCTATCGATTTAAAATATTTTCAACAACGCAACGTTGTCGCTTATACAAAAAAGTAGCATCAGCTTTGATATTTTAAATGAGACACCCTATATATTTTTGCCTTTTTCGCTACGCTAGTACTTTCCGAATGTTTTTGTGTAATACTTTTTTATACCTATCTTTAGCGGTTTTCGAAAAATTAATTAATTTCCATATTTTTTGTTCAAAACATAGCTGCAATAAAATGTTTATTACTGCGGTATTTGGACTCGTAGAAAGCTGAAATTTAGGATGTAGTTTATCAATGTCTTGTGTATTAGTTAGGTGTAAGGGAATTTGTTCTGTGTTATACAGGGTCTTTCAAAATTTATCATTTTACCGCTTGATATAAAAATGGTGAAAAGTGAATTTTTTTAAATGGAACACCCTGTATGTTATTAAATATCTTGAAAGAAAATTAAAGTCCATTCCAAATGATATATTATGTTCCTATACCTAAATAGTTAGGTTTTCTTTTCGAAATGAAACCAAGTTTCTGTAAAAATCGGATTATTTGGGCATATATTTGTCTTACAAAATAATTTTATTAATAATAAAAAATACAATGAACGCGATAAAATTGCACATAACTATACAAAAGCAAAGATATATTACATATTGTAAAAAGGTTCAATATTTTTTATTATTAATAAAATTATTTTGTAATCGTACAAACTTTCTCTTGTTGATTGGTTGTTGATCGGGAAACAATTCATTGAACCTTCTGCATATTCTTGCGATAATTTGGACACATTGTCCAAGAAGATAATAAACAATTTCATTAAAAATTCAAATGAATAGTTTTATCTCCTTCCATTTTAATTATTTTCAGGTCACTTTCTCTAATAAACTTTACGCGCACATTTTTTATTATTAATGTACCAATTGTCAAATTTTCATAATGAAATAATGTTTCATCTTTGTATTTCATGGCTATCTAAGACAAATATATGCCCAAATAATCCGATTTCTACAGAAACTTGGTTTTATTTCGAAAACCTAACTATTGGAAGGGACTTTAATTTTCTTTCAAGATATTTATTAATACAGGGTGTTCCATTTAAAAAAATTCATTTTCACCATTTTTATATCAAGCGGTAAAATGAGGAATTTTGAAAGGCCCTGTATAACACAGAACAAATAATTCCCTTACACCTAACTAATACACAAGACATTGATAAACTACATCCTAAATTTCAGCTTTCTACGAATCCAAATACCGCAGTAATGAACATTTTATTGGAGCTATGTTTTGAACAAAAAATATGGAAATTAATTAATTTTTCGAAAACCGCTAAAGCAGATAGGTATAGAAAAGTATTATACAAAAATAATCAGAAAGTACTAGCATAGCGGAAAAGGCAATAATATATAGGGTGTCTCATTTAAAATATCAAAGCTGATGCTACTTTTTTGTATAAGCGGCTTGTTGTTGAAAATATTTTAAATCGATAGAGCAATGCCAATTACCCATGTTGCCAAATTTTCAGAAAATTCATATGTCCCGTTTTCCGTAAACGTCTAAGGTACCATCGACCGTATTCTATATACCATAACCATTTTATTTCCTACATTTAATTTTTGACTATTCCCCGTATAATATCTGTGAATTAATTTTTTGATCACGCCTCATATATATATTAGTTTCGAGATATTGTAACAGGTGGCAATGCTCTATGCCCTATACTCTACAGATTTCTTTTTGAGGCAGTTCGCCATAGACACAGGAGATGCCCATCTCAAACTGTTCGCTGCAAAAACCAAGCAAAAACCAAAGAATTCCTTACAAAGACTCGGTTCCATCCTTACCTATAGTCCAGCGACAAGAGTCGACCTATCATTTTTCTGTGTTTATAAACGCCACACAAGAAATAAAAAATAAGCGGTTTGCAACATCCAAATAAAATATTCTAAAACTATCCCATTGTCGAATTTTTAAATTATTTATTTTTATTAAGAAAAAAACAAAGAAAACGTCATTATTCATTAATAGGCATCCACAACTTCTCCTTTAAAAATATGATGGTATTAACGCTTTAAAGTTTAAACCTAATGAAAAGTGAAAAACTTTCCTTTAAAATTTATGATTCATCATTGATAACCCAAGAATTATTTGCGCGCCAAATATAATAATTGATTTCATTATTCGTTTGATGTCCTGTTACTGGACTAGAATAGAATAAGGCTTTGAAGGAGAGAGAACGCATCAACAAATGTATGTACGTAAATGAAAATAAAGCATAATCGGCGAGTGTGACATATTAAAACGACTAAGTAAACAAATAACGACATATAAGGAAGAACGCCATGTTTTGGCGCTATAATTTTGTTAATCTGGCTGCAGGGGTCGACCACTGTTCAATTATTTGTGCTTTTCTTGTATAATTTTAACAGTTCCTTTAACTAAAGGTAAGTCCAAGTCATTGCCTTTATTTACAGACTAGAATTTCGTAGAAATACGTTTAGCAAGCTAGGAAAAACGTCCTCTCTGCCGATTACCTTGCCTAGTTTTTCGGTTCATGCGAGCCACGTTTGATCATTTTTAACTAAAATCACTAAAACCTCTTGTTTTAGTTAATTGCCTCGCTAGTAGTTAAGGAAAGATAATTTTATTTAGTAATAAATATATGGTTCTTGTGCAATATTATAAAAAAAACAATAATTTGTCATAAGACAATGGCTACTTTTTCCTTGATTTTCTGTAGTAACGTTCACGTTTAGTTATTCTATTTTTCCTTCTTACAGTTTACACACCCAACATGTCTTTCTTCAATAAGGAAAATGAGAGCATGGATTTCAATTGCCTCCCCTCAAAAGTGAGCCGCATTGTTTTATCTCCGAACAAGTCAAACATTATTCAGACAGAAAAAAGCAAACATGAAAGCCCCATTCAAGACGGAGATGGTTACAAGGAGTTTGACCCAGAGCTCGAACCCCTCTTGAGGGAAAACCCCAGACGCTTTGTGGTTTTTCCTATAGAGTATCCAGATATATGGGACAAGTACAAGAAGGCTGAGGCCTCTTTTTGGACCACTGAAGAGGTAGACTTAACTCATGATTTAGACCACTGGAAAAAGCTTACAGACAACGAGAGACATTTCATTTCACACGTCCTGGCATTTTTTGCAGCTTCAGATGGTATTGTAAATGAAAACCTTGTGGAAAGGTTTAGTCAGGAAGTCCAAGTTACCGAAGCTAGATGTTTTTATGGTTTTCAGATTGCCATAGAAAATATACATTCAGAAATGTACAGTATGCTTATAGAGACTTACATTAGCGATCCTAAGGAAAAAGACTTTCTGTTTAATGCTGTAGAGACACTTCCTTGTGTTAAAAAGAAGGCTGATTGGGCTCTAAAATGGATCGCCTCAAAAACTTCCACATTTGGTGAAAGGATTGTGGCCTTTGCAGCAGTGGAGGGTATATTCTTTTCAGGAAGCTTTGCAGCTATATTCTGGCTGAAGAAAAGAGGTCTAATGCCTGGACTGACCTTCTCAAACGAACTTATTTCCAGGGATGAAGGCTTACATTGTGACTTTGCTTGCCTACTTTTCTCATATCTTGTGCAAAAGCCTTCTAAGGAACGTGTAACAGGTATTATTAAAGATGCTGTGGCTATAGAACAAGAATTTCTATCTGATGCTTTACCAGTAAGTCTTATTGGCATGAACTGTAATCTTATGTGTCAGTACATTGAATTTGTAGCCGACAGATTACTATTAGAACTGGGTTGTGAAAAAATATACAATGTCACAAACCCATTTGACTTTATGAATATAATCTCCATTGAAGGAAAGACAAATTTCTTTGAGAAGAAGGTTGGAGAATATCAGAAAGTTGGAGTTACTTCTGATGTTCATGACAATGTGTTTACAACAGATGCATATTTTTAGTTTATACTTTTCAGAATATATTTTATTTTACTTATATGTATTATTTATATTCCTCAAATTATTTTCACTTTCAAAATGTTTTTATTTGATAATTGATTGCATTTTTAGTTTTGTGTAGCTTTTATGTATGTTTAGTATAAAGTGTATAATTTTAAATCTTTCATAATTCCTATATGACTAATTTTAGTTTAAAAATTAATGTTTTTATAATTTCTCAACTGGTCTTGAGAAATGACTAACTATATCGCTGTGAATTAGTTCAAATATATATATATTATTTCTACTAAGTAGATAAATGTATTGTTTTATTCTAGTTACATCCATACATATACATTACATATTCTACACCTACCCTATTGTATTTTCAAATTCACTTTAGAACCTGACCAAAAAAATTTAGGAATTTTATTTCAAAACTGTCCACAAAATGTATAAGCTCATTTTTGTTTTGTGATTTATACCTATAGAACCACTACCTTTGATTGTCGAAGGTTGGGATAGAACTCTTTAAAATAAACAAAACCTGTAAGCCAGAGATATACAGGGTGTTCCTGAATGACGTGCTAATATTTTAGGGTGTGATTCTTCAAGTCATTTTATGAAGAAAAGTTCATATAAACATATGTCGTAAACGGCTAAAATTTTTTGCTCAGGGTGTTGAATTTTTTCTTTTTTAATGAGTTTTTTGTAATATCTCCGAAAGTACTATGGATAATATTTTCAATTTTGGCATATGCTAATAGGACATAAAACCACATATTTTAATTATAAAAGTAATTTTTTTGTCCCACCAGTGGCGTCCCTGCAAACATGTCATCTGATATTTTTTAGAAAAAAAGTGGTACGCCACTGACATTTTTCCATGTGGATGTTATTTCTGATTAGCCTAGTCAATTCTACATAAAAATGGTCTCTTGAGTTTTTTTCCTCGGGTACACCATTCCTAATTAAAATAATTAAATTAGCTCTACTATTTATTATTATTAACATTGATAATGCAAAATTTTGTTTTATAAAAATTGTTGGAAATTACCACCTTTACTTAATAGGTATGCTTCCGCCTGTCTTTGCATTGAATTATTTTAATTAAGAATGGTGTGCTTCAGAAGAAAAACTCAAGAGACCATTTTTATGTAGAATTGACTAGGCCAGAGCGGTTCTCAAACTTTTTTGGTGACGGAACCCTTTTGGGAAGCAAAATACTTGATGGAACCCTACAATAAAACAATAGTTTTTAAAAGTGTATTCTTTATTAATAAGCATAATAAAAGTACAATGTAACAGTTACTAATTATTACTTACTTTACCACATGGCAAGTACAATAATAGAAGATATTAAAAAAAGAAAAAATCTAACTAATGGGAGGTATGAAACTGTTTTTTATTTTTCATCAATTGGTTGATATCAGGTTTGATAGAAGACAGTTGAAGTCTCATATCAGGTTCGGCGTCCAGTCTATTGCGATATTTTGTTTTCGTGGCTACATAGGTTGAGAATCCTGTTTCGCACAAATATGTTCTTGGGAACGGGAGAAGAATATTCAGAGCCATTTTGCCAAGCATTGGATATTCATCACGGATTCTGCACCAAAAATCGTTGAGAGGCGTCGTTTTGAACAGTGACTCCATACTTGTGTCTGATGACATTTCTAAAAGAGATTCATATATCTCGTTTGACATACTTTCGGGCTTTTCCAAGTTGGGTAAAAAAGGATTATGAATCTATGAATTCAGTTTCATTTTTGTATTCTGTTCTTCGGGAAAATACTTTTCAAAAGATGCGCGCATCGAACTGAGATATTGGACCAATTCTTCAAACACATCATCTTGAAACATTTCTGAGTCGTTATCGCTAACAAACTCACTGAGTGACGTAAAGCTTTCTATTTCTTTCTTACCAACGCAAATAATCCAAAAATCTCATTTTATTTTAAAGGCAGTTATTTTGTTATAGGCCTGAAACACTGTTGTCTGTTTACCTTGCAATGATAAATTCAATTCGTTCAGTTTTTGAAAGATATCCGCCATAAAAGACAATCGGAACAACCAAGTTTTATCATACAAACGGTCCTTCAAATTAAAAGAAGTATCTGCTGAGAACAATCGGGATTGTAGTGGTCGTGATTTGATAAAATTAATTATTTTTACCGCTTCATCCATAACTAATGAGATATTGTACCAGCTATTGTAACACATGTTTATACAAATACAAATAAATAAATAAATATACCTACGCGCGGCCGCGGAGTCAAAACGTTCGACCAGAGAGAGGTGTTTTGATTTTTTTTCTAAATTCTTGAGGAACTCCTACAGAGGTATCGCGGAACCCTAGGGTTCCGCGGAACACACACAGAGTATAGCTGGACTAGGCTAATCAGAAATAATATCCACATGAAAAAATGTCAGTGGCGTACCACTTTTTTTCTAAAAAATATCAGAGGACATGTTTGCAGGGACGCCACTGGTGGAACAAAAAAATAACTTTTATAACTAAAACATGTGGTTTTATGTTCTATTAGCATATGCCAAAATTGAAAATATTATCTATAGTACGTTCGGAGATATTACAAAAAACTCATTAAAAAAGAAAAAATTCAACACCCTGTAGCAAAAAATTTAAGCCGTTTACGACATATGTTTATATGAACTTTTCTTCATAAAATGACTTGAGGAATCACACCCTAAAATATTAGCACGTGAATTAAGGAACACCCTGTCGTATAGATCGATCAGTCGCGTGATGCAGCGTTGCCAGAGCTGGTACAATTGTACGAATCTGATACATTTCGAACCCGTCTGTACAGAAGTACATTATACCCAGAGGTGGGTAAAATGGTTTTAAAAATGCACTTAAAATGAAAATACAAAATAGATGCCTCAAAAGCCATTTATTAAGATAAAAAATAGAAAATGGTTTTTAAATTTTCATTTAAAATATAAAATGGAAAATAGGTATTTTAAATAAGTTTCTATGGAAAATGCTTTCTCTTTATTAATGTACTTTACATGTTATGTAACACCGAAGATTCTATGTTTCTAAAAACATTGTTAGCTTTAGCTTTAATTATCAATAATAGAGGCTTGGGCGGACGATTTTTTTAAATTTAATTTCAGTTGTCCCTCGCAATTTGACAATAGAGACTTTTTGCACCTCTTAATTCGTCATTCTTTTATGGTTATCGTTATTCTGAGCATGCGCAATGTCAGAAAGGTGATCCGCTATGGTTAATAACCATAACGGACTTCGTTAGTTACGGAAGGATAAGGAAGAGCTTATCGTTATCCTTATGGTTATGCTTAAACTGCATGGTTGCCGAAACATACAAAAGTTATGAAGCATCATTGCTATGAATTAAAATTGTGATAAGCAATTAATTAAAATCCAAAGCAATAGTAGCTTTACATTAAAATATACAACTTAATCAAATTATTTTTAGGTTAGGTATTTTATTTTGTTTAGGTGCGCCGGCGCCAAATTAATAACTACAGACAGAACGTATAGGCGCTGCAAAATCTCTGGTTTTAACAGTGGCGCTACTCGTTATGTTTAATAAAGTTAACCATAACGGAGCTAAAAACTGATATTAATTTAAGAGGTGCAAAAAGTATCTAATTTCTCACAACGTCATCCCACTAAGCAAAAAACAGCTTTGGTACGTTTCGTAACGTTTTTTAAAAGTAACTTATATAACGTTTTAGTTCAAACGTTCTTTTATCATCGTTTTTACATTTTCTAGGAACGTATTTAATATTTACGTCTCTCTAACATAATCTCGTTACTGTACTTGTTTCATTGAACAAATAAACATATTAAAACCGTATATTTTATGTACTCTTTTATTAACGTCAACATGTTTCCATTAAAAGAACGCTCTTTTAATTGCGTGCTCGTTATGCTTTTTTCTAAACGTTTCAGATCAGGAACTATTTTGTTAACTGATAGATTTCGTCGCAAAAATGTAAAACAAGTTTCATGTCAGTTTCGTTTTCTGAACGCAACCCTGAACGGAACTCCACCGTTGACGCCAACAACCATTCACCGAACTAACCGAACCTCACTTTTTCCTGTCCCACGCGTCTGCATTTATTTGTCATCGGCTGTGCTATAATTTATTTTTTGTGGTTTTGGAGGTTTCCGAAAAGAACAAAAAATGGTTAGAAAGGTAAGTACATTGCATTAGTTTCTATAAAACCAAAGTTATTGATATATTTGCATTGTAACCTACAACCTACGCCGCTACGCCTACAGATAGGTACCTACTACCAGCGAGGCTACAAGATACATGTCTATAATTTTCTTTTAGTTTAAACTTTATGCTAGTAAATTAAGGTCTCGTTCTAAAGTGCTGCATTTATATTTGAAATTGTCTGTTTCTATGTTTGGTACAGGTCTGCAAGTAAACGTACAGGTTGGTCAATTCTAAGTGCCAAGACCCGAGACTGAAAGCCATTAAAATTCGTTAAGAATAAACCACATGTATGAATTATTGAACTTAAATAGCCCTGCCCCTATAAATATTTTTAAAACTATCTTTACATTAATTGCTAAACATGCATATATAGTACACATGTATGGCTGAGGGTTGTTACTGTTTCCTCTTGGTCTGACCTGGAGATTTTTAATTTGATTAATGTCTAGGCTTGCCAGGGCCAAGCAATAGGTAGGTTTGACCTGGAGAAGTTGTTGCCAAATTATTCATCAATAAGTTAACATAAATTATAATAAGTTTTAATTTCCAAATATTTAGATGCAGTACAACAAGTATTCACAACCAACGACCGGGACCTAGAGTCAGGGAGTCAGTCATCATGGAGTGGTTTCGTCGCGACAATCAACGACTCAAGAGAGAAGAGGTATGTGTAGTTAGTAAGAAAGTAATATAATTTACTAATCAAACTTAAAATTATTGCTCTAATAATCACCATTTAAAAGTACATATTTTTACTTGAACTATTAAAGAATTTTAATTTTTAGTTAAGACTTTAAAATAAAAAAAAAAATACGTTTTTTTTACCAAAATCTTATTGGCTTCAGCTGTCATACACTGGAATATTTTGTAAAATAATAAAAATATAGAATCTTGGTTACGAAGTATTTTTTCTAAATTTTTTTATTAGTTTCTTAAAGAACCCCGCACTTCTCTTATGGAAAATGGCCCTCGGTTAAATTTTCTAAATTTTTAGTATGTTGAGAATGCCATTCTGATCAAAAGTGTTCATGGCCAGAACAATATCTGCCAACCAGTTTTTGAGATCCAAGTTGCAAAATATGAATTCTCAATACATTATGTTTTGTTTTTCTAAATTTTTTATGGCCCTGTCGTAGATAGGACAGAATACTATAAAAATAGTTAAAATTTTTTTATTATAATATACCGGGTGAGTGACGAAAATTATTTAATATTTTGTGTTAAATCATTGTATTTTCGACATTAAATTAAATGTTTACAAAGTAATACTGTATATGACATTAGCTTGGAGCAAGCTATCAGAATTTATATTATTTATATTTTTTACAGGGTAACTCAAAAAAGTTTATAGTTTTTTTATTAGTTCTAAAAGAAATTTTGTAGATATTTCTTTATGTACTACTTGTCGCCTATCGTATGCTTTCAAATATATATAATTATCAAGGTTTTACAGGGTGTTTCCGTGTTTCCGATGCTAAGCGATAAAAAAATAACATAAAAATGCATTTATTTATAAATCACCCGGTATATTAAAAATGGATCGGTTAAATTTCATTATTTTTTAATATTTTTTGCATGAAGTGTCTTACTTACATGTTTGCTATTGATTTCCCTTTTCCTATGACCAGTTCTGAAGATATACAGCGTCGAACATACTCAAAACTCAAAAAATAGGCAAATAAAATAGCAATTTTTATTAATTTCAATAAAATTTGTTATGTAAGTTCATTTTATGGTTAAATATAAATATATTTAATGCTGTACAGGGTGTTTCAAATAATTATGAGATTCTAACACTGTTTTGCAAATAAGAAATATATATATATATTTGATGCCATTTCTTTTGTGTTGGGTATGTTATTTTTTATGATGTATTAACACAATATGAAAAATAAAGTTTATTATTATAAAAACTATGAACAATTTATTATATCCAAAAATAATAAGTAGGCCCCTAATTATTTGAAACACCCTGTATAGCATTAAATATATTTATTTTTAACCATAAAATAAACTTATATAACAAATTTTATTGAAATTTAAGAAAAAATTGTTATTTTATTTGCTTATTTTTTGAGTTTTGAGTCTGTTCGACGCTGTATATCTTAATGTTTTGTAATGACATGAAATAAACAAATACAAATTACTAAAGAACTGGTCATAGGAAAAGGGAAATCAATAGCAAACATGTTAGCAAAACACTTCAAGCAAAGAATATTAAAAAATAACGAAATTAACCGATCTATTTTTTATATACCGGGTGATTTATAAATACTTGCAGTTTTTTGTTATTTTTCTATCGCTTATTATCGGAAACACCCTGTATAACCTTGATAATTATATATATTTGGAAGCATACGATAAGCGACAAGTAGTACATAAAGAAATATTTACAAAATTTCTTTCAAAACTAATAAATTTTTTTTTAACTTACCCTGTATAAATATAAATAATATAAATTCTGATAGCTTGCTCCAAGCTAATATCATCTACAGTATTACTTTGTAAACATTTAGTTTAATGCCGAAAATACAATGATTTAACAAAAAATATTAAATAATTTTCGTCACTCACCCGGTATATAATAAAAGAGTTTAAACTATTTTTATAGTATTCTATTCTATCTACGACAGGGCCATCAAAAATTTAGTAAAACAAAACGAATTCATATTATAAACTACGAAAATATAATGTAGTGAAAATTTATATTTTGCAACTTGGACCTTGTATCCTTGTATCTGAAAAATGGTCTGCAGATATTGTTTTGGCCATGAACACTTTTGATCAGAATGGCACTCTCTGCAACATACTAAAAATTTAGAAAATTTGACCGAGGGCCATTTTCCATAAGAGAAGTGCGGGGTTCTTTTAAGCTCTTCAAATTTATTTGTAGCTGATTATATTGTAAAGTATATTAATTTATAATTTTTTTTTCAGGTTCACAAGACGTTGATTTATTACTTTTTTAATTACATATTTATAACATTACATGTATATGTTTTTTTAATATAATCTTTTAATCCATGATGTGCCTAATTTACTTTAAAAATAATTACATTCAACGGTTTACAAAAATATTACATTCTCGAAGGATGAATCTAATTCGTCATCAATATAATGTTTATTGTGTCTGCATTTATTGCCTTTTTAAAACAAAATTGGTTTGTTATAGTTTCGAAACAAAAACATCTTATAAGCAACGTAATTGTAACTTTTTGAAAAGTCCTTAATATAAACATCTCAAAAACGAAACCAGTTTGTTATAGTTTTCGAATCAAACACGTTGATTTCTAAATGCAACTGCGATTTTGTTATGTTGGCGGACATTACGACCAGTACGTTTCGAAATAGCGCCGTATCAAAACCTTTTTGTACAACGTAACAATGTAACGTAAAAACATAAATTTAACGAAATTGGGTTGTTTTTTTGCTTAGTGGGATCATAACCACAATTCAATTATCGAATGTCAATAATTTGTCAGTGCTGACAATCGTTAGAGACGGCGAATCTCGTACGTTAATCAGGTAAAATCGGGTGTACGAAATTGACCAATCAGAGCATCTATTTTAAATAGAAAATTGTTCATTTATTCTATTTCAAATATAAAATAGAAAATACTTTTTTTGAAAGTATTAAACATAGAAAATAGAAATGCCATTTTCTATTTTGCATAGCCATTTGAAATAATTTCATTTCATTACCCACCTCTGATTATACCATTTTCTGGTACATTTTCATCCTTGTGCCGCCCTCTATCATTTAAAAGGCAAAATTTACAGAAAACGTCAGTTTTGCAGTACATTTTTAATATTTCATCCACCTATCGCCCTCTGTACCTATATTAAAGACAAAACTCAAAGATAAATTTAGCAGATGACTGATGATAATAATAACTTAAAATTATTAAATAAATAAGAATTGTGTGTGCCACACGACAGAAGTGAAAACTTCAACAAGGTGAAATTAACAATATCAAATACACGAGTGTCTAGACAACGCACACTGACTGTTTCCACGTCGATACTGAATGCGACCGATGGCGGCATGCTCTTTCATATAACGTTCATTCGGGTCAGGGTCAGTTCGGATTGAATATAGCAGTTGAATTCGAGCGTAGCACACCCGAGTCAGACGCGTGACGGCTCGGTTTAATTCAGTGCCCACAAAAAGTGCTAAACGCGCCTAAAGAAGTTTTTACTTCAATAAATAATTAAAAAATGTTTTTATTACAGTTTTTGGCCGGAGGTTAAAAAAATAAGTAATTTCTGATGTCTGTACAAAAGTTTAAAATCTGGTACATTTTCAGTTTGTGATTTGTACAATTTCTTGATTCCCTCTGGCAACACTGGCGTGATGTTTATACCTACACCAAGAATTAATTTCATTTTTGTTCCCGTATGTCTAGCGGTTTTCTTAAGTATCCGAATAGTGAATACTTATACACGACTGACTTAACCTCCAAAAAATGACAGTGACGTTTTAATTCATTGTTTTTTATGAAATAGATGTTCTGCCCACAAAATGTTTTCATTAAACAATAAAATCATTATTTTTGTCTGCTTATTTTTCAATTATGGTATGTATTGGGTGATTATTTCATCTTCTTACACCTCCTAATATATAATTTTTTTAGGTATTGCCTATAGATTACAGATGAGCTGTGATGAACCCATCGTTAAGGGGGCCACATTAATCTGTACTGCATCTGTTTATTATGATGATGGTAAAACATTGGCAGATGGCACATTTCAATATACTTGGCAAGATGATGCTATTCCACCAAACCATAGACAGGTTAGTTCTGTTTTAATTTTCATTACAAATATCTAGGTTTATGGTAAATGCTATTGTACCATGATGTGTATTGCAGTGCTGCACATCACTGTATTGTAATGTAGTTTCCTGGTTTCTTTATCATCACTTGGATTAGGTCAAGAATTGGCTACAGATTTATTATTTTTTGTTGTTGAAAATGTCAAATCCCAGTACATTTAAGTTGCCCTTTTTTATGTAATGCTAACAAGAATAACAAACATTTTATATGTTATTTGGAGGCTGTGACATAATATGGTGAGTATCTAAGGAACCCTAAAAACAGATGATCATTTTCATTGTGTGTTTTATCCATAGTTGCGGCGAATAGAAATTTCACTTACCACATGATGTCACAAGCTCTGAATATCTTAAGTTGTTTGTATCATGGATGACAATTGAACCGTTTTTTTTTAGATTGATACAAATAGTACAGATACGTGGATAGTAATTTATAATAATACTCCTGGAACTTATATTGTCAGAGTGGACGTGTGTGAAAAAGAATTCCTGGGGTTAATCTGTAAACGTATCGATTCTGTAGGCTCATTTTTACGAATTACAGGTAAGAGAAAAGTTAACTACCTCCTTATATAATCCTTTTTAATTTCAGCATCTTCTGTTTAGGTATAAGGTCCTATTGTAAAGGATAAACTAATAATATTAAATTTATAATAGCAAATGACGATGGAAATATACTAGGTCCAATATTATTTATTTTATACATCAATGATATGCCTTTAGTTTTAAAAATGCGTAAGTTACAAATGTTTGCTGATGACACCTTAATTTACATTAATGTTTTAAATATATTTGATGGTCTAAATCGAGTTCTAAATACTCTAAATTCTGAGATAAATATATTATTAAATTGGCTAAAAGTAAATAAATTAAAATTAAATATTTCAAAAACTAAATGTATGGTTATTGGTAATCAATTTTCATCTCGATCGAAGCAGAACTTGATGCCAAAGTCAAATTTTGAATAAAGCTGTTAATAAAAAAAAAATCCCATATGATGCGGACTTTACTGGTGACACTGTAGGTACCTCGCTGAAAAGATTGTGATATCTTTTCTATATAAGTTTAAAAACTTCTAAATAGAAAATTTACTAAGCCTAGAAATTGAATAGGTATTTGGAAACTATTTTAATCACAAGTTTTTCAAATATTGGTAATAATATGAAAAATTAAACACAATATAGAAACCGTGGCTTTTTCTTACTTAAAAATGAAGTTTGCGTAGTAAATGTTAAAATCAGGGTTGGCAAATATCATATTTATATAAACCTCCAAATATTCGATATATAGGTATATCGATATACAGTAATAATAATAATAATAATAGTAAATTAAAATAAAATTAAAATTAAAAGAAATAAGATGTGATAAAGACTAGTTTTAATACAAGAATCTAAAAATTAAAGGTGTAAAAGCATTTTTCCATAAAGTACTCACTCACTTTGGATTTAAACCTCCTTATATCAGGTATTTCTTTAATATGATTAGGTAGACTATTATATGCTTTTATTGCCCTATAGTAGGGTCCTTTTTCAAAAAAAGTTGAATTGTGCAATGGGATGCGAAGATCTCCTTTACCCCTGGTTGTCATTGACATTTCTAACGTGTAATTTTCTGCGTTTGATGGAAAAAAATGCGGATGTGTCCTTATGAAAGTAACCAAAGATTTGAAGTAGAGAGATGGAACTGTAGGTACTCTAAGCTGAGAGAAATATGGCAGTGTGACCAGTAAAGTCCGCATCATATGGGATTTTTTTTTATTAATAGCTTTATTCGAAATTTGACTTTGGCATCAAGTTCTGCTTTGATCGAGATGAAAATTAAGCAAAAAAATAGTAGTCGCGTGATTCGCATTAGGTATCTGTCAAATTTTAATTTTTTCCAAAAAATAATTTAAAAGTGGGGTTATTTCTGAAAATATCGAAAAAATTTATTAGAAAAAGTTTTTTAAATGCAGTTTCTAGCCCACATGCAAAATTTCGGCTGCATAAGATAATTTTGATTTTAATTATATACAGGGTGTTTCAGAATAAGATGCTGATCTTTAACGGTGTGAATACTTAGGTGATTTTAAGAAGAAAAGTTCAAATTATTATATATCCTTAACCTATCAACTTTCGAACTACAGGGCGTTAAAGTTTTAAGAAAAAAATCGTTTTTCTATTATAACTTTAAAAACTTTCCAGCTATTTTTAAGAATTTTTCACACATGCCCTCTAAGCATCAATAGCCATTTTTTGGTGTAGAAAATTTTTAAAAAATTTTAACCAGTGGCGTCCTGAAAGGGTTTGGACTAGACATTTTGGAAAAATATTATGTACGCCACTGCTTTTTCTCAAGATAAAAACTATTTTTAAAATACTCATTCATTTTAGGCCAAATTTAATATCTTGCCTTTTTATCGTCCGACAAACAGTTTCCGACAAAAAAAATAAAAAGCATTAAATGCGCGTTCGCTATGTGCCTATGGTTTATTTTTAACAATAAATTAAAACAACTAACATTAAATAACGTGTGGACAAAAACGAAAATAATTTGGATTAGCTGTTGAAAGTGGCCACCACATGCAATAATGCATGCTTCAGCTCTTCTCCTCATTGAGTCTCGTACCCTTTGAAAAATTCCTGGAGTATTCCTGATAGTGTCAAAACAAACCATAGGCACATAGCGAATGCGCATTTAATGTTTTTATTTTTTTTGTCGGAAATTGTTTGTCGGACGATAAAAAGGCAAGATATTAAATTTGGCCTAAAATGAATGAGTATTTTAAAAATAATTTTTATCTTGAGAAAAAGCAGTGGCGTACATAATATTTTTCCAAAATGTCTAGTCCACACCCTTTCAGGACGCCACTGGTTAAAAAATTTTTTAAAAAATTTTCTACACCAAAAAATGGCTATTGATGCTTAGAGGGCATGTGTGAAAAATTCATAAAAATAGCTAGAAAGTTTTAAAGTTATGATAGAAAAACGATTTTTTTCTTAAAACTTTAACGCCCTGTAGTTCGAAAGTTGATAGGTTAAGGATATATATTAATATGAACTTTTCTTCTTAAAATCACCTAAGGATTCACACCGTTAAGGATCAGCATCTTATTCTAAAACACCCTGTATGTATAAGTATGATTTATATTTTTAATTATTTTTAAATTATTTCATCTGTTTTCTGTAAAGATATATTTATAAAATTCAAAATCACTTAATTTATTATAAAAATGGTATAAACCTGTAAATTTGTATTTCAATTCTATTCAATGATAGCTGCTATCACAATAACAAGTTTTTTTAGTAGGTACTCCTATGTTAGGAATATCCTGCCAACCTTGGTTAAAACGGGCAAGGTTATTTTTGTAATAGCTACGCGATAAAATAAATTTTTAATTAATTCTGCATGTAGGCTTTAGTTATTTTTGAAAAACCTTATAAATTAGCTGGGTGGTAAATACCCAATATAGCAAACCCCCTTAATTGTTGTTTTGTGTGGTTCCCAAAAATCCATGTGCGTTATTAGTTTATATACTTTTAATTGGTAAATGTTATCAGCAAAGTCTAGTGCTGGGTCTAGTGTATTAAAAATTGATATTTTTTAATAGGTATAATAGGTAATATTTATTGAAAACGATTTAAACGCAGTATTGCGGTAATGATACATTTTAATGCACATAAACATTCATTGTACTTTTGTGATTATTGTGTTATTTAGTTTACTAGCGGCTAACGTGGTTAACAACGGTAGTAATGAAAATGTTACAATTATTAGTCAACAACTGTTTTGTAATGGCCTACATGGTTCTTTTATTAATTCATACCACTGTTGCTGCTGGTAAGTTCAGTAAAAACGTCTGTATATGATAATAAAGGCATTTTCTCCTGTATTCAGTTTTAAAATTTAGTTTCCATGGAATTTAAAACTTGTACCGTGCGAGCAAAAATTATTTGCAGCACAGAGGGCTTGGATTAAAAAACGTAGGGCTTGGTTTAGATCACAATGATATGGAGACGATATATCCAACCAAATCTAGGTGAAAATTTTGTCAAATTCGTATTAGGACATGATATGCCAAACTAATGAGTAATAAAATAGGTAGACAAATACAAATTTATTTTTGTTGTTTACAAAATTAACAAAGTGAGAATATACAAAAAGAAAAAGAAAAATAATTACATAAATTGCTAAAATTGGCCACCGCATAAATTCACACGTCTCTTCATATTTTCGAAAGTTTTGACCAGCGTCTATGGAGAAATGTTACCAAATTCTTGGTTAATCCTAGGGTTGGGATTTTGACCGTCAAAATCTTTTGTGGTCAATTGACCAGTCAAAGCCCCGGTCAAATTCCTCAGTTTTGTCAAAAGAAATGAAGCCATGAGTAATTACATAGAAACGTGTCTTTATTAAAAAACAGCTAACAAAAAATAAAGAAACCCTTCTGAGGTACAAAAAACACAAAAATTACACATAAATATTATGTATAATATTAATTATTAATAACAATACTAAATTACGAATGAAGTAATGAGTGAGTGACTGATTGATGATGAGATGAGAGACTGCTGGCAGTGCTGGCCTTGGTAGATAGCTTAGATAAAGGTACATCATCTTCGTCACTGAACTCACCCCCGGCATTGCCTTTGTGTTCTTCAGAATCTGAATCACTCGTTTCATCCTCACTACTGCAATTTACGGCTGGTTTCTCCGAATTTCCATTTTTTTTATTTACATTGCCACTTAACAGCTTTAAGTTGTACTTTATATAATAAACAAGCTTTCCTAAGCGAGTGGTTTTCAATCGGTTGCGAAGCTTGCTATGGACAATGCTCCATGAGGACCAATTTCTCTTAGAAAAGGCTGCAAAAGTTTTTGACCGAATTTGACCTGGTCAAAATCTCTCCGGTCAAAATCTCTCTGGTCAAAATCGGTCAAAATCTCGGTCAAATGACCAGGCACAACCCTAGTTAATCCTTTCTTGTAATTGTTCTAAATTTGCAACGTAGTTCGTCGTCAAGTAATTGCTTCACAAATGGATTCAAAATATTGTCTCTCTACCATGCTGTTACTGTGTTATGGAAAAAAAATAGGACCAACAATTCTTCTTCGGGAAACAGCTAACCAGACACCAATTTTTTGAGGGTGCAATGTGGACTCTACAAAAAAATGGGGATTTTCACTACTCCACATGCGTGTATTCTGAGAATTCACGTAACCGGAGAGGTGGAACCAGGCTTCATCCGAAAAAAATGTCAGGTCTAATAAATCATTTGTTTCCAATAAATTTTGGGTAAACCATTAAGAGTAATTCCTGCGTCGTTCAAAATCTGCGGCTTGTATTTCTGGCTGCTTCTTAAGAATAGTCCTGCATGTTCCATAAGATCTTCCCACTTCTTGGGACAGGCGTCTTATACAATTTGTTGGCGTATTTTGCATTATTTCACGAACGTTTGCAACAAGCTCTTCTGCTCTTACAGATGGTATTCCTGCTCCTTTTTCGTGTTGTATAGAACCTATTCCCCTAAACACAGCCACGGTTTTTTTCAGGCAATGATAAAAATCCCCAGCAATAAAAGCAACGATTGGAAAATGTTCGTGAAAATCGTCCATGCACAAACCCGGATTGTATTGCCACTCACCATTTACTCTTAACCCCGTTTCGAAAATACGCTTCAACCATGAATGTTTTGTGCTGTTCCGTAAAGCTCATTGTGTGAATTGTTCAAGAAATTGGAAAAATTAGCGACGAATCAAATTACTTGTAACGACTGTCAACGATGACGGAATAACTGATTGATTGTTAATTTAGGTAGTTACTGACACCCAACAGGTATTAAGCTCTACGGCTAAGCATTACGTCCTTAGATGCAAGGCCCTCTTTGATGCAAATATTTTTTGCTCGCACGGTAGTAGGTATATCCATTTTGCTTCAACCGGCGACAATATTCGCTTTTTGAATTTCGCTGTTTAAGTTAGTATTATACAGGGTGTCTCTAGGAGATGCGGAAAAAATGCTCCCACAGCAAATTTTTAATCAATTTGATCGCACGACTTGGTTGCTCGGTAGTCGTCTAGTGAATGGGCTCCTTTAAGATCCCACTCTAAATTTCGAAAATATTTAATAAATGCAAAGTTTGATTTTTAAATTTTATTTTCAGATAGTCTTAATGGAGAAATGGCGTTATTTCAACGGAACGAAACCCGCGACACCTTCGTCTCTACGGGCGCTCCCTTAAATAATACCATCAAACTCAAAGAATCTGATCGCAAGTACATTGAAAAGGCACCCACAGTACTGACGTACTGGTTTGTGGACTGCGTATATTACGGCTTAACGACCGATTTTCAATTTGAGCATAATTTTACCAAAGCTGAAGAAAATCATGTAATTGAAGCCCTGGTTGTTGGCGATTTTACTCCGTTGCCCCCTCCTACTACAGTGGCGCCGCCTACCACTAGTACGACGAAGCCTAGTACTACTACTACTAAGCCTAGTACTACGACTAAGCCTACTGCTAGTACTTCTAAGGCGCCTACTACAAAGGTAACGATAAAAACAAATTCAGGTGTTACAACACCTTAAATTTTCTAAAAATATGTATTTAAGTAATTATTTAATGGTAGGTCACAATTAAAGGGGGGATTATATGCACTTAAATTCAGCCAAAATATGCGTATATATATGCCTTATTTGCCTTTAAAACATGCAGTTATTTGTATTTTTTTTACCAAATATGCATACTGGTATGCAATATTTCTTAATTTATTATATTAAAATGAGGTAAACATTGGGTTCTAAAAAATATGTTTATTTTTAAAAAATGCAAAAAGGAAACAAAGAAAAATAAAAGTAAACCATTTTCTAACCTAAAATTGTATAATAATAATAAGTTTATTTCAAATTTAATAATATAATAAGTATGTTTATGTTGTCTTCTATCAACTTATTCTTCAATCCCCTGAAGCTGAGCTTGTTAGGGGCAAATCTTATTTTTTGGTTTAGTATGTAAAATCATAAATATGCATTAAAAATCCAGTTTTAAAGTAAAAATGTTAATTTATAGTATAAACGCAGCTTTTTTGAAGAAATATATTACCTATAATAAAATTATTAATTTATAATTTTTAAGTAAAAGATATTACTTATATAAATTATTCAGAACAATATTAATTAATTAAAGCATTTCTAAAAATATTTTCAAATTGTATGTTTTTCATATATGCAGTTATTTGCATTTTTTTACCAAATATGCATACTGGTATGCAATATTTCTTAATTTATTAGAGTAAAATGAGGTAAAGAAACATATTTGGTTCTAAAAAATATGCTTATTTAAAAAGAAAGCAAGAAAAAACAAAGAAAAATAAAAGTAAACAATTTTTTAACCTAAAATTGTATAAATGGCATTTATTACTAAATATTTTTCAAAATTTTCAACTAAAATGGATTGTCTTTTATTAGTGAAAATATGTAGGTAGCAAAATATAATGCCAAGATACAACTAGCTTCGTTGGATGGTTTACTCTCATAAATGCTTTTTACTGCAGTTATGTATCAAATCCTTCATTCTTTTTTACAGTTACATCCAATTTGTTCCTTACTTTACCGGGAATGTTGTTACATTTAGCGGAACAAGTTTCGACAATACTAATTGAGTCTGTTAAACTTAAATTTGTACTCTCCAACGAAGATATTATGTCCGGTATAAAACTGAAATTAATCTTAATAAAAACAAGATCTTTAGCTACACTTGCACTTTTTAACAACTCTTTACTTTGCACAACACACTGCGAATCGTCATTTAAATCCAAAATTGGTTCTTTAATGGCTTCGAAATGTTCTGCGTAGAATATCGCGGCCTTAATCCATGTTCCCCACCGGGTAATTACAGGTTCTGGAGGTAAACTAACTCCTGGTAATCTCTCCTTATACAACTGCACTCTTACAGGAAACACTTTTTTTACATTTGAAGTTAATTTATTTACCAAAGGTTTACTTACCTACCAGAAGTATGTATTACAAATCGATATAATTACAGCATGTTAAGCAGGTAATAATAACGCATTATTAAGTAACAATAAACAACCCCTAACAATATAGTGGAAGGTAAATTGGGGAGAAAGAGCAATAAAATAATTGATGGTCAAAAAAGGTACAGGTAAATTGGGGAGAAACATCTCATCATGTAGCAGGTAAATTGGGGAGAACAAATAGGTACTTGGGCAATATTCTATTTACTATTCAGAACTTAGATATTTAAATAAAAGTAGATTTTATAGTAAAAAAATATATTGTTCTACCTATTAAAAACAAATATTTAAAATTTTAAAAAATGCTTGATAACAACGAACAAACCGGTTGCCAATACACCTTTTAGAACCAATTGGAGAGGTGGAAGATAAATGTTAATAAAATTACTTGTAATACAGCCCTTTTGAATTCTACCTACCTATCTTTATACATTATCCCCAGTTTACCTGCGACAATTTCAATCCTTTAGATTCGCGGTAATTTCCTGGTTCGCCACGTTCTGTTTCGCCACGAAAAGGAAATTTGAAGTTTTGCCATGGTAATTAGATAACCTAACACGTCAGTGCAGATTCGCCACGCGTCCTTTCGTCTATTACGGCAGTGAGGCTACCTGGGTCAATCCCATTGTGTATTTGAATCCGATTTACTTCAAAATTTACTTTGGAATGAAATCTTACGTTTTTCGAGTAATTAAAGTATACATTTTAATAAATAACTCAAAATTGTACATGATTTAAAAAAAAAATTTGAGATTCGATTTTTTTTCGTTTCTTTGCATTTTTTGAGAACATTTACCATAGTAATGTATACTTTTTTACACCATCAGAAAGTAGAGATTTCAACGAACAAAAAGCTCACCGACTTTTTTAAAAAAGCAGATATTTTGACGTGAGAATTTTCGATTGAAAATTGAAAAGTAGGGTGCTTTTTAGATATTAAGTCAAAATAAGGTGAAAAAATAAATATTTCAAAGCAAAAAAATTACAGTGTGTTTGGAACATAAAAAGTTAAGTTTTCACCAAATTTTGTAAAAAAAAATTTTTTTTGTAAAAGATAAAAATAAAAAACCAAAAACTTGGTTATTTGAATTTTTCACATACATTTTGAGGTTATATGAAAAAAGTGTAAATACAAAATTGTAGATTTTTTTATTACCTACAAGTTTGCCATTTAACGTTTTTCCATAGGACTTGTAGTTTTGCCGGAAATCGAGATAAATCGTTTTCTACCCTTAAAAACTCACCCCCTTCCACTTCCCGACCTCGGATCGCCCGTAAATTATTTTTCCTTTCATTTTTGTTATATTCTCTTCCTTTTTCAATGGGTTTCATCCTACTATTATTTTTTTTCATTTTTTACCATTTTCAAAGGCCTGGTCTATTAGCCAAGCTTTCGATAATGTTTATTATCTTCTTCTAATTAAAAAATTATGAGAACCAATACATGGTATACAAAAATAAATATTTTAATACTTAACTTTTGTATAAGTCTAAGATAGTTTTGCAAGAAAACGCATAAAATCTAGGCAGGTAAGAAATAAAAGTATGCATGGCAAAACAGCACTCGTTAGAAAATATGAAAATTATGCGTGGCGAAACAGCACTTTTTTATTGCCGTGGCAAAACGGCACGTGGCAAATGTGAAATATTCCAGATTCGCTTGGCCCCAATTTACCTACCCTAAAAAGATTAAATCCCGAATTTACCAGCCACCAACAATATACCTGCAAACCGCGGAAACCCCCAATAAATACCTTGTGTATAACCAAAATGTAAATATAATTATTCTAATCTTCAGATTGGAAAATCCCTAAAATAAGTATGGAACTGGACATTAAACCTTTAACGTTTTAAATTTTTTGATAAAGCCGAAAACATAAAAATATGTTCTTAAAATAATAATTTATGAAAAATATGCATTTTATTATAAAATTGACAAAAACATGCAAAATATGCATATACAGACTGTCCGCGGATAGGGTTTGCAATAGCACAAATGTATGAAAAATATCATTTTTCGGGAAAAAGTTATTCTTGATAAAAAGTTTTGCTTGTAAAAAAAAAATGCAATTCACGAAGAGAAAATTTTGATTTTTTATACAGGATTCGCAAAAACTTCAAAAACATGATTTTTCTCCAAGAGTAAACTACCTTTATTTTTTATTTTTGACCAAAATGCCAATTAGAAAAGTTATTTAGAGTAACGTTTGTAATTTAAATCCGAGATTTAAAATAAATCTTCGATTTTTTTAGTTTTTTTAATTTTTAGAGGTAAAAGAATTTTTTTTTGGATAGCAGCATTAGCGGTCGAAATACATACATTATTGATGACAGAGGGGTATCAAAAAGTTTCAAAAACTGATTTTTGGGGTTACCAGAAATATGTATTTTTAATTTCACAAATAAAATGACCCCGGAAATAACACAAAAAAATCTTAAAATATCAACAAATAATAATTTCATAGATTGCTATTCAAACACTCCCCCTCCATATTCAACACATTTTTCCAGCTGTAAACGAATGTGGTCAAAACTTCTTCGAATTTCTTCAATGGAAATTGTTTGAACAGCTTCAACAATTCGCTGTTTTAGAAGCTGTACGTCGTTCTCAATTGGACAGGAGTACACTAATTGTTTGAGGCGCCCCCAAAGATAGGCATCTGAAATAGTTAAATCGGGACTTCTTGGGGGCCACAGAACCGGACCATTCCGACCAATCCATCTGTGGCCAAATGTATTATTAAGCCATTCCCTCACTTCAATTGCGAAATGCGCAGGGCATCCATCTTGTTGAAAGTACATTTCGTTCCTAAATTGGAGAGGCAACTATTCTAGGTTGTTAGAAAGGAATGTTTCCAACATTTCAAGGTAACTCCTACAGTTAAAGGTAGAAAAATTCCTTGTTTTTACAAAAGATTAAATGAGATACACACCACCCATTATGAAAATAGAGTCTAATAAAATTTTATATTAGGTAATATTTTTATTGAGCAGCAAAATTTCCATTTACGTCTAAAAATTAAAAAAAAAACTAAAAAAATCGAAGATTTATTTTAAAACTCGTTTTAAATTACAAACGTTATTCTAAATAAGTTTTCCAATTGGCATTTTGGTCAAAAATTAAAAATAAAGGTAGTTTACTCTTGCAGAAAAATCATGGTTTTGAAGTTTTTGCAAAGTCTGTATAAAAAATCAAAATTTTCTCTTCGTGAATTGCATTTTTTTTACAAGCAAAACTTTTTATTAAGAATGACTTTTTCCCGAAAAATGAAATTTGTCATCCATTGGTGCTATTGTAAACCCTATCCGCGGACAGTCTGTATATGCATTTTCCATATATTCCGCCATTTAGTCATAATATACTTAATACAGTCTGACACAGCTCTCCACATTATAACGATGTTTTGCACTATTTTCATGTTTTTTATTTTCTCTGAAAGATGTTTTAAGTCCTGCACCCCATTTATAGTCCAATTATCATCCCCGTCAAAAAGAAGACACGAAACAAAAAAAAAGAATTTTTGTCCTCACAACCGCATATCCAGGATTTTTTATTATATATTTCTTTGTCAAACTTACGCGTAAACTGTGCCTTACTTTTACATTTTGATTGCACTTGTACTATGTTCAATTTCTAGTGGCCGCCCTGCATTTTTTAAATCAATTTTTTCACTTAAGCTCAGAGAACTAAACACAAGCTTCTGTAAATCACTGACCTTCATATTACACGACATTTTCCAACAACAACAACAACGCAACTAATAAATCAAATCAAAACAAATAAACAAAACGTTAGCGCCTAGCGGCATCGACAGGTCGCCTCGCCAGAGTACATAATATATTGATTATTTTACCGTGGCATCGCGAACAGCTGTTGTTGGGCGCGGAAAATTGGAGCTCATCGTGGCCGCTCGTTGTGCGATGTGTAGGTGACGTCACGCCTCTGTCGTCATCTCATCGAGAAGCCGCGTTGAATCAGGACGGATAATCGGTCGCCCGCCCGCGCTTCGTATAAAAAACATTGAGAGCGCGCAACTCGCTCGTCTATGAGTATAACCTGCCCGTTGGAATAGGGCTATCTTTGGTTTGAATTTATGCCCGCGCTTAGTATAACCTACCCGCTGGAATAGGCCTATGTTTGGTTTGAATTATTTTAATGGATTACTTACATAGATTGCTTTAATGGTTTTTTAAGTAAAGTATTTTTGGATTCTGTTTTAGATAATTGCAGGGAGGGCGGCGCCCCAGAGCCCTTCGCTAACGAGCCGCCACTGTGTAAACCCTATCCGCGGACAGTCTGTATATGCATTTTCCATATATTCCGCCCTTTAGTCGTATACTTAATACAGTTTGACACAGCTCTGTTTTATAAATTTATTGAACAGAATATATTTAAATTTACTTTGTTATTTTTTTCGTTTTCGACAACCGTTTCAAGCGTTTCTTGGGTGGTTATGTACTTAAATTTTTTTTAAAAAATCGTATTTGAATTGACAGGTGACAAGTACAACCCCAAAACCTCACAGCGACACCCCTCAGTCAGGTGGCAAAACAAAACGAGACGTGTTGAATCCTCAATCGTTGACTAGTGGGACTCTTCCTGGCACAAACAGTACCTCAAACGGCACCCAGTCTTACGTTAAAGTATGGCGAAATGGTAGTTTGGTACCGTATAATGGATCCTTTCCATATGTTTGCAATAGTACTGTTATAACAACGGATAGTTCGAAGGTTTATGGATATTTCCGAAAGACTGTTACTGCTAAAGGTAAATTTATTTTTTCGTTTTCTGCGAAAGGGGGCCTAATAACCCCGTCTTTGGGTGGCACCGACAGTTTTGAGTAAAAAAAGGAATAAAACGAAATATAATCCATTTTGCGCTTATTTTTTTCAACTTAAAACTGTAGGTATTTGTACTCTGAAGACGAATATTTGGCTACTTTTTGAAGAAAACAAAAAATAAATGAAATATAAAAATGAAATGGTCAATTCGTCACTATAGTTGTTACAATTAGCACAGATTTTTTTTTTAATTTCGAAAGTAATAATTGAAGGTTTTAGTGTACTGTATTTTTTAGCTCCCATATCTAATGTTACTGTATCTGGTAATAATTGGTTACAACATGGCGAACTTTTAAGTTTAAACATAAAGTGTCAAGGTTCGAATAAAATGGAGTACTGTCTTATATTCAAACCAGGTAAGTTTCTAAATGTTGGTTTTCGATCATAGGTTTAACCCATTTTCATTAAATTCATGGGAATATGAACGTAATATTGGATATTTTTCTCCTAAAATGCATCAAACTTTGTAAACGAGCAAAAAACTAAAATCTGAACATCTTTTTCAAATAACTTTTTTCGATATCTCGCCATCTAGAACCAATATTCGTGGCAACATTTATTTTCTTACATTTTTTCCGCCAAACGAGTAGTCACGTGACAAATGTCAAAATAAATTTTTAGGTTACCCATTATGCGGAGATAATAGGCAACAAAATTTTGTCTTTAACTTCTATCATTTCCAAGATATTTGCAATAATTTATAAACCACTTTTCAGACAATATCTCAAAAACTATAAGAGCTACAAAAAAATTCTTATGCAGTAAAAGTGTCGAACTCTAAAGGATGCAACTTAATAGTTATATACATTGTTGCCGTATCTCTTATACTTTCCGAGAAAAATTGTATTTTAATTTTCATGACCATGCATGGAAAAAGTTCGAAAATTTAAAACTCTTTTACAACTTGAAAATATGACAACTTTTTAATAATTATGCATCAAATATAACGTAAAACCCAATAATAATGAAGAAAATATGCAAGATAACGGTTTTATACATTTTTTTTTTTTTCAAATTTTTCGGCTATTTTTTTACATTTTTCCCAATACGTCTCTTATTATCGCTTTTAGAACATAAGTCAATATAACCTTTTATGTTGACAGTACAAAAAGACAACTTTCTTTAATTAAAAAAAAATGTTTCTAAGTAACTTCTATCAGTTCTAAGATATTTGATTAATATAAAAACCATTTGTCAGTCAATATCTCAAAATGTAAAAAATGTTAAGTAGTAAAAGTGTCGATCTCATAAGGATGCAACTTAATAGTTATATACATTGTTGCCGTATATATTATGCTTTCCGAGAAAAATGATATTTTATACATTTTATCAAGTTTTCATGACCATATGCATGGAAAAAGTTCCAAATCCATAACTTGTTTATTGTCCACTCCGTATAAAAATGTCATGGAACAAAAACGTATAGAATTTTACTATTGGTGAATAAGTAAAGTATAAACTCTTCGTCGTTTATGATAAGCGAGATTTTCTCATATTGGATCAACTTTATGCTGGTCCCTGTATAGTTATTCTTAAGGAGATGGGTGCAATTTTTCTATATGTATCTGATTTATTACTGCTGTGCTATATATATACTACATTTTTTCTTGTAGGAGTCTATAATACCACTGGCAACGAAACATGCCACCGGTACGATGACTTGGATCTATGTGATTTCCCCATTAAGAGATATTTCGGGGACTCCAAGAAGCATACAGTATTAATCATAATCAAAAATGACGTAAGCAAGAAAATAACACCAGTTACTGTTACTATTTATAAGGGTAAGTTTGACATGAATTAGTTAATTGAAACATTAAAATATTGTTTTTTTTAAATAAACGGGCATTACCCAATAAAATACATCTATCTGGCACTTGGCAACGTCGAGTCTTGATTTTCTTTGTCCCAGTACTTTTTGGTCGCAATGGTACATCATATGGTTATTTACAAAGTAAATAAATTTTTAAATAGAAATATAACGAAATTTCTTTACTTTTAGTGAAACAACAAGCTCAGTTATCCGTGATAGTAGTGCCAGTGGCCTTTAGTTTGGTTGCTGTGGTTACAATAGTGTTTGGAGTGGCGTATTACTTACAAAATAGGTCTAGGTAAGTCATTTTTCTACCGTGTGAGCAAAAATTATTTGCATCAAAGAGGGCTTGGATTAAAAAACGTGGGGCTTGGTTTAGATCACAATGATATGGGGACGATATATCTAACCAAATATAGGTTAAAATTTTGTCAAATTTTTATTATGACATGATATGCCAAACTAATGAGTAGTAAAATAAGTAGACAAATACAAATTTATTTTTGTTGTTTACAAAATTAACAAAGTACGAATATACAGAAAGAAAAAGAAAAATAATTACATACATTGCTGAAATTGGCCACCGCCATGCTCCAAGCATAAATTCACACGTCTCTTCATATTTTCGAAATTGTTGACCAGCATCTCCTGAGAAATGTTACCACATTCTTGGATAATCCTTTCTTGTAATTGTTCTAAATTTGCAACTGGTGTTTTAAAAATAGTGTTCTTTAAATGAGGAAAAACGAAGTAATCCATAACCGTTAAACAAGGTGATCTAGGTGAGAATTCAATGTCTGATTGAAAACTGATCTATCTGCGATCAAAAAAATTGCGTAAGTAGTTAATAATTTCGGCGGCTGTATGGGCGGTTGCACCGTCCTGTTGAAAATATCCACAACGTAGCTCGTCCTCAAGTAATTGCTCCACAAATGGATTCAAAATATTGTCTCTATACCGCTGTGCTGTAACTGTCATGGAAAAAAATAGGACCAACAAGTCTTCTTCGGGAAACAGCTAACCAGACACCAATTTTTTGAGGGTGCAATGTGGACTCTACAAAAAAAATGGGGATTTTCACTACTCCACATGCGTTTATTCTGAGAGTTCACATAACCGGAGAGGTGGAACCAGGCTTCATCCGAAAAAATGTTAGGTCTAATAAATCATTTCTTTCCAATAAATTTTGGGTAAACCATTGAGAGTAATTCCTGCGTCTTTTAAAATCTGCGGCTTGTATTTCTTGGAATACTTGCACTTTATAAGGAAATAAATTTAGCTGCTTCTTAAGAATAGTCCTGCATGTTCCATAAGATCTTCCCACTTCTTGGGACAGGCGTCTTTTGCATTATTTTACGAACGTTTGCAACAAGTTCTTCTGTTCTTACAGATGGTCTTCCTGCTCCTTTTTTGTGTTGTATATATAGAACCTGTTTCCCTAAACACAGCCACGGTTCTTTTCAGGCAATGATAAAAATCCCCAGCACTAAAAGCAACGATAGGAAAACGTTCGTGAAAATCGTCCATGCACAAGCCCGGATCGTATTGCCACTCACCATTTACTCTAACCCCGTTTCGAAAATACGCTTTAATCATAAATGTGTTATTGTGCTGTTCCGTAAAGCCCGTTGTGTGAATTGTTCAAGAAATTGGTAAAATTAGCGATGAATCAAATTACTTGTAACGACTGTCAAGATGACGAAATAACTGATTGATTGCTAATTCAGGCAGTTACTGACACCCAACAGGTATTAAGCTCTACGGCTAAGCATTACGTCCTTATAGATGCAAGGCCCTCTTTAATGCAAATAATTTTTGCTCGCACGGTACTAACGATTGATAACAACACATTTTAATAGCGTTTATGCATGACATGTGTTATCAATCGGTTCCAGATCATTGTTTGAAATAATGATAAACGACAATCATTACAACTGTTTTACGCAAGATTTTTTTTTGTAGGTTTATAGTCGAAGTCGCTGACTTCGATTTCGGCCAACAATACGCAGATATGGAATACAAAACGTTCAAAGACAGACTCAAAGATTCGATAACGAACGCCTTTACGAGGGACTCGGTTCCCTCGACATCGGAAGCGCCCATATGGCCTCCGGGCCACAAATACGGCAGTATGACGTAAACGTTCTGTCCGAGAATCGAAGTTTTGTCTGTGAAATTATTTAGTGAGATATATAGGCTTGAATATAACGATAATAGTGTAGAGAATCTTGGTTTCCGGTCAAAAGAAAAGTACAGAGGCGTTTTGGATGCGTTGCTCAAAACAAAAACTACATATCTTTTTTTAGCTTGTTACTGTCCGTACTAGGGTACGTCCGGTGAGAGTTGACCGGGCGCGGGCATGCATGATTTTTTAAAGCATATCAATTTCCAAAATAATTTTGTTTGATTAACGAACTGCCGTGAAAATAATCTGACTTGTTTTGCTGCCGCCCGGACAGAAGGTGTGCGTCTTGGCACTGCTGCGGCCGCCGCGTGTGTAATTGCCTTAACAAAAACGTTTGTCCGCGCCGTCGGTCAACTTTTGTTGCGACACTTGAAAAAATTGATCCTTCTTATTTTTTTTTAATCACCTAAGTTCAAAAATGTACACCACCCCCCCCCCCCCCCCCCCCGAACCACTTTACTCTTGGGATCCGTGGAACGGTTATAATAGTGTATATAATTAATCATAATTTTTGTTACTTCTTCGTTTTAAAAAAAATTCCAAGCAGTTAAAAGACCGCGCATGCGCAGAGAAAAATAGGAACTCTGTTGACAATTTTACGAAGGAAGCTGTTATTTTACGGTCCATGATTTTTCTTTTTTAAGGCGGAAGAAAAAGAAGAAATCATCCCTAGTTTTCGTTCTTTTTGTTAATTTACCGCCTTGTTCCAACGAAAACAAGCAATAATTTTTATTATTCGCCTTATTAATTGGAAATTATATGAACCCTGATAAATATTATTTAGGGGTTTGAGAAAAAGCAATGCTTATTTTAAAAAAAAAAAATTTTAATCCATTTTTATGTTTTGTGAAAACTTTTTAATTACCCTGTATATAGTCATGTTTGTGGAATACAGATAATTATTGTGTTGTGATATATCAAGTTTATTTTAATCGTGTAATTAACTGATTTAATGTCCACTAAAAGTTACTGGGAAAATATTGAAATTCGACTAAAAAAAATTATTTTTTAAAACCTCTTGTAATTAGAACCAATCAAAATCCCTCTATTTTTTTGGTACGTACTTATTGGGCCTTATATTTTTCTTTTAAAATGTAATCGAAACTCGCTGGTCAATTCTCTAATAAAAAAATTTCCGTCATACCGGGTGTTTCTCAAAAGACGTTCACCCCTATAACTTTTCTGTATTTATAGATATTAAAATAAAATTTTCAGATTATGCATAAGAGATGAGTCTGCATTTATTGCCATAATTTTCAATTTGTTAGCACTTCCGGTTTGACCGGAAGTGACCTTGACTTTGGTATTTTAAATGGGACATCTTGTATATTTTTACTTATTGGGATTCAGCATAAAATTATGATTTCATTGTTTTTAAAGCCGCCTTTATGTTTCTTTAGAAAAGAGGCAATAATGCATAACGCTTTTAAATTTGCGATTGGGATTTAAGGCAAATTATTCAGTGTCAACTTTAAAATAGCATAGTATGGTATCAAATTGTTGGAAAAAAATGCTCGTTTTAAATATATCCTAGTGAACCACCATCGTTCCATTTGGAAAAATGAAGTAAACGTCAAGAAAACAAAATTAAATTTGTTAAACGCTTGTGAAACTTAGAAAGTCAATTATTATGACATACTTTTAATTTTCATATACTACTTGACTATAAATTAACAGATTTAATTTATTTTTAGCACTCTAGATTGAAAATAAACATAAAAATGTCAAGTGAGGTGTCATTTCACTCATAATGTTATGCTGAACCCAAAAAAGGAAAAATATACAAGATGTCCCATTTAAAATATCAAAGTCAAGGTCACTTCCGGTCGAACCGGAAGTGCTAATAAATTGAAAATTATGCCAATAAATGCAGACTCATATCTCTTATGCATAATCTCAAAATTCCATTTTAATATCTATAAATATAAAAAAAAGTTGTAGGGGTGAACGTCTTTTGAGAAACACCCGGTATATAAACGAATTTTTTTCGGCTGCGTAAACTAAGCAAAATATGACTGCTGTGGGCAAATACTGCTTTGTAATTGGTTCGTCTGAATATAAAAATGCCATTGCTGGTAGTATTTAACTAGTGTCGCAATGCTTTTTGTCCACGGCCGCCATTGAAAGTCCCATGGTTTGGATTGGCTAATTGATATTTATGCATCAAAAAGTGCCCTTTGTAATTTTGGTAAATCTATTCCACCGTGTAGTGACGCTAGGGGCTTTTTACAGAAACAATATTTCAATCGACGTAATCCAGTGGCGGTTGCTCTATACGGCCGCGCGCCCCTCCTAGGAATTTTAACATAACACACAAATTAAATTTTTATTTAAATATTTATTATTACTATTAATTTTAATACTAATATTATTATTATTCATATAGGTAGTTAAAATTTCTAAATTTTAAAAAACCATAGCAACTCACCAATTCTGAACTCATCTCTAATTGTCCGTTTTCGTTGACCAACGATAAGCACACCTCCTCGTGTGAATTTTAGGTAATTGAATGCCGTCGCTGAAACGCGATGACGGACCGTGAAGTGGCCCTGGCGTATATAAATTTCGCGGAATAAACCGAACGTCACCCGGTTATATCCGATTTATTTAGGGACTCTGCCGGCGCGGTATTTTAGCGCCCGCATTGCTTTAGTTTTAGATTTCGGACTTTGTTGTGGTGTAAGCGCGCGTCGATTTCGAACTAATAAAAATGAATTTCGTCAATAATATAATTCAAATAAATTTTTCTAGGCTGCCATTAGCGCCATTTAAAACGAGCCTTTTTTTTTGGATTTTTACCGTTTTGATTTACAATTATTATTGTTTTTGTCGTTATTGTAGGTATGAATATTTTTGAATACCTATGTATTAATTTACCTAAAAAAATGTTTTGTAAATAGATACATTTTCGAGCAATTTGCCTATATGTCATTTGGTATTGGATTTCTATTGCGCCCCTTCAAACACAAACCCCACGACACGCCACTGACGTAATTTTTTTTTGGAACCATCTGGGCGCTTAAAACATTCCTCCTTTTAAGTCCCATTTCCTTGTAAATTCAACGAGGCCGACGAAATAGACTTCAATAGTTCAATTCAATTTTACAAAGCCGAAAATCGCGTTTGATAGGCCAGCAAATAGCAAGAAATGAAAATACGCGGTTTCGGAACATTCTACCGTTCCAAGAGTAATTGGTTTTTAATGCCCTATTTATATTAAACAGGTGTTTTTACAAAACTACAATTTTACCAAATAAGGCTATAATAAGCTGTAATTGCTGTAAGGAATACACTCTTCATGAAAGAGTTAAATAAATAAATATTTTAGGCTAAATACACTACCTACTTATTATTGTTTAAAATTCCCAATCAAAATAGAGATTATTTATAAATATATTTTATTTAGTATACATACATATTATAAAATCTTACGTAGACGTAGGTACCTATATATATATTTATTTAATGTATATAAAGTTAATAATTTTGTTGAATAATTTTTGTTATAATAATAAAATAATATAGATATAGAGTTAATTATTTTGTTATTTTTAAATGGTAATTCCATTTTCACGGGTTTGATAAAATATAATATAAAATAATAATAAGATAAAAATCAAAAAAATTACCTTGTCGGACTTCCATTGTCTTTATTTTGTGAGAGTTACTAACTAACCGAAACGTATCGTGTTAAGTAACAAACTAAAGACAATGGAAGTCCGACAAGGTAATTTTTTTGATAATACTTCATTGAGCCTAATGAATAAATATGAAGCAATTGCTTGACTAGCAAATGCTATAAGTAAAAGCGATTGCTAGATCTGGATATGAATAAAATTTTGAAGCAATTGCTGTTTTTCTTACACTTCTGTAGCAAATGCTTATTCAACACAAGTTCAGACGTGGCTTATCCACTTGTTCAGATTATAGATTTCATGTTCTGTTTGGTGCCTAATTTGCAAAAGAGTTGACGTAAATACAACAACGTTGATCTATTTATTTAGTACAATAGTAATCTGTTACGTTTTTGTGGAACATAGGAAACTTATATTTGTGATATGGCAGATTTCAGTGAAAATGAGGAAGGTGATAGTAGTGATAAAGAAATTAAAGACAAGCAATTGATTTTCGTTCACAAATTGAAGGAACATAAATAAATCTCTCTGACCACAACCATTTAGCTTCCACAACAGCTTCAGCACTTGTAGGAAATTTAATAAAAATATTGGCCTTCTCCAAAACTACATCCATTACAGTAGGAGTTCTTCACCTGCGAATTTTGAAAGCCCGGATCCGACAATTTCCGCAGAAAGACTTTTTTAATCTTATTTAAAGGCGACAATGCACCCCCTCACCTTTTACCAGTATGAGTCAAAAAATAATTTGCCAACCACTCAACATTTTCGCATTCAAATCGATATAACTTTCTGAAATCACCATATCTGCAACTTTTACGAACACTGTAGATTTTTCTTTTACGGACGTTCATATATTCAGCCATAATTGAAGACACAAAATTAAGAGCAACGCACGTGTATGCCGCGGAGAACTAAAGTTGACTGCTACCAAGCAAATAATAATAATAATAAAAAGTTTATTCAATATATAGGTACATATAATAAAATATTTGCAAATTTTAAATTAGAACTTTGAACAAACTAATGATGCAGGGGTCGACCTACCTTAAAAAGTTGAAAGCAATTGCTTCTGTTTTTTAAGAAAAAGAATTGACTAGAAGCAATTCCTGCGCTTTTAAGCAATTGCTGGACGCAAAAGCAATTACTTTAGTTTTTATTCATTGGCTTTCAAAAAATTACTTTGATTTTATAAAAGAAAGCAAATGCTAAAAATAGTGTATTAAAAGTTTTTAGAAAATAAACAAAGAATATTGGAAAGTACTTTTTTTTTGTTATAATATGTAATACCTATACATTTTTAATTATTTATTTTTTAATTTAGCATCAATATAAGTATTGACTTTCCAATATTCTGTACCTAGTCCATTCTAAAAATCTTAACATAGTATAAAACAAAGTCGCTGTCGCCCGTCTGTCCCTATATGTGCTTAAATCTTTAAAACTACGCAACGGATTTTGAAGCGGTTTTTTTTAATAGATAGAGTGATTCAAGAGGAAGGTTTTTATGTATAATACATGCATAATATTGTAGAGAAACACTGATAAATTTAGAGGTTTGATCGAGTTTGTATTTATAAATCTTGACGTGATGGTGAACTCGCCTTATCTCAGAGAAAGCGACGTCGTATAATGCCGGGCTGCAACGCAGGCCGGGTACACGCTAGTATTTTATAAAAAGAAGTCGAGTCTTTACCAACAGCGTATTATTCTGGAGTCAAAATTAAGGTAATTTTCACGTGGTTTCATTGTAAAACTCGTGAGGAACCTGTCCTGGTAGACCTCTGCATTTGACGGATTGTTATGATAAAGAGACTAAGATGTCGTCCTTGGATTCTTAGTTAAAAACACTACTATTATAAATAGTCGTTTATTAGGATAATATAATATAAGTTTTTAAGTTAAAAATTTGACAGTGCAATTCGAGGTTAATAATTTAAAAAAATAACGGTAATACTTAAAATCTTACTGCTAACTTATATAATAATCAGCTACCTACAACAGAGGTAGAAGAGAATTTATTAAAACCAAACATAAAAAAATCACTTTACTTCACAAGTGCTTTCATGCTTAAGACCATGGCAAAAACAATAAGAGTAAATAAAATGAGCATTATATCCCTGTTGTCAACAGAAAGTTTTGTCTCATTCACAGTCCTAGAGTCGTTCTTAGTATTTTAAGAGAGTATACCGGGTTAGTATAAAGTACCGAAACACTTTAATATCTTCAAAACCGCTAAAGCTATGCTTAAAATATTCGGCATTTGGAGGTGTCTGGGTATGGGGAATTGAACAATGATATCGGCACTGTTGCCAGATTTCCTAGTTTTGCGCTACACATATAGTCGTTTCGTTATCTCAAATGGAATGCCCCATTTATTTTTACTGCAGTTAATTGATCGTCTCAAACTTAGTAAGATCCTAAAGTTTCAAAATTTTATTCCTACTAGTTGCTGGGATATGACAACACCGCTTTTTACTGAAAATGCGGTGTTGTCATATCCCAGCAACTAATAGGAATAAAATTTTGAAAATATAGGATCTTACCAAGTTTGAGAAGATCAATTAACTGCAGTAAAAATAAATGGGGCATTCCATTTAAGATAATGAAATGACTATGTGTAGCGCAAAACTAGGAAATCTGGCAACAGTGCCGATATCATTGTTCAATTCCCCATACCCAGAACCTCCAAATACCGAATATTTTAAGCATAGCTTTGTTTTGAAGATATTAAAGTGTTTCTGTACTTTATATTAACCCGGTATGGTAATATTGCTGAATCCTGAATCTGTACAAGATTTATTTATTTATTTATTTATTTATTTAGGTCTTTAGGATACAAACAGAATAAATTCCAAAAATAGTATCCTGATATTGCTAGAGCAATATCTAGATAAAATTACGAAAATAATACAATTTAAACATCACCTAAGTCTAACCTAATATAAACTAAATCTATTAGTTAAGGATTACAACAGCAGATACTGCAAACAAAACAGAACAAAACACTACGCGTCTGGTCCGTTTAGGAATTTAACTTTAAGTTTCTTTTTGAGTGTTAACAGATTAGTTGCAAATAAGTCCAAATCACTGCCAGTACAATATAAATTGACAGCCCTTACCATCCTAATTATCTTAAGTAAGGTAACAAGTCTCAGGAAATTAAAAGGTGTCTCAGATATTTGGATTTGGTACAGCCTAAACAAATAAACATAGCATCACTTTAAAAAAAAACTATTGAATAAAATTAGTTTTCCATACAATAATACTCCTGTCTTTTCCCCCGGAAGCAAAAAATTCCCCGTCAGAACTAAACTTGCAAGTCGAAACATCTGCCTTTTCATTGAGTGTATACAACGGCCTACCTTCCATGATGTCGATTATCCTGAGTTTATTATCGAGACCCCCTGATAACAAATAGTTTGCCGTCGGATGCCAGTCCACACATGTCGTATGTGAATGGACTGAATAATGTTGTTGTAACTCTTTTTTTCTAATGTCGTAAATTCTTACGGATCCAGAACTCGTTGCTATGGCAATGGTGTTATTGTTAGCATGCATCGCTAGGTGTGTCGGGATACCATTGGAATGTCCTCGAAAGGTATGAATTAAGTCACCACTGACAGTGTCCCATATTCTTACCGTACGGTCGTCAGAACAAGAGGCCATCATGTCACTGAGGGGAAAAAACTTTGCACATGTAACCTAAAAGAGAATGTTTGTTGATTGAAAAAATGAGAAGGTAACTAGCTACTCTTATACTTGGATAATATTTACAGTATGTTAAATTACTTGGATTAAGTTGGTACATAAAGATAGTATAGGCACTATTTACCCAGTGATTATGCCCCACATAACTAGTGATAAACTGTCTAGTTTGAACATCCCACAGCTTTAAGGATTTATCACTAGAGCCTGTGAGGAGCTTTAAACCATCAGGAGAAAAATTTACAGTATGTACAGTTGCAAGATGTGGTTTAAACTCGTGTGATTGTCCCAGTATTGTTGGTACCCACAGGCGAACAGTACAATCTTTTGAACTCGATGCTAAAAGTTTGCAATTTGGTGAGTAATCTATGCACGTTACGGTATCTGTGTGCCCAGAAAAACGGTAGCTTGGCCCAGTTTGTGCAGAGTTTGCCCATTTTGTCCATATCATAATGCTGTTGTCTTCTGAAGAACTTGCAAACTGTTGATGATTTGGATTAAAACTAATGCTTGTCACTGCTTTTTTGTGCCCTTCGAGGACTGCGTGTACTTTTGGGTTGTCATCTGTGAGGCTTAACTTCGACATACCTGACTACTTTAATTTTTCGTAGGGTTTTTGCTTAGAAATTGCAATACAAACAAAACGAGAACACTGAATTGACGGTTGATAAGCGCTGAAATCATAAAATTTAAATTCTGTTAGGTTAGGTCATACGTCATGTCGGTGCTGCTTTCCACAGAAAAATAACGGGAAGTCAGTATTTATATATACCAATCCTAAATTATAAAACTCCATAATGGTCGACGTATAAGAGAACTTTGTTTGAATAGAGAAAACGACTTTATTTTTAGTTTTATGTAATTAAATGTTGTGCTCACTTTAATATTTTATATTTGCAATTATTATTGTTATTGGTATTTATACTTAGTATTTTTTAATTTAATTACATTAATGAATATTTTAAGCACACAAATCCTGGCGATGAATATGGATTTAATTTCATTAGTTTTAATATATTTTAGAAGAGATTAATCGAGTAAATTAAATTGTATAAAAATTCACTTCGTTTTATTTTTCCTCTACCTGATATAAATTTCCTTATACTTTAGGAAAAGGTAACCGATCTGGCAATCTCGCAAATATAACAGTTGCCAAAATACAAACTGACAGGTAAGCCAAATTGTACAAAATTTCCCCATTTTTGGGGGAATATTTCTGCGCTCCTGATACAAATTTTAGGAAAATTCGAGCAATGTAGCAACACTGCAAATATATTAGGAGCACACGAAAATATCTCCTCGCGTTTCTATACTCCTGATACAAAACTAAATTATTCGTTTCAAAGGCATTTAAAATAAAAATTCGTATTTTCTATTAAGATTGCAGAAACGCAAGGAGGTATTTTTGACTCCTGACAAGCGATGTTGCCAGATTATGCAAAATTTCCCTATTCTTAGGGAATATTTCTGCGCTCCTGATACAAATTTCCCCAAATTTTAGTAAAATTCGAACAATCTGGCAACACTGCAAATATATTAGGAGCACACAAAAATACCTTCTCGCGTTTCTATGCTCCTGATACGAAACTAAATTTTTCGTTTCAAAATGCATAGGATAAAAATTTTAAGAATTTGGTATTTTTTATTAGGATTGCAGAAACGCAAGGAGGCATTTTCTACTCCTGACAAGCGATGTTGCGAGATTGTGCAAAATTTCCCTATTTTTGAGGAATATTTCTGCGCTCCTGATACAAATTTCCCCACATTTTAGGAAAATTCGAACAATCTGGCAACACTGCAAATATATTAAAAGCACACGAAAATACCTTCTCGCGGTTCTGTGCTCTTAATACAAAACTAAATTTTTCGTTTCAAAATGCATAGGATAAAAATTTTGAGAATTTGGTATTTCCTATTAGGATTGCAGAAACGCAAGGAGGTATTTTCTACTCCTGACAAGCGATGTTGCCAGATTGTGCAAAATTTCCCTATCCTTGGTGAACATTTCTGCGCTACTGATACAAATTTTCCTAAATTTTGGGAAAATTCAAACAATCTGGCAACATTGCAAAAATAAAATTACTTTCACATCGTTATTATTTCGTATTTTTATTAGGATCGCAGGAATGCGAGTATGTATTTTTGCACCATCAGGTTCGATGATGCCAGATATATTAAGTTTACAATAAGGGCCTTTTGAATTTCGTCTGCTGGGGAAAATAAAACGAAGCGAATTTTATACAATTTACTTTATTAATCTATACTATAACAATATAATAGAAATAATAATATGAAATCCATATTAATCAATCCACAGATTCATCCTGTGTATAACAACTATCAATTAATATAATTAGGAAAATGCTAAGTATATAAATAACAATAATAATTGCAAAGATAAAATATTAAGTAGCACAACGTTTTAATTTTATTTTCATACAGTTAAAATGAAACTTTAAGTTAAAAATACATTTCAGTTTACAAAAACGTAATGTGTCTATGTTAAACTATAAGGGGTTCTACTGTTAAGTTCTTAAACTTTGCAGAGGAAAGAAAAAATAAAATATTTTAAAATACCTTTTTGGGGGGAACATTTGATTTCTGAGACAGAATAATAAATACAGAAATAAAAGAAACGAGCGAGTGTCTGGTTTATAGTGTTAATTATTAATTAAAATCTTGGTACAACCCGACATATAACTTTAAGCAAAGGCATAGATGACAAAACACCTAGAAATAATAATTTTTAATACCTAATGTACAGTTGTATTCATAAAATAAGCGTACAAGAATTAGAATGAGATGTAATTTGCCAAAATCCAAATAGGTAGTATTGTATCAAATATTATTGAGTCAATTCCGAATAGAATGGCTCAAGTAATTGAACAACAGGGATATATGACCAAATATTAGATTTTATTTATTTTTGTTAAATGTTTTTTGTTTCTTTTGTAATTTTTAAAAAATTGTTGTTATTAATGATACTAGTTCGATATGAACACTATAATGAAACGTGTGGAACGTTAAACCACGAGGCGTTAGCCGAGTGGTTTAATTGCACAAGTTTCATTAACAAAGTTCATATCGAACGTGTATCATTCAAAATGTAATCTACGACAGTGCAAATAGATTTTATTCGTCTAAATTTCATTGATATCAAATAACGTATTCATAATTTTAAAAATTTTCAGGTGTCCATATATTAGTCGATATCATGGTAACCGCATTTTTGATTGTTTCAATTTCGATTCTGACAACGTCATTATTGCCCTCTAATTTTCTATTGTTTGCAAAGTGTTGGCCAAAAATAATTTAAATATCGCAGATTCTGAATCCGAAAGTGTCCCTTTGGATGTTTACAATAAATAAATGCAATCCGTTTTTCTAAGTAATAATAAAACAAATAAATATAGTTTGCACCGACTTTCTTTTTGTTTTTGTATCTTAACATTTGGATGTTATTATGATTTCATAATGGCACTGAGTACTGTTATGAAGGTCATCATGACATCTAAATGATAATGCTAAATACGTCATAATGGCACTGTCTTAGATTAAAAAAATAATTTTTGTTATTCTATTGAACTAACGCCCAACGCCAATGCTTTGCATTTTTAATAACCTTTAACATGCGATAAGCCGGTTTTACACAAATATGGTTAAGGCTTCCTCTCATTCTAATTCGTGTGCCCTTTTTTTATGAATACAACTGTCCTAGATACCTACTCAATAATAATATAATAATTACGTTTTATGACTAATAACTGCACTGGTTGTATTATCCATAGCTCTTACTATGATAAGCATTATGCACCTATTTTATTAGTAAATGGTTGTAAATAAACTACACCTATTTATATCTTAAGAGTTCAAATGTTCACCCGGTAAATGTATAGCGTAATTTTAAATTTTCCGTTAAGTAATATCTTATTTTTCCTTTAAAATAAAAAAAAAATGCTTTAATTCTAAGCGATTATATGGCACGTAGAAAATTTTTTAGCCCTTAAAAATAGAACCATAAAATTATAAAGTGTAAATCTCTACCAGTCTTTTGGAAACCATTTGTTAGTTAGAAACAAATGAGACTTACATTTTTAGGTCTAGACATTTCAAACTCCGTTAAAATACCTCTACCTAATCGGCCTACTCCTCGGGTTTGCAATTTTAAAATAAAATTTAAAAATATATAATATGATAATATAGTGCCTATAGTACCTAATAGTGCACGAAAGGAGTTAGTTTAGTTTGTTTATTTGATATTTTGTTTTATCCAAAAATAATATTTTTCTACATCAGTTTTAAATTTCATAAGGTTTGAATATCTAAAAAAGGAAATAAAAATATGAAAATATTTAAGAAAATATGGTTTCTGCTTCTATTAATTTTGCAATTAAATTTTTTTAAATCTAAAACTGCAGGTAATTGCTACTCAAAGAGCGATATTTGCACCTCAAGAGTCCTCTACAATTTTTTAGGTCTTCGATATAATATTGCTCATATAAGGCGTTATTTTACCTTGCAACACCACTGGCAGATACAGGGGTGGGGTGTGGTGCAGGGGGCTCCCCCTTTTTAATAAATTTATGTTTCTTTTGTTTGGAATGGTACAAATAGATAGATATATAACAGAGATTGAAATTCCCTTACCTACCTTACAATAACGGTTAAAAGTTACCTATTTAAAGTTAAATTTTTTCGGTGTAAAGGTAATAAAAACACCAACTAGATAGTCCTAAATATTTTTTTCCTAAACTCCGTATACTATATAAAAGTGGCATATTGTACAATTTTTTTTTTACTTTCTAAGCTAAAAATTTTAATGTTGGTACGCTTATTTCCATCTATATACATTAAGTTTTGTCTACAAATATGATGCCGCCTGTATGGGTGCTGCGTTATACATTGAAATTGCCACGAAGAAAATACCAGCGAAACTAATATCGCTTACATTACGAGTCGCCCATCAGCAGGATCCAATGATTTTAAAACAGCGCAATGGCATATGCCGGATTTATACGGTCCATATTCATATTCTTTCTATTGTATTTTATTCGTGGTAATTCCAATGATGTCTTTTACGATGTATAAAGCGACTGAGTAGACAGAATGAATGTATCCCAAGAGTTTAGTCTTTTTTTGAAGATCTAAACTAATAAAACAACCAATTGAAAAAAAAACTAAAAGACCCCTTACAATATCATTAGGTGCTTTGAGGAGGATGGAATTTATAGTAAGCTTTTAGTAAAATCGGACTTTGTTTTCGTCTCTTCGTAAGAATTACATCAGAAACACCATAATGATTAAGGCAAGAGATATGCAATTTTATATACCATTATGTTACCACGGAAAATGATAAGTATTTGTTTTCAATACATTTGGGTTAGTTGAACAGACGCCAGACATTTATTGAGCCTAATGAATAAAAATTAAGCAATTACTTTTGTAGCAATTACTTTTTAGTAAAAGCAATTGCTTGACTAGCAAATGCTATATAAGTAAAAGCATTGCTAGATCTGGATATGAATAAAATTTTGAAGCAATTGCTGTTTTTCTTACACCTCTAGCTGTAGCACATGCTTATTCAACACAAGTTCAGACGTGGCTTATCCACTTATTGTTCAGGTTCAGATTATAGATTTCATGTTCAGTTTGGTGCCTAATTTGCAAAAGAGTTGACGTAAATACAACAACGTTGGTCTATTTATTTAGTACAATAGTAATCGGTTACGTTTTTGTGGAAAATAGGAAACTTATATTTGTGATATGGCAGATTTCAGTGAAAATGAGGAAAGTGATAGTAGTGATGAAGAAATTAAAGACAAGCAATTGATATTCGTTCACAAATTGAAGAAACATAAATAAATCTCTCTGACCACAACCGTTTAGCTTCCACTAACAGCTTCAGCACTTGGGAAATTTAATAAAAATATTGGCCTTCTCCAAAACTGCGTCCATTACAGAAGTGTATGTCTTACAGACAGTAGTTTGGTGAACACCGAGTTCTTCACCTACAGAATTTTGAAAGCCCGGATCCGACAATTTCCGCAGAAAGACTTTAATCTTATTTAAATGCGACAGTGCACCCCCTCGCCTTTTACCAGTATCAGTCAAAAAATAATTTGCCAACCACTCAACATTTTCACAGTCACATCGATATAACTTTCTGAAATCATCATATTATCTGCAATTTTTACGTTAACTGTAGATTTTTCTTTTACGGACGTTCATATATTCAGCCATAATTGAAGACACAAATTAAGAGCAACGCACGCGTATGCCGCGGAGAACTAAAGTTGACTGCTACCAAGCAAATGATGCAGGGGTCGACCTACCTTAAAAAGTTAAAAGCAATTGCTACACTAGAAAAAGCAATTCCTTAATTTATTCATCACATTTTAAGCTAACGATAGCAATTGCTTCTATTTTTTAAGAAAAGGCATCGACTAGAAGCAATTCCTGCACTTTTAAGCAATCGCTGGACGTAAACGCAATTACCTACTTTAGTTTTTATTTATTAGCTTTCAAGAAAATACTTCGATTTTATAAGAAGAAGCGATTGCTACATTTTTATTCATTATTGGCTCATTGTCTGTCGAATTGAACCTCGCCCTTTTGTATAAATAAATAAATAAAGACCTTTAGGTATTTATTATTATTCTTCCAATTTTCCATGATATAAAAATTTGATATATTTTAAGAAGAGTAGGGGTCTATTTCTTTGTCGTTCCAAAATACGGGTAGCAATTACCTACAGATTTAATTTTTTTTAAAATTGCTAATTAATAAATAAAAGAAGAAAAGGTAGTTTTTGTCCTTCTTTTTTTTCTTGTTTTATCTGTAATATATAAAATGCAATGCTTGTCTGGAAATGTTCTCCCACTTATAGTGGTGTAAGGTTATAATTTTTAATATCCTGCTAAGCACTAGCTGTAAGATAGCTCCGCTAGGGATATCATTATTGGAACAATTGTTGTAGTGGAAGGAAGTTATCTGGCGGTTAGTATACTACACAGGACATTAATAATTTAGGCATTATATTTACTAAAACTGATGTAAGATAACTTCTAAGGATACCATTCTTGGATACAATGATTGTAGTGAAAGTTATCTGGCTATTAGTGTGAAACCTGTAAGTAACTGTGCTCCATATATAATGGGTCGATCTTTGGCCGACCATTGGAGAAAACGAAAAACTAACAAAATGCCGATGCACTCTTACTTTGTCTGGCATACCTAATAAATAAAACAGAAGATCGCACCACACCACTAACTGTAAAAATATACCTACATTATTGTGTCAAAATAACTTCTTACCATGTTTTAAAATTCTATATACACCAAAATTACTATTTAGATCGCCTGTATTATGTATATACAAAAATATTTCTTAAATTAAAGTAATAGTTAAATACTTTGCTACCTAATGACGAAAATTCAAATGGGTGGATTCCATCAAGAAATATATAACGACTAACAGGGCGCTTTATTATTGATTCTGTTTTTTTGTTAGATTCGAGTTCATTTCTTTTCACAGACAATGACTAGATCAAGGTTGGATTTAGTCAAGTGTTGGTATAATTATGCTTAATATAAAACTCTCACGTATTGAAAGTTGACTGCACTGCATTGATTATTATACCGGGTGTGTAA